>OX336388.2:1983547147-1985002874 GCA_946902985.2 Meconema thalassinum
TACTGTTATAATTAACACGAGTTTTGAAAGAATTTGAGATAAGATTTTGAATGAAGATTACCGTCACAAATAATTATTAAAACCTTTATTAAACCAGATTGTGACATAAATATGTATAACTAACCTTCATTGGTCGATTATATGGACACGATTATGAAATTACCAACCGGATGAACATGTGGTTAATGTATTTCTTAAATTAATAATTTGATTAATTTAAATGTTAATATTGTAAATAAATGATGTAAATATTTTTGACAATAATGTGGAACGAAAGTGATGTTAAAGGCGTGTTTAAAAATATTTTTATTGTCTTGGACAAATATTATAAACAATTTCTAATTGTTATAAATAATTTATGTGATTTTGTTATAAACATTTAAGAGCTTATTAAACATTTGGATGAGAACTTAACAAGTTTAAGGATTGTCATAATAATCCAGTAGGATGTGAGTAAAGTATTTGAAAGAATTGCGTAAATATATATTTGAGTTGTCTTGCAGACATTTAAAGCTTTTGAGAGCTGGATTCTTACGTAATGTAGCATGTGAAGGGAGCCCATTTGACAAGTATGCGACAGGTTGAAGGGTAGCTCGCAGCTGTCCCAACATCTGGTTATCAGCGGGTGAGGTCGTCCACTCTGGCCTTGCGACTATAAATACAATTGTCATGTTTATTAAAAGGAAACCAACTGCTCTATATATGTCTCGTCCTCACGTCCTTTTCCAATCCAATTGTGTTATGAATATTACGTTATTTGGAGCTCGTGGGAGCTAATATGTTCTATATCATGTTGTATGATAACTTTGCAAGTCCTACAGGAGGACGTAGTCAGATTGACATGGGCTACTGATAGCCACGTTTATTTTGTTGTGTTGTTAAAATCATACCCTTTATTTGAAATAAAGCTTTTGTACAGTTCAAAGTTCTCGTCTTCGTTCTGGTTCATTTTTAAATGTCATGGTGGAGGTTGTTGTGTGAACAGACTTTAGTGATCCTGTTGTCAACTCAATCCCCGAGATAATTTTTAAGAGGTAAGTAAAGGTGAGTATAAACCCCCGTCTATTTTGGTGTGTTCCACAATGATTTCCTGTTAACTTCTGTGCTCATATCTCGATAGTATCTGTCAGTGCCATTTTCATTGATGTAGCTGAGCCGGTGCGATTGATTGTTGGCAATCCGATTGAGGGGGCGGATATCTGACAGCCTACTATCCGGGTAAACGGGGACAGTACCTACTGTAAGGCCACGGCCGCCTCCTTTCCTCTTCCTCGCCTATCCATCCCAATCTTCCATCCCTTCCCATCCCTCTTGAGGCCCCTGTTCGCTTTGCAGGTGGGGCCGCCTGGGCGAACTTCGTAATGTCAATCCCCTTAACTCGGAGTTTGGATGTTTGTGATGTCTTTATTCATTTCGCCCTCATGGCGACGCGCATGTCACCCATGGGCTTATACTCGAAAGACCTGCACCAGGCTTCACTGGAGGCCACATGATATTATTAGTATTATTATTATTATTATTAGTAGTAGTAGTAGTAGTATATATTACAGGTCTGTCCCAACTAGCAATATGTCTGAGGAGGGGACGGATAAATGCCTCTCAAAGAAATTGAAAAATATTGATATGTTAGAAGTCATTTTTCAGTATTGTCTGTGTAATATGATAGAAATGTTATCCCCATGTAGTAGGGTGATAAATTAAGTGTTACTTCCCACCTAATCTAATTGGGCACATATGTGTTGACAGGCTGAAATATACATACCCTATATTGGTACTTAAAATGTTAATAGGCAGTTGTGGGTCGTATCCCAAAGGAAAGGACAGCAAATATATGTAGTCGACCCTCGATATATGAAACCTTTATTAGTAATTATTATTTCCCAAAGAAACGTCCGATAATTTACATGTACTGTATATCTTCTCTTTCTCTTTAAGTCAAATTCCTATAATTCCATATTTTCGATATCTCGAAGCTTAATTTAGGTTATATCCCTGGCACTTAAACTTGTTCGTTATTTCGAAAATTTTTGCAGTGCAACATTTCTCATTCGAAGTTTCTAATTCGAATTTCCCACCAATTACAGTAGTTGAGTCAACTTCTATAGTGAACTATGATCTCGATAGAATCTTATATCGACCCAAACCGATGTGGCGCTGATAGTCTCTGCGTTAAACTTACCGGTTTGTGTAGCCTAAGTACTGTAAGTCGAAGTTTATTGCTTATTTTATGAGATAACTTCTTTTATTTTTTACAGTATATTTTATGTACTGTAGTTTCTCTTTTACGTCTCACATACGGCAGAAAGGTAGGTTATGTTCCCATATGTTCAGCGCGAAGCATCCACCATTTTTGGCTGATACAGTATTGGCGTCTCTTAAAAACGGGAAGTTGCATATGTTTGAGATGAGTTCACAGCACTTACTTTCAATTGTTGCTCCTCTAATCGCCAGTTTCTTTACAGAGCATATTGTCGCGTCAGTTTAGTTACAAACAGCACATTGTATTTTGCGACCAGTATATCACAAATGTAACATTTTATCATTTCAAATTATCGCGTCGACTTCATCGTTATGCTTTGGCTCTAACGTTATGCAAGACGGACACGGTTGCGTTACGGAGACGGAGACTGTGACGTCATGCAGCCGCGCGGGAAGCCTAAGTTAATGGGTAAAGGACGGCGAGTGCGTGACGTCATGCAGCCACGCGGGAAGCCTAAGTTAATGGTTAATGGAGTCTGTTGAAAGAGTCCTGGGGCGTCGAGCGACCTGGGGCTTCGAGCGAAGCAAAAAGAATACAGGGTGACTCCTAAAGAGGTGTACAAGATGCCAGATAAGAATATAGGTGACTCCTAGAGAGATATACAAAACGCCAGATAAGAATACAAGGTGACTCTTAAAGAGATGTACAAAATGGCAGAGAAGAATACAGGGTGTCTCCTAAAGAGGTGCACAAGGTGTCAGACAAGAATACAGGGTGACTAGTAAAGAGGTGTACAAGATGTCACACAAGAATACAGGGTGACTTCTAAAGAGATATACAAGATGCCATATAAGAATACAAGGTGCCTCCTAAAGAGGTGTGCAGGATGTCAGAGCAAATTACAGTACAAGATGCCAGATAAGAATACAGGGTGACTCCTAAAGAGATATACTAGATGCCACATAAGAATACAAGGTGACTCTTAAAGAGGTGTACAAGATGGCAGAGAAGAATACAGGGTGACTCCTAAAGAGGTGTACAAGATGTCAGACAAGAATACAGGGTGACTCCTAAAGAGGTGCACAAGATGTCAGACAAGCATACAGGGTGACTCCTAAAGAGGTGTACAAGATGTCACACAAGAATACAGGGTGACTTCTAAAGAGATATACAAGATGCCAGATAAGAATACAGGGTGCCTCCTAAAGAGGTGTGCAGGATGTCAGAGCAAAATACAGGGTGACACTTAACGAGGTGTACAGAATGTTACATTCAATTCAAATACAGGGTGACCCTTAAAGAGGTTTGCAAGATATCAGATTCAAATAATGAGTGACCCTAAAAGAGCTGTAAAAGATGTCAGACTCAAATACAGGGTGACCCTTAAAGAGGTGGGCAAGATGTCAGATTGGGACATGTAACCCCTTATTGGATGGAACTAATTGTTTAAATATTTTGTTCTAAGTTCGTAAGGGAGTCTGTTGAAAGAGTCCTGGGGCTTCGAGCGAAGCGAGAAACCCTCCTGACTTTCTAACATGTGTAGCATTTGTAGAATGCGTCATTTGAAATGATACAACGTCTAGTCTTTCAGACTGACTGTATTTTTTTTTCCTACGTACCTCCATAACTCGAATTTTCGCTTCGGTGGCGTAGTCGGTACTGCTATACCTAAGATCGCGGGTTCATACAGAAGTCGTTGGATTTTTAATAGCCTTAAAATCCTTCAGTAACGTATGCCTTCCTTCGGAGGGGAAGTAAAGCTGGCGGGCCCATGTCATAGATTTATGGTACGTGAAAGAACCTACCATTTACTGTGTAGCAAAATTTGTAGGTTATATTTCGCTAGTTAGCAACGCTTTATCAAGTTTCAATGTTCGCCACTAGGCGTTAGTGACAGTAGCATCTGGTAGCTAAAGTTGGAAGTACTTGAAATTGAACTTGTTGGGAGCCCTCGGGCGTGCAATCAAAAGTGTCCAGCTGCGATTCATATATAAATAACTCGAATTTTCGATAAGTTGAATTATAGTGACATTCGATATATCGATGTTCGACTGCAAATGGAGAAGTCATTCTACAAGACAGTAAATCCTACTCATTTGGCACGAGATTCAACTCGGTGCTCGGCCCAAGGCTCGGGAAGGGCCTACAGTAGGTACAAACCCGTACTGTACAGTATATCCTATATGCATACAGGTTCTGAAAAAGACTGCAGATGACCTAGATGTTCAAGTCTTAAAGCAACTCTCAGAGAATGACTTTCATAACACTTAGTCAGTGTTACGTATGATGTGGTCACTGAATGAGTAAAGCAAGTGCACTCGGGATGAATGACTTGCACAACACTTGCCTGTGTTATGTAAAAAAAAGGAGATGAGCGTTCCGGACCATGATGGACCTAATTAGGAGCCGCCCGCAAGTTCGGACTTCCGAGAGCGCAGCAGTACACTTGGTCCTCTAACAGGGAAAATAGAAAACTCTTAAAATTTACCTCTAGCAACAGATCCAGGATCTTACAATGTGTAAACAAGAAAATGCATAGATAGGCCCATTCATTCACAATCAAATCACATTATTGACCGGTCCGCCTCGTTGCGTAGCGGCTAGTAATCTTGACTGTCACCGCGGAGGCCCGGGTCCGATTCTCGGCTCTGACATGAAATTTAATGAGGGCTATAACGGGGTATAGCCTACTCAGCCTCGTGAGGCAAAAGTGAGAAAAGGTGGGTAAGATTCCCACCTCAGCCATTTGGAGGTGGTTTTCCACTTCTACTCCAGGCGAATGCTGGGATGGTTCCTAACTTAAGGACATGGCCACCTCCTTACCAATCCTCATCTCAATAAAAAATACACACTAGTACAGCCATCACAATAACACAGGTTATCGGACAAATCACACACACACACACACAAGTACACGGGGATTGATGACCACGATGTCGCAAAACTGCTAAATGGATCAACAGCAAAAAATACATTATTGTTCCTTGTCTGCTATTTTATTTTATTCATTTTTATTGTATTTTTTAAATTTAATTTAATTTTGATATTTTATATTATTTTATTTCTAGGACGCCTGAGATGGGAAACGAACCCACGACCCTTATTATATTATATTATATTATATTATATTATATTATATTATATTATATTATATTATATTATATTATATTATATTATATTATATTATATTATATTATATTATATTATATTATATTATATTATATTATATTATATTATATTATATTAGACTTTAAGAACGATTCGAAGAAAATATATGAAGGACCAAATAATGGAAATGGACGACAATTTTAAGAAAAATGACACCCGATTGTTTTATAGAGCATTTAAGAATGAAATCACTGGATATTCAGCGCCGAGTTTAAATTTCAAAAGGGAAGATGGTACGCTAGCATTAAACAACAAGGAAAATTGTGATATCTTGGCTGCGTATTTTGAGAAGTTGTTAAATTGTCCAAAACCGACAGACAAGTTGAGTTTCAAATTTACAACACAAAATTTTGACTCTACGCCCCCAGATGTAAATGAAGTTAAATGTATTATCAACTCACTTAAAAACAATAAAGCCTCAGGCAAGGATGGAATAATTGCAGAAATGTGGAAGCTTGTAGATGATGAATTTTTAATAGCGACGACAAATCTATTCCAGAAAATTTGGATTGAGGAAGCAATTCCAGAAGACTGGTTAATCGCCTTAATTCATCCACTACATAAAAAAGGCTCAAAAATTGATGTCAATAGTTATAGGGGGATCTCATTGTTGTCTGTCACATATAAAATATTTGCCAAATTACTTTTAAACAGACTTGAACCACAGATCGAACCACAGCTTGGCGAGTTCCAAGGAGGTTTCAGAAGGAATAGATCGTGTGCAGAACAAATTCTTAGTTTAAAATTGATATTAAAATATTACAACAACAGGCCAAAGAATATCTTTATCTCATTCGTTGATTTTCAGAAAGCGTATGATTCAGTGGATAGGGATACTGTTTTTGACACATTGAAGGAATACCAAGTTGATCAAAAAACCATAAATTTAATAAAACTTACATTAACTAATACGATTTCCAGAGTCAAATTTTTAAATGAAGTTAGCGAGCCCTTCGAGGTAAAAACTGGGCTAAGACAAGGGGACAGTCTATCACCACTGCTTTTCAATTTGGTCTTGGATAAAGTCATGAGGACGTTTTGGGAGAAGAACGATTCAAGTGCTAAAATTGGTACAAAGAATAAGAACCTCAGAGTCAAAGGTTTAGCATTTGCTGACGACGTAGCGTTGTTTGCTGAATCAGAACAAGAAGCTATTAACCAAATTGATCAGTTAAAAGAAACGGCGGAAAAAGCGGGCTTACAGATTTCGTTGGTAAAAACAGAGATGATGACAAGTGATCAGAAATACACTAAGAAAATGATAAAAACAAATTATGGGAGCACCAGGGTCACTGACCGATTTAAATATCTTGGAGAAATAATTAGTAGCAATGGGACGGATAAATTGGCAATCGAGAACAAAAAAGGGAAATTGGAAAGATTAAATTTTTGTACAAAAAATATATACAATAAAAAGAACCTGTCTATCAATGCAAAATTACGACATTTTAATACTGTTGTTAGACCAGTCATCTTGTACGGCATGGAAACTACAAATATAACCGGAATGGAGAATTTGCTCAAGATAGAAAGAAGAATTTTAAGAAGGATTTATGGTCCTAGGAAAACACAGGAAGGTTATAGACTGAGATCGAATGCAGAAATTTATAGTAAAATCGACAACCTTGAAGTGATGATCAGAAAACGGCGACTTCAGTTCTACGGACATATGGTCCGCATGGATTGCTCAAGGTTAAACAAACAAATTTTTGATAAAATCTGGAACTATAAAGGACAAGGAGGCTATGTAAAACAAATGAAAGAAGAACTTCAAAAATTCAAAATTACTGAAGAAGATTGTCTAAATCGAATAGAGTACAGAAAAAAAATTTTTGGTCTCAAAATTCTTGTCGGGGAGAAGAAAAATCTCAACAGAGGAGAATGGACTGCTGAAAGAAGAGCTGCACAGTCGACCAGGATGAAAGACTTCTGGAAGAGAAAGAAGGAAACTAGACCTATAAAGAAGTGATATTTGCGTGGTCCTTGTTGGCCTGTCCGCGGTGTATATATATATATTATATTATATTATATTAATGTCTGCCGTACGGCACAGTGGCAAGCATTTGCAAAGAAATTTAATTCTGGTCTGAGGGCTAGAACAGGGTACACTCGACCTCGTGAATGAAAACTGAAAAGAGATGGGTTTAATTCCCACCTCAGCCATCCTGGAAGTGATTTTCCATGGTTTCCCATTTCTACTCCAGGCAAATGCTGGGATGACAACCAAATTGTGGCCATGACAGTCTCTGTCCAAATCCTAGCCGCAGCCACAAATACACACACTTATACAGTACATTCATCAAAGTGAAACAGATAATGAGACAAATCCCACACACACTCAAGCACACGAGGCTACATGACAGCAATGTCACAAAGCCCCTATAAATGAATTAACAACAACAGAAAAACTCTTCCAATACTGCTTGTTCAGCACAAATTCCATATGCACCGGCCAGGATATGAACACTGGATAATAGTCAAGTTTAATTTTAAGACTCAGCAATTCTTCTAGGTTCTAGGCGAAACCCCACACAAGACACGGCACAAACCTAGAAGAATTGCTGAGTTTTAATTCACCGGCCGTGAAAGCCAATATACCATCTTTTTGGAAGCCTTCATAGGGAGGTTAAGGCTGCTTGAACTTTTAGTTCTCGTAGTCAAGTGGTGCAGTTGCACCTTATATAAAGGGAGGTGGCGCGCAGTTCGTCACTCCTGTGGGGGTCCGGGCGGGGACACCAAGAGCCCGCCGATGAGCCTAGCTTGGTGTCCTAGGCGAAACCCCACACAAGACACGGCACAAACCTAGAAGAATTGCTGAGTTTTAATTCACCGGCCGTGAAAGCCAATATACCATCTTTTTAATTTTAAGTTTTCGTACCTCTTAGACAACGTTTTGCCTATCGAAAGTTTGAAATTCTTTAATCTAGCCACACAAAATTGAGTCGAATTCTTAAAATAACTAATGGTATATACTGCAGTAACGATTTCAAATCAGCATATTTTCACCGCACTATGTCTGTGAATTTCTTGTCTGACTATCATTGAAACAAAGATGGTTATCACAGTGGTACTGTTTTAATAGCATCCTTGGGGGCATTCAGAAGACAATAATCAACGATGCTAAAATATAATTTGGTCTCAGAGAATTTTAAAGGAAAGAAAGGAAGCATGTAGTTTGGTTGGTTGGTTCCTCAGTTTAGGGGCTGCTACAATGTGGTCATGGAGCCCCGTGTACTTTGGGTGTGTGTAGAATCTGTCTGATAACCGGTGATATTGTGATGGCTGTATTAGTGTGTGTTACTCGTATCTGTAATTCAGGTATGGACTGCAGTCGATCAATTTCAAGTAGTTCCTATTTGTGCTACCAAATGCTACCATTAACGACACCTAGCTGCGAACTCGGCTACTAGATGCCACCACAACCGGTATCTGGCAACGAACGTTGGAACTTAATAGAGCGTTAATCAAATCAAATCGAACCTACTAATTTCGTTCACACAATATTGTAGTTAGCGGAAGGTTCTTTTGCATGCCATAAATCTATAACGTGGGCCCACCGGCTTTACTTCCCTTCCAAAGGAAGGCATACTGAAGTATTTTTAACGCTCTTAAAAATGTAAAGCTCTCTGAAGTTTCATGTTTTGTTCTCCGATAGCATCTACTAATACATCACAGTACAGTCAAGCCATCATTACTCGAGTTTCGTTAGCTAAATCGCGACATCACGAACGAAACTCAATTTGTCGTGATATATCGATTTGAATGACTGCCTGTGATTGGCTAGTTAAAGTGTTTTCCTTATGAACGCTAGGTAACTCTAGAGCACTGGTTCTTAACCGGTGGTCCGCTGGCCATAGGTGGTCTGCGAGTGCCTCGGGAGTGGTCCGCGGGAGAAAAGGCACGTATAAAAAAAAAGTGGCCAATAAATGGAGACTTCGAAAACGATAGGCGTTGGACGAGAATCGTCCTAATGTATACGGGGCGATGACTATCAGGTTTTGAATTGAAATATTTTTAAAATAAGTGTTACGGAGGAAGGGTTACAAGTGAGAAGGTGTATTGAGGGGGTTAATACATGATTCAATTTCAGGCTGAGTGGTCGGCAGACTTCTACAGGTTCAGAACCACTGCTGTAGAGTAACACTGAAAAGTCAAGTCGGCTTTACTATAGTTATATATACAGGGTGTCATTTATGTACTTGAGTACCCTTAAGGGGCGAATAGGGGATGGGTATAGGATCAATTTGAGATAGGGAATCTGGGGTCGGAATGGCCTTCAAAACCCAGAAAACAGGTTTTTTTTTCAGGCCCTCCGCCCTTGTAAAGTAGGGAAGTGCGCCAAGACCGTTGACAGCGAAAGAGTGCCTGACCTCAGAGTAACACATGGCGCACTTGCCTACTTTACAGGGGCGGAGGGCCTGAAACAAACCTGTATTCTGGGGTTAGGAGGCCATTCCGACCCCAGATTCCCTATCTCAAATTGATCCTATACCCATCCCCTATTCGCCCCTTAAGGGTACTCAAGTACATAAATGACACCTGTATAGGGAGTATCAAGGTTTGGACGAGTCTTATTTTCAAGTTGTGGGGTAGAACGGACTGATGAATCTTAAGAGGATGAAGTGATGAGTAAATTTTCCGACGACTTTGGCCGGATTTGAACCCTCGATCTTGGGCATAGAAGCTCAGTATGCTACCAACTACGCTACCGAAGCCGCTAAAGCATGTGGTTTAATGAGACCGTTAATCTAATAATAATGTTATTGGTTTTACGTCCCTGTTAACTACTGAGGCTTTTAGAGACGCCAGACCGTTAATCTCGCGACCATGAGCTACGGGACCTCCTTTTTACTTGGAAACCGAACCACAGGACATGGTATTTCGCTTCGAAAATCTCACATTTAATGACCGGGAATCGTATCCGGTCTACCTTGGTGAGAAGCAAAGACCTTAACCGCTGCGCCACCACGCCTCCGTCGCAGAATTTTAAGATAGAGAGCTGTGGTACCCAGCTATCATAATTGAAGGATATTGCGTCAGATTAAAAGCTCGCCTATAATAAGGCACTGATATGGCCATGGCATTGAATGAAAAGGAAAGCAGAGTTCAATATCAAGGTTATTGACCCAAATACCACATTACTCTTCAATGAAATCTCACATCTACGGTTTAAGAAATCCTCAATGCATGAAGTGAATTAGAGATCACATGCCATTGAAAGTGTAATCTGCAAATAATGGTTAGTAAAACGTGATAGCGCTACCATTGTTCACATAATGTTTCGATGTGTAAGGCAATTAGGGATATCTTAATAGATCTCGAGTAACCATTAGTGACGCAGTTTTGTGGTACAGATACACACTTTTGCCGTATTACCTGCGAAGATCATTCTCGCACTGTGCAAGTGAATATTAGTTCTTTATTGCCTCATGGATACAAGACACTTACTTTACAATGAAGTACCTTATAGTTATTACTGGGATAAAATGAATCGTACTATGTGACACGTATCTAGCTACACTGTCTTTTGATTTCTGGCGATCAAATGTTTCATTTTTAGCTCCCGGTATTAGAGCCTTTGGAGCCACTCCCGTTGCAGACATCACCAATGGTAATATTTCACAGAATTTACTCGCTACATCTTCCTGATTTCTTCTGCCAACGTTGAGTATTTGTTTTTTGTATTTTATTGAGCCTGAGTGGTCTTGATGTTTTGGCCAAGATGATTATGAAATAAACATTTTGATTTGTATTGTTAGACAATATCTGGTCGATTTGCCAAGATTTCCTGGTCCATTAGGATAGTGAATATGTATGACTTTGGCCATTATTCTAGATTTTCTCGTATTGATTATGATATATTACACCAATATCCACTTTACAATACAATTTTTTTATGCGATGTCCTTACACTCTTAGATACATGTTTCAGCTCTGTGAGCCTTCTTCAGTCAAAACACATTAATGATTCTCATAAGACAGTCTATATGTTGATCTTGTTAATAAACTTTAAAAAAATAATTTTACAATCGTAAAAGTTATTTAAAAATAGACATTTCAACGACGAAGGGCCTATGACCTGAACTTGGGCACATAGTCAAATTCTTTAAGCATTTTATGTCTATTTTTAAAAGTTTCTTAACAAGATCAACACATAGACTGTCTTATGAGAATCATTAATATGTTTTTACTGAAGAAGGCTCACAGAGCCGAAACATGTATCAAAGAGTGTAAGGACATCGCATAAAAAATTTGTATTGTAAAGTGGATATTGGTGTAATATATCATTAGGATAGGTCTGCCCCAGTACAGTTTGTACACCTGGTTGACAAGCACTTTGGACGGCTGATAGGTGTAATACTCCATGATCGTTTCCAGCGTTCCTCCTGTTATTATTATTATTATTATTATTATTATTATTATTATTATTATTATTCTTGCTTCGTTATGGCCAACTATGGATCACGTCATGCCAACTGTTTCTTCTGCATTTTAATGTTGGCCCAGTTCTCTTTCATTCGAAATCGATATTGCACCTTTCTCTCCGTCGTCCACACCCTCCCCGTTTCTAGTTTTGGTTTAGGTTGAAAACTCCGATGTTCTTGAAGTTTATCCCTAAGTGGGCCACGCACCTGGATATCTTCACATGTTATCCCAATCTCCAACAGATCTTTCTCTACTTCACTGAACCAGGCCTCCCTTTGTCATTTTCTCAAGAAGAAAAGCAAGAATTCTGTTGGATAGACGTATTGATTTCATTCGGGCTATAGGCCTACGTCCTTAGAAAAATCCTCATTTTCCTCATCACGTCAGTTATTTCCTGTACGTGTGTGTAAAACTCTTAGTTGTGGCGTTTTCGGAACTCGACATGTTCTTTGACTGGACCCAGGATTTTCCTCAAAATCTTCCTTTCCTTGGTCTCCAATTTATCCATTATGCCTTTTTTTAAATTATTCATGGCGAGACATTCCGCTGCATACAAAGCTTCTGGCCGGATGACCGTGCAGTAGTGCTTGAGGTTTGCATTCAGGGATATAGATCTTTTGTTGTACACATTCTTAGTTATTATTATTATTATTATTATTATTACAGACCTAACTGACACCTGGAAGTATGTACAAAATATCCCGCAAGGTGTCAGAAAGGACATCCAGCCTTTCATCTCCAGCCAAATTGAAGGAAGGGAGATTACACAGCGACCTGTAGATACTCAAGAATCATGAATCCGACACACACGTTGATATAACTAAATATGAGTTGAAAGGCACATTTGAGAACAATCACTGGTTTAACTAGTTAGTATGCAACCCTAGTATACATCAAGCTTGTCCACCTCGTTACGAAGTGACTAGCATTCTTGGCTGTCACCGCGTAGGCCCGAGTTCGATATCCAGCTCTGCCAAGAAATGTAATTCTGGTCTGATGGCTGGAACGGGATACACTTAGCCTTGTGAGGCAAAACTGAGAACAGGCGCGTTCAATTCCTACCTCAGCCGTCCTGGAAGTGGTTTTCCGTGGTTTCCCACTTCTATTCCAGGCAAATACCGGGATGCTTCCTAACTTAAGGCTACGGTCCCCTCATTCCCAATCCTCATCTGAATTATAAATACACACTAATACAGCCATTATAATAACACAGGTTATCAGAAAAATCTCCCCCCCCCCATACACACACCCAAGTATACGGGGCTACATGGCCACGCTGTCGCAAACGCCCTGAATCAATCAATCAACAACAACAAACAATGTCCATCACGGGCACAACAAGGGGCTGCGGCAAGTCTGGAAATCGATGTTTCGAATCACAACGTGGGCATCTGCTATCATGCGTTTCCCCGTTTTGTACACAATCCCTCCAGTCAAATGCCGGGATAGGACCCTATATCAAGACCAGAGACACCTATCCCATCCTCGGTGCCAATTATTACAGGTACACGCACTACTACAGTCCCCATAGAAGCACAGGTTATCAGACCAATTGAACACACACCCAAATACACGGGATTGATGACCAAAGGTATTCCAAATCCAAGCCCCTAATACGAGAGAACCACAAGAAAAACAATTCTCTGCCATCGGTTAAACAACATTCAGGCACAGTGAAGGAGATTGTTGTTGTTGTTGTTGTTGTTTGAGTCTTCAGTCTTTTGACTGGTTTGATGCAGCTCTCCATGCCTCCTTGTCCTGAGCTAATCGTTTCATCTGTACATACCTACCACACCCTACATCCGAGGCAATCTATTTAACATATTCTAACCTTGGTCTATCCCTACAGTTCTTGTCCTCAACCCTTCCTTCCACAACTAAGCTCGCTATTCCTGGGTGTCTTAGTATGTGTCCTACCAACCTATCTCTTCTCTTCATTAGCAGCCGCCAGAAACATCTCTCCTCTCCCACTCGTCTTAATATCTCTTCGTTTGTAACCCTGTCTACCCAGCTGATCTTCATCATTCTCCTGTAACACCACATTTCAAACGCTTCAATTCTCCAATAGTCCAGATTTCACTTCCATAGAGCGCCACGCTCCAGACAAAGGCTTTCAAAAATGACTTCCTAATACCTAAATCTATATTCAATGTCAACAGATTTTTTTTTTTTTAATGCTTTCCTTGCCTGAGCTAACCTACTCTTTATATCCTGTTTGCTTCGTCCATCACTGGTTATTTTGCTTCCCAAGTAACAGAAGTGGATTTGGTGGATTTATAACACCTATTTAGACTGGATTTGTAGAGCCCAGGCCGACATCACAGACGGGAGTTGATGAAGCTGTCTCAACACCTTGCCATCAAGTGGACTCTGAGGCCGGAAGATCCGTTTGCGAAGAACTACGTAATGCGTGTTATATTATCATGTTACGAATCTTATATTAATGAGTCTTTTGTCTTAACGATTATCAAACGAACGCACGCACGAAAAGGAAAAGAAAGCTTTCTCATTTTCCTGGACTGCGCGCTGTGCAGCTGGTGGCAGGGAAAGTGTATCGCAGCCCGGTATAAAGCGGGGCGGACGGCGCGCATGAAGACACAGTTCCTTTCAGAGGACTGCGCCAACACATTTGTTCGCCATGACCAGGACTGTAAGTGATCTTCTCTTCTATACTCTCACTCATAAATTCAGTGCAAACACTCCAAACAATTCGTGTCACGTTGTTTAATTACATACAGAAACAATCTAATATATAATCTAAAATTTTCCGCACACCTGCCCGGGATGCAGGGGATTTCGGTTCGAGTCTCAACTTTGGTCTCATTTCAAATCTTACGCCTCAAAAATCTCAAAAGAGAAAGACAAGTCAAACAGTTAATTAAGAAAATTTGAAAGAAACTTGACAAGTTGTAGAAGTTTACAATAAACTTCTGTAACTAGAATTGCATAAACAGTAGAGTCTAGCAAACTCGGCACTCGGTAACCCGGCACTCCGGATTTCTCGGCCACCCTGACAGGAGAAAAGAAAATCATGATTTTTGTTTGTTTTTGTGTTTCCGCACAGAGGGTTATTATGTTTTCTTTCGTCTTCTCCGTCAATGGAATTATCGACAGTTAAATATGACGCGAAACAAGTTGACCTACAGTACATAGTAAGAAGAGTAACGACGAACTGATAAATACAGGTATTTGTACAGTACAGTACTGTAAATGCACAAACTGTTGTCAGTAAGAGATAAACAAACGGTTCTCGCTCAGAGCGTTGTATTTATTTGATTGCGCATTCTCCGCAATTCTGCTGCTTAGCCGTCTTCGTGACGCGGCCTCAAGAAACAGGTTTCAAAGCGAAAAGCAAAAGAACATTACTTACTTTTTTTTTTTTTGCAAAAAAGTAAATGGTAATTTTCATTAAGTGAGAAACTATTTGCCTACAGGAATTGTTTTGTACAAATACTGTACAGTGTACATATTATAAAAATAATTTGTAGGCCTAGTTTTTCAAAGTTTTCTTTAATAATTTACAGTGATTGTTTTCCTTGAGGTTTATGTAGTACAGTAGTACAGTACTGAACTAAGTTATATATTCAAGTACCGTACTGTAATTGTAGTGGCTTAATCGTTTTAAAACTTGTGTTTCTGAAAAAGAAAAAAAGTACAGCATTGCATTACTTCTAAACCAAAACAAACAGCTTATTTCTTCTTTTTAACACATTTCCCGATAATCCGGCATTTTTGCGAACTCGGCCACCCTTCGGCCAAAATTAGGCCGAGTTTGCGAGACTCTACTGTATTGTAAATATCTTCACCCACATAGTCGTAGATATTGATTTAAAAGCCTGAGTGTAAAGGATCTGATGATGCACGCTTGACGATCGAAAGTAGTAGCCTAATCCAAGGGTTTATAGTGAATTTATTAATATCATGTATTCTTTCCGGTATAGGGAACACCACCCTCTACAATTGGGCACAATCGTGCTGAAAATCATTTCATAATTCGATTATCATTATTATTATTATTATCTCTACTGGATTTGCCGTCAGATTCGTGAGACATTAATTACATTAATGTAATATCAATACCATTTTTATTATTATTATTATTATTATTATTATTATTACACAAATTGTTCATTAAATACAGTTCTCCCCGTTATTCCCAAAACTTCGGTGGGCTTACACAAGACGTTTTGCTGGTTCTCAATCACTATTCAAGATTTCCTGACAATATGACAGCTGTCCAGTATTGCTGCCTTGTCTATATTCTGATTAATGTTGAATGATCAATGTTCAATCTCCACCAGATTTTGAGACTTCTGAAGTAGGATAACAACCGTTTAGAAATTCTTTCAGCTGGCAATTTAAAGAAAGAAAGGAAGGAAGCTTGTAGTTTTACGTGACCGTTAATCTCGCAATCATGAGCCACACGACATGGCATTTCACTTTGAAAATCTCACATGCATTGACTGGGAATCGAACCCGGTCCACCCTGGTGAGAGGTAACAGCTTACCACTGCGCCACCACGCCCCCTCAATTTAAAGATGTGAGCGTAAAAGGTTATCCTTCGTTCTTAGTATTGATGTTGTTGGTCTGGTATTAATATAGGGTCCCATGGCAGAATTTCCTGGGGTAAATGTGTTGATAAATCTACTCTTAGAATGGCCCCAGAACTTCGCCGTGGTGCAGATTTGAACCATTTGGACCCTCCGAATATTGTTTAAGGTTGTTACCCGATGACTGCAGTGTCCTTGTATGAATAATGCAAGCAATTCCACTATGCTCTCAGAGTGGGAATATTTAAGATGGTTTAACTGTAGTGTGCACCTTATGTTAAATTATAATATTATCAAGTTAGGAGTGCTTTGCACGCGACCCACTGTGTAATAACCTTAAGCTCGGGAATTATCCGCAGGGTACTCACGTGGGCATCTGGTGTCACTTTCTTTCAGAGCGCAATGTATGCCTCTCATTGTCCCCTATTGGACAGTAGGTCATATTTTGTTCAGAACTGACAACTCTTGTAAATTAATTAGGATTCCTCGCGAGAAAAAAAAATGTGTACCACCAAAATATCCCTCCAGGTCTGATGACAGGGTGGGGAAAACGGGGCTGTATCCCTGGGTCACAGGGGCCGAGGCGGTAGAAGATCCCAGAGTATAAAAAATTAAGTCAATTTAATTTCCAAACAAATTTGAAATTTCCTGATATACCTATATTTAATTTATCTGAATCTGTTGTTGTTGTTGTTGTTGTTGATGCATTCAGGGACTTTTAGACATCATGGTCATGTATCCCCGTGTACTTTGGTGTGTGTAGAATTTGTCGGATAACCTGTGTCACTGTGATGTCTGTACCATTGGGTGTATTTTGTAATTGAGGTAGGATTTGGGTAGGAATCGGTCCTGACCTTAAGTTAGGTTCCAATCCGGCATTTGCTATGAGTAGAAGTGGGAAACCACATAAAACCACTTCCAGGATGACTGAGATAGGAACCAAACCCGCTTCTTCTCAGGGTTGCCTCATGAGGCTGAGTGTACCCCGTTCCAGCCTTAGACCAGAATTACATTTCGGTAGAGTCGGGAATCGATTCCGGGCCTCCACAGAGACAGCTAAGAATGCTAGAAACTACGCAACGAGGTGGATTGTATCTGAATCTAGCTAATAGAATGCAAAATATTATAAAGAAAACATACAATGTTGTTTGTAAATAAATGGTTATTTATATTCCCAGTCAAATAAATAGCCAAGTTTTCCATTAACCTGAAAAATATTACATGAGATTAATAAATAAATACACTTGGATGACCAGTTTCAGTCGTCAAGCGATCATCATCAGATCCTTTACACTTAGGCTATCAATTCTATATCTACTAGTATGTGGGTTATGGCATTTACAATATGTAGGCCTACATTTATTTAGTTACAACAGTTATTACAAACTTGCACAACTTGTCAAGAATTGTTAGAGTTATCTGTTCACAACTAGTCAGGTAAATCGTTAAACCGGTTAGGGGCCTATAATTGGATGTTAGGCCCCTTAAAACAACAATTATCATCATCATCATCATCAAATCGTTAAACCAAAAGATTCAAATCCCTCAGGTTAAAATTGAATAGCGTAAGTGTAAAGGATCTGATTACTAAGGCAACACTGAAAAATGGCTTCCAACAGGATAATGTTTACAGGTAAAACAAATAATCATAAATAATCACAACATAAAATAAAAAACTGAGCCAAAGAATTCTACAAATAATTAGTGTTATTAAAATGCCTTGTACAATTAGGACCTAAGTGATGCTCGTTAGTATATTGATATTGAGATACAGCGTAGTATTTATTATAAAAAGCTTACCCCTAATTTGGTGTAGTGTATCTCTCCGGATGGCTACCTGTTCATCTAGCCTGTCCTTGAAACAGGTATCGAGACAAGTCAACTACCAGTGAAAGTGGAAAAAAGAAATAAAAGCTGATAATTATTGACCTAGTAAGCGTCAACCTTGATCTGCAAGAATCGACAAATATAGAGCGTTTTCCCCATCTCTCGTGAGAGGTGTGTCCTCTCCTCGTGATTATTCGTAGCCGCTTATAGACAACTAGCTCATCAACTGTCGGAACATGTTGATGGCACTTTAATGGGTTTCAAGTCATTTCTTTAGAAATCTTCAGTTTAAATTAGAATGTTTTTCATTTCGCCAAAGGGCTTCTCACATGTGTATATCAGGACCACGGATGCGGCTAGAAGGTCTAAGGAATACAAATGTTATAAATACCCGTACTTGAAATAAATACGGGTGACTCAGTACAGGCCATGGCGGTCCCATGCTTACTAAACTTGTTAATTTTTAAAATCGATTTTACCCTCCAGGTTGGTGGCTCCCACAAACTCAGCGAAGGAACTCACCACTACCGCCTCTACAGGCAGTGTCCTAAAGCTGGGAACATCTGATCGGAGTTGTTACAACTGGGGAGGTATGATCAGCACCTCGCCCAGGCGGCCTCACCTGCAAAGCGAACAGGGGATCATGGGTGAAGGGAGGGGAAGATTAGGATGGATAGGCAAGGAAGAGGGAAGGAGGTGGCCTTATAGTAGGTACCATCCCGGGATTTGCCCGAAGACAAAGTGGGAAACCACGGAAAATCACGGAAAACCACTTCGAGGATGGCTGAGGTGGGAATTGAACGCCCTCTACTAATTTGGACTACCCGAGGCTGAGTAGACCCCGTTCCAGTCCTCATACCACTTTTCAAAATTCGTGGCAGAGCCGGGAATCGAACTTAGGAATTCCGGGGCGGCACCTAACCAAGCTGATCGCTACGCTACGGAGGCGACTAACTAAACTTGTATGAAGCTAAATTTCTAGGTTAGGTATCGTTGAAATGCTCTATCAAAGTTCCAACATTTTCCACTAGGTGTCAGTGACATCTGGCAGCAAAAGTTGGAACTACTTGAAATTGAACGAACTTGTAGCTCACCCCATGGGTGTCCGCTTGAAGCAGCTACAGCCTCTAGCAAGCCGAACATGTCCTCGTACACTCCCGGCACTAAAATTCATACGATAAGTAAATAAATAAATAAATAAGTACAGGCCATGGAGCAGCTCCATGTCCAGCCGCCTTTGCTCAAAGGAATTCCTCTGGTACGCAATTATGTTGTAGGCTGAGTGAACCTCAAAGTCATTTCCGTTACTTAAAGCATGTGTTTTTAGTTAGTTAGTTAGTTAGTTAGTTAGTTAGTTAGTTATTGTTATTTAAGTGGCGGAACTACGAGGTCATCTGCCCCTAATGTGTTTTTAAAATTCCACTGCCAATGTGGACATCGAACTCACTCCCTTCTAGGTGCAAGTGCCGCTAGCAACTAAGTACATTGTCCTTTTTGCCAGAAGAAATTCAATTGCTGTACTTCGAATCTGTCTGTATGTTAGGTAGTCAGTCTGAAGACTGATCGGATCCTCAAAAAGTGCCAGTAAATACCCTAAAAAAAACAAGGCAACACTATAATGAGGCGTACTAGGCACAAGTCCGGAGATTGGAGGTTGAAATCCCGGCTCTGACAGTGGCTATCTTGAGTGTGGTTTTCCCCCGGGTTCTTCCTTACTCCCTCCATGTAAATACCGGGATGGTACGGTACCTTACTTCAAGTCTCAAGGCACCTACCTCATTCCTATCCCTAATACAGTACATTTACACACACTATTACAGTCATCATATACAGGTCATCAGCCACGCTCAACACACACTCAAATACATGGGGATGATGACCAAGATGGCCCACACCCTTAAAATGAAAACATTATCTAAATAGCTGTAGGTTTACGACTTCCCTTCGAGCGGAGCAATGTAGGTCACTACTTTCAGTAAGATACGGGTGTGGGATCTCTTCCTACTTGCCTGATATCTAATAGTAGTCAGACAGTATGTGTGACAAACTGATCCGAAGTGGGAGTATTTTACCTCCTTCATTGAGTGCGACGTGAAAGTATTTCAGTAACTTGTGTATGTTACGTCTGAAAGTGAGTTGTTCATTCGGTAATAGCAATTCACTCACGGATAAAGCATTGAACAACTCAATACCTTTCACTCATTGTCGGCCGGTGATGGATATGATTATGAAGTCAACCGGTCAGCCAGTACAATAGGTCACGCCAATAGTGTGAATCAGCTGCCCCCTCCCCCCCCCCCCCCCTCTCTAGCTTGCCACGGTGGGTGAGTGGTTATCGTGTCGCATTACTAACCCCAAGCTTGTAGGTTCGCTCCTGGCCGTGGTAAGTGATTTTTTTAATGGCGGCAAAAATCACGACACGCATGTTAAATAACCTATTTGAATTCAGTAGGCTGTGTTCATAATGGCAAAATTAATCTCGGGATTTTCCGCCAACACAAAAAAGTTCCTCATTTCTCTACTCGAAAGCGCTATAAAGTCAAGGAGCTTAGATATCTAACTTCCTTGACTTTCATGGTGATACAAGGAACAACGAAATTCGACATGCACGCTGCCCTCTGGGTGTCAAATAACAAAGTTTGCACCCGGCACCCGAGACCATACGATTTTAATTATTATTATTAAGGTGCCCCTAATAATATTGTTTTATGTAGCCCAACTAACGTGTGCTAGAAGGTAGTTTACTAATTAAAATATACGTACATGTTTCGTTATTAGAGTGATAACTTCTTCAGCGTAAGAAAATCTTTGAAAATTATATCAACAAAGAACCAGAAATAAAATGGATATCCTTACAGAAATTCATTAATTTAAAATAATTGAATGGACACAAAAAGGAGTAATAAAACATAATAGGCTATTATAAATCAATAATTAACCTTGGATTAAACATATTGTATGAAGGAAAACTTATATAGGATGTTGTTGAATGTCACAGGTTAATGCTTCCTTCCTGGCTCAAAGAATGATATGATATAATGCGTAGAAATACTTCAAAAGATAAAGGTTATTCAATCTTGATTAGTAAAGCTGGAAAACATCTATTGTTTATAAAAACGTAGATATATGGCATGCAAAAGAACCTACCATTACAATTGGCAGTGTGTAGCCAAATTTGTTAGGTTATATTTGGTTAGCAACGCTCTATCAAGTAGCAACGATCACCGCTAGGTGTCAGTGACAGTGGCATCTGGTATCCAAAGTTGGAACTACTTGAAATTGAACTTGCTGGGAGCCTACAAGCGTTCAATTAAAATACCCTGCTATGGGCGTTGGCTGCAATTCATATATCATATTAATCAATACGATAAATAATATTATACATTCTCCTAGCATGGTGAATGTTATTGCTTGGTATTAGGGCATCATCCATTCTTGTTCAGTGACAGGGAGAAAAACATCGAATTAATCCTCCCCTCATTCTATCAAAGTATCTTGTTACTTGTTACGCAACAACACGATGTATTACGCGGTGTGCGCTATGAAGTGTTGGCCCGCATCTACTTTACATAACAGACCTGCGCAAACTAATTGCAAAGACAGGCTATGCTCTTCAAAATAACGGCGCCACAGTCGCTATAGAATAAGAATTTACCGACATAAGTCAAACAAAGAATACGATAGAAAGTGGCTTTCATTTCATAGGACCATTGAAGTGTGGAGAAATAATTCCTAACCAATGGAAAAATTAAACAATCCGTCATTGTATTGACTGACGTTACTTTTCTCTATGTTGTTGTTGTCTGTTTTAGGGGCTTTGCGACATCGTGGTCATTTATCCCCGTGTACTTGGGTGTGTGTAACACGTGTCTGATAACCTGTGTCATTGTGATGTATGTACTAGTGTGTGTATTTATAAGTGAGGTAGGATTTGGATAGGGAACGGTCATGGCCTTAAGTTAGGTACCATCCCGGCATTTTCATGAAGTAGAAGAGGGGAAACCATGGAAAACCACTTTCAGGATGTCTGAGGTAGGAATCGAACCTCTGTACTCATTTTTGCTCATGAAGTTGATTGTACCCCGTTCCAGACCTCAGACCAGAGTTAAATTTCTTGGCGGAGCCGGGAATCGAACCCGGGCCTTCACAGTAACAGCCTACGCAACGAGGTGGACAAATATATCTATGTTGATCCTGTAGAACGAATGCCTTGACAATGGGAACATGTAGGGAATTATTTGGTGCCCAAAAAAAACTCTAGTACTATACGTATGTATTTGGATACATTTAGGCTAGATGAATGAAGGACCTACTATCTGTTTAATAAAGCTCTCCAGCAGAAGTTATCATTTCTAGCCGCCGTTGAACAAAATATTCTCGGATGATCGGAGCAATGCTAAGAACTTAATTTGTCCTTGTACTTCCCAAATGACCGCCCAAGGTAGCCGAGGGCAGTACTATGATTAGATAATAATAATATAATATTGTATGGCCTCGGTGCCGGGTACAACCATTTGTTATTTGCGCCCAGAGGTAAAATGTAAGTAAATTTGAATGCACTGACGCTTATTGCAGCTGATAACCTCGATGTACTGCACCAACATCATCAAACTTATACAGAGGCATAATATTTTCATGATGATAACTGTTTTAAGGGGCCTAAGAAATCGTTTTGCACTAATTACTCCCCGTGACTGCAATTTATAATCAGCGCAAGATGTAACTATTTTCGCAATTCTGCACCAGAACACTGGTAGGGGCGACGTGATGCAGCCCGCATTGCCAGTCAACAATAGGCTTATTAAAATATTCTTACAGGTACACTTTTCAAGGATAAGGCCGGTTCATTTCCGTTACAAAAATACAGTCCACATTGCATATATCGTATCGTAACGAATGTTATTAATCATACACTAACAAAATAAAGTGAGTACAAAGGACTCGAGCCTTAACGACAGTTACCCTGGGAAGAAACACTTTGCTTCCATCCTGTGAACGCTACGGGTAGGCCTATATGAAATACTGTATGCATACGGGTTCACTTTCTATTTGTGTCGTATTGTTCAACTCGCGATCTGTTGTTGTTGATGTCTTTGATTCATAATATCAGGGGCATCGCGTTTACGGCAACGAGGTCATATAGCCCCGTGTACTTCGGTGAGTGTGTGGAATTTGTCTGATAAATCTGTGTTAATATGATGTCTCTGTTAGTGTTTGTAATTGAGATTAAGATTGCGGAAGAGGTGGCATCCCAGCATTCGCCTGGAATAGAGGGGGACCACGGAAAGCCACATCCAGGATGGCTGAGTTGGGAACCGAGCCCACCTCGTCTCAGTTTGAGTGTGCCCTCTGGCCAGAAACGAGCTATTTAAGATCATTAGATGGCGAGACAAGTAATCCACAAACAGACAGTAAAAAAGAGCTCAGTTCAGTAGGTCACGCTAGGGCAATCATCTGCTTTATAAAACCATTTGTATTGTTTTTATTGTTCTTTCTTATCATTTATTTCCTCGTTTTAAGTGATGGAGTAGTCTTATTCCAATTACGATTTCCATATACGGCACTTGTCCCCCCCCCCCCCTTAAGGGGCTCACAACTAGTGGGATGTGGGTTGGTGAGTCCAGCATTGCTTCCACTTACTTATGACGGGCCCCCCTCTGCCAACTTTCCTGTCGACCTCTTTGGTCAACTCTTGTTCTCTTCCCACCCCAATGGTATTAGGGTATCCGAGGTCTAGGGTGTCTTTCATATTCCTTCCTTTCTCTCCTGATACCCTCAACCACAAACTGACTTAGAAACTTTTCATGTTATCTCCTACTGAATGTAATAGGCCGTCATGACGTGTGCAGCCCCATCACATACATCGGGAACTACACCTTCAAGAGCTCATGGCTGGTGATCCCCAAGCGATTCCAGAGCTGTGTGTGTTTCTTTTTTCTTTTTTCTATTAATGTTGGTGTGGACCTTTTCCTCTTTCCCTTTCTTATATGCCTTTCATGGCTCTCCTTCATTCCAAGACCCTCAATCTACATTCATCCAGAGCTGAGGGCATTTCATTTACCTTATTCCTATCGTTTGTTCATTTCTTTGCCTAGTACGTAAGCTTCATATCATTTTCACAATCATTCATATCATTAAGGGAGATGACGCAGATGTTTCGCCACTTATGACAACAATCACCACCACCACTTGTTTTGGAGATGTGTTTGCAGCTCCTTCTTTGTTGTTGATGTCATTAATGTTGTCTCTAAACAATAATAATAATTATGTTAATGGTTTTACGTCTCATTTAACTACTGCGCTCTTTAGAGACGCTGGGTTGCCGGAATTGTGCCCCGGAGGTGATATTTAACGTGCCAGTAAATCTACTGACACGGCTCCCTCAAGTCGCGCACCCTCAAATGCCAACTGACTGCGCCAGGATTCGATCCTGCAATCTTGGGAACAGGAGGCGATAACGTTACCGCTGCGTCACGCAGCAGTCTATTGTTGTCCCGTTCTGAGGTTTGGACATCGTGGTCATCAGCCCCATGTACTAGGGTATATGCTGTATCTATCTACTATCTATTATTGTCATGTCTGTAGTAGTGTGAGTATTTTGTATTTGAGGCTAGAATTGGAGATGAAACTGTCGTAGCTTCAAGTTAGATACCATCCCAACATTTGCCTACAGAAAAAGTGGTAAACCACGGAAAACCACGTCTACTGTAAGGTGGCTGAGGTGGGAATCGAATTTCTCAGTTATCCTCATGAGACTCTCAGTGAGTGAACACCGTTCTAACTCTCAGATCAGAGCCAGGACCTTTGGGATAAGTGTCTCAATATGTAGACCACGGAAGGTAGTACTGGTCGTAGCACAACATGAATTAAAACTGGTGTTGAGATTGGTTGCCTGAACTTGAAGTAAAGCACAGATGAGAAAGAAAGAACTTGCTAAGTGGGATAGAAGGTTAATGTTGACCTTAAAAATTCAAGATAGCGGTTTTGATTAATTTGATGGCATATGAGGTTGATCAAATGCTACATCTTTGTGTCAGAAGATTACTGGCACGTTAATGATCCATTTCAAGGGCAAAATGTCTGGGGTCTCTCTCTAAAGCCACAGCAATTAATATGAATGTTAAACCCATAACAATGAAATGTAAGTTCAACCTACTCTTGATCTTCTTGTTGATAATGCCAGCTATAATGAAGGATGTCCCTGTGTTTGAGACACAAAGACACCCTAGAATAGGTTATGTACATGCGACAGTTAATGTCAAGATGAGCCGAACGGAGCATGTTGATATGTTTAAACAAGAACTCTACAGTAATTGCTGCCTAAAGAGCCACTAAATTGCGAAAGATAAAAGGAGATGAACTGCCAAGTTATTGCAGTACATTCTGTCTCCTTCCCCACACATCCCTCCACGTATTTTAATGGTGCCCAATACATCTACATATAGAGTTCTTTTCTTGGGGGGGGGGGATGGAATAACCCCCAAATAAGAGCGGATACGGGGTTTCTCCCCAGGAAACTTTTGTATAATTGGTGCGAAATGATGAGGTCCAAGGCTAAAGCATCACTTTTTCAACCAATTTGTTGTGATGTTTTATGTTTGGTTAATGTCAAACACAACTAGATGATTGTATGTGAATTTTTATTAATACAATCAACTTGCTCACTTTTTAGTATTTAGATAGAAAGAATTAACATTATTGTTTTGATTCACAACTTACGCTATTATATTAAGTCTAGGTTTCTTGAAGCATTACCAAATCAGTTTATAATTTCGTCAGTGTATTGTGTGTCTCTGTGAATAGGTAGCAATGCTATTTTTAGCCTATTTTCAATTTTGAAAAAAAAAAAAGGCTTATGAGATCACCTTTTGTCCGTGTGTGTGTGCGCGTGTGTGTGTGTGTGTGTGTGAGGCGTGTGTGTATGTCCCCCTAATAAATTCTAAACGGCTGGAGCGATTTCAATGAAACTCGGTAAGTTCATAGCACTATTCCGGGCGACCCCGACCGTGCCCTTCAAATTTTGTTACGTCTCACCAATCCAACATGGCGGCTGTGCGAAATATTTCACCAGCATTAAATATCTCCTAAACTATTCCCGATATCACCCTGGAATTGATTACGGTGTTAAAGGGAACTACTAGAAGTGCACCTATGTGACTATTGAAAAACTGATAACTATAAAACCAACATGGCGGTCTTGCGAATTTGCGACTTTTAAATAGACGTTTCACGCGATTTAACCAACCATACGCAATAAAACTTGGTACAGTATTTGTTTATACACATTGTAATGCACCGACATCTAACTTGGTTCAATTGTTTACATAACCACAAGATGGTGGATGTGCGAAATATTTCACCGGCATTCTATATCTCTGAAACTATTAGCGGTATCACCCTGAAATTTTGTACGGAGATAAAAGGCACTACTGGAAGATTATCTATGAGACATCAAAAAACCGGTTAACTACAAAACAAACATGGCGGCCAAGCGAATTTGAAAAATTTAAATACACCTTTCTCGCGATTTAATGTTCCAACCGCAATGAAATCTGGTACAGGAAATGTTTATACACATTGTAATGCACTGGTATCTAATTTAGTTCAATTGTTTATATAACCTCAAGATGGCGGCTGTGCGAATTTTAAAATTAAGTTTTTATTTCTTTTGTTGTATTCATGTGATGGAAGTGAAAGTTTTAATAATTAACCTGCGCAATAATTTTCCTTTAATGGTACATGACCCTATGGCCTATACATTTAACAATCCAACTTGGCGACCATCTGAAATGTTTAGACGGCTCTGAATATCTACGAATCTATTCTAGCAATCAAACTGAATTTATTTATGTTCATAGGGGCTATGAACTTAAGTTCACCTATAGGACTTTAAATAACCTGATGATCACAAATCCAACATGGTGGCGACGCGAAGTATAAATATTCACATGGACGTTTCTCGCAATTTAACCATCCGAGTGCAGTGAAACTTGGTACAGTAAATCCTTATACGAATGTTAATCCACTAACATCTAATTTATTTCAATTGTTTCCATAACCACAGGATGGCAGCTGAGCGAAATTATACAATCTCGTTGTTACTTCTTGTGTCCTAATCATGCGATTGAAGTTTGAATGCTACACGTACACAATAATCTTCATGTAACAGTACATAACTCTAGGATCTATATATTTAAAATCCAACATGGCGACCATTCGAAATATTTAGTCGGTTCTCAATATCTTCCAATCTATTACAGCAATCAAACTGAAATTTTGTATGTTGATAGTGGCAATTAACATAAGTAGGATATATGAAAATAGGCTGTATAGTTCTTCACGGAACTACTTGTTATTTCGTATGCTTCCTCGACTTACAAGGCTTACAAAGCTTAACAATCATAATGAGGTGAAAAAGAACAATTAGAAGGTTAACAAAATCCGAGTAATGAACTATGAAATGTATGACACACATATAAATTAGATTAAAAGACCTGAAGAGTGGGCAAACCGCTACTAACAATAAATAATTAAAATAGCAATTCAGCCTTAAAATACACATAATTTACGAATATAGGTGATTTCTCAAATTACTAATGGATCCTTTAAGGGCTGTTACTGCTATGGTATTAATGGTGGCATTTGAGATACGAAATTTTCTACACGTTGCAGCAAAAAGAGAAGGTATTGTTCCCCGGGCCCCCACTTATAACCCAATAACTTCTTTTTCTTGAAGGTGGTATTTTTCCTTGTAGAAAGGGACTGTGGGCCCGTCGTAAATATCTTTTCTTTTCTTTTCTTTTCTTTGTTCACTTCATCTGGCTGCTCGGCATGGGTTTCAAAACGTACAGTTGGATCCAATATATAGCCCTTCCTTTTATATTTTATCTTCTTTTTATGTTGAGTCAATTTTCAGAAGTAGAATTTCTCGATTATGTTTTCCATCTACTCAAACTCGGAAACTCCGTTCAGCGGTAGCTACAGAGACAGGCAAAACTCCCAAAAATTTGATAAGGACATAAAACTTAGGGAAAAATCTTTTGTCACACGCTTCAAGGGCACTTGTTGCTGTTCTTGGTAGGTTCGTAAGAGCCAAGGCACATGAAAGTAATGAGAGGTTATGTTATTACACATAAGAACAGAGCAAACTGATTCTCACACTGCTTACGTCGCGCTACCGTCGCATCGCTTTGCAACGTTGCCATTTATCACGTAGTAACAAGTATTTTGGTTTCGAATGTTTTAATTCATTCCCTTATATACGCCCCTGCTGCGTCACAAGTGACCTATCGAACTTTGAAGTCGCAAGGGCATCCAAAGCACTATAAGAATGTACTGAAGGAAAACATTAGCTTTTAAAGGCTTACCAGATACGGGAAAACAATGGAAAGTTGATAGACGGGTGGCGCGGAAAGTAGTCTATTTCTCAGTAGGAAGACTTACTATGGGCGGAAATAACTGCATTTTGCAAAATGGTGATCATCTTCACCCCTGGACACAATTAGCAGCTAATGTTTTGTTGAATATATTCTTATTAATAATACTTTCGGATGGTATTAATAACAAACTGCTCTTATGACCTGGAAGTCAGAAAGGTTCCTTGTCAGATTGTGGAGAAGAACTGGTTCATAAACACTCAAGATCACTCGTGATAGCCATACAGAAAGGCGTCACTTTGAGATCGGTTCCATCGTGTAATAAGTTGTTTTATTGTCAAAAATATAGATTCACGCCAAAATATCGTAATTGTCAAAATTAGACCTTGTATTTATTATATGACTTATATTTTACACAATCAGAAAGAGCTGAAAATTCTCTCTCTTCTCATTAGTGCGAGTGAGAGACAAATCCTATTGTCCATGCTCTCTTTGAAGGCAAAGACGCACTATAGTATTCAGAGACGTGAAAGTCTGAATCGCAATGATAATGTGTGTTAAGTGCCGTTTAACCGCTGTGGATTTCGAGATTCCCTGATAGCTTTGCGAAGCGTGCGCTTTTGGAAAGTTCAATTACATTAATGATGCTGGTGACGGAATGTTGATCCACTTTCATTTCTTCAGGGGTTCATAATTAAATTTGCCTGACAGACTTGAAAAATATGTCCCTGCTTTCTAAGAATAAATGTTGACTTGGATGAGGAGAAAGTAAAGCAAGGTTGGGACTGGCACCGTATGTCGATACTAATAATAGACACATGACTTTCAGTTATTATCGAACTGTAACATTCACTTTTACTGCATGGAGAAATTAGGCTGTGTTATATCCTCATTAACATGTCTGAAGGAAACGATGGCTGGGTAGGAACCTTTCTGGATTTGAATAAATAGAAAACTTAGAAGCCACGTATTCAGTATTGCCTTTTAGAATCTATGTAAAATGCTCTTCAATCGTTCAACACGTAGGCTATAAGTAAATCTAATTATCTTGGGCGGTTAAAGATAATATTCTACACAAATACCTGAGATAAAATAAGCATTTAACAAAATGTTACACTCTATTATTATTATTATGATTATAAGATAGTATTAGAGTGTTTGTTAAATATTTATTTCATTTAAGGTATGTGGTGTAACATACTAGACTTGCTGCGTGGTTGAGCGGTAACGTTGTCACACCTGCTGTGCCCAAGGTTGCAGGACACAATCCTGGCTCAGTCAATTGGCATTTGAGGAAGCCCTGTTAATAGATTTACCGGCACGTTAAAAATCCCCTTCGGATCAAAATTCCGGCAACCCGGCGTCTCTAAAAGCCGCAGTAGTTAAATGGGACGTAAAACAAATAACATTATTATTATTATTACTGTCAATATTATTATACGGCATTCATAAAATAGAATAGTCAGTTAGTTATTGTTTTTAAGGGGGAGGGACTACGAGGTCATCTGCCCCTCTTAACACAGATTAAAAAATACAATATTAGAATGGAATTTAAAATTTAGAGGTGGACACCTAAATTTGAAAAGACCGAAAATTAATCAAACAAAAAATTAAACAAAACTAATAATAGAATAAAATTAAATAAGCACACTCATTATATTTCATCTGATGGCATGCTCTTAAGTTCCACCGTTGGTCACCAGGCGCTGGTTGCGATGGCATCTGGTAGTAGCCAAGTTCACAGCTAGGTGTCGTGGACGGTAGCATTTGGTAGCGAAAGTAGGAACTACTTGAAATTATCGTCTGCAGTCCTTACTTGAATTAAATACAGATAACACACACTAATACAGTCATCACAATTAACACCGGTTATCAGACAGATTCCACACACACCCAAAGTACACGGGGCTACATGACCGCGTTGTCGCAGCCCCTAAACTAAGGAACCAACCAACCAACCAACCTTGCTTCTTGCTGACTAAAAAAGTTGAAACTGAAACTTGCAGTTTGACGTGACCGTCAATCACGCTACGGGCAACCTGAACCATCGGACTGACATTTCACCTCCACAGTGACAGAGGACTAAGTTTTGGTCTAGCTCCGACCATAACTGTTACTGACAGGGGCGGATCTAGGGGAGGGCGGGGAGGGCGACCCCCCAGGGCCTCGCGGTCCGGGGATCTTTTTAAATTTAATGAATGAATTAATTATACTTTTCAAACTAATTTATAATTCATATTTTTTTCAGTGCAGCAATGACCTCCCTTGACCGTTTAGCAGGTTTAGATTTCAGTGAAATAATAGAAGTCTTCAGCCGGGAAAAAGTCGCAAAGTAATATTTTAATATTTCGTAGTTAACATAATCTTCTTCCAGAGGTCTTAAAGGTTTCTTTCATATTATTAAAAAAATGTACTGTAGTGTATTCAAAATATTGTAACTATTCTTTATTTTATTAATACAAAAATACTTTCCATTTGATTTGATATTTTTTTAATTTCCTATTGATGTGGGCCCCACCTTATCATACCGCAAGGCCTGGATCCGCCACCGGTTACTAACTACATCTGTTGGACACTCACTGAAGCCACTGATATTCTCGATGTCATGCAGTAAGGTCTTCGCTACGCCAAAAGTGAAATGGAGAGTCTGGCTCCTACCTACGCTACAATTTCATGAAGAATCAGAGTGAGACAACGTGTGTGAGGAGCTTCTCAAACACCGCAGGCTATAATTAGCACTTAACGCTTTCTGCTTGTGATGAGAAGGAAATTGCATTTCATTTGACAACATTAAGGCCTTCCAGTGGAATTGGAAAACGACCATGCCCCAGTCAGCGGAGTAACGTGACAAAACTCGGTCATTATCTACGGCAAGGAATTATGAATGCAAAGTGTATTTTAGCCCTGTCTTTTAGTCGATGTATTCATTGAAGGAATAAACAGTAATGGATTTCTGGCTGTTACTTCATTTGGGGTAGGAGCGGTCAGGCACGTTGCTCTCTATTAATTAAATATCAATCCATATAAAATCTCAAATCACGTGTAAGTAAAATGTAGTTTTTTGTTTAGCCTTGTATTGCTATGAGCCGAGAAAAAGTTGATTTACAAATTTAACAACTATTTTCAAAACCGTCAGATCAGATTAAATCTCCGTATACACGTTAACAATACGTTCATTCAAGACGTAATAAAGTTTCATTACAATCTGATTAATACTATTAAAGTAATGATCTTTCAAAGTACAAGTCACCGTGGCTTAGGCGGCAGCACGCCGGCCTCTCACCGCTGGGTCCGTGGTTCAAATCCCGGTCACTCCATGTGAGATCTGTGCTGGACAAAACGGAGGCAGACAGGTTTTTCTCCGGGTACTCCGGTTTTCCCTGTCACAATTTCATTCCAGCAACACTCTCCACTATCATTTCATTTCATCTGTCATTCATTTAATCATTGCCCCAGAGGAGTGCGTCAGGCCTCGGCAGCCGGCACAGTTCATATCCTCGCCGCTAGATGGGGGCTTCATTCATTCCATTCCTGACCCCGTCGGAGACTGGAAGCAGGCTGTGGATTTTCATTTTCATCTTTCTAAGTAAGCCCTCCGTTAGACTTCGTAAAAAATCGGCACTTTTATTGTTCGATCAGCTACAAAATTTTAACGGATAACAATACAACTGTTTACTCTACATAGATAAACGCCGGATAAAATAAGGAAAAGTTTCGTGTAGCTTGTTTTCATGTAAGACTACGGGTAACGTTTTTATTGACGTATAAACTCGAGTATCTATACATTTTTCCCCGACTGGTAGAAGAATCCTTGTTTGTATGTAGGCTATCAGTCTCACACTGGCTTCTCTACTTTCACAGCAAGGGTTTCTTCGCCCCGCCTTATTGTTATGTTATTATTTTGAGGGGCTTGGACATCATGGTCAATTAGCCCCGTGTATTTAGTTGTGTGTGTAATTTTGTCTGATAACCTGTGTTATTGTAAAAATCCACTCCCTAATGATCACTGTTATAATTGGGCATGTTTTAGTGATCCCTGATCATAAACTAATCATGTCATTTATGTTTCCATGGGTGATCTTTACATATTATATAAATTGTATCCGCCCAATCATTGGGCAAATTCGTGTCGTGTTGACCGACTGAAGAGTTACAAATAACAGTTATCATAATTAAGGTATCTAATCGAGAAGTCCTTTGTTGATATGGCATTCAGGTAAGTGGCCCGTATAGAATGCCAACCGATAACAGCTCGAACTGGAACATAACTATGCGTTATATAAATACAATTGTGGCCCCTGGGCTAGAAAGTAAACTGATGATACATTCCCGACAGTAGCAGGTTTAGTGTAATCATACCTCTCAAATTATCCCGGTTATTGTGTTGTCAACGCAGAATTCTTCTGCTTTCTCTTCCGCAGCTCCAAGCAAGCGAGTCATCATCACTTTTTGGAATGCGTCACAGTTTTCTTTGTCATAGAACAAGAGGTAACATGTCTTCCGGCAATACAAGCCGTGTGCTTCCTGCACTATTAAGTTACGTTAGCTCACTTCTTATAACGAGCAAAAGAGATGCGTCCTTCCGTGACGACACTCTCACATGGTGGTGCCTGGTATGTCCTCTGACCTTCTCTCGCATGGCAACCTGCACTGTTACACCCTGGTTCACCTCTACCAGGGCGAATAGAGTAATGGTGGAGCTCCGGTAGTTGACCTTTTCCGCCGCTAGATGGTACTAGCGTTCCTTGGTCTGGACGTGCAGGTGAACGGTCAGTCTGGCTCGTTGTTTATTAAAAGAAGTATTGCACTAAATACGAAGCAAGTTGCGAATAACAGAAACAAATTTCAAGGAAATACGAACATATTACGTATAGTATGAATGACTAGCTATGTTAAAAGGAACTAAGTCTGCCCGTTCAGTATGCTGTATCACTACTAGCTGATTTTAACGTTCAGTGTTAAAGAGAACTAAGTCTGCCCGTTCAGTATGCTGTAGGCCTATCACTACAAGCTGAATTTAATGCTTCTATTTCCCCCACTACTGCATTGCTAGCATTGAAACTAGAGTAATATGCTAATCTGGGGTCTATAAATCTGTATATTTGCCATAAAAATGAACTAACTACTTTTTAAAGATCTGATTCAGTGTTAAAGGGAACTAAGTCATACATTTCTTTTTCTATTTTCTCCCTTTCTGAAAGGATAAATTCATTCAAATAGACCTCTCTAGAACAGTATTATTGCTGCCAATGATACTTACACGCGACAGCAACTATGCTTTACAATTAAGTGAGAGAAACAGCTTTTGTCAATTATCTCAATGCCTTCTAACAATGACCGACTCTAATGCAGAAGGCAGTAGTTCATGGGCAGCGACATTCCAGCTTAGAAGTTGCTGTTTCAGTAACTATACTTTGGTTCCCTGAAGCCCGTATAGTTATGTCGTAATGTACCAGCAATGTATTATATGAACTGTATAAAACGGGCTACCAACTGAGGCATATAGTTACGAGATTGGCTGTCCACAGGTTCCACTTCAAGATGTGTAAAAACAAAGTTTTTCCATGAACCAACACAAACTGTGTGTGCAGGCTATGTGACCAGATATGTGAAAGATATCACATCCAGAAGTGTTCCTCGAGGTGAGGTTCGATTAGTGAGTTTATCAAGGACTAACACTTATTGAGAGCTCATTGGTCGTCACGTTGTTATATGTTATATTTTGCTGCATTACTATAATATTGTGATCCTCTGTGCACATTGTGCGCAATAAAGTTTATTATTATAAAACGATATTAATAATAACCTCAAGGTATAGCGGCTAAAGCCATTCAAAAAAAAAACAACCCCTGGCACTATACAGCCCATGACGGGCTAAGGCCGGCCAAGCGACCGCTGCCCAGCCATTTGGCCAGCAGATATTGGGGTGACGCGTGATCAGCGCATCGGGTCCCCTCGGCCGTTAATCTTGGTATTCGTGATCGGGGCGCTGTCTCACTGTCAGACAGTTACTCAATTATCCTCACGAGGCTGAGTGCACCCCGTTCAACCCTCACGTCAGTTTTAAAATCCCTGACGGAGCCGGGGATCGAAACCGGGGCCTCCGGGTGAGAGGCAGGCGCGCTACCCCTACACCACGGGGCCATTGGCTAATAAAAATATACAGTAATGATAATAAATGCAATCTGGGGAAGAAGACTGGAGGGCATTGGATCAATGAAATTCAAGAGGACCTCAAAACGGTTGGACTCGAAATTACAGACGCAGAGAACAAGAATAAAATTACCACCCTTCTTAAGAATCACAGATTTTCAGCAGAAATGATGCACACACAGCCTGTAGAGATTTCAGACGATTAAGAACACTGCGATCAGAAGGAATGAAGAAGCACTGGGCAGATAAGAAGAATCAAACAACACAACCTTGAAAGAAAAAGTGTACATGGAAGACTCAAGTGGTACAATGTGGCCAATAAAGTTAATAATAATAATAATAAAATGCAACTATACCTACACATCTGATGCTCATAGTGGGTGCAGAACACGTTTCTTTCTTCACAATCCTGCATTCTAACACACATCTTGTACAACACAATAGTGTGTCCTGTTCTTTAGAAAGAGAATGAAAGTGAATACCCCCTTGTCTTTACTGCTGAGTAGATACCATTAAAAGGTTTTATTCGTTATTAAAGCATCATGTTTTCAATGATCGAAAGTGCTATTATTATCTTGATTGTCATCTTGATTCTTTTCTAGGTCTTGATTTGCCTGCTGGCCGTAGCCGCTCTGGTGGCGGCCGAGGAGAAGGCTCAGAAGAAAGACCTTGAGCTGCAGGAGAGAGAAGAGTCCTTGGTGGAGAAGAAACAGGAGAAGCGAGGACTGTTCGATGTGGGCTATGGAGGGTACGGGGAAGGTGGAGGAGGAGGAGGGTTTTCAGGTGGCTTTGGAGGAGAAGGGTTTTCAGGTGGCTTTGGAGGCGGTCATAGCTTCTCTTATGGCGGCGGTCATGGAGACCACCACAGCCATAAGACCATCACCATTCACCAAAAGGTTGGGGTCCCAGTACCTCACCCTTATCCAGTGCACATCCCCGTACACAAGGAAGTGCCCTACCCAGTGGAGAAGCCAGTACCAGTGCCAGTGAAGGTCCATGTTGACAGACCTTACCCCGTACCAGTTCCAGTGGAGAAACCAGTCCCTTACACCGTGGAGAAGCGAGTACCCTACCCAGTTAAAGTGCACGTAGACCGACCATACACTGTCCACGTTCCAGTAGAAAAACACGTGCCTTACCCAGTACATGTTAAGGTACCCGTCCCACAGCCTTACAATGTCTACGTACCAAAACCCTACACTGTCGTTGTAGAGAAGAAGGTGCCACAACCATACCCTGTTGAGATCAAAGTGCCAGTTCCTCAGCCATACCCAGTTCATGTTAAAGTACCCGTCCATGTTCCCGTTGACAGGCCAGTGCCTTACCACGTGAAGGTTCCAGTTGACAGGCCCGTCGCTGTCCATGTGGATAAGCCCTACCCAGTACCAGTTGAGAAGAAGGTGCCCTACCCCGTAGTGAAGGAGGTACCTTATCCAGTGAAGGTCCCATATGACAGGCCATACCCTGTGCATGTCATCAAGCCCTACCCAGTCCATGTGGTGAAAAAGGTTCCATACCCAGTAGAAAAGGAAGTTCCCTACCCTGTAGAGAAGGAAGTACCTTACCCAGTGAAGGTCCCATATGACAGGCCAGTCCCATATCACGTGATCAAACCATACCCAGTGCCAGTGGAGAAGAAGGTACCATACCCAGTGGAGAAGGAAGTCCCCTACCCAGTGAAGGTTCCGGTAGAGAAGCCAGTGCCCTATCCCGTTGAGAAGCCAGTCCCTTACCCAGTGAAGGTTCCCGTTCCAGTGCCCGTCAAGGTACACCATCACCATGAAGGAGGGTATGGCGGAGGGTATGGTGGAGGGTATGATGGAGGATATGGTGGCGGATATGGAGGCGACATCAGCGGAGGATATGGAGGTGGATATGGGGGTGATGCCAGCGGAGGATACGGTGGTGACGCCAGTGGAGGGTATGGCTCTCACTAGTTGAGGACACTTTGTCGAGGACAGTGATCGAACACGTCCTTTTCCTGTTTCGTCGCGTGTGAATGAGATGAATGCGTTGTGTGTTATTGTTGCGTAGTAGTTAGTAATATTTATGATTGAATTTCTATTTTTATACTCTGCAAACAAAATAAAATAAACAAATATGTTTCGTAATCATTTTTGTCCTATTTCTACCGTCTGTCTTTGATACCATGTTCCCCGTCACTCCTACCATGATTGTGCCCGTTAACTTCAACTCTTTCGCCCTGTTTCATTCATACCTAGCGGCTTCGGTGGCGTAGTTGGTAGCATGCTGACCTTCTACGCCCAAGATCACGGGTTCAAACCCGGACGAAGTCGTCGGTTACTTTTAAGAGCGTAAAAATCCCTCAGTATGCCTTCCTTCGGAGTGTAAGTATAGCTGGTGGTCCCATATCATATATTTATGGCATGAAAAAGAACCTTCCACTAACTATTGCACATTACACTTGTGAAGCCAAAATTTGCAGGTATTGATAACGCTCTATTAGTTCGAACGTTCGCCGCCAGGTGCTGACTGCTATGCCATCTAGTAGCCAAGTCCGCAAGCTAGGTGTCGTGAACGGTAGCATTTGGTAGCAAAAGTAGGAACTACTTGAAATAATCGCCTGCAGTCCTTACTTGAATTAAAACAGATAACACACACTAATACAGCCATCACAATTAACACCGGTTATCAGACAGATTCTACACACACCCAAAGTACACGGGGCTAGATGACCGCGCTGTCGCAGCCCTTGAACTAAGGAACCAACCATCATTCATACCTGTACTCTCTGCGATAATCAATTTGGCATGTGAGTAACATTCCGTCCAAAATAATATTGTCCGGGTATTCTATCAGAAAATGACAGAAAGGTAACATTATCGCAACAAGTCTCTTCAAAATCAATACGTATCATGTCATGTCATTAAAATTGACACATCATTATTTTCAGGTAATCCTGAATTGTTGAAGTTTTCTTTTACTGTCCCAGTACTCAATGGCAATGCTAGGGCACATTTTCCTTACGATAATTCTGTGATCCAAAGGAAGACATAACTGATATTATTTCTGTTACGAGTATTTTATTTTAATAATTAATATTGTTAATAAGTCAACACTGAAAAATGGCTTCACAGGTATCTTTTATTTTATTTCCTCAGTGCAATGATAAACAATTTGCGTTTTAATGTGAGCAGTTTTATTCGCGAAGAAAATTCTTAAATAAAATGTTCGGTATTAAAATGAATCATGCTTTTGGGATTTTGCCATGTGGAATTAAGATTTAAAACGCTATACGTTTCGAGATGAACCTTACCTCCTTTTTTCAATAGAATTAAAACAATGTGACCAAAGAATGTGTCAATGAGCGTACAAAACTATAGAAATTCCTCTGTTCGTCACCACAGAGCAGTCAGAAACTACTGTATGCACCTTGGTTGAGAGAAAAAAAACACCATTCTAATTAATGTGGCAGGTTTTTCTGTTTATTATGGGATTTGAAGCCATTTTTCAGTGTTGCCTTAGTAAACAAAAGTCGGTCAACACGAATGTACCCAAAAGAGTTGGGTTATACCCAAATTCTGAAAAAAATTACATGAGATTAATAAATACTTATATATACTGTATATTATATTATTATTATTATTATTATTATTATTATTATTATTATTATATACATTCAATAATCCCAAGGATTTTTTTCAGGATTACACTACAACTGTATAACTTTTGGGTACATTCGTGTTGACCGACTGAAAAGCACCAAACGTTTGTCAGTAGTTTCTGTCTGCTCTCTGGTGACGAACAGAGGAATTTCTCTAGTTCTTATAAGCTCATTGACACACATTCTTTGGTCACATTGTTTTAATTCTATTGAAAGAGGAGGCAAGTTTTAAATTTTATTTTTACACATGAATATCCCAAAAGCATGAGTAATTTTAATAGTGTACCGGGCCGTGAAAGCCTTAATCTACAAAATGTCCGGTATTTATTTATTTATTAGCCTACTTTTCACATTTTGCAAAAATGAGGAAAAAGTAGACTTATGAGAGCGATCCGGGAAAATGTGTGTCTGTCTGTCTGTCCTTCTGTCTGTCTGTCCTTCTGTCTGTCTGGCTGTGTGTGTGTCCCCCCCTATCAACTCCTAAACGGCTGCAGCAATCAAAACCAAATTTGGTATGAGTAAAGATGTGCACCGGAATAGCTCACGTCCATATATGAAAATGATGTCAGTGCTACCAACTGCTGAAAAAACGCACTAGAAATTTGAGCTCCATGTTGGATATCTTGCAAGGTATGCATGGGAGCTATTCCAAAATTGGCACACATGTAGATAATACTATTTCAGTTTAATTTCCAGGAGGCCAACCATGACAGTGTTGCCAAAATAATTTTAAGCCTTCTGATAGGTCCAATGTTTAAATGCATATAACTTCTACACTATCAATTGGATTTCAGCCAAATTTTGTATGTAATATCTGTACATAAACAGATATGACTGAGCGTATTCTTAAGAGCCACCAGGGCTGCCAACTGTTAATAATTGCTCTCTCTATTTTTTTTAATCCAAATACCAAGATATCAGAAAGTATGCAAGCCAACAGCTTTAAACTATGCACACGTATATTCTGACATTTTAGATTAATTTGGAGTAACTTATATACGTCAGTTCTACCAATATGATTATAAGCCTGCTGATAGTACCAATTTTTAAATACATGTAACTTCTATACTATCAGTTGGATTTCAACCAAATTTCGTATGTTATATTTGTACCATAACAGATATGACTATAAGTATTGTTAAGAGCAATCAGGGCTGCCAACTGTTAATAAATGCTGTCTATATTCTTTTTACCCTAATATCAATATATCAGAAAGTATGCAAGCCAACAGCTCTATACTTTGCACACGTATAGCACCTGACATTCTAGATTAATTTGGAGTAATTAATACAAGGCAGTGCTGCCAACATGATTCTATGCCAGCTGATATGTCCAATTTTAAAATACATGTAACTTCTATACTAACAAATGGATTTCATCCAAAATTGGCACAGCAAGATATCACAATAATTCAGATTATTTCTGACCTGCACACGCATGGTATTGTTGGCAACATGCTTTTACGCGTGCTGATAGATCCAGTGTCTAACTGCATGTAACGTCCATTGGACTTCAACCAAATTTTGTATTCTGTACCTTAAGAGGTGGAACTAAGAATATATTCAGTCACCAGGGCTGCCAACTGTAGTGCTCTATTAGGCTACATTATACCAGGTATATTTTGAACTAATTAGATATTTCGATATTACCAACTTAATTTCGTCATTATTCTAGATAGGTTCATATACTGTAGAATAATCATTGGCATGAAAAGTAGGCTGTAGAGTTCTTCACGGAACTTCTTGTTTATTTATTTATTTAAGTTTGTTTATTTTATTTATTTATGCATTTATTTATTTTTATTTATTTCTTTATTTTTAGCCTATGTTCATTTTTGAAAAAAAAAAAAGCTTATGAGATCACCTTTTGTCCGTGTGTCTGTGTGTGCGTGTGTGTGTGTGATGGTGTGTGTGTGTGTGTCCCCCTAATAACTTCTAAATGGCTGAAGCGAATTCAATGAAACTCGGTAAGATCAAAGCACCATTCTGGGCGACCTCGACCGTGCCCTTCAAATTGAATTGTCTCTCACCAATCCAACATAGCGGCTGTGCGAATTTTCTCACCAACATTCATTATCTCCGAAACAATTACCGACATCACCCTGAAATTGTGTACGGTGATAAAGGGCACTACTAGAAGTTCGCTTATGAGACTTTCAAAAACCTGGTAACTACAAATCCAACATGGCGGCCAAGCGAAGTTGAGACTTTTAAATATACTTTTCTCGTGATGTTAACCATCCAAACATAATGAAATTTGGTTCAGCAAATGTTTATACACATTGTAATGCACTGGCGTCTAATTTACTTCAATTGTTTACATAACCTCAAAATGGCGGCTGTGCGAAATATTTCACGGGCATTCCATATCTCCGAAACTGTTACAGATATTACCCTGAAATTTTGTACGTTAATAAAGGGCACTGGTAAAAGTTTATCTATGTAACTTTCATAAACCTGTAAAGTAAAAAACGAACATGGCGGCCAAGTGTTCCTTATTTAAAAGTGGATTGAAAGAGCTTTGCAACTGGAATACTCATCATATAGATAATATAACCCTCTTACATTGGAGGCCCGTTCAGAGGTGTAGTGGACGGGCGCGCGTCCAGGGAGATACATCAGATCCTCAGAAAATCATGGATTGTTATCTCTCCATGGAGAAAGTCACTACATAAATCAGTTCATACTTCCATCCAAATCCCTCCTCCCACTCCTCGCCCTCAGGCCTTTCACCGAAATTATTTTCTAGATACGCTCCTGTCACTCGATAAGGCTCTGATTGGGTGATCGAGCCCTGTGCAGATAAACAAAACGCTATCCGCATCCGCCCCGCATTCGGACGACTTGTATTCCATCCGCACGATTGTTATCCGAATCTACTGGCATTACAATAATATTTTTAGCCTGCTTTTCACATTTTGCAAAAATGAAGAAAAAGTAGACTTATGAGATCGATCCGGGAAAATGTGTGTCTATCTGTCTGAGTGTGTGTGTGTATCCCCCTATCAACTCCTAAACGGCTGCAGCAATCAAAACCAAATTTAGTATGAGTAAAGATGTGCACCGGAATAGCTCACGTCCATATTTGAAAATGATGTCAGTGCTACCAACTGCTGAAAAAAACGCACTAGAACTTTGAGCTCCAAGTTGGATATCATGGAAAGTATACATGGGAGCTATTCCAAAAATTGGCACACATGTAGATAATACTATTTCAGTTTAATTTCCAGGAGGCCATACATGACAGTGTTGCCAAAATAATTTTAAGCCTTCTGATAGGTCCAATTTTAAATGCATATACACTATACACTATTAATTGTATTTCAACCAAATTTCGTATGTAATATGTGTACATAAACAGATATGACTGAGTGTATTCTTAAGAGCCACCAGGGCTGCCAGCTGTTAATAATTGCTCTCTCTATTTTCTTCATCCAAATACCAATATATCTGAAACTATGCAAGCCGACAGCTTTAAACTATGCACACGTATAGTACCTGACATTTTAGATTAATTTGGAGTAACTTATATACGCCAGTTCTACCACCATGATTCTAAGCCTTCTGCAGGACCAATTTTTTAATACATGTAACTTCTATACTATCAGTTGGATTTCAACCAAATTTCGTATGTGCTATGTGTAACATAACAGATATGACTATAAGTATTCTTAAGAGCAATCAGGGCTGCCAACTGTTAATAAATGCTGTCTATATACTTTTACCCTAATATCAATGTATCAGAAAGTATGCAAGTCAACAGCTCTATACTTTGCACACCTTTATTTGGAGTAATTAATATGTCAGTGCTGCCAACATGATTCAATGCCTGCTGATAGGTCTAATTTTAAAATACATGTAACTTCTATACTAACAAATGGATTTCATTCAAAATTGGCACAACAAGATATCATAATATTTCAGATTAGGCTATTTCTGACCAACACACGCATGGCATTGTTGCCAACATGCTTTTACGCGTGCTGATAGATCCAAAGTCTAACTGCATGCAACGCCCATTGGACTTCAACCAATTTTTGTATTCTGCACCTTAAGAGATGGAACTAGGAATATATTCAGTCGCCAGGGCTGCCAACTGTAGTACTTGGTCAATATTCCAAAGGGGAGCTATTACGAAGTTCCCGTCATCACAGAGTTCGATCATTAATTGCCATTTTCCTGAGGAAATTAAAATGGGAAGTTTATGAGGAAGTGCATTGCATTTCTGAAAATGGTAGTCACCGTAGAGCAGATATCGTTGCCATTGACAGGAAGAATGGAAGGGGTTTGGTCCTGGACATTCCGCAAGCCGTACGAGTCAACGAGGAGAAAGAGGCTATTTACCGACCATGTATACCTCACTTGAGTGAGAGATATAACTTACCTAAAAATATATGGAAAGTGAATGGCCTTCTATTCGGAGCTCGTGGAACATCTTACAAGTTCATCGTGGATATCCTCAAGAAGCTTGGCATCATCGAGGATGATATGGGAGAAGATCTGCTTGGGTATATTGAGAGCTTCAATCCATATTCTACATAACCTTTTATCTGGTGTACCATAATGTATATTATGTACTGTAGAGCCAACAATGTACCTACACTGTATATTATTCTGGATCTTTATGGTCTCCGGGAATGCCGGGCGGATGTCTTTGTGGATACCAGGTATATTTCGAACTAATTAGAAATTTCGATATTACCAACTTAATTTCTTCATTATTCTAGATAGGTTCATATACCGTAAATTAATCATTGGCATGAACCTTAATTTTAAGAAAAGTAGGCTCTTTAGTTCGTCACGGAACTTCTTGTCATATATTAGTATGATATACAGTATATAAAAAGGAATGTCTGTCTGTTCTTCTTTTATGCGTTCATAAACCATTCTTCCGACTGCGATCAAGTTTTGGTGAGTTGGTGTACATACTTTCGGGATGTTCATAGGCATAGATAATCCATTTCACAATAGATAGCGCGTGAGTAGTTTAAACAAATGCATAATGGCGATGCGTTCATATACAATTCATCCGATTGCGAACAAATTTAGGTGAGTTGTTGTAAACAGTCTCGGAAAAGTTATAGGCGTAGTAAATCCAATTTACAATAGATGGTGCGTGAGTAGCTTCAACAAAATGGCGTGCGTTTGTTTCAAGAAAGTCCCACATGCGTTCATATACCATTCATCCCATTGCGATGAAACTTGGGTGAGATGTTCTGTACACTTCAGGTAAGTTTTCTGGCTTAGGAAATTCAGTTAACAATAGATAGCGCACGAGTAGATTCAACAAATGAGCGACGACGGGCGAAGCGTTTCAACAAAGTCCTGTATGCGTTCACATACCATTCGTCCAATAGCGATGAAACTTGGATGAGAGGTTGTGTACACCACAGGCAAGGTTTCTGGCGTAGTAAATCCATGTTATAATAGGTAGCGCACGAGTAGATTCAACAAATGAGCGACGACGTGCGAAGTGTTTCAACAAAGTCCCGTATACGTTCATATACTATTCGTCTGATAGCGATGAAACTTGGGTGAGATGTTGTGTTCACTTCAGGGAAGGTTTCTGGCTTAGTAAATCCACTTAACAATAGGTAGCGCACGAGTAGATTCAACAAATGAGCGACGACTGCGAAACGTTTCAACAAAGTTCTGTATGCGTTCACATACCATTTGTCCGATAGCGATGGAACTTGGGTGAGAGGTTGTGTACACTACAGGCAAGGTTTCTGACTTAGTAAATCCATGTTATAATAGGTATATGTCATAATAGTTTGATAAAGCATAAAGCAACACATTTAGACATTTGAGGGGAAAGTCGTTCCCTTAGGTTATGTAGGCCTATGTCAGGTGTTATGTTTTAAATGAATGTTATTACAGCCAGAATTACAACCCTTTTCAGTTCGCTGTGTTAAATACCATGCTTGACATAATTTGAATGATATTAGCTTAAATCATCATCTTACATTTGTTATGAAAAAAAACAACGGAAAAACGTATGTCATAACATCAGGATCCTAATACTGCAATGATATTCAACAAGTTCGGATTGTAATCCAAAAACTATCCGAAAATTTACTCCAAACATTATCCGCAGTTTATCCACTAACCGCACAATATATCCACATAGCAAAAACAAATGCGGATATCCGGGGATCCGACTTCCGACTCTTATTTGACAGTTCTCTCACCCTACTATTAATCAAAACGAACTTCCAATACTGTCAAACGCATGGATAAGCCAACTATAAAAGGAACTGCTTTTTTTAATTAAATACTGGTGTAACTGTAATTCTTCAGTTTTAACAAGTTGGTTGGTTCTTAAGTTTAGGGGCTGCGACAACGCGGTCATGTAGCCCCGTCAGTTTTAGCAACAAGGTGAGCACCAGTTTTAGAAAGCTGGATGCCGGTACCGTTTTCCTTTGGCGAGAAGATGTACTTTAAAGAACTGTTTCCAAACCCACCCTGCAAGTACCAAGGAATGCCAAAAAAAAGTTCCGCGAAGAACTAAATAGCCTATTTTCATATATCCTACTTTTCTTAATTGCCTCTATCAACAAACAATAGATTCGTAGATATTGAGAACCGTCTAAATATTTCGGTTGGTTGCAATGTTGGATTTTTATATCTGTAGGCCATAAGAGTTATGAACTATTAACTGAAGATTAACCCGCATTTCCTGGTGGTGAAATTGGGAAACCACGAAAACCATTTTCAGGACGACCGAGGTGGGATTCGAACCCACGCTCTCCCGATGCCAGCGAGGCACGAGGTAGCGAATCAGCGCCCTCGACCATCGTAACCAGTGTTTCGGAGATATAGAATGCCGGTGAAATATTTCGCACAGCCACCTTTTTGGATTGATGAGACGTATTAAAATTTAAAGGGCACAGTCGGGGTCGGACGAAATAGTACTATGACCTTATCGAGCTTGATTGAAATCGCTCCAGCCGTTTGGATTTTATTAGGGGGACCCACACACACACACATACGCACACACACACATACACACGGACAAAAGGTGATCTCATAAGCTTTTTTTTTTTCATAAATAAAAATAAGATGTTCAGTAAAGAACATATAGCCTACATTCTCCTAAAAGAATGGGTATTGTTATAACTCTTTGTTCTTTTCAAGGAGTATAATTTAATTTTGGTTGTAATAGCTTGTAGAAATACAACGTGTTATACGGATATTAAACATGAATATGAGGTGCCCTTTGCTAGTGCTACCTCTGTACAAAATTTCATTCAATTCGGTTTCACTGTGTTTGAATTGATATGGTGAATCGAGTTGCACACATATATGGCCGCCATATGTAAACTATTGGACTGATAACCTTGTAGCTTGGTCAAAGAACGCAGGTTGTTCGTAATTTGATTCAAGCTTTTAACATTTGGGTGACCACCATTACGTTTCCGAAAAGATGGCGGCGATATAAAACATGACACTGAGGTGTCCTTTGCTAGTGCTACCTCTGTACCAAATTTCGTTGAATTTGGTTTCACCGTGTTTGAATAGATAGGGGGAATCTATTTGCACACATACATGGCCACCATCTGTAAACTGTTAGGCTGATGACCTTGTAGTTTAGTCAAAAGGCGCTCGCCATATAAATATATGTTGTTGCAAAAATTGGTAGAGATCGAAGCTCGAAGCTTGTGGTTTAACGTGGCTGTTAATCTCGCGATTATGAGCCACGGGACCTCCTTTTTACGTGGAATCCGAACCACAGGACATGGCATTTCACTTCGAAAATCTCACATGCATTGACCGGGAATCGAACCCGGTCCGCCTTGGTGAGAGGCATACAGCTTGACCACTGCGCCACCACGCCCCTGGTAGAGATCAGATGATTAGGTTGGTCGTAATATGATTTAAGCTTTTAATATTTGGGTGGCCGCCATTACGTTTTCGTCAAGATGGCGGCGATATAAAAAATAACACTGAGGTGCCCTTTGCTAGTGCTACCTCTGTACCAAATTTCGTTCAATTCGGTTTCACCGTGTTTGAATTGATAGGGGGAATCTATTTGCACACATACATGGCCGCCATCTGCAAACTGTTGGGCTGATGAACTTGTAGTTTAGTCAAAAGACACTCGCAATATATATATGTTGTTGCAAAATTTGGTAGAGATCGGATGATTAGGTTATTCGTAATTTGATTTAAGCTTTGAACATTTGGGTGGCCGCCATTATGTTTCCGTCAAGATGGTGGCGATATAGAACATGACATTGAGGTGCCCTTTGCTAGTGCTACCTCTGTACCAAATTTCGTTCAATTCGGTTTCACCGTGTTCAAATTGGTTGGGGGGGGGACAGACATTCAGAGTACACACACTCACACACACACACACAGACACACATTTTTTCGCCCCGTGTTGATCTCATAAGTCTACTTTCATTTTTTGCAAAAATCGAAAGAAGGCTAAAATAGGCTAAAAAGGCATGCTGTGCTATTGTGGTGCTACAAGCGACGGAAATAGGAACTCGCAGCAAGCTCAAGACACGGAGTCACGAAGAAGTGCAGGACTCGTAAACATCTTTCAGACCACGGTGACTGGAAAATTACTTCGAATAATGTACTGTAAACACAAATGCCAGATGTCATTCTTACGCCTGTTGAAGTGATACAGTCATTTTTAGCCTACTTTCGATTTTTGCAAAAAATGAAAGTAGACTTATGAGATCAACACAGGACGAAAAATGTGTGTCTGTCTGTGTGTGTGTGTGTGTGTGTGTGTGTGTCTGCCTTTTTGTGGAAAACATCTTATGACTGACTACAAGGTCATCAGCCCAATAGTTTGCAAATAGCGGCCATGTATGTGTGCAAATCCATTCCCCATATCAAATCAAACACGGTGAAACCGAATTGAATGAATTTTTTTACAGAGGTAGCACTAGCAAAGGGCACCTCATATTCAACAAGCTACTACAACCAACATTCAATTATATTCCTTGAAAAGGACAAAGAGTTATAACAATACCCATGCATTTAGGAGAAAGTAGGCTGTATGTTCTTTACTGAACATCTTGTTTCAGTGTTGCTTCGTTCTATTAAAGAAAGCTTTCCAGTCGGTCAACAAGAATTTGTTAAAAATGCTAACATTACATTCAGAGAAAGCCTCCGTGGCTTAGGCGGCAGCACGCCGGTCTCTCACCGCTGGCTCCGTGGTTCAAATCCCGGTAACAGTATATGAGATTTGTGCTGGACAAATCGGAGGCACACAGGTTTTTCTCCGGTTACTCCGGTTTTTCCTGTCACAATTTCATTCCAGCAACACTCCCCGCTATCATTTCATTTCATCTGTCATTCATTTAATCATTGCCCAGGCTTCGGCAGCCAGCACAGTTCATATACTCGCCGCTAGATGGGGGCTTCAATGATTCCATTCCCTGACCCGGTCTGTCGACTGGAAGCAAGCTGTGGATTTTCATTTTTACATTCAGAGAATGTATGCGGGTTGTGTTTGTGATAACAGAAGAATGCTTGATGGAATGTACAAAAGAAAGTGGTGGTAAAGTTGGCAAATTAAACATTTTAAACCCATTGATAGGAACTCAACCGTGGTGGTCCGTTCTGCCACTAACGTCATGAAGCACCTGAGTCCTGCCTTGTTATTCTAGTTACTGTAATAACCCCTGGCACTACAGCCCATGAAGGGCCTAGGCCTACCAAGCGTCCGCTGACCAGCCATTTGGCCTGCAGATATTGGAGTGACGCGTGATCAGCGCATTGGGTCCCCCGGCCGTTTTCGTGATCGGGGCGCTGCCTCACTGTCAGACAGCTACTCAATTGTCCTCACGAGGATGAGTGCACCCCGTTCCAGCCCTCACGTCAGTTTCTAAAATCCCTGACGGAGCCGGGAATCGAACCCCAGTATAAGTTCAGATGACATTTGAGGGTGCTTATATGCGAGACACACAAGTCAACAGATTTACTGGAACGTTAAATGAAACCCTCTAAGGGAAGTTCTTTGGTGCATCAGTAGTAGCGCGTGCGGTTCATGCTGTCAAGATCTTAGCTACGATTCCGGCCGAGGAAGTCGGATGTTTGAAATGCGGAGAAAATCCAAGGCACTCCAAGTCGTGCGCTGTCGACTCGTGAAATAAATCTCGTATCACTTGTGGTGTATATAAGATAAAATTAATAAGATTTGAACCGTAGGTAACCTAATAGTGTTTCGAGATTTTATACGTCATATTGAACTCTTGTCGACTTAGATATTCGAAATCTTTGATTGAGTGTGCCAAATGGCAGTCAAATATAATATGTATCTGCAAAACGATTCTCGGCAGTAGGATTGTCTTTTTCTATCGCAAGCACAACGCTTTTCTATTGCTCACCGCTCGCTGTTCGCATATTCGCATATTAAAGCGTGATAACCTTGAGTCTTGTCCGATTTTGCTTAGGTAACCTAGTACCAACGTGTTTACAATAAATGTATCTTTATTTTAATTTATATTTTATAAGATTAATAAATCATTAATCTTGTATAAATAAATTAATACAAATTTATCAATGGTTTTTCAGGAATTGGGTAGGGGCTACAATCGTTTTGACCGATTGAAAAACATCAAATTTCGATTACTAAGGCAACGCTGAAAAAATACTTCCAACACGATAATGTTTAAGGGTAGCCTTGACAACCCATCCGCTATTTGTTTTTTGAAACGGTCACAGCCGTGTGTGTCGGGCTTTCGCCCGTGCCCAACGCAACTAAGCGTAAGTACGATTCGATCACTTGATTTATCTGGCATGCTATCATTTTTAGCCTACTTTCGATTTTTGCAAAAAATGAAAGTAGACTTAAGAGATCAACACAGGGCGAAAAAAGTGTGTCTGTCTGTGTGTGTGTATGTGTGTGTGTGAGTCTGTGTGTGTGTGTGTATGTGTGTGTGTGAGTCTGTGTGTGTGTGTGTCTGTGTGTGTGTGAGTGTGTGTACTCTGAATGTCTGTCCCCCCTATCAATTCGAACACGGTGAATGCAAATTGAACGAAATTTGGTACAAAGGTAGCACTAGCAAAGGACACCTCAGTGTCATGTTTTATATCGCCGCCATCTTTACTAAAACTGAATGGCGGCCACTCAAACGTTCAAAACGTAAAATCAAATAACGACTAACCAAATCATCCGATCTCTACCAAATTTGGTAACAACATACCTTCGTATAGGATGCGTCTTGTGACCAAATTACAAGGTCGTCCGCCATACCATTTCAGGATGGCGGCCGTGCGAATTATGCAAACTTTATAATCCATATCATGGGACCCACCAGTTCCGATTATCGAGCCGAGAATCGTTTTAACTGTTCTAAAGGAAGAGGCACGTTCGAAATTAAAAGTTTATTTTGTAATACTATAGTGCAGACGTGATTTTAAAAAGCTGAACTGATTCAGTAATAAGACAAGATGGCAGCGGATATCTTGTGCCGGACTTATATTTCACTAATTTGAGTATTGCATGCAATATAGCATACTGATAAAAAATAAATAAACTTTGTATGAAATGCTTTATATATAAATAATATACTCCAGTGATGAAATCGTTTAGTATAAATCATTATTTGCTAACAAGTTCTATGTAAGTCATTTTAAATAGAACGATATTCGTTGACACAATTAGCTCAGTGGTAGAGCGTTAGACTATCGCTCAAATGCCTATGGTTCAAACCCGATCAGAGCTAGGTTTTTTGCTTGAAATGTTATATGTTTATTGTTTTGTAATGACTCAGATGTTTTAAAATTAAGCGTTATATTGTGCACATTATGGTTTAAAATATATATTTAATTAAAACATAATTCGCCAGCAGATTTACTCGGGACATCTAGCTGCCAAAAAGGTAACTTCCAGATTTTATTGAAAAGTTTCTTCTTCTGGCCGCTAGAATGCACTCGCTCTGTTAGGATTATATTGTTCGATATTTCACCAATAGATGTCACGACTAGTCTACGTGGGGATCCATTGATTACTATACCTTTATCATTCTATGCGCATCGAATTTGAAGAATGACAAGATGATACTACGATACATTTTAACTTTTTATTTTAAAGGGTTTGTAACAGCCTATTTTGCGTTACTTGAAAATGTTATTAAGCGTTATATTGTGCACATTATGGTGTAAAATATATATTTAATTAAAACATAATTCGCCAGCAGATTTACTCGAGACATCTAGCTGCCAAAAAGGTAACTTCCAGATTTTATTGAAAAGTTTCTTCTTCTGGCCGCTAGAATGCACTCGCTCTGTTAGGATTATATTATCGAAAATATCCACATAGTTTGTATACACACGTTTCTGTAGGGTCATGGAAAGATTTGTTAATTCAATTAGGGTTGTGAAAGCCATGCACAACCAGACGTGTAAAGACATGCCTCAACTCAAAGTTGGATGTTGCCCACGGCAGGTCGTAATAATAATAATAATGTTATTGGTTTTACATCCCTTTTAACTACTGCTGATTTTAGAGACACCGGGGTGCCGGAATTTTGGCCCGAAGGGGATCTTTAACGTGCCAGTAAATGTACTGACACGGCTCCCTCGCATTTGTGCACCCTCAAATGCCAGCTGACTGCGCCAGGATACGAACCTGCAACCTAGGGCCCAGCAAGCGAGAACGTTACCGCCGAGCCACGCAGCCAGTCCGGTCGATTATGTCTCCAGATCCATAACATTCTTGAGATACTTCTTATCTTTCTTTCTTTCTTTCTTTCTTTCTTCAATGATGGTAGCAGTTTTTATCTAGATTGTGGCGTTTGGTAGAGGAAAATCGTTTCTATGGCCTTCAACAAAGAATAGTTCTATTATACTCTTTGATAATAACAACGAGTTATAACTATACTCATACATTTAGGAGAAAGTAGGCTATATGTTCTTTACTGAACATCTTGTTTTGAATTTCAGTTTATCCATTTTTTTATTTTATTTTTGTGTCTCCTTTGATTCAGTTACAATTTCCCTTTCTTATGATGATGTGAATTCGATCCATGAACCCAAGTCCCTTCACCTTTGTTTACGTTAGTTTAGCGAAGCCTCTGTGTTTATTTGTCATCCCTACCTTTCATGTAATCGGTTTTGTTTTTACTCAAATCTCTCAGGTCTGAAATATATGCTATTTTTCTGCGAGGCTTTCTAGCGCTCTGTATTACGTCACAAATTGATGTGCACTCTTTCGAGGCATCTTTCATTTGATTGTCGTATCAGAGTTTGTTTTTTTGGGTCAAGGTATCATTGGAGTAACGGAGCCATGTCTCATTTCGCCTCCAAGTTGATCCTTCCCTCTGTTTTAGGAAAAGTGTGTAAGCGATGGTCTTTGTGTTAGTCACTGTCCATTCGCCATGCCTTAATTCCTTTGTTTCTTCGTATGTCGTTATATTTAGACATTACTACCTCTATGTAAGCCTATATTTTCCTACAAAGCATATTTCTTAGCTGATTGATTTTTCCTTTCATTTCCTGTCCCGGTAATGTCAATTAATTTAATGTAATGCTCATTTCCTTTATTTTTATGTGTTAATTTTGTGTTGCTTCCTCTGGCTTCGTTATATTACGTAACTCCGTGTCATCCCCCACCCCCGTTTCCTACATACGCACTCCTCCAATCCCCACCACTTCCACCCCCTACCCCATGATTTCACAACATCATGAGCGTCTTAGTTCTGGTTTTTTGACGCGGGGCATTCTAGGCCAGGTCATCCTCGTAAGTAGAGGTGTTCTCTTATTCGACTCGTCCATACTCTCTATCTTTTGTTTTTGTTTTTTGCATTTTAAATTTTGGTTATCGAGTCGCGCTTACGGTTTAGTTGCACATTGATTGTAAGTACATTTTAATTAATCTTGTTTCATCTTTGTTTGTGCTTAAGTTCATTTATACACTTTTCTCTTGATATTATTTTTGTGTACCCCTTTCTTGGGTACCATCTTTAGTCATTAATTTTATTTGTTATTAAGTGATTTTAATACCTCTTCAAGTTTACCTTTCATTTTGTGTTTAGATTAATCCTTACTCTTATGCGCACCTGTTTTAGTTTGCTTTAAATACATTAGTAAGTAGTTCACTTTGGTTTCGTCCTCTTTCATTTGTAATTTTAAGTTCCCTCATCTCTCGTTCGATTTCGTCGGTCTTGGCTTCGTACTGTAACGCAGTTACGACCTACACGCTTCTGGGTTCTTCGATCAATTAGATAAATTTAATTCCGCTTTTGATTTGTTTTAAAGAATTCATTCGTTTCCTTTTTTTGGAAAGTATCTTTCTTTCGATCCGGAATCTTGGGCCCAGCACGCATCGAAAGAGACATCCTTTCCCCGCTCCTTAGCGATCCTGTTTACGTTGTTGTTTTCGCTTCCACTGTATTCCTCATGTCTCTGCTATTTTGTTTAACGTAAAAGCACAAGCGGTGCATTTTTTAACTTACTTCTTTTTATTTTTAACCTTTCATTAGGAAAACAAATCGATGAAGGTCGATTTTAGTCAGGATCTTAGTCTATATAGCCCTAAGTTAGTTTCATCCAGGGCATTTTTTCAGGGGGTGCATGGTGGTACGCGTCCCCCTAACATTTGAAAAATGTTTAAGAAAAAATATTGGTACATTTGTATCTAGTCCGGCAAATAAAACTTCCGACTTGAAAGTTCATCGATCAGCTGTCGTCAACGCGCTTTTCACAAGAGTTGGAGGAGCTTTCGAGTAATCCTCGATATAAATCGATCAATTGAAACAGACTATTTTGGTCGGCAACTCGGCACTCAGCAGCATATTCGAAACAATAGACCATGTTATTTTCTGCTCGACAAAAGCTTTGTGTAATTGCTGCCTTATTCGATGACATTTACTTGTTTAGGCAAAAATAAGTAACATAGTCTAACAATCGTGAAAAGGAAGTTCTGTTCTTATAAGCACGCAGGCTAGTGTTTGGAGGTGGGGTAGGTTGTAAGAGTGGTTAGTTTTAAGGGATGAAGAAAATAACGAACTATTTTACATTCACCCAGGCATCGAAAAAGCTGAAAGTTAATGAATTAATGAGTTAATAAATTGACCCAATGCAGCCTTTCATTTAACATGTCAGCCCATAAAGTAATAACCGGACTCTGCAAATTACCGAAAATTGCAAGATGTTTTGTCGACTACAACTGACAGAACCCCTTAAATTTTGTTTAGAGAAAAAGCACTGGTTCATCATAAGAAATTTCATTCCGAGTTGATGATACATGTTCATAGCCTGTCACAAGGAAAAATGATATTTCTACACTGACCGAAAAAAATGGGTTACGTCTCAAAACTCACGACGCCGGAGAGTAGTCTTGCGCATAATAGTTCGCGGCTGGGAGCGATCAGTTTAGTTCGTAGCTCCTTAGCGAACTAGTTCGCTCTTTTAGTTCGTTAGCTCCAATCTCGAAGACAGATCGTTCGCTCGCCTTGCTACTGCCACTGCACGCGCTCTTTGTTTGTTATAGCAGCCTGTCACCACTCATTACTCGTCACCACTGATTGCTCATCCACATTGCTCTCGTTTCAAGCAATACTGTAGGCTACAGTTACTATGCTCGCTGCACGTGCAGTTCGTGTATTAGATATTGACATGTTGCGTGTGTAGTAATGTGTTTTACATTTTTATATTCGAAGATAAAAAATATAAAAATATGACTATTGAAACATTAGTGAAATTCCTTATTTCCTTTTATTCCTTGTAGGAACATAGGGCGCTCAAGCTACAAACTTCTTCCATCTCACTCTATTGTTGGCCATCCTTCTAACTAGGGTCCATGTCTTTCCTTCTGAGAAAACTTCTCTTTCTATTGTTTATAAAGCCAAAAGTCGTCATTTGTTTATCATTAGTGAAATACCGGTACCATACCTGAAAGAAAAACAGTATGGACGATTTGTTCGTAGAAGCATACACTTATTATTCTCTTTGATTTTTTTTCTCGCGTGGGGTCGATAACCAAGATGTTAGGCCCCTTAAAACAACAATTATTATCATCATTTTTCGCGTATATCGGCGCGGCATCATCCAATTCCATTTCCTACTGCCCCCCCCCCCCCCTCCGCAATTTTCGTTTCATTTCTTACTTGCTTCGTGATATTCATTATTTGGCTGCTCTGAAACCGTTGGGTACATTATCTTTATGGCATAAATGGGAGGAATAGGTTTTTTAGTTCAGAGTTTTTGTCCATAGAAAATCGCTTTTCTTTGTGAATCATCATAATGTTCATTTCTTAAAAACAGGTAAAAAGTAGTTGTATCACCACGTATCGACAAAAAAATAAAATATCAACCAGTTCATTAAAATGGTATTGTTAATCCAGTTCGCCGATTTTCTAAATAATTGGACATATTTTCAAATAATCCAAAATGACTAAGTTAAATAAAACTGTGGAATTATCCCCTCATCTAAATCAGTTAACTATCAGTAACTTCAATTTATGAACCGCCACTGTATTACATTGCAAATGTAAGGTAGTTATTACCTATTAGAGTGTTAGCACTGGTAGTGTGTTATACTGTTATTATTATAAACCAACATTGAACAATCGCCGCGCCAAACCTTGACAAACTTGCCATTATCAATAAATACACTCAATCAACTGAACTGACAGAACGAAAGAAAGCGCATGTGATTGTGCAATGAGTGGTGACGTGACGAGCCGACGAGCTACGGCGGACCCGCACTCTCGCGCTGTTACAAGTCGGTCAGCGGAAAAAGAGCGAACGAACTAACAAGCGAGGGATCTGGGAACTAGTTCGGTAGTTCGTCTGTGGGACCCGTTCTTCCGAACTAGTTCGTTCGCGAACTACAAAAGACTACCGGAGAGCACGTGCCTGCGATAACCGCGTTTGGTGACTCTCACTGCCGGGGATTTCGTTTGTATTATTTACCAGGAATTATCAACCTACCACAGACCATATTCTCCAAGTATAACTCAGCCATTCTGTTTGGTAACATCAAGCAGGCCTACAAAACTTCATTGGAATCATGGAGGTCGTTATTTTGTGTTTTCAAAGAAGAAATTGGCTCATCTTGAAATTCGTGAACTTTGACACTCGTGAGTTGAGACGACATGAAAAAAATGTGGATCACTTGACGAAATTGATATTCACAATTTGTTTACGAATTCAACTTTCAGTGAAATGTGTACTTACTTCAAAACAGTTGTTTGATATAAACAACAGAAACATTAATTTCATGTTTTAATGTTTTAAAATTTTTAGCAAATTTTTGGAATTTCACCAATTTTATGACAAATTTTAAGTTTCTATTTTAATGCACTGCTTTACTTTGACACAACACCTTCAAACACACTAACACCACACTAGTAGCGGCCTAGCGGGTGTTTCCTCCCCTAGCGCCAAGGCTCTCGCCACTTCTTATCGCCTTAAAGGCGATCAAGTGTGTAACATTAGTAGGGCTCGGATTTTAGGTGGTAAAAATTGGGAAAATATTTATTTTTTATGTATTTAAAATACGTGAAATATGTGACAAAAAAGTAAAAATATTTAATTATAATTTAGTTTCTCAAAGTGATTATAAACAATATGCAGTACTGTACTCACGAATGCAATGCCTCACTGACTGCTGATACACAACGAGATACATCATCAGGTAGTCCATCACAAATGACCGATGATTATTGCGAAACACTTCTTCTGAAGGCGCGAAGCTGTGGCAATATCTTTCTTGCCCTTGAGGTGTTATGTAACTTGAGATCGCTGTTCAGCCTTGATTGCTTTCCCACATGGTTGGCAGAACAGAACGCCCCTACCAGAAGTAAAATTATCTTTAAATTCAGCAGCATAATGCTGCAGACGATAACTTGCAGTTGCTTTTACTTTAGGCATTCTAGAACTGCCTTACAATTCACAGTGCCAGAAATGAACTGCACGTGAGTGACACTGGTTCCAGGTAGCTGAGGGAGGGGGGGGTAAGGTCCAGCACGTGGTGCAATATGACTATGGACAAGGAAATCCCCGGCTTCCACAGTGAGTGGCACGGGGGGACGAGTAAAGATAACACAGTTGCAAGCTGACGTACGCTCTGCATGAAGAAGAGATAGCTTACAGGTTCTTAAGATAACACAGTTGCAAGCTGACGTACGCTCTGCATGAAGAAGAGATAGCTTACAGGTTCTTCCACTTTGAAGTAACACACAACAAAAATGTAATAAACTGAAAGATCTAGCTAGCATACTGATTTTTAAATAATGTAAATATTATGTCTTTTTATGTGCTATTAAGTAAAAAAGAGGAATTTATGTATTTATAGAAAAAATGCTTAAAATATGTATTTACATATAAAAATATTTATTTACCTAAAAATCCGAGCCCTAAACATTAGTCACAAACCTCAAGTCACCGTGTTACAGTGCTCCAATATCAATATCCTGTCATAAGACTCAAAAGCTTACATTGAGAGAAGAGGCATAACTCTAGGCCGGAAATCCATTAAACCTGACCGGGGACAATAAACTAACAAGACATGATTGTTTATGGTTCTCTTTTCATCATTTGGTGTGTGAAGTGTCGTGAAGAACGATATAGCCTTAAAATGCCTTATATACAGAATAGAGTACTACATGAGAGTTGAATTAGACCTTTAATGCAATTTTTGTCAAGCGATTCACTTGATCTGCCGGTCAGTGTATTATTATTTAAAACACATACTCACTGCTACACTTGCTACGATCTACCGGCGAGTTAGTGAAATACGGACCTGTTACGACGCTATCTGCTTGTTGCTCGGCCAACTATTAGAAAGTAGCGGTACTACAGGCTGCAACGTATTATTTTGTTATCCCGTACAGCATTATCTTATCTGCTCGTAAACCGTTGTCTGATTACATTTTTGTGAAAAACTAAGGGTTAGCATACCATTAGGTCCATCACCCACTCCAGGCAGAATAATGTGCAAAGATAAATGTGGAATTCGATTACATTGATTTCAATGGAGGTGTTAAAAGAGTTCATCTCGCTACAGCTGAACACGTTTCTCGCTTAGATAGCTCTCTCGTAAAATTTTGAGCCGCTTATGGCCACTTCGTTCCGTCACGACTATGGTTGGAAGTTAAATAACACCATGTTTTACAAGTATCGACAAAATAACAGATTTACTGCGTACACAACATTGTCGGAGAAATTTATTGTTAAAAACAATTACCGCAATTATAGTTCCTGCGTTAGACGGAGGAACTTCGAATCACGCCGGCTTCGGTGGCGTTGTTGGTAGTATGCCGAGCTTCTAAGACCAAGATCGCGGGTTCAAACCCGGCCGAAGTCCTCGGAGTATTTTAAGAGCGTTAAAAAAACCTCAGTATGCCTTCCTTGGGAGGGGAAGTAAAGCCGGCCGTCCCATGTCATAGATTTATGGTATGTAAAAGAACCTTCCACTAATTACACTTGTGTGGAGCTAAATTATAGGTTAGATTTGACTAGCGCTCTTAGGTTCCAAATTTCGTCGCCAGGAGCTGACGGTGGTGGCATCTAGTAACCAAGTTGAGAACTAGTAGTCGTTGACGGTGGCGTTTGGTAACAAAAGTTGGAACTACCTAAAAATTGAATGTCTGCAGTCCTTACTTGAATTAAAAACGGAAAACACACACTAATACAGTCATCACAATTAACACCGGCTATCAGACAGATTCTACACACCCAAAGTACACGGGCCTAGATGAACACGTTATCGCAGCCCCTATACTGAGGAACCAACCAACATCGAATCATGGATATGTTTTTTAATTCGATCTAGATGATGAATACTTGTTGCCTTGGTGACCGCATAGGAGGCCTAGATGGCCTTTACACTTCAGATCTAGATCATGAATACGTGTTGCCTTGCTTACCACATAGGAGGCCTAGATGGCCTTTACACTTCAGATCTAGATAATGAATACTTGTTTCCTTGGTAACAATATAGGAGGCCTAGATGGCCTTTACACTTCAGATCTAGATGATGAACATGTTGCCTTGGTATTCATATAGGAGGTCTAGATGGCCTTTACACTTCAGACCTAGATGATGAATACTTGGAAACCATATAGCAGGCCAAGATAACCTTTACACTTCAGATCTAGGTGATGAATACTTGTTGTCTTGGTAACCACATAGGGGGCCTACATGGCCGTCACACTTTTAAGTCTTATTGCGCAAATGTTTTGTTGAACCCCAGCCCAAAAGAATATCCATGTAAAACAAGTAGTTCCGTGAAGAAGTAAAGCCAGTTTTCATATATCCTATCTATGTTAATTGCCACTATCAACATACAAACTTTCAGTTTGATTGCTGTAATAGATTCGTAGACTATTGTGTACGTGTAGTATTCAAACTTCAATCGCATGATTATACTCTGTGAGCTGCCAGAATAGAATTGACTGTTCTCGCCTCGCCATGTGGTCGGGGTACAAGGTTGCCAAACAGTTAGAATAACAAGCGATCACACTGCACCAGCTAGAGATACAGGTGACCAGGCACTGACGCCCGTGGGCTGTGATATTGCAACGCGGAGTAGCCTATTATGACATCAAATATGCGCACATGGATTGGTCAAGAGGCAAAGGGGTGATGACTGACGTGGAACTTCCGGTTATATGTCAATCCTATTCAGGCAGCTCACAGAGTATAGGACACAAGAAGTAAAAACATGATTTTAAAATTTCGCACAGCAGCCACCTTTGTAACGTGTTTTTCGAGGGGTTTTATGCCACTGGCATAAGTCAGTAGGAAGCCATTCTATAATTATTTACGCGGCAAATTGTTCAGCCAAGAGAATTTTTCATGTTAATTTATTATTATTATTAATTTATTATAATTATTATTAAGATATTTTCGGAGCATTTTATAAAAATTATAAGCATACAGAAAGGTTTTCTATGTCCTAGAAAACGCTATCAAGCAAATTATTACGAACGACAATATCATAGAAAATTATGTGATTGCGGAATTTTACGGAGTTTTCGTCAGTTAGGATATATTGAGAGACATGACTCACTGGGAATTCAAATACAAGCTGATTCCTGCCGAGTGTGGTTGTACGCGGGAGTCGCTCCGATGTTCCGTGGGACGAGGACAATCTGTGTAGTTCTTGCCGAGTGTGGTTATACGCGGGAGTCGCTCCGATGTTCCGTGGATTGGAGGACTAACTTTTGTAAAACTTAACAAGTGTGGTTTTACGAGTGTTTGGGTCCGATGTACGGACCATAGAATTATCTAATCTACCAGAATATCATCAAATAACGAAGAAGATGGCGACGTCCAGGAGACTGTGGGAAGCACACAGCATCATCCAGTACGAGGGAAATGCTTTAGCAATTTCCAGTGGTAAGCGCAAATGACGCAGAAATACGCAATCTCTCATTTTTCTTTGTTTTATATTTCATATTTCAGTAACTTCATAGCTTGGGAATAATAGTAAAATCTATAATTTATCAGACTCCGTTTTCACGTAATTTTCTATCGGTAATATTAAAATCGCAACGCTCCAATTTAAATTTTATACTTATTATTATTATTATTATTAATTTTGCTATTCTTGTTTTATATAATAAATTCATTTCTTTTACAATGCAATCTTTGCTTTCAGTAGGTAGCATTAGATATAGACCAATTCCTTCTCCTGATACAATTGTTTGTTGGGTTAATGATCAAATCATACCACGATCTGAGTGAATAGATTCTTGAAGGTGTTCTACCAGAGCTAGACGTTGTTAAATACAAATTTAGATTTCAGCATTGCGTTGAAGTCTTGGCGCCCATTAAAACAACATAGCTTAGGCAGAGGTAAACAGTTACATTTATCACCCAACAGTTAGGGGCTAGCAAAACGTTTCATTTGTCGCCGACAACTTGGGGCTGAAAACCTAATAACATTTGTGGAAGGAGAAGGGTATATATTTCTGTGCCTGTATTTTGGGGGTTATTTGTCTGTATCAGTGTATATCATTATGGGGGATGAGAAAGAAAGACAGATGAGGTTACGTAGTGGTCATCAACTGGAGAGTGATGATACGAGCAGTATGTCGAGTGATGGTAGTACCGGGGTAGCGGAGGTAAATCCCGATACTGAAACAGGGAGTGTAGGCGGCCAACCAGAATTAAAAACTTTACTTCTCGAGTTCATGTATCAGAACAAAGTTAGTAGTGATGCCTTAAATGCAAAATTAGAACAAAACAGTAGGGAAAATAAAGAAAGTACAGACGCTTTAAATGCAAAACTAGAACAAAACAACGCTAAACTAGAACAAAACAGTAGGGAAAATAAAGAAAGTACAGACGCTTTAAATGCAAAACTAGAACAAAACAACGCTTAACTAGAACAAAACAGTAGGGAAAATAGAGAGAGTACTGAAACTTTAAATGCTAAATTAGAACAAAACAGTAAGGAAATTAGTGTGAAAATGGAGCAGATTAGAGGAGAAATCAGAGGAGTAATGGAAGAGAAGGTTAAAGAGATCATTGCAGATGTAGACAAGAAATTAGGAAAAGTACAGGAGGAGTTGGAAATTAGAATCAGTACACAGGCTGAAAATATAAAAGAACTAGTGCAACTGGAAACACAGCAGGTCAAAAAGCAATTGGGGGGAGAAATTGACAAAATTCAGGTAGCTACTAAAGAGGTTAAGGAACAGCTGGGGGGTAGAATTGAGAAAGTCCACTCACAAATAGTTGCAGAAGTAAATGATTTAAGAGAGAGTAATAGAGAGAGCATTAGCAAGATTGAGGAGAAACAAGCAAAGCTATATGATAAGGTAGAAGAATCAGAAGGAAACATTAAATTAACAATAAACAGTATTGAGAGGAAGGCTGAGGAGAAAATCGCAAAATTAGAGTTAAAATTAAAAGCTAGGATCAGGCAGAATCTCTCATTTTTCTTTGTTTTATATTTCATATTTCAGTAACTTCATAGCTTGGGAATAAGAGTAAAATCTATAATTTATCAGACTCCGTTTTCACGTAATTTTCTATCGGTAATATTAAAATCGCAACGCTCCAATTTAAATGTTATACTTATTATTATTATTATTAATTTTGCTATACTTGTTTTATATAATACATTCATTTCTTTTACAATGCAATCTTTGCTTTCAGTAGGTAGCATTAGATATAGACCAATTCCTTCTCCTGATACAATTGTTTGTTGGGTTAATGATCAAATCATACCACGATCTTAGTGAATAGATTCTTGAAGGTGTTCTACCAGAGCTAGACGTTGTTAAATACAAATTTAGATTTCAGCATTGCGTTGAAGTCTTGGCGCCCATTAAAACAACATAGCTTAGGCAGAGGTAAACAGTTACATTTATCACCCAACAGTTAGGGGCTAGCAAAACGTTTCACCTTGTGGTTATGGAAACAATTGAAATAAATTAGATGCCAGTGGATTAACATTTGTATAAGGATTTACTGTAGCACGTTTCACTGCACTCGGATGGTTAAATTGCGAGAAACGTCCATGTGAATATTTATACTACGCGTCGCCGCCATGTTGGATTTGTGATCACCAGGTTATTGAAAGTCCTATAGGTTAACTTTTGTTCATAGTCCCTATGAACATAAAAAATACAGTTTGATTGCTGTAATAGATTCGTAGATATTGAGAACCATCTAATTATTTCGTATGGTTGCCATGTTGGATTGTTATATGTATAGGCCATATAGTCATGTACCATTAAAGGAAACATGTTGCGTAGGTTCATTATACAAACTTTCACTTCGATCGCATGATTACGACACAAGAAATAAAAACGTAATTTTAAAAGTCGCACAGCCGCCATCTTGAGGTTATGAAAGCAATTGAACTAAATTAGATACCAGTGCTTTACAATGTGTATAAAAATTTGCTGTACCAAGTTTAATTGCGTTTGGATCATTAAATCGCGAGAAAGGTCTATTTAAAACTTTCAGCTTCACTTGGCCGCCCTGTTCGTTTTGTAGTTAACCGGATTTTGAAAGTCTCATAGATGAACTTCCAGTAGTGCCCTTTATCTCCGTACAAAATTTCAGGGTGATACCGGTAATAGTTTTAGAGATATAGAATGCCGGTGAAATATTTTGCACAGCCGCCATCTTGAGGTTATGTAAACAATTGAACCAAGTTAGATGTCGGTGCATTACAATGTGTATAAACATATACTGTACCAAGTTTCATTGTGTTTGGTTAATTAAATCGCGAGAAACGTCTATTTAACAGTCGCAACTTCGCCTGGCCGCCATGTTGGTTTTGTAGTTAGCAGGTTTTCAAAAGTCAAATAGATGCACTTCTAGTAGGTCCTTTTATCACCGTACAAAATTCCAGGATGATATCGGTAATAGTTTCGGAGATACTGACTGCTGGTTAAATATTTCGCACAGCCTCCATGTTGGATTGGTGAGACGTAACAAAATTTGAAGGGCACGGTCGGGATCGTCCGGAATAGTTCTATGAACCTCGTGGTGGAGAAGTCAGCGTTATTTGTTGACTTCCCTAAAATCCCTGCTCTGCGACGAAATTTAAGTCTTGGTCTGATAGTTTGAACGGGGTTTACTCAGCCTCTAGAAGACAAGTGAGGAGAGGTGTGTTCGAGTCCCACCTTAGTCATCCTAGAAGTGCTTTCCCCACTTCTGCCTCAAGGAAATAGCGCGATGGTACCTCAGGTAAGGCCATGGCCTCCTCCTTTTCAATTCGAGCACCAAATGCCGTACAGTACACACTCGGGCGCGGATTCAGGGGGGGAGTAGTCACGGGGGTCATGCCCCCCCCCAAAAAAAAAACGGAGACCACACTTTTTTGCAAACTCAAAAAACGAAAACACAATAACCAGACAAATAAAACTTAAAGAATTTTAACTGAAAATTAAGACACGAGTATTTTTGTAAAACGAGCGTATGCGAGTTTTATAATTTCCATACGAGTGTCTTAATTACCATTATAGGCGAGTTGCATACAACTGTGTATGTTCGACGATAATTGTAACTTTATTATATGTTTTAACATAAATATTCATAAATATCTGGTCAGTCACTAGAATGTTGTGATCGGGTGCTGCGGCGGGTAGTATATCTCTGTTTTCCAAGCTCTCTGGACAACCGACGCATGCGCTCTGTGTTCTTCAATGCCATATGTTCAGATTGTGCTCCAGTATTCAGTAAAACTGTCACCGAAGTCGTTTCAAAACCACGCGCTGTATAGAAATTGATTTGGGGGATATTAAGGTACAGTGCAATTTATTGTCTCATATTCACCAGTTTATTGACGCGAACATATGGACGGTGCAATTTCGGTAATTTATATAGACATGTTCGATTTTGAGCGCATGCGCAAAGGTATCCTTATCTAATTGGTCACACGACTGTTTCTTGAGCTCTGATTGGTGGAAGAAACTGTTTCATCATTAAAAATAGTGTTATAATGAGCCTCATTATGATACAGTTTTCTGACACATAATTGTTAGGGTCGAACATAAAAACTATTATTTATATGACAAAATCAACTCGTCTATTTTCTTTAGCAAACCTTGTGATTACCGAATCGATGTTTATAGTGATGTCACGATGAATGTGCAGCTACGCACGGATAGGAATTTGTTGCTTTTTTCGCACCAAATTTTTTTTCCGACGTCCAAACTTTAAGCTTGGTTGGCAATTTAAGCTGTGACTTTCTCCCTTTGTCGGTACCAACTCGACTTGCCGAAACTGTAACGTACATTGATACTTTTCTCGAAGCTCGATGTAAAAGTCGCAAAACACGCCGTTGCAATTTGTACGAATATTTTCGGTGCGCTAAACGCATCAAATTTCTATCCATGTAGCTTGCAAAAAAATTGGTCTGGTTTTGTACGTTTGGTTATTTTATGATTGCGTTGTTAGTGATACCATTTTTCTTAACAATGTCGATTCTCTGACTCCCCCAAAGGTAAACTCTAGATCCGCGCCTGTAACACACTAGCTCAGACACCACATTATCAACTCATGTTGTTGTTTGAGTCTTCAGTCTTTTGACTGGTTTGATGCAGCTATCCATGCCTCCCTGTCCTGAGCTAATCGTTTCATCTCTACATAGCTACCACACCCTACATCCGAGGCAATCTGTTTAACATATTCTAACCTTGGTCTACCCCTACAGTTCTTGTCCTCGACCCTTCCTTCCATAACTAAGCTTGCTATTCCTGGGTGTCTTAGTATGTGTCCTACCAACCTATCTCTTCTCTTCATTAGCAGTCGCCAGAAACATCTCTCCTCACCCACTCGCCTTAATACCTCTTCGTTTGTAACCCTATCTACCCATCTGATCTTCATCATTCTCCTGTAACACCACATTTCAAATGCCTCAATTCTCCTCTTTTCTGCTGCACCAATAGTCCAAGTTTCACTTCCATAGAGCGCCACGCTCCAGACAAAGGCTTTCAAAAATGACATCCTAATACCTAAATCAATATTCGATGTCAACAGATTCCTTTTTTTGTAGAAAGGCTTTCCTTGTCTGAGCCAACCTACTTTTTATATCCTCTTTGCTTCGTCCATCACTGGTTATTCTGCTTCCTAAGTAACAGAAGTCTCCTACTTCCTTCAGCTTTTCACCTGCCAATTTGATGTCCATAGAGGTTTCTGATTTATTTCGGCTGCATTCCAGTATTTTTGTTTTACATTTATTAATTTTCATCATGAAGTCCTTCCGTAAGACGGAATCCATACCATTCAAAAACTCATTCAAATCCTCAGGCTTGTCGGCCAAGATGACGATGTGATCAGCAAATCTCAGAGTTGAAATTATTTCTCCTTGAATCTTCACTCCCACCTTAAATTTTTCTCCAATTTCCTTCATTGCTTGTTCAATGTAAAGATTGAAAAGTATGGGTGATAAGTTGCAGCCTTGCCTTACACCTTTCATAATACCAGCTTCTCTCTCATGTCCTTCAGCTCGAATGACTGCTGTCTGGTTTCTGTATAGATTGTATATCACCCTCCTATCCCTGTACTTTATTCCAATAGATTTCAAAATGTCAAACAATTTAGTCCAATCAACGTTATCAAAAGCCTTTTCTAAGTCTACAAATGCCATGAACGTTCTCTTATCTTTCCTTATTCTACCTTCCAAAATCAGCCTAAGACTTAGTACAGCTTCCCTTGTTCCTACATTTCTCCTGAAACCAAACTGGTCTTCACCCAACTCCGTTTCTATATGTCTTTCAATCCTCTTGTAAATTATTCTAGACAGGATCTTTGAAGCATGAGTAATCAAGCTGATTGTACGGTAATCTTCACATCTGTCAGCTCCCACTTTCTTTGGTATAGGGATGATAACATTCTTCTTGAAATCAGGGGGTACCTCACCTGTCTCATAAATCCTACACACCAAGTGAAATAACCTGATCAGACCTTCATCTCCTATGCAGCGTAGCAACTCAATCGGTATATATGCCTGGTGCTTTGTTCCTGCCTAAGTCCTCTAATGCTCTGTCAAATTCTGATCTCAATATTAAATCTCCTTTTGCATTCTCATCAATTTCCTCCTCCCTTTCCATTACATGATTCTCAATCTCCTTTCCCTTATACAAGCACTCTATGTAAGCTTTCCATCTCTCAACCTTTTCTTCCCTATCTGTTAGAGGCTTTCCATTTGTGTCCCTAATATTACAGCACTTAGTCTTCTTTTCCCCAAAAGTATTCTTAATCCTTCGATAAGCTGTGTCTACTTTTCCTAATTTCAGACACTTTTCTATACCTGTACATCTCTCTTTCAACCATTCTTCTTTCGCTTCCTTGCACTTCTTGTTAACCTCATTTCTCAGACGTCTGTATTCTGCTTTCCCCTCTTCATCTCTTAGATTCTTGTGTCTCCGCCTTTCATCCATCAATTCTAGTACATCCTGAGTGATCCACGGTTTTCTACCTATTCTTTCTTTCCTACCAATGTTTTCTTCTGCCGATTTTGTTATTTCATTCTTCAAAAGTGCCCATTCGTCTGCAATTGAAGTTTGTTTAGGGGTTTTGATTAGTCCTTCCTTTATACACTTCTTGAATCTTTCGTTCACATCCTTTACTTTCAGTCTGTCTATTGCCCACCTTTTTGGCTTTTGACTTTTCTTCAGTTTCTTCAACTTTAATCTGCATTTCATTACAACCAGATTGTGGTCAGAGTTTATGTCAGCACCAGGATATGTTTTACAATCCAAAATCTGGTTTCGAAACCTCTGCTTGACCATAATGAAGTCGATTTGGTAACGCCCTGTATCTCCTGGTCTCATCCACGTGTATATTCTTCTATTGTGGTTATTGAATAAGGTGTTAGCTATGACCAACTCATGTTCGGTGCAGAATTCCATCAGCCTGCTTCCTCGATCATTCCTTTCACCTAATCCGAAATCTCCTACTATCTTCCCTTCCCTCCCTTTTCCTACCACAGCATTCCAATCTCCCATTACTATAACATTTTCATCACCTTTGATATACCTCAGAATGTCATCTATTTCTTCGTAGACCTTTTCAACATCCTCATCATCAGCTTGACTGGTAGGCATATAGACTTGTACCACTGTGGTGCACGTAGGTTTAGTATTGATTTTTGCTACAATAATCCGTTCACTGTATTGCTCATAATATTCCACCCGCTGTCCAAGTTTCCTACTCAATATGAGACCAACTCCTGCTTGGCCATTGTTTGATTTAGTGCTAATGACCCTATAGTCTCCTGACCAAAAGTCCTGTTCTTCCTGCCAGCGCATTTCACTAATCCCAACCAAATCCAACCTCAACCTATCCATTTCCCTTTCTAAGTTTTCTAACTTTCCTCTTCCTAGCAGACTTCTAACATTCCACGCTCCGATCCGTAGAATGTCAGATTTCCTCTTTGTCACTTCTGTGATGTTAACCCCCTCTCGAGTAGTCCCCACCCGGAGATCCGAACGGGGAACTCATGTAAATAGGAAGATCTCACAAACACACACGAGTACACATGGTTGATGATCACGATGTCGCAAGTCACTTATTATGAATAACATCAAAAAGTAAGGACTACAGAGAACACATTCTTATTCTTCGCTGTAGTGCCTCTGTGAGGATCGTCTCCTGCCTCGTTCGCCTCTCTTAACGAGTCTTTAAGCTACTAGGCCTGCCCAATGGTATATAAGTAGCACGCCATTCCCTCCCTTAGAATTTGAATGATGAATATTTTTTCCGTAATTTTTGTTTATTTTTATAATTATTAGTTTTTTGTTTTTTGTTTTATTAATATTCGGTCTTTTCAAATTTAGGTATCCACCTCTAAATGTTAAATTCCATTCCAAAATTGTATAATTTAATCTATGTTAAGAGGGGCAGATGACCTCGTAGTTCCTCCCCTTAAAACAACAATAATTAACTCACTTAGAATACTCCGGGTTCAGTTCCCGGTTCTGCCAGAGATTTAAGATTTGACGTGAAATCTGGGCTGGGTGTACTCAGCCTCGTGAGAACAACTGAGTAGCTGCTTCATATGAGAAGTAGCACTCCTTGGTCTAAAACCAAAAACGGTGTCGTCATGAAAATCACACGTCCTCCTTCATCCGCAGGCTATGGGCTGCCCAGCAGTCGTCCTTGGACTCACGCGCTCCTGAGAGTCCCATCGCAGGGTTATTTAGTTGCAGAAGTTGCTACACTGAGCCATTCCTAGAAAAATTTGGACGAGAGAAATAACGCCATTTATGTGTATACAGACTCAGTCGTGATCGGAAGGAGAGCAGGCTGCATTCAGTCTTCGCAATTTCACAAATACAGATATAATTCTATGCAAAATATTCAAATAAAAATTGGACAGGATTCTAATTTTACGATAATTTTTCCTTGAGGCAACAAGGGCGCTACTTTCATATTTTGAATATTTTGACAATGTAAGTGCATATTCTGGTGATTTTAAGAGCATATATGCATATTTCAAGATCTTAAAGAACAATTATCAATAGAATAATAGTTTTTCCGAAGGTTGCAGAATGTTTACGGTACTTCGTATTCCTTTCACAACGCAATGACACACTTAATTCCATCCTGCTCATATTTTAAATTTGGGACACCAAGCACGGGTGTGTTTAGAGAGGAAACAGATACACGCGTTAAATACATCTTTAGGACTTTTAAGACGTAATGTGCATCTTGTACGTGTCAGTTTACAAGTTCATTGAACAATCATGCTACATTACTATGGATAATATTTTCTTTCATGCTTTCCCATCTCTAGTCAACCACAGGATATACAGTTTTAAGTGATATGATACAAATAAAAAATAATTAAAATGTTTGAAAACATCATTTACAATACGTTTCTTTCTATGGTAGATTAATATGATGCCCGGATATAAAAAACAAGTAGTTCCGTGAAGAACTATACAGCCTATTTTCATATATCCTACTTATGTTAACTGCCACAATCAACATACAAAATTTCAGCTTAATTGCTGTAACAGATTCGTAGATATTGAGAACCGTCTAAATATTTCAGATGGTCGCCAGGTTGGATTTTTATTTTTGTACTATTTCATTAAGATTATTGTGTACGTGTGGTATTCAAACTTCAATCGCATGATTAGACAACAAGAAGTAAAAACGAGATTTTAAAATTACGCACAGCAGCCATCTTGTGATAATGCAAACCATTGAAATAAATTAGATGCCAGTGGATCAACATTTGTATAAGCATTTAACGTGAAACGTTTCACGGCACTCGGATAGTTAATTCGCGAGAAACGTCTATTTAAATATTTATACTTCGCGTCGCCGCCATGTTGGATTTGTGCTCACCAGGTTCCTGAAAGTCCTATAGGTGAACATATGTTCATAGTCTCTATGAACATAAAAAAATTCAGTTTGGTTGCTGTAAAAGATTCATAGATATTGAGAACCGTCTAAATATTTCGGGAGCTCACCATTTAGGAGTGTTATGTGTATAGGCCATAGAGTTATGTACCATTCAAGGACAATTATTGCCTACCTTCATTATTCAAACTTTCACTTCGATCGCATGATTACGACACAAGAAATTAAAACTTAATTTTAAAATTTCGCACAGCCGCCATCTTGAGGTTAAGTAAGCAATTGAATTAAATTAGATGGCAATGCATTACAATCTGCAAAATCAATTACTGTACCACATTTCACTGCGCTCAGAGAGTTAAATCACGAGAAAAGTCTATTAAAATATTTTAAATTCGCTTGGTCGCCATGTTCGTTTCGTACTTTACAGGTTTATGAAATATACATAGGTATACCTGTATCAGTACCCTTTATCACCGTACAAAATTGCAGGGTGATATCTGTAATAGTTTCGGAGATATAGAATGTCAGTGAAATATTTCGCACAGCCGCCATTTTGAGGTTATGAAACAATTGAACTAAATTAGACTCCAGTGCATTACAATGTGTATAAACATTTGCTGTACCAAGTTTCATTACATTTAGATAGTTAAATCACGAGAAAAGTCTATTTAAATGTCTCAAATTCGCTTGGCCGCCATGTTGGTTTTGTAGTCACCAAGTTTTTGAAAGTCTCATAGGTGAACTTATAGTAGTGCCCTTTATCACCGTACACAATTTCAGGGCGATATCGGTAATAGTTTCGGAGATATTGAATGCTAGTGAAATATTTCGCACAGCCGCCATGTTGGATTGGAGAGACGTAACAAAATTTGAAGGGCACGGTCGAGGTCGCCGGGAATAGTGCTATGAACTTCCCGAGTTTCATTGAAATCGCTCCAGCCGTTTCGATTTTATTAGGGGGGGGGACACACACACGAATCACACACACACACACACGCACACACACACGGACAAAAGGTGATCTCATAAGCCTATTTTTTCAAAATTGAAAATAGGCTAAAAAGACTACTATTTCATGCCCAGAAATTGAAATCTCCAACTCGTAAACAATTCTGAACATCAGGTATTGGCGATGGTTATACTATTTTTCGTAACACAGGAAAGGCTACAGTATATTTATTCAAAACTATTGGAGTCTGTACCTACCGATTTATAGCTGTCCATTGAGGAATATTTAGTTACTAACCCGAGTGACTAACGCTAGAATGACAACACATTTTTCAGCATGAAGAACCGGAGAATGGCCAAGTTCAAGTACAGTAGCATGGTACCACAAACCTCCGCAGCCCTGGTGAGTACTTCTTTTGGTAGTAGGCCTAGATCCGTCATCACAAACAAACATTCGGTAATTCGAGAAAAACTTATTCATTCACAAATAATCACAATTATGATATTTTTAATCATTCTAGCCGGTGTATACACTCATTGCGACAACGTTGACCAAATTTCAAGAATTTAAGTCAATCAGTGAATTATACTCGTATATGGAATGTAAAAAGTCAGAGGCTGGTGCTCTTTCAAGAAGTGGGTGTAAGAGACATAGACACCTAAAAAAAAATGAACACTGCACTTTACAAAACTCCAAACTGTCAATATTAGAGGATTACAACAGGTCTACTGTTAATATGAGTCCATACTGCCATAAGGATTGGTTTTGTAAAGGCACAGTTTCACGACTCATGCCCTTTCAAGAAACAATGTTCGGAACTCAACAATATCGTCCATCAGGTGAGTCTATTATGTCATAACAGTAAAAAATTGAAATGACCGAAAAAGTGACTGATCCTTATCATTATAACCTAAGCGTTATTCCGTTGGCACGGGGTCCTCTATATGGATCAATGAACGCTACTTTCTTCTATCGGCTGCATCTCATAGGTGTCAAGGATCAAATAATGTCACATTCAGCGCCTGGTGCCTTTTCAAAAAAAATCGGGATAAGGCAAATCAACCGATACTTGTAGTCTATGAACACATGCATAAGAATCTAGACAGATTATCTGTGAGATCACCTACCTTATATAGGGAATGTTGGCTGGAACGTGGTACTTGGCGCCAGGGTCGAAATCGTATTCTGAGCGGAGGATGGGTGGTTTGATGCCCGATATCCTTTCTCTGAAAGAGAGAAAGAATAACTTATTAACGGGTCACATAGGAGGAACTACAGGAAGTACGAGACAGTTGAATTTAACATAACTATTTACACAAACAATCACAACGTGTTAATACAGTATGTGCTAGTCAACAGTGTGAAACAACTGCTACTTCAATCCAAAATGCTTTGCCTAAACCGTTAGCAAGGGCAATATATTTGACAGACCACAGTATAGATATCATTACACCTATCAGCCGCTAGGTAGCAGCACTTATGGACTAACACATGATAAACAGCTGGGTGCTGAATGTATATTTTATGTATTTAACTCGTTTTCAACACACTAGCTCTCTTTGTAATCAGATGCTGTATTTTAAGAAAATAAATAGCAAGAAAATAGAAAGTGTTAATATTACTGAGTTTTAATTCTAAGATGTGTGTGATTTAAAGTTTAACACCGCATTCCTTCAGTCCTGTGGCCCGCCTGTGGTGTCGCATTGTGATAGCATCGTAACGATGAAAGGTTATGATATGTTTTGAATGATTAAAATAACACGATATATTGAAAGGTGTGGGGAAAATGTGTTTTTTGTTTTGTGAATTTGAGGGACTGATATTTCATGGGTATTAAAATCCAGAATCATTCGGTGTAAAGTTTGATATTTGTATTTACCGCTCCAATGCCCGAGGAAACCGGAGTGCTGGTTTGTCCGGTGTGATAAGAACTGCACAAAACAAATACTGCACAGATGTTGGTTTCCAACATTTCTGCTATTGGTTAAATTGCAAAATCATATTTCTGAGTTGTTTTTAATAATTACAAGCAATGTTTTCTTCAGACAAAATCGACAGACGGCACTCAATAATTAATATGGGTAGACTGCTTTCTCGCGGATATATGTTGAACCGTCGCCGTCAGGCGTGCGTGCGGTGCTTACTGTGACGGCCGTTTCAAAACCATGTCGAAAAAAAAAATAACATGGTAAAGGCCAGATGTGTCCATACTGTATAATATGATTAGTAGATTACTATACTGTGGACAGACGGACATGTTTGCGAGGTATTTCGCGACAATCGGTGGCATTGTACAAGTAGCGATTCGATCGGTAAACCAGGCGACTGAAACTGGTATAGGGCGATCGGTTCCCAAATTACGTCATGATATCTTGGTTTGCTACCTGCTCCACCAAGGCACTAATGTCGCATTTATCCATAGAATAGGTACGACAGGATTCTGTGCACATAATATAATTAAAACTTTTGGGATTAACGTATTTAGAAATAATGTAATTTACTGTTAAAATGTACTTACATGCTTTACGCTAAATAAATTAACTAAAACCTCTCGAAGAACGGATTACGTTGAGACAAATTATAACAGACAATGCTTTTTAATTTATTAAAAACGAATTAATTGCACGTTATTTTATGCTGAATATGTTGTTACGAGATCTTAAATGATGTAACTAACTACAGACCTGCTCCTGACTTGCCATTTCAATGCTCATGCGCATTAGGCAACCATTTTGCTAATGACACCTCTGTGAATGACAACAAACGTACCTACGTCGCATGCTGGTATTGACTTAAAATGAACACGGTCTTGTTTGTTTTTCAATTCACTGTGATGTTATCACGTCTTGCTGGGAGATAAAAAAAGGCGTGCTAAGGTTAATATATTTTCATTGCAACGGATAAAGTACGGAGATAATTGTATAGACCTACTCAGTAAACATAACAAAATCACAGGTGCGATTCTGAAATAAGAAGCGAGCAATCAACTAGAAGGGGGAGCCGTTATAAGCGCCCCCGCCTTCTTATAGAATGATTTCCCTCTTCATACCCAAGTCGCTACTATAACGCACCTTTTCTTCTCTTAAGAACTCTCTATTTCCGATTTCTTCTCTAATCTCAGAACTTACACCTCTACTATCCTTTCTATTTTCTGTATTTCATGATCTCAGGTCACATTCTGGCCAATTTGCTTCCATTGTAATCACCCATACACAGTTGCAGTTGGTCGAAACCCATTAGACACAGCTCTCAAGGCCCTCGGGCTGACAGGCTACAATAGTCTGCATCGATGCCGGCTTCGAATGCATGGGTCAGGTCAGGTCAGGTCAGAAGACATATACATCGATGTGTGTTTTAACTTGTGCGAAAACCGCAAACAAAAGGTAAACAGAAACAATCCGCGTACTCGGGAGGCTCTCGAGAAAGAAATAACTGCACTAATACGAAATATCAGTGAGGATGAATTACAGTTGGTGCAATGTGTGTATATAAAATGAAGGACACCGTTTCCAGCAACTGCTCTGAAATTGAAAATCACAGCCTGCTTCCAGTCGACCGACCGGGTCAGGAGTGAAATGAATGAATACCCCATATAGCGGCGAGGATATGTACTGTGCCTGCAGCCGAACCCGGTCACACTCCCGTGGGGCAATGATTAAATGAATGACAGATGACATGAAATGACAGAGGAGAGTGTTGCTGTAATGAAATTTGGGACAGGGAAAACCGGAGTACCCGGGGAAAAAAGATGTCTGCCTCCGCTTTGTCCAGCACAAATCTCACATGGAGTGACCGGGATTTGAACCACGGGCCCAGCGCAGCGGTGAGAGGCTGGCGTGCTGCCGCCTAAGCCACGGAGGCTACTCTGAAATTAATGTAAGTGATTACGATTATTAAAGACGTAAAAAAGTGTAAATGTGTTCGACTGGTTGGGCGCTACGCTGCTGCTAGCGCCAATGCCTTGCTCGACACGCGGCTAGCCACAGTGTCCCGGCCGCCTGGCGGCATCTGCGAGTCTCATTTCTATAGTAAGGACCCTCACACCCAAGATAATTGAGTTCCTGTTAACGTATTGACGGACTGAATAATAGCCTATACATTGAATCAAGCTGAAGAGATTGTCTTCGGAGTTTATTATACTGTACAACGAAGTGGACTATCTTATTCAAAACCGCGTTATCAAACACTAAAGAAAGTGGTTTAATCACTGCTTAAACGTACATATTTCGGTGTTCATTGACACCTTCGTCAGCGTATTTTGAATTAAAATAATCTTAAAACTAAGTTTACAAAGATGAAAGAGAAAATGGATATCCTTACAAAACACTATTAGAAATTTAAATAAAAAGAAAGCTCACAAAAAGAATTAAAAAACATATGAATGGTTCGATTAGAGTGAATCGGACGTCGCTATTATACTGTATGATGTATCTTCCAGTTATATCACGATCGGACGTAATGGGACTACAAATCAACCTTATGGTTAGACCACATCAATTTGATACAGACTGCCGTATCCATTACGGTTGATTTGTGGTCAAATGCACAGAACGAAAATATTCAGAAGTACGGCGTGAAAATCAGTATAGAGAAAAGCAAGACCATGGTGATGACAAGAGGGGAAAGACAAGGAAAGGGCACTGTGAAAATTGGAAGTCAGAGTTTGGAAATTGTGGACACGTTCAAGTACCTAGGAAGTGAATTGATGCAAACTGGTAGGTTGGACATGGAGATTGGCAGGAGAGTACAGCAGAGCAATGCATTCTATCAAAGTGAAAGAAAACTTCTTTGGGATAAGAAAGTACCAAGGAAAAGCAAGGAGGTAATGTATAAATTGTACTATGTTCCCATATTAACTTATGCAGCTGAGACTTGGACCCTGACAAGCAGGCAAGAGAGTAGAATCCAAGCCAGTGAAATGGAATTCCTAAGAAGTATGATAGGAAAGACAAGGAAGGACAGAGTGAGGAATGAAGATGTTAGGATGGAAGTTGGGATGGGAAAACTAAATGAGAGAATTGAGAAGAATAAACTAAGGTGGTTTGGACATGTAAACAGGTTGGAGGAAAATAGAATACCAAGACAGATGCTGGAGGCAAAGTGCAAGGGTAAGAGAGCAAGAGGAAGACCTAGAACAAGGTGGATTGATTCAGTGAAGAACAGCGTAAGAAAAAGAAATCTGGACTGGGACAAGATCGTGGAAGAAGAATAGTGGAAGGAAAGAGGAAAGTGGAGAAGTGCCATAAATACCCCGACCCGGCAGGACTGGATAAGGGGAAATGATGATGATGATGATTATGTAATCAAATTACGTCCGATCGTGATATAACTGGAAGATACATCATATAATAGCGACGTCCGATTCACTGTAATCGAACCATTCATATGTTTTTTAATTCTTTTTGTGATCTTTCCTTTTATTTAAATATCTAATAGTGTTTTGTAAGGATGGTTGGTTGGTTGGTTCCTCAGTTTAGGGGCTGTGACAACGCGGTCATGTAGCCCCGTATACTTTGGGTGTGTGTAGAATCTGTCTGATAACCGGTGTTAATTGTGATGACTGTATTAGTGTGTGTATCTGTTTTCAATATTATTCAAGTGAGAACTGCAGACATTTCATTTTTTCAAGTAGTTCCTACTTTTGCGACTACTAGTTCAGAACCTGGTTACAAGACGCCACTGCTGTCGGCTCCCGGTGACGAACGTCGGAACCTAAGTGCGTTTGTCAAATGTTTAACCTAACCTAATTTAGCTTCACAAGGCATACTGAGAGATTTGTAACGCTCTTAAAAACCGATGACTTCGGCCGTGTTTGAACCCGCGATCTTGGGCATAGAAGCTCAACATGCTACCAACTACGCCACCGAAGACGCCGTTTGGAAGGATATCCATTTTCTCTTTCATCTTTGTAAACTTAGTTTTAAGATTATTTTAGTTCAATATACGCTGACGAAGGTGTCATTGAACACCAAAATATGTACGTTTAAGCAGTGATTAAACCTCATTCTTTATAGTGTTTGACAAGGCGGTTTTGAATAACATAGTACTATCAGTCAACACGGATATTAATTATTACCATTGTCATAATGACTAATGTTTACGCATTTTACAACGAAGTGGAGCCAATGGTACCTGAGGCTGTAGTAATGACAGTTGTACTGCTGTTTGTTGACACTGCCCTCGAAGATATCCCAGCGCCAGCGGTCCAGCAGGTAACTGTACGGCAAGAATGTGAGTTTATCCAGTGCCAGAGAAAACAGATAGTTTATATTGTGCGGCAGATCATCCACTGATCGCTGGACCAAGTTCAGGGTGTGAAGGTGCGCTGGCGTCGCAATAGATAGACCCACAGCGTCACCCACTGCTTCATGGAAACCTGAAACAAACATGTCATTGAATAATAATAATAATAATAATAATAATAATAATAATAATAACCACTCGCAACATATATAACAAAAAATGATTTTCTATGAACACAAAAATTCGTCACTACAACACTGTCATCAAACCAGTGCCGCTATATGCATCTGAATGCCTTATCCTATCCGAGAAATGTTTGCACGCTAATTTAGAGAGAAAAGAAAGAAAGAAAGAAAGAAAGAAAGAAAGAAAGAAAGATCCTACACCTCATACTTGGCCCGGACTACGAAAATGGCATCTACATCAGAAAATCCAGGCAAGAAATATACTCGAAGATAGAGAAGATCACAGACACTATGCGAAAACGCGGAGTTTGCTTCTACGGACATATACGACGGATGATCGACTCCCGATGGACGAAACGTATCTTCAGTATATTCGACGCAAAACTAAAAACGTCAATGCCATGGTATGTTAACGTCCAGAAAGATCTGAAAGAAATGGGGATACGAGCAGAAGATGCACAAGACCGAAATCTTTATAGAACAGCCATCAAGACGTTTGGGACTTTCCGGGACGAAAAACGGACTACTGGTGTGAAATGGACAGAAGAACGTCGTGCTAACCACAGTGAGCTCATGAAAACAATGTGGATCAAGCGAAAAATGAACAAATGGCAGAATGTAAAATGAGGCTTATCGTGGTCCCTAGATGGCCGATTAGAGAAATTGAATGAATGAATAATAATAATAATAATATCCTCCTTCAAATACCTTGGAGAAATCATAATACCATCGGAACTAGACATTAAGGCCAACGTAGAAAGAGCCACCAAAAAGGCGTACAGACTAATGTAAAATCTCTACTTAGTATAAAACAAAGTCCCCGATTCTTGGTTGTAACGGGTAATATCGAGAACCACTGGATGGATTTTGATGCGGTTTTTACCACTCTGTAAAGGATTTCTCGAGGAAGGTTTCTGTAGAAAATAATTTATATATGATTAAAGGAAGCCAAGCAGTATCGACTTCAGTGAAAAAGTCGAAAAATAAACCCTGGCGTCCGTGCGCTTTTTAAGCTTACGCTTGGGCAAACCATTAAAAAAATATATATAATATGAGTGTAAGAATTGTTTAGCATGAAAAGTTCTACAATATAGTCCAGGAGAGCATATCTCTATGTCCAATACATCGCCCACTGGAGTGTTCTTACGTTTTCATTTCTTCCAACAATCTCCATTCAATTACTGAGGCGACAGTTTACGAGCTAGCTAAGGGCGAGCCTATCACCCCAGTTACAGCCTAGCTAGCGGGCGAGCCTATTACCCCAGATACAGCCAGCAGCAAACTGTCGAGTCGTGTGGAGTTAAGACTTCAGAGAAGAGTGGTTGTGTTTGGAGTTTCCCTGGAAGTGCAACTCGGCTTTTCTTTATTTAGCCTGTGAACTTTTCGTTCCGTAAATCACACAGTCAATTTAAAATTGGACGGAAGGAGAATTTGTGTTTCATGCACCTCGCCATTCTTAAATTACGTCTGACAAGAATTCGTTGCACATGCATCTCCATGATAATATAATTAATAGTCCAGACAGTGATTTTAACCCATCATGCCGAGACGTAAAACGGATATAGGTCGTAGTTCATTGACATCGAAAAAAATAGCGCTTATCACGTAATGCAATCATAACTGTTTCCGGGCGAAGCTGGGGTGGGTTGCTAGTTACTATAATAAAAGAGTCATATTGCGTAATTCAAAATATCGACACTAAAAGACAGTTTCTTTGCCGGATGCTTTATACACCTCAGAAATCATATCCCTTGGTAGTCACTCCAAAGCTATATAGATAGTGAAAAGCAAAAACGGAACATTCTCCGAAAAATGAATGGTCCCACGAGAGAAAATGGAATGTCAATTAAGAGGGAATGCGGATCTGTATTTCTTAACCCTTGAGAAATGACGTGAAGAAAATAACACGAGGACTGCGCCGGTGCCACTCCCTTTTTGTCGTAGTCGTACGTATTTTAATTAAGTAGTTTTACACCTGGTGTGTTCCTATGAACTATTCCCAACAAAAAATGAGGTTTATTTATATTTTTCAAATTTAACAAGCAGAATAATTACTCAGCAATTCTTCTAGGTTTGTGCCGTGTCTTGTGTGGGGTTTCGCCTAGGACACCAAGCTAGGCTCATCGGCGGGCTCTTGGTGTCCCCGCCCGGACCCCCACAGGAGTGACAAACTGCGCGCCACCTCCCTTTATATAAGGTGCAACTGCACCACTTGACTACGAGAACTAAAAGTTCAAGCAGCCTTAACCTCCCTATGAAGGCTTCCAAAAAGATGGTATATTGGCTTTCACGGCCGGTGAATTAAAACTCAGCAATTCTTCTAGGTTTGTGCCGTGTCTTGTGTGGGGTTTCGCCTAGGACACCAAGCTAGGCTCATCGGCGGGCTCTTGGTGTCCCCGCCCGGTATCATTAGTATCATTAGCCTTGTTAGTGGCGGCAAAGCAGTCATCTTAATTTTTTTTAACAAAGGAGCTGATGACCAAGGTGCCACTAGACCCTAAACATGGATCAACAAGAACGTGAGCTATGTGATTGTGCTGAACCAAAATAGGTGGATTCTCCCCCTTTAATGATTACAGTTTGTCCCGGCTGACGTAAGCCGAAAATTGTCACGCGAGAACTGGCGCTATTGGTAAATCTGAGCCGACCGTAAATAATATAGAAATAACTTGCGTGCTCACAAAGCTATGGAGATGTTTCTTTTGCAGGGTGAAGTTCAAGGGTAGGAAGGAAGGTACTGTAAGCGATAGGAAATAAGGGCTGACCAAAACGAAAATATAGTGAACCCTTTATCCACAGGCTGTATAAAGGATTCTAATAATTATTCATCATCTTTGATACATTTCTACAGACAACAGATATGAGAGCCAGACGGTGTTGGGAAATATTGAGAAATCAGTGGCCAAGAGGACACAATGGTTTAAGCTCCTGTGGTATTTTAGGAAGAAACATATATATTCTTGAGACATAGGACAGGTGCAACTTTTAGCGCGGAAGACGGCTTGGGGACGCACATAATGGCCTGTTGCTAGGAAGGTTGGCGCCAAGAAGGAAATCGAATGCTACGAAGCAATTGGTCTATCACCATGTTAACCACTCCCTACTGCTGAAAAATATGTAAAAGCGCGCAAAGACATACAAGAGTCTGGGCCAATAATATCAAGACGCCTTGTTTTAGCGGCAACTCGGCTTGATAACGCACACTGGTAAATTAACGCGGGAGTTATCTACAGATTAATTCCACGATCGATTCGAGCCGGCTACAGCAAAATCGTAACCTCCACACTGCTACGAACTCAATGATACCGATCGCATGCTAGTATGATAATTATTATGGAATATTTTTTTAATGAATCCCCTTCCACACCTACCCTAGTCAGTTTCATTTATAAGGATCCAAGATGCTTCGAGGATCATCACTTATTTCGTGCGTCTGAGGGCGTAACGTTCATTCACTCATTTTGTACGTCTGAGAAAATAGCGCTGCCTTGGGTTTTTGTGGGTATCTACTCACATAACGTAACGGCGGTACTTTTTGAGGATCCAACCAGTCTTCGGGCTGACTACCTAACAGACAGAGGACGTTTTTTTTTGTCGTGTGGCCTCCTCAGAGGCCGAGTGCAGGTCTTTCTATTCGACGCCCGTGGGCGACCTGCGCGTCGGGATGGAATGGATGAAGATGAATGAAACTGGGCAAGGATGTGGAAGGAATCGGCCGTGGCCTATCAGAAGGTACCGTCCCAGCATTTGCCTGGTGTTGAAAATGGGAAACCACGGAAAACCATTTCAAGGACGGCCGACGGTGGGGCTCGAACCCACGCGTCTACCGAGTCAGCAGAGAACTTGGTCCCATGACCTAACGCTGCGCTTTAGCTAGCTGAGCCACTACTGTCGGTACAGAGGACGTAAGATTCATACTCTGCATAGTTTCATGTTATTGAACATGGAACAGTGTCTTCAAGTTATAAGTGTAACTTCAGTGATTTATTTGTAGTCCCAACACTATCAGTAGGGACCATGTCTTCGAAATAATTCACCAAATAGACTGTCAAGGAATATAGTACTTGATAGGTGAATATAGTAGGAATTATATCGTGTGTGTATCTGACAAAACTTTATTTAATTCAGCACGAGATGACGTCTAAGAACGAGAACGGATCTGGGAACCAGCAGGACATTTGCCAGAAGATGTCGATGACCAGATAAACATCTAAAAGGAGATGGCTGCAGACGTTTGTCTTGGCGCTGTTTTAATGGATTGAGTACCAAATGAATTTATTTATTTATTAAATCAGCTATGGTATTATGGGACATATTTTGTAGATATTTGTTTGGTGGTTTGGTAATGTAGATTATTAGTTTTTGTTTTACTGACACATTAAATATGGGACTAGCCGAGCGATGTGTAATTTGTAAATATTGTGATTATATTTGGTTCAACTGTACGGGGCGACACGCGGAGCCCGTGCTCGCGTTCGCTTGCGTAAATCGCGGTCAAGCATTATTATTCGGAGGTATGCCTTACAACAAAAATGGAACTGAATTAATTTTGAGATTAAAAATAGAATTTGGAGGGTAAGATTATTTGTGAGTAGAATTTATGACGGATCAGGATTATTTTGATAGTTGCTTTCCAGCAGATTTGAACGGGATGGCACTTTGCACCCGAGTTTTTGTTGTGTATTTTTGTTAATGTGTCAATGGACGCAATATTGTTGATCTGTTTTGAGCCGACCGAGTGTGTGCGTAGGAGAGTCAGTCCAAGCTTTTGGTGCGTTGTGTGATTTTTTATAATGTGCTAGCGAGAATATATCATGGTGATTATTCTGTCTTGCTCCACATTAGCCCAGTTCATGACCTCGCGAGGGTGAACTTGTGGTATATATTTGTTTCTCGCCATCCAGTGGATGGGTGAGATATGTTGACGTTTCCAGAGTGAAACTGCACCGAGCTTGCGGGACTGAGAGAGATATTTGTGGCAGTGGTGACTCATACGAGAAGGGCGCGCTCAAATCAGATAACGTGACTTGTCATTAGTAACAGGCTTGCTTCCTGTACTGCAATTTAAGATGTTGTTTAAAATTCACAAAACCTGATCGGTTATAATGAGTATTGATTGATTAAATGGGTGGTGTCCATAGTTGTAAGGGAGCTTCCGAAATTCGTGTTTGTCTGGCGTTTTATATAAATGTAAACATAGTTTTTCAGCCGTTAGGCTTGTATTTTGTTGTTGTTGGTTCAATTTTTGGTGTGTTTATTTTTTACGCGTTCTTGACCCGTGTCAAGTTAGGGTGCGCGAAGCTATGTTCCCAAGTTAAGATGAGAGCGTTTTGGCCCATTTTCTGGCATGCTCTTTTTATGTTCATTTTGTGCTCCGGCACCAGTTAGGATCTCAGGGAGATTCTTCATTCTGTTTATATTATTAGATCTTGCATGTGTCAGTAGTAGTTATAGTGTATTAATTAAGGGTGGGTCCCATAGCCGTAGTGTGGTTTAAAAGATGCAACTCCGTAAGCAACATGACTGTTTCAGTTGTAAACGGACTCGCATCAGTACTCAATTTCTTATTAACGAACAGTACACCACACATTATATAACTTCTTGACCAGAAAGAAAAATGAACTTGTATCCATATGTTATGACGAGTGAGTTCTTACCGCTCATATGCTTATGTTATGATTTTATCATTTATGTGAAGCTATATTCACATTGTCTTGTTGTGACGAGCGAGTTCCTACCGCTCAGTGTTATTATTTTTATTAAGGGGGTGAAAGTCAGGGAGGATTTCTTTTATTATTATTATTATTATTATTATTATTATTATTATTATTATTATTATGCACATACCTTTTCAGTCATTAAATTTCTTTTATTCTACTTGTTATCCATTTTATTTCTAGTATAGCCTCTGTCATGAACCTTTCTATTCATTAGAGCTTGTTGATTTTAGCGAACTTTGCTGTGTATCGCAGTCTGGACTGAACACGACCCCGTAGATGAATCTTGAGAAAACCATGCTTTATTGAAGGGTGCAATAGATCATTATTTAAGGAGGTGTTAAACAGAAGCTACTATATCCCGATACTGACCTATGCTTCAGAAACATGGACAATGAAGAAAAGAGACATTAGTAGAATACAGGCAGGTGAAATGAAGTTCCTGCGAAGTAGAATCGGAGTAACAAGAAGAGCCAGGGTGAGGAATGAAAAGGTCAGGGAAATGGTGAAAGAGGAGCCCTTGCAAGGTAGGATTGAGACATCAAGACTGAGGTGGTATGGACACTTAAATAGAATGGAAGAGAAGAAGATTCCCAAGAGGATACATGAGATGCAGATGCAGAAGAAACGACCAAGGGGAAGACCAAGAGATAGATGGCTGAAAGGAGTGGAGGAATGTGTCAAGAAGAGAGGCGAGGACTGGACCAGAGTGACAGCGGAGAGGTGGTGGGAAGAAAGGACTAAGTGGCGAGGCTTATGTTCCAAACAGACCCAGCCTGGGGCTGGAAACTGTACAAGATGATGATGATGATTTAAACCTTGGGTCAATAATACCCATGCGCCAGTAAAATGACAGGTTCACTGATGTCGTATGCAAGAGACGTCTGAACTTCTATGGCCATATCTATAGAATGGACAGCGACATACTAATCAAAATATTATATAAAGTATTCAACTCAAAGGAGGACAAAATAAACTGGCTAGAAGAAATTAAGGCGGACTCCAATAAATAAATATCACAGACTACATCATAGAAAATGGTGGAGCTTTAGTACAATAGAAGCTTTCCACGGTGGGTGAGTGGATAGCGTGTCGGTCTACTAACCCCACGAATGCAGGTTCGCTCCTGGCCGTGGTAAGTGATTTTTGAAAGGCGGCTAAAATATGATACGCATGTCATACGATGTTGGCATGTTAAAGAACCCATTTGAATTCAGTAGGCCGTGTTCATAATGGCAAAATTAATCACGGGAGTTTCCGCCAACACAAAGTTCCTCATTTCTCTACTAGGAAGCGCTATAGTGTTACAGGAGCTTAGATATCTAACCTCCTTGACTTTCATAGTGTTTCAAGGAACAACAAAATTTGGCATTCAAGCTACCCTCTGGGTGTCAAATTACAAAGCTTGCACCCGGCATCCGAGGCCATACGATATTATTATTATTATTATTATTATTAGTAGTAGTAGTAGTAGTAGTACAATAGAACATTTGTAAGCGGCTTCGGAGGCGTAGTCGGTAGCATGCTGAATTCTATGCCCAAGATCACGGGTTCAAACCCGGCTGAAGTCGTTGGAATTTTTTAACAGCGTTAAAATTCTTCAGTATTTTTCTTTCAGAGGGGAAGTAAAGCCGGCGGTCCCATGTCATAGATTTATGTCATGTAAAAGAACCTTCCACTAATTAAACTAGTGTGAAGCTAAATTTCCAAGTTAGATTTCGTTGAAACGCTCTATCAATGTTCCAACATTCACCACTGGGTGTCAGTGATATCTGGTAGCGAAAGTTGGAACTACTTGAAAATTAATGGAACTTGTTGCTCACCCCATGGGTGTCCGCTTGAAATAGCTACATCAATACCTCTGGCAAGCCAACATGTCCTCAGACACTGAAAGCCTTACGCTAAATAATAATAATAATAAGTACAATAGTAGGCAAGCACAAATTCGTGGAGAAACCTAAAAAGAAAATTGGTAGAAAGAGGTCCACAGAACGCAAGATTCAACCCATTGCATTCTTGAAGAGATTTTGGAAAGACAAGAAAGCGAAAATCATCAGGCTAACAAATTCAGACACGCTCTTTGAATGGGCATAACGAAGGAGATGATAATAATAAAAGTAATGATAATAATAAGCATTGCCCGTGTCATATTTTAATTGGTTCATCATAAACATTGCTAACTTAAACAGAAATCCTGATTATATTTCCCACATTGAAAAGAATGCTAATTTATTGCGCTATTTTTCGGTCAACTTTTTAATTTTTAAAAATGTTATGTCGTATTCTTAAAGTATACATCATTATTTGGTAATTTTATGGAATCTATTACATTTTATACTTTTTGAGTAATTTTCTCATATTTTTAAGAGTTTTGATGCATTTTTGCGTACGGTATTGGATAGTCTAAACTTATATCGAAACTTAAAGTGAGGATGAATGCGGAGACATAAGAATCTTCACAACTCATTGTCCATCTCAAGACTTAAGTAACTTTGCTCAGTCCTTACTTCTTGGGAATATGCACTTTCCAGGATACTCACCTGCGCTTGCAACTGATTCTGGAGGAATGTTGAAACCGAGGGTAGCTGGACAGACTACAGTAGACCCAGTAATGCCAGTCTGGTTGATTGATGTTACAGACAGAGAGTTAGCGAACAGTAGCGGAGAGAGCCGAATGACTTTCGTAATGATTCAACTGATTTGACTCCGTGAATGTTTATTAGCCTTCAATAATATAAAGCTTGTTCACTCGCCGTGTTCTTTTTACAAACGCGTCGTAAAAGACAAGTACTTGAGCTCATAAATTAAATAAAACAACAATGAAAATAAATAAAATGAAGTCCGAAAATCATGTTTATAACTTACTTCAATGTTTGCAAATTTTTAGTTTTAGTTACATTCGAAACAATCAACAACAGACCACATAACTGTTGTGTAAAATTGAACTTTTCGTTAACCTCAGTGGCACTAATTGCTGGTTTTCTATCTTGCAGCAAAGAACTCGCAATAAGTCGTTTTCTTTCTTTTCAGTAGAAAGGAGTCTTCTCTGTGGAACAATTCTTCTTTATTTGGGGCATTTCTTTGGTTTTGGGCATGGGTTCTTGTCAATTTTGGTTGCGAACTTCAGCTAATGTCACCTTTAGGGATGCTGCATGTTTCTTAAGAACTCCAAGTTCTCCTGATGTGGAAATTCCCTTAATTAAATCCAGAACTCGGAAGCTATTACAGTATGTCCACAGATCTCGCCCGAAACATTACATTGAAGCGCGCTTCTCACTTCGTAACCGATCGTAACACTTCGGCTTTCTCCGCTACCACACGGAGACTCAAAGCCCATGATGTTCTTTGTCTGTAATGTCAAGTGTCTGGTGAAGTCCCCCAGTGCAACCATACGTGTGTTGAGTGAACCTGTGTTAAAGTGGCCTGTAGCTGATATGTAATACATTTTGCCTTATACTGTAAATACAAATTCGATACGAGGGGTATTTTACGAGCCGACGTCGTACAACTCGGGGTGCCACAGATTTTTTCCGCCCTTCAAAATTTTGACCTACACAGCCTGAAAACGATCCCCCGATATTGGGATCAAAACTAAAGGAAGAAGGAAGGAAGATTGTAGTTTTACGTGACCGTGAATCTTGTGATTATAAGCCACGGGACCTCCTTTTTACGTGGAATCCGAACCGCAGGACATGGCATTTCACTTCGAAAATCTCACATGCATTGACCGGGAATCGAACCCGGACCGCCTTGGTGAGAGGCATACAGCTAGACCGCTGAGCCACCACGCCCCCTGGATCAAAACTAAGGCTGACACTCTACCACTGACCCAACAAAGAAGTATTATTTAATTACCATCATTATCATAATTATATTATCTTTTTCTTTCAAAATGCAACTAAAACAGAGAGAATTAGCGATCAGAGAGAACGTTCTTGCCTGCTGTTCCCAAGGTTACAGGATCGAATCCTGCCGAAGTCAGTTAGTATTTGAGGGTGAGGGTGCCTGGGAGCTGCTGTATCAGTAGATTTACTGGCACATAAAATATCCCCTTCGGGGCAACATTGCTGTAACCCCGCGTCCCTAAAAGCCGCAGCAGTTAAAAGAGACATAAAACCAAGAACAACTAACCACCCACCCAGCTTAATTTGTATGCGGACTCGACGCGACATTGTTCTAGCAGAGGCTATCCATCGTCTTGTTTATTTGTTTATAAGCACTTTTTAAACAAATTGTCGATATTTATGAAGTCAGAGTGCAATTCGTCACAGTTGCGGGCATTTCTCTTCCTTTTGAATGATCAGGTATTGCGTTCGGTTACTTGTGAGCACCCCATGTGTACCTGTATATACCACCCGCCCGGCTTTACTGTCATGCGCGCTCGACGCGACTCACTTCTGGCAGGGTCTATCATCTTGTTTATTTGCTTGAACGCACTGTTTGAACAGATAAATTCATTTCCATTGACTTTTCAAGAAATGAAAGATTTTTTCTGTTTTATTGATACAATTTGGAAGATTTTGGCACAAACCACACCTTCTAACTCCCTCTGGTTTAAGAGCTTTGAGTTAGTGAAACATACGTTAGCATAGCGTCTTATACATGTGAATTTATTTAACAGACAGAGAACAAAAGATGCAGATTCAAGTGAAGGTAGTATGTGTGAAATTAATGGGTCTAGCGAACCCGTGCGAGAAATCTCGCATGTTCATAAACCACACTTTCCCCAATAGGTTTATAATGAGAGACTTAAGGAGAAAGGTTGTTATGATTTTATTTCAACCTAATGAATATAGAACACTATTTACATTTCAGTTAGAATTCCAAGTTCTACGTTCCCTAACTTAAGAAGAGAATCACTGAAAATTGGATCATCATAACAGTCACCAGTTATTCGATATTTATGAAACTATACGATTTGAGTACTCATTGCCTTGATTTACTGTTTCTGAAATCCATGCAAAATTACAAAGGAAACACCTCAGAATGTTAAAATGACACGAAACAGGCGTCACAGCTGCCAAGATGTGAAGTGGACAGCAATGATGGAGCGTATTTTCTTACAACAACAGTATCAACAATTCGCATAGAGTGCAATTTGTCACTGGTAATGTCTATTCTCTTTCCTTTGAATGCTCATTTGTCACGATCGATCGCTTGTGAGCGCCGAGGGAGGGATCTATACTACTGAAATAATATATATGATGATATTTGAAATGAGTTGGTCGTTTAAGACCAAAAAGGATGTGACTAATAATTAAGGGAACTGGTTGCAAGTACCAGTCTGCCACATACTGTGTGTCCAATCCTCCCACATGAAACAAGAACAAGACCGGCATATGGGCTACTGTACTGTGTAAAGTCTAGCACTCACCTGGATTAGCGCCATCTCGGAACACCTTTGGCTGTCCTCGATACTGCAGGAAGTATTGAATGTGTCCCATCTCATGATGAGCTGTCACAAAGTCCTTCATGTTCACGTGGGTACACATCTTGATTCTGCAACATACATGTTTAAATAAAGCATAACATTTCTGTATAGTTGTCAAAATGAAGGGTTGTGCGTAGTGTATAGCCTGATTTGGTTCACGAGTTATATTCCCCATCATGAATAGAACCCAAGCCAATGTGCTCCAATGAGTTTGGTTTCTAAAATGTATTATTATTATCATTTTCTTCTCATTGGAAACAAAGTCTGTTGACCTACCATTTAAGAAAGAGCCTTGCCAAGTCATAAAGTTAAAAGATGAACCTTGTAGTCCATCTCTTTCTTACAAGAGTAATCCATCCAAAAGCAAGATATATTAGAATGATAGATAACTTGAAACAAGCTGTCTCCATTTAAAGACATGGCATCCTCTTGTAAACAACTCTCGTTTCTTAAGAAAACCTTGAGAGTTAGTTACTACGGAGCTGTAGAAAGAACTAGAAGGAATCTTTAGCTAACCTGCAACATTTACACATTATTGGTTCCCCACTCAGAGAGACAAATCCCTCTTAAAGAAGCAAACTTCTGATTGGCTAAGTCCTTCAGGGAAACTCATAATCCCCACCAGGTATTATCAAGTATTTAACTTGGTGCACGAGAGCAGATCGACCTCTTCTTGATTGTAACTTTTGAGTAATGTAACTCTGCTTAACAAGACTGCTCCGCAGTCAGGCTACATACCTTGTACATAACTAACAACTACTGTGAATGTATTATTTGTCAGTCGACTGAAAATAAATAACATTCTTTGGGAATCTTCGTCTTCACTTGATTCAAGATATACTCAGACTCGAGGAGGACCTGTGTGGACCTTTGTCATAATTGCTCTCCCGCCTGGAAGCAGCATACTTAATTGTGGTTCCGTCCGGGATCACGTATTTAATTGGACTCCCATCTGGGATAGCGTATTTAATTCACGTAGTATGAATTGATAAAATGAACATCCGCCCTATCAATACTCCAAGTATTGATAGGGTGGATGTTCAATTTATAAATTCTATCAATCAATACGGATAATACTGGAAATTTTTAAGAATGGACCCGCCACTGCTTACTGGTTTGTCAGGCAGGTACACCGAGGGTGGGGAGTGAATCATTGACTTGTCCTTGAACGCCCTCTGACATGAAATTGCGTTTTCTTTTTTTCTTTATTCAGTTCGCTGTGGCAGCTGGTTGAGTCAGGGTCTGTTTGGGTTTCTTGCCGGATTGTTGTCAATTGACCAGAAACAACACCGAATTGATGTGTGCCAAGAACTGATTAACCAGGTTCAAAATTACCCAGATTTGTTAAATAGGGTAATTACAGGTGACGAATCGTGGGTATACGTATATGATCCTGAAACCAAAGTGCAGTCTTCGCATTGGAAGAGTCCAGGTTCACCACGAACGAAAAAAGTTCGGCAAAGTGAAGGTGAAGACAATGTTGGTGATTTTTGTCGATTCTACCGGTACTGTGCATCATGAATTTACCCCTAGAGGACCGACAATTAACCACGAATACTACAAATGTGTCCTTGAGCGTATGCGCAAAAAGATGCAGGAGAAAAGGCCTGCATTGTGGAAATACAGGAGTTGTGTGCTCCACCACGACAATGCTCCAGCTAATCATACCTTCTCAATCGTTGAATTTTTTTGCCAAATTCATAATTCCTGTGCTTCCACAACCGCCCTATTGCCCTTATATAGCCCCTGCGGACTTCTACCTGTTTCCTAAACTGAAATTTTCACTGAAAGGGAAGCTATTTGACTCGATTGAAGACATCCAGGCAAATACGGTGAGCGGCCTTAACACACTTCAGGAAAAAATCTAGGAATGTTTCCAAAAGTGGAAACACTGTTGGAGTCGGTGTGTTCAGTCAGAAGGAGACTATTTTGAAGGAGATGCAACAAAGTAGCATGTAAGTACCGCCATTGTAAAATTACAAGCCAATTCTTAAAACTTTCCAATCACCCTTCGTATTTATTTACCATTTTCAAAATGGTTAATGTGTATGCATTCACGTAGTATGCCCAAGCATTTTACGCCTGCGCTTGAAAAGTACCCTATATGGGTTGCTATTAATCTTACAATGTGGCCGGCAGAGGGCGTTCTTTCACTCTGGAGAGTTATTTCAAAAATAGTCTCGAGTCACTGTAAAGTGAATATTACGCCACCATTCGAATTCAAGAATTGCAAACCTTCAGAGGCCATCAAGGTCACCAGACGTAACCACCCCAGAGTAGGTTTTTACTCTGCCCTAATTACATAACCTTATGAACCATAAGGTCAGCAAAGTCAGCAGGGCTACCAACTGTGTATAATAATCTTAAGTCTTTTAAACTGTAGATTCAATATCTCGGAATAAGTGTACGGAACACACTAAAATTTAGCAAACTGTAAGCCCAAGATGTTATAGACACATTTAGAGCAAATCTTAAAAGTTAGTGCTACCAACATAACTCTATGGTAGCGTATAGGATCAAAGTCCAACTTCATGTAACTAACAAATGAATTTCAACCGAATTTCGTACGTGTAATATACAGTATATCTCGAGAGATATAATTCGGCATATTTTTGGAGTCATCAGGGCAACCAACTGTTGATAAATGCTCACCATAATTTTGAATAGTCGTAATATATGCAAGCAAACAGTTCAAATTGGCACATATGTGTGAACGTGTCAGTGTTGCCAACAGAATTCTACCTGTGCTGATAGGTTCAATGTTTAACTGCATCTAACTTCCATAACTTTCACTGGATAACTAAACAAATGTTATATATTTTATGTAGCCTACCGTAAGAGATATATTATTGAGCATTTTCAGAGGCAGTAGACCTATCAACTATCCAATAAATCTGTCAGAGCATTCCAGCCGTAGACTCTCAGTATCTCAGAAACCATGGAAGGAAACCTTTTCAAATAAATCGTAGTGCTCTATTAGGCTACAATATTTCGAACAAATTATCAATGCCTGCAATACCAACTTAATTTTGTCGTCATTCCAGTTAGGTCTATACAATAGTTCAATCATTGGTATGAATCATTAATTTTAAGAAAAGTAGGCTCTTTAGTTCGTCACGGAACTACTTGATTTATCGACAATTGGTATTGCAATTTTTCAGTCAGTCAGCATGTTATAATTGAAATTACTGGGACAAGCGAAAATATAACCTGATAAAATAGAAGTGATTTGTATACATTTGTTATGAACTGGAGAAGAAGGAGAAAACTAAGGGATGACATATTTCACTCGCCAAGCGTGCATCATCAGATGCAAATATACAAGACAAAATAGTCTCTGCCCCTCCAAACCAAAAAGCCAGTAAAAACCCCAGAACGTGTGGCAACTATTACTGATGAATACTTAAGTATTAAGCACTCGAAAAAATAATAACTACCGTATCCCTCCCTAAATTATTCCGCTAAGGTCCCATTCCAGTTTTGTACCGAAAATAAGGTTCCATTAACACCAACCTACACATAAGAGGTACCTACAGGTTCAACATTGCCCAATGCGTAAGCGAAACGCACTCACAATTAAATAAATACAAAACATGTATATTTACAATGAAATAATGAAAGAATGCAACACGGTAACCATGGTAACAGAATCTCACAGGTCCATCTATTTCTGTATTAGACGCAATGCAATTCCAATTATTACATTACTGTGAAAGTTTCCAGACGGTTATAAGGTTATCTCTGAACCCAATTAAGCTGTAAAATTCATCAATACTTACAGTATACTGCGCTTAAGGGGGTCAAGGGGCACTCTAGAATTTTTTCACGCAATTTTCACGTGTGAGTGTGGTACGAAAGGTCTTTTTCACCCGACTATAAAGGTCTCCGAAAACCACATTTAAAGACCCTTAAATTAACAGTGTCTGTGATATTTCCAGAAAACTAACTTTGCTCTGATATATCTATGAAGGAATGACAAACCCCTAACCACTGCACCAGTAGCTAAATTGATAAAGTCTGATTATTCATACCAAGTATAAATCAGTCATAGCGTTCATGATTGAGATTTTGCTAAGTGTACTCTTTACAACTAGAATATTCGCGGGCGAAGCCGCAACGGGTAATGCTAGTTCATTTTAATATCTACAATGTTGCAAGACTGAGAAATGATGATCCCATCGTGAAACTCCGGACTCGGACCAATGTATCGTCACTTCTTACCGGTAATCACGCCTGTTGCAGAAGTCCCAGGCAGATGCGTCACATACCACCGGTCTGTCAGGGGGTTCTTCCAGCACTGAGCTCCTCCAGAAAGTGTCTGGCATGGCGCTCATGTTCAGAGACAAGTAGAAGTCCTCGGCCAGCTTGAACATGGTCAGTGGGGAGTAGCCCTGTCAACATAGTACAGCATGATTAAGAGAAATATCAGTAAACACTGTCCTTTAAGAAACAATGCTGCTTAATCTGTCATCTAACGAAAGTCAGTAACGAGATATTCCTTCTCAAGAGAAGATACACTTCAGTCAGGCAGTGGTGGTCAGCAGATTAATTCAAGAAAAGCAATTAATACCGTAATCATATTTTTAGTAAAAAAAAAGCTGTACGTTTCCTTTTATATATATAGGAATTCATAATTCTGTTCTTTAATAATTCAGGAAATCTTATAGTAAGTTTATGTTCGACCCTGGCAAAATATAAATATTAAAGGCTGTGTCAGAAAACTGTACTATAATGCGGCTCATTATAGTACACGTTTTCATTATGATGCAGTTTTTCCCACCAATCAGAGCTCAAGAAACAGTAGTGTGACGAATTAGATCAGGATAGCATCGCACCTGTGCTGAGTTCCAAGGCCTTCTAATTTAAATTGCACTGCGTTGCCTAGTGTCATAGTGGGGTAATCGAGGATGCCATGGTCAAATACAAGGCATTCTCTGCGTCCCTTGCTCTCTGTTCAGTACATAAAACTAGCTAAATCTCGACAGATATTTATGAATATTTTGTTCGAACATAAAATAGTTATAATAATTATCGTCGAACATAAACAGTCGTATGCAACTCGCCTATAATGGTAATTAAGACACTCGTATGGAAATTATAAACATACTCGTGTCTTAATTATTGTCATTATAGGCTCGTTGATAATGTACTATACTGTGAACTGTCTGAGAAAGCAAAGTGCGCCAACTGTCTAGGAGCGCTCGTCCATTTGGTCGTTGCCAGTCCCAAGTACCGACCAGATCTCAATACTGAAGGATATAGCAGAGATGCTAGACCTAGTAAGTGCTATCTCAACAGTTAACTCGGCTGGTCGTTGCCCGCTGATTGCAACAAGTGAACCGACGCGTGGACGGAGACATCCGTGATGCTCCGTCAACTGGCGATACTATGTCTTGCGATGTAATTTGCGCGTTCTTTCCCACCCTCGTGTATATAACTTACGTTGTTGTGTTCTCGTGAAGGTTTTCATGTAGACTAACTTATAATCCATTTAATCCGATGGCAATGTGATATTCTCTGAAATGCGGCATTCGTTTTACCGCGCAATTGAGTACAGTTTTCTCTGATATCAAGCAGTCTTTTACCCTAACCCCTCCCCCTTAATGAAAATAGTGCAACTCCCAGAAGAATTATCAACCAGCCGCCACTGTAGTCAGGTATAATTATTATTTAGTGTTCAACAAATAACTTTTTAATCCTTAAAATGTTAGACGTTGTCCGCTTTATCAACGTGGATGGCAGTGTTATTGTTGAACTTGGCATCCCCACACCGCTAACCATGTCTGATATTGCAGGCGATGAAAGCCTGGTAGAGTCAGAATAAGTACGATAGTACGCTATCTCAGCTGTTTAAGTTTTCAGTTCCTTCACTGTAAGGATACCTTGTTCATCAGCCACTTATACAGGGTCTTTCATATAAAATAAGAGCGCCAAGCGGCGGCTTTGCTAACCGCAGCTGCGGTCACCTTGGCCGAGCTTGTGGCGCGCCACGGCCCCCTGCTGTAGTAATGAAAGCGCGCGCGCATAGTACATACGAGGACTGGTGTTTTATTTTTTTCAAGTTCCGATGGACTGTATAAAAATAACAGATTAACATTACCGAACCTGACCTTGCAATAAGCGTGCAGGTGCTCAGTCGCCAGTATAAACCTCAAGTGCTAACATGGTGAGACAGTTATCATTGCAAAACCTTTTTTTTAATGTAAAACTTATTTTAAGTCCTAGTCGGCTAGGTGGGTACGTGATGCATTTGTTCAGCAATTTCCTGATGAAGTGCCACCTTCTCTAGCACAGATTCACGTAATTGCAAATACGTTTGACACTACTGGCTCGGTGCTCAATAAAAAACATGCCCGCACACGAACAGTTTTAACAGAGGATGAGCTAGATGACATTGGCGAGAATCTTGAACGGTCTCCGAATAAATCACTCACAAAATTAGCACAAGTAGGGGTTTCGGTTTCATCAACAATAACTAACTAAAGTAAGATTTCAGCATTGTACGCACGCTTAAAGCAGGGGGCCTTGGCGCGCGACAAGCTCGGCCAAGGTGACCGCAGCTGTGGTTAACAAAGCCGCCGCTTGGTGCTCTTATTTTATATGAAAGACCCTGTACTTAAGTGTGAAACCTGTCTGATAACCTACAGCAGAGGTGGTCAACCCGCTGATCATGAATACTTGTGAGGTCGATTGTGTGCCTTTGGAAAATGTACTGCCCCTCAAACAAAGGCTTCCATTCTACAGTGAGACCCTGCTCTAGAACGTAATCTCGCAGGGGCCTGTGGCAGACAGGCCACTCTGGCTAGCCACGTGTCGATCAAGACACTGGCGTTAGCAGCAGCGTAGCGCCCAACTAGTTCAACACATTTACACTTTTTAAACTATTTAATAATTATCATTACTTACATGAATTTGAGAGTAGTTGCTGGAAATACGGCTCTTCATTTTCTAAACACACATTGCACCAACATAGCAAGTTTTGGTACATTCGCTGTAATTCATCCCCACTGATATTTCGAATTAGTGCAGTTATTTCGTTCTCGAGTGTCTAGAGTACGCAGATTGTTTTTGTATACCTTTTGTTTGGGTTTCCCTCACAAGTAAAATTCGCACGGCGCTGAAACGTACGAACACATTGACTGTAAGACTTCTTCTTGAGAAGATCAACTTCCACTTGGAAAATTCGATGTTTTGTTCTATACCTAACCATTTTCACGGGATACGAGATAGGCTACAGTACTTCACCACAAGTCTTAACTCGTTCAACTAAGGTATCTTGCCAGCTGCGTATGTAATAAATGCTATGACAGTATCCGGTGCTTCCCGACGCGCTCTTGTTTAATCGGCAAATGCCAGTTATCTGGCAGTAACTCATCACTCTCCTCCCGTCACACGGCCCAGCGAGGTTCCGTTCTATGGAAAAGGGCCTCACTGTATCTTTCTTTTTTGTTTTCTTTCTTTCTCGAACCCAGAGTCAAAACTAAAAGGAATTATTGGAGTAACCTCGCTAGGCTATATATAATCATAATCCCTGACACCACTGTAAAGGTTCTCGTGTAAGCCCGCCTCAGGTCGTGGTGTTCATCCTTTGTTTGAGTGACCGTCCATTGACGTTTTACCGTACAGTACAGTACATTAATAAAAATCCTTAATTCAACTAGATTTGGAATCTTCTCACAATAAAGTTGACAGTAGTACTTGATAAAATTGAAAATCATTTCAAAATATAGGAACTGGTTGGTTCCTTAGTTTAGGGACTGCGACAACGCGGTCATATAGCCCCGTGTACTTTGGGTGTGTGTAGAACCTGTCTGATAACCGGTGTTAATTGTGATGACTATATTAGTGTGTTACCTGTTTTTAATTCAAGTAAGGACTGCAGACCATAATTTCAAGTACAGTGTTTCCTACTTTCGCCACCAAATGCTACCATCCACGACACCTAGCTGTGAACTTGGCTACTACTAGGTGCCATTGCAACCAGCGCCTGGTGACGAACGTTGGAACTTAAGAGCATTAATCAAGCCTAACCTACAAATTTAGCTTCACACAAGTTAAGTTAGTGGAAGGTTCTTTTACGTGCAATAAAATCTATGACAAGGGCTCGCCGGCTTTACTTCCCCTCAGGAACTGTCTATCTGGTTATTATTTAGCACGGAGCTGAATGGCGCAGTAGCCTACTTACCTGCTCGTGCATAAGCGGGGTGACATCCAGAAAGTTCTTCCCAGGATAGGGGATGGTCACATCAAGAATATTACTCCATGTTTGTCCCCACATGTTTCCTGTGGGCAAAACAAATACCTACAGTTAATTTGTATCGTGACATTCCACACAATATTCCGTTATACGCCAGAAAATTCAAAATTAGCGTACGGTACATTCCCTACTATTCACAGATTTTAACAGTTTCTTGCCAGTAATATTTGGGCATATCGTAAAACAATCTATTTGTTATGAATACCCCGAGGCACGTCATGAAAGAGGCTATTGTCATTATATCTAATTTTACAAAATCGTATCCAAATCAATCTCATATATTAAGTTTGATTTTCCAGTTAATCAACACGTTGACGGGAGCTCAATTATCTTGTGTGATTAATATTTATTTATTTATTTACTTTTTATATTATTTATTTATTTATTCATTTATTTACTCATTTATTTATTCATTTATTTATTTATTTAATCATTTACTCATTTACTTATTTATTTAATTAATTATACATTCGTCTATTTATTTACTTATTTATTAATGTACGAGGGGCGTAGTGTAGGCTATTGTTTTACACTTTATTTTTTTCTACCCAAATGAAGTACATTACACATCAGTTGTTACGTCCACCTTCTCAACATAATCTCCTTGTAACTTTATGCACTTTTGCCATGGAGGTGTCAGTCTCTCCAGACCTTCCTGAAATCATTCTTTTAGAGTGCTGCGTACCCATGCCTTGACAGCTGTGTCCATAGTTTCTTCATGTTCCCGAACAGGTGATAATCACTTGGTGCCAAGTCGGGAGAGTATGGTGGGTTTGGTAGCACCGTGAATCCCATTTGATCATGGTGGCGGTGGTTTCTCGGCTAGTGTGGGGGCGGGCATTGTCATGGTGCAGAAGCACACCTTTAGCCCATTTTCCTGGCCGCTTAGTTTGAATGGCAAAACGTAAGCGCTTAAGGGTTGCCACATATGTTGCACTGTTAATTGTGGCCCCCAATTCCAGCCAGTCAATAAGGATGATGCCCTTTGTGTCCCAGAACACTGTCGCCATTCACTTGCCAACAGATGCCATTGTTGGACATTTCTTTGGTGGCGGGCTGTCCCTATGCTTCCATTGCATGGTCGCCGTTTTGCGGATTTTGCAGAACTGGACACAGCTGTCAAGGCTTGGGTACGCAACACTCCGAAAGAATGGTTTCAGGATGGTCTGGAGAGATTGACTCATCGATCGCAAAGGTTCATAAAGTTACAAGGAGATTATGTTGAGAAGGTGGATGTAACAACTGATGTGTAATGTACTTCATTCGGGTAGAAAAAATGAAGTGTAAAACAATATAGTATGTCATTCCTACTTATTTAACGATTTATTTATTCATTCATTCATTCATCATTCATTCATTCATTCATTTATTCATTCATTTATTTATTTATTTAGTTAGTTAGTTAGTTAGTTATTTGCTCAAAATGTGTTCTGATAGTAGCTGCACATGTTGATAACTTACTCACCTAAAATATGTTCGGGCAATGGTGCTTGACGGCTTATCTTATCCGGACCGTACAGGTCACGCAGTTTTCTCCGCACATAGGCGTGTAGTTGTTCGTACAGAGGCTTCACCTGTTCCCATGCCTCGTCCACATCCAGACGAAACGAACCTTCAGATTCATAGGGATACATCCAGTAATCTGCGTAGTCTTGCAAACCTGAAATGCAAATGGAAATTATTATTATTTATATTAGCGTATGATGTTACAATTGACAATCGGGTCACAAAATACATAAATATATATAAGAAGAACATAGAAATGTGAAAAGGCTTCGGCAATGTAGTAGCCTCTCACAGACGTATGTCCAGTCTCTCCAATCAAGTGATTGCATCAGGGGTTAAACGATGGAGATCTTCGATTGATCCAGAGAATGCTAGCAAAGGGCAGTCCTTCGCAATGTGCATGATGGTTTGCACTTCAGAACCACAGTCACAAGCAGGAGACTTCAGCCAACCCCACTGGGGGAGAACAGAAGCACTTCTTCCAACACCACAACGTATCCTGTTAAGTTTGATCCAGGTGGAGCTAGGGAGATTGAATCCAGCCACTTTTATTGTTGGATCCCTGATAGAAATACCAGACGAGTATGATTGAGACCATTCTTGTTTCCATGACTCGTTACGTCTGAAAGGCATGGCAGCTAATTCCTTGGCTGTCCTCCAAGCAGGTTTCCGGGACTTCAGTCTCGTTACGGCATTTTCGTCTTTGTCCTGATGGATAGGTCCTGATGGATGGGAAGAGAGCTGATCATCAGAATCCTCGACCATACTATAGCAAGGGATCTCTTCCGTCTGATGTAAGGAGGTTCAATGCTGCTCAGAACCGGTAACCACTGGGCAAGAGTAGGGTGTAATGCACCAGATATAACTCTTATTGAGTGACGTAGCTGGACCAGTCGAGTGTGGGAGCTATTCAACCACACAGCAAAGCAGTCCTCGGCAGTCGAATATAAAAGTGCTAAAGCAGTTATACAAAGCGTATTCGAATCTGCACCCTATGTAGTTCCAGCCAAGTTGTTACGGCTTTTAAGTTAAGCTGCAAGTTTCTCGAGATGGCATCGGTATGTTAAGGATCTGTGTAACGTTACACCCAGGTATTTAGGGGTGGTATTGCACTGCAGAGTGTCGTTCCTGAACCTGAACCTTTGATGATAAGGGACTATAAGGGGGGATTATCTTTAACAACATAAACCTGGAAAACATGGATTCTCTCACAAAGCTAACCTGAATACTTGCAGCATATGACGGGATAAGGTGTAGGCTACATTCATAATTAGATACTAGCAATGCATAAATGCCTTCAAAATCAGATAGCTTATCTATCTATATATATATAAAAATTCCTCTCGGCACGCCGGAAGGCGGAGGTAGATTTCACCGGGCAAACTAGGGGATAGGCTATAATAGGCAAAATATGCAGGTTTTCGTAGGAGGATCAGACCTCATTTATTGCGAGAAAGTAATTTACAATTGGAGGTTAGTTAACATTTTTTCGTCTTTCTATGCATATTTTTAACATTTTACTGTCTTATGGGGGTGGTAACCTTCTTGTCATTTGGGGTTCATTTTTATACTTGTGATCACACTGTCCTTATGCAAGGTTTGGAACTAATGTGTAACTATCTAACAGTCTGTTACTTCTTCACGCAAAATTTTATCTCCCGCAGAGATGTTGGTTGGTTCCTCAGTTTAGGGGCTGCGACAAGGTGGTCATGTAACCCCGTGTACATTGGGTGTGTGTAGAATCTGTCTGATAAACGGTGTTAATTGTGATGACTGTATTAGTCTGTAATTCAGGTAAGGTCTGCAGACGGTCAATTTTAAGTAGTAGTACCTAATTTTGTACCAAATACTAACGTCAACGACACCTAGCTGTGGACTTGGCTGCTAGATGCCACAGCAACCAGCAACTTGCAACGAACGTTGTAACTTTCCCTCCGAAGGAAAGCATGCTGACGGATTTTTAGGGCTCTTAGAAAATCCGGCGACTTTGGCCGGCTTTGAACCAGCGACCGTGGGCATAGAAGTTCAGCATGCTACCAGTTAGCCGCTTCCCTCATAGTCAGATGGAACAAGAAGTTCCGTGACGAACTAAAGAGCCTACTTTTCTTAAAATTAAGATTCATGCCAAAGATTAATCTACAGTATATGAACCTATCTAGAATAATGACGAAATTAAGTGGGTAATATCGAAATGTCTTAATTAGTTCGAAATAAGGTATACTAGGCATAATGTAGCCTAATAGAGCAATAGAGTTGGCAGCTCTGGTGACTGAATATATTCTTACTTCCATCTCCTAAGGTACAGAATACAAAATGTGGTTGAAGTCCAAAGGACGTTACATGGATTTAGACATTGGATCTATTAGTACACGTAAAAGCATGTTGGCAACAATGTCATGCGAGTGCTGGTCAGAAATAATCTGAAATATTATATCTTTTTGTGCCAATTTTGGATGAAATCCATTTGTTGGTATAGAAGTTACATGTATTTAAAAATTGGTCCTATCAGCAGGCTTAGAATCATGTTGGTAGAACTGACGTATATAAGTTACTCCAAATTAATGTAAAATGTCAGGTAATTTACGTGTGCATAGTTTAAAGCTGTCGGCTTGCATACTTTCTGATATATTTGGATACAAAATAGAGAGCAATTATTAACAGTTGGCAGCCCTGGTGGCTCTTAAGAATACTCTCAGTCATATCTGTTTATGTACACATATTACATACAAACTTTGGTTGAAATCCAATTGATAGTGTAGAAGTTATATGCATTTCAAATTTGGACTTATCAGCATGCTTTTAATTATTTTGGCAACGCTGTCATGTATGGCCACCTGGAAATTAAACTGAAATAGTATTATCTACATGTGTGCCAATTTTAGAATAGCTCCCATGTATACTTTCCAAGATATCCAACATGGAGCTCAAATTTCTAGTGCGTTTTTTTTAGCAGTTGGTAGCACTGGCATATTTTTCAAATATGGGCCTGAGATATTCCGGTATACATCTTTACTCATACTAAATTTGGTTTCGATTGCTGCAGCCGTTTAGGAGTTGATATGGGGGGACACACACACACAGCCAGACAGACAGAAGGACAGACAGACAGACAGACAGACAGAAGGAGAGACACATTTTCCAGGATATATCTCATAAGTCTACTTTTTCCTCATTTTTGAAAAGTATGAAAAGTAGGCTAAAAATGAATGTGATCTCCTCAATGGCGTTGTCTTGGCAACCTCTGATAGATCATCCCTCATCAATTTAAAAGCGTTGTTATGGTAACCTCTGATGCAGGGCTGGATAACTTAACATAATGGCCTTCAATAACGAATTGTTTGGCGTTACGGTATACATCGCGTAACGTATAACAGAAAGTTTGTTGTAACGTTATTCATACGAAGAACGAATAAACGGATACTGTATATATACCGTTATTTTAAATATTTTATTATCATACCGGATACCATTTTAGTTATCGCAGGAGACACAAGTCGAATAACGTTATTGGCGTTGTAACACAATCAAATGTACCCCATTCACTCAGTTGTTTTAAATAACGTTATTGACAAGACCGGATAGCATTGTGTTATGCTGCATGCCTCACAGGTCGAATAACGTTATTCGTGCTCTAACACGTCGCGAACAACTACCACTCATTCCGAACATCAAATAACGTTATTCACAAGACCGGATAGCATTGTGTTATGCTGCTTGCCTCGCAGGTCGAATAACGTTATTAACGTCGTGTTCTGTTGTATGGGTCCCGGGTTGAATAACGTTTTTAGCCTCGTACTAGGATCGTAACGTAAAAGCTTGTATACAAGCACAATTCCGGTATAGGCTTCAATAACGTTATTCGTACCTGCATTACGAGTTCTTATTGGCTCAGCTGCAAGAAATCAAAGATGGAGGAAACTTGTGGATTGAGATTAATAGTTGCAGTTCATTGGCATTATTAATGCAAATCAGTCATTTAGTACCGTTACGTTGAATACTGGAAAAGGCACTGACTGATTAAACGCATTTCTGTCAGTATTTATGATTTAACAATATCATTCGACATTTAGCCATATGGATGAAGCTGTGAATCTGCATAGAACATGAAATGTGTACGAGTGCTAAGGCGTTAACTTGGTACCTAATGGGTCTTGGGTTCGAGACGCTCCATGGTCAGAATTTTTATTCTTTTTGAATTATTTCGTTGTGTCAACACTACTGTGTGATGCAACTTTTCAACTTCGATTTACTCGCATGATCTAGGGGGGCGATGTTAATAATGGATATTGGTAGGGAAAAATCTTTCTATTTTATCATTCGAATTTGTACTTTCCCAATCAAAACCATGAATATTTGTACAATTCGTGAAACTAATATAATTTTCACAGCACTGATTACTCCACAGTAAAATAATAATAATAATAATAATAATAATAATAATAATAATAATATGAAGTAGTTCCGTGACGATCTAAAGAGCCTGATTTTCTTTATATTTAAGATTCATGCCAATGATTAATCTACATAGACCTATATAGAATAATGACGAGATTAAGTTGGCAATAATAACTTTTCTATTTAGATTGGAATATATCTGAAGTAATGTATTCAAATACAGCTCTACATTTGGCAACCATGGTGACTCTGAATATATTCTTAGTTCCATATCTTAAGGTACATAATCCACATACAAAATTTTGTTGAAGTCCAATGGATAGTATGAACGTTGCATGCTGTGAAATATTGGATGTATCAGTGCGAGTAAAATCATATTGGCAACAACGTCAAGAAGGCGTGCTCAGAATTAATCTGAATTATTCCTATATTTTATAGTGCCAATTTTGGATAAAATCCATTTCTTAGTATAGAAGTTACATGCATTAAAAAATTGGCCCTATAAACAGGCTTAGAATTATGTTGGCAGCACTGATGTGCATTAGTTGCTCCCAAATAATCTAAAATTTCCGGAACTATTCGTGCGCAAAATTTAGAGCTGTTGGCTTACATACATTCTGATATATTGGTATTAGGATAAAGAGAGTGAGCATTTATTAACAAATAATAATAATGTTAATGGTTTTGCGTCCCTTTTAACTACTCTGGCTTTTAGAGACTCCGGGGTGCCGTAATTTTGTCCATAAGGGGATCTTCAACGTGCCAGTAAATCTACTGACACGGCTCTCTGGCATTTGCGCACACTCAAATGCCAGCTGACTGCGCCAGGATACGAACGAGCAACCTTGGGCCCAGCAAGCGAGAACGTTACCCCTGAGCCACGCAGCCAGCCGCATTTATTAACAGTTGGCAGCCCTAATGGCTCTCAAGCATAAGCATAGTCATATCTGTTATAGTACACAAAGCACGTACGAAATTTGGTTAAAATCCAATTAATAGTATAGGTGTTAGATGTACTTAAACATTGGACTTATCAGCAGGCTTAGAATGATCTTGGCACACTGTCATATATGGGATCCTTAAAATGTATCTGGAATGTTATTATCCCTGTGTGTGCTAATTTTGGAAAATTTCGCATGCATAACCTCTGAGATATCCAACGTAGAGCTAAAAAGTGAATTGTGATTTTTAGCAGTTGGTAACTCTGAAATCATTTCCAATTATGTCCCTGAGATATTCAGATATGTATTTCCTTAAACCGAATTTGGTTTCGATAACTGCAATCTTTAGGGGTTTATAGGGGGAGACACACAAAGACAGACAGACAGACATTTGCCTGGATCGATGCCATAAGTCTATCTCATCATCATTTAAAAAAAAGTGAAAAGTAAGCTAAAAATAGCACGTAGAATATACGATAGCTAATGTATAGCATCCTACCTTAGGTGCTTCGATACTGTGCTGACCAGTACCCTCTGCTTATGGACATTTCACATGTGTTGTACCGCAATCATTGGCCATCAGCGTACAGATGTTACAGATCGTAACGTAAAAGCTTGTATACAAGCACAATTCCGGTATAGGCTTCAATAACGTTATTCGTACCTGCATTACGAGTTCTTATTGGCTCAGCTGCAAGAAATCAAAGATGGAGGAAACTTGTGGATTGAGATTAATAGTTGCAGTTCATTGGCATTATTAATGCAAATCAGTCATTTAGTACCGTTACGTTGAATACAGGAAAAGGCACTGACTGATTAAACGCATTTCTGTCAGTATTTAAGATTTAACTGAAATCATTCGACATTTAGCCATATGGATGAAGCTGTGAATCTGCACAGTACATGAAATGTGTACGAGTGCTAAGGCGTTAACTTGGTACCTAATGGGTCTTGGGTTCGAGACGCTCCATGGTCAGAATTTTTATTCTTTTTGAATTATTTCGTTGTGTCAACACTACTGTGCGATGCAACTTTTCAACTTCGATTTACTCGAATGATCTAGGGGGGCGATGTTAATAATGGATATTGGTAGGGAAAAATCTTTCTATTTTATCATTCGAATTTGTACTTTCCCAATCAAAACCATGAATATTTGTATTATTCGTGAAACTAATATAATTTTCACAGCACTGATTACTCCACAGTAAAATAATAATAATAATAATATTAACAATAATATGAAGTAGTTCCGTGACGATCTAATGAACCTAATTTTCTTTATATTTATGATTCATGCCAATGATTAATCTACATAGAACTATCTAGAATAATGACGAGATTAAGTTGGTAATACTAACTTTTCTATTTAGATTGGAATATATCTGAAGTAATGTATTCCAGTACAGCTCTACAGTTGGCAGCCTTGGTGACTCTAAATATATTCTTAATTCCATATCTTAAGGTACAGAATGCACATACAAAATTTGGTTGAAGTCCAATGGATAGTATGAACGTTGCATGCTGTGAAATATTGGATGTATCAGTGCGAGTAAAATCATATTGGCAACAACGTCAAGAAGGCGTGCTCAGAATTAATCTGAATTATTCCTATATTTTATAGTGCCAATTTTGGATAAAATCCATTTCTTAGTATAGAAGTTACATGCATTAAAAAATTGGCCCTATAAACAGGCTTAGAATTATGTTGGCAGCACTGATGTGCATTAGTTGCTCCCAAATAATCTAAAATTTCCGGAACTATTCGTGCGCAAAATTTAGAGCTGTGGCTTGCATACTTTCTTATATATTGGTATTAGGATAGAGAGAGTGAGCATTTAATAACAAATAATAATAATGTTATTGGTTTTACGTCCCTTTTAACTACTCTGGCTTTTAGAGACTCTGGGGTGCCGTAATTTTGTCCATACGGGGATCTTCAACGTGCCAGTAAATCTACTGACACGGCTCTCTGGCGTTTGCGCACACTCAAATGCCAGCTGACTGCGCCAGGATACGAACGAGCAACCTTGGGCCCAGCAAGCGAGAACGTTACCCCTGAGCCACGCAGCCAGCCGCATTTATTAACAGTTGGCAGCCCTAATGGCTCTCAAGCATAAGCATAGTCATATCTGTTATAGTACACAAAGCACGTACGAAATTTGGTTACAATCCAATTGATAGTATAGATGTTAGATGTACTTAAACATTGGACTTATCAGCAGGCTTAGAATCATCTTGGCAACACTGTCATATATGGACACCTTAAAATGTATCTGGAATGTTATTATCCCTGTGTGTGCTAATTTTGGAAAATTTCGCATGCATAACGTCTGAGATATCCAACGTAGAGCTTAAAAGTGAATTGTGATTTTTAGCAGTTGGTAACTCTGAAATAATTTTCAATTATGTCCCTGAGATATTCAGATATAGATATTTTCTTAAACCGAATTTGGTTTCGATAACTGCAATCTTTAGGGGTTTATAGGGGGAGACACACAAAGACAGACAGACAGACATTTGCCTGGATCGATGCCATAAGTCTATCTCATCATCATTTTAAAAAAAAGTGAAAAGTAAGCTAAAAATAGCACGTAGAATATACGATAGCTAATGTATAGCATCCTACCTTAGGTGCTTCGATACTGCGCTGACCAGTACCCTCTGCTTATGGACATTTCACATGTGTTGTACCGCAATCATTGGCCATCAGCGTACAGATGTTACAGATCGTAACGTAAAAGCTTGTATACAAGCACAATTCCGGTATATGCTTCAATAACGTTATTCGTACCTGCATTACGAGTTCTTATTGGCTCAGCTGCAAGAAATCAAAGATGGAGGAAACTTGTGGATTGAGATTAATAGTTGCAGTTCATTGGCATTATTAATGCAAATCAGTCATTTAGTACCGTTACGTTGAATACAGGAAAAGGCACTGACTGATTAAACGCATTTCTGTCAGTATTTAAGGTTTAACTGAAATCATTCGACATTTAGCCATATGGATGAAGCTGTGAATCTGCACAGTACATGAAATGTGTACGAGTGCTAAGGCGTTAACTTGGTACCTAATGGGTCTTGGGTTCGAGACGCTCCATGGTCAGAATTTTTATTCTTTTTGAATTATTTCGTTGTGTCAACACTACTGTGCGATGCAACTTTTCAACTTCGATTTACTCGAATGATCTAGGGGGGCGATGTTAATAATGGATATTGGTAGGGAAATATCATTCTATATTATCATTCGAATTTGTACTTTCCCAATCAAAACCATGAATATTTGTACTATTCGTGAAACTAATATAATTTTCACAGCACTGATCACTCCACAGTAAAATAATAATAATAATAATAATATTAACAATAATATGAAGTAGTTCCGTGACGATCTAATGAACCTAATTTTCTTTATATTTATGATTCATGCCAATGATTAATCTACATAGACCTATCTAGAATAATGATGAGATTAAGTTGGTTATACTAACTTTTCTATTTAGATTGGAATATATCTGAAGTAATGTATTCCAGTACAGCTCTACAGTTGGCAGCCTTGGTGACTCTAAATATATTCTTAATTCCATATCTTAAGGTACAGAATGCACATACAAAATTTGGTTGAAGTCCAATGGATAGTATGAACGTTGCATGCTGTGAAATATTGGATGTATCAGTGCGAGTAAAATCATATTGGCAACAACGTCAAGAAGGCGTGCTCAGAATTAATCTGAATTATTCCTATATTTTATAGTGCCAATTTTGGATAAAATCCATTTCTTAGTATAGAAGTTACATGCATTAAAAAATTGGCCCTATAAACAGGCTTAGAATTATGTTGGCAGCACTGATGTGCATTAGTTGCTCCCAAATAATCTAAAATTTCCGGAACTATTCGTGCGCAAAATTTAGAGCTGTTGGCTTACATACATTCTGATATATTGGTATTAGGATAAAGAGAGTGAGCATTTATTAACAAATAATAATAATGTTAATGGTTTTGCGTCCCTTTTAACTACTCTGGCTTTTAGAGACTCCGGGGTGCCGTAATTTTGTCCATAAGGGGATCTTCAACGTGCCAGTAAATCTACTGACACGGCTCTCTGGCATTTGCGCACACTCAAATGCCAGCTGACTGCGCCAGGATACGAACGAGCAACCTTGGGCCCAGCAAGCGAGAACGTTACCCCTGAGCCACGCAGCCAGCCGCATTTATTAACAGTTGGCAGCCCTAATGGCTCTCAAGCATAAGCATAGTCATATCTGTTATAGTACACAAAGCACGTACGAAATTTGGTTAAAATCCAATTAATAGTATAGGTGTTAGATGTACTTAAACATTGGACTTATCAGCAGGCTTAGAATGATCTTGGCACACTGTCATATATGGGATCCTTAAAATGTATCTGGAATGTTATTATCCCTGTGTGTGCTAATTTTGGAAAATTTCGCATGCATAACCTCTGAGATATCCAACGTAGAGCTAAAAAGTGAATTGTGATTTTTAGCAGTTGGTAACTCTGAAATCATTTCCAATTATGTCCCTGAGATATTCAGATATGTATTTCCTTAAACCGAATTTGGTTTCGATAACTGCAATCTTTAGGGGTTTATAGGGGGAGACACACAAAGACAGACAGACAGACATTTGCCTGGATCGATGCCATAAGTCTATCTCATCATCATTTTAAAAAAAAGTGAAAAGTAAGCTAAAAATAGCACGTAGAATATACGATAGCTAATGTATAGCATCCTACCTTAGGTGCTTCGATACTGCGCTGACCAGTACCCTCTGCTTATGGACATTTCACATGTGTTGTACCGCAATCATTGGCCATCAGCGTACAGATGTTACAGATCGTAACGTAAAAGCTTGTATACAAGCACAATTCCGGTATATGCTTCAATAACGTTATTCGTACCTGCATTACGAGTTCTTATTGGCTCAGCTGCAAGAAATCAAAGATGGAGGAAACTTGTGGATTGAGATTAATAGTTGCAGTTCATTGGCATTATTAATGCAAATCAGTCATTTAGTACCGTTACGTTGAATACAGGAAAAGGCACTGACTGATTAAACGCATTTCTGTCAGTATTTAAGGTTTAACTGAAATCATTCGACATTTAGCCATATGGATGAAGCTGTGAATCTGCACAGTACATGAAATGTGTACGAGTGCTAAGGCGTTAACTTGGTACCTAATGGGTCTTGGGTTCGAGACGCTCCATGGTCAGAATTTTTATTCTTTTTGAATTATTTCGTTGTGTCAACACTACTGTGCGATGCAACTTTTCAACTTCGATTTACTCGAATGATCTAGGGGGGCGATGTTAATAATGGATATTGGTAGGGAAATATCATTCTATATTATCATTCGAATTTGTACTTTCCCAATCAAAACCATGAATATTTGTACTATTCGTGAAACTAATATAATTTTCACAGCACTGATCACTCCACAGTAAAATAATAATAATAATAATAATATTAACAATAATATGAAGTAGTTCCGTGACGATCTAATGAACCTAATTTTCTTTATATTTATGATTCATGCCAATGATTAATCTACATAGACCTATCTAGAATAATGATGAGATTAAGTTGGTTATACTAACTTTTCTATTTAGATTGGAATATATCTGAAGTAATGTATTCCAGTACAGCTCTACAGTTGGCAGCCTTGGTGACTCTAAATATATTCTTAATTCCATATCTTAAGGTACAGAATGCACATACAAAATTTGGTTGAAGTCCAATGGATAGTATGAACGTTGCATGCTGTGGAATATTGGATGTATCAGTGCGAGTAAAATCATATTGGCAACAACGTCAAGAAGGCGTGCTCAGAATTAATCTGAATTATTCCTATATTTTATAGTGCCAATTTTGGATAAAATCCATTTCTTAGTATAGAAGTTACATGCATTAAAAAATTGGCCCTATAAACAGGCTTAGAATTATGTTGGCAGCACTGATGTGCATTAGTTGCTCCCAAGTAATCTAAAATTTCCGGAAGTATTCGTGCGCAAAATTTAGAGCTGTGGCTTGCATACTTTCTTATATATTGGAATTAGGATAAAGAGAGTGAGCATTTAATAACAAATAATAATAATGTTATTGGTTTTACGTCCCTTTTAACTACTCTGGCTTTTAGAGACTCCGGGGTGCCGTAATTTTGTCCAGAAGGGGATCTTCAACGTGCCAGTAAATCTACTGACACGGCTCTCTCGCATTTGCGCACACTCAAATGCCAGCTGACTGCGCCAGGATACGAACCTGCAACCTTGGGCCCAGAAAGGGAGAACGTTACCCCTGAGCCACGCAGCCAGCCGCATTAATTAACAGTTGCAGCCCTAATGGCTCTCAAGTATAAGCATAGTCATATCTGTTATAGTACACAAAGCACGTACGAAATTTGGTTAAAATCCAATTAATAGTATAGGTGTTAGATGTACTTAAACATTGGACTTATCAGCAGGCTTAGAATGATCTTGGCACACTGTCATATATGGGATCCTTAAAATGTATCTGGAATGTTATTATCCCTGTGTGTGCTAATTTTGGAAAATTTCGCATGCATAACCTCTGAGATATCCAACGTAGAGCTTAAAAGTGAATTGTGATTTTTAGCAGTTGGTAACTCTGAAATCATTTCCAATTATGTCCCTGAGATATTCAGATATATATTTCCTTAAACCGAATTTGGTTTCGATAACTGCAATCTTTAGGGGTTTATAGGGGGAGACACACAAAGAAAGACAGACAGACAGACATTTGCCTGGATCGATGTCATTAGTCTATCTCATCATCATTTTAAAAAAAAGTGAAAAGTAAGCTAAATATAGCAAGTAGAATATACGATAGCTAATGTATAGCATCCTACCTTAGGTGCTTCGATACTGTGCTGACCAGTACCCTCAGCTTATTGACATTACACATGTGTTGTACCGCAATCATTTGCCATCAGCGTACAGATGTTACAGATCGTAACGTAAAAGCTTGTATACAAGCACAATTCCGGTATAGGCTTCAATAACGTTATTCGTACCTGCATTACGAGTTCTTATTGGCTCAGCTGCAAGAAATCAAAGATGGAGGAAACTTGTTGATTGAGATTAATAGTTGCAGTTCATTGGCATTATTAATGCAAATCAGTCATTTAGGTCCGTTACTTTGAATACAGGAAAAGGCACTGACTGATTAAACGCATTTCTGTCAGTATTTAAGATTTAACTGAAATCATTCGACATTTAGCCATATGGATGAAGCTGTGATTCTGCACAGTACGTGAAATGTGTTTGAGTGCTAAGGCGTTAACTTGGTACTTAATGGGTTCTGGGTTCGAGACGCTCCATGGCCAGAATTTTTATTCTTTTTGAATTATTTCGTTGTGTCAACACTACTGTGTGATGCAACTTTTCAACTTCGATTTACTCGCATGATCTAGGGGGCGATGTTAATAATGGATATTGGTAGGGAAACATCTTTCTATTTTATCATTCGAATTTGAACTTTCCCAATCAAAACCATGAATATTTGTACTATTCTTGAAACTAATATAATTTTCACAGCACTGATTACTCCACAGTAAAATAATAATAATAATAATATTAACAATAATATGAAAGTAGTTCCGTGACGATCTAAAGAGCCTAATTTTCTTTATATTTAAGATTCATGCCAATGATTAATCTACATAGACCTATCTAGAATAATGACGAGATTAAGTTGGTAATACTAACTTTTCTATTTAGATTGGAATATATCTGAAGTAATGTATTCCAATACAGCTCTACAGTTGGCAGCCTTGGTGACTCTGAATATATTCTTAGTTCCATATTTTAAGGTACAGAATGCACATACAAAATTAAGTCCAATGGATAGTATGGACGTTGCATGCTGTGAAATATTGGATGTATCAGTGCGAGTAAAATCATATTGGCAACATGTCAAGAAGGCGTTTTCAGAATTAATCTGATTTATTCCTATATTTTATAGTGCCAATTTTGGATAAAATCCATTTCTTAGTATGGAAGTTCAATTTCAACTATTTCCAACTGTGGCTACCAGATGCTTCTGTCACTAACACTGGCGGAGAACGTTGGAACTTGATAGAGCGTTTCTAACTCGCCAAATATAACCTAAAAACTTTTCTACACACTACCAATTGTAATGGTAGGTGCTTTTACCTGCCATAAATCTATGACATGGGCACGCCTGCTTTATTTCCCCTTCGAAGAAAGGCATACTGAAGAATTTTAACGCTCTTAACCAATCCGACGACTTCGGCCGGGTTTGAACACGCCATCTTGGGCTTAGCAGTTCAGCATGCTATCGACCACGCCACCGAAGCCCCTTATAGAAGTAATACAGGGTGAAGAAATATGCCGTACTTGGAGGTCGTCATGCGACTTCTCATCCAAATGCAAGACAAAAGTTTCTATAGCAAAATCGGAGCGGGTGTTATTTGAAAAGACGAGTATGAAAACGAGAAGCCGGCAACACTGTCGCATCCTGCGGCGGAATGTGTATCATATCACCGTACCAGCCGTCGTAGCTCACTGAGTAGACTGCTGTATTATCCAAACCACAACCACCAACGAACTACGGTTCGAATCTACGTCAGGTCGTCGTTTTGTGTGACGTCAGTTCGTGGCTCTGTGAAGATAAGACTGGACTTCAAACGATTTTTCTTTCGTAGTCAGTTTACCCTCCAAGTAGGCTTTTCCCACGGACTCAGCGAGAGATCCCACCTTTACCTCCTCTACGGGCAGTGTCCTGGCGCTTGAGAGTGAGTCGGGGGATCCAACTGGGGAGGCGGGACTAGCACCTCACCCAATGCGGCCTCACCTGCAAAGCGAACAGGGGGCCTCATGTGGGATGGGACGGGATGGGAAGAATAGAAAGGATAGACAAGGAAGAGGGAAGGAGGCGGCCGTGACCTGACGGTAGGGACCATCCCGGCATTTGCCCGAAGATGAAGCGGGCAACCACGAAAAACCACTTCGAGGATGGATGTGGTGGGAATCGAACCCCATCTACTCATTTGGACCACCCGAGGCTGAGTAGATCCCGTTCCAGTTCTCATACCACTTTTCAAATTTCGTGGCAGCGTACGGAATGGAATTATTGTGCGTATCATAATGGGCAATCTAGTGTATATCATTGGATGCAGACGATGTTACTGGCTTTATTTGTGCCATGGACGAAACTAAGTGGTCGTTTACGTATGTAAGAGGCTCATGTTATGTTTTAATGTTTAAATAAAGGTAACAGAAGGAAATAATATAAGAGATGAAGACACTTTGGACAGAGAAGGTGTTATGTTTGGAAGTACGCCAGGGTAGAGTGGAAAGGAAACCTGGGGCGAAGTGGTCTGAGGACAGAAAGAAGCAACATAGTCTAAGAACGAAGAAATATTGGGAAGAAAACAACAAAGAGTGAAGAATTGAAATTGGTGCGTGGTCCGTAGCGGGTCTCTTCGAAATAAGAAAGAAGTAGAGAAGTAACAGCAATGTAAGACACAGTACACAACATAATGTATTGATTGCATTGTGGAGGTGTACATTGGATACAATTTGAGACTTTAACTGAAGAACTCTTTGACGCGAACGCCATTGGACCATAACCGACCTTCACGGCATACCTTTTCGCACTGAGCTAATGAGACAGCACCGGCACAGCGCAGACTTCATGCGTGCTGTTCTCTTGGCCATGCTGCACGCAGTTACAGCGTTGCCAGAGCCTCGTTTCTTAACTCGCATTTCTATTAAACATATTGGCAGGACCAGGCCTTCCTAGATAAGCCTTTGCCATGAATTTCGACGAGGAACCGCATGCTGACCTCCAAGTACGGGATTTGTTCTTCATCCTGTATATAGTATATACAACATTATGTATAATATTTGACGCAATCAAAGTTTTTGATATTTCAGAGGAAACCTCTGGTTGGTTATGATAGGATTACTGGTATGCTACTGGTAGAGCGTATGTTAGTACAGTATATGATAATTAGTAAACAATATTTTAACTTCTTCTTCGACATAATTGATTTTTCAGTACGGTATGTTTAGGCTTTAGAGATCATATCAGCAACGGGTTGTGTATCATTCACAGCATTCCAATACGAAATAATTTTATCTTGTAACAATAAATGTACTGTGTGAAATGAAAGGGAACAAAGATCAAATGCCATTATTCATTTAAAGACAAGACGGAAAATGGCTAAGTTGCTCCAACGCGTAGCCCACTACTCCATGTTGTTTGATGTGGTGGTACGTTTAAATTTACGCTGCGATTTGTCGTCAACGGTATGAATGGCATTATTTACTTTTAAACCAGAATTACACTGCTGTTAATGAATACGACAACCCACCCGGCACTTTCTACTGTTAAAGCGATAGAGAGACTTGAGGTGTCCCACCTGTTATGACGAGACTTCTTGAATTGAGTCATCTCATGAGCACGTTCTGTCCAAGCGGAGCCTCGCTCACAGTAGTGTTGTGCCCAGGTGCGGGAGTGATTAATCTGCCAATGGATTTCAATTTTAAATAAAGGGAGGAGGAAATAGAGAACAGCATTCATAAGAGAAATAGCAAATGGAAGGGGTGACACATACGTTTTAATATTGTATTAGGCAAATGGGTTGTTGATTGTGTTCAATGTTAATAGTTAATTTTCAAGAGGAAGAGTACGTAGTATATGATTAGGCACAGATGTTCATGACCAGAAGGTGAAATTATATTGATGTATGTGTGACAAAATCATCGTAAAATCAGTGTGGAGGTATGTGTCCATGATATACGATCCATCTCCATTGCAAGTGTGAAAGAATTTCTGAGATATGGCCAAACATTTTTAAATATTAAAAAAAAATACAAAAATATATCTGTAGAAGCTCGACCCAAGTTGAAGACAAATTGCTGAAATGGCAAGATAGAGACTAAACAGGTGTTCAAGATTAGGACCGGACACATTGCATTAGCCTACTTACTATTTCAAATGCGGTTTACTCTCTAATAACTATATTTTACAGCTTATTCCAGGGGATAATTCACTACATTCATTCATGTTTATTAAAGAGGACGATTGGGAGTTCCACGGCAGTGACGTCTGAACATTATGATAAAGATCGGGAATGTAGACTAGTGATTAGAATTTTGTGTTGGAAGGTTCAAGAAGTATGTTGTTTAGAAAAGTGAGACTTGGCATTTGTTATGCCAATATAACATGAAGTAATCAGATATCATGTTTGAAACTGTAATCTCAGTATAACCCTTTCTTTTATCTGAGTGAAGATTTCTGCTGCCTTTTTTTTCACATCTGATAAACGAATCGCTTTTCAGTGGGTCAGCACATTAACGTGCGTAATTAAATGGGGTGGGGAATAACAAGTATGTATCCCACTTCACCGATGTGGCTCTATCCTGTAAGCCTAGATCAGGACCATCCAGTCATTGCGCTCCGAGAGCGCGGCCGCGCTCGGGGAGCACTGGGCAGTCAGACTAGCGCTCCTTCCCCTACCACCACTACACTGTGGCAGCGAGGAGATCTGAGACACACGGACTATGTTCGTACCGCAATAACTAGATACGTACGCACAGATGCAGGCGACGGCTTTTGTGGCATTGTTGGCATCATATTGATAGGGCTGTTTTACCATAATAGGATATATACTGCCATAATATATATGTATACAAATCGAATGGTACTCCGATGCATGGAATGTGTAGGAAACGAACGCAAGTGTTAAGTAAAGAATATTGTGCTTTATTACAAAATGAAATGAGAACATATTAGAGAGGAAAATTCAACAACATTTTACCAATATGAACAGATAGTACAGGCCTTGAGTGACTCTTTCTCCGTCGTTTTTACGAATTTCTAGTTTTGGAGGAAACAATCTTCTCCAAATTGGCTACAATATTTCTGGACACAGCTATTCGAAAACAATTGCGCAAGTTTCTATCACTCATCGTTGCACGATGTTTACTTTTGGTAAGCTTAAGAACTGAAGAGAAGCGCTCATAAATGTCCGTTGAGTCGAACATTGACAGAACTTCACTTGCATGTCTTTACAAAAGGGGATATTCTCCTTGCGGAAAGCCACTGTAAAATTCTTCTAAACTTCGTGACATTAGAAAGCGGTCATTAAGACGAACATTGCATTGTAGTTTTCTTAACTTCGTGACATTTAGAAAGAGGTATTTAAGACGAACATTGCATTGCAGTTCAATCAGCTCTAATTGAAATAGCTGTGGAACACTGTCTGCACTAATAGAAAATGGTCGAACAAATACATCTAACACCGCTTGGAGTTCTGATAATTCTGAAAATCACTTGTCAAACTCTTCTTGTATTTGGCGAATTACCTCCAAGTACTCATCAAAGTCGACACCTTTCACTGTTTCAAACGATGGAAAATGTCCTGTGTTCCTTGCACGTAACTGGTTTTCCCGCAAAATCAATTTTCTTGTGAACGCTTCAATTTTTTCCACCAAATCGCAGATGTTGTGCTTTTCGCCCTGAAGCGAAGTGTTCAAATTATTCAGATGGGCAGTAATGTCACATAAAAATCCAAGTCCGCCACCCACTTAGGGTCACGCAAAAGAACTTCGGGCCGCCCTTTCATGTCACAGAATGTATGTATTGCGTTCCGCAAGAAAAACACACGATTCAGCACCTTCGCCTTGCTCAGCCATCTTACTTCTGCATGGTACGGGATATCCGGACACTCCGCTTCGATGTCATCCAAGAACTCTTTGAATTGACGGTGCGTGAGTTCATGGGAGTGAAGATAATTTACCATTCGCACAACTGTTCCCATTACATCTTTGCGCTTGGCGACTTTTGCACAGATTGCCTCCTGGTGTATGAAGCAATGGATCGCCACCATTAGGGTACTACCGTTCTCAGCCATTTTTAACTTTACATATCTGAGGAACCCCATGCGTACACATCGTAAAGCAGGAGCTCCATCCGTCGTTATACTCGTCAACCGCTCCCATTTTAATCCCATTGATTCAAAAGCACCCTCCACAGCTTGGAAAATATCGAAACCGGTAGTGGTGACTTTGAGTGTTACCAAGTCGAGGAAATTCTCGGTGACCCGAAGATCGTCATCCACCCCTCGAATAAAAATAACGAGCTATGCTATGTCCGCAATGTCGGTTGATTCGTCGAGGGCGATGGAAAATTATACAAATTTTGCTGCCTTCTCCATTAATTGCTGTTCCATATCAACGAACATATCGTCTATTCTGCGAGCCACAGTTTGAGGAGAAAGAGAGATGTTTTCAAATTTCTCAACTACCTCCGTAGGACAAATACATGCCGCCACGTCCATTAGGCACTCCTTGATGAAATTCCCTTCCGCGAAGGGCTTCCCAGCTTCGGCAATTCGCATCGAACATTTGTAGCTTGCTCGTAAAATCGGTCCACCAACCTCACTCTCCTCTATCTCCTGTCAGACAAAAATACGGCAAGTCACAATTTTAGTGTTCTTCAGATAATTAAATCATTTGTTCATTCCCATTTGTAAGCAAGCATTTTAAAATTAAGGCAATAATACTTACAGGAAAGTGCAGCTTGAAATTTTCTTTCAATTCTTCCAACTTCGATTGCCGACTGGCGTCTGTCAAGTCACCGTAATCATCCCTGTGGTTGGCACTGCAGTGCCGTTCCAAATTGTGTGTTTTTTTTACTCATTAAATCTCGGTGGCACACTAAACATTTGGCATACCCTTTATAAGCTGTACAGAAAAATAATTTTTCCCATTCTGCTTTAAAGGCAGCTGCTTCACCACTCCTTATTAGCCTACTTTTCACATTCTGCAAAAATGAGGAAAAAGTACACTTATGAGATCGATCCGGGAGAATGTGAGTCTGTCTGTCTGTCCTTCTGTCTGTCAGGCTGTGTGTGTGTGCACCCCCCCCCCCCCCCTGTCAACTCCAAAACGGCTGCAGAAATCGAAACCAAATTTAGTATGAGTAAAGATGTATACCGGAATATCTCACGCCCATATTTGAAAATGATGTCAGTGCTACCAACTGCTAAAAATCACAATTCACTTTTAACCTCTACGTTGGATATCTCAGACGTTATGCATGCGAAATTTTCCAAAATTAGCACACACAGGGATAATAACATTCCAGATACATTTTAAGGATCCCATGTATGACAGTGTTGCCAAGATGATTCTAAGCCTGCTGATAAGTCCAATGTTTAAGTACATCTAACATCTATACTATCAATTGGATTTTAACCAAATTTCGTACGTGCTTTGTGTACTATAACAGATATGACTATGCTTATACTTAAGAGCCATTAGCGCTGCCAGCTGTTAATAAATGCGGCTGGCTGCGTGGCTCAGGGGTAACGTTCTCCCTTGCTGAACCCAAGGTTGCAGGTTCGTATCCTGGCGCAGTTAGCATTATTATTATTATTTGTTAATAAATGCTCACTCTCTTTATCCTAATACCAATATATCAGAAAGTATGCAAGCCAACAGCTCTAAATTTTGCGCACGAATAGTTCCTGAAATTTTAGATTATTTGGGAGCAACTAATGCACATCAGTGCTGTCAACATAATTCTAAGCCTGTTTATAGGGCCAATTTTTAAATGCATGTAACTTCTATACTAAGAAATGGATTTTATCCAAAATTGGCACTATAAAATATAGGAATAATTCAGATTAATTCTGAAAACGCCTTCTTGATGTTGTTGCCAATATGATTTTACTCGCACTGATACATCAAATATTTCACAGCATGCAACGTCCATACTATCCATTGGACTTTACCAAATTTAGCATGAGCATTCTTTACCTTAAGATATGGAACTAAGAATATATTCAGAGTCACCAAGGCTGCCAACTGTAGATCTGTATTGGAATACATTACTTCAGATATATTCCAATCTAAATAGAAAAGTTAGTATTACCAACTTAATCTCGTAATTATTCTAGATAGGTCTATGTAGATTAATCATTGGCATGAATGTTAAGTATAAAGAAAATTAGGTCCTTTAGATCGTCATGGAACTACTTCATATTATTGTTAATATTATTATTATTATTATTTTACTGTGGAGTAATCAGTGCTGTGAAAATTATATTAGTTTCACGAATAATACAAATATTCATGGTTTTGATTGGGAAAGTACAAATTCGAATGATAAAATAGAAAGATTTTTCCCTACCAATATCCATTATTAACATCGCCCCCCTAGATCATTCGAGTAAATCGAAGTTGAAAAGTTGCATCGCACAGTAGTGTTGACACAACGAAATAATTCAAAAAGAATAAAAATTCTGACCATGGAGCGTCTCGAACCCAAGACCCATTAGGTACCAAGTTAACGCCTTAGCACTCGTACACATTTCATGAGCTGTGCAGATTCACAGCTTCATCCATATGGCTAAATGTCGAATGATTTCAGTTAAATCTTAAATACTGACAGAAATGCTTTTAATCAGTCAGTGCCTTTTCCTGTATTCAACGTAACGGTACTAAATGACTGATTTGCATTAATAATGCCAATGAACTGCAACTATTAATCTCAATCCACAAGTTTCCTCCATCTTTGATTTCTTGCAGCTGAGCCAATAAGGACTCGTAATGCAGGTACGAATAACGTTATTGAAGCCTATACCGGAATTGTGCTTGTATACAAGCTTTTACGTTACGATCTGTAACATCTGAACGCTGATGGCAAATGATTGCGGTACAACACATGTGTAATGTCAATAAGCTGAGGGTACTGGTCAGCACAGTATCGAAGCACCTAAGGTAGGATGTTATACATTAGCTATCGTATATTCTACGTGGTATTTTAGCTTACTTTTCACTTTTTTTTAAATGATGATGAGATAGACTAATGACATCGATCCAGGCAAATGTCTGTCTGTCTGTCTTTGTGTGTCTCCCCCTATCAACCCCTAAAAGACTGCAGTTATCGAAACCAAATTCGGTTTAAGGAAATATCTAAATCTGAATATCTCAGGGACATAATTGTAAATGATTTCAGAGTTACCAACTGCTAAAAATCACAATTCACTTTTAAGCTCTACGTTGGATATCTCAGACGTTATGCATGCGAAATTTTCCAAAATTAGCACACACAGGGATAATAACATTCCAGATACATTTTAAGGAGCCCATATATGACAGTGTTGCCAAGATGATTCTAAGCCTACTGATAAGTCCAATGTTTAAGTACATCTAACATCTATACTATCAATTGGATTTTAACCGAATTTCGTACGTGCTTTGTGTACTATAACAGATATGACTATGCTTATACTTGATAGTCAGCAGGGCTGCCAACTGCTAATGAATGCTCATTCTCTTTCTTTATCCTAATACCAATAAATATATCAGAAAGTATGCTAGCCAACACCTCTGAATGTTGCACACGTATGGTACCTAAAATTTCAGATTAACTTCGAGTAACTAATGTACATCAGTGCTGCCAACATAATTCTAAGCCTGCTGAAAATGCATGTAACTTCTATACCAACAAATGGATGTTATCCAAAATTGGCACTATTAGATAAAGTATTATTTCAGATATCGCCTCAGTAGCGTAGCGGTCAGCATGGTTAGCTGCCGCCCCGGAGGTCCTGGGTTTGATTCCCGGCTCTGCCACGAAATTTGAAAAGTGGTACGAGGACTGGAACGGGAGCTACTCAGCCTCGGGTGGCCCAAATGAGTAGAGGGTGTTCGATTCCCCTTCAGCCATCCTCGAAGTGGTTTTCCGTGGTTTCCCACTTCGTCTTCGGGAAAATGCCGGGATGGTACCTTCTTCAAGGCCACGGCTGCCTCCTTCCCTCTTCCTTGCCTATCCATCCTACCCATCCCTTACCATCCCTCATGAGGCCCCTGTTCGCTTTGCAGGTGAGGCCGCCTGGGCGAGGTGCCAATCCCACCTCACCAGTTGTATCCCTTCCGATTCGATGTTCCTAGCTCTAGGACACTGCCCATAGAGGCGGTAGTGGTGAGTTCCCTCACTGAGTCCGTGGATTCCACCAACCTGGAGGGTAAACGACTAAAAATAAAATAAAAATTGGCGTGAATCTTAAATATAAAGAAAAGTATGCTCTTTAGATCGTCACGAAACTATTTCTCCTTATTCTTAATATTATTATCTATTGTGGAGTAAACATAGACTATTATTGAGGTATGAAAATATTAGTATACTTTCATGAATAGTACAAATATTCATGGTTTTGTATGGGGAAGTACAAATTTGAATGATAGAATAGAATAATTTTCCCTTCCAATATCCATTATTAACATCATCTCCGTAGATTATGCGAATAAATCGTAGTTGGAAACTCACAAGGAATGTAGTGTGAATGCAACATAATAATTCAAAAAGAATAAAAAATTCGGCCCTAGCGCGTCTCGAACCCGAGACTCATTGGACACTAAGTTGCAGCTATAGCACCCGTACACTTCTCACTTTGTAGCCTAGCTCATAGTTACGTAACTTCATGCGTATAGCTAAATGTCGAATTATTTCAGTTAAATCGTAAATCAGGGACCCGGAACAGAACGTAACGCGGAACGGAACTCTTGTCTATGTGGAACGGAGAAATTCCGTTATCTCCAAGGTTATTTCCAAGTTGTAACGTTACCGCTGTCTGTTCCAAGCGTAACGTTACCGTCCTGGAACGGAACTGATTCTGAAACCGTACCCGGTATCTGGAACAGTGGAATGTTAGCCGAGCCTGTACCGGTACAGCGTATTGGAGACGGGTGGAACGTTACGTTGTCCCGTACCGAAATGAACAGAGGAATATCCGATACGTTACAGTTCGGAACATTCTACTTATAATAACGGAACAAACAGACGGAACGGAACGTTACAAATTTAACGGGATTGTATTGTTACAAGGCTGCATTATGACGTCTCAAGGTCAAGCAGAAGGCGTGCGAAGTAGCTGTTATTCTTATTGGGACGACGTGCATGCATTTACTCACTCAATCCCATTTTCCCGCTCACCTCACAGCACGCCAGCCTTCTGTTTCAGCTAATGTAGAGATCCTGTACCCCAAAAGAAGCTGCGCGACTCCGTCCCCTCGTTGTGATCGGTTGATCAAAATTTCTTTGGGATACCGTACACGATTTGTGAGGTAGGGCAATGGGCAAAGCACAGTGCTATCAAGCGGTTCCGTGGCACATTTTCCGTATATAACTAAGTATATCTAAGTTGCGGGAACACCGTAGTGTTTGTTTGTACTTCAACGTTGATTATCACCGAGACATGAGGTTTGAGTCCACATATAAAATTTATACATTTCAAGCTGCCTGGAGTTGGAGAGGGGAGTACAGACGATTTTCTAGTTTAATCAAATTTTGGTTGGCTTACATATCATTGACAATCATTTCATGTCTCTGCTTTCAGAATAAGGCTATATTATGACTACCCACATCGTCACTCCAAGAGGACAGCGAAATACTTATTATTAGACTATTGTTATTATTATTATTATCATCATTAGACAGTTATTATTATTTTCATAATTATTAGTCAATAATGATTATTATTAGTATACTATTATTATTATATTTTTCATTATTCTAGACAATTGAGTTTGTACAAAAATTCGCTATCCAGCAACAGAGAAACTACTTTGTACTATCGGGGCGCAGTTAGCCTATTATTAGGAACCGGATTCTTAGGTTCTTATCTATTTTTCCCATACTTCTAAATACTTTTACGAATCACACTGAAATTCTGTACTACCTAATAAACTAAATAATACGCGAGTACCTAAAAATAACTAATTGCAGTTTTGTACCATTTATTGTAGTATATTTCAAATTGTGTCCATAATCCTTGAAATTAAATGTGAAGATAGTGTTTATTCCTAGCTCCAGTTGATTGAAAGCAATCCTACCTAATGGAAAAATGAAATATTTTCAGCACTTTCCAGCTTATATATTATTGTTTGGTTATTTACCGAGAGGAAAGAGCGAATAAATCTCTTATTATTCCCAAGAATCCAATATTGTAAAGAATCAACATTATTTGAACGAGATAGAGTGTGAAAATCATCTCTGACATCCTTGGCTTTATTGCAATCCCTAAAAGTGTAAAGTTATCGGTGATAATTTGATTACGCATGAAAATGAAAATCCACAGCCTGCTTCCAGTCTCCAACCAGGTCAGGAATGGAATGAATGAAGTCCCCATCTAGCGGCGAGGATATGGACTGTACCGGCTGCCGAGGCCTGACGCACTCCTCTGGGGCAATGATTAAATGAATGACAGATGAAATGAAATGACAGTGGAGAGTGATGCTGGAATGAAATTTGACAGGGAAAACCGGAGTACCCGGAGAAAAACCTGTCTGCCTCCGTTTTGTCCAGCACAGATCTCACATGGAGTGACCGGGATTTGAACAACGGACCCAGCGGTGAGAGGCCGGCGTGCTGCCGCCTAAGCCACGGAGGCGAGTTGATTACGCATCATTATGTAAAATATTTACTCTCTCGTTGCAATCAGATTGTCTACTAACAATGTGGTATTAATTTTAAGCCTTATGTAATGTATGTCAACTTTCGCTACCCTTTAAACATATGAACCTATTGTAAAAACCCATTCTACCTAATACAAAACTAAAAAGAACAATTTTATGTTTTTGAAAACCTAAAATGACAATTTTAAAAACCACCAAAATCCGGCCCCTATTTATTATATTCTGATGGTTGGGTGGTAGAGCAGCGGACTCTGTACTGGGATAAACGCCAGGAAAGAAGAAGATGGTTGGGTGGTTTCGTAAGTAAGACAAGAAGTTCCGTGAAGAACTATACAGCCTACTTTTCATGCCAATGATTATTCTACAGTATATGAACCTATCTAGAATAATGACGAAATTAAGTTGGTAATATCGAAATATCTAATTAGTTCAAAACATACCTGGTGTAATGTAGCCTAATAACGCACTACATTTGGCAGCCCTGGTGACTGAATATATTCTTATTTCCATCTCTTAAGGTACAGAATACAACATTTGGTTGAAGTCCAATGGACGTTACATGCAGTTAGACACTGGATCTATCAGCACGCGTAAAAGCATGTTGCCAACAATACCATGCGTGTGCTGGTCAGAAATAATCTGAAATTTTATGATATCTTGTTGTGCCAATTTTGGATTAAATCCATTTGTTAGAATAGAAGTTACATGTATTTTAAAATTGGACATATCAGCAGTCATAGAATCATGTTGGCAGCACTGACTTATATTAATTTCTCCAAATTAATCTAGAAAGTCAGGTGCTATACGTGTGCAAAGTATAGAGCTGTTGGCTTGCATACTTTCTGATATATTGATATTAGGGTAAAAAAATATAGACAGCATTTATTAACAGTTGGCAGCCCTGATTGCTCTTAACAATACTTATAGTCATATCTGTTATGTTACACATAGCACATACGAAATTTGGTTGAAATCCAACTGATAGTATAGAAGTTACATGTATTAAAAAATTGGTACTATCAGCAGGCTTATAATCATGTTGGTAGAAATGATGTATATAAGTTACTCCAAATTAATCTAAAATGTCAGATTATACGTGTGCATAGTTTAAAGCTGTCGGCTTGCATACTTTCTGATATATTGGTATTTGGATTAAAAAAAATAGAGAGAGCAATTATTAACAGTTGGCAGCCTTGGTGGCTTTTAAGAATACGCTCAGTCATATCTGTTTATGCACACATTTTACATACAAAATTTGGTTGAAATCCCATTGATAGTGTAGAAGTTATATGCATTTAAACATTGGACTTATCAGAAGGCTTAAAATTATGTTGGCAACGTTGTCATGTATGGCCTCCTGGAAATTAAACTGCAATAGTATTATCTACATGTGTGCCAATTTTGGAATAGCTCCCATGCATACCTTGCAAGATATCCAACATGGAGCTCAAATTTCTAGTGCGTTTTTCAGCAGTTGGTAGCACTGACATCATTTTCAAATAGGGACGTGAGATATTCCGGTGCACATCTTTACTCATACTAAATTTAGTTTTGATTACTGCAGCCGTTTAGAAGTTGAGAGGGGGGGACACACACACAGCCAGACAGACAGACAGACAGACACACATTTTCCCGGATCGATCTCATAAGTCTACTTTTTCCTCATTTTTGCAAAATGTGTAAAGTAGGCTAGGGCCCACAGCCACTCCTATTTCAGTACACGAGCTATCGAGTCTAATACCAACAGGCCGAGTGGTTCGAAGCTGGCTGGCGTACCTCTGGTCATATTGGGTACTGACGCACATTAGTAGTATATGCCAAAAGCATAAGATGGCGTCGATAATTTAGAGGTGGAACACCCGATTCGACGAGTTGGCTGGGTATCGGGCTGGTCCGGAAGGCACCAGTAGCCAGCCTAACGCCACTATGGTGGATACTGTCCAGCATTTTCAAGCTTGCCGGTCTTCCTGAACGGTAAGCCGCAGAACCATAGTCTAGCCGGGACACGACGAGGGCTTGGTTGAACCGTAGCAGCACCGCTCCGTCAGCCCCCCCACGTAGTGCTACTAAGAAACTTGAGCATGTTCAGTTTCCTGAGACACGTCGTTCTTAGTTGCCGTATATGGGGCTGCCACGTTAATTTGCTGTCAAAATGGAGCCCCAAGAAGCGATAAGTGTCAACCAACTGCAACGCAGCATACCTGAGATGTAGTTCAGGGTGTAAGTGTAGCCTTCGGAGCCGAAAAAAATGGACGACGGAGGATTTCGCTGATGAAAACCGGTCGTGAGCCCACCTGTCGACCCGGTTAATAGCTATCTGCAATTGCCGTTCCACGATTGACATACTTCCAGAGCTGTAAAGCAGAGCTAAATCGGCTACATACAGCGATGGAACTATCGTGGGCCCGGTGGCGGTAACAATGCCGTTTATGGTAACCTCTTTTACTTTTACGCTCATCGGCGTATCGCAGATTCTTTCTTCTTTTATATTTAAGGAAAATATATCAATTCAAAACAACCATTTATTGACACTTCTGGATGCCATGACAGTTAATTTTACAACAGTGGAAAAAATATAATAAATAAAAAAATGACAATCTTAATGTAGCATCTTTGGCCAAAAGATATGACACACTCCCACCTTGAGTTGGTGGAAGAACAACTCAACCATACATAAATAACTATAATTACCTCAAAACACAGTAATCATAAATCTAATCTCTTTGGTGTATTTACAGCTCTACCACTTTTAGTGGTTACTCTTGACATCCCTTCTCATCCCTAAACACATTTAGGCTAATGAGACTTTTGTCATTTTTTGAAGAGAAAGGCTCCTCCTGTACCAATCTTGCGACTATTTTTTCTGCTGACATTATCTCCTCACATGATAAGTCTCCACGAGCTCTTGTAAGGTTTGCTCTTCGCGTATTTTGGATAAAACTCTTTATCCAAGCAACCAACCGAATTATTTTTCCATAGCTTGAAGAATATAAGTAACACCCATTAAAAACGTGGTACCTGCACTGATCATTATTTACATGTTTTGGGGTGCTACATGAAGTATCTACAAAGTAACTCATTATTTGAGTTGATTTTCTCTTTTCTTGCAAAATTAGCTCTGCCTCTGCAGGTGGAAATTCACCAGGCCACTCTGGCTGGTCCTTTCGTAAAAACTCTGGCCCCTCCCACAATTGAAGTGCTAACAATTTTTCTGCCAGACAACTCTTGAAGGAAGATCTGCAGGATTCAAATGGCCAGGAACATATCTCCACATTTCTGATAAAGTCAACCGATGGATTTCTCTAACACGGTTGTTGACAAACACAGTCCATGTTTCTTCCTATAGAATCCATGCTAAAACCGTTGTCGAATCAGTCTAGAAATTCAACTTGACATCTTGGTAGTTTAGTCCTTCTAGCACTGAATTACCTAATCTAGCTCCCACTGTTGCAGCAATTAGTTCCAGTCGGGGAATGATGACTGTGTTTAATGGGGCTACTCTTGCTCTGGCTGCAAGAAGGTGTACCTTACTCTCACCGTCAATTTGTATAGGTCTGACGTTTAATTTTGCCCGGTGGCCGTGAAATCCGCGCATCCACTGTGCTAACCACTCAACCTCCTCCCTTCTTTCCTTTGTTCCTTCTGAACGTGCGTGCATGCATGGCGTTCTTACTGCGCTTGCTCACAAATAAGGCTTACTGGCTGGTCGGAGACTTCTACGCAACAAGCAAGCACCGGCCAAGAACAAACGTCAGACCTGTAGTCGTATGAAGACTACTGCAGCGTAGGCCTGTGCACTAGCATCACACAAAATATGTAGACTGACATCCCTGTGGTTCTTGGAATAATGAAACCAGCGTGGAATTCTCATCTCTTTCAGGAGAAAAAGGCTTAAATACCAGGTTACAAATTGGTCCTTAATATCAGTAGTAACCTCTTCATCTCAAGATATACCACTTAGCCATATCTTTTTTAATAACAATTTAGGAACTAGAAGTACTGGACTAACTATGCCAATCGGATCAAATATCTTTTGTGCAACTGACAGAATGGATCTTTTCTTGATCACTCCCAATTCATGGTTCTGTAACCATTCCAAGTTTAACAATAAATTGTCAGATTCCAAATCCCATAGTAAACCTAGCACCGCTGTCCGTCCTACAAGAATGAAAGCATCATTGTTGGCCTGCCAACCTCTGAGGTCGAACTTTCCTTCCTGCATTATATCACGTGCTTCATTAATGAATTCTTTCAGTTCTGATTCAGTATCAACACTGGTTACAACATTGTCCACATTAAGGCTCTGTTTAAGTCTTGATATCTGTCCTTTACTATATTGACAATCTTCCATTGCCTTGTCCAAATGGTAATCAAGAACTGCTCCTAAAAGGAAAGTGCTACATTTTAATCCAAATACCACCCTCCGATGCCGAAATATCTTTATATTCTTCCAGTCATTTGGATCACACCAGAAGAACCTAAGAAAATCTCTGTCTTCTTGACGAACACTTATTTGTAGAAAAGCCATTTCTACATCAGCTGTCACCCCAAATCTCCCTTCCCGAAATTTTAGTAACAGGGAAGGAATCAGTTCAATCAGATTGGGTCCACACTCTAAACATTGATTGAGAGAAGGAGCATTTCTACCTCAAATACTGGACGAACTCTGGTGGTGCTATTCTCCTTAATAACAGTTCGATGTGGTAGGTAGTGTCCATAATTCCCTACTTCTTTGACTGGTACTTCTTCAATAATTCCCAGTTCTTCCCACTCAGCTAGAACTGCATCGTATGAAATGAGAAGATTTTGAGACTGAAGCTTTCTAGTGGTAGATTCTAACCTTTTGAGTGCTAGCTCCCTGTTACTAGGAAGAGCCAAGCTATCTTCTTTCCATAGCAATGAAACTTCGTAACGTCTCTCATCATTTACAGTAATACCTCTTAGAAAATCATCTCTAATTTGAAGCTGTCTTCCATTTTTGGACATTTTAACAGCTGAGTCTGAGATTCCAATGGTATCTAGGCTCCAGCGATCGTTGATATCATTAACAAACAGAGCTGTAACTTCTTCTGCCAAGTTAACAGAAGATTGTTGTGGAACTTTCCCCATCAAAGTCCAGCCTAAATTTGTGTCCACAGCAACCAAACCAGAAGATAGAACTTTAATATTTCCTATCAGAAGTTTGTCCGCTACATCCGCTCCAATCAGCAAGTCCACAGGCCTAGACTCATCCCCAATATCTGTTAGGCTGATATTCCCTTCCTCAAGTTCATTCAACCAAGGTCCTTTCTTGACCGAAGGGATGCCATTACATATTAAAACCTGATCCAATACTTCAAAATTACATTGATATTTTCCATCCAGGCTTTCAATTTCTACTTTGTAACATGAATGTTCATTAACACTCGTTTTCACTCCCCCAAAAAGGTCACGTTTAATTGTTTCAGTTCTGACTGGAGTGTAACCTAATCTTTTAACAATGTCTTTCTTAACATAGGATCTTTGGGATCTTGAGTCAATTAAGGCTCTAACAGAGAAGGAAGAGCCAATACCTTTCATCTTTATAATCAAAGTTTGCAAAATAACTTTAGGATATTTAGAAATATTACTCAGCGAATTTGTCTTTTGTTCATTCTTCCCCCCGGATTGCCTGTGTTCGACATTATTATGGGATATATTTTGTTTATTCTGAGGTAAACCAGGGCACATCAGAACTTGGTGGCTCTTACTAAAAATAATGCACCGTACTACGGCTTTACATTTATTGACACAGTGTCCCTTCTTAAAGCACTTAAAACACCCACCCTTGTCCTTTAGGACCTTCTGTTTCTCAGATAGACCTAATTAGTGTGCTTTAAAACAATTAAGGGCGTCATGTTGACCTCCACAAAAAATACAGTACCCTCTCCTCTCCTCAACTGGGTTAGTGTTTAACAAGTCAGCTGCAGTAGCAATGTGCTCTGACAATTTGGGTTGGTCTCTACTCCTGTTATTATCTTTGATTCCAAAACCGGAAATTGCTAAAATGATCCGTTCCTCGGCTTTCACTTCCCTTTTCATGAATAGCATGAGATTGTCTAACCTATCTTTCGAATCACGTGTGTGTGCAAAATTGGAAATTTTTTGCCAGGCCCTAAGAAACTCCTCAGGCAAACATGACTCTACTAAAGGATACAACATAGATGCACACTTATCTGTTGTAACACCTAAGGTTTCAAGTGACCGTATGTGCGATTCCAAGTTGTCATAAAGGCTACACATTGAATTGCCATCACCGGGAGTGGAAGATTTCTTAAGAACTAAAGATAACAACTCTCTTACGTAAACTTCAACCAACAGATCATCTCTACCGAACCTGCTCTTTAAACATTCTACTGCCTTCGTATAATTTTCCCCAATAGGTGGAAAACTTTCAGTAATTTCTCGAGCACGAGACCCTTTCACTGTAGCTTGCATTAAGAATTGAAACTTATCTTCCGGTGCAATATCCGGATCCTTGTCTATCTTTTCAAACTGGCCCCTAAACTGTATCCACTGTTTTACATCGCCATCAAATTTCCTTAGTTCTAATTTAGGTAGTTTGAATGTTCTCTTACTCACAAGATCTACACTGCTACAATCACTGTTGTCTTTAGCGATACCTCCTGAAGGTAGAATATATTCAACACTCACTTCTATATCAAGAAATTGACGTTGATAGTCATCGGCAAGTCTACATTCGTCGTCCAAATCCTCTTGGCCGACGTCAAGTTTTTTGACTTACGACCTTACCATCCAGCTGCAGGAGCTCATCATTTTTCTTCCGAAGTAAAGAAAGGGAAACCTGAACTTTCCTTCGCTTTTCATGAGCTGTCATCTGGACGTCATCAATTTCACCTTTGAGGTTATTCAACTGCCTCGAAAACGCTGCCCGTGTTACCTTACGTAGCTTTATCGCTCGATCCAGTTCACGTTGGGTTGTCTCCATAATTAAAATATATTGATATATTTATCCTATCACTGGTCGCCACTTATTTTACTTTTACGCTCACCGGCGTATCGCAGATTCTTTCTTCTTTTATATTTAAGGAAAATATATCAATTCAAAACAACCATTTATTGACACTTCTGGATGCCATGACAGTTAATTTTACAACAGTAGAAAAAAGATAATAGAGAAAAAAAAATAACAATCTTAATGTAGCATCTTTGGCCAAGAGATATGACAACCTCGAACAAGGTGACAGAACAGAACCCTGAGGAACTTCGTTTTCTTGGGTATAATATTGCGATATGTTCTACCGACCCTTACACGGAAGAGTCGGTAATGAAAGTCTGTAGATTACCACGGAGTCCCCACTCATGAAGGGTGGAAGGATCTCGTAGCGCCATATGGTGTCGTAGGTAATTCGGAGAAATGCCTCCTGTATGGCGCTCACAAGTCACACCAGATGGACGGTGGTGGACAAATGGGAGCGAAATCTAGACTGGTACCCTGACAGTAAGCCTCTCTCTTCCAGGAACCACACCAGTCGATGGTTCACCATCTTCTCTCGCAGCTTACATAGGGCATTTGAGAGGCCTGTAGCTGCTGACAAGTTTGGGATCCTTTCCAGCCTTGGGAACCGGTATCATGATCCACTCTCGCCATTGAGATGGAAACTGCCCATCAATCCATATACGATTGAAGAGGACCAACAATTGATTTATACTTGATTCGCACAGATGTTTTAACATTTGATTCTGTATGTTATCCGGTCCGGGAGACGTATCCCTACACAGCGAAAGCGCACTGCGCAGTTCCCTTTCAGAGAATGGTACATTGTAGGACTCCAAAGCATCAGTGGCAAAGGACAAGGGGTGAGCCTCCGCCTCCCGCTTCAGAGTCAGAAACGTAGGATCGTAACTCCCAGAACAGGATACATCATTGAAGTACGATCCAATACGGTTGGCAATGGCGAGTTGGTCCGTGATGATGTCTCCGATGATGGAGACTCCGTGTACCATCAATGATATCGGGAGTCCGGAGATCCGACGAAGCTTAGTCCACACTTGAGATGAAGGAGTATGTGTCGTCATAAACAAAACATAATTTTCCCACGTCGTTTTATTACTCTCCCGAATCAGATATCGGGCTCTAGCACGCATCCTTTTGAAGGTGATAAGGTTGGCCATAGTGTTTTGCCTCCGATAGCATTTGAAAGCACGTCGACGATCTTTAAAGGCTGCTGCAATCTCGGCTGTCCACCAAGGGGCAAGTTTCCGGTGGGAGTTGCCGGATGCGGAAGGTATTGTTTCCTCAGCAGCAGCCGAAATACCATGCGTTATGTGAATGGTATGATCATAGACACTCTCAAAGGTATCTTCGGCAAAATCAGCACGTGCTGTGAAAGTTGTCCAATCAGCCCGACGGAGAAGCCATCGACTTGGTAATTCGATGGCTCTCTGGTTCGGAAGAGTAACGATAATCGGGAAATGGTCACTAATACCAAGGTCGTCGTGTACACCCCACTGTAGCAGGGGAACCAGCGTACGACAGCACAAGGTGATATCGACATTTGAATAAGTGCCGTGTGCAATAGAGAAGTGCGTAGGTTCCCCTGTGTTTAACAAATACAGCTCCAGCGCCTGATCAGTCTCTCAAAATCTCTCCCTCCATCACTAGTGGTAGCGGAGCCCTAGATGGTGTTGTGGGCATTAACATATCCCAGAAGGAGAAAAGGAGGGGGGGGGGGGGAGCTGAGAGACTAGATCCACCAGCTGGTTTCAATCCAGTTGAGAATCAGGTGGAATGTACACGTTACATACTGTTGCCATTACTGGCGACGAAGTACGAACTGCAACTGCCTCTAGCTGAGTACGCAACGGCACCTCTTCACTAAAGAGGCTAGAGTGGACGAGAATGCAGACGCCACCGACGGCCACAGCTCCATCCACCGGGTCTTCAGAGATGAGGTTGAAGTAACGCATTATTGTCTCACGTCCAGGACGAAACCTGGATTCCTGAAGACAGACAATGGTTGCCGAAAACGAAGATATTAATTGACGTAACTCATTGAGATGACCAGAATAGCTATTACAGTTCCCTTGTAAGTAGAAGTGGGTCTTCTACTTACGCTTGACCGTTTGCCACCATTCCCCATCTCTAGTTGGATATGATGGGGCAGGAGAGCGCACCTCAATCTCCACATCTCGGTCCGAAGACGAAGAAAATGGAGCGGGCAGTCCCCTGGATGGCGCGCGGTCCTCGTCGGACTTCACGAGTCTCGCTCTTGGGGAAGAGCGAGAGCGGTGTTGAGGGACTTTCTCCCGGTCCGAAGACTGGGTGTCTGTCCCCGACATGTCCCGAAGAGATTTCTTTCTTGATCAGCGCTGACGTCTATTTGGGGAAGTAGATGGTGGCTTCCCCACAGACGCCAGTTCCTTACAAAACATGGCCGCTCCTGCTGACACCGCTCCACTGGTGGTGGTGGGAGTGGAATGGCCAGCAGATACCTGAGCAGCCCTGTCTCTAGGAGAGGAAGAGAAACGGCGCGGAACCGTTCCTCTCTCCTCCGCTGATGTATTTTCCTATTTGTAGGGGAGTTCCTCCATACGGACGAGTTTGGCTTCAGCCGGCTTCCCTCCCTTGATGGTCGTGGGAGCGGGAAGGCCAGCAGAGTCAGTAGCCACTCCGTCAGGAGGAGGGCGAGAGAGATGGCGACGATCCTTCTCTCTCATCTCCACTACTACTTTTGTCATATCGGGTGGACTGGAAGAAGGACCAACCCTGGTCGGCAAACTCTTCTTTCCCCTGTTAACTGAGGAAGACATGTTAGCCGACCGGTTCGAAGAAGAAGAAGAAGAAGAGGACTTCTCCGATTTCGCCGGTTTAGATGGTATAACTGTCGCCTTCTTTTCCTTGCCCGAAGAAGGTTTTGGGACCTCCTTCGGGCAGACAATTTTCGCTGGTACAGCGAGGGGTGATTTCAAATCTGCTGAATTACCGGACGTCGAGGGTACTACACTGGGAACTGTGACAGCAGGGGTGAATGAGGGCGTCGCTGCGGCCACAAACGTCACCCGAAATTCGGGGGCATTAATATCACGGTACCTCTTGCGAGCATCGTGATATGAAAGCCGATGCAATGTTCTGATTTCTTGGATTGTGGCTTCTTTACAGAACTCAGGGCACTGCTTCGATCGTGGAGAGTGGCTTCCTTGGCAGTTATACCAAGCCCAAAACAACTGTGAACATGAGGGAGGAGCCAGATTCACGCGCTCACCCGCGCCAGCCAATTGCATAGCGCGGCGTTGCCTAGTTAACTACGCAATCTGGGCTCGCTGTGCCGTACGAAATCCCTATTTCTCTCCGAACACGAAAATCATTAATTATCCAATTATTTAGATGAACCTATGTTACAGAGCTAAACATTTTGAAGCTGACTCACAGTGGTCCGGATCCGTAAAAAAGCGGACAAAAATAGATTTTTCAACTTTACATTAGAAAAGCCAAACCAACTCCCAAGTGAAGTATGTTAATCAGTGTGCATTAATTTCACTTTTTCTTTGGAAATTGCTTCTGTGTTTCTCAGGTATAATACTACAAAAGTGGGACAACTCTTCGTTTCTGAATTCCGCGCTCCATTAAGTAAACTTTGAAATATCATTCTAACTTCAAAACGAAACTCGGGGTCTATAACACTGTATCTGTATGTAGTTTGTGATCTGATATATTTGATTATAGCATGATTTTCGATTTCAGATCACTTATAAGGACTGTTATACTTATTTTTATAGTGCTTTATTTTCTTCAAGAAAAATAAATTTTGCTTGACCTACAAAAAAATGTATACACATGTATACCATGAAACTTATGCAAGTTTTAAAATGAAGACTGGAGAATATATCCTTAAAGGTTTCATCGCCAGAACCCGCCAGATGCGTGATTGAGAAGGGAGAGAACATTACTGCGCGCTCTGAGGATAAACACTCACGCGAGATAAGGGCCTGTTGAGACATTTGATTATGCTACGCAAGGGATATCTCGAGGCAATGAAACCAAAATAATCTTCAATCACGAGAAGTAATTGATTAGTAGTACGTAGTTGTGTGTGTTGTGAAGAGTGAAAAATGAATTTTCGTTGTTAGTCGCAGTGATCTTATTAACAAGATTCGAGAGAACAAAAATCAGTCTCGCGCGCGTCAAGGAAAGTTTGTGGTAACATATCTCCTTAACAAATTTCAATTAAATGTTGACGACAGTGTAGAGAAAACAGTGTATAATAATATAAGAACCTTTTCTTTTTGCCGTATGTTGACCGGTGGAGAAAGTGTAACTTCTTAGAACATGCTTTTTTTGAAGAAATATTCAGACTGGTTGAAAACAGAAATTGTGATATCAATTCCGAGCATTCCTGGCTCCGCAAAATCAGTAGATCGAGGTCGTCCTCCAAAAGAATTTCAAGAGCTAACGGAGAGAAGCAAAATAAGGAAAATTAAAGACCTAAGGGAGAGTGCCACTTCATCAGAGCTAGCCTATGCGACCGTTATGAATTTAAGGGCAGAGGAAGACGATTCATCAGCCAAGCTAAAAAGAAGCTACCACGACTACACCAACAAGGCGCAAACGAATGGTGCGAAATTTTCGGAAATGAAAAATCTACATAAGTGGCACAAAAGCTCGTTGACAATTTACTACTTGAGTTTGGAATTTCAGTTCCACACGCCCACTTTCGATTTTTTGAATGTCTCCTGCATATTTCGTACCGCCTGGGTTTTAAAAAGTGGAAAGTGAGCGTGAATGATGGTAATCGAGACTTATTCAAAAGAAAGAAAAAATTGTGCAAGACTCATTCAGAACGAGATTAGATCTTCTAGTTGATATTCCGAAGCATGGATATGGAACAACCAGTGATGGCAACACTGCCCGAAGGTTTCTTGATCAACCTCAAGTAGCATCCGAAATAACAGGGGTAGACTGTGAGTTAATAACTCGTTTTGGAATAATTTTAAAAGCAATTTCCTCTGGTCATGAAATTAATAGTTCAGAGTTCAATTCCTACTGGTGCGAAACAGCAAGCTTATATGTACGGCTATATCCGTGGTGTTACATGCCTCTAACACTCCATAAAATACTTATCCATGGATCTTTCATTATAGAAGCAGCTATTTTGCCAATTGGAGAACTTTCAGAAGAGGTCTTAGAGTCTAGAAACCAAGACGTAAGAAAATATAGAGAAGACCATACCAGAAAATCCTCAAGAATTTCCAATAATTTTGACTTGTTCCATAGACTATTGCTAAGCTCTGCTCCAGTTATCTCAAGCACGGGAAGTCTACCAAAGAAGATATGAAGACAGTTGCCTCAGGAGGTGTGTAATTTATTGTCAATACTCGAGGACGAGACGGAGCAGGAAGCGGAAGAAGAAGAAGAAGAAGAAGTCGACTCATCCGGATCAGAGGATGACTAAGTAATTTTATGTACTAAGACAAATTTACCTAATAGTAACATCTAATTTAAAGTTTTATACAAAAGTATTTCATTTCATTTAGCGGAAAATGTTTTTGTCCGCTTTTTTTCAAATCCGGACCACTGTGTGACTGTGCAAACCCCATGACGATACGACCAGCCGTTCGGGAGATATCATCTGCTCTTGTACTGAAGGGATAATTAGAGCGAAGAATGGTTAGGTGTTGAAATATTTAGTTTCGCTGGGGAAGATAACAGTGACAGCATGGCTGTATCAATTCAGTAGTGGAGCTTATAGAAGTTAGTGCTGTGAGCTGAAGTTTTGAACTCATAACAATGTTCCGTAGCAAGTCGAGTGGCTGTCGAACAGCGAGGCAAGAACAATATTTTTCAGGGTATACGACCTTTTAAAGAATCTTTCGAATACAGAAGTACGTGAAAACACAAAATCTGATAACCTGTGTTGTTGTGTTGTCGGCAAATATGTTTTCTTTTTTAAAATTGAGTCGAATAAAACTCACCTCTTCACAGTCTTACCTCACGAGGCATAGAGTACCCGGTTCTAACCCTAAGAACAGAACTAAATGTCTTGATTGAGCCGTGAATCGAATCTGGGCATCATGGGTGACAGCAAGAGTTGTTGTTGTTGTTGTTGATTATTATTGTTGTAGGGGCTTTGTGACATCGTGGTCATGTAGCCCCGTGTATTTGGGTGTGTGTGGAATTTATCTGATAACCTGTGACACTGTGATGTCTCTACTAGTGTGTATATTTGTAATTGAGGAAGGATTTGCGTAGGAAGCGGCCGTGGCCTTACGTTAGGTACCATCCCGGCATTTGCCTGGAGTAGAAGTGCGAATCAACAGAAGAACCACTTCCAGGATGGCTAAGGTAGGAATCCAACCCACATATTCCTAGGTTTGCATCACGAGGCTGAGTGTACCGTGTTCCAGCCCTCAGACCAGAATTACATTTGTTGGGAAACGTACCCGGGACTCCGCGGTGACAGCCAAGAATGGACAGCAATGTGCTAGCCAGTACACCACAAGGTGGTCTCCAATAAACAAAAACTGATCCCAAAAATTGTATTCTCTGTTTCTATTACCTTATAATGGGCTACCAAGCAATGTTACTCAGAATGGCTTGGGGTGTAGATTACGTCATGTGATATAATAACGTTGTAATTGTTGTTTCATTTGAGGGGCTTGGGCATATTGGTACTTTAGCCCCGTGTACTTGTCTGAAAATCTGGGTTACTGTGGTGTCTGTATTAGAGTGTGTGTATTATTATTATTCTGGTGAGGATTGGGAAGGAGGCGGCCGTGTCCTTAAGTTAGGAACCATCCCGGCATTTGCCCGGAGTATAAATGAGAAACCACTTTCAGGATGACTGAGGTAGGAATTTTACCTACATCTTCCCAGCTTTGCCTCACGAGATTGAGCGAACCCTGTTCTAGCCCTCAGACTAAAATTAAATAGCTTGGCAGAGCCGGGAATCGAACCTGAACCTCCTGCGCGACAGCCAAGAATGCTGGTCGCTGGTGGTCACTTTCACGAATAACGTTTGTGTGGCATCTTATATCTGCCTCATATCACATTGTATGCAATCCGTTGAGAGGATAGATATTCGTAGGATTAGGTCCCCCAGCTCGTACATGCGCTTGCATTCGGAGCGCCTTGTGTTCTGGGGGAAGGTCGTGTGTATACTGCGAGCGTAGAGCTGTGTCATCTCTGCCAGTCTCACTGTGGCAACAGCGCTCCGCTGGACGCACGCTAATGGGCGAGCCCATGTTCACAGTTGTTTTGGGTCTGGTATAGGACAAATCGGGGGAGGCGTACACCTCTCACCCTCATGTGTCCCCTTGTCACACTCTCTACACACGGCCTTGGCAGTGCACCTGGCAGAAACATGCCCGAATTTCTGGCATTGATATAATCTCATAGGTGGAGGGATGTACGGTCGAACATCGCAGTGGTTCGATGTGACCTACATCTGCTTAGGTAAAACATCACCCTCAAAATGGAGAATAAAAGCGCCGGTATCGACGCTGTTCTCTCCAATCTTTCGGGTGATGCGCCCAATCTTGGTGACGCCTATCTTCCCCAGATTCCGCAACAATTCCGCATCGCTATTCAAAATGAATTTACGATGGAAAATAACTCCACGGACCTCATTCATCGTTTCGTGTTTTGAGACCTTAACGGGAATTTCGCTGAAATGCGTGCATTCCAGCAACGTTTCGGTTTGCTGTCGGCTAATTGTATGCAGTAGAAGCTGTCCGTTCCGGAGCTTGGAAATCCCGTTTAGATCTCCAAATTTCCCCTCGAATTCCTCGGAAAAGATCATTGATTTCACCACTTTGAAATAATCCCCGTCTGTCCTGATAGCTACCAGGTAGCGATGTGACTTGTCAACAGGGAAACGTGCATTGAAAGTTTTATCCCTGATCCGACACTCAAGAGACGGCTATTTAAGGGGGACACCCTCTGATGATTTATTGGGCCGCTTTCGCGTCATCCCGAAATCACCCTCCCCGAATACAACCTACTCCGAACGAGGGTCATCACTGTGGGCGCCACCCATCCAAGGCAATACCTACCTGGCATAGCAGGTATTGCCCGGGGTCCCAGTGCCTTGAATAGGCACTTCCCCCTCGGCATGCACAGTGATGTTTGGCGAAATTATTCGGCCGTGCAGGGACCTCCGTTGTGAGGCGGATACCACTGCAAGGGTACATGGCGCACCCACCTGACGGGATGGGGAATACCGTCCAGGATTTCTGGCCAGATGGCCAAGTTGGTGGCCCTTCCGCAGGCAGCATGACGTTTATTTCTAAGGGTCAAACCAAAAATGGGACCGGAAGTCGGAAAAGACCTTTTACAGGCAGGGGATACCGTAGATGAATTTTCTCTTCCCATCAACAGGGAGTCTTCAAAATCAAAGTCAGTCATGTCAGTCTGTCTTGTCGGCCCTATTAGTGTCCTCCTACGACAAGCAGAGCATACCGTGTGTGTATTCTAACCCGCAACCCACACGGGGGTGTACCTAAAAGGATGTCTGTCGCTCCCAATGGGGATTATCCACACTCCAGTAATGCATATTATGACGATAAACGGTTCCATTGTTGTGGAACCGTGCTTCGTCCGTAAATAAGATGGTCGCTAGAAAAGCCGGATCAGTTTCCACAGAACGCCACCCGTGCTTCGAAATCATGACCATGTATCGCCAGGTGTAAGTGCAGATGGTACGGGTGAGACCAGTGGGTATGCATTATCCGCATAACAGACACTCGGCTGATGTTCGTCTCCAGTGCAATGGCCCATGTGGTAGTATGAGAGTGACGCTGGATATCGTCAAACACAACCTCTTCATTTTGAGCAGACGTCACGCGATGATCTCAAACAGGCCGTGTTTTTCCCAGGGATCCAGTATCTCCCAGGCGTCTTTCCACACTCCGAAATACCATGCCTGTCGGTCGTTGTCTATCCGGATAGAGTTCTTGGTACAGGCCATGCGCCTGGTATGCATTCTGTCGAGCTCCTCCATTAATATAACATATTCAGGCGCGGATTCAAGGGGGAAGGGGGGGGGGGGGGGTCACGGAGGTCATGACCCCCCCCCCAACGGAGAACAAATTTTTTACAAACTCAAAAAACCAAAACACAATAACCAGACAAATGAAACTTAACGAATTTTAAATGAAAAACAGTTGTTTTTTTTTTCATTTTATTCAATACTGGAAATTTCTTTCTTGCAATTATTATGTTCTGTTACAACTGTACTTATTTACTACTTCATACCTGTTATATAAAAACGAGTACTTATATAACAAAATCAACTCGTCTATTTTGTTTAGCAAACCTTGTGATTACTGAATCGATGTTTATAGTGATGTCACGATGAATGTGCAGCAATGCACGAATAGGAATTTGGGGCTTTTTTCGCACCAAAATTTTTTTCCGACGTTCAAACTGCAAGCTTGGTTGGCAATTTAAGCTGTGACTTTCTCCCTTTGTCGGTACCAACCCGACTTGCCGAAACTGCAACGTACTTTGGTATTTTTCTCGAAGCTCGATGTAAAAGTCGCAAAACACGCCGTTGCAATTTGTACGAATATTTTAGGTGCGCTAAACGCATCAAATTTCTATCCATGTAGCTTGCAAAAAATTGGTCTGGTTTTGTACGTTTGGTTATTTTGTGATTGCGTTTTTAGTGATACCATTTTGCTTAACTATTTCGATTCTCTGCCCCCCCCCCCAAAGGCAAACTCTAGATCCGTGCCTGAACATATTCATATGCTCTTCGCTGGAATACATCTGGAGGCAGTGAATACGCTTCGTGTTGTGAATTACGTCGAAGGAGCGAGTTCGCGCAGCTACATACTGACTTGCCATCACATGTTGTTTTCGTTCTAATGGGGCACACTTTGCCCTGACTGTGGTCTACGAAGCTCGGAACATGTACGACGTAGCTAACTGGTTGCCTGTGCCCTAGCCAGAGACAATCACCTACTCATCCTTGTCCAATCCAGCACCTTAGCTTATGCAACGATACACACGGTCTTCTTTTCTTTTTCTTTTTATTTGATCGCCTACCGTCCAAGCTCGGCTTTACCCACGGACTTTGCGAGGGATCAGTCCTCTATCGTCGAATTCCAGGACAGTGCCTCGGAGCTGAACACACCTTGACAGCAGATACAACTGGGAATGGTGACAAGCCAATCGCCTAAGTGACCACGAACTTGGGTCTAATGAAGGAAAGGGCAGCGAAGGGAGTGGGAAGAAAGATGCCGTGGTCCTGTCGAAAGGAACCATCCCAGCAATCGCCTGGAGGAGACGTGGGAAACCACGGAAAACCACTTCTAGGATGGCTGAGGCAGGAAGCGAACCTGCCTCTACTAAGTCTGTGTGCCCCACGAGGTTGGGTGAACCCCGTTCCAGGCCTCAGACCAGGAACAAAATTTCGTGGCAGAGCCGAGATTTAAACCCGGGCCTCCGCAGTGACATGGTCTTTTACAGAGCCAAATAAACAAATCGTGTCGCCTCCGTGGTGTAGTGGTCAGCGTGCATAAATGCCACCCCGTAGGTCTGAGGTTCGATACCCGGCTCTAACAAGAAATTTGACAAGTGGTATGAGGGCTGAAACGGGGTCTACTCAGCCTCGGGGAGAAGAGTAGAGTGGGTTCGATTCCCACCTCAGCCATCTTCGAGTGGTTTTCCGTGGTTTCCCACTTCATCTTCGGGCAAATGCTGGAAAGGTACAGTACCTAACCAAAGGCCACGACCGCCTCCTTCCCTCTTCCTTGCCTATCCCTCTCACTCCTCCCATCCCCTCATCAGGCCCTGTTCACTTCGCAGGTGAGGCCGCCTGGACGAATTGCTAGTCACACTCCCCAGTTGTATCCCCTGATTCAGAGCCTCAATCTGCAGGACACCGTCCTTCGCTTAGTCCGTGGGAAAAGCCAACCCAGGAGGGTAAAAAGATAACCAGTCTTTTGACTGGTTTTATCCCGCTCTCCATGCCTCCCTGTCCTGAGCTAAGCGTTTCATCTCTACATAGCTACCACACCCTACATTCGAGGCAAACTGTTTAACATATTCCAATCTTGGTCTACCTCTACAGTTCCTGTCCTCGACCCTTCCTTCCATTACTAAGTTTGCTATTCCTGGGTGTCTTAGTATGTGTCCTACCAACCTATCTCTTCTCTTCATTAGCAGTCGCCAGAAACATCTCTCCTCTCCCACTCGTCTTAATACTTCTTCGTTTGTAACCCTCTCTTCCCATCTGATCTTCATCATTCTCATGTAACACCACATTTCAAACGCTTCAAATCTCCTCTTTTCTGCCGCATCAATAGTCCAATTTTCACTTCCATAGAGTGCAACGCTCCGTGTCAACAGATTCCTTTTCTGTAGAAATGCCTTCCTTGCCTGAGCCAACCTAATTCTTATATCCTCTTTCCTCCATCAATCACTGGTTATTTTGCTTCCTAAGTAACAGAAGTCTTCTGAGATTCGGAGATATAGAATGCCAGTGAAATATATCGCACAACCGCCATGTTGGATTATTAGAACGTAATAAAATTTGTAGGGCACGGTCGGGGTCGGCCTGAATAGTACTATGACCTTACCGAATTTAATTGAAATCCATCCAGCCACTTAGATTTTATAAGTGGGGCGTGGGGTCACACACGCGGACACACACGGACAAAAGGTGATCTCATAAGCCTATCTTTTCATAAATAGAAATAGGCTAAAAACGAGATTTTAAAATTTGACACAGGCTCCATCTCGTGGTTAAGAAAGCAATTAAGTTTGATTGCTGTCACAGATTAGTTGACATTGAGAATTGTCTAAATATTTCGGATGGTCACCATATTGGATTTTTATATACATGGTAGGCCATAGAGCTATGCACTATTAGATGATGATGATAATTGCGTAGGTTCATTGTTCAAACGTTGGTTTCGATCGCATGATTAGGACACAAGAAATTAAACCTTAATTTTAAAATTTCGCACAGCCGACATCTTGAAGTTATGTAAACAATTGAGCTGAATAGGATGTCAGTGTATTACAAGGTGTATACCATTTGCTGTACCATGTGTGACGGCGCTCGGTTGGTTTAAATGCGAGAAAAGTCAATTTAAATACAACAACTTCGCTTGGCCGCCATGTTCGTTTTGTAAAGAGGTTTCTGAGAGTCCCTTAGTTACAATTATATTAGTGCTTTTTTCCACCATACAAAACGTCAGGGTGATATCTGTAATAGTTTCGGAGATTTGGAATGCCGGTGAAATATTTCGCGCAATCGCCAAGTTGGATTGGTGAGATGTAATAAAATTTGAAGAGCACAGTCGGGGTTGGACAAAATAGTACTATGACCTTACCAAGTTTCGTTGAAATCGCTCCAGCAGTTTAGATTTTATTAGGGAGGGGAGCGAGGCGACGGTCACATGCAAACACACACATACGTACACACACATGGACTATATGTGATGTCATAGGCCTATCTTTCATAAATAATAAAGGAAGCTTTCCAGTCGGCCAACACGACTGAATAGCTTTAATTATTAGAATTAAGCATCACTGAAAAATGGCTTCTATCAATACTAAATGAAAATAGGCCAACAAGTAAACGAAAAGCAGGAACGGGAGGTTTAAGTTAGAAAAGAAATATTATTATTGGTCACTAAGGAGCTAAAGTTCCGCTAACACGTACCTTGATGCTCGGTACAGTTAGGAGGCGAGTTCCGACTGTACCGTTCCATACGTAACGTTCGGCTAACACGTACCTTGACGCTCGGTACAGTTGGGAGTCGAGTTCCGACTGTACCGTTCCAGGGCTGAATCTTTCCACTTGCTCGTACCGAGTTCCAAGTTACAGTTACGGAACGATACCGCAAGCCAGCTTGGGGCCGCGTTATGGCATACGTTACGTAACGTGATACACAGCGGTACGTATCGCATTTTCGTTCTGTTCCGGGTCCCTGATGATTAGTTTAGTCGTTTATTAATGTTAAGTTTTGACCAATTGAGTAGCCACAATTGAGATTTGGTAAAGATGGCGGCAAAATAAACATAACACAGAGGTGCCCTTTTCTAGTGCTACCTCTGTACAAAATTTCGTGTTTCAATTGATAGAGGGGAGCAGACATATACACACACAGACACACAATGTTTCTTGAAAAAAGTCCCTTAATACTAGCCACGTTCTTCCACTGGCAGTGATCTGTGCGAAAATCAGGAATTATTAGTCTACTTTTCACATTTTGCAAAAATGAGGAAAAAGTAGACTTTTGAGATCGATCCGGGAAAATGTGTGTGTGTCTGTGTGTCTGTCTGTCTATCTGTCTGTCTGTCTGGCTGTGTGTGTCCTCCCCCCCCCCCTATCAACTCATAAACGTCTGCAGCAATCGAAAACAATTTTTAGTATGAGTAAAGATGTATACCGGAATATCTCAAGCCCATATTTGAAAATAATATCACTGCTACCAACTGCTGAAAAAACGCACCAGAAATTTGAGCTCCATGTTGGATATCTTGAAAGGTATGCTTGGGAGCTATTCCAAAATCGGCACAGATGTAGATAATGATATTTCTGTTTAATTTCCATGAGGCCATACATGTGAGTGTTGCCAAAATAATTTTAAGCTTTCTGATAAGTCAAGTTTTTAAATGCATATAACTTCTGCACTATCAATTGGATTTCAACGAAATGTTGTATGTAATATGTGGACATAAACAGATATTACTGAGCGTATTCTTAAGAACCAACAGGGCTGCCAACTGTTAATAATTCTCTCTCTATTTTTTATCCAAATACCTGTATATCAGAAAGTATGCAAGCCGACAGCTTTAAACTATGAACACGTATAGTACCTTACATTTTAGATTAATTTGGAGTAACATATATAGTCAGTTCTACCAACATGATTCTAAGCCTGCTGATAGCACCAATTTTTAAATACAATTAACTCCTATACTATCAGTTGGATTTCAACCAAATTTCGTATGTGCTATGTGTACCTTAACAGATATGACTATGCTTATTCTTAAGAGCAATCAGGGCTGCCAACTGTTAATAAATGCTGTCTATATTTTTTCCCCAAGATCAATATATCAGAAAATATGCAAGCCAACAGCTTCATACTTTCCACACGTATAGCACCTGGCATTATAGATAAATTTGGAGTAATCAATGTAAGTAAGTGCTGCCATCATGTTTCTATGCCTACAGATAGGTCCAATTTAAGAAAACATGTAAATTCTATACTAACAAATGGATTTCATTCAAAATTGGCACAACGAGATATCATAATATTTCAGATCATTTCTGACCAGCACACGCATGACATTGTTGCCAAACATGCTTTTACGAGTGCTGATAAATCCAGAGTATAACTGCGTGTAAAATTAATTGGACTTCTACCAAATTGTGTATTCTGTACCTTAAGAGATGGAACTTAGTCGTATATATTAAGTCGCCAGGGCTGCCAACTGTAGTGCTCTATTAGGCTACATTATACCAGGTATATTTCGAACTAATTAGACATTTCGATATTACCGACTTAATTTCGTCATTATTCTAGATAGGTTCATATACTGTAGATTAATCATTGGCATGAATCTTAATTTTAGGGAAGGTAGGCTCTTTAGTTCGTCACGGAACTTCTTGTTAGAGTTTTAATATGTGTTTGAAATTTGTTGCAAATGATTATTTTATCATATTTTCATACATCATGTTACGGTATGTTGATTTAGGCGTTCAATTTTCCATCCATCTTTATGGTGCACCATGTAAGGTTTAATACCAAGGGACTTTATAGTGTTACGCTATATATTTATCTTGAGTCTTTGATATTTATCAATTCATTCATGTTGGCTGATGTTGTTGTTTGAGTCTTCAGTCTTTTGACTGGTTTGATGCAGCTTTCCATGCCTCCCTGTCCTGAGCTAAGCGTTTCATCTCAACATAGCTACCACACCCTACATTCGAGGCAAACTGTTTAACATATTCTAATCTCGGTCTATCCGTACAGTTCTTGTCCTCGACCCTTCCTTCCATTACTAAGTTTTCTATTCCTGGGTGTCTTAGTATGTGTCCTACCAACTTATCTCTTCTCTTCATTAGCAGTCGCCAGAAACATCTCTCCTCTCCCACTCGTCTTAATACCTCTTCGTTTGTAACCCTCTCTTCCCATCTGATCTTCATCATTCTCCTGTAACACCACATTTCTAACGCTTCAAATCTCCTCTTTTCTGCTGCACCAATAGTCCAATTTTCACTTCCATAGAGTGCCACACTCGATGTCAACTGATTCCTTTTCTGTAGAAATGCTTTCCTTGCCTGAGCCAACCTACTTTTTATATCCTCTTTCCTCCAACCATCACTGGTTATTTTGCTTCCTAAGTAACTTAACACAAGTCTTCTGAGATTCGGAGATATTGAATGCCAGTGAAATATTTCGCACAGCCGCCATGTTGGATTGTTGAAAAGTAATAAAATTTGTAGGGCACGGTCGGGGTTGGCCAGAATAGTACTATGACCTTACCGAATTTAATTGAAATCTATCCATCCACTTAGATTTTATTAGAGGGAGTTGGGGGCAAACACACCGACACACACGGACAAAAGGTGATCTCATAAGCCTATTTTTTCATAAATAGAAATAGGCTAAAAACGAAATTTTAAAATTGACACTGGCGCCATTTCGTGGTTAAGAAAACAATTAAGTTTGATTGCTGTCACAGATTAGTTGACATTGAGAATCGTCTAAATATTTAAGAAGGTCACCATATTGGATTTTTATATGCATTGTAGTCCATAGTGCTATATACTATTAGATGATGATTATTGCGTAGGAGCATTGTTCAAACGTTGGATTCGATCGCATGATTAGGACACAAGAAATTAAACCTTAATTTTAAAATTTCGCACAGCCGCCATCTTGAAGTTATGTAAACAATTGAGCTGAATAGAATGTCAGTGCATTACAAGGTGTATACCATTTGCTGTACCATGTGTGACGGCGCTCGGATGGTTTAAATGCGAGAAAAGTCTATTTAAATACAACAACTTCGCTTTGCCGCCATGTTCGTTTTGTGAAGAGATTTTTGAGAGTCCCAGCGTTACACTTCTATTAGTGCTTTTTTCCACCGTACAAAACGTCAAGGTGATATCTGTAATAGTTTCGGAGATATGAAATGCCGGTGAAAAATTTCGCACAGTTGCCTTGTTGGATTGGTGTGATGTAATAAAATTTGAAGAGCACAGTCGGGTCGGACAAAATAGTACAATGACCTTACCGAGTTTCGTTGAAATCGATCTAGCAGTTTAGATTTTATTAGGGAGGGGAGCGAGGAGACCGACACATGCAAACACACACATACGTACACACACATGGACTATATGTGATGTCATAGGCCTATCTTTCATAAATAATAAAGGAAGCTTTCCAGTCGGTCAACACGACTGAATAGCTTTCATTATTAGAATTAAGCATCACTGAAAAAGTGCTTCTATCACTACTAAATGAAAATAGGCTAACAAGTAAACGAAAAGCAAGAACGGGAGGTTTAATTTAGAAGAGAAATACTATTATTGGTCACAAAGGAGCTAAAGTTCCGCTAACACGTACCTTGATGCTCGGTACAGTTAGGAGGCGAGTTCCGACTGTACCGTTCCATACGTAACGTTCCGCTAACACGTAACTTGATGTTCGGTACAGTTGAGAGTCGAGTTCCGACTGTACCGTTCCAGGGCTGTAACGTTCCACTTGCCCGTACCGAGTTCCAAGTTACAGTTACGGAACGATACCGCAAGCCAGCTCGGGGCCGCGGTATGGCATACACAGCGGTACGTAACGCATTTCAGTTCTGTTCCGGGTCCCTGATGATTAGTTTAGTCGTTTATTAATGTTAAGTTTTGACCAATTGAGTAGCCACAATTGAGATTTGGTAAAGATGGCGGCAAAATAAACATGACACTGAGGTGCCCTTTTCTAGTGCTACCTCTGGACAAAATTTCGTGTTTCAATTGAAAGGGGGGAGCTCACATATACACACACAGACACACAATGTTTCTTGAAAAAAGTCCCTTAATACTAGCCACGTTCTTACACTGGCAGTGGTCTGTAGGAAAATCAGGCAGTTTTAGAGTTTTAATATGTGTTTGAAATTTGTTGCAAATGATTATTTTATCATATTTTCATACATCATGTTTCGGTATGTTGATTTAGGCGTTCAATTTTCCATCCTTCTTTATGGTGCACCATATAAGGTTTAATACCAAGGGACTTTTTAGTGTTACGCTATACATTTATCCTGTGTCTTTGATATTTATCAATTCATTCATATCGGCTGATGTTGTTTGAGTCTTCAGTCTTTTGACTGGTTTTATCCCGCTCTCCATGCCTCCCTGTCCTGAGCTAGGCGTTTCATATCTACATAGCTACCACACCCTACATTCGAGGCAAACTAACTTATTCTAATCTCGGTCTACCCCTACAGTTCTTGTCCTCGACCCTGCTTTCCATAACTAAGTTTGCTATTCCTGGGTGTCTTAGTAAGTGTCCTACCAACCTATCTCTTCTCTTCATTAGCAGTCTCCAGAAACATCTCTCCTCTCCCACTCGTCTTAATACCTCTTCGTTTGTAACCCTATCTACCCATCTGATCTTCATCATTCTCCTGTAACACCACATTTCAAACGCTTCAAATCTCCTCTTTTCTGCTGCACCAATAGTCCAATTTTCACTTCCATAGGGCCCACGCTCGATGCCAACAGATTTCTTTTCTGTAGAAATGCTTTTCTTGCCTGATCCAACCTACTTTTTATATCCTCTTTCCTCCGTCCATTACTGGTTATTTTGCTTCCTAAGTAACAGAAGTCTTCTGAGATTCGGAGATATAGAATGCCAGTGAAATATTTCGCACAGCCGCCATGTTGGATTTTTGAAACGTAATAAAATTTGTAGGGCTCGGTCGGGGTCGGCCAGAATAGTAATATGACCTTACCGAATTTAATTGAAATCTATCCAGCCACTTATATTTTATTAGTGCGGGGGGGGGGGGGCACACACACGGACGTACACACACGGATGAAAGGTGATCCCATAAGCCTATTTTTTCATAAATAGAAATAGGCAAAAAGCGAGATTTTAAAATTTGACCCTGGCGCCATTTCGTGGTTAAAAAAACAATTAAGTTTGATTGCTGTCACAGATTAGTTGACATTGAGAATCTTCTGAATATTTCCACCATATTGGATTTTTATATACTTTGTAGGCCATAGAGCTATGTACTATTAGATGATTATTGCGTAGGTTCATTGTTCAAACGTTGGTTTCGATCGCATGATTAGCACACAAGAAATTAAACCTTAATTTTAAAATTTCGCACAGCCGCCATCTTGATGTTATGTAAACAATTGAGCTGAATAGGATGTCAGTGCATTACAAGGTGTATACCAATTGCTGTACCATGTGTGACGGCACTCGTTTGGTTTAAATGCGAGAAAAGGCTATTTAAATACAACAACTTCGCTTGGCCGCCATTGTGGAGAAAGTGAACTAAAGCACTTTCGAGCAATCTACTTCCTGTAGAAAATAGACAGTGTTTTGATTTAGAAAATAGTGTTTTGATTTACATAGTTTTGATTTTGTTATCTTTGAGTGTAGTGTCTTTGGAATGTCTTTGGATGCGATGTTGAGTTGTGTTAATAAAATATTGATTACTGTATATTAAAATGATTTGGTATGGTATATAACTGGCGACCGTGACAGGACTACTGGCAATCTCAACATCAAATAAAACAGAACAACGATGACCAAACGTCGAGTATTACGCGGCGTATTTACACGTGAGGTAAACAAGCTTGAAGAACTGTTGGCGCTTGCTGATGGTGACCACGTGGAGATTAGTAGCAGATATGCTTCACTTGTGGAACGCTACGAGAAGTTAAAACGTCTGGATGATCAAGTTTACAATGAGCTGCTGCTAAAGGAAGACCTTGAAGACATCGTGCTTGAAACAGAGATCAACAATTGCAGTGAGTACGACTTGAAATATTTTAAGGTTAGGGAAAAGGTGCAGGCCTTACAAGTTGGAGATCAAGCCGTTTATGAAGCTAAAATGAGTAACTGTTCACGTACTTCTAATCAGAGACTACTAAGACTACCAAAACTAGAACTGAAAAAATTTGACGGAAACGTGAAGTGCTGGATTGGGTTTTGGGCGCAATTTACTAAAATACATGAAGATAGCAGCCTTAAAGATGAAGATAAATTTGATTATTTGATTCAGTGTATGGAACCTGGTTCGTGTGCTCAGAAGTTGGTAGAAAACTTTCCTCCTTCAAAGGAAAACTACAAAAAGGCTATAGAATTGTTGAAGTCTAGGTATGGGAAGGATGAGTTGCTCATTGAGTACTATGTTAGGGAACTTTTATCCTTGGTGTTAAAGAAGGATAGTTTAAGATCCAGCGCCCAACTGTATGACAGTCTGGAGGGACAGTTGAGAGCACTTGATTCATTGGGAGTAACAAAGGAGAAATATGCTGCAATGTTATTTCCACTAGTAGAGAGTGCCTTGCCAGAGGTTATGTTTAGAACTTGGGACAGGTATCGTGTATCAAAAGAAACGTCTACCAAGGAACCTGACTGTTGCTTGAGTGAATTGTTAGCCTTCTTAAAGACTGAGGTAGAAGGTGAAGAACGGCTTAAGCTAAGACATAGTTCTTTTGAAGTTAACGAGAGGACGGATCGAGTTAAGCAAGATGATAGGACCAAGACTAAGAATAGGGACATACCTTCAGCGGCTTCTTTAATTTCAATAGAGGATGTTTCAGTTAGTAAGGGAAACAGAAATAACAAAGATACGGCTTGTATATTCTGTGGCAGAACCTCACATCTTTCTCAAGACTGTGCTGTAATTATTGATTATTCTCAAGAAGAACGCCAAGTAACGTTAAAGAAAAAGGGAGCTTGTTTTAGGTGTCTAGGACCGGGACATGTCAGTGTTAAGTGTAAGATGTTTGTGAAGTGCCCATTTTGCAAGGGGAAACATTACGCTTTGATGTGTGCGAAAACAGACTCAGATGAACCAAAAGGTAATTCGGTTCCAAAAAAATCCTCTCGGCACGCCGGAAGGCGGAGGTAGATTTCACCGGGCAAACTAGGGGATTGGCTATAATAGGCAAAATATGCAGGTTTTCGTAGGAGGATCAGACCTCATTGATTGCAAGAAAGTATTTTACATTTGGAGGTTAAAAATCAACTTTTTTTCGTTTTTGTATGCGTATTTTTATCATTTTATTGTCTATGGGGATGGTAACCTTCTTGTCATTCGGGGTTCATTTTTATACTTCTGATCACACTGTCCTTATGCAAGGTTTGGAACCGATGTGTAACTATCTGACAGTCTGTTACTTGTTCTCGCAAAATTTTATCTCCCGCAGAGATTTTTGTTGGTTCCTCAGTTTAGGGGCTGCGACAACGTGATCATGTAACCCCGGGTGTGTAGAATCTGAAAAACGGTGTTAATTTTGATGACTGTTTTAGTGTGTAATTCAGGTAAGGTCTGCAGACGGTCAATTTTAAGTAGTAGTTCCTAATTTTGTACCATATCCTAACGTGAACGACACCTAGCTGTGAACTTAGCTACTAGATGCCACCGCAACCAGCAACTTGCAACGAACGTTGGAACTTCTCCTCCAAAGGAAAGAATGCTGAGGGTTTTTTAGCGCTCTTAGAAAATCCGACGACTTTGGCCGGCTTTGAACCAGCGACCTTGGGCATATAAGTTCAGCATGCTACCAGTTAGCCACTTCCCACAGTCAGATGGAAAAATGAATGTGATCTCGTGCAATGGCGTTGTCTTGGCAACCTCTGATAGCTCATCCCTCATCAATTTAGAAGCGTTGTCACGGTAACCTCTGATGGCACTTGGCATGTTCTTTAATTCCGAAATCATTTTTCTCATCCCTTGGCGTAATGGTAGGTCAGATCAAAAATTCTTTCAGACAAAGTTTTAGGTAATTATTAGGGGAATATTTTCCATTATGTACGGGTTTGATATTGTGCCTATTAAGAGAGATATGATTAATGTTTCCCGAAAAAAACACTTTATTCCACCCCTTTGGTCAATGGTTGGTGCTATCAAAAAACCTATTTGACATAAATTTTTGGCACTTATCCGACAAATATTATGAACTTTGAATTGATTCGATAGTTCACGTATTAAGAGAGTTATAGCGACATTTCACTTTTTCAAAAAAAAAGCCCCCCCCCCCCCATTTTCACCCCCTTTAACCGATTTTGCCCATTAACGAACTCGACCGATTTTTTAAGGGGTTACTTATTTTGTAAAACATTAAAGTGATTGGTGCAAAATTACGGCAGTTATCGTGTCCACAACAAACTGATATATATGCATATATATACTCACACATATATATAAACTTTTGAACTGACGGTGGTTTGGGGGATGTGAAACACGAAGATATGTCGAAATTTTCCGGAAGTCGAAACATGGCACCCATTGCAATAGTTAGCTTTCTGATGAAATCTACCTAAAATAGGCTACATAATTTAAAATACTACCATCAACGACACCTAGCTGTGAACTTGGCTACTAGATGCCACCGGAACCATCAACTCGCAACGAACGTTGGAACTTCCCCTCCGAAGGAAAGCATACTCAGGGTTTTTTGGCGCTCTTAGTAAATCCGACGACTTCAGCCGGGTTTGAACCCGCGACCTTGGGCATAGAAGTTCAGCATGCTACCAGTTCCGATACCGAAGTCGCTTCCCACAGACATATGAAAACAGAATGTGATCTCGTGCAGTGGCGTTGTCATAGCAACTGCTGATGGCTCAACCCGTATCAATTAAAAGTAAAGTTGTCATGGCAACCACTCTTGGCACTTGGAATTTTCTTATAATTTAAATCATTTTGCTCACTCCGTGGCGTAATGGTGGGTCATATCGAAAATTCTTTCAGACAAAAGTTTTAGGTAATTATTGGAGGAATATTGTCCATTTTGTACGGTTTTGATATTGTGCCTATTGAGAGAGATATGATTAATGTTTCCCGAAAAACCCACTTTTTTCCACCCCTTTGGTCAATGGTTGGTGCTATCAAAAAACTTATTTGACATACATTTTTGGCACTTATACGACACATATTATGAACTTTGAATGGATTCGATATTTCACGTATTAAGAGAGTTATAGCGAAATTTCAATTTTTCGAAAAAAGCCCCCCATTTTCACCCCCTTCGACCGATTTTGCCCATTAACGAACTCGACCGAGATTTTATAGGGATACATGTTATGTAAAAAATTCAAAGTGATTGGTGCACAATTACGGCAGTTATCGTGTCCACAAGAAACTGATATATATAGATAGATACATATATACATAAATTATATATAAACTTTTGAACTGACGGTGGTTTTGGGGTCTGGGGGATGTGAAACGCGAAGATATGTCGAAATTTTCCGGAAGTCGAAACATGGTACCCATTGCAATAGTTAGCTTTCTAATGAAATCTACCTAAAACAGTTAGCATGATGGAAGGTAGTAATAAAGGACATGTGACCTATCTGCAGACTTTAGTTGCTAGAGTAGTTGTTGGTGGATCCACGCACAGAGTAAGAGTTCTGTGTGACAGTGGATCGCAGAGAAGCTACATAAAGAAGTCTTGTGCTAAGAAATTAGAGTTGTAACAAACTGGAAAGGTAACACTAAGTCAAGAATTATTTGGAGGTAGGAAAACAGCACCTGTTTGTTTCGAGTCCTATCAAATAACTTTGCTGGGTATGAACGAGGAAAACAGATGTGAGGTTGCAGTGTTAGGCTCTGATAGTATCTGTGGAGGTGCTCCCCTAGTTGATGCTGACTTGTTTAATTTACTGAGGGACAAGGCAGTTGAACATAGTGATGTTGGCCAAGATAATGGTGGCAACAGTACTGACATTCAGGTATTGTTAGGAGCTGACGTGTGGGCTCAGATAATCACGCCGGACTTTCTACATGTAAACAAGAGTCTAGTAGCTGTGAGAACTTGTTTAGGATGGACACTTATGGGCTCTTCTGAGATCACTTCAACTACTGCCTCGTCTTACACTCTACTTACTTTAACTCAATCAACAAGAGTGGCGGATTTGTGGGAAATTGAGACTGGGTATAAAAGATCCTGGCGAACAGATAAAAAAAGGAAGAAAGGGAACAAGAAGTTCAGATGTTCTTCGATAGGACTGTGAAGAGAGAAGATGAATCTGGGCGCTACATTGTCAAACTACCCTGGATTGATGGTTGTACTTCTCTGGAAACGAATCGTGAAATTTCTCAGAAACGATTATTGAACACTTCAAGAAAGTTACGAGGGATGCAGAAATTTCAGGATTATGATGAGGTGTTACAGGAATGGGTAAACAAAGGGATTATCGAAGGTGTTGAAAACGAGGTTTTGGATGGACCTACACATTATTTGCCTCATAGAGCTGTGCTGAAAGATGGTGGCACTACAAAGATGCTTCCAACAAAGACAGAAATGGTCATTCCTTGAATGATTGCCTCGAGCCCGGACCCAACCTCATCGACCTTGTTCCATCAGTGCTGACCAATTTTCGAACCTATCCTATAGGTCTAATAGCTGATATAGAGAAGGCATTCCTGCAGATTATAATTGATCCTGAAGACAGGGATATGCTCCGTTTTCTCTGGTGGGATAATGATAAGATTACCACTTTTCGACATTGCCGGGTGGTTTTTGGTGTTTGTTCCAGTCCCTTCCTATTGGTTTCTGTACTGAACAACCTTCTGGAAGAGCCCCCAACTCATTTGAAGGAAGTAGCTACAAAAATGAAACCTGCATTTTATGTGGACAACTGTCTTACTGGAGTCGCTTCAAAGGAAGAAATTGAACCCTTTATTTTAAAGGCACAAGAATTGATGTTATCCGCAGGTTTCAATTTGAGGGAATGGGTGAATTCCTTTGATTGTGGTGTTGGTAAAACTGAGAATGCCTTAGGACTTCGTTGGTATTGCGACGTAGATGAACTTGGATGTAACTTCAGCCCGACTACCGGTTTAGTAACCCGAAGAGTGGTACTATCCAGCGTGCAAAAAATATTTGATCCGATTGGATTTTCAGCCCCAGTAACTCTGATTCCCAAGCTCATTCTGCAGAAGACATGGCAGAAAAGTATAGGATGGGATGAGGTTTTACCAGGAGACATTTGTGAGGAATTCTGTCGATGGACTCAGCAGTTGCAATACCTACATGACTGTCGGATACCTAGAAGGATTTTCCTGAATGACAACAGCACTTTGCATGTATTTGAGGACGCTAGCAAAAGAGCGTTTGGTTGATGCATATTTCTGAGAACGGAAGAAGAAGGTAAGATCAAACTGGGTCTTATGATGGCTAAATCTAGAGTGGCGCCTCTCAAAGAACTGACACTACCCCGCCTTGAACTGATGGGAGCGCTCCTTGGAGTTAGAATGTCTCGGTTGTGCCTTCGATGCCTACACGTGAATGACATACTCACAGTGTTTTGGTCCGATTGAACAGTAGTCTTGGCTTGGATTGCTAATAAAGGGCTTTGGTCGGTGTTCGTAGAGAATCGGGTAAAGGAAATTCATGAGTACAGTAAGGCTAGTTCATGGAGACACATAGCGGCTTCGGTGGCGTAGTCGGTAGCATGCTGAACTGCTATGCCCAAGATAGTGGGTTCAAACCCGGCCGAAGTCGTCGGATTTTTTAAGAGCGTTAAAAATCCTTCAGTATGTCTTCCTTCGGAGGGGAAGTAAAGCCGGCGGTCCCATGTCATAGATTTATGGCATGTAAAAGATCCTTTCACAGACTAAACTTGTGTAAAGCAAAATTTGTTAGGTTAGATTTCGTCAGAACGCTCTATCAAAGTTCCAACGTTCACCACTAGGTATCATTGATATCTGGTGGCGAAAGTTGGAACTACTTGAAATTGAACGGAACTTGTAGCTCATCCTTTATATAGGGTATCCGCTGGAAGCAGCTACAGACTCAGGCGAGCCGAACATGTCCTCGGACACTCCCGGCACTAACAGCCATACGATAAATAAATAATGGAGACACATACCGGGCAGCCTCAATCCAGCAGATATCCTGTCTAGAGGGTGTTCACCAACACAACTTTGGAGATCCAGATCCTGAACCATTGTTGGAAGAAGTCAAGAGGGAAAGGAGGAAGACAGTTGTAGCTGCTAAGAACACTGTTGTGGAAACTATTTTACTGCAATTAAGTTCACGATTCTCTGGATACATCAAAATCGTTAGGACCATTGTTTGGATTTTGAGATTGAAACAAAGGAATCGTAGAGACCACGTATCAACGAAAATTGATAGCGAAGAGTTTCTCAATGCTGAGAAGAAACTGTACTTCCTTATCCAGAAGGAAACGCTTTATGAAGAAGAGAGAAAAGAACAATTGAAGAATCTGGAGGTGTTCACAGACGATGAAGGAATTCTACACATGAAGTCAAGAGTCGTTGATTCTGACGACACTCCTGAGTATACCTATCCAGTTGTACTTCCATCAAAACATGTGATGGTTGAAAGAATGATTGAACAATTTCATCGATTCCATAACCATGCTGGGACGCACACACTGCTTATTTTGTTGCGCCAAAGGGTTTGGATAATTAGCAGGGGCGGCTGGCTCTAACGGGCCAGTGGGCCAGGGCCCTCCTTACCATTAACCTACATTAGTAATTCATTTTTAGGCCTTAACGCTCGAAACTGAAAAGGAGAGTGAATTCAAGACTCGTTGTGGTAGAACTGTTAGGCAACTCAAGAAACTAGACTTATAGTGGATCACATTCCTGAGCTCAATGTTCAACTATAATTTTAAAATGTTTATTATTATTATTATTATTATTTATTTATTTACCAAAAATTGTGCCTACAATTTATGGACGGCAGATAGAGAAAGGGCAGTGTCTCCATCTCCGTTCATTAAATCTAAACAAATCTCAAATGTTACATTATACAATTTACACCATTACATTTGCTATATACACATAATCTGCTGTACATGACGTCTATATCATACAATTCATAAATAAAAGGGAAGACACAGGCATGCACGCACACATATACACGCTCACACACGCATACATGCATACATACATACATACTGTGACCGATCCAGTCAGGGTCAATTACCGGCCCCGGATGACAGAAGATCGGAAGGAACCCGGAGAGTCAGTATGACGTCATGGCATGACGCGGCGAGGTAACCGCGAGAGCAGGGGAATGCTCCAGAAGGTTCCAACCCCTCCCACTTTCTTTTTCTCGAAGAAGGACGCAGTTCCAGAATGTTCAGTATGTGAGTCAGCAGTATGTGAGTCAACAGTGTGTGAGTCAGTAGTGCGTGGACGAGAATGTTATACAGCGGAGCACGGATGAATAGCCCATGTCACGCAGACAGTGATTTTACATCGGGAACTTGAACGGTTTTCGTGAGTGACCAACAGACCATGAAGCCTGAAACTAGCGTGCATGTATTGCCAGTGCGTTTTTTTTTTTTTTTTTTTTTCAGTGAAGTATGTCAGTTTGTTGGTCGAACAGTGTGAATTTCAAGACGATTTCGGACTCGCTAGTATGTGAGGAAACAGTTAGAACTGATAAAGGAAGTCCGTTTATGCCGACAATTTATGTTCATTAAATATTGATACCAGGAGGTGTTTAAAATTACGAGTATCAGGGGAAGAACTATATAACGATAGTCGAGGCGAAGCATTATCGCGAGGCCCTATTGTAACAGACATCCATTCGGAAATAGCATAGCAGTACGGCGTTTTAAGAAACGCAGTGAGAACGCAGTAAGGAAGGCCACATCTACTTTAAGCTTGTGTTGGAAGACGGTAGGCCGTAGGCAACTTGATATGTCGGTCAAGGCCAGCTCGAAATAGCTCCTCGTGGAAGGAAGTGTGTCACCGGGTTAAAGGAAGTGAAAACATATAACTCAAGTGAACCAGGAACTAGACGCTATAGTGTGCGAGCATGAATGTGCTCTGATATAGTGAGATGTAATATTGCCACTCGGCAGCATGAACTTAATAACCATGGACTCATATATTCTGGGCATCAACATGCATATTAACACGCGAATTATGCTGCACTGAACTTCTAAAGGGGCCATAATGGGGTGAACGGTCGCAACGAGATGGACGAGTGGACCATGGTTGGGACGTCGGGAGAAGGTGACCGGGGACAACCTGTGGGCAGACATGGGCGTCGCCAGGAGATCGAGAGGTGCCATGGGCGGATACCTCCACCAGTACGCTGGGAGACCACATCGCGGGGACGCTGGAGGGACGCCGCCGCCCTGATGCCGCAGACGATGACGACGCCGACGCCATGGATTTCCGAGGACGCCGGATATAAAGTAAGACGTTTCCTTTCCATCCTTGTTCATCAGAAAGAAGAGAATTTCTACCTCGGATAGCCATGCCATGAGATAACCTGAGATCGTGTAACTTAACGCCCTTTATAATCATTTATTCCGGGTTGAATAAGAGCATCATTTTTTTTTCATAGGGTCGTGCAGATGTTTTGTCTTTCTTTTCGGGTCATTTGACCTACATAAATTTACAGCATCAATGGTAGGAGTAAGACATGTATTTATTCTCTGAGATATAATAATAATAATAATAATAATTTGAAATTGAGTAACGAGGATAGGAGATGCCCAATTTGCTGGGAGATTCTAGCATGTCGATTTCAGAGGTCATTATTCGAATTTTATTCTGAAAGGTTTGTCACGGATTGCATAGATTTTTATAGCAATGAATATGGTTGGAGATTGTCGAATAAGGTTCCTTGGATAGGATGCCATATTATCATACGACCTCGTGGTCCCGATAAAGTTGATACGCTCTGTTAGTGTGGGTTCTTGAGACATGCTATTAATGCATGATTTATTTTGTAATGATGTTGTGTAAAGTTTATGTGATAATTATATGGTAATTAGATATGGTATTATTCCGTCAAAATGTGACGAGATTATTCACGGGGCGACGGATGCCCGTTGAATTGTATTTGTAAGGACAGGGTCCTCTTGACGAACGTGCTTCGTTCATTGATGAGTTGTATTGAATAGCGCAGGTGTGTAATTGATGGTGCGCTCGACAGTCAGGTTGTTTGGATCTTCACACAGAGTGTTCGGCGGAAGGGTCACGATTAAATGTTTGTTGTGAGTATGAAATACGCTAGGGCGCCTTATTGCGAGGTTCTTAACCTTTCATAAACATTAGACAATGCTATAATTTAATTACAAGGACAAATATGACCGTGTGGATCAAGGTTGTTGGAAAGGCGGAGATAAATCATTAATAATAATAAGAATTAGTAGTGTAAATATGTAAGCACAATCTGGGTGTGTTAATAATTTATGATAGGTTATAATTAATTGTTGAAATGTCATCTTATGTGAAGCTGAGTCGATGTTTGAGTGCTATTTGATGTAACATGATGCTCTTTAATTATTAATTTGCAGTTCGATGGAGGAGATCCGTCCATTACTGTATAAGGGTAGACAGTTGTAAGTTACATAGATATTCGATATTTTCTTAGAGTTTTTTTTTGCCGCAGGTGAACTTTGTGATAAGTGGCTAGTGATGTTTACATGCGTGTGCACCGATAAATTAAGGGTTAATTTAGCTTTTTGAAAGGCGATCTCCTTGTCGGAACTTTAAGAGAGGACACCCACGAGTTTGAATAAGTATAATTTTTTTTGTTTGTTTAGGGACTATGAACTTTATTTTTTTCTCGGACTTTGTCCCACCATAACATTATACTCGTGCGTGGTAGGCAGGTTGCATATTTATTTATCCTTTGGCCAATAAAGGAGCAGATGTGATTTTACGAGGTCTTTTCCTTTCTTTTCTGTTTGTCAATTCAAGTTAGGGTTTTGCTTGTGAATCCTGGTTCAGTCGATTTACCATCCCGACCCGTAAACGACCCGAGACCCTTTGTCTCTAGCTCGCTGGAGCTTTTCTTTTAGTCTTGTCTGTATGAACCAAGATTCATGCCCTATTTTTTTTTTTTTGTACCCATTCCCTTGGCTGTTTCTTCTGATGGGGCCGGGATGCTAGCCGGGTGATCGCCTGTCCCATTGGAGAAGCGGGCACAATACATATATACACGCACGCGCACACTCCCAATCACTCACGAAGTTACATTATATATAAATTCAATTTACATGGGGTTTTAGTCCCTTTCGAGCCTTCACTTTGCGGCAAAATTGTCGTGGAGGAAAGTCTTTTATTTCACGAGGTAGGTCATTCCAAAGTCGAGCAGCGCGATTGTAGAATCCAGATTGATAATCTGTTGTCCTAGCGAATTGAGGAACAAGGGTGACACCCTGTGCTCTACGGACTGAACGATATGACAGCTGAAGGCGGTGAAATGGGGACAGTTTAATGGTGCCAGCTAGAGATTTTCTGAGAAAGGTGAGATCTATTTGGCTACATATGTCATTGATGGATGTTAATGGTTTTGTCAAAACTTTGTTACCCTGATTGTAAATGAGTCGCTCTGCTCGACGTTGGACTGCACTTAACTTCCTCATGTTTTCCTCGGTAGTGGGATGCCAGGCAGGAAGTCCATACAGAAGAATGGGCCGTATCGTGGAGAGATACACCGCTCGGAGTGCACAGCTTCTGAATCCCAGAAGATTACGTCTTGCAAATCCTAGAATTCTAAATGCCTTACACCTAGATTCTTCAACGTGTACATTCCACTTCAAATTGCTGGAAATGTGAATTCCCAGCATTCGCAGTGAATTGCACATGGGAAGAACTCTGCCACTCAGTGAAAGGCTATGTGCAATAGGCTGTCTGGCCCTACATAGCCGAATATATTTACACTTGTTTACATTCAAGGTCATCTTATTTACATCACACCACAGTGCCACACTGTCCAGATCTTCCTGTAGTGCTTTGACGTCATCATTATTTTTATGGCTCTGTAAATTATTGAGTCGTCTGCATACTGCGCCATCGTGGACGTCACACAACCTGGAAGGTCGAGGGCAAAAACCGTGTACAACAAAGGCCCAATCACCGACCCCTGTGATACTCCCGAAGTTACCACTATGTTCGGTGACTTGGCCCCGCCAAACACGACACACTGCGTTCGACCTACCAGGAATGACTTCAACCATGTAATCAGTTTGCCTCCGATGCCATATTTGCCAAGATTTAACAAGAGTCTTTGATGAGGCACCTGATCAAAAGCTTTGTTTAAGTCCAGGGCCACACAGTCCACTTGGGAGACGGTAGTCTGATCCAAAGAGTTCTGCCAGTCATCAATCACTTTTGTCAAAAGAGTTGTACAAGATCTCCCCGGAACGAAGCCATGTTGGCTTGGATTTAACAGGCCTCGCTCACTCAGGAATTCCAGTATGTTCTTAGCAACCAGGTGCTCCATACAATTACAGATACCAGACGTTAGAGAAATAGGGCGGTAGTTGTCCATGTCTTCCTTGTCACCATCTTTGAACACAGGGACCACGTTAGCATGTTTCCACTGTTGTGGCAGAGTCCCGGAGTTAATGGACTGGTTGAAAGGTGCGCACAATGAGGGTGCTAGGGCATCTGCACAGTAATGAAGGATCCGAGCAGGGATTAAGTCTGGTCCTGTCGCGGCATGGGGTCTAGTTCTCCGTAAGTTGTCTCGAACTTCCTGTTGTGTGAAATATAGACTGGCTAGGGGAAAGAGAGGGGATGATGTCCTTGGTAGGAACATTCCTTCTCTGGTGTCAGGTGGAGAGAAGTTACTTTGGAATTTACAGTTGAATGAGTTGGCTATGTCTAGTGGGTTGGAAATAGAAAGTCCGTTATGTTTAAAGCTCTGTGGTGCGGTTTTGCCACTTTTGCTCCGAATGAATGTCCACATTGTCTTGGGATTAAAGCTTAATTTGTCCATATACGTACTGTAGGCTTCACGAATTGCAGATTCGGTACTATTTCTAGCCAGCCTATACTTTTCCCACCTGCTGTCACTTGGGCACTGTTTCCACTTGTTATAGAGCTGATTTCTCTTTCTTATTTTGGATATTATGTCCTTTGAGATCCAAGGTGTTTTTTTCTCATTTTTAATTGTAACCTTAGGGATCACTTCATCGACGCACTGAAAAAAGATTTCCTTCCAAGTATGCCAGGTACCATCTATATCTACACTGTTGGTGACTGAACGTGTAATGACCGGTAATCTGTCAAGTAAGATGTCAGAAAGGAGTTTCCAGTTGGTACGGGAGTAATTGTAAACTGTTCTGGTTTGGAATTTTGGACTGTTCTTTTTGTGGGTAAATATAGCTAGGAGGGCTTGGTGATCACAAAATCCAGGGATGACTTGTAGAGACTGTGAGGATGGAGAGTTTGTTAGGAAGAGATCGAGGGTTGAACGGGAGGTCTCAGTGATACGGGTAGCTTCAAATATGAGTTGATGGAGGAATAGATCATAGAATGCTGTAAGGAAGTTGTCGGATATAGGATTATTTGGGATAGGAGCGGCATTTCTATTCCATGTGATTTGTAGGTTGAAATCACCAACAATGTATACAGTGTCATAATTTTGTTGAACGTTTTGCACCCGTTTGAGGGAGAGAATCAGGTCATCATTCATCAGATGGGACGATTTCGGTGAGCGATAGACTGATCCGATCAGATATTTACCGTTACTGCATTGAACCTCAACCCACACGGCCTCAGCGTCAGTTTCCAGCTGATGGACGCGAGTTGCATTGTACTCAGGTTTCACAGCAATGAGAACCCCGCCCCCTGAAGTCTGCAGTCGGTCCTTCCGGAACAGCTGGTATGTGTCTGGTAACACCTCCCGATCACCTACCACCCCAGAGAGCCACGTTTCACTGCAACACACAATACTTGGATCTAGGGCGATCACTGTAGCGTGAATGTTTTGTTTCCGTCCTGGCCGCGTGATGATGCGGGCATTGAAGGCGAACAGTGATAAGTGTTTATTTACAAGTGAACTATTCAGGTTATTTACACTATTTACAGAGTCACTGGGAATATCACTGGTATTGTTGCACAACGAGTCGGTAAACGGCGGCATAGCACATTGCCAACATGTCCACGTTCGCGTGCCTTTTTTAATGCACCGAAACTCAGAGGTACTGATTTTATCACACGTCCTGTGACTCGACATGTTACAATTACTGCACTGAATATATAACTGATTTTTTCGGCCGATTTTTTCACATATTGCGCATTGCAAAGGTCCAGGGTTGAGTTCTATGTCGCCGCTTAGAGCAAGCGCTAGACAGCAGAGCGAGAACCAGGTAGCAGGTAGCCTTGCGACACCTACCCCTCCCGCTCGGCGTGGCCGGCTAATGGTGGCCAGCCCCAGACCTTCACTGCCACACCATGTCCAGGAATGTATTGTGCATTTGTCACTCACCAGAAGTTTTTCCATAAGGGGTTGATTCTTCAGATCCTGTTCACCTTTAACGGTCACAGAATGAACACGTCTTGCCACAGTCACTGCACATTTTACCATTAAAAATACTAAAATTACACGGAGCACACTTCCCTTGATGCAGACACGCACCGCCATCTTGTTTACTTCAGTTTATGAGTGTGTGTTGCAAAACTACCTTTTGCGAGGTGGGAGAATGTGGAGAAAGTGAACTAAAGCTCTTTCGAGCAATCTACTTCCTGTAGAAAATAGACAGTGTTTTGATTTAGAAAATAGACAGTGTTTTGATTTACATAGTTTTGATTTTTTTATATTTGAGTGTAGTGTCTTTGGAATGTCTTTGGATGCGATGTTGAGTTGTGTTAATAAAATATTGATTACTGTATATTGAAATGATTTGGTATGGTATAGCCATGTTCGTTTTGTAAAGAGGTTTTTGAGAGTCCCACCGTTACACTTCTATTAGTGCTTTTTTCCTTCATACAAAACGTCAGGATGATATCTGTAATAGTTTCGGAGATATGGAATGCCGGTGAAATATTTCGCACAGTTGCCGTGTTGGATTGGTGGGATGTAATAAAATTTGAAGAGCACAGTCGGAGTTGGACAAAATAGTACTATGACCATACCGAGTTTCGTTGAAATCGCTCCAGCAGTTTAGATTTTATTAGGGAGGGGAGCGAGGCGACGGACACATGCAAACACACACATACGTACACACACACGGACTATATGTGATGTCATACGTCTATCTTTCATAAATGTAAATAATAAAGGAAGTCGGTCAACACGACTGAATAGCCTTCATTATTAGAATTAAGCATCACTGAAAAATGGCTTCTATCACTACTAAATGAAAATAGGCTAACAAGTAAACGAAAAGCAAGAACGGGAGGTTTAATTTAGAAGAGAAATACTATTATTGGTCACAAAGGAGTTAAGTTGGGTGTGTAGGTTACACTCTGCCTTATATGGCAACACTGCGAGAAGGTGAGTTGGATTCCCATCTAAGCCATCTTAGATTGGTTTTCCGTGGTTTCCCACTTCTACTCCAGGAAAATGCGTGGATAGTTCCTAAGTCAAGGCCACGGCCTACTCCTTCCCAAGCCATGCCATCATTACAAATACACACGTTACTACAGATATCACTATAACAAAGTTTAGACCTATCAGACAAATTCCATAAAAACCTCAACTACATGGACCGATGAACAATAACCTATGTTCCAAACCTCTATATGGAGCAACAATAAATATTTCGAATCAATGGGATCCATCGTATTGTTTTCAGGAAACATATTTCTAACGTAGGCTACAGTATGACCGCGATCGAAACGAGCAACGTGCCTTGCCCTGTCTGATGCGGCACGCACTCAGACTGAAATCAGTATTTTTTTTTTTATTTTTATTGATATTTCAAGAAGTAATTATCCTATGTTTGAATAAATAATTTGCCTGGAATTGCATATGGCATCGTTCAAACTGGGATAGTTGTTGACGCAGAAAAAAGGATCTTTTCATCAGGGTTCTAGGTAGGACAGTAGATACTGAAAAATATCCTTAGGCTAGATAGAGTATTTCGATATCATGAAAGAAATGCCCCTAGATTAGATAACAGGTATGTAATTGATGTAGTTGTTGTGTAATTAGTCTATTATGTGACAGTTTGTAACAACCAGCGTAACAGTGTAATAAACGCAGTGTTACAATTGCCGTGGTAACTAAATAGACTCTGTAATAGCCGTAATAGTCTACGTAAAAATTCGGTGTAATAGCCATAATGGTTTTAATAGCTAATGGACAGTAGTACCGGTAACAGTCCTGTAATAGTCTGTAGGCCTACATACATTTTGGGAAATGCTGCTGTACTGTTACAGGATCTGTACCGTTCCACTTTCCGTTGGAACATGAGAACCTGGAACGTTACGCATAGATACCGGGTGGCTGGTTGGTATAACCTGGAACGGTACACAGTGTAACCGGGTACTGGTGGAAACGTTACTCTATTTCGATAACCAAGAACGGTACGCAGAGTAACTTTCCAACTGGTAACGCTGAGGAATCGATCCAGTCATGTACCGTTCCATACGTAACGTTCCGCTAACACGTACCTTGATGCTCGGTACAGTTGGGAGTCGAGTTCCGACTGTACCGTTCCAGCGCTGTAACGTTCCACATGCTCGTACTGAGTTCCAAGTTACAGTTCCGGAACGATACCGCAAGCCAGCTCGGAGCCGCGGTATGGCATACGTAACGTAACGTGGAACACAGCGTTACGTAACGCATTTCAGTTCTGTTCCGGGTCCCTGTCGTAAATACTGACAGGAATGCGTTCAATCAGTCAGTGCCCCTTCATGTATTCAACGTAACCCATCTTAATGACTGGTTTGCATTAATAATGCCAATGAACTGCAAATATTACTCTCAATCCACAACTTTCCTCCATGTTTGATTTCTTGCAGCTTAGCCAATCGGAACACGGAATGCTGCTGCGAATAACGTTATTCAAGCCTATACCGGAATTGTGCCTGTATACAAGCTTTAACGTTATAATCTGTACCATTTGTATTCTGATGGTCAATGATTGCGGTACAACACATGTGATATGTCCATAAGCAGAGGGTACTGATCAGCACAGTATCGAAACACCTAAGGTTGGATGTTATACAGTAGCTATCGTATATTCTTCGTAATATTTTAGCCTACTTTTCACATTTTGTAAAAATGAGAGAAAAGTAGACTTATGGCATCGGTCCAGGCAAATGTCTGTCTGTCCCTCCTAGACGGCTGCAGTTATTGAAATCCAATTTGGTATAAGTAAAGACCTATATTTGAATATCTCACGGGCATTTTTGAAAATTATTTTAGTGCTAGTAACTGCTGAAAATTCACAATTCACTTTTGAGCTCTATGTTGGATTTATCAGACGTTATGCATGCGAACCCTTCCAAAATTAGTACAGATAGAGATAATAACATTCCAGATATATATTTTAGGTAGCGCATATATGACAGTGGTGCAAACATGATTTTAAGCCAGCGGATAAGTCCAATGTTTAAGTGCATCTAACTTCTAACTATCAATTGGAATTCATTCGAATTTCGTATGCGCTATTGTTACTGTAACAGATATGACTATGCTCATACTTGAGAGCCAGCAGGGCTGCCAACTGCTAATGAATGCTCATTCTCTTTCTTTATCCTAATACCAATAAATATATCAGAAAGTATGCTAGCCAACACCTCTGAATGTTGCACACGTATGGTACCTAAAATTTCAGATTAACTTCGAGTAACTAATGTACATCAGTGCTGCCACCATAATTCTAAGCCTGCTGAAAATGCATGTAACTTCTATACCAACAAATGGATGTTATCCAAAATTGGCACTATTAGATAAAGTATTATTTCAGATATCGCCTCAGTAGCGTAGCGGTCAGCATGGTTAGCTGCCGCCCCGGAGGTCCTGGGTTTGATTCCCGGCTCTGCCACGAAATTTGAAAAGTGGTACGAGGACTGGAACGGGAGCTACTCAGCCTCGGGTGGCCCAAATGAGTAGAGGGTGTTCGATTCCCCTTCAGCCATCCTCGAAGTGGTTTTCCGTGGTTTCCCACTTCGTCTTCGGGAAAATGCCGGGATGGTACCTTCTTCAAGGCCACGGCTGCCTCCTTCCCTCTTCCTTGCCTATCCATCCTACCCATCCCTTACCATCCCTCATGAGGCCCCTGTTCGCTTTGCAGGTGAGGCCGCCTGGGCGAGGTGCCAATCCCACCTCACCAGTTGTATCCCTTCCGATTCGATGTTCCTAGCTCTAGGACACTGCCCATAGAGGCGGTAGTGGTGAGTTCCCTCACTGAGTCCGTGGATTCCACCAACCTGGAGGGTAAACGACTAAAAATAAAATAAAAATTGGCGTGAATCTTAAATATAAAGAAAAGTATGCTCTTTAGATCGTCACGAAACTATTTCTCCTTATTCTTAATATTATTATCTATTGTGGAGTAAACATAGACTATTATTGAGGTATGAAAATATTAGTATACTTTCATGAATAGTACAAATATTCATGGTTTTGTATGGGGAAGTACAAATTTGAATGATAGAATAGAATAATTTTCCCTTCCAATATCCATTATTAACATCATCTCCGTAGATTATGCGAATAAATCGTAGTTGGAAACTCACAAGGAATGTAGTGTGAATGCAACATAATAATTCAAAAAGAATAAAAAATTCGGCCCTAGCGCGTCTCGAACCCGAGACTCATTGGACACTAAGTTGCAGCTATAGCACCCGTACACTTCTCACTTTGTAGCCTAGCTCATAGTTACGTAACTTCATGCGTATAGCTAAATGTCGAATTATTTCAGTTAAATCGTAAATACTGACAGGAATGCGTTCAATCAGTCAGTGCCCCTTCATGTATTCAACGTAACGCATCTTAATGACTGGTTTGCATTAATAATGCCAATGAACTGCAAATATTACTCTCAATCCACAACTTTCCTCCATGTTTGATTTCTTGCAGCTTAGCCAATCGGAACACGGAATGCTGCTGCGAATAACGTTATTCAAGCCTATACCGGAATTGTGCCTGTATACAAGCTTTAACGTTATAATCTGTACCATTTGTATTCTGATGGTCAATGATTGCGGTACAACACATGTGATATGTCCATAAGCAGAGGGTACTGATCAGCACAGTATCGAAACACCTAAGGTTGGATGTTATACAGTAGCTATCGTATATTCTTCGTAATATTTTAGCCTACTTTTCACATTTTGTAAAAATGAGGGAAAAGTAGACTTATGGCATCGGTCCAGGCAAATGTCTGTCTGCCCCTCCTAGACGGCTGCAGTTATTGAAACCCAATTTGGTATAAGTAAAGACCTATATTTGAATATCTCACGGGCATTTTTGAAAATTATTTTAGTGCTAGTAACTGCTGAAAATTCACAATTCACTTTTGAGCTCTATGTTGGATTTATCAGACGTTATGCATGCGAACCCTTCCAAAATTAGTACAGATAGAGATAATAACATTCCAGATATATATTTTAGGTAGCGCATATATGACAGTGGTGCAAACATGATTTTAAGCCAGCGGATAAGTCCAATGTTTAAGTGCATCTAACTTCTAACTATCAATTGGATTTTATCCGAATTTCGTATGCGCTATTGTTACTGTAACAGATATGACTATGCTCATACTTGAGAGCCAGCAGGGCTGCCAACTTCTAGTGAATGCTCATTCTCTTTCTTTATCCTAATACATATATATAATAAAGTATGCAAGCCAACAGCTCTAAATTTTGCACACGTATGATACCTGAAATTTCAGATTAATTTCGAGTAACTAATGTACGTCAGTGCTGCCAACATAATTCTAAGCCTGCTGAAAATGCATGTAACTTCTATACCAACAAATGGATGTTATCCAAAATTGGCACTATAAAATATAGTATTATTTCAGATTAATTCTGAGCACACGTGCATGACTTTGTTGCCAATATGATTCTACATACACTGGTAGATCCAATATTTCATAACATGCAACGTCCATACTATCCATTGGACTTCAACCGAATGTTATATGTGCATTATGTACCTTAAGAGATGGAACTAAGGATATATTCAGAGTCACCTAGGCTACCAACTGTAGTGCTGTATTAGAATATTTCAGGTATATTCCAATCTAATTAGAAATGTTAGTAGGCCTATTGCCTATTAAATTTTGTCATGGGAAAAGGCACCTACTTTATTATTGCAATGTGCTCAAATATTTCATATGACCCTTCTTTGTATAATGTGACTAATCCCACACAACGTCGCTCTTTCTACATCACATTTAGTAACAACGTTATGGCCCTCTGTTCGAGCTGTTTCCTTAATAACGTTCTTGACGGAATATACATAATTTCTTGTCATTGAGATTGGATTTGATTAATAATAAACAAGAAATGGGAATAACATTAATTTGTAGAACTCAATTTTAGCCGTCTTTTAAACAACGTTATCGTCGGTAGTACTCACAATTTTGTTCCTTAAAGATTGGGTAAGACAAATAACGAAAACCGGCGAATAACGTTTTTATGAGGAACTTCCTTTACCCGCCTTTCGAATAACGTTATTGTCAGCAGTTCGTTCAATTTCGTTCTTCGACATCAGGTTGAACTAATAACGAAATGATGCCAATAACGTTATTCAGTTATTCACTATGTGAGCCACCCTCCCAATAACGTTATTGGTAGGGACCGGAATAATAGCGTTCTTCAATTCGGTTATTGAATATAACGTTATTGTGATAGTATATGATAAATACGGTATTCTTGTGGAAACGAAGTAATTCGTTCTGCAACGCATTTACCTAAATGCACTCATGGAGTTTTCCGGTACATTCCCTAATTACGTTACGTTATGGTTACGGTTAAGTTATCTAGCCCTGCTCTGATGGCACTTGACATTTTTTAAAATTCCGAAATCATTTTCCTCATCCCTTGGCGTAATGGTGGGTCATATCAAAAATTATTTCAGACAAAAGTTTTAGGTAATTATTAGGGGAATATTGTCCATTTTGTACGGTTTTGATATTGTGCCTATTAAGAGAGATATGATTAATCTTTCCCGAAAAACCCACTTTTTTTCCACCCCTTTGGTCAATGGTTGGTGCTATCAAAAAACTTATTTGACATACATTTTTGGCACTTATCCGACACATGTTATGAACTTTGAATGGATTCGATATTTCACGTATTAAGAGAGTTATAGCGAAATTTCACTTCTTCGAAAAAAGCCCCCCATTTTCACCCCCTTCGACCGATTTTGCCCATTAACGAACTCGACCGAGATTTTATAGGGATACATATTATGTAAAAAATTCAAAGTGATTGGTGCAAAATTACGGCAGTTATCGTGTCCACAAGAAACTGATATATATAGATAGATAGATAGATACATATATACATAAATTATATATAAACTTTTGAACTGACGGTGGTTTGGGGGTCTGGGGGATGTGAAACGCGAAGATATGTTGAAATTTTCCGGAAGTCCAAACATGGTACCCATTGCAATAGTTAGCTTTCTAATGAAATCTACCTAAAATCAATATTGCGTGATAGTTTTTCTGTCTGTCTGTGGGTGTGTATGTCTCCTATGCGTTACTATACCATTCATTCGATTGCGATGAAACTTGGGAGAGATGTTGAGTACACTCCAAGGAAGGTTGCTGGCTTAGTAAATCCATTTTACAATAGGTAGCGCACGAGTAGATTCAACAAATGAGCGACGACGCGGGAAGCGTTTCAACAAAGTTCCGTATCCGTTCATATACCATTCATCCGATAGCGATGAAACTTGGGTGAGATATTGTGTACACTACAGGGAAGGTTTCTGGCTTTGTAAATCCATATTACAATACGTATCGCACGAGTAGATTCAACAAATGAGCGACGACGCGCGAAGCGTTTCAACGAAGTCCCATATGAGATCATATACTATTCGTCCGATAGCGATGAAACTTGGGTGAGATGTTATGTACCCTCCACGGAAGGCTACTAGCTTAGTAAATCCATTTTACATTACGTAGCGCACGAGTAGATTCAACAAATGAGCAACGATGCGCGAAGCATTTCAACAAAGCCCCGTATGCGTTCATATACCATTCATCCGATAGCGATGAAACTTTGGTGAATTGCTGTGTACACTCCATGAATGTTTTCTGGCTTAGTAAATTCATTTTACAATACGTAGCGTATGAGGAAATTCAACAAATGAGTGACAGAGCGCGAATCGTACAAAACACCGTATGCGTTCATATGCCATTCATCTGATTGCAATGACACTTTGATGAGTTATTGTGTACACACCAGGGAAGTATTTCGACTTAGTAAATTAAATTCACAATAGGAAGCGCACGAGTAGATGCAACAAATGACTGACGACGCGCGAATCGTTTCACCAAAATCCCGTATGCGTTCATATACCATTCATCGTTTGCGATGGAACTTTGGTGAGTTGTTGTGCACGACCACGAATGTTTCTAAATTAGTAAATTCATTTTACGATAGTTTAGAGGCAGTTAACGGAAATTGAAAAAAATAATGTATATTCAAAAACACTTCAAGAAACAAAATTACAACGCCACCACTTTCTTTGATTGGCATTGCAGCGCATGCCGGGTGCAGCTTGTATATATATAAATCAATGTACGAGATAGTTTGTCTGTGGGTGGGTAAGTGTGTATGTCTCCTATGCGTTCACGTACCATTCATTCGATTACGATGAAACTTGGTTGAGATGTTGAGTACACTCCAAGGAAGGTTTCTGGCTTAGTATATCCACTTTACAATGGGTAGCAAACGAGTAGATTCAACAAATGAGCGACGACGCGCGAAGCGTTTCAATAAAGTCCCGTATGCGATCACATACCATTCATCCGATTGTGATGAAACTTGGGTAAGATGTTGAGTACACTCCAAGGAAGGTTTCTGGCTTAGTAAATCCATTTTACAATAGGTAGCGCACGTGTAGACTCAACAAATGAGCGACGAAACGCGAAGTGTTTCAATACAGTCCCGTATGCGTTCATATAACATTCGTCCAATAGCGATGAAACTTGGGTGAGATGTTGTGTAGTCAACACTCCAGGGAAGGTGTCTGGCATAGTAAATCCATTTTACAATAGGCAGCGCACGAGTAGATTCAACAAATGAGCAACGACGCGCGAAGCGTTTCAATGAAGTCCCGTATGCGGCCATATACCATTCGTTTGATAGCGATAAAACTTGGGCGAGATGTTGTTTACACGCCAAGGGAAGTTTCTGGCTTAGTATATCATGCATTTCATAATAACTAGCGCACGATTAGACTGAACAAATGGGCGATGGCGCGCGAATCGTTTCAACAAAGTTCCGTATGCGTTCGTATATCATTCATCCGATCGCGATGAAACTTTGGTGAATTGTTGTGTACACTCTAGGAAAGGTTTCTGGCTTAGTACTGCCCCCGTAAATTGAATTATTCAGGGACAAAATGAGAGTATTTTCCGTCCCCATGATAAAATTTAAGTAGCAAATATAATTTCTGGAAGTGTGACACAAGAGGTTCGTGTTACAAGCTCGAGACTGTGGGAGAGCACGATCACGTGATAGATTGCGCAATGGACGCTTCTAGAAGGCTATATTTAGCATAGCAACAGCGAGTTTGGAAATTAATATTATAAATATTGTTATAAATTATGCTATTGGATCCCAGTCCAGAGCCAATGAGGAGAGGTCTTATTGAAGACGGGATCAACTTTAATTACACAATATGATGAAATTATGCATTTAGGCCCTTAGAAGAAGATTTTCTTATTTGGTAATGAAGAGAATATTAAGAGAAATTATGTCTGATACTTTAAAAACCACAGATCGGTTAATCTACGCAGTAATAAGCATTAGTAATCTACGCGCTAAAATTATGGTGGGAGATTGATATGACCGCCAAAAATACGACTTGGAGGGCGAGATCCAAGGATCGAGGTTCTTATTCCAGCAGGCTTTGAAGAGTGAGGAAGTGATTTTACTGGGTTAAAGGAGATCCCAAGGCTTAGTCCGAGTGCGACGACTGTCGACTTGTGGAGACGCGAGTATAGCTAGGTGGAACGGTAGAGATCACCGCACTTCCATTCTGTGTGAAGTTGCGAGGAACATAGTATTGATTATATATCATGCAATATTGAGATTTGAAGTTAAATAAGTGAACATTTATCAAGAACAGGTTGTCTATTATATAGTGTGGAAAGTCGAGCGCTTAAATATTCATCGTTTCGACAATATCAGCCTGTCTAGTTACATTTTCAAATGTGTTGGAAACAGAGCTGAATATCATCTTAAATTGCAAAGTGAAGTTGACGAACGCAGTTCAAGTGAACAGTGGCGGAGGACTCTTAATATTGGCGCAACACATAAACATTAACAGTATGACTATTATTATTCTTCAAACATTATCATTCAACTTAAATAATATTGTTGATATGATGAACTAAACAGTCATGCGCCAGAGACATATTCAATAGCAGGAGTTAAGATACAACGATGGAGCTTCGTTAGACAACGTATTCTTGAATACAGACGTAGTGTACGTCCATCTTGTGCATTTTCGTCAGTCTACGAACGCTAATATAACATCAATTAGCAATGGAAACATTTCATTCACTATTTATATGAATATTTCCATAATTATATTCCAATGATGAAGCTGATGCATTTTTACGACGGAGAATGAAGACTCTACAGAAGAGATTTGTCAAGATGCTAGGGAAAGGTAACCCAGCAACCCAGAAGAATTTGCCAGAAGGATGTCGTTCAAGCCCAAGCGAATGTTGGTGAATTCCAGAGAGAGACGTTTCTTATCTCTGAGGTCGCAGATCCGAGGTTCGAATGCAGATCCATCTCAGTGTCTTGTACTGAGGAAACACCTAAAGTATTGTGGCAATACTTACATAGATCTTCAAGATTTCTTCTAAATAAGGTATTAGTGTATCTCAATTGTTATATATAGCTTGATTAGTGACATTCTGAGCCAGCGATCTTATTCCATATTTTCGGCGATCTTATTTCATATTTCTATATTTTCACACTTCATGTATTTCAGTGCTTTTTATGTATTTTACACTTCAGATGTGTGTTGAGAATTTTTTATACTTCAATATTATTTAGGAGATGATTGCATTTCATCTATTTTTCAATTTTATTCAACGGATCAGTTGTGGAACTGACATTAAAAATTTTGTTTGAGGAATCATATTGCCTCATAGGAGACTAGTCGTTTCGACTCTCGAATTTTAATCATTTCATTTAAACCAAGTATTCTGACATTGTGTCATAGCTTCAAATTAAATTCTTATTAAATTTAATTTGAGCACTTTAATGTAACGACATATAACTTCAAGAAAAGAAGAAACATCGAATGATATTGTTATATCATTATTGTACATAAACTATCGACGATCTAAGAAATACTAGTCGTTTGATAAGACCGAAGTCTGAATTCCTATGAACATTCTTTGTGTAGAGTGGAAAAACATTACGATATTGACAAACCTTTCTTATTATCCGTAAAGCTAAGAGCTTTGTTCATTTAATATGTTAGAGGAAATACCTTTGATAGAAGATTATTCAAATCTTTGGCTAGGAATTCAAAGCTAGTTTATCCCGGTCAGGATTGAATTCTATCTGACACTATAAATAACATGTGTGTTATTTTATTCTATTTGTGTAACATCAAGTCATTTTGTGGACATGATATTACAACGATAAACAATTTATAGATTGACAAGTGAGATGAAACAGGAGTATTATTTTATTACATGTATTTGCGACAGACGGGTTAACAGTTAATTATCTTGTTGTGGAGTAAACTTTAGGAGGTTAATCACGACTGTCTAATATCGTTCATAACAATTGGAAGTTTCGTTTGAAGAACTTACGTATGTATAATTGTAGTCCAGTAGTCATGTGCAATGATACTGAGGGTCAAGCCAGTATTTGAGAGAAGTTCTTACATAAGATATGTTAATAACAATTAATCCCTTTTGATTATTGTTTAACATAGTAGATGATAATTGTTTATGCCATATATACTGTTATATGAGGTTTTGTAGAGCTATGGAGTGCTCAGGCGAGGGAATTCCGCATTTTAAGGAAGTCAAAGTATTGTTGTTCTTTAATAAAAGGCATGTATCATGATAAAATGCCGTTGTATACAAGTAGTTCAGTTTTTGTGAATTAACGATTTAGCTGTGTTAACAGGAGGGTTTCAGCGGAAATACAACTTGAGAGAGATTGTCTACTCACGTCTATAATACAATTATTAAATTTTTATTAAACCCGAATTTATGTAATTAAGTACAGTTCACCTTAATCAGTCGACTGTACTATACCGATAATGTAATGAAAGCTATATAAGACGAGGTGTATGCAGTATTTTAAAACTACAGAACGTTAGGAAAGGATGGTTATGTGAAAAACCCGTGTATATATTTAGTTAAGATTTTTATTGTAACCGAGAAGTTAGAATCTTGAAAGTGTCACGTTGGCAACACTAGATAATGGATATTATTATAAACATATTACATGTAAATAATTTTTGTGGAAATGATTTAATTAGTTAAACAATTTAATAGGATTTATTAATCAATTGTTTTGGAACAGTTTGTGTTTATGAGCGGATGTTTTTGGTGTGAATGATTATTCATTGTTAAGAGAAGATGTGGAACCGTATTGGTCTAGAACAATAACGGAGTGCGAATGAAAGAGTTTATAAAATTTTTAGAATGATTGGTTAAGAAACAGAGCAGTTATATGAACTTTTGTAAGATCTAAATGTTTATTTTTACGTGTGTTATAAATGCACACACATGCAGTCTCTGTGGGCTAGCAAGAATGATTCATCGTTAGCATTGGAGAGCGATGATTTAATATAACAGGTGTAGACTCACAGCCTTCTGTTTATTGTATAAACCAGTTTTGAGTATGGCGTGATGCCAGTGTTTCATTGATGAAACAAAGCCACGGCACGTGCGTTCTACAACGCAGGTTTGTGAATGAAATCAGGTGTCTGGAATGCCATTAAGAGGCTTCACTAAACGTTTCATTTTTTACGCTGTGTAGGCCTAGAACAAGCCAAGATCTATGCTCATAATTTTAATACAGCATTATAGTAATATGTAGAGTTGAAAGGAGGTGTGAATGTTTGCGTGTTTTTAATTTTAATGTCAATTGTTAAATTCATTTGTTGTTATTTTGTTTATAGTAGTTAAGTATACCGTACCTTTTGTTAATAAATTTGTTCAGATTGTTTTCCATTGTTGTTGGAGTGATTCATTTTAAATATAAGGAGCAGAGTATTGTGGATGTAGTGTAGGCGAAGCTGAAGTCCCAGTCCCCGAGGTAAGTAAAGGTGAGTGCCCCGTGTAGTTGGTTGTTGATCCACAATATTCTGGTAACTGCTGTCTGTAAATCCCTAAAGACCATGTTGGAAGCGATTTCTAATGTTGTATTTGCCGGAGCAATTAGAAATAGGCAATCCAGCGGGGGCAATGGATATTCCAACGGGATCCTTTCCGGATTATCGGGTACAGTACATGCACTTTACAATAGGTAGCGCACGAGTAGATTCAACAAATGAGCTACGACACGGGTATTGTTTCAACCAAGTCCCGTATGCGTTCATATACCATTCATCCGATTGCGATGAAACTTTTGTGAATCGTTGAGTACTCTCCAGGAAAACATTCAGGCTTAGTGAATCCATTTTACAATAGGTACCGCACGAGTAGATTCAACAGATGAGCGATGGCACGAGAATTGTTTGAACTAAGTCACGTATGCGTTCATATACCAGTCATCCGATTGCGATGAAGCTTTGGTGAATCGTTGAGTATACTCCAGGGAAGGCTTCAGTGTTAGAAAATCCCTTTTACAATAGGTATGGAATGAGTAGATTCAACAAATGAGTGACGACGTGTGAATCGTTTAAACAAAATCCCTTATGCGTTCATATGCCATTCATCCGATTGCAATGAAACTTTGGTGAATTGTTGTGTACACGCCAGGGATGGTTTTTGACTTAGTAAATCCATTTCACAATAGGTAGCTCACGCGTAGATGCAACAAATGAGTGACGACTCGTGAAGCGTTTCAACAAAATACCGCATGCGTTCCTATACCATTCATCGATTGCGATGAAATTTTGATGAGTTGTTGTGTACACTTATGTGAACATTTCTAACTGAGTAAATCCATTTCACAGTAGGTAGCACACGAGTAGATTCAACAATTGTGTGACAGCCCACGAATCGTTTAAAGAAAATCCCGTATGCGTTCATATGCCATTCATCTGATTGCGATGAATCTTTGACGAGTTGTTGTGTACATGCCAGGAAAGGTTTTCGACTTAGTAAATCCATTTCACAGAAGGTAGCGCACGAGTACACTCAACGAATGAGTGACAGCGCACGAAAACAAAATCCCGTATTCGTTCATATGCCATTTATCCGATTTTGATGAAACTTTGGTGACTTGTTGTGCACGCTCCCACGAATGTTTCTAAATTAGGAAATCCATTTTACGATAGTTTAGTGGCAGTTAACGGAAATCGAAAAAAGTATTGGTATGCAAACGCACTTCAAAATACAAAATTACAACGCCAGCATTTTCTTTGATTGGCATTGCAACGCATGCCGGGTACAGCTTGTACTAATATATAAAAATGAGATGGTGTTTGTCGTCCTGTCTGTCTGTTACTCAATCACGCAAGAACCACTGGTCCGATTAAAATGAAATTTTTCATGGATGTAGCTGATTTACCAGGTTTACACATAGGCTACTTTCGATTTCGATATTTTTCACTATTTAAAAATGGCGACTATTTTCATATTTCCATTTCAAATAAAAAGAGAACGCTAAGAAATATCAAACTTATGATGGAACGTACGAGCTTTTAAATTTAATTTCCTATCCGAAAGGTCCTTATCACTTTTCGCGTATCACCAACGGTTAGCGAGTAAAACCCACATTTGTGACGTCACTACACCGTTTGGTTTCAAAATTTCATATTTCCATTTCAAATAAAAAGATAACGCTAAGAAGTAGCAAACTTTTGATGGCATGTGCGAGCTTTAGAATTTAATTTTCTATCCGAAAGGTCCTTATCACTTTTCGCGTATCTCCACCAGTTAGCGAGTAAAACCCACATTTGTGACGTCACTACACCCTTTGGTTTCAAATTTCATATTTCCATTTCGAATAAAAAGAGAACGCTAAGAAGTATCAAACTTTTGATGGCATGTACAAGCTTTAGAATTTAATTTTCTATCCGAAAGGTCCTTATCACATTTCGTGTATCTCCAACAGTTAGCGATTAAAACCCACATTTGTGACGTCACCACACCCTTTGGTTTCAAAATTTCACATCTCCATTTCAAATAAAAAGAGAACGCTAAGAAGTAGCAAACTTTTGATGGCATGGACGAGCTTAAGAATTTAATTTTCTACCCGAAAGGTCCTTATCAATTGGTGTATCTCCAACGGTTAGCGAGTAAAACCCACATTTGTGACGTCACTACACCCTTTGGTTTCAACATTTCGTATTTCCATCATCATACTAATATACACACATCAAAAAAAGTTTTGCATCACCTCGGTTCCCAGATCTCCGGCATATAGACGTTGACTGTGTATATTGTATCCAAGATACAGTCCCTTTGACTGTTCATAGATGTCACTAAAACTGCTCAAAGATGTAAACAACCATGCATGAGCAGGGCCTATTAGACGGAGGGGGTACGACAGCCGATCAGTTCCAGTCATTCCACCAGGACGAAGGTACGCTGCTCATGTTGTCTGTAGTTCTACCATGCCTAGAAGGTCAATACCGCAGTTCGATCGCGTCCGCATTGTTACTTTGTGTCAAGAAGGGCTCTCAACAAGGGAAGTTTCCAGGCGTCTCAGAGTGAACCAAAGCGATGTTGTTCGGACATGGAGGAGGTACAGAGATACAGGAACTGTCGATGACAGGCCTCGCTCAGGCCGCCCAAGGGCTACTACTGTAGTGGATGACCGCTACTTACGGATTGCCGCTCGGAGGAACCCTGACAGCAATGCCACCATGTTGAATAATGCGTTTCGTTCTGCCACAGGACGTCGTGTTTCAACTCAAACTGTGCGCAATAGGCTGCATGATGCGCAACTTCACTCCCGACGTCCATGGCGAGGTCCAGCTTTGCAACCCCGACACCATGCAGCGCGGTACAGATGGGCCCAACAACATGCTGAATGGACCCCACGGAATTGGCATCACGTTCTCTTCACCGATGAGTGTCGCATATGCCTTCAACCAGACAATCGTCGGAGACGTGTTTGGAGGCACCCTGGTCAGGCTGAACGTCTTAGACACACTGTCCAGCGAGTGCAGCAAGGTGGTGGTTCCCTGATGTTTTGGGGTGGCATTATGTGGGGCCGACGTACGCCACTGGTGGTTGGTGGTCATGGAAGGCTCCGAAACGGCTTTACGATACCTGAATGACATCCTCCGACCCATAGTGCAACCATATCGGCAGAATATTGGAGAGGCATTTGTCTTCATGGACGACAATTCTCGACCTCATCGTGCACATCTTGTGAATGCGTTCCTTCAAGATAACGACATCGCTCGACTACAGTGGCCAGCATGTTCGCCAGACATGAACCCTATCGAACATGCCTGGGATATGTTGAAAAGGGCTGTTTATGGACGTCTTGACCCACCAACCACTCAGAGATTTACGCCGAATTGTCGTTGAGGAGTGGGACAATTTGGACCAACAGTGTCTTGATGAACTTGTGGATAGTATGCCACGGCGAATACAGGCATGCATCAATGCAAGAGGACGTGCTACTGGGTATTAGAGGTAGTGGTGTGTACTGCAATCTGGACCACAAATGCTGAAAGTCTAGCTGTATGATGGTACAACATGCAATGTGTGGGTCTCATGAGCAATAAAACGAGCTGAAATGTTGTTTGTGTTGATCTCTATTCCCTTTGTATTTAACGGTTCCGGAACTCTTGGAACCGAGGTGATGCAAAACTTTTTTTGATGTGTGTATAACAAGTAGTTCCGTGAAGAACTATACAGCCTATTTTCATATATCCTACTCATGTGAATTGCCTCTATCAACATACAAAATTTAAGTTTGAAGGTTGTGATAGATTCGTAGATATTGTGAACCGTCTAAATATTTCAGATGGTCGCCAGGTTGGATTTTATGTACTGTTACATGAAGATTGTGTACATGTGATGTTCAAACTTCAATCGCATGATTAGAACACAAGAAGTGAAAACAAGATTTAAAAATTTCACACAGCTGCCATCTTGTGGTTATGGAAACAATTGAAATAAAATAGATGCCAGTGGATTAACATATTTGTATAAGCATGTAACGTGCAAAGTTTCACTGCACTCGGATGGTTAAATCACGAGAAACGTCCATTTAAATATTTATATATCGCCTCGCCGCCATGTTTGATTTGTGCTCACCAGGTTACTGAAAGTCCTATAGGTGAACTTATGTTCATAGATTCTACGAACATAAAAAATGTCAGCTTGATTGCTGTAAAAGATTCGTAGATATTCAGAACCGTCTAAATATTTCCGATGCTCGCCATTTTGGATTGTTATATGTGTAGGACATATAGTTATGTACCATTAAAGGAAAATTATTACGTAGGTTCATTACTCAAACTTTCACTTCGATCGCATGATTACGGCTCAAGAAATAAAAACTTCATTTTAAAATTTCGCACAGTCGCCATCTTGAGGTTATGTAAACAATTGTACTAAATTAGATGCCAGTGAATTACAATATGTATAATTATTTACTGTACCACATTTCACTGCGCCCAGAGAGTTAAATCACAATAAAAGTCTATTAAAATGTTTCAAATTCGCTTGCCCGCCATGTTCGTTTTTTACTTTGCAGATTTATGAAAGTTACATAGATAAACATGTACCAGTGCCCTTTATTAGCGTACAAAATTTCAGGGTAATATCTGTGATAGTTTCGGAGATATGGAATGCCAGTGAAATATTTCGCACAGTCGCCATTTTGAGGTTATGTAAACAATTGAACTAAATTAGACGCCAGTGCATTACAATGTGTATAAACATTTGCTGTAACAAGTTTCATTACGTTTGGATGGTTAAATCACGAGAAAAGTCTATTTAAAGTCACAACTTCGCTTGGCCGCCATGTTGGTTTTTTGTTACCAGGTTTTTGAAAGTCTCATAGGCGAACTTCTAGTATTATATATAGCCTATGCTGGATGTTCAAACGTAAAATGACATACGTCACCAACGTGAAACGAGTTTAATACTTTCAGTTAAATAAATGTTGTTTCATTTAGGGTCTTAGACTGCGTGGTCTTCATCCCAGTGTAGCCTAATTTGTATCACAACCTGTATCATTATGGTGTCCGTAGCAGTAGTAGTAATTTAGGCTAAGATTGGAAAAGGGGTGAGTCTTAAGTTTCGAACCATTCTGACATTTCCTTATATGGGAAGTGAGGAGCCACGGGACACAACTTCTAGGATGGCTAAGGTAAAATCGAACCAATCGCTTCTTAATTTTGCCTCACAAACCCTCATATCAGAATTAAATTTTTGACAGATTTTTATATACGACCACTAATAGGTTGGCCTAAGGCACAGCTGCCCAGGCCAACTGCGGTCTGGCTGGCTTGGGACTGATGAACCGGTGTGTGAGCGGTTTTGTTGCCCATTTCGTGGGAGGTAGCTATATTATGCTTGGAAGGTAAAGGTGGCTACACACGTAACTGCAAGCTTGACAAGCATGCATGATCAATACAACATTTTCCTACGACACCACACGGTACAAGTATGCTTGAACAAGTGGCACTTGGGGCTTGCACTAGGACGAGCCTGGACGACGGTGCTCTCGCTTCGGCTGCTGTTTGCCTTGTCCACAAGAGGAAAACGCGAAAGAAGAAACGTGATATGTGGTGCAAAGAGTGGTTAATGAAGAGAAATACCTATTCCTACGTTAATTTGCTGAGTGAATTGAAGATATACCCGCGTGATTGGCATAATTATTTCTGAATGAATGAAAAAAATTATTTGAACATTTTGTCGCTCATACCACCTTTAATTAAAAAGAAGAATATGATCACGGGTGAATATGTTTACATTCCATGTCTGTGGGAAGCCAAGGCTTTCCTAGCGCGAGACACAGTGTTGCCAACTCTACAACGTAACCGCTGAGAGCAAGCAGGGAGACTGGACAGAACTGTGTGCAACTGTGCAACACTGGACACCTGACACCTGCGTGACACGCGAGCTGGCTGCCAAGGTGGGACATTGGAGTACACGTGGAGTTATAGAGAAAGTATGCTATTGGTTAAGAACCGTCAGCGATTGGTCAGTAGCGAACAATGGTTATTGACGGTTGACCTTTTTCAGATCACTAGACATGATCCAAATGATGTCACCACCCGTAGAGCTCACTCACGACTAAAGTTTGCTTGCACAAGCTGGCACATCCTTGGTACACACGCTCCGTTTCGCTTGGCCAAACGCGGCTTTTACAAACTTGCATGATTTCAATTCAATCCATCTTCAAGCTGCTTGTACAATTAAAATGCTTGCGCAGAATTATCCTACAGACGCCAAAGGCTGCTTGCACAACAAGATGGATCATGCATGCTTATCAAGCTTGCAGTTACGTGTGTAGCCACTAGCCACCTTAAGACGAGTTTTCTGATTGGCCACCAATCTGAGCAATCCACTCCCACGTGGTTAAAAGGGCAGGTAGGTGTTAGGGACTACTCAGGCCAAAACTACCCTAGTTCATGTCTCAGGGAAGGGTCGGCCAGAAACTTTGCTAGCGTGCAAAGATCTTCCAACGAGCTGCACACTTATTCTTTCCCCTCTCATCACACCGCCTCAGCGGAGAAACAAATCAATAAGAAACGAGCAAATCGGCCGAGTTCACATGACAGGTTAGTGGCGACCTCTAACGGACACACCATCTACCTCACATGCGGACAACATAGTTCGTCCACGTGAAGTTTGGCACAGCGTTGCAATTCACCATAACTCTGAACTTCAGTAATAGAATTGTTGCACTTGCTACAACTAGTACAAACACCATAATTGTATAGAGGTTACAAGACTGATCCCACACAAGCACTAGTACAGGAACTGATAACCAAGGTGTTCCCAGCAACAAGAAACAACAACAACAATGAATGTTTTTAATTGAAACATAAACAGAGATGTTGACACTGCAAATAGGTGACGGGGTGATCACAGGTTGCTGTTAGTAGTTTTTTTTTTTTAGCGTATGGCTTTTAGTGGCGGGAGTGTCCGAGGACATGTTCGGCTCGCCAGTTTTGTAGCTGCTTCGAGACGGACACCCAATGGGTGAGCTACAAGTACCGTTGGGGAGGAAAGTTGGAATGGAAGGTCGAGGAGTTGGAATGTAGCGGCTGTGGCCTATAGTTAAGGACCAACCCCGGCATTTGCCTGGAAGGAAGATGGGAAACCACAGAAGACCATCTTCAAGGTTGCCGGCGCGGTGGGGGGATTCGAACCTCCTCGCCTCCCGGATGTGAGCGACTGCCAGCAGTCATGCCGTAACGACCACGGCTAACTCACCCGGTGCTGTTTGTAATAATTGCACAGAACCTCTGACTTGAGCGGAAAGTTGAAACAACAGTGATTTGCAGTGGATATATTCAAATACGTATAACGAAGCGTGACTCAAACATTTGTGAAAATAAGGAGCCTTTCCAAGTTAAATATCTAGTCGAAAGCCATCTGCGTAGGGGGTGCGTGTCTGAAACGAAGCACTGTGTTCAAGTGGTGTGCCGAGATTCGAGGTGGACGATTATGCAGGCAAGATCTCCCACGACTTAAACAGGTGCGTATAATAAGCAAAGAATGATTGCCGCTGTAGATGTGGTGGTGAAAGACAGTATAATCGCTGTAAAACCCAATGTGAGCGGTCAACCGCAGCATCGGATCCATACCCAGCATCTTGTCCAGGGAATAGAGATAACGATGATGGTATTCCAAATGAATACCCTGGCATATTCCCGACGAACAGAAAGCCGTATGGATGGGAGTGTCCCAGGAACATCTTAGTCTTTTACGGTACCACCTGGCCGTAAAACGTTTCTTGGAGCGAAGATAGGGTCATCATTTAGAGCTGTCATAATAGGGGCATTCTTCGTCGGCAAGACCAAAAAAGGAACACTTCTTCTTCTTCTTCTTCTTCTCCTTTTGCTGGCCAGGCCATATTGACACTGTTATTCGATGGCAATGGGCCTTAACTTTGGAGTGGTTATCAGTCGGAGTGTCAGTTAGTTAGTTATTGTGTTTTAAGGGGTGGAACTACGAGGTCATCTGCCCCTGTCGGAGTGTAAGAGGCGCGTGTCTGAAACGAAGCACTGTGTGCAAGGGGTGTGCCGAGATTCGAGGTGGACGATTATGCAGGCAAGATCTCCCACGACTTAAGCAGGTGCGTATAATAAGTAAGGAATTATTGTCGCTGTAGATGTGGTGGTGAAATACAGTAAAGGGGGGTGTGCTTATATCTCACGATAATACGAACAAGAAAACAATGTATATTCTACGTTATTTGCACTCTAGTTTTATGGATTAACTGCCTTACATCTCTTCCCTTGTGACCAACACGTACTGTGTCCGTTGAAGAACCCCTTTTTTTTTTATCGCCGATCAAGCCATTTGCAATACTGTGAGAGAATGGTTCAACCTGCTTCCTTCCTGAGGATATAGGAGCACTTTTTCAATATTAGGGCAGTTTCTTGAAAGGTGGGGGGTATTTATCTGTGTGCATTCTCAAACTGTCATGCATGCTATCGTTCTGAGATGTACTGTACGTTTCCATATACATAAGTTACAGTGTTATTCTCTAGACACCACTTTATTTTTAATTTGAATTATTACTGAACAGTCGTTCTTGTCGACACTTAAAGGGAGGACCTACTGTTGAGGTGCGCACAGATCTCCTGTAATTGAATCGGTGGTTGTAAAAAGGAAGATTGTCCAAGCTTCCCTGTTTTGAGAAAACTAGAAAAAACTGAACATCATTCAAAATATTTCTCCAGGAGTTCTGTGATACATTGCAAAGTTGTAAAGCTACACAGGTGGAACATTATGGCAGTCAGATAGAGGACATTTTCACAACTGTATATCTCAGGTCAATTTTGCGAAAATTGGGCATTCTTCCTTTTCCCAACCACCGAATTAATTGCATGTTTACTACAGTTACAGAACCAGTGACTGTGTGTTACCATTCAGACGTGCCGCTTCGTTGCTCAAGTCCACGAGCTGTTCATACAAGTCCCTCATCTTCTGTCCCGTCACTCTCCGCCACTCCACCCACACGTGCTGCAGCTCGTCCCAGTCGCGACTGCGAGCCATGATCAGCGTCAGTGCTGGAACAGACAATAATTTACAAGAATCAGTGGCGGTTCTCCATCGAAGCGTTTGAATCGCCGCGTCACCTGCTTTATCACAAAATAAGTACAGATTTTAAAATACACATTTAGACATTAGAATTTTTAAACATGATTTTTACTGCATTAGATGTTACTAATTATAGTAAAGCCATCATTACTTCCGACTTGACGTTTCAGTGTTACCCTATAGTTATCTAGTGGTCAGAAGGAAAATCACTTTAACTAGACAATCACAGGCAGCCATTCTAATCGATATATCACGACAAATTGAGTTTCGTCTGCAATGTCGCGATTTAGCGAACGAAACTCTAGCCTAGCATTGAAAAGTCAAGTCGGAAGTAATGATGGCTTTACTATATGGCATGAACATCGACCTTCAAACGACACGGCCAGTGGCGCGGTGGCGATTCTACTGCCGCGATGCTCAACTAGCCTGATGCGACAGGAAAGTGCTGGCAAGAACGTCCCTGTCTTTGTGATTGAGTAAGGCCGGAGGGGGAACGGAAGTCAGCGGTAACCATGGCAACAGGAGTTCCGTGATGCGAGTCGTCTTTCACCAATGAGTGCTCATCCACATTGCTCTCATTTCATGCAATCTTGTACTATAACAGTTACTGTGCTCGCTGCACGTGCAGTTCGTATATTAGAAAGCGACGTGTTGCGTGTGTAATATGTTTTACGTCATGTTGATATTCCAAGATAAGAAATACAAAAATATGAGTATTGAAACATTAATGAAATACTTAAAAGAAAACCGTATGGACAATGTGTTCGAGGAAGCATACAAATTATTATCTTTAAATTTGTTCGCGTATAGCAACGGGTTACCATCCGATTCACTCCTGAACCGCCACTGACAGGAATACCTGTATAAATTGGTTGGAAAGAAAAGTGGATGGCGATAAGAGTTAGCTAATTTTGAATATCAACCTAGTGGGAGTATAGTTCCCCAAACGGAATACTAGTGTCTGAGTGTACATTTGGAAAAGAGGCATGTTGAAAGTGTGATTGCAAAGGGTCGTATATCAATGCATATACACAGTGGCGGAACTATGATTTGCTTCTGGGAGGAGATGAGCGGAGTCAAAATTGCACTGAGGGTGTGGGTTCCGGGAAAATGAGGCAAAATCAAGGAAAACACCCACGATACCGAAAGTTCAAAACCTTGAATATAGTGTTGCGTGCCACCCCCTAGTGGCACTTCCGTTAACTGGATTGCGGTGCGTAGAAAGCACAACACAAATTGTTCCTTTAAAGAAACGTATTAGCTTTATTGCGGACCAGAAAGATACACCGCACAAATAGCAAAAACAAGCAATTAGTATCTCACTCTAGTTTCCTCTTGTAGGGAACACTTGCCTTTTACTTGTCAATAAGCCACAGAAGTTAATCCCTCCTAATGGGACCGGTGGCCTCGATAGAACTACCTGCAACACTTCCTTGAATACGCAAGCTACAGTTATTTACGATAGCCGGTCACTCACCACTACACTCTGCTTCGCTGTCCGCTGGCTAGGGAAACAGCCCCCGGTGTTTTCGCAATTCACCACATTAACCTCTGTTGCACTGGAAAACACACTCGCTCAAGACACAGTTCCACCGTAGGCTTCACACTCCTTCGCTGTCAAGAGAATCAGCTTCACTAGGGTTTCGCAAGTCACGTCACCAACAACTGTCGCTCAGGTAAAAGCTCGCACTAGCACGAAAAAACACTGACTACCTCGCCGGCCAGGTCGCTCTTATATAGCAGGCTGGTGACTCAATGAATGCTTCTAGACCCGTCCAGGATTCACGGCTTCTCGAGATTTCCATCACTGGCTGGGTCGCGAATCTTCTGGACCATCCCTTTTGTCCTAGCAGCCCTGTTGCGTAAGGCGCAGGTAATACACTGAGGCAGAGCATAGCCCGGGGGCGGTGGTGACTCACGCGGCGAGGCGACGAAACAAACTCACAGCCGTAACAATATACTTCCTCCGTGTTTGATTTCGATAGAATTTGACACGGGGTATTTTTACCTGTCAGTGTGCAAAGACTAGAAATGAACAGTTTTGATTAGGCTAAGCACGGAACAACGCGCATTTAAAATCCTCGTATATAGGAAATGCCGGCTATACGAGAATTTGGTTTATTGGATGTTGTGAAAGTGAAAGTGTCATATATACAGTAATTAAACTAACAGCATTATAAATTCTAAGACATATCAGTTATATTGTTAACGGTAAAAGGTTTCTTCCGCTCTCCTGTAAACTTTCGACTTGGAGACTTAGGCGTTTCATTTTTCTGGTATCAATTAGTACATGTACAAAGCAATCTTAGCCTATCATAATACTGTACAAGTTGGTGTTTTATCAATTCCAGTCTTAGGAACATCTTCGCGAAATCGTCTGGAGCTTTATTTTCCCCAACACAGTATAACTATTATTAAACTAGTTTCCAACCGATGTTTAACTTGACCTATTGAACACACTATTATTCCCTGTCCAAATAGTCTATAGGTTTTATTTACAATTCAGAACTTAAACAAATTTCTTTTTATATTATTTGACTCTGGAGGGATGATTGATATCCTTAATCATCTCCACCCTCACAGTTACGCTATTGCATATACTGTGGCTGCGTAGCTAAGCGATAATGTTCTCGCCTGCTGCTCCCAAGAATGCAGAATCGAATTCTGGAGCAGTCAGATGGCATTTGAGGGTGCGCAAATGAGAGGGAACCGTGTCAGTAAATTTATCGGCACGTTAAAGATTCCCTTCGGGGCAAAATTCCGGCACCCCGGCGTCTCTAAAAGCCAGAGTAGTTAAAAGGGACGTAAAGCCAATAATAGTATTATTATTTGCATATACAGTGAGAGTTATCTGTATGTGACGGAGCCTGGCGGGGCGGATCGCGATGAGTCACGGTCAGATTACAAAACAAAGGGTCGGGAAGCCCTGGGAGCTGTCATAGCATTGATTACATACGAAGCTGGCAAGATGTATTAGTTGAGAGAATTGAACATGTAATGAAGTTTCATCTCGTATCCTGTTAACACGGTTAGATATAAAATAAACCAACGAATTTTCCTAGAGAAAACTTCTAACAATAGGTAAGTGTATTCGTAAATTTCAGTGCCGTTTTCCAGGAGCAACAAGACCTATAAAACACTGTGTCATTATTTTATTTCGAAAGTGGTGAGAACCCGGGACGGTTCTTGATAACAAACGAACAAAATACGAAATATCAGCCAGGATGAATTCTCACGTCGGTGCAACAGGTGTTTAGGAAAGGAAGGACAGCAGGCAGTAATGATGATTTTAAATACGTTAAAAATTGTAAATGTGTTAAACTAGATGGGCACTACGCTGCTGCTAACAACAGTGCCTTGCTCGACTGGTGGCTACACACAGTGACCCTCCCGTCACGCGGCCCATGCGAGGCTCCATCACATACAGATAACTCTCACTGTTAGAGAAATTGTACAGTTCACGCCACGGTTTTTGGTCGGTCAGTCCCGGTTTCGCAGTCGTACAGAGTACAGTCTGTGAACTTCACGCATGTGCAATTGATACGTGAGTTTTCAGTTGCGCGGAAAGCAACTCATGTAACTTATCAATTGCACATGCGTTAAGTTCACAGACTGTCCTCTGTACGACTGCTCACCGGCCAAAATCTGTGGCGTGAACTGTACTCGTAGTGAAAATGAAAATCCACAGTCTGCTTCCAGTCGACCTACCGGGTCAGGGAATAGAATGAATGAAGCCCCCATCTAGCGGCGAGGATATGAACTGTGAATGCTGTCGAAGCCTGTCGCACTTCCCCGGGGGAAATAAGTAAATGAATGACAGATGAAATGAAATGGAAGTGGAGAGTTTTGTTGGAATGAAATTATGACCGGGAAAACCGGAGTACCCGGAGAAAATCCTGTCTGCCTCCGCTTTGTTCAGCACAGATCTCACATGGAGTGACCGGGATTTGAACCACGGACCCAGCGGTGAGAGGCCGGCGTGCTGCCGCCTAAGCCACGGAGGCTGAACTGTACTCTTAGTAAGGAAGTAAAATTAAAAGCATATTAACTACGGGAATCCAAGAAAGCATCGAGATCCTTCTTTAGAATGGTTAACCCTGCGAGGGGAATCTACAAGCAACATACACTAATACTAAAGGACGAAGATGGAGAAATTGTACCTCCTGAAGAACAGGCAGATCTATTTGGAAAACATTTTGATCAGTTACTAAATGTTCATGTTGAGATGGATGCTATAAATGCACAGGTGCCAATGATGACGGCGGAAATGCAAGTACCTGAGCCAACTATTGATGAGATAAGACATATTGTGGATTCTCTAAAGCACAACAAAGCTCCGGGAGGAAGTGGAATTACTGCCGAGAAGATTAGGTATGGTGGAGCAGTGTTAATGGAAAATCTGCAACAATTAATTGTTAATATTTGGAGGAAAGAAGTTATTCCAAGTGAGTGGAAGAGAGCCGTGATATGCCCCATTTTTAAGAAAGGTGATGCCACACAACCTTCTAACTACCGAGGGATTGCCTTACTCGAGATAGGATATAAAAATTTTACCTCACTGCTTATGAATCGACTTAGGCCATTTTTGGGAGATATTATAGGCTCATATCAATGTGGTTTTGTATCTGGTCGGTCTACTATCGACCACATCTTTATATTCAGGCAACTCATGGAGAAATTCTACGAATTTGACAAGGAATTGCATTTAATCTTTATTGATTTTCGTCAGGCCTATGACAGTATAAACCGTATAGTATTATGGACGGCTATGCACGAGATGGGCATTCCAATGAAGTACATAAGGTTGATCAAGACCTGTTACTCTGACTCTAGATGCCAGGTGTGGTTTGCAAATCAAGAATCAGAATCCTTTAGCGTTCAAAGTGGACTAAGACAAGGAGATCCTCTAGCCCCAGTCCTTTTCAATATAGCATTGGAAAAGATTAAACGTGGAACTGGTTGGAATAGGGAAATGGAGATGGTCGGATCCGACATAATTCTTGCATTTGCTGATGATGTGGTGATCATGGGGAACACTTTGGATCAGGTAACGACTGATATATCTAGATTCCTACTGGAAGCAAAGAAAATGGGGTTGGTGGTTAATGAATAGAAAACAAAATACATGATTATATCACGTCGACAGAATATTCCGATCGCTATCGACGTTGGAATACACAAATTTGAGACAGATGAGTCATTCAAATATTTAGGATCAATATTGTCAAACAAAAGTGAAATAGAAAAGGAAATAAGACAAAGAATCACCAACGCTACTCATGTTTCCTATAGCATGAATCGAATTTTCACTTCACGTCTAATATCTCAGGAAAACAAGATCCACCTATACATGACCCTAGTACGACCTGTTTTAATGTATGGTTGTGAAACGTGGGCGACTCCAAGAACTTTTGAAGAACGTATATGTGCATTTGAAAGAAAAATGCTGCGGAAAATCTATGGCCCAAAATACTGCCCAGAAACTGACAGTTGGGAAAGACGGAGTAAAGAGGAGTTATATCGACGTTATAAAAAGGCAGACATCAGTAGAGAGATAGAGAGAAGACGATTACAATGGTTAGGACACATTATCAGAGCAGAAGGTACTCTCCCGAACCGTGTGTTCAATTTTCAGCCAACGGGAAAACGTCCAAGAGGTCGACCAAGAACGAGATGGAAAGATCGAGTTATGTTGGCACTGAAGCAGGTAGATCCAGATGCAAGTATGGAAGATGCCAGGGATAGAAATCGTTGGTCTAATATATGCCACCATTATTTGAGAAGCTGAAATCATTCTTCCTGTTATGAAGTACAATGTTATAGCCTATATTATGTTATGCTTGCTATTTATATTGTAATCAAGAATTGTATACCCTTGTTTTTCTGCTATGGGTCTTAATGGCCTGTCACATGCAATAAATGATGATGATTAACTACGGTTAGATTGCAACTAGATTAGGCTGCAGGTGTATAGGCTATAGGATCCTCATCAAGATCATCTTAAACTTCAGTTAGCCACACTGGGACTTTGTTAAAAAATGAGCTTGTTTTAGGACATCTTAGTTAGTACGACCAGTCTCATAAGAACTTCTCAAGCGTAGCAAAAGTCAGCTGAATTTTAGCTGTTAGGCACCGCCGCGCTGGCGTCGATAACTAATGGTCAACTTGAGCACGGCTGCCAAACGTATCTACAACAGTAAGGATATATAGTAAGTAGCGACTCATATTAATTGAAGGACATACCTATGCTTGAACAACAGTGGCGCATTTAAAATACTGTCGGTGGTGTCTTCCTGGGAGGATAATCATATGCCCTTCTCTCCCTACAGTCACTGTTCTATAATAAAATATATAGTACAAAACAACTTACGATGAGTAAACTGTATGAATTTCACAGTTAGTTTTATCTTCCCTCCAATTGAGGATTTTAGGGTAGTCCTCACGCTAAACGTTGAACAAACATGCGTCAATAGGTTGTCAATTATGTTTGTCCATGCTTCAAGGGCAGTACTGAAGTACGGATTTTAAATTTAACAATTTATTGTTTGAAGTTGCAGATATTGTGCTGTTCTATTTTATTTTTTAACCCGGCACGACAACCAACTTTATAAATCGCCCAGCTGCCGAATTCTCGGCCCCTGAATGAGCATAGGACAAACAGCACAGTCTTTGCCCATACTCAAGGCATATAGCCCTTCGGCAGGCATGTTGCGATTCTGCCTGTCCTCTCTGATCGGCTATGGTAATTGCCAAACCGACTGCTAACGAACCATGAATGTGAGACCCCGTGCTGTCAGTGTTGTCAACAATCACGCACCTACAATAATATGTTACATATTTAGTGACAAGTATTAGCAAGCTCTATGAGTATGAACGTGCTATTGAGGTCTGTAGCCTAATATACTAGACGTAATTAACCTATCCTGACAATTTAAACACGAGCCGCTAGCGATGTCTTTAGCCCTCCACCAACAGTTAATACAATATATTTTAAAAACTGTAGAAAAATAAGATTAAAAATGAAAAACAAGTAACTTGCAAAAGGAGGAAGGGCTAAATTAATTTTCTGGAGAAAATCGAGGGAGATAAGACAAACATTTTCGGTTTTGGTTAACTACCTATTGATTCACGTAAGTTTCTTATGACATATATTTTCTTATACAGTAACTTCCGTGCTTACATTACTTACGATGGTGTGTAAAATGTGGACTGTTCTAAATGATATATTTTTGTATGTGTTAAGTGAACGATACTGTGCATGTGTGTCGTTCGTGTGTGTTGAATGCGAGCTTAAATCCGTGTGTTCAATGTCCATATATCACAAGAGGAAAGGAAATTAAGAGCATAGTTCAGCTTCAAAAAGGTTGTGTTTTGCGGGCTATGGAAGTGGGGTAAGAGACAAACACGGCATCAGGTGTGGAATGATACGCCAGTACCACTCGAAACCTCTGCATGTTGCCATTTTCTATGTGTAAGAAGTACAGTATTTTAAAATTTCCTAAAGGTAACACTGTATCCACAGCGTAGATTCAGCCAGTTCCTCACACTTACCAGGTTCGAGCGTGAGGCCACATCGGAACGGCGCGTTATATGCGCAGATAGAAGCTCTATAATACACAGTCAGCATGTCGTTGATCAGCCGATTGTACTGAAACAAACAATAAGTACATGCTTATATTCAGTCAGAAAAAAAGACTAACTCTTACTGTTAGTACAATCGCGCACACACACCAAACTAGCAGAGGGGACAAGAGCTTATTGGTCACCTTTTCTTTCAGACACATAGAATAGTCTTTAGAGCAGGAATCACCACGTTGTTAAAAAAAACTCACGTGGATGAAATGTTCTGCTAGCGTGTGAGGAAGAAATGACTTGTCAGGCGTAGTCTGAAACACCTCGCCACTGCCAGGACTTGTGATCTCGTTAGGTGCCGTCCACATATTACGTAATCACAAAGCAATACCAAGTATTTCTGATTTCCTCATGATTTATCCGAATAAATAAATTAAACAAGAAACACAATGTCCGTGACTCAGGGACAGACCTATGATTATTCACCGAAAACGAAAGTGGTAACTTACGTGGCAAGATACTAGGCATCAAAAAGTTCAATTTAAAACGTCACTACAGAACACATCACTTCCACCAAAATGGAAGTGTAGAGGGTGAAATACGACTTACTTATCTCAATCCACGCGAGGAGTATTTAGGTATCACAAGTTACAATAATTTAGCTTCCTACGCATAACCTAATGATATTAATATGATTAAACGGATTTACTTAGTACATGCCATTTGCATACACAAAAATTATATCGTATATGTCCTCATCATAATCCCACGCACTGAATAGAACGATACATTAGGCACAATAAAACTGTTAAAAGGTTACCGTAAATCTGTTTTGATACGTGTCCATTCCCGTTCGAGCCGTGTATAAGCAGCTGGTAGGCTGTACTTTCCGTCAGAGCACACACTCTGCTCCTTGATCCTGCCTGTGCTGGAGCACTGCTCATTGAGCCGTATTGTGCCCGTTAGGCCACTAGTTTAAATAGGAACGGTTGATTTAGAACATTAGAAACAAAATAGTGTAAACAACATCATTACTGAAGTTATTCGCGATAATAATTCAATAGATCACAGGCAACATACTTAAACCACATTAATAATAATAATAACGCAACAACCATAGAAGTGAACTATAATAATAAAATAATAAATAACCCGTGGCACTATACAGCCCATGAAGGGCCCAGGCCTATCAAGCGACCGCTGCCCATCCATTTGGCCTGCAGTTATTGGGATGACGCGTGGTCAGCGCATCGGGTCCCCTCGGCCGTTAATCTTGGTTTTCGTGATCGGGTCGCTGTCTCACTGTCAGACATCTACTTAATTGTCCTCACGAGGCTGAGTGCACCCCGTTCCAGCCCTCGCGTCAGTTTCCAAAATCCCTGACGGAGCCGGGAATCGAATCCGAGGCCTCCGGGTGAGAGGCAGGTGCGCTACCCCAACACCATGGAGAGAATACTGACTGTAAATAAGTTTGACGTGTTACACAAATTTTTACAAACTTATGTACCGTACCGGTAATCTAGTGTTTAAGTGAAAATAACCGAAATTTAGTTCTTCATTGATTTTGAATAGTTACTATGTGAATAACTCAAATACGTTGAAAATTTTAAAAAAGTCTTAAAATTGTGCATGTTCTGACACTTTTTGTAATCATGTTACTCTTTGAAAAGACACGCCCACTTTCACCTCGGCTCATTCTTTTGCGCATAATTTCTGAACTACTGGAGGTAAATTTTTGAATGTCCTACCATTCCGCTTGGTAAAGAACAATTTTCAATTTGGTAGCCGTGAAACAGCATTTTAAAAATACCAAGAAGTTCCGTGAAGAACTATACAGCCTACTTTTCATGCCAATGATTATTCTACAGAATATGAACCTATCTAGAATAATGACGAAATTAAGTTGGTAATATCGAAATATCTAATTAGTTCAAAATATACCTGGTATAATGTAGCCTAATAGAGCACTACAGTTGGCAGCCCTGGTGACTGAATATATTCTTAGTTCCATCTCTTAAGGTACAGAATACAAAATTTGGTTGAAGTCCAATGGACGTTACATGCAGTTAGACATTGGATCTATCAGCACGCGTAAAAGCATGTTGGCAACAATGTCATGTGTGTGCTGGTCAGAAATAATCTGAAATATTATATCTTGTTCTGCCAATTTTGGATGAAATACATTTGTTAGTATAGAAGTTACATGTATTTTAAAATTGGACATATCAGCAGGCATAGAATCATGTTGGCAGCACTGCCTTGTATTAATTACTCCAAATTAATCTACAATGTCAGGTGCTATACGTGTGCAAAGTATAGAGCTGTTGGCTTGCATACTTTCTGATATATTGATATTAGGGTAAAAAAAATATAGACAGCATTTATTAACAGTTGGCAGCCCTGATTGCTCTCAACAATACTAATAGTAATATCTGTTATGGTACGCATAGCACATACGAAATTTGGTTGAAATCCAACTGATAGTATAGAAGTTACATGTATTTAAAAATTGGTACTATCAGCAGGTTTATAATCATGTTGGTAGAACTGACGTAAATAAGTTACTCCAAATTAATCTAAAATGTCAGGTACTATACGTGTGCATAGTTTAAAGCTGTCGGCTTGCATACTTTCTGATAAATTGGTATTTGGATTTAAAAAAGAGAGAGAGAGATCAATTATCAACAGTTGGCAGCCCTGGTGGCTCTTAAGAATACGCTCAGTCATATCTGTTTATGTACACATATTACATACAGAATTTGGTTGAAATCCAGTTGATAGTGTAGAGGTTATATGCATTTAAACATTGGACTTATCAGAAGGCTTAACATTATTTTGGCAACACTGTCATGGTAGGCCTCCTGGAAATTAAACTGAAATAGTCTTATCTACATGTGTGCCAATTTTGGAATAGCTCCCATGCATACCTTGCAAGATATCCAACATGGAGCTCAAATTTCTAGTACGTTTTTTCAGCAGTTGGTAGCACAAACATCATTTTCAAATATGGACGTGAGCTATTCCGGTGCACATCTTTACTCATACTAAATTTGGTTGTGATTGCTGCAGCCGTTTAGGAGTTGTTAGGGGGGGACACACACACAACCAGACAGACAGACAGACAGACAGAAGGACAGACAGACAGACAGACATTTTCCCGGATCGATCTCATAAGTCTACTTTTTCCTCATTTTTGCAAAATGTGAAAAGTAGGCTAATAAAAATATTCACCGTGTTGTATTCCGGCTCAATTTTCAACACTTGTCCCAGCAGCTTTCCCCTTCACTGATATTGACTTCATAACCATGATCAGTAGACTTTGATGTAATAAAGTTCATCGAAGAAACTAGCACAATTGCACTCGAATGGTTAATTTGCGAGAAACGTCCATTTAAATATATAATATTAAAATTTCGCGTCGCCGCCATGTTGGATTTGTGCAGACCAGGCTCTAGAATTAGTGGTTGAAGACATGACTAAAGGTAAGTGGAATAAAGAGGAATCTTAAAAGGAGTAAGGAGGATGCAAATAATCCAGATTATGGGGCAGAAAGGTTCTGAGAACCTTCACGGGTAAGAAATTGCACTGAAAATCTTTAGCTTGAATTTTCTCAGTTGTATATGTTTTTGTACTTATGCACCATTTATGTGAAAAGTTCTTATGCTAGGCCATTGAAACTTTTTCTGTGGTTTAATGAGTCCTTTGCGAATGGTAATAGGAAGGGATCTTTCAGTATGTTACCTAAGAATAAAGTTATTATTTTTTAAGAAACTTTTTGAAAAAAAAAAGTATTTTTAAAAACTTCATTCTGAAAAGACTATCCAATTTCCGTAAATAATCCTTCGTATTATTACAGAGAAATATGCATATAACAATCTCTGAAATTTTCATTGTAATAACCCAAATAGGTTTTGAGTAATCTGCACCAAAAATTGGAAATTTAACATGGGCAAGATAGGGAGGTGGTTCTCACCGTAAGTGTAATTCATAAACATCGTATACTAATTAAGGCCAAGTGAACAGGATCTGAGGATGAACGCTTGACGTTCGAAACATGTCATCCAATTAAGTAGGTACCCCATTTTGTACATAAAAGCGTGTTAGTTTGTAATAAGATCTTGTTTTTGAGGTTAGGGTTTGTAAATACTTGTCTCCCACCTAATGTAATTGAGCACAATTTGTGTTGACCGACTGGTAAGCTTTCTTTAATAGAATTAAGCAACACTGAAAAATGGTTTCTAAAGTGCACCCGGGAATGTTCTCCGCAGTGTGTACAAGCTGCTGCGGGAGATTACGTCACCAGTTACGTTGGCAGCACGGCTGTCGCTTGTATTATAACATACAACAGTAAACATTATACTCACCACAGCCATTCATAACTGATGTTAGAAGTGCTGATGACACACATGCTCGCTTATTGCAATACACACTGACGATTTCGACAGCCCACACCTGTGGCCTTCGCCCTATCAAGGACACTGTGCTGCCAACTAAATTGATGACGCAACCACTCGCAGATGCACGGAGCCACTGCGGAGAACATTCCCGGGCGCCCTATCACTTCAATTGTACCGTGTGGTGAGAAGCGACAGAAACAAGTGAAGGGAAGAGGAAGACATGCCTACGCAGCAAACTACCGCCTGGTCACAGCCTTTATCAGCCTTTCAAGATTTGATTGCCGGTGGTCGAGATTAATTGTTTCCACATATCACACCGTCAGCCTGCTTGGTTGACAAGTACAGATGCGTGAGTAGGATATGACTCAGCTCCAACAGTCTGTCATCGTTTAACTGTCCGTGCTGGGTGACAGAGCTCTTGTGACGTGCAATGCTGCTTGACTTATGTGCAGACTGCAGACCGTCATTGCAGTGTTCCCCGCTTCTTCCCGCAAGGCATACTGCAATAAACAATAAACTCTGACGCTGCCACGTTCAGCGGCAATCGAATCTTGAATGGCTAATACTGAAGCTCTCACCTGCGAGCATGTTTTACATACTCATGTTGTGAACTTCAAAAAATCAGTTCATGATTGTGTCAGTTTCCTAAATATAGAGAAAAAATACTAAATACTAATCAAATTATTTGCTTTACAAAAAGAATATGCTTGAGAAGAACTTGAGCTAACACGAAGAAATCGCTACTGAAAACTAGATGGCTCCATCCCACTGAACTCTATTACAGATAATCTCAAGTTACCCGTTCGAGCTTTTCTGGTGGCAAGGCTGATGGTCCCACAACAGACAGGAAGTGTAGCTGACGGGCAAGTCGAGGGTCTTGTAGCTGATCCGCGGGAATCTTCCGCACAATCTCCCAGAGAGCGCGCTGGAAGTCCGAGTACTCCAACTGCGACCGCACCTGAAACATATGAACAAATTGTAAAACATAACATTGAAGTATTATGAAGCACAAATATAATCATAGCTTTAATTGTGATATGCTTCAATCTCCAATGGCTTTAAGGAGACGCTGAGGCGCTAGGTTTTAAATCTGCAATTAAATCTACCGACACTGGTCACTCATATTTAAGCATCCTTAAATTACAACATAATATGCTGGGATTCGATCCCGCAAGCTTGAACACAGCAAGAAAGTTGCTTTCCAGCTGAAACACATGCCACACACAAAATTAATCTAACAATAAACATGTATCTATTTATTTATGGAGAGACGATCTCGCTGCTCCGCCCCTTTAAACTGTAAGATGCGTTCAAAAAGTAACGAGCCGGAGGCATAATTACAGAAACCAGTACCTGTATGTTAGAAGTATTGGCTCTGGCTGTTGTGGCACTTGTCCCACTATGACACGAGGCGGTGAATGGCTGTCTCATAAAATTCCCTGGGCTGCGATGTGAACCAGTTCCGCACGTACAGCAGAACGTCGGCGTCCGAGGTAAATCGTTGCCCCCCAGAGCCCTTTTCAGGGGACCAAACATGGCGTAATCACAGGGAGAGAGGTCTGGACTGAACGGAGGGTGGCCGAGAAACTCCCATTTGAATTTCTGCAGGAGTGCCGCGACTGTGTTGGCCGTATGAGGTAGTGCATTGTCGTGGAGCGACCACGGCGGCTATGGCGTTCACTGTGACTCGGCGGTCCTGGGTAATGAGTGCATCAACTAGCTGGACGTTGTCGTCGGTAATGCAGGGGGTGCCCCAGACCGGGCATCATTGGCTAACGACTCCCGTCCTTCCCTGAAGCGCTTGTGCCACGCCTTGATCCTTACAAGGGACATGCAGTGTTCGCCGTACACTTGTGACATTCGGCGATGAATGTCCGTTCCCCCTACTCCTTTCGCTGTAAGAAACCGAACAACACCTCTTTGCTCTTAGTTTGACGCCTCCATGTCACTGTTTGCAATGCGACTGGCATCGTTGGACGATTGATGCATGCTGCTGCTCACTTTGTACCGTCACGTGACGTGCACGCGTGCTCTCTAGCGACGGGCTGTGACCTCCCACGCTCTGGTCGGAACCACACCTCGTTACACACGCCACGATTAGCCCATGTAGTCACCGGTTTGCGCATTCCATCCTCCGGCTCGTTACTTTTTGAACGCACCTGATAATAATAATTATAATAGAAAGGAAAATATTGAGAAAAATCCTTGGTCCAGTCGGCTCAGAAGGAATCTGGATGAAACGGTAGTCTCAGGAGCTTTATCAAATTGCTGGAACGATCACTGACACCATCAGGAAAGGGCGATTGAAGTTTTACGGCCACACAGAATGAACAATGGCAAGCTGACAAAAAGGATTCTCAACCTCTCTCTCAATGAAAGTCAAGAACAATTGGCTCAGTGAAATTGAACAAGACCTTCAAGAAATTGGCATTGCAGAATAAATTACACAAGATGGATTCCAGTTCATAATATTAATCAACAACCATCATTTCTCTGAGAAAATTACTACCAGGACCAAAATGATGGACTCCATCTCGGCAACGCTGTACAGCTTTCCCCGTATCGGCTAGCTGCTGAACCATGTCTTATTTTCCCGTACAAATACAAACCAATATAAAATAAGTGAATTAATGTACGGATTTCACTGTCATACAGCATAACCTTTTCATGCATAATGATTACAACGCGACCAAGAACTGAATTTTCCAACCACCCCGAGCCGAGAAAAAGTTACCTTACAAAAATGATAACACCTTTGTTTCTTGGACATACACAATGTTAAAATTAATAAATCAATTATAAAATATTCCAATGTATACTGTGTTAAAAAATGGATTCAATCTGAAGACGGGTGTTTGAGATAATAATTCTTAAATGTGACGCATGGTTGAGACACGCTTAAAAACGGACACTTTTTGTGTTCCATCTGCGATAAAAAATATTAAAAATAAATTATAAATTCCAAACCTACATGAACTAACGTAAAATAGAACGACGAAAATGACGATGTTATTGAATTTTTTGTAGGTCTATTGGTTACTTCACAAACAACCTTCAAACTCGAGTGCACATAATATTCTGGTCGACAGTATTACGGTATATGTGGATTACAACGCACCCGAAAAACGAACTTCCACCGGAGTCCAGTTTCGAAATGCCAGTCTTTCACATATTTGATTGTTTTGTTGCTTGTGTTGGAGATACGATCTTGAAACTTTAAATATACACTGAAAACATATCTGACTAACACATATTCAAATTTGGTTGTTGCAGCACAACGGCGATGAGAGTTGTGAATCTTTTATGTCGACGTTTCCCTCGAAACCCGCCAAAAACCGGCACTTCTTACATTATACCTGCCATAAGAGATATTAAAATACGTTTCTAAAAATTAGCTCTATCATTAATCAGCGCAGAGATAAACAAGGAAAATGGTATTAAAATGAATCATGCTTTTGGGATATTGCCGTATGAAAATAAAATTTAAAACTCTATGCGTTTCATGTGGTGTTACAGGAGAATGATGAAGATCAGATGGGTAGATAGGGTTACAAACGAAGAGGTATTAAGGCGAGTGGGAGAGGAGAGATGTTTCTGGTGACTGCTAATTAAGAGAAGAGATAGGTTGGTAGGACACATACTAAGACACCCAGGAATAGCAAGCTTAGTTATGGAAGAAAGGGTCGAGGACAAGAACTGTAGGGGTAGACCAAGGTTAGAATATGTTAAACAGATTGCCTCGGATGTAGGGTGTGGTAGCTATGTAGAGATGAAACGATTAGCTCAGGACAGGGAGGCATGGAGATCTGCATCAAACCAGTCAAAAGACTGAATACTCAAACAACAAGGAATCTTGTCTCCATTTTCTGTAGAATTAAAACAATGTGGCCAAAGAATGTTTGTCAATGAGCTTACAAAACTAGAGAATTTCCTCTGTTCGTCACCAGAGAGCAGTCAGAAACTACTGTATGGACCTTGGTAGAAAAACCAGCCATATTAATTAGAGCGGCGGACAGAGTAGCAAGGGAGGTGAAGGAAAAGGGTGCGGGGGGAAAAATTGAGACTCCTCGAAGAATGAGGTTGTTTAAATAAGGAGAAAGTGAAAGATGGCGGGGGGAGAGGGAGGGATGGATATATATATGGAAACAGAAACAAAAGGGAAGTGTGTCTGTACGGTAAAAATGGCGATGTTACTTGTTTTTCTGTTGGCCTTTCGGTTATTTTGCTATTTATCTCCAAACTCAGTCGCCTCCGTAGCGTAGCGGTCAGCATGGTTAGCTGCCGCCCCGGAGGTCCTGGGTTCGATTCCAAGCTCTGCCACGAAATTTGAAAAGTGGTATGAAGACTGGAACGAGGTCTACTCAGCCTCGGGTGGTCCAAATGAGTAGGGGGGGGGGGGTTCGATTCCCACCTCAGCCATCCTCGAAGTGGTTTTCCGTGGTTTCCCACTTCGTCTTCGGGCAAATGCCGAGATAGTACCTACTGTAAGGCCACGGCCACCTCCTTCCCACTTCCTTGCCTATCCATCCCAATCTACCCTTCCCTTCCCATCCCTCATGAGACCCCTGTTCGCTTTGCAGGTGAGGCCGCCTGGGCGAAGTGCTGATCGCACCTCCCCAGTTTTATCCAATCCGACCAAGTGTTCCTAGCTTTAGCACACTGCCTGGAAAGGCGGTAGTGGTGAGATCCCTCGCTGAGTCCGTGGGAACCACCAACCTGGAGGGTAAAAATGACTTTAAAAAAAATCTCCAAGCTCGAGTGGACATAATTTCTGCGCCGACAGTAGTACGGTTATATTATTTTAGAACCACCGTTATCGTTATGTCACAATACTGAGCAACATGTGTAAGTGAAACGAAACAAGCAACACTCTGGCCGAGCGTCATGCAATTTGTTGAGAATAAAATGAGAAAATCTTAGCCAGTGCATGTAATGGCATCCATTGTTCAACTGTTCGCACGGTCAACTCACATCACTATCATTTGTACGGTAATTAGAAATTAGAGCACTATGTCAAGGTCGTTGTTGGAACAATTATATTCCATCAAATGGTAGATTGGACAGGGGAAGCGAAGTTCCTGATTCGATCCGTGTATTAGATGTGACTCATGGGGTTAATATTATGTCAAAACTTTAAATCGCGGTTATTCAGAATAAGTGAGCGTTCCGGATCACGTCCCACGACTGCAATGGGGAGTTGCAACTTGCAATTCGGAGGTTCCAAGTTTCTAACGCAGCGCTGACAACGATCATCCTGAATGTGATTTACCCCAGATTTCTTTTTCTGTGCTCATTCGAGGCAAATGCTTGGATGGTACCTTACTTCCAAGTTCCGATGTATACATTCACTACTATAACAAACGTTATCAGACAAATTTCACATCCACACAAGTACACAGGACTGATGAACAGAGAAGAAGCCCCAACCTCTAACTGAAGGAATAACAACTAAAAACAAGTAGTTCCGTGAAGAACTATACAGCCTATTTTCATATATCCTACCTATGTTAATTGCCACTATCAACATACAATATTTAAGTTTGATTGCTGCAGTAAATTCGTAGATATTGAGAACCTACTAAATATTTCGGATGGTCACTATGTTGGATTTTATATATGTAGGTCCTAGAGTTATGTACTGTTACATGCAGATTATTGTGTACGTGTAGTATTCAAACTTCAATCGCATAATTAGGACACAAGAAGTAACAAGGACATTTTAAAATTTCGCACAGCTGCCATATTGGGGTTATGGAAACAATTGAAATAAATTAGATGCCAGTGGATTAACATTCGTATAAGGATTTACTGTACCAAGTTTCACTGCACTCGGATGGTTAAATTGCGAGAAACGTCCATGTGAATATTTATACTTCGCGTCGCCGCCATGTTCTATTTGTGATCACCAGGTTATTTAAAGTCCTATAGATGAACTTAAGTCCATAGCCCCTATGAACATTAAAAAATTCAATTTGATTGCTATAATAGATTCGTAGATATTCAGAGCCGTCTAAATATTTCGGATGGTCACCATGTTTGATTGTTAAATGTATAGGCCATAGAGTCATGTACCATTAAAGGAAAATTATTGCGTAGGTTCATTATTCAAACTTTCACTTCGATCGCACGACTACATTACAAGAAATAACAACTTAATTTTAAAATTTGCACAGCGGCCATCTTGAGGTTATGTAAACAATTGAACTAAATTAGATACCAGTGCATTACAATGTGTATAAATAATTCCTGTACCAGATTTCAGTGCGTTTGGAACATTAAATTGCGAGAAAGGTCTATTTAAAATTTTCAAATTCGCTTGGCCGCCATGTTCGTTTTGTAGTTAGCCGGTTTTTGAAAGTCTTATAGATGGACTTCCAGTAGTGCCCTTTATCTCCGTACAAAATTTCAGGGAGATACCGCTAATAGTTTCAGAGATATAGAATGCCGGTAAAATATTTCGCACATCCGCCATCTTGTGGTTATGTAAACAATTGAACAAAGTTAGATGTCGGTGCATTACAATGTATATAAACATATACTGTACCAAGTTTCATTGCGTTTGGTTGGTTAAATCGCGAGAAACGTCTATTTAAAAGTCGTGATTTCGCTTGACCGCCATGTTGGTTTTGTAGATACCAGGTTTTCAAAGGTCACATAGGTGAACTTATAGTAGTTCCCTTTATCACCAAACAAGATGTCAGGGTAATATCGTTAATAGTTTCGGAGATATTGAATGCTGGTGAAATATTTCGCACAGCCGCCATGTTGGATTGGTGAGTCATAACAAAATTTGAAGGGCACGGTCGGGGTCGCCGGGAATAGTGCTATGAACTTACCGAGTTTCATTGAAATCGCTCCAGCCGTTTAGATTTTATTAGGGGGACACACACACGAATCACACACACACGCACACACACACGGACAAAAGGTGATCCCATAAGCCTATTTTTTCAAAATTGAAAATAGGCTAAAAACCAGCACAGTACAAACAGTGCCTTATTCATTAGTATTAACATAATTCATTTTATATTTGTTGTTGTCTGGCTGCGTGGCTCAGCGGTAACGTTCTCGCTTGCTGATCCAAAGGATGCAGGTTCGAATCCTGGCGCAGTCAGCTGGCATTTGAGGGTGCGCAAATGCGAGGGAGCCGTGTCAGTATATTTACTGGCACGTTAAAGATCCCCTTCGGGGCAAAATTCCTGCACCCCGGAGTCTCTAAAAGCCGCAGTAGTTAAAATGGACGTAAAGCATTAAATAATTTCTCTTTCTTAATAATCACCATCATCATCATATAGCCTATTTATTGCATTTCATGTAATTGTACCACATTGTGTGATTACATGTAAGTGAAGGCCAAGAGCCTAACTTCGCCACTATCAAATAAATAAATCTATACTAATGTACCGTATATAAAAATGAGATGGTGTGTGTCTGTGTGTCTGTGTATTACTCAATCCGCAAGAACCACTGGTCATATTTACATGAAATTTTACATAGAAGTAACTGATTTGCCTGGTTAAGATATAGGCTACTTTTGATTTCGATACTTTGAACTATTTGAAGATGGTGACCATTTTAATGACGTCACTACACCCTTTGGTTTCAAACTTTCATATTTCCATTTCAAATAAAAAGAGAACGCTAAAAAATAGCTAACTTTGGATGGCATGTACGAGGTTTAAATTTTAATTTTCTATCCTAAAGACCTTATCACTTTTCGTGTATCTGTAACGTTTAGCGAGTAAAACCTAAATTTGTGCTATAAAACATGGTCAACGCCGAGCGGTGTAGTTGGACAAAATGTTCCATCCTTACTCTCCCTCCGCGCAGCTCCTCGCCTATCCCGTGTTTTAACTTTCACCTTCACATTTTAATTTATTTATGACCCGTAGTGAAGCACGGATACTTCAGCTAGTAAACAAATAAAAGGCTCCATAACAGAAAACTGGTGCCTGGCATATAACTCCCCAGTGTAATTCTTCTAAATTACAGGTGGCACTCATGTCGTTCTCTAAAATGAACGGTTATTACTTAGAGAGTATTGATACTGTCATATCTAAAGTTGATAAAATAAATAGTACTATGAACGAAATACTCAAGTATATATTTTCTTAAATGTTGCATTCGTGAATGGCGTGCATGGGTATTTCATTTCATTTCGTATCAAAATCCCGTTCCATCGTTATTGCCGGGTCTGGGTGTTTACGTGTCCTCTCCATCCAATTCTGTCTTCCCACCACTTGTATTTTCCTCCACTTCATGTTCGTCAGCTCCTCTTCTCTCTATACAAACTCTCACTCCTGTACCCCACCGCACTCTTGGTCGCCCTTCCATCAACTTTTAGTTCTTCCAATATTTTTGGCAACCTATTAACATGTCCATACGATCGTAATCTCTTTTTCTTTTCTTTTTAGTTCCGTTTGGGCCGGCTGTGGACCACGTGGTTCTTATCTCTGGCAGCTTTCCTCCTAGCCCAGTATTCCTTCATTCTGGCACTGTGAATGTCCTTCCACTCCTGAGTCCATTTCGCACCTACTCCTGGACGCACTGCTTTTGCTGTTGGTGACTGGAGAGAGTCTGACGTTCTGTATTTATTCCTGTGATAGATGTTACTGGGGGTCAATATCCAATTGTTCAAGGTCTTTCCTGACTAGTTTCAACCACTTGGCGTTAGTTCCTTTCCCTCTAGAGACAGTGTTGAAAATTCTGGAGGTGAGCCTCTGATTATCCATTCTCACAATATGACCATAGAAGATCAGCCTCCTCTTCCTCATGGCTGTTGTAATGCTCTCCACTTGTTCATAGAGTTCATTGTTGTGCCTGATTCTATACTTGCCTTCCTCTTTAATAGAGCCCATGATATTTCGCAGAATCTTCCGGTCCTTCAGCTCCAATTTCCGGAGTTGTCCTTTTCTGACCATATTTAGGCATTCTGCGGCATAGGCCTATAGTACTGATGGTCTCACTACAGCACTGTAGTGTCTGAGTTTGAAATTCATTGAGAGGGATTTGGATTTGTACATATTCTTGCATAGGTGGTAGACACTCTCCAGTTTGATGCATCTGTCGTTCATGGCCAAGTCTTCATTGAAGTTTGGGGTTATCCATTCTCCTAGGTATTTGAAGGAGTTAGTCCTTTGTATTACTTTGTCCCCCAGTGGGATTGACTCGGGCGCATCTCTGATGTTGCTGATAATTTTTCTTTTCTTATTATATCTAATCTTGTTTTCCCTTAAACTGCTCTGAGAAACTTCATTACCCCTGCTTGCCGTCTGCTCTTTGCGTCAACGTCCACGTTTCTGAATCATGTGTGACAATGGGTGAGTTATTATTGGTCTTATACATAAGACGTTTTGCTTGTTCTGGAACTTCCTTGTTCCAAACCAGGTGTTTTATTGTTTGATAAAAATTTCCTCCTTTTCTTTAATATTTGTAAACGTATATTTTGATATGTCTTGAATTATTGAACCTACAGCTGGATTTTTAAAATATTTTTTGAGATATTTACTCGTATAATGTTTCTCTAAAATGAACTCCTGTGGTTCATCACAGAAAGGTGTGACCTCTACGGGAGTGGTGATAATTTCCGACACCAACAGTTGAAACAACCGTGTACGTAATTTCCTATCGTGGTGGTGGTGGTGGTGTTAATGATTGTTGTTTTAAGGGGCGGAACATTGTAATCATCGGTCTAGTATAGTTATGATAAATTATTATGGATGATTCTTATGTTCATTCCTAAAATTCAGGTTACATTAAATGGGACACTGACAAAGTTGATAAAATGAACCTGTAGACTACGTTGAAATAAATATTCTGGTAGATCATTTTTAAATTGCTTATTCTCCCAGCTCAGCCTCATGCACGGACTCTGCGAGGAATCAGTCCTCTTCCATCGCAAGGACGGTGTCTGGGAGCTGAATACATTTTGTCAGCAGATACAACTGGGGATGGTGACATGTCGATTGCCCAGACCACCGCTAACTTGAGTTTAATTAAGGGTCAGTGAAATGATTTGCCTGGTGGTGTAAATGGGTAACTAGAACAAACATTTTCTAGACGACCGAGGTGGGGTTCGAACCCACGCATTACCGGTGCTAGTGAGGCACGAGCTAGCAATTAGGGTTCGCAGCCACTGTGGCCGGCCTTTTTGATATAAGAATAAATACAGGTGACAGAGCAAGTGTCCCAATGTCTCGGACGCTATAATGTTCTGAAACCCGTGATATGTGTCTGGCCTGCAGCGACAGCAACAGTTACTGCTAACAGTTGGGGATTGGTAGCATTTCATTTATCGTCTACATTTGACACCCTGGGTTTTAACAATCAATCTGTATTGTAAGGAAATAATTATAATTGTGTTTGAGTTTGTTATTACAGGAGTTTCAATTTGCGTCAACGAACGCCGATCAAAATTGTATACTATTCAATTCTCATATACGGTATGGCTTTAAACTCGATTGTATCGCCTTGAAAAGTCGTAGCCTCTTTGGCGCAGTGGAAAGCGCGTTGGACTTCTAATTCAAAGGTCGTGGGTTCGATCCCCACAAGGGGTGGTTATATTTTAAATGAACGAAGTAAGACTACGAAGCCAAGACTCAACGGGTGTTCGGAATTAGCAAATGAATAGTAGAACCCCAATTTTAGTTTATATTGATTATTGCTTTGAGGAGCGAAACAACGAGGTCATCGGCCCCAAGTCCAATATTGAGCTGCTAGTTGAACATACTGGAGATGTTTCTGTGATAAGAATCTTTGGGATTCAATATCTCAATACTCTCGCGATTAACTAATATTATTATTATTATCAATCTTGTTTGGTCACATTGGACCACTTGAGTCGTTCCACAATCACTTCTTCTTTGAAGGTAGTACTGCTTGGTTCTTGCGTTCTTTCCAGTACTTTTTCATTCTTTCAGATCGGGATTTTCTCAACTCATCTGAAATCTCCATAGGCTTTCTATGTGTCATTTCTGCAGAAAATTTGTGAGTTTTAAGAATAGAGTTAATTTTATTTCTCTCCTCGGCATGTGTTATCTTGAGTCCAACTGCTTTGAGATCTTGTTGGATTTCTTGGATCCATTTTCCTCCAGTTTTCTTTCGTAGATTTCTCATCACTAGTTGGCGTACAATTCTGTTTTCTGGAAACCGTAAGATGTGAAAAAAATATGAAATTCTTTTTTTCTTCATTGTGCTGGTGATTGGATCAATCTATTTGGGAGAATCCTCCAGACTCCCTCAACTTGATACTTTTTATTTATGCACGTTGTAATGATTCTTCTTTCCGTTTTGAGGAGCTGATCAGTTCTTTGTTCATTTTTAATTTGGAACAGTGTTTCTCAAGCATAAGTGGCTTCAGGGAAAGTTACAGTTCTATGTTGGATCTTAGTAGCTATTGATAGGCTTTTTTTTTTAATTATACGTTGACCAGGTTAGAGATTGTGCCTTTTTCATTTTATTTGTTCTATTTATCCAAGTTACTTTTTTCGTTTATGTGTGATAATTCCTCCAAGATACTTAAATTGAGGAACGAAGTTAATTTTATGATCATTTATATAGACTTAATTTATATCTAAGGGTTTCATAGGCATATAATATACTAGCAGGTACCCGCGGCTTCGCTCGCGTCATAGTCGTGTCATATTGTTATTCAATGAAATCCAGGATTAACCCCGTTAACACCCCCTTTAGAACCTGAATATCTAAAAATCCCTCCTTAGAACATGTTTTCGACTCAGAACAAACATATCCCCAAAATATTATTCTTCTAACTAATACAGTAGTTTTGGTTGGTCGATGAGAGTGAATATCCGAAAATCCTTCCTTAGTGGACGTTTTTATTCCAGAATTTCACCCCTGCTCATGGGCCCCTTAAATTGGATTTATGAAAAAACGGTCGGACACCTATATATTTACTTATTTATTTATTTATTTATTATTAAGCTGATTGTTTTCCTCTGAGTTTCAAACTCCTCTCCTATGTAGTTTAAGAAATGAACGCTCCATTAGGAATCCTTCAACCCCCACTTTTCACCCCTTTCACTCATAATATACACCACATCGAAAAACCATTTTGTCAGCTTATTTTTAAAGTTTAGTTTATATGCCAAGTATCACATCCTGAAATGAAACCACTCGTGAGATATTGTTATTCAATGAAATGCACGTTTACCCCCTTAACACCCTTTTAGAACCTGAATATCCAAAAATCTTTTCTTAGTGGACGTTTTCGACATACAACGAACATATCCACAAAACTTCATGTTTCTAACTTCAATAATTTTGGCTGGGCGATGATGAGTGGGTGATTCAGTCAGGACATTTTCTTTCATTTATTTTTGAGAATTTCACCCCTCCCCATGAACCCCTTAAATGGGATTTATGAAAAAACGGTCGAGCACCTATTTACATATCTTTAAGCTGATGTTATTCCGCTGGATTTCAAACTTCTCGCTCATGTCGTTTAAGAGATACACGCTCCGTTAAGAATCCTTCAACCCCCAATTTTCACCCTTTTCACCTCATAATAAACACCTTATCGATAAAACCTTAGATATAAGTCTGCTTAATTTTATTGACTAATTTATTTGCCGAATATCACATCCCCAAATGAAACAACTCGTGAGATATTGTTAATCAATGAAATGCAAGTTTAACCCCCTTAAGACCCCTTCAGAACATGAATATCCTAAAATCCATCATTAGTGGACGTTTTCGACATACAACGAACATATCCCCAAAATTTCAAGTTTCTAACTGCAATAGTTTTGGCTGGGGGATGATGAGTGAATATCCAAAAATCCTTCCTTAGTGGACTTCTTTTCCCAGAATTTCACCCCTCCCCATGGGCCCCTTATATTGTATTTATGAAAAAACGGTCGACCACCTATTTACTTATTTTTCAAGCTGATTATTCCCCCTGAGTTTCATATTTTATGCCTCTGTATTTTAGGAGATACTTGTTCCGTTAGGAATCCTTCAACCCCACTTTGCTCACATACACCTCATAATATACACTTCATCGAAAAACCCTCAGACATGTCTTCTTATTCTTAATGATGAGTTTATATGCCGAGTATCGCATCCCCCAAGGAAACCAATCGGGAGATATTGATATTCAATTAAATGCAGGTCTACTCCCTTAACACCCCTTTAGAACCTGAATATCCAAAAATCCTTCCTTAGTGGACGTTTTCGACATACAACGAACATAACCCCAAAATTTCATGATTCTAAATTCAATAATTTTGGTTGTGCGATGATGATTGAGTAAGTCAGGACATTTTCTTTCATTTATTTTTCAGAATTTCATCCTTCTCATGAACTCCTTAAATTGGATTTATGAAAAGAAAACGGTCGAACACCTATTTACTTATTTCTAAGCTTCTACCCCCCCCCCCCCCCCCCCGAGTTTGATGAGTGAGTGAGTTAATCAGTTAGAACACTTTCTTTCCTGTTTTTCCCCCCAGATTTTCACTCCTCTCAAAGGGCCCCTTAAATTGGATTGTTGAAAAAACGGTCGCTCACCTATTTGCTTATATTTTAAGCTGTTTTTTTCCGCTGAATTTCAAACTTCTCACCTATGCTGTTTAAGAGATACACGCTCCGTTAAGAATCCTTCAACCCCCAATTTTCACCCCTTTCATCTCATAATATACACCACATCGATAAACCCTTAGACATATGTCTGCTTATTTTTAATGATTAGTTTACATGCCGAATATCACATCCCCATAGAAACAACTCATGAGATATCGTTATTTAATGAAATGCACGTTTACCCCCTTAACACCTCTTCAGAACCCGAATAATCAAAATTCCTTCCTTAGATGACGTTTCCAACTTAGTCTTCTCTGGGCGATGATGAGTCAGTGAGTCAGTCAGGTTATTTTCTTTCAATTATTTCTACCAGAATTTTACCCCTCCCCATGGGCCCCTTAAATTGGATTTATGAAGAAACGCTCAAACCCCTATTAAATTATTTTTAAGCTGTCTTTTTCGCCTGAGTTTGATGTGTGAATGAGTTAGTCTGTCAGTTAGGACACTTCTCTCCTTTTTTTTTCTTCAGAATTTCACCCCACCCCATTGGCCCCTTAAATTGAATTTATGAAAAAAAAACCATTGAGCACCGATTTACTTATTTTTTAAACTGATTTTTTTCCGCTGAGTTTCAAACTTCTCACCTATGTCGTTTAAGAGATACACGCTCCGTTAGGAATCCTTCAACCCCCACTTTTCACCCCTTTCACCTTATAATATACACCACATCGAAAAACCCTTGGACAAATGTCTGGTTATTTTTAATGAATAGTTAAATGCCGAGTATCATATCCAAAAATGAAACCACTCGTGAGATATTGTTATTCGATAAAATGCAGTTTTAACCCCCTTAAGACCCCTTTGGAACCTGAATATCCGAAAATCCTCCCTTAGTGTACGGTTTTGACATTCAACGAACATATCCCCAAAATGTAATGTTTCTAATTTCAATAATTTTGGCTGGGCGATGATGAGTGAGCGAGTGAGTGAGTGAGTGAGTCAAGACATTTTCTTTCATTTTTTTTTTCAGAATTTCACCCCTCCCCATGAACCCCTTAAATTTGATATATGAAAAAAAACTGTCGAACACTTATTTACTTATTTTAAGCAGTTTTCTCTCCATGAGTTTGAAGAGTGAGTGAGTGAGTCCGTCAGTCAGTTAGGACACTCTCTTTCCTGTTCCCACCCCCCACCCCAGAAAAATCGCCCCTCCCCATGGGCTCCTTAAATTGGTTTTATGAAAAGAAAACGGTCGAACACCTATTTACTTATCTTTTAAGCTGATTTTTTTCCCATGAGTTTCAAACTCCTCGCCTATGTCGTTTAAGAGATACACGCTCCGTTAGGAATCTTTCAACCCCCAATTTTCACCCCTCTCACCTCATAATATACACCACATCGAAAAACACTCAGACACGAGTCTTCTTATTTTTAATGATGACTTTATATGCCGAGTATCACATCCCCCAATGAAACCAATCGGGAGTTATTGTTATTCAATGAAATACAGGTTTAACCCCCTTAAGACCCCTTTAGAACCTGAATATCCGAAAATCCTCCCTTAGTGGACGGTTTTGACATACAATGATCATATCCCCAAAATGTCATGTTTCTAACTTCAATATTTTTTGGCTGGGCGATGGTGAGTGAGTCAGGACTTTTTCTTTCAATTTCCTTTTTTTTTTTCACCCCTTCCCATGAACCCCTTAAATTGGGTTTATGAAAAAAGAAATGTCTAACACCTATTTACTTATTTTTAAGCAGTTTTTTTCCCCTGAGTTTGATGAGTGAGTCTGTCAGTCAATCAGTTAGGACACTTTCTTTTCTGTTTTTTTTTCCCAGAATTTCACCCCTCCCCATGGGCCCCTTAAATTGGATTTATGAAAATATAGTCAAACACCTATTTACTTATTTTTTAAGCTGATTTTTTTCCGCTGAGTTTCAAACTCCACGCCTATGTCATTTAAGAGATACACGCTCCGTTAGGAATCCTTCAACCCCCACTTTTCACCCCTTTCACCTCATAATATAGACTATACCACATCGAAAAACTCTCAGACACGTGTCTTCTTATTTTTAATGATGAGTTTATATGCCGAGTATGACATCCCTCAATGAAACCAAGCCGGAGATATTGTTATTCAATGAAATGCGGGTGTACCCCCTTAACACCCCTTTAGAACCTGAATATCCAAAAATCCTTCCTTAGTGGGCGTTTTCGACTTACAACGAACATATCCCCAAAATTTCATGTTTCTAACTTTAATAGTTTTGGCTGGGCGATGATGAGTCAGTCAGTCAGTCAGGACACTTTGTTTTATATAATAGATAATAAAAACCCCTGGCACTACAGCCCATGAGGGCCTATGCCTACCACGATTAACTAGTGAAAATATTATGTTCGGGATTATGTATCGCGTGTTTTTTTGTTGTTGTTGTTTTTTTTAGTCGTTTACCCTCCAGGTTGGTGGAACCCACGGACTCAGCGAGGGAACTCACCACTACCGCCTCTACGGGCAGTGTCATAGAGCTGGGAACATCGAATCGGAAGGGATAAAACTGGTGAGATGGAATTGGTACCTCGCCCAGGCGGCCTCACCTGCAAAGCGAACAGGGGCCTCATGAGGGAAGGTAAGGGATGGATAGGCAAGGAAGAGGGAATGAGGCGGCCGTGGCCTGGAAGAAGATACCATCCCGTCATTTGCCCGAAGACGAAGTGGGAAACCACGGAAAAGCACTTCGAGGATGGCTGAGGGGGAATCGAACCCCCTCTACTCATTTGGGCCACCCGAGGCTGAGTAGACCCCGTTCCAGTCCTCGTACCACTTTTCAAATTTCTTGGCAGAGCCGGGAATCGAACCCAGGACCTCCGGGGCGGCAGCTAACCATGCTGACCTCTACGCTACGGAGGCGACATGTATCGCGTGTAATGAACATTATTTCCTCTCGACATACACATGGCAGAAGAATTTCAATAGCTATTATAGAGCTCAGCAACTTGAAGTGAAACCCTGGCGACGGCGCTAGCTCTGTCAGCCAGTGTGACAGAGAGGAGGGCAAGCTTGAGCGAGAGAGTGGACTGTCATCGCTTGTCAACACATCTATTGGCTCCCGGCCAGCGATGGACTACACCCCTCTGTACAGATATTGGTCTTGCTTGAGTTGGTCAGAGCGGGCAGGGGGGAAGTACTTTTAGTTCACATTTTTTCCGGGGTTTCAGTTCGAGTTGCTGAGCTCTATCGACTATTTAGGTCTGTTTAGTTTCTCTTGATGGATGCAGTATTTTTAGCCAATTTTCATTTATGGAGAAATAGGCTTATGAGATCACCCATTGCCCGTGTATATTATGTGTGTGTGTCCGTAATAAAATCTAAACAGCTAGATCAATTTCAATGAAACTCGGTACTATTTCGTCCGAGGGGCGTGGTGGCGCATTGGTGAAGCTGCTGGCCTCTCACCAAGGTGGACTGGGTACGATTCCCGTTCAATGCATGTGAGATTTACGAAGCGAAATGCCACGTCCTGTGGTTCGGATTCCACGTAAAGAGGAGGTCCCATGGCTCATAATCACAAGATTCACGGTCACGTAAAACTGCAATCTTCCTTTTATTTTGTCCGACCCCGACCGTGCCGTTCAAACTTTATTACGTCTCACCAATTCAACATGGCGGCTGTGTGAAATATTTATTGGCATTCTATATCTCCAAAACTATTACTGATATCACCATGGCATTTTATACGGTAATAAAGGACACTACTAGAAGTTCACCTATGTGACTTTTGGAAACCTGGTAACTACAAAACCAACATGGCGGCCAAGCGAAGTTGCGACTTTTAAATAGACGTTTCTCGCGATTTAACCATCCAAGCGCAGTGAAACTTGGTACAGCAAATGTTTATACACATTGTAATGCACTAACATCTAATTTAGTTCAATTGTTTACATATCCTCAACATGGCGGCTGTGCGTAATTTTATAATTACGTTTTTATTTCTTGTGTCCTAATCATGCGATTGAAGTTTGTATAATACACCTACGTAATAATCTTCAGGTAATAGTTCATAACTCTATGGCGTACATATATACAAATCGAACATTGTGACCATCCGAAATAATTAGACGGTTCTCAATATCTACGAATCTATTACAGCAATCAAACTGACTTTTTTTATGTTGATAGAAGCAAATGACATAAGTAGGATATATAATAATTTTATTAATGCGGCCAATGGCCATGCACTTTTCTTTTCAGGACGGGACAGGGAAGGGATATTGAAAGGAAATCGGCCGTGGACCTATTGAAAGGAACCGTCCCGGCATTTGCCTGGTGATGAAAATGGGAAACCACGAAAACCATTTCCAGGACGGCCGAAGTGGGAATCGAACCCACGCTCTCCCGATGCCAGCGAGGCACGAGGTAGCGCCTTAGCGCTCTCGGCCACCGCGGCCGGTATAAGTAGGATATATGAAAATAGGCTATTTAGTTCTTCACGGAAATACTTATTGTATTTGTCTGTTGGTACAGGATAGAGTATACTAGTTCATTTTCAAATACGGTATGGTTTTGAAGTATATTTCATCGTTAAACGAACAAGTAGCCCCTTTGGCGCAGTGGAAAGCGCATTTGACTTCTAATTCAAAGGTCGTGGGTTCGATACCCACAAGGGGCTATGCCATTTTAAATGTACAAAGTAAGACTGCGAAGCCAAGATTCTAGTCGTTACTTTACATCTCCGCGTCATTCATGGCTGTGATTATGCATATGTTGGTTATTTAGTTTTGGCACCTTAGTTATAACTGGATTAATAACTCACTTAGATGGTTCCAAGTTTCACAGGCCCTCGATGTAGTCCCCATCGTTGCGTACAACGTGTTCCCAGCGATGCGGAAGTCGTTGGATCCCGTTGGCACTGCCCAATCTATTGATGGTACGAAGAGAGAGCTTGCTCCCCGCGCATTGTCATCTTCATCTTCGGGATGAGATCATAGTCGCAGGGACTGATGTTGGGAGAATATGGGGGGCGATAGAGGACCTCCCAGCCCCAGCGATCCAACAATGCCGACACAACGCCTGCTGTGTGTGCCCTAGCATTGTCATGCAGAACGATGGGCGGTGTAACCATGTGGTGGCGCCGTTTCCTTCTTAGAGCTCCTCGGAGATGGTCTTGCAGAAACGAACAATAGTACGCCGCATTAACGGTTTGCCCTCGGGCAACAGTATGGCAGCGCTTCCGTACCATTGAAGACGTTAAGCAGGCTGCCTACTGTCGACCAAAATATTATGTGCACTCGAGTTTGAAGGTTGTTTGTGAAGTAACCAATAGACCTACATAATATCCAATAACATCATCATTTTCGTCGTTCTATTGTACGTTAGATCATGTAGGTTTGGCATTTTTAATTTATATTTTAATATTTTTTTATCGCAGTTGAAACACAAAAAGTGCCCGTTTTTAAGCGTGTTTCGACCATGCTTCACATTTATGAATTATTATCTCACAACCCCGTCATCAGATCGAATCCAAATTTTAACACAATATACATTGGAATGTTGTATAACCGGGTTATTAATTTCAACATTTTGTGAGTTCAAGAACGAAAGTTGTTATCATTTTTGTAAGGTAACTTTTTCTCCGCTCGGGGTCGTTGGAAAATGTAGTTCTTGGTCGCGTTGTAATCCTTATAGATCAAAAAGTTATGCTTTATGACTGTGAAATACGTAAATTAATTCACTTATTTTATATTGGTTTGTATTTGTACGAGAAATTAAGTCATGGTTCAACTGCTAGCCAGGGGCAGATGACCTCGTAGTTCCGCCCCTTAAAACAACAATAACTAACTAACAACTGCTAGCCGCTCCGGAAAATGCTGTACAGCGTTGCTCATATGGAGCCCATCACTATCGAGCGAGGCGTGCCATGAAGCGTGATGGAGCCCACCTTGGCAACGCTGTACAGCTTTCACCGGAGCGGCTAACTGGTGAACCATGTCAAGGTGATCAGTAAAAACTAGGATTTTGTCTTCTGGGAGTTCAGAAGTCTCGTTATCTGACACGGAACACCTTTTAAGGGTCGGAAACTGAATAAGCGCCTTACGGCCAATATTTACGTTGTGTATATCAAACTTGGCGATGAATGATGAACGAGCGAACGGGAGGCGCTCATGACACATTTTTTTCGTGTAATACCCGGCCACTTCTACTGTATAGTACTATTTTAATTTTTCCCCTTATGAATACTCATCGCCCCCTCCCTCTTATGTATTCCCCCCCCCCCCCCCCTCATAACCCAAATCGCCCACTTGTTGGCGATCGACCCCAGGTTGGGAACCATTGGTCTAACCGAATAATAATAGTTTTTTTAACTCTTCAGTCGGTCAACACGAATTTGCCCAAAAACTGGGTGGGTTAAAAAATATATATGTACCAAAAAATTACACTTCTGGAAAAAATTATATGTTCGGTTGGTTCCTCAGTTTAGGGGCTGCGACAACGCGGTCATGTAGCCCCGTGTACTTTGGGTGTGTGTAGAATCTGTATGATAACCGGTGTTAATTGTGATGACTGTATTAGTTTGTGTTATCTGTTTTCAATTCAAGTGAGGACTGCAGACAATGATTTTTTTCAAGTAGTTTTAACTTTTGCCGCCAAACGCCACCGTCAACGACTACTAGTTCAGAACTTGATTACCAGATGCCACCGCGGTCAGCTCCTGGCGACGAACGTCGGAACCTAAGAGCGTTTATCAAATGTTTAACCGATATATAATTTAGCTTCTCACAGGTGTAATTAGTGGAAGGTTCTTTAACATGTCTTAAATCTATGACATGGGACCGCCGGCTTTACGTCCCCTCCGAAGGAAGGCACACTGAGGGATTTTTAACGCTCTTAAAAATCCGACGACTTCTGCCGGATTTGAACCCGCGATCTTGGGCATAGAAGCTCAGCAAGCTACAAACTACGAAATTATATGTACGTTACGGTATAATGGGGCAGTGATCATAATTAATAGCCTACATGTAATGTTTTCCAGAAGTGTTAATAATGTTTTGTACATATAGCCTGTTATATACATTGTAGTCGTCTCTGTGGTGTAGTGGTCATCATGATTAGCTGCCACCCCGGAAGTCCGTGGTTCGATTCCCGGCGCTGCCACGACATTTATAAAGTGGTATGAGGACTGGAACGGGGTGTACTCAGCCTCGGGTGGTCCAAATGAGTAGAGGGGGTTTGATTCCCACCTCAGCCATCCTCGAAATGGATTTCCCTGGTTTCCCACTTTGTCTTCGGGCAATTGCTGGGATGGTATCTAACGTAAGGCCGCGACCGCCTCCTTCCCTCTTCCTTGCCTATTCCTCCCACTCTTCCCATCCCTTCATCAGGCCCCTGTTCGCTTTGCAGGTGAGGCCACACACCCCAGTTGTATCCCCATACACAGAGTCTCAAGCTCCAGGACACTGCCCTCAGTGGCGGTAGAGGTGGGATCCCTCGCTTAGTCCGTGGGAAATGCCAACCCTGGAGGGTAAAACGATAACGGAAATATATACATTGTACCCCGTCCAGTCTTTGGGCAAATGTGAGTTGACCGACTGAAGAGCTTCAAATAACTGTTTGTATAGGTAACACAGAAAAATGGCTTCAAAAATGTACGAATAATCCCTCCCTATATTATTCTGCTAAGGTCCCATTCCAGTTTTGAACCGAAAATAAGGTCCAATTAACACCAACCTACGCATAAGGGGTACCTATAGGTTCAGCATAACCCAATGCGCAAGCGAAACGCACTCACTTACTCTTTAAATGCCTCACAATTAAATAAATACCTTAAAACATGTATATTTTCAATGAAATAATGAAAGAATGCAACACGGTAACCATGGTAACAGAATCTCACAGGTCCATCTATTTCTGTAAGACGCAATGCAATTCCAAATATTACATTACTGTGAAAGTTTCCAGACGGTTATAAGGTTGTCACTGAACCAAATTAAGCTGTAAAATTCATCAATACATACAGTATAATGCGCTTAAGGGGGTCAAGGGGTACTCTAGATTTTTTCACGCAATTTTCACGTGTGAGTGTGGTACGAAACGTCTTTTTCACCCGACTATAAAGCGTCTCCGAAAACCACATTTAAAGGCCCTTAACTTAACAGTGTCTGTGATATTCACTCTGATATACATATGAAGGAATGACAATCCCCTAACCTCTGCACCAGTAGCAGAATTGATAAAGTCTGATTATTCATACCAAGGATAAATCAGTAATAGCATTTATGATTGAGATTTTGTAAGTGTACTCTTTACAACTAGAATATTCGCGGGCGAAGCCGCAACGGGTAATGCTAGTAATAGATTAATCGGCTAATCGATAAATCGATTAATTAATTAGTAAACACGAGATAAGATAAGAAGATTAAATGAGAGGTCATCGCTTAAGTTGAGTTACGCCTACTTTCGGAATGATGTATAGACATCTATAAAAGTTACTTTTTGCCTAAATATACGAAGTGTTCTTCCTTGTTTATGTTAACATTAACCAAATAAGAATCAGTGACAGTGCAAGGACAATCATCAATTAAATTGGGAAGGGTTTCGAAACGAGGAAACGAAAAGTTCAGCATTTGCCTGGAAGGAAGATGGGAAACCACAGAAGATCATATTCAAGGTTGCCTTCGGGGGGATTCGAACCTCCTCGCCTCCCGGATGTGAGCGACTACCATCTGTCATGCCGTAACGACCACGGCTAACTCATCCTGTGGTGACAACAATGATACGTCACAACTTGCTCTAGCCTGTTCCAACAGAGAAATACAAAAATGGTACAGAGACGGTACACAGGCGTAATTAGTCGATATAGTAGCTATATTTTATTTAAAATAAAACCACCGTCAGTTCAAAAGTGTATATATAATTTATGTATATATGTATCTATCTATATCAGTTTCTTGTGGACACGATAACTGCTGTAAGTTTGCACCAATCACTTTGAATTTTTTACATACTATGTCCCCCTATATAATCTCGCTCGAGTTCGTTAATGGGAAAAATCGGTCGAAGGGGGTAAAAATGGGGGGCTTTTTTTCGAAAAAGTGAAATATCACTATAACTCTCTTAATATGTGAAATATCGAATCCCTTCAAAGTTCATATTATGTGTCGGATACGTGCCAAAAATTTATGTTTAAAAAGTTTTTTGGTAGCACCAACCATTGACCAATGGGGTGGAAAAAAGTGGGTTTTTCGGGAAACATTAATCATATCTCTCTTAATAGGCACAATATCAAAACCGTACAAAATGGACGATATTCCCTTAATAATTACCTAAAACTTTTGTCTGAAAGAATTCTTGACACAACCCACCATTACTCCAAGGGATGAGAAAAACGATTTCGGAATTAGAAGAAAATGCCAAGAGCCATCAGAGGTTACCATGACAACGCTTCTAAATTGATGAGGGATGAGCTATCAGAGGTTGCCATGACAACGAAATCACATTCAGTTTTCCATATGACTAATTGGGAAGCGGATCCGGTGACGTAGCCTAGCTGGTAGCATGCTGAACTTCAAAGCCGGCCGAAGTCGTCGGATTTTCAAAGAGCGCTGAAAATCCCTCAGTATGCTTTCCTTCAGAGGGGAAGTCCAACGTTCGTTGCAAGTTGCGGCGGCATCTAGCAGCCAAGTTTACAGCTAGGTGTCGTTGACGGTATATTTGGTACCAACATTAGGAACTACTACTTGAAATTTACCGTCTGCAGTCCTTACCTGAATTACAAACTAATACAGCCATCAAAATTAACACCGTTTATCAGACAGATTCTACACACACCCAAAGTACACGGGGTTACATGACCGCGTTGTCGCAGCCCTAAACTGAGGAATCAACCAGCATCTCTGCCGGAGATAAAATTTGACGTGAAGAAGTAACAGACTGTTAGATAGTTACACATCAGTTCCATACCTTGCTAAGGACAGTGTGACCACAAGTATAAAAATGGACCCCAAATGACAAGAAGGTTACCGTCCCCCTAAGACAATAAAATGTTAAAAATATGCATAGTAAGACGAAAGAAAATTTAATTGAGCTCCAATTACATTGTAAAATACTTTCTCGCAATAAATGAGGTCTGATCCTTCTACGAAAACCTGCATATTTTGCCTATTATAGCCTATCCCCTTGTTTCCCCGGTGAAATCTACCTCCGCCTTCCGGCGAGCCGAGAGGAGTTTTTAGCCTACTTTTCACATTTTGCAAAAATTAGGAAAAAGTAGACTTATGAGATCGGGCAAATGTGTGTCTGTCTGTCTGTCCTTCTGTCTGTCTGTCTGTCTGTCATTCTGTCTGTCTGTGTGTGTGTCCCCCCCCCCTATCAACTCCTAAACCCCTGGAGCAATCGAAACAAAATTTGGTAGGAGTAAATGTCTACACCCGAATATCTCACGGCCATATTTGAAAATGATGTCAGTGCTACCAACTGCTAAAAAATCGCAATTGAAATTTGAGCTCCATGTTGGATATCTTGGAAGGTATGAATGGGAGCTATTTCAAAATTGGCACACGTATAGATAATAATATTGCAGTTTAATTTCCAGGAGGCCATACATGGCAGTGTTGCCAAAATGATTATAAGCCTGCTGATAGGTCCAATTTTAAAATGCATGTAACTTTTATACTATCTAATGGATTTCATACAAAATTGGCACAACAATAGATCATATTATTTCAGATTATTTCTGACCAATACATGCATGACATTGTTGCCAACATGATTTTACGTGCGCTGTTAGATCCAATGTTTAACTGCATGTAACGTCCATGCTATTCATTGGACTTCAACCAAATTTTGTATTCTGTACCTTAAGAGATGGAACTAAGAATATATTCAGTCATCAAGTCTGCCAACTGTAGTGCTCTATTAGGCAACATTATGCAAGGTATACAGCATTTCGAACTAATTAGAAATGTTGATATTAGCAACTTAATTTCTTTATTATTCTAGATAGTTTCATATACTGTAGAATAATCATTGGCATAAAAAGTAGGCTCTTAAGTTCGTCACGGAACTTCTTGTTTTCTATTGCCTTCAGGGCGGACCCTATCTTCGTTCCCTTTCCTATCTGCCTTTCAAGTTTCTCCTTTCTTCCAAATCGCTTAATTCTCTTTCTTCTAGGGCTGAGGGTATTTCCTTGAGCTGTCTATTATCATATATACCTAGGTATTAGTTTTTGTACCAAAATCATCCAAGTCGTCTCAATAGTACAGGAAAAATCTTGCATTTGTTGAAAAGTCAACAAAAATTATTATTTTTATATTTTTATTTTTATTTTTTAGCGTATGGCTTTTAGTGCCGGGAGTGTCCGAGCACATATTCGGCTCGCCAGTTTTGTAGCTACTTCGAGGTGGACACCCAAGGGGTGAGCTACACGTATGGTCGCGTGTGGAGTGTTGTCTGGGGAGAAAAGTTTGAATGTAAGGACGAGAAGTTGGAAGGTAGCGCCTGTGGCCTATAATTAGGGACCAACCCGGCATTTGCCTGGAAGGAAGATGGGAAACCTTTATTTGTTTATAAAGTGTTTTTTTTAACAAATAAACAAGACGATAGCCCCTACGAGAACTCTGTCGCATACAGCCCGCATAGCAGTAGAGCCAGGCGGGTAGTCTATACACATGGGGTGCACGCAACCCATTACGCGAGAGTTCTCGCACGGGTCCGCTAAGTAGGCTATATATTATTTCCGTAGTATAGATCCCTCCTGCGGCGCTCACAAGCGACCGATCGTGACAAATGAGCATTCAAATCAAAGCGAATAGACATTAGCAGTGACGAATTGCACTCTAATTTCATAAATATCTATGATTTCTTTAAAAAATGACTTAAACAAATTTTCTGTGCGATTTGCAGATACTGTTGCTGTATGAAAATACGCTCCGTAATTGCTGTCCACTTCACATTTTGGCAGCTGTGATGCCTGTTTCATGTCATTTTAACATTCTGAGGTATTTCCTTTATCATTTGCATGGAATTCAGAAACAGTAAATCAAATGAATGAGTACTCAAATCGTATAATTTCATAAATATCGAATAACCGGCGAGTGTTATGATGATCTAATTATCTGTTTTAAGTTAGGAAACGTAGAACTTGGATTTCTAGCTGAAATGTAAATAGTGTTCTATAATAATTTGGTTGAAAGAAAAACATAACAACCTTTCTCCGTAAGTCCCTCATTATAAACCTATTGGGGAAAGTGTGGTTATGAACACGCGCACGGATCCGCCAGTTTTCTTTGTTCCTGTTCTGCCCATTTCTTCTTCTAGTGTGTAAGTTAGATATACAGTATAACCCCTCAAATCCGAACTAATTGGGGCTGTAGCCTGTTCGGATTTCAATTTGTTCGGATTAGCCGAAATATATCCATAACATAATGACCAGCCCTCGTTACGGCATAGGACTGTATCCTACATTGAGCGAGGCAGGCTGGTTTGGCGCAAACAGCGAACATGAAATATTGAGTCTGGACCAAAGTCAACATGACGGCAATGTATCTAATGACAGTGAGGAAGAAGAAACTTCGGCGGACAATGTGACTTATACTGAATCTGCATCTGCTGTTGACATCGCATTGCGCTTCATAGAACAACACGCAGCAGCCACGCCAAACGATCTCATCTTACTGCGACGCTGGCGGCAATTGCCTCCGCGGGAAGGTTTTCGTCACTGCTACAATATTGAAGATAACTGATTTCAAGTGAAAGATTAAGTGATATTTTGTGTGTTTCGATTGCTATTTCATTGTTTTAGTACTTTGCTAAATAATAATACGGAATAATAATAACCAACGTTTCCGTTTCTCAATCTTGTATGGGATAAGTAGTCTATGTTGGCACTTTTGCACTATGCTAACTGTACTTCTTGTTAATTTTTCAACTAGGCCTAATTATGTAAAATGCGGTCATAATGCAGAGTACGGTATATGATTGTTTTCTGCCCAAGTAAATAAGTTTCTCTTTTTTGCGTGTATTTTTTCAAACTTCAAATTGTTGAAAGATCCTCGTTCGGTTTACCCGGGATTTCGGATTTCCGGGGTTCGGATATGAGGGGTTTCACTGTAAGTAGTTAGCTGTTGTCGTAAGTAGATTTCATTTTCATTTCCATTCACATTCAAATCATTAGGGGACGATAACGTAGTTGTTAGGTTGTATTTCTATACTTTCACTACTCAGAAACTAAGATGGCCAAGATGTACTTCATCTATTTTCTTTTTTTCTTTTAGTCAATTTTACCCTCCAGGTTGGTGTTCCCTACGGGCTCAGCGAGGGAAATCACCACTACCGCCTTTCCAGACAGTGTCCTGGAGCTGCGAACACTTGGACGGAGTGGATACAACTGGGGAGGTGTGATCAGCACTTCGCCCAGTCAGCCTCACCTGCAAAGCGAACAGTGGCCTCATGAGGGATGGGAAGGGAAGATCGGGATGGATAGGCAAGGAAGAGGGAAGGAGGCGACCTTGGCCTTACATAAGGTACCATCCCAGCATTTGCCCGAAGACTTCGAGGATGGCTGAGGTGGGAATTGAACCCCCTCTACTCATTTGGACCACCCGAGGCTGAGTAGATCCCGTTCCAGTCCTCATATCACATTGCAAATTTCGTGGCAGAGCCGGGAATCGAACCCAGGACGTCCGGGGTGGCAGCTAACCACGCTGATCACTACGCAACAGGAGCGACTTTAACTTTTAATAATCTTTCTTTTGAAGCTAAGATGGATCTATGGTCAAAGAGTATGTGTTGGATATCACAAGGCACAGTGGAAAGCGCGTTCGACTTCGGATTCAGAGGTTGTTAGTTCGATCCCTAAAAGGTACGGCATCTTCTTACACTCTCTCTCTCTCTCCTCTGTAAGAAAGATGAATAATAGGCCAAATATGGATATGCTACTTACCGTAACGTCCCTTCGGCGCAGTGGAAAGCGCGTTAGACTTCTAATTCAAAGGTCGTGGGTTCGATTCTCACAAGAAGTGGCACTACTATTTAAACACACTTACTCCTCTGAAGCCAGGATGGATCATTAGGCAAATAAAAATATGGAATATATAACAAGGCCCCTACAGCGCAGTGGAATATGCGTGGATTTGTAACTCAAAGGTCGTATGTTCGATCCCCAGAAGGTGCACCACTTTTTATACTCACTCACTCACTCATCTGAAGCCAAGGCGGATCATTAGACAAATAATGATATACAATATATAACAGGGCCCCTTTGGCGCAGTGGAAAGCGCGTTGGATTTCTAATTGAAAGGTCGTGGGTTCGATCCCCACAAGGGCTGGCACTAAGTTTTATACTCACTCACTCACTCCTCTGAAGCCAAGGCGGATCATTAGACAAATAATGATATGCAATACATATCAAGGCCCCTTTGGCGCAGTGGAAAGCGCGTTGGACTTCTAATTTAAAGGTCGTGGGTTCGATCACCACAAGAGATGCCACTACATTTTATACTCACTCACTCACTCACTCCTCTGAAGCCAAGACGGATCATTAGACAATATTCAATACTGTACCCTTGCGTTATTATAAGGAGCATATGATCGTATCCCAACTGGCTCACGGTCTTTCGTGGCATGGGGCGTCCAACCCACTGTACGATCATACGTTCAAGATTTGAGTCTACCAGGTGACTACTCTACATGGAAACACAACAGATTCCTAAATACAGAGTTTAATGATCCTAATATCATGGCAAAATACAACAAAAACTCAAAAATTACAATTACATTTACACTCCCACAACTCAAGTAAAATATATGGAGTGCGCAGACGATGATTTCAACCAATAACACAATCCCTAATCTGTTTCATCTGCACTCTGCAGCTCTGTTTCACCAATACAAAGATCAGATCCACTTAAATGCTCTGAGCTCCTAAGGCATGCTGCAACATCTTGTGAGTCTTTATTAAGATTGGCGCTCTTCCGCACCCAAATATACCCTACACTTCCTAATATTTATACTTTTTGACATTGACGAATGTTCATAGTGTCTTTCACATCACTTCATTAACCTTAATTAGTATATCACAACACAACAAATTACTAAAAACACAAGTTATCACTGAACAATCATTAAATGTAATCATTACAGATCCACATATACTGTCCGTTCTGAATCGGAACATTTACCTTTACTTATGTTTCAACAATATTAATCTCATTACATTTCTTTGTTTATTCTTGCGCTGTTTGTGTGAACAATCGTCTTCTTCCCCATAGATTTCAAACGCATTTATGAGTAACCTCTCCCTTCAAAATACACATAATTAATGATTTAGCATCACCATTCAACAATCTTTCGGGTCTCACCAAGTCGTTACTACCGTTACAAATGTGCCATTCCGTCCATTACTCTTACCCGTCTGAGTAAATTAGCATTAATTGGGTAATTACTCCTTAAAAGTGTATATCATTATTTAGCGCAGTTAAAATGTCATCAGACACTAACTTGGCCAAATATTATCCGATTTTTACGATCCAACAACATATCCCCATGGATATGATGCATGTAATTCATTTAATACAATAATATCAACCATTTCTCAATTACTTCAAGAGATGTGAATAGAGATTTCGGTGCTCCAGTACATAAATTTAAAGGGCTCGCGGTCACTCAGCTCCCCCGCTGCGAGCACAATAGGTTCGCTAAGCCCCTCCCTTTTCATCATGGCTACAACTTCCTACAGCCTGCCTGCGTCTGGCACTACTGGCCGACTTTTAAACTTGTAGACAAAACCTTGACGTTTGCCTCAGTTTCATACTGCAGGGGGTAAATGATTGGATGTGTCATTATGAACGGAATCAATCTAAATATGTAACAGCTAGATTTTAGGGTATGTAATTGGCTTACGATGGCTTTCAATCAATATTCTTAGCAAGGGATGGGATTACATTAGCTTCGCCGTCTAAAGGATGCAATCTGTGGCTTTTAGATGAGTGCCGGTCGAGTTTCCCATTTATTATCTCGCCGCACAAGTACGAACATGGTAGGAAATCACCATGATTCCTCCACGAAGAATTGTCCCACCACCACTTGTAGATGAAAATGAAAATCCACAGCCTGCTTCCAGTCTCCGACCGGGTCAGGAATGGAATGAATGAAGCCCCCATCTAGCGGCGAGGATATGGACTGTGCCGGCTGCCGAGGCCTGACGCACTCCTCTGGGGCAATGATTAAATGAATGACAGATGAAATGAAATGATAGTGGAGAGTGTTGCTGGAATGAAATTTTGACAGGGAAAACCGGAGTACCCGGAGAAAAACCTGTCTGCCTCCGTTTTGTCCAGCACAGATCTCACTTGGAGTGACCGGGATTTGAACCACGGACCCAGTGGTGAGAGGCCGGCGTGCTGCCGCCTAAGCCACGGAGGCTTCCACTTGTAGATCAATTATTTAATTATCTTACACAGGGTAGCACAGTTATTCCCCGGTAGCTGGAAAGATGCTGACAGTGGGTTACAAGCACCAAACCTGCCTCAGCTCTGCCGCGATCCATATGTACGCTCTAAGGCTGTACAAATACATTGTAGACTCGTAGATTAGCCCACTAGATTATCCGACACGCACGCATCTTGGATGGTCCCTGCGATTATTTACGTAAATCACTGGATTCTACGTCACATTTGCACGCTTATTGCGGCTACCCAATTCATAATGCACTCATATCCTCCCTGAATTTAATTATTATACCAAGGCTCTACATTAGCTCTTATTATAGGTATTACTTTACTGGCAATTATTTTCTCTGCCTTATTATTGGCTTTTAAGCTTAGCAATATAGCAATCATCATTATTTAGCATATCAATTACACTGAAAACTCTCATTACACTCTCTAATATACCTCTCAGTCTCCCACATATAATAACATTGTATTCTTTTATCGGACATGACACAATTTGCACGCTTCTACGGCATCAACATGCCGATTTTACATTTATTTTTGACTTGGACCTCTGATTATAATAATTATTATTATTATTATTATTATCAATTAACGTAACAGTTACATTGACAATCATCTTACGCATTACTTGTCGTAAGTCTATCATTCTCAATTCAAATTATTTTCTGTAACACGAGGAATGTAAACTCGTTCAATGATTATAGCAAATTCTAGAGCATTTCAAGGAATGATATGTTGTATGGTGAGCTATGAAATCATAGTAACATTTTTGGATGGTACTCACATTTTCTTGCGGGCTGGATTAATCCAATAGTTCAACACGTTACCCACCATAATGACTATTTCTAGCACATCTTCATACTTTTCACAAATAACACTTGATGTGGTTTGAACATGCTGATCACAGCTCGTAACATACACATTACACACTTAATATATACCACATTTGAATTTATCACACAATTTAAAACATATTAGATTCTCACTCTTTAACACAAACTTTGTACACTCGATTTTTATACACGATGCCTTCTTGGGCTTTTCGCTACTGCGTGATTTCAGATTCGCAATGCTGCAAGATCCGGACGTCCGTTTGTCTCCAACGAAAGTCTATCCCGAGTAGGTGTGTACATCTCCCATCTCCTACTGTGTTCCTATCTTCTCCCATCTAGTGTGCGCTCATTAAGCAATTCATCACAAATACCTGTGATTCCTTTCTTGTCTCCCTGATCTCTTGTATTTATTTACTAGTTTACAGTATGATACTCTAAAGATCATATTTATCCCTGCGGATAAGTCCATTGTCTATCACAACATAATGTGATTTGCCTACGCTGTACTGAATGACGTTTGCGTATAATAGCTGATTATATGCCTGTTGTAGACTGTTCATAATTCTATTGTAGAAATACTTTTAATAGGCTGCACAATGCACCTTTCATTGTCTATCTGTTCGATACTGACTTTAATGACTTGTGTACTGCGCGCACTTATATCATGTCAACGGACAGCTTGTCCTCTCACAAGTTGAGTCACAGAAGAACTGGCTCTCCCCAGCTTCTCCGTCCATATAAGGGATTCTGACAAAATGTAGTCCCTATTCACGCCAAGAGCGACACTTTTCTCACACACCGCGTTTACCGACAAGGTAACGCGTGATTCCTGATCGTCTTTTCACGGAGGTTTCAGATCTCCTTGCGTGCAGGTGATTCCTTCACTCAATTAATTAATATTAATTGTTTCTCTCCATGGCTTCCTGACGCTATCATCTGTGAATCTCCTGTGCCTCCTTGGCTAACCACTGCTCCTCCACTCTGGCTGCGTGAATTTACCTTCAATCTTATTTAGGCTTTAATTTAGGTGTTTCCACATCCCTAAATTAGCTTCCCTTGAATATAAGCATCTGGGTGTAAGTCTCCTCCCATTAGAATGCCTCGTTTGCCGGCAATTAATTAATTTCTCTTCGCGACCACCTCATTCCACCTTCTTTCCCTTGTCCGTCGGGGTTTTTATGGTCATTAGTAACTGTCTTGCCTCCCCTGTGACGCCTGGAAATATTCCATTGGAGTCGGTCTGCTCCTCCTATTTTTTAAAGCGATCTGTCACCTGTCAAGTCGCTCCGACTTTCTGGATCTTTGCTAGATTCTTGTATACTGGCTGCCAGTTTATACAATATTCTCTCTTAGCACTGCTAATAATTCCTGTTCCAGATATGAAATTGAGCTTTTATTACCTCAGTAAATTACTATATCATTGTCCCTCGGGTTCACTGTGCCTGATCCCCCTCAGAAATCAATGGTTCGATTCTTGGGAAAATCATAGACATGATTCTTCCTCCTCACAGACCCAGGTTCGATGCCAGTCAGCAATGATTCCATTGGGTACAATACATAACAAGACCTCTTTGGCACAGCGGAAAGTGCGTTGGTCTTCAAATTCAAAGGTCGTGGGTTCGATCCCCACAAGGGGTGACACTAATTTTTATACTCACTCACTCACAACCCTGAAGCCAAGGCGGATCATTACACAAATAATGATATACACCACATTACAAGGCCCCTTTGGCGCAGTGGAAAGCGCGTTGGACTTCTAATTCAAAGGTCGAGGGTTCGATCCCCACAAGGGGTGGCACTAATTTTTACACTCTCTCACTCACACCTCTGAAGACAAGGCGGATCATTACACAAATAATGATATATCATACATAACAAGGCCCCTTTGGCGCAGGTCGTGGGTTCGATCCCCACAAGGGGTGGCACTAATTTTTATACTCATTCACTCACACCTCTGAAGCCAAGGCGGATCATTACACAAATAATTATATGCAGTACATAACAATGCACCTTTGGCGCAGTGGAGAGCGCGTTGGACTTCTAATTCAAAGGTCGTGGGTTCGATCCCCACAAGGGGTGGCACAAATTTTTATACTCACTCACTCACACCTCAGAAGCCAATGTGGATCATTAGACAAATAATGATAAATCATACTCATCAAGGCCCCTTTGGCGCAGTGGAAAGCGCGTTGGACTTCTAATTCAAAGGTCGTTGGTTCGATTCCCACAAGGGGTGCCACTAATTATTATACTCACTCACTCACACCTCTGAAGCCAAGGTGGATCATTAGACAAATAATGATATATCATACATAACAAGGCCCCTTTGGCGCAGTGGGAAGTGCGTTGGTCTTCTAATTCGAAGGTCGTGGGTTCGATCCCCACAAGGGGTGGCACTAATTTTTATACTCACTCACCCACACCTCTGAAGCCCAGGTGGATCACTACACAAATGATATACAATGCATAACAAGACCCCTTTGGCGCAGCGGAAAGCGCGTTGGACTTCAAATTCAAAGGTCGTGGGTTCGATCCCCACAAGGTGTGGCACTAATTTTTATACTCACTCACTCACACCTCTGAAGCCAAGGTGGATCATCACACAAATAATGATATACAGTACATAACAAGGCCGTTTTGGCGCAGTGAAAAGCGGGTTGGACTTCTAATTCAAAGGTCGTGGGTTCGATCTCAACAAGGGGTGGCACTAATTTTTACACTCTCTCACTCACACCTCTGAAGCCAATGTGGATCATTAGACAAATAATGATATATCATACTTAGCAAGGCCTCTTTGGCGCAGTGGAAAGCACGTTGGAATTATAATTCAAAGGTCGTGGGTTCGATCCCAACAAGGGGTGGCAGTAGCTTTTATACTCACTCACACCTCTGAAGCCAAGGTGGAGCATTAGACAAATAATGATACATCGTACTTATCAAGGCCCCTTTGGCGCAGTGGAAAGCGCGTTGGACTTCTAATTCAAAGGTCGTGGGTTCGATCCCCACAAGGGGTGGCTGAAATTTTTATACTCACTCACACCTCTGAAGCCAAGGTGGAGCACTAGACAAATAATGATATATCATACTCAACAAGGCCCCTTTGGCGCAGTGGAAAGTGCGTTGGTCTTCTAATTCGAAGGTCGTGGGTTCGATCCCCACAAGGGGTGGCACTAATTTTTACACTCTCTCACTCACACCTCTGAAGCCAATGTGGCTCATTATACAAATAATGATATATCACACTTATCAAGGCCTCTTTGGCGCCAGTGGGAAGCGCGTTGGAATTCTAACTCAAAGGTCGTGGGTTCGATCCCCACAAGGGGTGGCATTTTTTTATACTCACTCACACACACCTCTGAAGCCAAGGCGGATCATTACACAAATAATGATACACAGTACATAACAAGGCCTCTTTGGCGCAGTGGAAAGCGCGTTGGACTTCTAATTCAAAGGTCATGGTTTCGGTCCCCACAGGGGGTGGCACTAATTTTTATACTCACTCACTCACACCTCTGAAGCCAATGTGGAGCACTAGACAAATAATGATATACAGTACATAACAATGCCCCTTTGGCGCAGTGGAAAGCGCGTTGGACTTCTAATTCAAAGGTCGTGGGTTCGATCCCCACAAGGAGTGGCACTAATTTTTATACTCACTCACTCACACCTCTGAAGCCAATGTGGATCATTAGACAAATAATGATAAATCATACTCATCAAGGCCCCCTTGGCGCAGTGGAAAGCGCGTTGGACTTCTAATTCAAAGGTCGTGGGTTCGATCCCCACAGGGGGTGGCACTAATTTTAATACTCACTCACACCTCTGATGCCAAGGTGGAGCACTAGACAAATAATGATATATCATACTTTTCAAGGCCCCTTTGGCGCAGTGGCAAGCGCGTTGGACTTCTAATTCAAAGGTCGAGGGTTCGAACCCCACAAGGGGTGGCACTAATATTTATAATCACTCACTCACACTTCTGAAGCCAAGGTGGATCATTAGACCATTAATGATATATCATACGTAACAAGTCCCCTTTGGCGCCGTGGAAAGCGCGTTGGATGTCTAATTCAAAGGTCGTGGGTTCGATCCCCACAAGGGGTGGCACTAATTTTATATTCACTCACTCGCTCCTCTGAAGGCAAGGTGGATCATTGCACAATTAATGATATATCATACATAACACGGCCCTTTTGGCGCAGCGGAAAGTGCGTTGGAGTTCTAATTGAAAAGTCGTGGTTTCGATCCGCACAAGGGGTGACAATAATTTTTATACTCACTCACAACACTGAAGCGATGGTGGATCATAACACAAATAATGATATACCATACAATACAAGGCCCCTTTGGCGCAGTGAAAAGTGCGTTCCACTTCTAATTCAAAGGTCGTGGGTTCGATCCCACAAGGGGTGGCACTAACTTCTATACTCACTCACTCACACCTCTGAAGCCAAGGTGGATCATCACACAAATAATGATATACAGTACATAACAAGGCCCCTTTGGCGCAGTGGAAAGCGCGTTGGACTTCTAATTCAAAGGTCGTGGGTTCGATCCCAACAAGGGGTGGCACTAATTTTTACACTCTCTCACTCACACCTCTGAAGCCAATGTGGATTATACAAATAATGATATATCACACTTATCAAGGACTCTTTGGCGCCAGTGGAAAGCGCGTTGGAATTCAGATTCAAAGGTTGTGGGTTCGATCCCCACAGCTGGTGGCACTAATTTTTATACTCACTCACTCACACCTCTGAAGCCAATGTGGAGCACTAGACAAATAATGATATGTAGTACATATCAATGCTCCTTTGGCGCAGTGGAAAGCACGTTGGACTTCTAATTCAAAGGTCGTGGGTTCGATCCCAACAAGGGGTGGCACTAATTTTCACACTCTCTCACTCACACCTCTGAAGCCAATGTGGCTCATTATACAAATATTGATATATCACACTTATCAAGGCCTCTTTGGCGCCAGTGGGAAGCGCGTTGGAATTCTAACTCAAAGGTCGTGGGTTCGATCCCCACAAGGGGTGGCATTTTTTTTATACTCACTCACACACACCTCTGAAGCCAAGGCGGATCATTACACAAATAATGATATACAGTACATAACAAGGCCTCTTTGGCGCAGTGGAAAGCGCGTTGGACTTCTAATTCAAAGGTCGTGGGTTCGAACCCCACAAGGGGTGGCACTAATATTTATAATCACTCACTCACACTTCTGAAGCCAAGGTGGATCATTAGACCATTAATGATATATCATACATAAGAAGTCCCCTTTGGCGCCGTGGAAAGCGCGTTGCATGTCCAATTCAAAGGTTGTGGGTTCGATCCCCACAAGGGGTGGCACTAATTTTATATTCACTCACTCGCTCCTCTGAAGGCAAGGTGGATCATTGGACAATTAATGATATATCATACATAACACGGCCCTTTTGGCGCAGCGGAAAGTGCGTTGGAGTTCTAATTGAAAAGTCGTGGTTTCGATCCGCACAAGGGGTGACAATAATTTTTATACTCGGTCACAACGCTGAAGCGATGGTGGATCATAACACAAATAATGATATACCATACAATGCAAGGCCCATTTGGCGCAGCGGAAAGTGCGTTTGAGTTCTAAATCAAAGGTCGTGGGTTCGATTCCCACAAGGGATGGCACTTTTTTATACTCACTCACTCACACCTCTGAAGCGAAGGTGGATCATTACACAAATAATGATATACAGTACATAACAAGGCCCGTTTGGCGCAGCGGAAAGTTCGTTGGAGTTCTAAATCAAAGGTCGTGGGTTCGATCCCCACAAGGGGTGGCACTAGTTTTCATACTCACTTACTCACACCTCTGAACCGAAGTTAGATCATTAAACAAATAATGATATACATCACATTACAAGGCGTCTTTGGCGCAGCGGGAAGTGCGTTGGACTTCTAATTCAAAGGTCGTGGGTTCGATTCCCACAAGGGGTGGCACTAATTTTTATACTCACTCCTCTGAAGCCAAGGCGGATCATTACACAAATAATGATATACGATATATAACACGGCCTCTTTGGCGCAGTGGAAAGCGCGATGGACTTCTAATTCCACAGGTCGTGGGTTCGAATCCCACAAGGGCTGGCACAAATTTTATATTCACTCACTCACTCCTGTGAAGGCAAGGTGGGTCATTACACAATTAATGATATATCATACACAACACGGCCCCTTTGGGGCAGCGGAAAGTGCGTTGAATTTCTAATTGAAAAGTCGTGGTTTCGATCCGCACAAGGGGTGGCAATAATTTTTATACTCACTCACACCACTTAAGCGATGGTGGATCATTACACAAATAATGATATACAGTACATAACAAGGCCCCTATGGCGCAGCGGAAAGTGCGTTGGACTTCTAAATCAAAGGTCGTGGGTCCGAACCCAACAAGGGGTGGCACTAATTTTAATACTCACTCACTCACACCTCTGAAGCCAAGGTGGAGCACTAGACAAATAATGATATATCATGCTTATCACGGCCCCTTTGGCGCAGTGAAAAGTGCATTGCACTTCTAATTCAAAGGTCGTGGGTTCGATCCCCACAAGGGGTGGCACTAAATTTTATACTCACTCACTCACACCTCTGAAGCCAAGGTGGATCATCACACAAATAATGATATACAGTACATAACAAGGCCCCTTTGGCGCAGTGGAAAGCGCGTTGGACTTCTAATTCAAAGGTCGTGGGTTCGATCCCAACAAGGGGTGGCACTAATTTTTGCACTCTCTCACTCACACCTCTGAAGCCAATGTGGATCATTGTACAAATAATGATATATCACACTTATCAAGGCCTCTTTGGCGCCAGTGGAAAGCGCGTTGGAATTCAGATTCAAAGGTCGTGGGTTCGATCCCCACAGCTGGTGGCACTAATTTTTATACTCACTCACTCACACCTCTGAAGCCAAGGCGGGTAATTACACAAATAATGATATACAGTACATAACAAGGCCCCTTTGGCGCAGTGGAAAGCGCGTTGGACTTCTAATTCAAACGTCGTGGGTTCGGTCCCCACAGGGGTGGCACTAAATATTATACTCACTCACTCACACCTCTGAAGCCAATGTGGATCATTAGAAAAATAATGATATGTCGTACTCATCAAGGCCCTTTGGCGCAGTGGAAAGCGCGTTCGACTTCTAATTCAAAGGTCGTGGGTTCGATCCCCACAAGGGGTGGCACTAATTTTAATACTCACTCACTCACACCTCTGATGCCAAGGTGGAGCACTAGACAAATAATGATATATCATACTCATCAAGGCCCCTTTGGCGCAGTGGAAAGCGCGTTCGACTTCTAATTCAATGGTCGTGGGTTCGATCCCCACAAGGGGTGGCAATAATATTAATACTCACTCACTCACACCTCTGAAGCCAAGGTGGAGCACTAGACAAATAATGATATATCATACTTATCAAGGCCCCTTTGGCGCAGTGGAAAGCGCGTTGGACTTCTAATTCAAAGGTCGTGGGTTCGATCCCCACAAGGGGTGGCGCTAATTTTTATACTCACTCACAACTCTGAAGCCAATGTGGATCATTAGACAAATAATGATATATCTCACTTAGCATGGCCCCTTTGGCGCAGTGGAAAGCGCGTTGGACTTCTAATGCAAAGGTCGTGGGTTCGATCCCCACAAGGGTTGGCACTAATTTTAATACTCACTCACTCACACCTCTGAAGCCAAGGTGGAGCACTAGACAAATAATGATATATCATACTTAACAAGGCCCCTTTGGCGCAGTGAAAAGTGCGTTGGACTTCTAATTCAAAGGTCGTGGGTTCGATCCCAACAGGGGTGGCACTAATATTTATAATCACTCACTCACACTTCTGAAGCCAAGGTGGATCATTAGACAAATAATGATATAGCATACATAACAAGTCCCCTTTGGCGCCGTAAAAAGCGCGTTGGATGTCTAATTCAAAGGTCGTGGGTTCGATCCCCACAAGGGGTGGCACTTATTTTATATTCACTCACTCACTCCTCTGAAGGCAAGGTGGATCATTACACAATTAATGATATATCGTACATAACACGGCCCCTTTGGTGCAGCGGAAAGTGCGTTGGAGTTCTAATTGAAAAGTCGTGGTTTCGATCCGCACAAGGGGTGGCAATAATTTTTATACTCACTCACACCACTGAAGCGATGGTGGATCATAACACAAATAATGATATGTCATACAATACAAAGCCCCTTTGGCGCAGCGGAAAGTGCGTTTGAATTCTAAGTCAAAGATCGTGGCTTCGATTCCCACAAGGGGTGGCACTAATTTTTATACTCACTCACTCACACCTCTGAAGCGAAGGTGGATCATTACACAAATAATGATATACAGTACATAACAAGGCCCCTTTGGCGCAGCGGAAAGTTCGTTGGAATTCTAAATCGAAGGTCGTGGGTTCGATCCCCACAAGGGGTGGCACTAATTTTTATACTCACTCACTCACACCTCTGAAGCGAAGGTGGATCATTAAACAAATAATGATATACAGTACATTACAAGCCCTCTTTGGCGCAGCGGGAAGTGCGTTGGACTTCTGATTCAAAGGTCGTGGGTTCGAGTCCCACAAGGGGTGGCACTAATTTTTATACTCACTCCTCTGAAGCCAAGGCGGATCATTACACAAATAATGATATACCATATATAACACGGCCTCTTTGGCGCAGTGGGAAGCGCGATGGACTTCTAATTCCACAGGTCATGGGTTTGAACCCCACAAGGGCTGGCACTAACTTTATATTCACTCACTCACTCCTCTGAAGGCAAGGTGGATCATTACACAATTAATGATATATCATACATAACACGGCCCTTTTGGCGCAGCGGAAAGTGCGTTGGAGTTCTAATTGAAAAGTCGTGGTTTCGATCCGCACAAGGGGTGGCAATAATTTTTATACTCACTCACACCACTGAAGCGATGGTGGATCATTACACAAATAATGATATAACATACCATACAAGGCCCCTTTGGCGCAGCGGAAAGTGCGTTGGAGTTCTAAATCAAAGGGCGTGGGTTTGATTCCCACAAGGGGTGGCACTAATTTTTATACTCACTCACTCACACCTCTGAAGCGAAGGTGGATCATTACACAAATAATGATATACAGTACATAACCCTGCCCCTTTGGCGCAGCGGAATGTCCGTTGGAGTTCTAAATCAAAGGTCGTGGGTTCGATTTCCACAAGGGTTGGCACTTATTTTTATACTCACTCCTCTCAAGCCATGGTGGATCATTACACAAATAGTGATATATATCATATTACAAGGCCCCTTTGGCACAGCGGAAAGTGCTTTGGACTTCTAATTCAAATGTCGTGGGTTCGATCCCCATAAGGGGTGGCACTAATTTTTATACTCACTCACTCACGCCTCTGAAGCCAAGGTGGATCATTACACAAATAATGTTTTTTTTTTTTGAGTCGGTTACCCTTCAGGTTGGTGGAACCCACGGACTCAGCGAGGGAACTCACCACTACCGCTTCTACGGGCAGTTTCCTAGAGCTGGGAACATCGAATCGGAAGGAATACAACTGGTGAGGTGGGATTGGCACCTCGCCCAGGCGGCCTCACCTGCAAAGCGAACAGGGGCCTCATGAGGGAAGGTAAGGGATGGTTAGGATGGTTAGACAAGGAAGAGGGAAGGAGGCGGTCGTGGCCTTGAAAAAGGTACCATCCCGGCATTTGCCCGATGACGAAGTGGGAAACCACGGAAAACCACTTCGACGATGGCTGAGGGGGAATCGAACCCCCTCTACTCATTTGGGCCACCCGAGGCTGAGTGGACCCCGTTCCAGTCCTCGTACCACTTTTCAAATTTCGTGGCAGAGCCGGGAATCGAACCCAGGACCTCCGGGGTGGCAGCTAACCATGCTGACCACTACGCTACGGAGGCGACGTAATAATGATATACAATACATAACAAGGCCCCTTTGGCGCTGTGGAATGTGCGTTGGATTTGTAATTCGAAGCTCGCTAGGTCGATCCTTACAACGGGTTGCACTGTATTTTATAGTCCCTCTTCTCTGAAGCCGAGATGGAACATGAGACAAATAATTTGTTATATACCAAAAGGTTCCTCTGGAGCAGTCAGACTTCTAATGCAAAGGTTGTGTTTTCCATTCTTACAAGGGTTGGCTTCGTTTTCTATGCTCTCCAACGAGGGTGACATACATTTTAATACCTTTCTAATGAAACCAAGATGGGTCATTGCCCTAATTAGTGATATGACATTTTCCATAAGACCTTTTTGGTGCAATGTAAAACGCATTGGGTCGCCTCCGTAGCGTAGCGGTCAGCATGGTTAGCTGCCGCCCCGGAGGTCATGGGTTCGATTCCCGGCTCTGCCTCGAAATTTGTTAAATGGTATGAGGACTTGAACGGGGTCTACTCAGCCTCGGGTGGCCCAAATGAGTAGAGGGGGCTCGATTCCCACCTCAGCCATCCTCGAAGTGGTTTTCCGTGGCTTCCCACTTCGTCTTCCGGCAAATGCCGGGATGTTTCCTACTGTAGGGCCACGGCCGCCTCCTTCCCACTTCCTTGCCTAACCGTCCCACTCTTTCCATCCTTTCATCAGGCCCCCTGTTCGCTTTGCAGGTGAGGCCGCCTGGGCGTAGTGCTGGTCACACACCCCAGTTGTATCTCTGCTTCAGGGTCTCAAGCTCCAGGACACTGCCCTCAGTGGCGGTAGGGGTGGGATCCCTCGCTTAGTCCGTGGGAAAAGCCAATCCTGGAGGGTAATATGATAGCGAAAAAAAGCGTAAAACGCATTGGGCTTCTAATACAAATGTCATGGGTTCGAACCCCACAATGTCGGTTTATATTTTAACACTCTTTCTTTCTAGCCATGTTGGGTCAATTGCCAAATAGTAATGTGGTATATAAGTTAAGACCCGTTTGTTATACTGTGAAGCGCGTTGGAATTCTGAATCAAAAGTGGTGGAATCGTTCCCCATAAGGCGTTGCGTATTTTTAGCCTATTTTCATTTATGAAAATAGGTTTATTAGATCATCTTTTGTCCACGTGTGTGTGTGTGCGCGTGTGTCTAATAAAAACTAAACGGATAGATCAATTTCAATGAAACTCGATAAGATCATAATACTATTTTGTCCTCCCCGAGCGTGCCCTTCAAATTTTATTACGTCCCATCAATCCAACATGGCGGCTGTGCGAAATATTTCTCTGGTATTCTATATCTCCGAAACTATTACTGATATCACCCTGAAATTTTGTACAGTCATAAAGAGCACTAGTAGAAATTTACCTATGTGACTTTCAAAAACCTGTTAAGAACAAAACCAACATGACGGCCAAGCGAAGTTGAAACATTACAATAGAATTTTTCTCGCGATTTAACCATACGAGCGCAGTGAAATACGGTACACAAATGATTATACACATTCTAATGCACTGACATCTAATTTAATTCAATTGTTTACATAACCTCAAGATGGCGGCTGTGCTAAATTTCAATTTTTTTTTTTTATTTTCGTGGGTCCTAATCATTCGAACGAAGTCAACGTTCTTAATGAACCAACGCAAGAATTGCCATCTAATAATACATAAATCTATGGCCATTATAAAAATCCAATATGGTGACCATCCGAAATATTTAGACGGTTCTCAATATCTACTAATCTATGACAGCAATCGAACTGAAATTTTGTATGATGCAGTAATAGATGTTTACTCCTCCGCTGGCCATTATTTAGATCAGTTGTGTCTGCCATTATACGCGTGAATTATGGGACAAATATGATAATGCCAACCGTGCTTACGGTAATACTCATCAATTATCTTTATCTTTATCTTTGCCAATTAATGCTTTGTCACATATGTAAATGTAAATTTTGTTACGATAACTGAATTAAAATCAGGTGATAAACTATCTTATAAATCAGTTCATAAATCAGGGGAAAGACGGAAGGCTTTGTGTGTCCAAAGTAATTTTATAATACTGTATTATTATTTATTTAGCGTATGACTTTTAGTGCTGGGAGTGTCCGAGGACATGTTCGGCTCGCCTGAGTCTGTAGCTGCTTCAAGCGAACACCCTTAGGGTGAGCTACAAGTTCCATTCAATTTCAAGTACAGTAGTTCCAACTTTCGCTACCAGATGTCACTGACATCTAGTGGTGAACGATGGAACTTTGATAGAACATTTCAACGAAATCTAACCTAGAAAATTAGCTTCACACAAGTTTAGTTAGTGGAAGGATCTTTTACATGCCATAAATCTATGACATGGAACCGCCGGCTTTACTTCCCCTCCGAAGGAAGGCATACTGACGGATTTTAACGGTCTTACAAAATCCGACGTCTTCGCCCGGGTTTGAACCCGCGATCTTGTGCACAGCAGTTCATCATGCTATCAACTACGCCACCGAAGCCGCTTTATATTACTGTACAAAAATCACATCACCTGTTGTTTTAAATCCTTTGTTACACTGCTCAACAAAAGTTTGGACTACCGGCATCATTGTATGGTGACGCTACCATAGAGGAGTGAGACCTCTCACCCCAAGATAAACTTGACTCCTCTGTGTGCGGGGAGGACGACTAAACACTGATACTGATCAGTGTTTTTGTTTTCTAAAGGGACACTTACTGTTAGAAGTGAGTTCGCTTTATTTTTGTACCATTTAATTGTTATCTAATTGTTATTGTTTTCAGAAGGGCTGACGTTTGTTTAGTTAATAAGTTATTGTATAAACCTCAGTGGGTTTACTATAAGAAGTCATAGTAAAATCTATGCTAATGCAAACTTTTGTTGAGCAGTGTATAAGGGTTCAAAAGTATATTACAGTATGTTATTAGATATTAGAAACGAGTTGATCACCCGCTGTCCGGAGAATATAGGCTACTGTAGTCCTTCATTTAAAAAGAAATCAATGTAGCACATTCGTATACTGTATACATAGGTCTACTGTATTTTACTGTCATTAAGGACACAGAAGCGGTATGAATGGGCGCGTACAGTTGTTTGTTGGTTAGTGGCTCGGCCATGTTTGAATAGCCACAGTCAAAGATTTATGCCCCCAAGGGAAGTATTTAATCTTGAGAATAAATATATTTCAGACGACTTTTGAAGAAATGAAAGATTGTTCCAGCACTATTGATAAAGCCCTGCGCGAATGCGGATATCCGAGGATAAACCCGCGGTTATCCGCAACATTTTTCGCCATGCGGATATAGTTTACATATCTCTGCGGATAATGTTTCGAGTACATTCGCGGACAGCTTTTAGAATACAATCCAAACTTGTTGAATTTCATTACTAGGACCGTATGTTTATGAGATGACATAAGATATTCTTTCCGTTATGTTTTTTTTTCATGACAAATGTAAGATTATCATGCTAATCTCATCAAATTACGTCGTTAAGCATAATTAACACTCCGAACTGAAAAGGATTGCAATTCTGGCTGTATCCCATTCATTTTAAATATAGCACTTGTCATACAAAGCCTGAAGGAACGACTTTCTCCTCAAATCTGTAAATGTGTTGCTTTAATGCGTTATGCTTTATCTAATTAAAAACCTTATTATACAGGGTGGTCCGGAAATGGGCGTACCCCCTCTTATTTTCAACATTATGATAGTTATGGTTGAATGTTCTCGCAGATGTTTTACGGAGATACTCCGGAGTCACGAAGGTGAAGGTGTGTTCCACAGGTGCTCGTAATTCCTGGGTTGTGTGATAACGAGTGTTTCTTACTAGTTGCTTTATGAGACTCCAGAGTGCATTGTCTGGTGTCGTCAGATCGGGACTTCTTGGTGGCCAGGCAAAGGGAGCTGGTAAAGATGCAGAACTTCTTCCAGTCCACCGGCCGCTCTTCTTCGAAGACAATGTTAATGGACATTCTTACCAGGAGATGCTTAATGTGTGGTTGGTGCCACAATTGCAAGAAAAATTGTATCGTAGACACTGTTTTCTTATAACATGATGGAGCACCAGCACACTTCGCAATTCACGTGCGCAATTACCTGAATCAGACCTTTACTGGCCGGTGGATTTGGAAGAAGTTCTGCATCTTTACCAGCTCCCTTTGCCTGGCCTCCAAGAAGTCCCGATCTGACGACACCAGACAATGCTCTCTGGGGTTTCATAAAGCAACAAATAAGAAACCCTCGATATCACACAATCCAGGAATTACGAGCACCTCTGGAACACACCATCACCTTCGTGACTCCGGAGTATCTCCGAAAAACATCTGCGAGAACATGGCGCAGAATTCAGCTGTGTTACGACAAGGATGGTGCTCATAACAATGTTTATGACTCTTAAGACTTCAAGCTAACTGTATGTAACAAACATTCAACCATAACTATCATAATGTTGAAAATAAGAGGGGGGGGGGGGGGGGGGTACGCCCACTTTCGGACCTCCATGTATAATACGCTAAGGTGTATGTTTCACAAAACTCAAGCTCCTAAACCAGAGGGAGTTAGAAGGTGTGGTGTGCACCAAAATCTTCCAAATTGTCTCAATAGTTTTTTTTAACCCTCCAGGTTGGTGGAACCCACAGACTCAGCGAGGGAACTCACCACTACCGCCTCTACGGACAGTGTCCTAGAGCTGGGAACATCGAATCGGAAGGGATACAACTGGTGAGGTGGGATTGGCACCTCGCCCAGGCGGCCTCACCTGCAAAGCGAACAGGGGCCTCATGAGGGAAGGTAAGGGATGGTTAGGATGGATAGACAAGGAAGAGGGAAGGAGGCGGCCATGGCCTTGAAGAAGGTACCATCCCGGCATTTGCCCGAAGACGAAGTGGAAAACCACGGAAAACCGCTTCGAGGATGGCTGAGGGGGAATCGAACCCCCTTTACTCATTTGAGCCACCCGAGGCTGAGTAGACCCCGTTCCAGTCCTCATACCACTTTTCAAATTTCGTGGCAGAGCCGGGAATCGAACCCAGGACCTCCGGGGCGGCAGCTAACCTTGCTGACCGCTACGCTACGGAGGCGACTCTGTCTCAATAGTACAGAAAAAATTGCATTTCTTGAAAAGTCAACGGAAATATATTTATTTGGTTATAAAATGCTTTAAAAAAATAAACAAGATGATAGCCCCTGCCAGATCTGTATCGCGTACAGCCCGCAAATTACTAGAGCCGGGCGGTTAGTCTGTACACATGGGAAAGCAAGCTTGTAGTTCAACGTGACCGTTAATCACGAGATCATGAGCCACGGGACCTCCTTTTTACGTGGAATCCGAACAACAGGACATGGCATTTCACTTCGAAAATCTCACATGCATTGACCGGGAATCGATCGCGGACCGCCTTGGTGAGAGTCATACAGCTAGACCACTGAGCCACCACGCCCACTATGTACACATGGGGGACACATAGCCCATTATCCGAGAGTTCTCGCACGGGTCCGCTAATATTATAGTAATACCAGTAGATTCGGACGTGTGGATGCGGGGCGAATGCGGATAACAGTTGTGCGGATGCGGGGCGGATGCGGATAACGATTTGTTTATCCGCGCAGTGCTCTAACTATTGAGACGATTTGAAAGATGTTGGTACTTCCTCTGGTTTTGAATTTTGTGAAACATTCTCCCTAGCGTTTTTTATATGATTTGTATGATTATGTTGAGGTTGGTTGGTTGGTTCCTCAGTTTAGGGGCTGCGACAACGCGGTCATGTAGCCCCGTGTACTTTGGGTGTGTGTTGAATCTGTCTGATAACCGGTGTTAATTGTGATGGCTGTATTAGTGTGTATCTGTTATTTAATTCAAGTAAGCACTGCAACTTTGAATTTTTCAAATAGTTCCTACTTTTGCCGCCAAACGCCACCGTCGAGGCATACACTCTGTACCTTGGTTCCTTCATTAGTCAGATTCTCAACCTGAGCAATTCCTGGCATAAATGCTCGTTTATAATATAATTAAATAATGGGTGCTAAAAGCGCCGTCCTTGGCCCACTAAACTAGTTGATTGGAGGCGTCAGTCGACCTTCCCGTGAAAGCTATGAGAACAGTGGATCATTGTGAGGCTGGGAGTTCTAAGTAACTGTTGTAGTACTCAACAAAGGTGAAAGTTGTCGCATATTACCTGCAACCCATGTGAGGTAATCATCTCAGTCATTGTGGGTGTAAATGTTTGCCCAAGATATATTTATTCATTTAGCGTATGGCTTTTGGTGACGGGAGTGTCCTAGGACATGATCGACTCGCCCGAGTTTTTAGCTGCTTCTATGCGGACACCCAAGTAACGTCGTGAGTGGATGAGATGAAATGAATGAAGATGAAAAAGCAAGTTCAATTTCAAGTAGTTCCAACTTTGGCTACCTGATGCCAATGAAACCTAGTGGCGAACGTTGGAACATGATTGAGCGTTTCTAACGAAATATAGCTACACACTACCAATTGTTCATTTCATGCCATAAGTCTATGACATGGGGTGGCTTTACTTCCCCTCGGCGGCTTCGGTGGCGTAGTTGGTAGCATGCTGAGCTTCTATGCCCAAGGTCGCGGGTTCAAACCCGGCCGATGCCGTCGGATTTTTTAAGAGCGTTAAAATCCCTCAGTATGCCTTCCTTCGGAGGGGAAGTAAAGCCGGCGGTCCCATGTCATAGATTTATGGCATGTTAAAGAACCTTCCACTAATTGCACCTGTGTGAAGCTAAATTGGATAGGTTAAGAATGTAAACAACGCTTTTAGGTTTCTATGTTCGTTGCCAAGAGCCGACTGCAGTGGTGTCTAGTATCTAAGTTATGAACTTGGCCTAGTAATCGTTGACGGTGGCGCTTGGCGGCAAAAGTAGGAACTATTTGAAAAAATTCTAAGTTGCAGTACTTAAATTAAAAACAGATAACACACACTAATACAGTCATCACATTTAACACCGGTTATCAGACAGATTCTACACACACCCCAAGTACACGGGGCTACATGACCGCGTTGTCGCAGCCCCTAAACTTAAGAACCAACCAACCAACTACTTCCCCTCTGAAGGAAGGCATACTTAAGGAATTTAACGGGCCGGGTTTGAACCCGCGATCTTGGACATAAGGGTTCAGCATGCTACCGACTACGCCACCGAAGCCGCTTTGCCCAAGATATACTTTATACTGAACTCATTGTCCACAGACAATTCTGACCAACAATACATTGAATAAAACAAGTAGTTCCGTGAAGAACTAAATAGCATATTTTCATATATCCTACTTATGTTAATTGCCTCTATCAACATACAAATTGTCAGTTTGATTGCTGTAATAGATTCGTAGATATTGAGAACCGTCTAAATATTTTGGATGGTCACCATGTTGGATTTATATATATAGGCCATAGATTTATGTATTATTGTGTAGGTGTTTTATTCAAACTTCAATCGCATGATTAGGACACAAGAAATAAAAGCGGGATTTTAAAATTTCGCTCACCTGCCATCTTGCGGTTATGAAAATAATTTAAATGAATTACATGCCTGTCGATTAAAATGTGTATAAGCATATATCAAATCAAGTTTCACAGTGCTCGGATGGTTAAAACGCAAGAAACATCCATTTGAATGTTTAAATTTCGCTTCGCCGCCATGATGGATTTGTGCTCGCCAGGTTTTTGAACATCCCATAGGGGAACTTATGCTTATAACCTCTATATACTTACAAAGTTTCAGTTTGATTGCTGTAGATATTGAGAACCATCTAAATATTTCGGATGGTCGCCATGTTGGATTTTAATATATGTAGGCCAGAGAGTTATGTACTATTTGATGATGATTATTGTGTACGTTCATTATGCAAATGTTGATTTCGATCGCATGATTAGAACACAATAAATAAAAACTTAATTTTCGAAATTCGCACAGCCGCCATCTTGAGGTTACGTAAACAATTGAGCTAAATTAGATACCAGTGCATTACAATGTGTATAAAAATTTGCTGTACGATGTTTCATTCCTTTTGGATCATTAAATCGCGAGAAAAGTCAATTTAAAACTTTCAACTTCGCTTGGCCGCCACGTTTGTTTTGTAGTTAATTGGTTTTTGAAACTCCCATAGATGAACTTCCAGTAGTACCCTTTACCCCCGTACAAAATTTCATGGTGATACCGTTAATAGTTTCAGAGATATAGAATGCCGGTGAAATATTTCGCACAGCCGCCATCTTGAGGTTATGTAAACAATTGTACGAAGTTAGGTCGCCTCCGTAGCGTAGCGGTCAGCATGGTTAGCTGCCGCCCCGAAGGTCCTGGGTTCGATTCCCGGCTCTGCCACGAAATTTGAAAAGTGGTACGAGGACTGGAACGGGGTCTACTCAGCCTCGGGTGGCCCAATTGAGTAGAAGGGGTTCGATTCCCCCTCAGCCATCCTCGAAGTGGTTTTCCGTGGTTTCCCACTTCGTCTTCGGGAAAATGCCAGGATGGTACCTTCTTCAAGGCCATGGCCGCCTCCTTCCCTCTTCCTTGCCTATCCATCCTCCCCATCCCTTACCTTCCCTCATTAGGCCCCTGTTGGCTTTGCAGGTGAGGCCGCCTGGGCGAGGTGCCAATCCCACCTCACCAGTTGTATACCTTCCGATTCGATGTTCCCAGCTCTAGGACACTGCCCGTAGAGGCGGTAGTGGTGAGTTCCCTCGCTGAGTCCGTGGGTTCCACCGTGTATAAACATATACTGTACCAAGTTTCATTGCGTTTGGTTGGTTAAGTCGCGAGAAACGTATATTTAAAAGTCGCAACTCCGCTTGGCCGCCATGTTGGTTTTTTAGTTACCAGTATTTCAAAAGTTACATAGGTTAACTTCTAGTAGTTCCCTTTATCACAGTACAAAATTCCAGGGTGATATCTGTAATAGTCTCGGAGATATTGAATGCTGGTGAAATATTTCGCACAGCCGCCATGTTGGATTGGTGAGACGTAACAGAATTTGAAGGGCACGGTCGGGGTTGACCGGAATAGTGCTATGAACTTACCGAGTTTCATTGAAATCGCTTCAGCCGTTTAGAAGTTATTATGGGGGACACACAAAAATCCTCTCTCTCACACACACACACACACGCACACACAGACACACGGACAAAAGGTGATCTCATAAGCCTATTTTTTTTCATAAATGAAAATAGGCAAAACTAATACATGTACATCACTGCTTGCCTTCCACAAAGGTGGACCTAGTTCCATTCCCGGTTAATGATGTAAGCTTTTCGAGGTGAAATATCACATCCAATAGTTCAGATTACTCGTGAAAAGGAGGTCCCATGGCTTATGATTGCGAGATTAACAGTGAAGTAAAATTACAAAGTTCCTTCCTCTTTCAGACTTTTCAACATAAATATAGTCGAGTCTGTGCGGTAATTATTTCGGTAGCCTATTTCTTCATTTTTGTTGTTATAACTCGCTTTCGAGTTCGCTCCATTAATCTTCCAGTGGTCGCGCTGGAAAATGTTACGCCAGTAGTCGCGTGGATTACAATCGTTGGCCAATTTTTAAATGGCATTTCATTAGCTATTTTTTGTCTAAATTTTTGATTTTACTGTATAAGAAGGATTGAGTGTGATATATATGAGGTGGTCAGTTTCAAAACGGCCTATTTCCACCGTAGGTCGAAATTTAGTTTTTTGTTTCAGTGCATTCCCTAAGCTTCCCTATACATAATACTACCATCACTTTGCATCAAAACGTCCTAGAAACCACCTAAAAAGCTGTTCAAATACAGCTATTGGAATCAAAACGGCCCTTGTCCATAGCAAAATGGCTGCCTTATAATACATCCATTTTGAGATCAAAATGGCTCATCTTCCCATATGCCATTAAAAGCGTCCAGCCTTTTAGGTTTCAAAATGTCTCTTGTCCGTCTGGTAAGTTGCCTAGAGGCCAAGGAGAAAGTGCACATCCCTATATCCCTATATCCCTATATATATTATAACTAGCAAAAGTACCCGTTTTTCGAACGGTCGTCGGTATTAATAACCAGACGTAATCAATTGAGCTACTGTTGCAATGGTTGGGGGCTTGGAACCTGTTTGTCAACAAAGATAAATGATTAGTTGAAATATGCTCTGAAACTAATTTACCTAACGTGTACTTCCTGACGTGAAAGTAAAATTGAAAACCTCGTAGACGAAATGCAATTCACGTCACATAAAAACTGACCCTCACTGTTGTGTCAAGTGCGCATCCAGAGGAAGACCCCCTTAATAAATTATAAAGGCTTGTGGTGCATGAAAATTCAGGGTTTTAGCCTCCAATGCCCCAAATTCCTAAAAGCAAAAAAATAAATTAAAAAATAAACTATTTCATTTCAGGAATTTTTGAAAATAATGTTGCTGTTTGAAGCAACCTTCTGTGCAACACATCGCACGTTTAAGTCTTGTGGAAAAATCGAGGGTACCTCTTGACCCCCTTAAGCGCATTGATGAATTTTACAGTTTTTGTTGGTTCCGTGATAACCTTATAGCCATTTGCAAACTTACACAGAAATTTAATAAATGGAGTGACATTACTTCTTGCAGAAATAGATGGAAAGTTGGATGTACCTTTTTGAGACACTGTTGTCATGGTTACTGGCTTGCATTCCTACATTAGTTTATTAAATGAAATTAGTTTTCTGGGAATATCTCAGAAACTCTTGGTTTTAGAGCATTAAAATGTAGTTTTCGGGGACACTTTACGACTGTTTTGGGGCCCCGAGGATTTTTTCTGACACCAAGGGGCTGAAAATGAGCTTTGTCTCGTCGTTGTAGGCCGTAGTATCATCATCATCATCATCATCATCCTCTTGCACAGTTTCCAGCCGTTGGCCGGGTCTGTTTGGAACACAGGCCACTCCAACGTCTTCTGTCTTCCCACCATCTCTCAGCTTCCACCCCTGTCAAGTCTTCTCCTCTCTTCTTCACGCTTTCTTCCATCCCTTTCAGCCACCTGTCTCTCGGTCTTCCTCTCGGTCTCTTTCCTTCCCACTTCGTCTCGTGTATCCTCCTGGGTATCCTCTTATCCTCCATTCGTTTTACATGTCCATGCCATCTAAGTCTAGATTTCCCTATATCATCCCGTGATGGTTCCTCCTTTATTAATTCTCTGGTCCTCTCATTTCTTATTCTGTTATTCTTTGTAGCTCCAATACTGCTTCTCAAGAACCTCATCTCACTGGCCTGTATTTTGCTCTTCTCCCTTCCTTTCATAGCCCAGGTCTCCGAGGCATACGTCAGGATAGGGGCATAGTTCGTCCGATATATGATCTTTTTTCTGTTCTGAGGGACATCCTTGCTCCATAACATGCTTCTCACACTCCTCCGGAATGCTTCTGCCTGTCTCCCCCGCTCATTTTTTCTCTATAGTTTCTTCCATTGTCTTGTATCAGGCTTCCCAGATACCTGAAACTCTCCACTTTCTTCAGCTGTTCCCCACCAATTGTTATTCCCGTTGTGGTTCTTTCCTTCTTCTTTGTTGTGATCACCATCTCACTCTTATTTATGCTAAATTTCATCTCATATCCTTGTATTATTCCTTCCCACACGTCCAACTGTTCATGTACCTCCTCCTCCTTGTTTCCCCAAATCATCAAATCATCCGCTAAGACCATTGCTTTCATCTTTCCTTCCCCAATTACTTGTGCCCCTCGGGTCATTATGTCATCCATCACCACAATGAAAAGTAACGGTGACAGTGCACTTCCTAGTTTCAGGCCGTTTCTCTGTTCCACCCAGTCCGATCTCTCTCCTCCCACTTTCACACAGCTCACGCTTCCCTTGTACATCTCCTTTATCCTCCTTATATTCCATTTCTCTACTCCTCTATCCTCCAGGGACTTCCATACTTTGTTTCTGCATACACTGTCATATGCTTTCTCAATGTCCAGGAAGGCCATCAGTAGATCTGTTCCATACTCACAGTGCTGTTCTTGTAACTGCCTTACAGCAAAAATCAAATCCACTGTGGACCTTCCTGCTCTGAAGCCATGTTGTTCTTCCCTCATCCCTCCTTCTATCCTTGTCCTAATTCTCCTTTCCAAAACTTTCTCAAGCATCTTTGCACAAAGACTCATCAGTTTTATTCCCCGATAGTTTCTGCATTCTGTTCTACTACCTTTCTTGAAGATCGGGACAATTATTCCCTTTTTCCAGTCCTCTGGGGTCTTCCTTTCCGTAGTGTAATAATAATAATAATAATAATAATAATATAACAATATAGGGATAGGGATATAATTGACCTTCCGTAGCACACCAGCACGTGTAAATCGCGTGAAAAAATCTAGAGTACCCCTTGACTCCCTTAAGCGCATTATATGTATTGATGTATTTTACAGCTTAGTTTGGTTCCGTTATAACCTTCTAGCCGTTTGCAAACTATATCAGTAATGTAATACATGGAATTGTATTGCGTCTTATATTACAGCAATAGATGGACCGGTGAATTTCTGTTGCCATGGTTACCGGCTAGCTTCCTTTCATTATTGTATAAAATGAAATTAATTTTCTGGGAATATCTCAAAAACTGTTGGTTTTAGGGCCTTAAAATGTGGTTTTCGGGGGCCCTCCGAGTTTCATTTCTCACATTGAGGGGCTGAAATTGAGCTTTGTCTCGCCCTTCTACGCCTATTTCAGCAAGTATTTTAAGGGGGTAGGCCCCCTTTTATGAGAGGTACAGAGAAGAGTTACATCAATGATTGGTGTCGTGCCTCTGAAGGATATCTGTACCAAATTTTACGTTGATCCACTCAGCCGTTCTCGAGTTATAAGGACACAAAAAATTGTCCACATACAGACTAACATACAGACAGACAAAAAATTTATTTTCGCGCGCATTCATCATAAAACAGTCTAAAACGCGTAAATAACGCAAATTTCCGTAGAAATTCAGAAAAAACAGACAAACTTTCATTCTTATATAGAGATTGTGAAAATCTGTGCGTGTGTGTGTCTGTGTGTTAGTTTGTTACCTCTAGACACTAAAACGGCTAGACGGATTTGGATGAAATTTGATATGGAGACAGCTTATACCCTGGGATAACAGATAGGCTGCCTTTCATCCGGAAATAAATCATTGTTCCCGTGTAACCGGCAACATAACTGCAAAGTCACCCAAAATACTCAACCAGGACAAAATATCTAAGTTGTCGCATAATTAACGGGACAAAGCTCATTTTACGCCCCTCGATGCAAGAAAAAATACTCGGTAGGTCCCTACGGGACACCGAAAACCACATTTTAAGGCCCTAAAACCAACAGTTTCAAAGATATTCGCAGAAAACTACCTCCACTCTGATAAACTGATGAACTAATGGCAAGTCCGTTACCATGGCAACAGAGCCTAAAGGTATGACATCCGATTTTCTATATATCCCTGTAGGAGGCTATCCCAATCCATTTATTATCTTTTTCAAGATATATATAAACACAATAAGATCAGAGTAGCGCGCCTGCCTCGCATCTGGAGGCCCCGGGTTCGATTCCCGGCTCCGTCAGAGATTATAGACACTGACGTGAGGGCTGCAACGGGATGCACTCAGCTTCGTGAGGACAATTGAGTAGCTGTCTGATAGTGAGGCAGCGCCCCGGTCACGAAGAACACGATTAACGGCCGAGGGGACACGATGCACTGACCACGCGTCACCACAATATCTACAGGCCAAATGGCTGGGAAGCGGTCGCATGATAGGCCTAGGCCTTTCATGGACTGTAGTGCCAGGGGTAAAAAAAATAGGGAAAGCGCCTTCTAATACCACCTTTAATTTTTAAACACTACAGAAGCGGCTACTAAATAAAGGTAGCAATATAGCTACGGTCAATTTCATAAACACTGGGCTCACAAATCCCGTAAAGTTAAGTACAAATATCAGTCTGGTCGATATTTCAGTAGCAACGAAGCTCTTTGGCGGCTATTGCCGTTTCCGTAACACTTAAGGAATCCCGCCGTCACATACCTCAATGTGCACTTACAAAATTGTCAACCAGTCTATTTTACTGAAAATAATTTCTACGAGCGAGTATCCACTCCGGAAAAAACCACACTCACTACCTTTTCCAAAATTTACACAAGACATGATTTTTGAAGCACTCTTCTGTATGTTGAGGTACAGAGATATACCATATGGAAAGATACAATAAAATGTTGGCAAATCTGAGTTCACGGAACTGCTGTTCAGAATAGGCTTTCGGTACAGGTTCTGTGGCCCATGTTCGTAACTTGGAATGTTTTCCTTTGACAATGCATCTACACCATGTGCGAGGGCAACGCATTTCAAAGATGCTTAGCTGCCACCCCGGACGTCTTTGGTTTCGATTCCCGGCTCTGCCACGAAATTTGAAAAGTAGTAGGAGGACTGAAACGGGGTCTACTAAGACTCGGTTGGTCCAAATGAGTAGAGGGGGTTCGATTCCAACCTCAGCCATCCTAGAAGTGGTTTTCCATGTTTCCCCACTTCGTCTCCAGGCAAATACTGGGATGATACCTAACGTAAGGGCATGGCCACTTCCTTCCCTCTTCCTTACCTAACCATCCCAATCTTCCCTTCCCATCCCTCATAAGGCCCCTGTTCGCTTTGCAGGTGAGGCCACCTGGGCATGGTGCTCATCCCACCTCCCCAGTTGTATCCCCCGACCCAAAGTTTCCAGCTCCAGTTCACTGCCCTGAAGGCGGTAAAGGTGGGATCTCTCGCTGAGCCCGAGGGAAAAGCCAACCCTGGAGGGTTATATTTAGCGTATGGCTTTTAGTGCCGGGAGTGCCCGAGGACATGTTCGGCTCACCAGACTCTGTAGCCGCTTCAAGCGGACACCCATTAGGCCAGTCATCTAAGACATTCTAGGTCGCAAAAATTTGCAAGGTTCTGATTTTTTGGTATGTTGTTAGGATATATACCAATAGTGTAAAACCAAATTTACAACCTCGAAAAACTTGTGCTAACTTCGTGGTGCTCGAAAAACCTCGAAATTTTCAGACGTTTTTCGGTTTTTGGCTTACAACTTCCAAAATATGCATTCTATGGCAAAGTCACCCACTACACTTTTAAAGACGACACAATTACCGACAATTTGAGCGCAACTTCAGCTCTGTATGTCTTATAGATCTCGAGATTTCGAACATTTTGGAAAAATTGCTTCCCACATAAAGGTATGCTGTTGCAAATTTTGGTAGAGACTAGAATATTAGGTTGGTCGTAATTAGATTTAAGCTTTTAACATTTGGGGGGCCGCGATTACGTTTCCGTCAAGATGGCGGCGATATAAAACATGACACTGAGGTGCCCTTTGCTAGTGCTACCATTGTACCAAATTTCGTTCCATTCGGTTTCACCGTGTTCGAATTAATAGGGGGAATCGATTTTGACACAAAGATGGCCGCCATCCGCAAACTATTAGGCTAATGACCAATTAGTTTGGTCAAAGGATGCTCCCTCCATAAAGGTATATAGTTGCAAAATGTAGTAGAGATAGGATGATTATGTTAGTCGTAATTTGATTTAAGCTTTGAACATTTGTTTGGCCGCCATTACGTTTCCGTCAAGATGGCGGCGTTAAAAACATGACACTGAGGTGCCCTTTGCTAGTGCTACCTCTGTACCAAATTTCGTTCCATTTGGCTTCACCGTGATCGAATTAATAGGGGGAATCGATTTTCACACAAAGATGGCCGCCATCCGCAAACTACTTGGCTGATGACCTACTAGTTTGGTCAAAGGATGCTCCCCCATAAAGGTATGTTGTTGCAAAATTTGGTACAGATCGGATGATTAGGTTAATCGTAATTTGATTTAAGCTTTGAACATTTGTGTGGCCGCCATTACGTTTCCGTCAAGATGGCGGCGATATTAAACATGACACTGAGGTGCCCCTTGCTAGTGCTACCTCTGTACCAAATTTCGTTCCATTCGGTTTCACCGTGTTCGAATTAATAGGGGGAATCGATTTTCACACAAAGATGGCCGCCATCCACAAACTATTAGGCTGATGACCTATTAGTTTGGTCAAAGGATGCTCCCCCCCCTCCCCATATGGGTATGTTGTTGAAAAATTTGGTAGAGATCGGATGATTAGGTTAGTCGTAATTTGATTTAAGCTTTGAACATTTGGGTGGCCGCCATTACGTTTCCGTCAAGATGGTGGCGATATAAAACATGACACTGAGGTGTCCTTTGCTTGTGCTACCTTTGTACCGAATTTCGTTCAATTCGGGTTCACCGTGTTCGAATTGATAGGGGGGGGGGACAGACATTCAGGGTACACACACTCACACACACACACACAGACACACACACACAGACAGACAGACAGACACACAATTTTTCGCCCTGTGTTGATCTCATAAGTCTACTGTCATTTTTTGGAAAAAATCGAAAGTAGGCTAATAGCCAAACGTACAAAACCAGACCAATTTTTTTGCAAGCTACATGGATAGAAATTTGATGCGTTTAGCGCACCAAAAATATTCGTACTAATTGCAACGGCGTGTTTTGCGACTTTTACATCGAGCTTCGAGAAAAGTATCAAGGTACGTTACAGTTTCGGCAAGTCGAGTTGGTACCGACAAAGGGAGAAAGTCACAGCTTGAATTGCCAACCAAGCTTGCAGTTTGGACGTCGGCAAAATTTTTTGGTGTCAAAAAAAAAAAGCCCCAAATTCCTATGCGTGCATTGCTGCACATTCATCGTGACATCACTAAACAAAATAGACGAGTTGATTTTGTTAAATAAATAATCGTTTTTATATAACAGGCATGAAGTTGTAAATAACGTATGTGCAGTTGTAACAGAACATAATAATTGCAATAAAGATATTTTCAGTATTGAATAAAATGAAAAAGAAAGTTTTTCAGTTAAAAATCGTTAAGTTGTATTTGTCTGGTTATTGTGTTTTCGTTTTTTGAGTTTGCAAACAAATTTGGTCTCCGTTTGGGGGGGGGGGGGGTGTCATGACCCCCGTGAACCCCCACTTGATTCCGCGCCTGTATGAGTAAACGGATGAGATGTCGAATGATACAGGCTTTAGTATGAGTCATGCTCTCATGTGAACTCGAGAGCCTTGCAGAAGACTTCAAGATAACTCTGATAAACCATACGGTATGGTTATGAGAAGTCAAGGACGATATTTCTCTCAAAATAATATTCACATGAGTGCATACCCGGTAGTGCAATAAAAGGTAATTAGTCATTAAAAAGTTGTCGGGGCTTGGACATTGTAGTCATAAGTTCCGTGAGCTTGTGTGCGGTTAGAACTGTCTGATAACCTGCATTGTGTCTGCAGTAATGTGTATATTTTATTTGGTGCTAGGACACAAGGATTGGAAAGGAGGCGGCCTTACCATCCCAGCATTTGCCTGCAGTAGAAGTGGGAAACCACGGAAAACCACTTATAGAATGGCCGAGGTGGGAATCGAACCCACCTCTTCTTAGTTTTGCCTCACAAGGCATTGTGTTTCCCGTTTCAGCCCTTAGACCAGAATCCCGGCTTTGCCAAATAATTTAATTCTGCCTCGTGAGAAGAGACCAACACAATAACACAAGTTGTCGGACAAATTCCACACATACACAAGTACACGGGGCTTCATGACCACGATGTCGCAAAGCCCCTAAATGAATCAACAACAAATTAATGGCATGGAACACTTGCTGCAAGTGTTTTCCAACGCCACGTTTGCGAATCCTGTTACTGTTTTTCCTGCCACCTATGTGCTACCATCTGTACTATAACAAAATGTTATGTTGACGTTTGCAACCTCAACGTGTTTTATTTCTTTTGTGGGGTAAGGTGTGTTGCAGGGATGCCAGGGGAACGCGGGAAGTTCGGTTCCAATAATCTCAGACCGATGTAACGTCTGCTGTAGAAAATATGTAATTGATGGCTTGTCAGTGTACCGATCGTCCAAGAGTTTTATATACCTCTTACACGTTAAAGAGATATCTGACTGATATATCAGTTTAGGCTTTCACGGCCGGCGTTCAGAACTACACACATGAAAACAAGTTTTGCATATTGCTGGCCAATAGTCGTAGTGGTCTCAATCCATTAGTCGTTTTTGTGTACGTGAATATCGGCTGTGTACATTCATCTGTAGGTGGCTTCGGTGGCGTAGTTAGTAGAATGCTGAGCTTCTATGCCCAAGGTCGTGGGTTCAAACCCTGCCAAAATCGTCGGATTTTTAAGAGCGTTAAAAATCCTTCAGGATGCCTTCCTTCGGAGGAGAAGTAAAGCCGGCGGGTCCATGTCATAGATTTAAAGCATGAAAAAGAACCTTCCACTAACTAAACTTGTTTATGGACTTGATGTTCATCCACCTAGGCTAAAGTCAAGAAAGAGCTTCCTCCAAACAACGATATCCATTTCTTCCTCATCTGAAGCTCGCCGAATTGAACTTTGGAAAACAAAATCACCGGGAGGATCGTGGAAAATGAAGGAGAAGCCGGCAGCAGGCTACCATTTACAATACGGATCTTGGAAGACGCCAAACAGACTGAGAACTGGAGTGAGTCGGTGCAAAAGTAATTTGAAGAAGTGGGGATACAGTACTGAAGAACTTTGTAAATGTGGTGAAAAACAAGACCCTGAGCACCTCCTGAATTGCAGCATGTTACCAAGACCATGTGATATGCAGGACTTGGTAGAAGCTAATGATTGTGCCATTCTAACAGTTGAACACTGGAGAAATGAAATGTAGTGCAATTTATTTGTATATATGTATGTGTTTTGGACTCGGATAAATAAATAAATTTGAATTGAAACATAAACGTTTAACACATACTAATACAGCCATCACAATTAACACCGCTTATCAGACAGATTCTACACACACCCAAAGTACACGGGGCTACATGAGCCCGTTGTCGCAGCCCCTAAAACAAAGAACCAACCAACACTCGCCTGTTTCAATGAGGATAGATCTGTGCGAGTGTGGAGACGACCCGATGAACAGATGCACGACCAATACATCCGAGACCGATACCGACAGGGAGGAGGGGGTGCAATGTTTTTGGGTGGCTTCATGTATGGTCACTGAACCCCTCGTGTAAGTTACATCGCAGGGCGTATGACAAGCATACGTTACAGGGGTACTATCCTGGCACGTGTAGTGAAAGGCTATGCTGACAATTTCGGCCCAAATTTCACTTTCGCGGACGATAACGTTCGCCCGGCACCTTTATTCAGGAGAATGAAATGGAATGGAGCAGGCTTAATAAATATGTTCGTCGCCACTGTGCTCCATGGCAAGATGCAAAACGTTTCTTGATGTGTGTATGTTGAAGTTGTCCGGACTTGTAGGCCGTGGTTCAGACAGGATATTAGATAATATCCTAACTGCGTCCGGCATTATCAAGGATCCGCTCCTTTCGTTAGTCAGAAGTTTATATCTGACTGTTTCTTCCGGACCTCATGCATCATGATATTTCAGAAGTAAAGAAGGATAGAACTCTGGCTCTCACTGGCACCGAAGAACAAGAGTTGCTGTCTTACATCATTTAAAATGCACGATATTGGCTTCGGATTGACCGCTACAGATGCCCACAAACAAGCCTGTGACTTCGTCTGGAAAAGTGGGCGTAAAAATCCATTCAACGCTGAAGAAGGTTTAGCATGTCGAGATTGGTGGGTATCATTCAAGCAGCGCTACGATCTACTGTAAGCATGTGGTTGCCAGAAAACGTGCATGTAAAATACTGTAGAGCTTCAGCCAGTAATACGAAAACTATTGGACACTTCCATATTGTATTAAAGGAAACATTAGAGAATCATGACTTAAAGAACGAGATAAGTATGGAACAAAGATGAAACTGTTTCTTTTCCTTCGTTTCCCAACGAGGAAAGGTGCTATCTCCAAATGGTCGCAAACGACTCTACCAACAAACGTTTGGGGAACGTGAAAAAACAACCACGGAGCTGTTTGGTCATGCTCGTCCATGCCTCTTCATTTTAAAGGGGAGCAGACTAAGTGATGACTTAATGTAAAGTTTTGAAGCCATTTTATTCAGTGTGTGAGTTGTAACTCTTCGGTCGGTCAACATGAATTTGAGCAATGACTGGGCGGGGTACAATGTATATAATATTTGAATTATACGTAAATTACACGCCTGAATAAAATAGAGGTATTATAATGGGCAAATTTTAGTATTACGCGTTTTGACCATCAAGCGGTCATCATCAGATCCTGATCACTGTGCTGAGGTTTACATTTATGTACAGAGTTATCTAACTACACAAACTTTGTAGTGCGTTCAATTGGTGTTTTATATTTTGATTCTCAGTGTAAATCTCGTTATATCATGTTAGTTTGTTTTATTTATACGGGTTTGTGAATTACGATGGATATTATGTACGTGTATACAAATTAGAACGACACAATATACAGTAATAACATGTAATTTCTCCAGGAGTGTTATTTATTTATTCTTATTCATGTATGATATACCAATGTCGCTTTCGTGGTGTAGTGGTCAGCATACTTAGCTGCCACCCCGGAGGTCCTCGGTTCGATCCCCGGCTTTACCAAGACATTTGAAAAGTGGTCTGAGGACTGGAACGAGATCTACTCAGCCTCAGGTAGTCCAAATAAAAAGAGGGGATTCGATTCCACCCCAGCCATCCTCGAAGTGGCATCTCACTTCGTCTCCTGGCAAATGCCGGAATGGTACCTAACGTAAGACCACGGCCGCCTCCTTCCCTCTTCCTAGCCTATCCCTCCGAATCTTCCCGTCCTTTCCCATCCCAGGGCACTGCCCTGGAGGCGGTAAAGGTGGGATCCCTCGCTGAGTTCGAGGGTAAAGCAACTAAGGAGAAAGAAGTGTTTCATCCAGAGGATGGATAGAATCTGGCATTTTTCTACACTTTCTGTGACATTTTGTAGAGAACATTCCATTAGAAAGACCTGTGATCCGGTAGTATTTGCGTTCATGATTTTATTATTATGGATTTAATTCAAATATGCATCATCCCTTGTGGGAATCGAACCCATGAACTTTGGATCACATTAAACACAGAAGTGGACTACCGGTAGTAGCCTATTTGCGATCATGATTTTATTAAACCTTTGATATGGCACTTAATTCAAAATTGCCTTGTGAGAATCGAACCCGCGACTTTTGGATTACATTATACACATTAGCTGTACCGGTAGTATTTGAGTTCATGATTTTTATTTAACCTGTGCTATACAAAAAATCACCACCCCTTGTGGGAATCGAACCCACGACCTTTGGATTAGAAGTCCAACGCGCTTTCCACTGCGCCAAAGGGGCTGACGAAGAATGGTGACTAAGTCACTGTTATTATGCAATAGTTGTCGAGTCTCCAGTGTTATCGACCACTGGCCTGCGTTCTTTGAGTAACAAAGATAACTTGGAGCTTAATTGTTGACCGACAGGCAATTGTCTTAGACATCGTGCTGCTCAGATCCATGTAGGCCCTACTTAAGTGTGTATAGAACTCATCTGATCACCTGTGTTGTTGTGGCGTCTGTCAGGGGCGGACGCAGGATTTGTTTGGGGAGGGGGGTGGATCTGATGAGGTGCTATTAGAAAAACTGGAAATGTCATCGAATGCATAAACATACATCAAATTACAATTACATTTAAGGAAGAAGCCGACGAGACTTTTTACACATGTTATCCAGTACTTCTTGAGTTTTATGTACTGCATATAGGTAGGCTTGCCAGATATCTAAAATGTTCAACCGGGACCCCCCCCCCCCCCACTTCTAGGTTATTTAAAGGTACACACCCTTGACTGGTTTTTAGAGTTTTAGAGTGTAGTATATTCCTAATGCTATAAATAATAAATGACAATTATAAATTGAAACATGCTAATATTTATTAGTTACAAGTAAGAAAAAACACTTTGAATAATGAATAAAACTTGGACAATATTTACATGTACTTTTCATTGGCTAGGACTTTTTTTAGAAAGTCTTTTTTGGTTTTAATTTTGTTGTAAAAATCTTCACAATCTAATCCAATGTTAATTTTACAAATCATCAAGCCTTTAACTGTAGATTCCTTCATCAAACCTCTATCATCAGTCCATGCGTTGTTCATCAAAGAAAATACTCTCTCAACTGGTGCTGATGTCCCAGGTAAGCAGAAGGCATACTCAACAATCTTGATCAGATTGGGGGCTGCTATGCGATTCTCGTTGAAGTGACTAAACAGCCTTAGCCATTTTTCTTCGCTTGAAATAATCTTGTCTCTGGTAGTCTCTTCTTGCTTCCACTGTTCCCAATTTGACTGCAAATACTCCTTAGCAAGCACAACTTCGTCAAACAGCTGATCATTGTTTATTTTCATATTTTCATCAAGAAGATTGTTATTGATGATTTCAGCAGAAGTTTGGGCTTTTTCCCAATCAACAGCATCTGTTTTCGTCAGATTGACCCATGAAAACTGTTCAGCGTTTCCAAAGCTGTTCTCCCAGAGTTCTAAGTATGCAATACATCTGTCATAAAAGCCATAAAATTCTTCTTTCACACTGTTACGTACTTTCTCATCTAGACTCCTGTAGATGTTCTTTGCACCCGTAGGGATAAAGTTTGAGGCCTTTCTTTCTGTCAGGTTTCTTTTGAGAGCTTTGTGAGCTTCAGCAACCTCAAAAGCTGTCGTGTTATTTTTTTTTCATTACCAGGATGGCCTTGTTAAATAGTGCAAGCTGTCCGTGGACAAACCACAAGTAGAGCTCGCCCTTTGAATCAGTAAATAAGTTTTTATTATTGATGGGCATATTTCTTGGTCTAAAAAAAACCGCTTTCAGACCTTCAAACATCTGTAGAATTCTTTCCAGTGCCGGCCGGCATCATTGATAGAAACCGAGTGTTTCCGTGTTGAATTAGTTTACGGCACTCTATCTCTGCATATTCACAAAATTATTTTAGTTTAGTTACACAGACTGTGTATATGTGGAAGTATTTATAAATCTTCACCACTAAGGCCTCAATATCGATTGGGAGACTATCTACTGCAGTTTGCACACAGTTGTGCAAAAGGTGTGCTCCACATCCGATTCCATTGATTTCCCGTCCTAGGCTATTCTAGAGTCGATGGAAAACATTGTTTTTCCCTGTTCTTTTCACACCACCGAAGTTAGTGTTGCAGTTATCGCCACAAAAGCCAACCACTTTGTTGTTCAAATCGTTTTGCAACAGGACAGAGCATAAGTGATTTGTAAGAATTTCAGATGTTTCACCCTCCACAGATTTGAAATCTAACAGCATTAAGTTACTTGCACACCTGAATTAGGATTAAAGTAGCGCACAACAATTGGCACAAGTTTTATATCTTTTCTGTTTGATGCATCCGTACATACAGATAAACTTACGTAGTTTGACTTGGTCAAGTCTTCTTTAAGCTCTTCCTGAGCTAATGGAGCTATGACATTTAAAACTATTGCTTCACACTTAGTTTTTCCGAGTGAGAATTTAGGTTCAAAAAACTTAGAAATTAGTTTTGATGAACAAGAATTGGAATTGAAACTTAAGCTATGGTTTGCTGTGTGGTAAGCAAAGGTCGCCTCCTTTGCTGCTAAATCTAAGTTTTTGTCATTATAACTCGCAGTCTTAAAAAAACTGTTCAGTTTTGATGAGCTAGCAGCACATGCTAAACTCTTTTTGTGTTTACTCGATTGCAAATGATCTTTTATATCAGATCGACCACCATGAGCAACCGAAAACTCAGAATTACAATGTGAACATTTAACTCTATCGTCTTGATCTTGACTACCAGTACATACCTTCTTCAAAAAAGGGAATTCATTCTGTAAATCATCGGTAAATTTACACGACCGTTTTGGCATTTTAACAGAGAAAGAATAAACTTTCAACTTAAAACATAAATAAAACACCGCTAGCTCGCTAACACAACACGCACCGCTGTCAATTATAGTGCCGACGTGGGCGAGTCCAATGTTATTGCACGAGGGGGTGTACTGTGCAGCGAGTACCCAGTACTAGACTCGCCCGGAGAAACTATCCCATCGCGTATAGTCATGGTTGGCTAAACAAGACGATACGATGACAATATTATTTACTAGAAAACCATCACCCTTCTATAGTTTTACTTTTCATACAGTGCAGAATTAAATGACAATATTATGATTATCCTTAATAATCCTACACAATTAATTACTTTAGACTTTTTTGATCATCTAAAAAATCGAATTTACATTTTTCCGGGACGTGAAGGAGACCGGCCGGGACACCGGGACGTTGTCTGAAAACCGGGACTGTCCCGGTCAAACCGGGACGTCTGGCAAGCCTACATATAGGCTACATTATCGGTAATCCATTCAAACTGTCTGCCCCCATGTTATTCCTCAAATAGTTCTTCAGATACCGTAATGGTAAGAACGAACGTTTCTGGTGTTGCTTTAGTTACCGGTAAAGTGCAGAAAATCTTCAACGCCTTGTGTAGGAAGGGGAAGATAATTTCATTACACCTACTCAAAGATAATATAAAATCCTTAGGAACTCACGATGATCATTGTGTTCAAGGAAACTTCTTCTCCGCATATTTAGCTCACTGAAGAATGCCTCTGGTGATGCATCAATACCATCCGGCCATTAGTTTACTATGGTATCAAATGCTTTTTTGCAGATGTTCATCTGAAGCTTGCACAATGCTTTTGGGCAGCAACGCTTGTATGGTTTGTTGGATCGCTTGATGATTCCAAGATCTGTCCTTGATCTGACTCATGAAATAATCTATGAAAGGAACGAAAATTGAAAGCCTGTAGTACATTACATGTACATTTAGTATTAGCCTAATTTCGATTTTTGCAAAAAATGAAAGTAGACTTATGAGATCAACACAGGGCGAAAAAAGTGTGTCTGTCTGTGTGTGTATGTGTGTGTGTGAGTCTGTGTGTGTGTGTGTGTGTGAGTGTGTGTACTCTGAATGTCTGTCCCCCCCTATCAATTCGAACACGGTGCACGCGAATTGAACGAAATTTGGTACAAAGGTAGCACTAGCAGAGGACACCTCAGTGTAATGTTTTATAGCGCCGCCATCTTGACGGAAAGTTAATGGCGGCCACACAAATGTTCAAAGCTTAAATCAAATTGCGACTAACCTAATCATCCGATCTCTACCAAATTTTGCAACAACATACCATTATGGAGGAAGCGTCCCTTGGCAAAATTAATTGGTCATTACCTTAATCATTTGCGGATGGCGGCCATCTTTGTGTCAAAATCGATTCCCACTATTAATTCAAACACGGTGAAACCGAATGGAACGAAATTTGGTACAAAGGTAGCACTAGCAAAGGGCACCTCAGTGTCATGTTTTATATCGCCGCCATCTTGACAGAAACGTAATGGTGGCCACACAAATGTTCAAAGCTTACATCAAATTACGACTAACATAATCATCCGATCTCTACCAAATTTTGCAACAACATACCTTTATGGAGGGAGCATCCTTTGACCAATCAAATAGGTCATTAGCCTAATAGTTTGCGGATGGCGGCCATCTTTGTGTCAAAATCGATTCCCCCTATTAATTCGAACACGGTGAAACCGAATGGAACGAAAAATGGTACAGAGGTAGCACTAGCAATGCGCTCAGAGAGTTAAATCTCGAGAAAAGTCTATTAAAATGTTTCAACTTCGCTTGGCCGTCATGTTAGTTTTGTACATTACAGGTTTATGAAAGTTACATAGATTAACTTGTACCAGTGCCCTTTATCACCGTAGAAAATTGCAGGGTGATACCTGTAAAAGTTTTGGAGATATAGAATGCCGGTGAAATATTTCGCACAGCCGTCATTTTGAGGTTATGTAAACAATTGAACTAACTTAAACGCCAGTGCATTACAATGTGTATAAACATTTGCTGTACCAAGTTTCATTACGTTTGTAAGGTTAAATCGCGAGAAAAGTCTACTTAAAAGTCTCAAATTCGCTTGACCACTTTGTTGGTTTTGTAGTTACCAGGGTTTGGAAAGTATAATAGGTGAACTTCTAGTAGTGTCCTTTATCACCGTACACAATTTTAGGGTGATATCGGTAAAAGTTTCGGAGATACTGAATGCTGGTGAAATATTTTGCACAGCCGCCATGTTGGATTGGTGGGACACAATAAAATTTGAAAGGCATGGTCGGGGTCGGCCAGAACGTTGCTATGATCTTACCAAGTTTCATTGAAATCGCTCCAGCCGTTTAGAAGTTATTAGGGGGACACACACACACACACACACACACACACACGCACACACACACGGACAAAAGGTGATCTCATAAGCCTATTTTTTCATAAAATGAAAATAGGCTAATAACAGATCACTACATTATTAACACTTGTTTTTAGGAAGCATGTAAATGTTTAAGGTCTTATTATTATACCTTTTTGGATGATATTTCTGTATTTTAGGGTATATTTCTTGTTTCTTTATGTCCTAAACATCCAAACCTTAATTATAACTATTTATATCCACCGGCGGGTCGCCTCCGTAGCGTAGCGGTCAGTATGGTTAGTGGCCGCCCCGGAGGTCCTGGGGTAGATTCCCGGCTCTGCCACGAAATTTGGAAAGTGCTATGAGGACTGGAACGGGGTCTTCTCAGCCTCGGGTGGTCCAAATGAGTAGAGGGGGTTCGATTCCCACCTCAGCCATCCTCGAAGTGTTTTTCCGTGGTTTCCCACTTCGTCTTCAGGCAAATGCCGGGATGGTACTGCCCCCGTAAATTGAATTATATTGAGACCACGGTGGCTGTATTGGAAAATATGAAGAAAGTTATGGCTGTCATAGTTGTGACGTGGATATTCATGACGTAGGCACGGATGACGCAGACTTTATGCAAGTAGGCTGCTTGAGCTGAGATTCTTGGTGCTGTCATGATTTTGTTCGAGAAAGATCTGAGATTTACGACGCAGTCGCATGAAAACGAGGAATTGTGCTGAGGAAGAAGTTACGCGATTGGAGGAGAGGCTCGAACCAATGAACGATAGTTAGGAGGGAGACGGAGATTACTGAAACTATCATATTTAATTACTTTTGGAATGCAGAATTGTGGAAAACTATTTTCAGTTATGGCATTGATTTGGAATTTTGAAGAAATTATTTTTGAGTTTTTGAAATTTGAAAATCCGTCAAGTATTGCCAAAGTTAGAAATTCGAGCGATGACGGAGAAACGAGCTATGGAAGGGATGGATACGCCCCTTAAGAAGTTGATAAAAGGTCTTGCACAGCAGAGAGGAGCTCTGATATCTCATATCTCATATCTCATCAGTTCTGATACCGCATATATATTGCTGATGTTATAGTCGTTTTCGAGTGAATAATTGAAACAAGTCGTCTTTAGCGTGTGGTAAAGCCAACCGCATCGAACGAGCTTCGAGCGTGCCGCAGTTCCATTTTACGGTATTTGAAAACTAGGCGAAGTTGAAACGCACTCATTTTCAAGTCTACAAGTTAACATATCAAGAGTTGACTAATGCCTTTAAGCTACTTCTATTGTGCAGTACTATATTAACGTGTGTAGAAAGGTTGAACATTTTCAAGAATATAATTCGAAAGATATTGGCATTTTAACACGGCAGACAAAAGTGATTTTCTCGCCACCTGAGAAGCACTTTTAAATATCACACTCTACGCTACGGCTGACACTGGTATTGCAACCGTGCTACTTCATATTGCTTTTGATAATATAACGCTGCATTCTAACATGGAACAATATAATATGGCAGTTCTTTCAACTATTATAACGGAAGTGGAGATGGAAGACTAAGGACTTTAATGCAATTGGGACATATATCGATGGAGTGAATTAACAGCATGGAACTTCGCTAATCGTCTTTCTACAAAAGCGAGCATGTAGTGAACATCCAACTACACTCATGCCTCGTTGTCCAACGCTGAATTATATCGAATGGCAGTGGAAACATATTCATACTCCACAACTATGAATATTTCTACGGAAATAACTGCAATAAACTTCATGGCGAATTACTACCAGAACTTCAGGGAACTATCAAGAGAGGCCAGGGTGGACCCGGCTCGCAAAGAAGAATTTTGCCAGAAGGAGCACGGAGCAGTGCAATTTCCGGAGGAGGAAGCAGTTCTATTCTCCGAGGGCGCTGATTCCAGGTTCGAGGACGGAGCACATCTTTTTGGTGAAATGGAACCATCACCAGTCTTCTTTGGAAGATTTTCCTCTGGAACTTCAATCAACAGATAAGGTAGTCGTGAACGTTTCTTGTTTTATTTGAGTCATTTAGCGATGTCTGAGCAACCATTTTTCCCATATTTTTGTCCTATATATATTTTGCCCCATTTTCTTGCTGGAGATTTCTGTACTCAGTACACCTTCGATGAGTTATGCCTTTTTCTACGATTTATTAAGACATTGTTAGGTCTTTGGCAGATTTAAATAATTTTGGATCAGTTGAGACTGATAATTAATTTTCTTTCAGTAATTTGCATATTTTTGTAGTCACGATTTGACTGTAAAGTTAATGATTTTCTATGGCAGATTTGAATTCAGACAGCGTGTCATTTTATTAAAGTAATTCTTTTCAGTAAATTACTTTGACCAATTTTCTGTCATCCTCAAGAAAGAACAATAATTAAAAGATTTTAGAGCGTTAAAATCTATTTCTGTATCGACGATCTTGGAAATACTAGTCGTTATATGAACATGATTGCAACATAGACATTTATCGTCAGTTATCGTCATTACCATTGCATTACAGACAATTTTATGAAATATGAACATTGATTACGATTTATTGAATACACTATAGTAATGAACATTTGATAGGAATTTTTCTCAATACTAGATTGGAACAATAATGTTTGCATTCCAAAGTCTAATTGTATTCTATTCGACTATTTTGCAGTTTAGATGAACTTTGTTTGAAGATAGTATTTTTATACTACGATACTTAGGAGATATTAATCTCAATTTTGATAGACCAGAGAGGCGTGTATAATCGTATTTGCTATTAAATTTATTTGTGATTGGCAAATTTTTACTTCATATCGATTCATGAATGAAACCCACGAAGGTTAAATAAAATAACAGTTTTGAAACAATTAATGAATATAAGAATTTTTAAAGTGGAACTATGGATGTATAATCGTTAGTCCAGTGGACATGTAAAAGTCGCTGATGAATAATGCCCTTGAATAATTGAAGGAGGTTCCCACAGTAATATTAATGATGTTGATGAGATTACAAGTGGAGGTTTCGTGTATGGATTATGGAAGATTTTTATGCCATATATGTTGAAATATATGATGAATTCTGGGCCTATTTTATGCAATTTTGTGCATTTGAAGCGAAGTATTTTTCCGCTGAGTTTATTGTCCAGGTCCTTTGAAAATTAATCATGTGAAAGTACTGTTAAAATTAACAAGAGTGTTAAATAATTTGAGATAACGATTTTGAATGGAGGTTACGTCACTAATAATAATAATAATTATTAAAACTTATTAAACCTGGATTTATAACACTTAAATATAACTAACCTTCATTGGTCGATTATGTTAACCTGATTTGAGTAATTATCAACCGGATAAACGTGTGGTTTAATGTATTTCTAAAATAAATAAATAAATAAATATAAATATTGTAAATAAATTATGTAATTATCTTTAACAATAATTGGAAATGAAAGGAATTAAGAGAGGCGTGTATATATTTTTCAATTGTCATTTGACAATATTATAAACAATTTGTAATTGTTATAAACAATTAATGAGCATTTGTTATAAACATTAAGAGTTTTGTTAATATACTATAAAGAACGCTAATTATACAAGTGGATTATGTAATTAAACAAGTTTTGGGATTATTAGAGTAATCCAGTAACATGTGAATGAAGCATTTAAAAGATTTGCGTGTTAATATTTGAGTTGAGTTGAGGACATTTAAAGCGTTTGAAAAGGAGCTAAGCTCTGAAGTTACGAGCATATGCTAGCACTAGCCGAACAGGTGGGCCCGTTTGACGACGTGGGCATGCGACATAATGAAGGGTGGATCGCAGCTGGCCTGACAACTGTATGTTAGAGGCCAAGGTCAATTACATAACAGGCCTGCAGTTATAAATAAAGTGTGATGTTTATGAAAGAGGAAAACAATTGCTACGTGTCTTATCCCAATTCCCTCATCCATTCCAAGTGTATTACTATTATTACGTTCTTTATAAGCAAGTGAAAGATAAAATTTTGTATGTAACGTCTACCAGTCCTACAGGAGGACATGATTATATTGACAATGGCTTCTGATTGCCAGCCACGTGTATTTTGTTGAGTTTTTGTTAAAGTCATTCCCTTTATGTGAAATAAATTATTAAATTTTCTTGTCTTCGTCTTGGTTCAATTTTAAATATCATGGTGGAGGTTATTGTGTGGGCATACTTTAAGTGATCCAGTTGGTAACCCATTCCCGAGATTAATTTGAAGAGGTAAGTAAAGGTAAGTATGAACCCCCGTATATTTTGGTGTGTTCCACAATAATTTTCTTGTTAACTGCTGTGCTCTAATCTCGGTAGTATCTGTCAGTGCCATTTTCATTGAAGTAGCTGTGCCGGTGCGTTTGATTATTGGCAATCCGATTGAGGGGGCGGATATCTGACAGCTTACTATCCGGATTTACGGGGACAGTAGGATTGGCGACCCTATAACGTGGGGCAGGTTCGACAAAACTGGATTACAAGGTTGAACGCCAGTAGAATTGGCACCGCAATTTTGTGGAGTGCTCGAATAACATTGGATTACCAAGTTATCGATGTCAATGGGATTGTGAAGACTCAAATAAAGAGGTTGATTCTTTGTTAGATGTCTTGGCCAATTGTAGAATTTGAGAGTGTGATTATATAGGGATTAAATGTTGTGTTGTATTAGGAAAATTACACTCAGAAAAGATCAGATCTTATACAACTTGAGAGAGGTTAAATAGGCTGGAAACTTAGAAAAATCGCCTATGATCTGGAATCTTATTTTATTTGACCGGCTTATGACATGTTTCGTCATATTAAAGATAAAATTAAATTATTTGGATTGTAAATGTAAATTATTTGTGTTAGGATATTTTAAAATGAACCAAAGAAATTTGAACATGTGCTTGAGTTTATTTCAACATGAAGTGTCTACGAAGGTTAATTATATGGTAATTATAAGTTAGATTTAAGACAGAAAATTGCTCAAACTTATATATGGTGAAAGATGTTGCTCAGATGTTGTTATTTTGCTCAGTTTGATGTATGTCCCTAAAGCAGTTTATTTTTGAATATTATTGAAATGGCAGATGTAAGTCTGAGAATAATGTTGGAGGAGATGAAAGCTAGCATAAATAACAGTATGAAGGAAATGGAAGCTAGGAATACTAGTCGAATGGAGGAGAATTCTAGTAATATGTCTGCTAATTTGAAGGCTAGCATGAATGAAAGTGTAAAGCAGATGCTGGATGAAAATCTGAAAGTTCTTCAGACCAGTTCCGCAAATTTAGAAAATGATATGTCGCGTTTACAGATCAGTACCCAGGGAATTGAGAATGCTGTAACTGACATGCGCACAGACGTGTCCAATGTCCATAAAGATTTATCCAATGTACATAAAGATGTTTCTGATGTTAAAACTGATGTTTCTAAGGTACAGAAAGATCTTACTATGTTGAATCTTGATGTTGCTAATGTCCGGGGTGATATTTCATGTGCTAGAGCTGAGGTAATTGTTGTTAGGAACGATGTTGCTACTGTACAAGATAAAGTTGAAGAGGTTCAAAGAGAGATTCATAATGTTCGAACCGATGTGTCAAATGTTCAAGTAGACATTAATAACATTCATTCCGATGTAAATGAGATGCAAAGCGATATAACTAAGATACAAGTAGAAGTTAACACTGTTTTCGTAGACATTGCTAAAGTTCAAACTGATGTTAATAAAGTTAGAGAAGAAATTGAAACTTCAAAAACACTTTGTACTCGTAACATTAGTGCATTAACAACTAGGTTAGTTGACGAGTCTGTTAGGACAACAGCTTCTTTAGCAGGGTTAAAGTATGATGTAGAGGTCATGAGAACCCAAGTATTAGATCATAATCGTTTACTTAAAGAAGATATCGAAGTAGATATTGCGGAAATGTTAACTGCAAATGTAACGGTGTGGAAAGATGAATGGAACAGGTCAAGTGGGGAACATGTAACTCAGATTCAGGAACGAATTGAAAGAAAACTTGCCAGTACACAAGTAGACATTAATAATGAGGTAGTGCAAATTAGGAAAGATTTGAGTATAAGGATGGATTCGCTATCCGAAAAACAGGTAGAGGATAGAACGCAAATAGGTCAGGACGTGCAAGCATTAAAATCCGCGTTAGAGGAACAAATGCATAAGATTGTCTCTGATGTTAATGAAACTACGAGCAAACTTCAGAATTTGAAACTAGGAGAAGCCAGCATGATGGAAACCTATAAAGAAGAGTTGATCAGGAAAGTCATCACGGAAATCACGGATAAGGATCCAGAAGGCTTGACTGGTGAAGATGATAGGAATTACGTCAGACGATGTAACCTCGCTGCAGAAGAAAGAGATATTAGTCCTGAGGAACGTATATCCAGATTCCAAGAAGAAGATGAGGATAGGAATATTGAACCTGAATGAAGATATCGTGATAGTGGGAAAAATTACATGGATTCATATCCGAGAAATGTGACAGTCATCCGGAACTTCGAGGACAAACCTCAAAAATTTAGCAATACTGATAGTCTAACACCGATAGAATATATCCGGAACCTGAAAGACTATTTCATTGAAGCTCACATTCCCAGAGAAAGAGAGATGAGGATAGTGGAGAGATTTCTAGCTGGAGGACCCCTTGAATGGTCCAGGGCATTTCGCTATACGTTCAGTAATTTTGACGAATTTGCAGAGGCACTGATAAAACGATTCTGGTCCATCGAAGCGCAGAATTCACTAAGAGCTGAGGTATACTCAAGGAAGTATTCAGGTACTCTTCCAACACGGTACGCTGATTTATTCACGAGCCAGTTATCACGCTTGAGATTTTTGCAACCCCCATTGTCAACAGAGCAGTTGATAGATGCGATTTCTCGTATGCTCCCTGTGGAGGTGAGAAGACTCATCATATCGTCAAACATCAGGGATTTGACCAGTATGGACGAATTGTTGAGAAGGCTTGACTACACGAGTCCAATGCCAAATGTGGTACAAAGAGGTCACAGGCACGAATTCAAAGACATCAATACTGTCTATATGGATCAAGTTCAGCAAACTGACAAGCCTGATGAAGAAAAAACTGAAAATGTAGGTCCTCACAGGAATAATCACTTTCGCAACCACAGATCGCAAGGTTACCGTCCATATCAGCAAAGAAGAGGCTGGAATAATAACAGAGGAAACTACAACAACGGAAGAGGTAGATACTACAATAACCAGGGCTACAATAGGAATTACAATAGAAACTACCAGAATCAAAATCAGAATTCTCAAAGTCAGGTTATGACACCCGACAAATATCAGGAGCGAGAGAAAGAAAGTCAGCAGTATCTTAAGGAATTACGAGAGAAGGAAGCTGAAAACCAAAAGAAAAGACAGGATGTAGTGATCGATCCTGGTCCTTCTACAAGTCAGCAGAACTTGGAAAACAGAAATTCCGGACAGAAGAGAAAGTAGAGAGGAGAGAATACATTAGCCACACACAAATCAAAGTAGAAGAGACTTATGATTAAGGAACATAGAGGAAATATCATACAAGAGTAAGCCAATAATAATTCAATTTCGTGTTCAAGTGAATTGAGATATTTATAACACAGAGTTTAAAAACAATTTGCAACTGTTTTTAAAACGTGGTGAAGGGAGAATGCCCCCGTAAATTGAATTATATTGAGACCACGGTGGCTGTATTGGAAAATATGAAGAAAGTTATGGCTGTCATAGTTGTGACGTGGATATTCATGACGTAGGCACGGATGACGCAGACTTTATGCAAGTAGGCTGCTTGAGCTGAGATTCTTGGTGCTGTCATGATTTTGTTCGAGAAAGATCTGAGATTTACGACGCAGTCGCATGAAAACGAGGAATTGTGCTGAGGAAGAAGTTACGCGATTGGAGGAGAGGCTCGAACCAATGAACGATAGTTAGGAGGGAGACGGAGATTACTGAAACTATCATATTTAATTACTTTTGGAATGCAGAATTGTGGAAAACTATTTTCAGTTATGGCATTGATTTGGAATTTTGAAGAAATTATTTTTGAGTTTTTGAAATTTGAAAATCCGTCAAGTATTGCCAAAGTTAGAAATTCGAGCGATGACGGAGAAACGAGCTATGGAAGGGATGGATACGCCCCTTAAGAAGTTGATAAAAGGTCTTGCACAGCAGAGAGGAGCTCTGATATCTCATATCTCATATCTCATCAGTTCTGATACCGCATATATATTGCTGATGTTATAGTCGTTTTCGAGTGAATAATTGAAACAAGTCGTCTTTAGCGTGTGGTAAAGCCAACCGCATCGAACGAGCTTCGAGCGTGCCGCAGTTCCATTTTACGGTATTTGAAAACTAGGCGAAGTTGAAACGCACTCATTTTCAAGTCTACAAGTTAACATATCAAGAGTTGACTAATGCCTTTAAGCTACTTCTATTGTGCAGTACTATATTAACGTGTGTAGAAAGGTTGAACATTTTCAAGAATATAATTCGAAAGATATTGGCATTTTAACACGGCAGACAAAAGTGATTTTCTCGCCACCTGAGAAGCACTTTTAAATATCACACTCTACGCTACGGCTGACACTGGTATTGCAACCGTGCTACTTCATATTTCTTTTGATAATATAACGCTGCATTCTAACATGGAACAATATAATATGGCAGTTCTTTCAACTATTATAACGGAAGTGGAGATGGAAGACTAAGGACTTTAATGCAATTGGGACATATATCGATGGAGTGAATTAACAGCATGGAACTTCGCTAATCGTCTTTCTACAAAAGCGAGCATGTAGTGAACATCCAACTACACTCATGCCTCGTTGTCCAACGCTGAATTATATCGAATGGCAGTGGAAACATATTCATACTCCACAACTATGAATATTTCTACGGAAATAACTGCAATAAACTTCATGGCGAATTACTACCAGAACTTCAGGGAACTATCAAGAGAGGCCAGGGTGGACCCGGCTCGCAAAGAAGAATTTTGCCAGAAGGAGCACGGAGCAGTGCAATTTCCGGAGGAGGAAGCAGTTCTATTCTCCGAGGGCGCTGATTCCAGGTTCGAGGACGGAGCACATCTTTTTGGTGAAATGGAACCATCACCAGTCTTCTTTGGAAGATTTTCCTCTGGAACCTCAATCAACAGATAAGGTAGTCGTGAACGTTTCTTGTTTTATTTGAGTCATTTAGCGATGTCTGAGCAACCATTTTTCCCATATTTTTGTCCTATATATATTTTGCCCCATTTTCTTGCTGGAGATTTCTGTACTCAGTACACCTTCGATGAGTTATGCCTTTTTCTACGATTTATTAAGACATTGTTAGGTCTTTGGCAGATTTAAATAATTTTGGATCAGTTGAGACTGATAATTAATTTTCTTTCAGTAATTTGCATATTTTTGTAGTCACGATTTGACTGTAAAGTTAATGATTTTCTATGGCAGATTTGAATTCAGACAGCGTGTCATTTTATTAAAGTAATTCTTTTCAGTAAATTACTTTGACCAATTTTCTGTCATCCTCAAGAAAGAACAATAATTAAAAGATTTTAGAGCGTTAAAATCTATTTCTGTATCGACGATCTTGGAAATACTAGTCGTTATATGAACATGATTGCAACATAGACATTTATCGTCAGTTATCGTCATTACCATTGCATTACAGACAATTTTATGAAATATGAACATTGATTACGATTTATTGAATACACTATAGTAATGAACATTTGATAGGAATTTTTCTCATTACTAGATTGGAACAATAATGTTTGCATTCCAAAGTCTAATTGTATTCTATTCGACTATTTTGCAGTTTAGATGAACTTTGTTTGAAGATAGTATTTTTATACTACGATACTTAGGAGATATTAAACTCAATTTTGATAGACCAGAGAGGCGTGTATAATCGTATTTGCTATTAAATTTATTTGTGATTGGCAAATTTTTACTTCATATCGATTCATGAATGAAACCCACGAAGGTTAAATAAATTAACAGTTTTGAAACAATTAATGAATATAAGAATTTTTAAAGTGGAACTATGGATGTATAATCGTTAGTCCAGTGGACATGTAAAAGTCGCTGATGAATAATGCCCTTGAATAATTGAAGGAGGTTCCCACAGTAATATTAATGATGTTGATGAGATTACAAGTGGAGGTTTTGTGTATGGATTATGGAAGATTTTTATGCCATATATGTTGAAATATATGATGAATTCTGGGCCTATTTTATGCAATTTTGTGCATTTGAAGCGAAGTATTTTTCCGCTGAGTTTATTGTCCAGGTCCTTTGAAAATTAATCATGTGAAAGTACTGTTAAAATTAACAAGAGTGTTAAATAATTTGAGATAACGATTTTGAATGGAGGTTACCGTCACTAATATTAATAATAATTATTAAAACTTATTAAACCTGGATTTATAACACTTAAATATAACTAACCTTCATTGGTCGATTATGTTAACCTGATTTGAGTAATTATCAACCGGATAAACGTGTGGTTTAATGTATTTCTAAAATAAATAAATAAATATAAATATTGTAAATAAATTATGTAATTATCTTTAACAATAATTGGAAATGAAAAGAATTAAGAGAGGCGTGTATATATTTTTCAATTGTCATTTGACAATATTATAAACAATTTGTAATTGTTATAAACAATTAATGAGCATTTGTTATAAACATTAAGAGTTTTGTTAATATACTATAAAGAACGCTAATTATACAAGTGGATTATGTAATTAAACAAGTTTTGGGATTATTAGAGTAATCCAGTAACATGTGAATGAAGCATTTAAAAGATTTGCGTGTTAATATTTGAGTTGAGTTGAGGACATTTAAAGCGTTTGAAAAGGAGCTAAGCTCTGAAGTTACGAGCATATGCTAGCACTAGCCGAACAGGTGGGCCCGTTTGACGACGTGGGCATGCGACATAATGAAGGGTGGATCGCAGCTGGCCTGACAACTGTATGTTAGAGGCCAAGGTCAATTACATAACAGGCCTGCAGTTATAAATAAAGTGTGATGTTTATGAAAGAGGAAAACAATTGCTACGTGTCTTATCCCAATTCCCTCATCCATTCCAAGTGTATTACTATTATTACGTTCTTTATAAGCAAGTGAAAGATAAAATTTTGTATGTAACGTCTACCAGTCCTACAGGAGGACATGATTATATTGACAATGGCTTCTGATTGCCAGCCACGTGTATTTTGTTGAGTTTTTGTTAAAGTCATTCCCTTTATGTGAAATAAATTATTAAATTTTCTTGTCTTCGTCTTGGTTCAATTTTAAATATCATGGTGGAGGTTATTGTGTGGGCATACTTTAAGTGATCCAGTTGGCAACCCATTCCCGAGATTAATTTGAAGAGGTAAGTAAAGGTAAGTATGAACCCCCGTATATTTTGGTGTGTTCCACAATAATTTTCTTGTTAACTGCTGTGCTCTAATCTCGGTAGTATCTGTCAGTGCCATTTTCATTGAAGTAGCTGTGCCGGTGCGTTTGATTATTGGCAATCCGATTGAGGGGGCGGATATCTGACAGCTTACTATCCGGATTTACGGGGACAGTACCTACTGTAAGGCCACGGCCGCCTCCTTCCCTCTTCCTACCCTATCCATCCCAATCTTCCATCCCTCATGAGGCCTCTGTTCGCTTTGCAGGTGAGGCCGCCTGGGCGAAGTGCTGATCACACCTCCCCAGTTGTATCCATCACGACCAGATGTTCCAAGCTCCAGGACACTGCTCATAGAGGCGGTAGTGGTGAATTCCCTCGCTGAGTCCGTGGGAACCACCAACCTAGAGGGTAAATTGACTAAATAAAAAATATATATATATATATTGTTCCCAATCAGTCACGGCAGTCCGGCATCGAACTCGGGTCTTATCAGAGAAGACCAGGCACATGATTATGCCTAGAGTCGAACCATTGATCTCTGAGGGGGAGCAATTACAGGGAACCCAAAGAGCAATGAGAGGTATAATGACATATAATATTGTAGCATGATTTCACGACCTGTATGGGAATATCATAGCAGTTTAAGGTGAAGAATTGCAGCCAAATGCAAGGAAATATACGTTTTTAGAGAATACGAGAATGAGAGGAGGCCAGTTTGGCGTTTTACAAATTACACTTAGCAAGTGGGCGGAGATCGTAGGCGCCGAGCGCACTATTTACGTCTGGACCGAGGAGACAGCCCAAAATTAATGACTCGGGTATTCACCGCTTGACAACGATGGAATCGGGAGTAGGGATGATTGCCCACGGAAATTAATTAATTACAGCCAAGTGGGGCATTGAAATGGAGCGAAATATACACCCAGGTGAATATATTCACGGAGAGGTAATTTAGGAGTGGTTTTTCACCTAAATTAATGCCTATATCTCCAAATGAACGAATTACAACCTAGCCTACGCTCGAGAGCAGTGATTTTGTGACCAGCCAAAGGGGAACCACCACGATGGCGTCCTAACGCGCTGAACTAAGGCAATTAATTGTAATTAATTGGCCGAAGCGATCGCCGGCACGCGTACGGTTATGAAACCTCCACACCTAAATAAACAAGATGTATATGTCATTTCGGCTGAAGAGGTATTATTTCAAGAAAGGAGTCGCACTCATGTGTCCAGTGGACTATTTTGTACGAGAAACCTTTATAAGGTGGGAGCAGTTCAGACCAAGGGAGTTGTCTTGTTGTCTTCAGTCTGTATACACGTAACTAACACGCTGCCAGTAAGCACGCGAAATGTTAAAGTATCAACGCCCAGCCGTCGAAGAAGAATAGAAGCAAGTCATAAAGCTTCATAAGTAATCATGAAGTGCGTCGAAATAATTTAATACAGATATTTATCTATTATCTGACGCAAATATAAATTCGCCACAGCGAAAAAGGAACTTATAATGTTTTTGAACATTACACATACCGGGAGGTATTGTCAGAATTGTGTATGACATTATCATCAGGATCACTACAATGATGGGAGCTTGGGAATCATTGCCACCTAATCTGGACAGTGAGCTGAACGATGTTGCAGGTGACGAGGATCGAACGTCCGTAAAACGCTGTTAGATTTTCACGTAGACCAGCGGTTGGAGTAATCGCATTGCATCTCTGAGATCAGGCGTAGGAGAAGTCCGATTTAAGAATCAACCTGTGAAGTAGTGAATAAGTGTACATAAATTGTGTAATAGTGATTTAAAAGTGTTCATGTGTATAGTGATTAATATGCATTGTGTAGAAGTGAAAGAGGCCACTGATAAAAGTATGTTTATCAGGTGGAAAATGTGTGAATTAAAGAGTTGTGTAAAATATAACGTGATGGCTTAAATCAAGCGTCATGGTAGCGCCAAAGCTGAAGTACTGGCACTATCCAGCGAAAAAGAAAAAGTGAGTACAATTTTACAATGTTATTATAAATAAATAGTTCACCATGTAACGAGTTATCACTTTGAAACTAAGATGTAACAGTCACTTACTGAACGAGTTTTCACCACTCGTCTTGAATAAAATATGGCTTGGAAGGTGATTTGTTTAGGGCCATTCAGGTCGAAAATAGTGATGGATGTAACGGTAACGTTAAAATAATAATAATAATAATAATCTGGGGTCGGCAACAGTAAAATAATAGGCACTTTTGGCCTAAATAACGTTCAAAGTGTCATGTCTAATATAAAGATACTGTATTTTGGTAAACAGTAAGAAGGTAACGTGGAATATAGCGAAATACGAGAGCTTTTTCAGTGTCAGTGAAATGTGAATGAATATTTGATATGGTCAATCCTTAGGATTATATTTGAGGACCATTAAAATAAAGTAAGCCAGCAAATTTATACATTGTTATTAGGAGCTATTTAAAGCTTTGGCTTAAGTGGTATGACAGAGAGAACGCGGGTGCCTTAATAATTGAGTCATCTATGTGAAGTATTGTTTGAAGCCGCATATTGCGTGCAGAAATAACGTAGAATCCAGTGATTTACGTAAATAAATAATGGCGGGGACCAACTAGTATAGCTTGCGCATTAGGTGAGAAGTTGGCTAAATCTACGAGTAGTATCGCCCTTGAGCATACTGTATTATTCGCAGCGAATTGGACAGAGCCTGTCTGTATCCAACGCTAGCGTGAATTATGGCCACGATGACGTCCATCGAGACGCAGTGAGCATGTGTATAAATGATCTACCCTGAGAGGTAAGGATCATATTCGTCGTTTAGGAAACGCAGATTTCCTTATATTTTATTGACAGCTGCTGGTGAAAATCGTGGATTTTCACTATGATGCGCGTCTAAAGCCACAGTAGTCACCACAGAACGGCAAGGCTATCACAGAATACCATCCCCAGCCATGAATGTTAATAAGGAGCCGAATTGAGCCCAATACACTATAAAGATAGGTGTTAAATAATTAAATGACTTAATTACTTAGGAACCACACCTAGCGTAACTCCAGTACTGCAATTGTAAACAAACCTGACCTTGACAGCAGATGAGAGGAGGTGGGGTTGTAGACCGTTTCTGCGGCAGCCATCTTGTCTAGCCAGCTGGAACGAATTTTATTGCCTGCTGAAGGGGGAGAAGGTCGGTCGACCGGTCCCTTGTAAATTAGAGTCATAGTTGGACACTGAAGAATCTCGATATTTCAATATGCAATTAAGATATGATTATTATGATGATGTCAATTGAATTGAATGGTGTGTTGCAACACACATACGTTGTTGGATCATAGAAATCAGATAATATTTGGCTCAGTTATTCTCTGAGGAGGAAAACTGAAACAAAATAATGTAGGCATCTTCTTTTGGAGTGCATTTTGCCAGTTCACGCTAATTTATGCAGACGGGTATGTGATTTCTAAGAACATGACACATTTGTAACGATGATAAGCCCGACAAGACCCAGAAAATCGTTGTATGGTGAAACTATAAAATATTCTATCCATGTTTATTTTGGAAGGGAAGTGTACCACTTTTTAAAGCGTTCATAGTGATGGAAAGAAGGAAGATGATTCACACGACACAACAAATATTTGTTAATGAATGCAGAAAATAATGAATTTATGCTAATCAAAGTAAATGCCATAAGAAACGGGGTAATGTTTTATTAATCTAATTTAGATGTGATATGTGATTTTTGTGTTATGATACTCCAGTTAAGTAATTGTATCACATGATGAACACTATGGAAACCCATGGAAGTCTGAAAGTATCATTGACAGGATGCTAGAATTAGATTTGAGTGCAGTGTAGCACTATTTTAAGAAGAAAACTCACAGAATAACCCTATTTTTATTTGTGGGAATTAAATATAATTTGTCCTTTATTTGTATTTGTTGTATAGCCATGATTTTAGACCAGTAAATATTTTATTTTAGGAATATGTTGTGTATTTCATGTAAAGTAGTTACCTGGTAGACTCAAATCCTGAGCATGTGGTCGTATGGTGGGCAGGAACGTCCCATACCTCGAAAGACCGTGAGTTAGTTGGGATACGAACACATGGTCCACATGATGACAGTTGGGTACATGGAGGATATGTATCTGTACTATGATTGAGTCACAGGTACTGCTAAAGTCGGCCAAGATATAAATGGTAGAAGCAAATACAGCATAGAAATTAGGATACAATAGGAAAAGGCCGCGTCCCATTTGTTAATAAGCCATCACGTAAAATAAATGTTGATAATCCTCCATAAGACATGCTTAAATGTAAATGTAACTCATACAACCCCCTTTAATTATCATGGCCCAAGCATTGTGGGACGGTATTAATTCATTATGGAACCGCCTGCGTCAGTGCAATATGAGCGATCTTGGCATTGCACAAACTGGCCATGGAAAGCATAGCATGTCCACCCATCTCATTATCATGTCGCCCAGATGTGTGTGGCAAAGCATGGGACACCCTCTATTTTATCATGGCGCCTAACGTGGGGATTATGGGATTCAGAAAACCCCATAATAATAGCATGGTTTTCATGGGAAAACCATAAAAATAATATTTTTCCTCAAACTCTGTTGAGCGATTGTGAGTCTTTCTAGATGATATTCAGACGTCAGACACTGTTGTCAGACAGGTACGAGGGTCTATACCCATTCCATAGGTGGTTTTGACATTTTGTAATATGTTGTTGTTGTCGCGGGATCGGAATCCTTTTCTTTCCAATAGAACGCGCCAGCATATTCAGCTGCGGCCTACCTGAATCTCAAATTAAAAAATACAGGATGGCTGGAACGGAAGACGTACTCAGGTGTATTGCCGAGGTAAGGGAACATTTTGATGATGTTAATGCTAAGAGAAAGGAAGAAATTAGAGAATTTAAAGATGAAATAGCGGGTAGATTGGATGCCAATCAAACCGAAATAAACAATAGATTAGAGGCTAATCAAGCTGGAATAAATACTAGACTAGAGGCTAGTCAAAATGAGGTAAGCCAGATGTTGGCTACAGTAAAAACGCAGTTAGAATCAAACCTAATAGAGGTTAAAAGAAAAATGGATGACGTTAAAGAGTCTGTCCAGCGTGAGGTAACTAAGAATATTGTTAGCGTGGTCTCAGAAATGCAAGCTGATAACGATAAACGCTTTGAGTCTATAGAATTAAAACTATAGAATAATCTGCAAGCGTGCAGAGAGTCACAGCGTGAAATTAACGATAGTTTAAGCAGTATGTCCATGGAGCTTAAAGACATTCCGAGTCAGAATGAAGCTAATACTAAACGTCAATTAGAGCAATTTAATACGTTCACTCAGACCGTGGATCAAAGGCTCGAAGATAGCGACGTAAAATGGAATACGCGAATGGCAGGTTACGCCAAGGCGGTAGACGAAGCCTTAAGGAAACAGGATCAGAATATCCTTGACCAATGCAAGGAAATCCAGGAAATAAAAACTTCTGATCAAGAGAATAAGGAGATAATGTCAAATATGAAGAGGCAAGTCGGGAAGGTGCAGAAAGAGTTGGAACAAACTCAGAGCGACCTAGCAGTTATCCATAAAAGACAGGATGAGGACCAGGGAGAAATCACGAAAATAAGGACTGAAATCTCTCATATACAGGGTCACATTCAAAAGGAAGTTACAGGCTTACGAGAAGAATTAGAACTTCGAGAAGGCTTGAAGACTGAAGCCAGCGATACGACTCTTGCCGAGGTAAGAGAAAGTCTAGCGGGGGAAATTACCCACCTGAAGGAAAACCTTAAGGATGATAAGGAAAAGGTATTTTCTATGGCAGAAAGAAACCGAGATCGCCTAGAGAAAATAGAACGAGAGGTATTAGATCGTTTGGAAAGGGCAGAAAATAGACACAGCCAAATCGAGACTAGAATGATCGCGCAGGAGGAATCCATGTTGCGGAATCCTAGGTCTAGCGAAGGAAGTATAGACGAGAATAGGAGAAATAAATGGGCAGAGATAGAAATACAGCCCACTCCAAAGAATGCAGCCATGCCAAGTGACAGCCTGTATACCACACCTGGTATGCCAATTGCCATGTCAACACCGCATGAAAATGCTGTTCAGAATCAAATAGTCACTGTTGTAAGGGCTAATGATGAGAAACCAAAGAAATACTCTGGGAGTAATTCCAACATGACACCCAAGTACTGGCTTAAAGAAGTTTCCGAGTACTTGAATGACGCGAAAGTACCGCCAGAGCGCAGGTTGAGAGCGATTGAAAAACTAACTGAAGGTGAGTGTGCCTTATGGTTTAGGAGTTTTCGGTACACGTTCGACACCGTTGACGAATTTCGCCAGGCATTTTTAAGCAGATACTGGAACGCGAGCATACAACAGAACCTCAGATTGGACTTGTATTCCAGGCGTTACAGTACTAGTAATCCGACGAAGTACGGAGAATTCTTTGTGAGTCAATTGTGCCGTTTTCGCGAGCTTGATGAAGGACTTAGAGAGTCAGATTTGTGCATAGCGATAGCCAAGCAGCTACCGTATGAAGTACAACGTCTACTGATCTCAGCAAACGCCAAAACTGCGATTGATATGGAGGAGGTGCTGAGACAACTCGATCTAACCACAGTGCAGCACACAAGGCAAAGTCGAAACGTGGAACAAGTCAACATGACGACTACACCGACTGAACCGACTAAGGTGCAGACAAAAAGCAAGTCTACGAGCACCGAAACAGAAAAATCCGACTGGCAACGTGAAGGACGCGAAAACCAAAATTGGAGGCCAGCATATCGAGGAGGATCGAACCGTGGTAACCGAGGAAGGAAAAACTGGAATCAGCGCGGTACCAGAGACCAGCAGCTTGATAACAGAAGGAATTACGGCCGAAATGGGAACAACCAAGGATGGAGATCCCAAGAGCAGAGTCGCGGGTTCGATGAAGAGGCGGAAGAACGCTATCACGCATTTTTAAGATACATGGAAGAGCGCGGAGATGACCCGAGACAATCGCGAGTTCATTGGGATGAAGCGATTAGGAATAGAAGGTCACCCGACATATATAAAAATGATGACGGTGCCAAGAGTCTGGAACTTCAACAGCATGAAGACAGGCAGAAGAACTCCACAAAGAATGGAGCAATTGAAAAAAAAAAACACCAAAATTAAATGACCAAAGAGAGATAAGTTCAGGATGGAATACAGTGAATGTTGTTAACTGGATTGCCAAACCTGAGGAACTTATCGAAGACCTAGATGAAGGGACGGTCAATGTAAGAAGGGAACTACCCATTATTATTGTAAACATTGCGGGCATGAAGATAAGAAGTCTCATTGATACAGGTTCAACAGTGTGCTTGATAACCCAGGCATTATATAATGAAATCCAAAGTAAAATTCGCGTCTTGAAAATACCTATTTCAAGCGTGAAGACAAAAGGTGTGATACCAGATAAAGTTATGATATGCAAATACCAAGTATCTTTAGATTTGCAGATAGGGAACTCTACATTCTCACAGAGCTTCCTACTTGTGAATAAGCTGCGTTATAACCTCATTGTCGGCATGGATTTCATAAGAGAATATAAAGTTATTATAGATCTCTCGCAAGACATTGTTATGTTTCGCGCAAGTGAGGGAAAGGAAGATTTAGAACTCTCATTAAAGCACAATGAAACGAGACCAGAAGAGTACGTATGGCATACATACGGAGATATGACTGGGGATGCAGTGTTGACAACAGAAGACATTGAGGAAGAGTTGGCAACACTGGCCGCAGACATTGAAAAGGACCTCGATCCAAAATTTGAAGAGTGCCTGGAAGAGAAGATTGAGGAAGCTAAATTTGGTCCAGAACATAAGCAAATGCTAAGGGAACTGCTATTTGAGTATAAAGGAGTCTTCGATTCGAGACCTGGCCGGATCAAGAATTTCCAATATGCGTTCCAAGTCAGCGATTGGACACCATTCAAACAGAAGCCGTATCCTGTAGCTGAGAAACATTACTTAAAGGTCAAAGAAGCAATACAGGAAATGCTAGAGGCAGGCGTCATTTTGAAGACAGCCACACCTTATGTCAGCCCACTGGTAGTTGTACCTAAACAGGACGGAAGTGTGAGGATATGCCTGGACCTACGAAATTTGAATTCCAAGGTCATACCGGAATTTGACAAAGTGCCGCCCATTAAGGAGGTACTCAGGAGGTTCAAAGGAAAGACTGTGTTCTCAAATCTTGACCTGACGGCAAGTTTTCACCATCTTGCTCTGGAGGAGAAAACTAGCTTGTTAACTGGATTTTTATTTGACCAGCATACGTATTCTTACTTACGTCTCCCGTTTGGATTGAAAACAGCAGGTTCAGCGTTAAAACGCGCGCTAGATCGGAACCTGTCTGAAGAAGTAAAAGCCACAACCATATGTTACGTAGATGATATACTATTGACATCTGAAACAATCGAAGAACACGTCAGAGATCTACGCAAGCTGTTATATGACCTAAGTCAGGCTAACTTTAAGGTCAATATAAAGACGTCTAACTTTGGTCAGAGAGAAGTTAAATTTCTAGGCCACGTGATAGATGCACAAGGAGTCAGACCTAATCCGGGAAAAGTGGAAGTCATTAAACATTTCCCGAGACCAACGAAGGTAAAGAACGTCAGGCAATATCTAGGCGTTATTGGATTCTTTTCAAGCCATTACCCGAAGTACACCGAGACCGTAGCACCACTCCAAGACTTACTTAAGAAAGGAGGAAGATGGCGCTGGACGGAGCAATGCGAGGAAGCTTTCGTGAAATCTAAACAGATGCTGTTAGATTATGTAAAATTGGGATATCCTGACTACACTCAGAAATTTATTATCCAGACTGACGCATCATTCATAGGTATCGGAGCAATGTTATATCAGGAAAATGTGGACAGGCCAGAGGAGAAGACTTACATTGCATTCATAAGTAGAAGGTTGAAGCCTAATGAAAAGAATTATACGGTCACGGAGATCGAATTACTCGCGATACTGTATGCCCTACAGTACTGGCGAAAGCTAGTCTATGGTTTTAGAATTATATTGAGAACAGACCATAAAGCCCTAACGTTCCTGCTGAAAACTGACTTGTCTAGTCAAAGACTGACGAGGTGGTCCCTGTACATACAGCAATTTCAAGTGGAAATAGAGTATTGCCCGGGGAAGGACAATATCATACCTGACTTGCTAAGCAGATACCCTACAGCTGATGAAGAAGAAGTTCTAGCTATCGAGATAGAAGATAGAGATCAGAAGACCTTAGATGATCTGAGGAACATCACCGTTTTTCAACGTGAAGATCCCTGGATACGGTTGATGATTAATTACTTCGAGGGAAAGCTGGATAGAGGAACCCCGATGTATGTGGAAGCCGAAGCACTATCAGCGGAGTATCTATGGTTTAACCAGATGTTACATAAATGGAGCGACTCAGACCACACTCGACCCAGCATCGTTGTACCACCAGCTCTGCAGAGAAGGCTAGTATGGTTAGCACACCGAGCTTTTGGTCACCCCGGGGTAGATAAGTCTGTTGCCCTGCTTAAAGAAGCATTTATTTGGCCAAAACTTCGAGATACAGTCAGGAATACTATCAGGACATGTGATATTTGCCAACGAGTAAAGCCTAACTCGTACTTAATGAGGCAGAAACCTATACCACTCTTACCAGAGAAGCCATGTCAGCTTCTGGCACTGGACAACTTTGGGCCGCTTCCTAGAGCTAGAAGAGGAAATAGACACATCCTAGTTGCACTAGACGTGTTTTCTAAACTGTTAGTCCTGTGTCCAATTCAGAAAACCAGTACAAAACAGGTACTTAAGAGGCTGAATGAAAGAATCATTCCTATATTAGGACAGCCGGAGAAAATCTTATCTGATCATGGGAGCTGTTTTACCAGCGTAGAATTTCGCAGGGAGTTGGAAAATCTGGGTATAAGACAGATTTTATCCACAGTTCGACACCCGGAGACGAATTCCGCCGAGAGAGTTATGAGGGAACTGCAAAAGTACATGAAGATATACTGCTCTACTGAGAACTGGAAATGGATTGACGTACTTGAGATTATTGAATATTGTATCAACAATACCGTGCACGAAGCGACAGGAGAGGTGCCAGTGAGCCTACATCTCGATAGAAGACCAGAGAGGCCATGGAATAATGTCATTCGGACACCCATCGATGCACAACCTGGACGTGAGTTGAGGATCCAAAGAACGTTCGAGTATCTCAAGAAACAAGCAGACAGACGGCAGCGGAGAAACAGGAGGAAACGCTATCATAGACCATTACTCGTGGGGAAATACGTCTTATTGAAGAAACCCGCCAGTTCAGATCCAGAGAGCAGGAAATATAAAAAAGTTCAGCATGCCTACCACGGACCCTACCTGATTATAAGGGATCTGCAAAATAATGCATATCGGATCAAAGACGAAGCAACAGGTAGAGAAGTTGTTGTAAATGCGGCTAATTTAAAACTATATAGTCCACCAGAGGATTATGATACGAGAGAGGAGCAAGCAATGCACACCCAAATGGACGGGGAGTCATTACGTATGCACGGAAAGATTCTTGAGAGAAGCTTGCAGTCCCAAGAAGGAACGGAGCGAAGCGACCAGCTCGCAGACCCAAGGGATCCGAGGGGAGAATGCAGCTGTCAACTGAAGGAACTTTATGACCAGCTTAGCAGGGGAAAGATGTGCCCAATCAGTCACGGCAGTCTGGCATCGAACTCGGGTCTTATCAGAGAAGACCAGGCACATGATTATGCCTAGAGTCGAACCACTGATCTCTGAGGGGGAGCAATTACAGGGAACCCTAAGAGCAATGAGAGGTATAATGACATATAATATTGTAGCATGATTTCACGACCTGTATGTGAATATCATAGCAGTTTAAGGTGAAGAATTGCAGCCAAATGCAAGGAAATATACGTTTTCAGAGCATACGAGAATGGGAGGAGGCCAGTTTGGCGTTTTACAAATTACACTTAGCAAGTGGGCGGAGATCGTAGGCGCCGAGCGCACTATTTACGTCTGGACCGAGGAGACAGCCCAAAATTAATGACTCGGGTATTCACCGCTTGACAACGATGGAATCGGGAGTAGGGATGACTGCCCACGGAAATTAATTAATTACAGCCAAGTGGGGCATTGAAATGGAGCGAAATATACACCCAGGTGAATATATTCACGGAGAGGTAATTTAGGCGCGGTTTTTCACCTAAATTAATGCCTATATCTCCAAATGAACGAATTACAACCTAGCCTACGCTCGAGAGCAGTGATTTTGTGACCAGCCAAAGGGGAACCACCACGATGGCGTCCTAACGCGCTGAACTAAGGCAATTAACTGTAATTAATTGGCCGAAGCGATCGCCGGCACGCGAACGGTTATGAAACCTCCACACCTAAATAAACAAGATGTATATGTCATTTCGGCTGAAGAGGTATTATTTCAAGAAAGGAGTCGCACTCATGTGTCCAGTGGACTATTTTGTACGAGAAACCTTTATAAGGTGGGAGCAGTTCAGACCAAGGGAGTTGTCTTGTTGTCTTCAGTCTGTATACACGTAACTAACACGCTGCCAGTAAGCACGCGAAATGTTAAAGTATCAACGCCCAGCCGTCGAAGAAGAATAGAAGCAAGTCATAAAGCTTCATAAGTAATCATGAAGTGCGTCGAAGTAATTTAATACAGATATTTATCTATTATCTGACGCAAATATAAATTCGCCACAGCGAAAAAGGAACTTATAATGTTTTTGAACATTACACATACCGGGAGGTATTGTCAGAATTGTATATGACATTATCATCAGGATCACTACAATGATGGGAGCTTGGGAATCATTGCCACCTAATCTGGACAGTGAGCTGAACGATGTTGCAGGTGACGAGGATCGAACGTCCGTAAAACGCTGTTAGATTTTCACGTAGACCAGCGGTTGGAGTAATCGCATTGCATCTCTGAGATCAGGCGTAGGAGAAGTCCGATTTAAGAATCAACCTGTGAAGTAGTGAATAAGTGTACATAAATTGTGTAATAGTGATTTAAAAGTGTTCATGTGTATAGTGATTAATATGCATTGTGTAGAAGTGAAAGAGGCCACTGATAAAAGTATGTTTATCAGGTGGAAAATGTGTGAATTTAAGTGTTGTGTAAAATATAACGTGATGGCTTAAATCAAGCGTCATGGTAGCGCCAAAGCTGAAGTACTGGCACTATCCAGCGAAAAAGAAAAAGTGAGTACAATTTTACAATGTTATTATAAATAAATAGTTCACCATGTAACGATTTATCACTTTGAAACTAAGATGTAACAGTCACTTACTGAACGAGTTTTCACCACTCGTCTTGAATAAAATATGGCTTGGAAGGTGATTTGTTTAGGGCCATTCAGGTCGAAAATAGTGATGGATGTAACGGTAACGTTAAAATAATAATAATAATCTGGGGTCGGCAACAGTAAAGTAATAGGCACTTTTGGCCTAAATAACGTTCAAAGTGTCGTGTCTAATATAAAGATACTGTATTTTGGTAAACAGTAAGAAGGTAACGTGGAATATAGCGAAATACGAGAGCTTTTTCAGTGTCAGTGAAATGTAAATGAATATTTGATATGGTCAATCCTTAGGATTATATTTGAGGACCATTAAAGTAAAGTAAGCCAGCAAATTTATACATTGTTATTAGGAGCTATTTAAAGCTTTGGCTTAAGTGGTATGACAGAGAGAACGCGGGTGCCTTAATAATTGAGTCATCTATGTGAAGTATTGTTTGAAGCCGCATATTGCGTGCAGAAATAACGTAGAATCCAGTGATTTACGTAAATAAATAATGGCGGGGACCAACTAGTATAGCTTGCGCGTTAGGTGAGAAGTTGGCTAAATCTACGAGTAGTATCGCCCTTGAGCATACTGTATTATTCGCAGCGAATTGGACAGAGCCTGTCTGTATCCAACGCTAGCGTGAATTATGGCCACGATGACGTCCATTGAGACGCAGTGAGCATGTGTATAAATGATCTACCCTGAGAGGTAAGGATCATATTCGTCGTTTAGGAAACGCAGATTTCCTTATATTTTATTGACAGCTGCTGGTGAAAATCGTGGATTTTCACTATGATGCGCGTCTAAAGCCACAGTAGTCACCACAGAACGGCAAGGCTATCACAGAATACCATCCCCAGCCATGAATGTTAATAAGGAGCCGAATTGAGCCCAATACACTATAAAGATAGGTGTTAAATAATTAAATGACTCAATTACTTAGGAACCACACCTAGCGTAACTCCAGTACTGCAATTGTAAACAAACCTGACCTTGACAGCAGATGAGTGGAGGTGGGGTTGTAGACCACTTCTGCGGCAGCCATCTTGACTAGCCAGCTGGAACGAATTTTATTGCCTGCTGAGGGGGGAGAAGGTCGGTCGACCGGTCCCTTGTAAATTAGAGTCATAGTTGGACACTGAAGAATCTCGATATTTCAATATGCAATTAAGATATGATTATTATGATGATGTCAATTGAATTGAATGGTGTGTTGCAACACACATACGTTGTTGGATCATACAAATCAGATAATATTTGGCTCAGTTATTCTCTGAGGAGGAAAACTGAAGCAAAATAATGTAGGCATCTTCTTTTGGAGTGCATTTTGCCAGTTCACGCTAATTTATGCAGACGGGTATGTGATTTCTAAGAACATGACACATTTGTAACGATGATAAGCCCGACAAGACCCAGAAAATCGTTGTATGGTGAAACTATAAAATATTCTATCCATGTTTATTTTGGAAGGGAAGTGTACCACTTTTTAAAGCGTTCATAGTGATGGAAAGAAGGAAGATGATTCACACGACACAACAAATATTTGTTAATGAATGCAGAAAATAATGAATTTATGCTAATCAAAGTAAATGCCATAAGAAACGGGGTAATGTTTTATTAATCTAATTTAGATGTGATATGTGATTTTTGTGTTATGATACTCCAGTTAAGTAATTGTATCACATGATGAACACTATGGAAACCCATGGAAGTCTGAAAGTATCATTGACAGGATGCTAGAATTAGATTTGAGTGCAGTGTAGCACTATTTTAAGAAGAAAACTCACAGAATAACCCTATTTTTATTTGTGGGAATTAAATATAATTTGTCCTTTATTTGTATTTGTTGTATAGCCATGATTTTAGACCAGTAAATATTTTATTTTAGGAATATGTTGTGTATTTCATGTAGAGTAGTTACCTGGTAGACTCAAATCCTGAGCATGTGGTCGTATGGTGGGCAGGAACGTCCCATACCTCGAAAGACCGTGAGTTAGTTGGGATACGAACACATGGTCCACATGATGACAGTTGGGTACAATATATATATCCACCGGCATTGCTGAGAGGTCTAATGCATGCTCCAAGAGTGCACGAGGTCCAATTCCCGGCGCTGACAGCGACTATCCCCGGATTTTCAACACTCACTTCACCCAAATACCAACTTCATAATTGGGTGCCAAAGGACCTACCTAAGTTCTACAATCGCTTTTAGGTTCGGTTCCCGGTTCTGCCAAGTAATGTAACTCTTGTCTGAGGGTTGGCATGGGAACCACTCTGTTTCGTGAGATAAATCTGAGACGAGGGGGGTTCGTTTCTCACCTAAACCATCCTAGAATGGTAAATGCGAGATATTTCCCAACTTGAATTTACTGGCACGTTAAAGATCCCCTTCAGGGAGAAATTCCGGCACCCCGTCGTCTCTAAAAGCCGGATTAGTTAAAAGAGACGTAAAACCAATAACATTATTATTATAATTATTGCCTCCTAAATTCTGCCTTCAGTTACAAAACACACAGTTGTGCAGACACCACAATTATACAGGTCACCAGACAGTTTGATTCAGATGATCACTCTTGTTTTAAAGGGTAGAACAGCGAAGTCTTATACCCAAACCAGAGAGTTTCATCACACACCAAACTAAACGGGGCTGATCACTACGATGTTACATTATTGGAGTTCATTATTTTATTGAACACTAGCAGAAGTACCCGTTCTTCGAACGGTGTTATATATTAACACCAGACATTATCAATTGAGCTACTGTTGCAATGGTTAGCGGTTTGTCATTCCTTCATAAGTTTATCAGAACGAAGTTAGTTTTCTGGGAATATCACACACACTGTTAATTTAAGGGCCTTAAAATGTGGTTTTCGGAGACCCCTTATAGACTCGCGAATTTTGTGTCTCACAATGAGAAGCGGAACATATTTTGCTTTGATCGTCCTTCTAGGATAATTTTTATATTTCGCCTATTTTAGCACATATTTTGAGATGTTTTTCCCTATATCCACCCTTCTACTGTATGAAAAGGACGGTGAGGAGTTTTATAAATGATTGGTGTATTGACTCATGTTTACCATACCTAATTTTACGATGCACCAAGCATCCGAAGACGATTTATAGGCGTACATAAAGATACACAGAAAGACAGACAGACAATTCTATTGTCTACAACATATCACCCAGATATCCAAATATGGGTATATCTACCATACGTATCAAACAAAATCATCCTTACGATGAAACCGTATGTCGACAAAAAAAAATAAGTGCTCTCAAACTAAATTCACCTAACGTGTACTTCCTGACGTGAAATAGATTTGAAAGCCTTGTAGACGAAACGCAATACACTTCACATAAAAATTGACCCTCTACGTTGTGTTAGGTCCCCATACACAGGAAGACCTCTTTCATAAATTATAAAGGCTTGTGGTGCATGAAAATTCAGGTTCTTTAGCCTCAAATGGCCCAAATTCCTAAAAGCCGCAAAAAATGCTGACTCAATTCAGGAATTTTTGAAAATAATGTTTCTGTTTGTGGATATAATAGACTTTCTGTACTATATGTCGCACGTGAAATTGCATGAAAAAATTCTAGGTTACCCCTTGACCCCCTTAGTTGCATTGACGAATTATACAGTCTATATTGGTTCCGTGATAACCTTATAGCCATTTGCAAACTTTCACAGAAATGTAATAAATGGAGTAGCCTAATAATAATATCGTATGGCCTCGGATGCCGGGTTCAAGCTTCGTAATTTGACACCCAGAGGGTGGCTTGCATGTCGAAATTTCGTTGTTCCTTGAATCACTATGAAAGTCAAGGAGGGTAGATATCTAAGCTCCTTGAACACTATAGCGCTTCCTAGTAGAGAACTGAGGAACTTTGTGTTGGCGGAAACTCCTGAGGTTAATTTTGCCATTATGAACACGGCCTACTGAATTCAAATGGGTTCTTTGACATGCCAACATCGTATGACATGCGAGTCGTATTTTTGCCGCCTTTCAAAAATCACGTACAGGCCGGACGTTTGTTTTAGACGATTGCCCTTGACCTTGAAGCCTGCGGGTGAGCCTGTACACAGTCACTCTCTCACCCTATCACTTCACATTTGTCACCACCGATATGAAGTAATGGAATACCAGACTTGAGCAGACAGTACAGTCCACGTCGAAGTATTGTGTGACACGGAAGTACACGTTACGTAGTTACGAACAGATTGTCATTATATTTGCCAGTGACTATACTTCAGCAATAGTGTGAAACAGCTTTATCAATCATCGGAGCACTTGGGGCAGCTGATAACAACACAGGTACTGTAGTAACTCGCCTCCAGGTTTCCATTAAGATTTTTCACTCGTCTAAAACAAACGTCCGGCCTGTACGACGGCCAGGAGTGAACCTGCAATCTTGGGGTTAGTAGACCGACACGCTATCCACTCACCCACCGTGGCAAGGTAGAAATGGAGTGATATTGCTTCTTACAGAAATAGATGGAAAGTTGGATGCCACCCCTTGAGATAATGTTGTCATGGTTACCGATTTCCATTCCTTCATTAGTTTGTTAAATTAAATTTAATTAGTTTTCTGGGAATATTTCAGATACTGTTGGTTTTATAGCCTTATAATGTAGTTTTCGAGGCCCCCAAGTTTTGTTTCTGGCGCCGAGGGGCTTTTTCTCCTCGTTGTACGCCATAATATAATACTAATAATAATAATAATAATATAATATAGGGATAGGAATATAATAGACCTGCCGTACCACACCCGCAGGTGTAAATCGCGTGAAAAAAATCTAGTGTACCCCTTGACCCCCTTAAGCGCATTATACGTATTGATGAATTTTACAGCTTAATTTGGTTCCGTGATAACCTTCTAGCCGTTTGCAAACTTTCACACCAATGTAATTAATGGAATTGCATTGCGTCTTACAGCAATAAATGGACCTCTGAGAATCTGTTGCCATGGTTACCGGCTTGTATTCGTTCATTGGTTTATTAAATGAAATTAGTTTTCTGGGAATATCTCAAAAATGGTTGGTTTTAGGGCCTTAAAATGTGGATTTCGGGGACCCTTTAGGGCCCCCGAGTTTTGTCTCTCACATTGAGGGGCTGAAAATGATCTTTGTCTCGTCCTTCTACTCCTATTTCAGCATGTATTTTAAGGGGGTTGGCCCTCTTTTATGAGAGGTACGGAGAAGGATTACATCAATGATTAGTGTCGTGCCCCTGATGGATATCTGTACCAAATTTTACGTTGATACACCCAGCCGTTCTCGAGTTATAAGGGAACAAATTTGTCCACAGACAAACAAACAGACAGACCAAAAAATTATTTTCGCGTGCATCCATAATAAAACAGTCTGAAACGCGTAAATAACTCAAATTTCCGTATAAATTGCGAAAAAAAACATACAAACTTAATTTTTTATATACGTAGAGATATACTGCACCGCTCGGTGTTGATCGTGTTTTATTGCACAAATTTAGGTTTTACTCGCTAACCGTTGGAGATACACGAAAAGTGATCAGGACCTTCTGGATAGAAAATTAAATTTTAAATCTCATGTATGCATCAAAAGGTTGCTATTTCTTAGCGTTCTCTTTTTATTTGAAATGGAAATATGACATTTTGAAACCAAAGGGTGTAGTGACGTCACATATGTGGGTTTTACTCGCTAACCGTTGGAGATACACGAAATGTGATAAGGAGCTTTCGGATAGGAAATTACATTTTAAAGCTCGTATGTGCCATCAAAAGTTTGCTATTTCTTAGCGTTCTCTTTTTATTTGATATGGAAATATGAAATTTTTAAACCAAAGGGTGTAGTGACGTCACTAAAATAGTCGCCATTTTTTAATAGTGCAAAATATCGAAATTAAAAGTATCCTATATGTGAACATGGTAAATCAGCCACATCAATGCAAAATTTCATTTAAATCGGACCAGTGGTTCTTGCGTTATAGAGTAACACACAGACAGACAGACAGACAGACAGAAAGAAAGACAGACGCACACCATCTCATTTTTATATATTAGTATGATTTACGATGAAATATTAGGTTGTCTCATAAGTAAAGTCGTTTATGTTCGACGATGTCGAAATATAAATATTATTTGTCAGAAAACTGTGTCATAATGAGGGTCATTATAACACTATTTTTCATTATGAAACAGTTTCTCCTACCAATCAGAGCTCAAAAAACAGTTGTGTGACCAATTAGGTAAGGATAGCATCGCACCTGCGCTGACTTCTACGGCATCGTATTTCAAATTTCACTGCGTGGATAGTGTCTTAGTGGGGTATTTGAGGAGGCCATGGTCAAATACAAGGTATTCTCTGCGTCCCATGCGCTCTGTTCAGTACATAAAACAGGCGAAATCTCCACAGATATTTATGTTCGAACATAAAATAATTATAATTATCGTCGAACATAAACAGTCGTATGCAACTTGCCTATAATGGTAATTAAGACACAAGTATGTTTATAAAACGAGCGAAGCGAGACATACTCGTGTCTTAATTATTGCCATTATTGGCTTGTTGCATAATGTACTATTTTTAAGTTTGGTGTTTTATAAGATAGAATTAGTTTATTTTGGTTCACCAGTGCTATTTATAGAGCCCTGCGCGGATAAACAAAACGTTATCCGCATCCGCCCCGCATCCGCACGACTGTTATCCGCATCCGCCCCGCATCCGCACGACTGTTATCCGCATCCGCCCCGCATCCGCATGACTGTTATCCGCATCCGCCCCGCATCCGCAAGACTTGTATAAAAATCCGCTGATATTTCAATTCTGGTTTCCTGACCTCCGCTTTAGACAAAAAACTGGCTATACTTCTTTGGCTACATTCGCACTTGTGCCGCAGTAGGTTTGATGTGCCTGATTTGTGTCCTGAGTATGAATACACTTTTTAAAGCTAAAACATCCTGCTATATCGTTCACCTCTTTGGTTCCGTTGAAATCGTAACCAAATATCTGCCTTATCCTTGACTTGAGCTTTGTTTCAAGCACTATTGAATATACACCTTGTTTTGTTTTAATAGATATTTTATCAATGTTGGTTGAATGATGTTCATACTTCCCGGTCGCGGTAACATTTACTAAGTGAACTTCTCTTTAAGCATGGAGAAAGGGATTGATATTTTTCCGGAACTTCCAAGTCACTAAGTCAGTCATCATACTACTGCCTCTTGACCCATCAATGTTCGCATCGTTGATGTCATAACTGTCTCCGTTGCAATATCACAGCCCACGCGTTTCAGTGCCAAGATGGAAATAAATCTACAGATAAACCTGGAACCAGATCTTACAGGATAGCTTAGACAGCGAAGTAGCTGACTTGAGAAAAGTGTTAATGATGTCACCACGATGAACTAACAAACGTATTGACAGCATTATATCTCGTGGATAATGGCAGTGAGAAATTGATGATGATGATGATGATGATGATGAGATGTCAAGACCTTCTACTACAAACATACGGTACGGTACTTAATAAAATGTAGTTGAAACCATTATGAGTAAAATAATCTTCTCGTGTATATACTCTGGGAGCTGCCTGAATAGGATTGACATTTGGCCGGATGTTTCACGTCAGTCATCACCTCTCTGCCTCTTGACCAATCCATGATCGCATAGTTGATGTCATAATTCTCTGCGTTGCAATATCACAGCCCACGTGCGTCAGTGCATGGTTAGCTGTGTCTCTGACTTGTACAGTGTGAACGCCTGTTATTCTAACCGTGTGTTAATGATAATAATAGTGCTTTAATAATTGTTTGTGTAGTACTGTAGAGTAGAACAGCAGTAGTTAAAAGTAATTAGAAACTTATATTTGTGACTTTATTCAGTTTTCATTGGCATTAACAGTCTATTTTCTTATTATATTTTACTATGTCGGAGGCGGGTAATTTGGCTAAGGGAAAGGGTAAACTGTAAACCACTGGGCGAGGAATCGTTCTGCGAGGTCAGTCCCGTGAATTGGTATGTACTTTACGGGAATATTTCGAGGAGAGAAATAACGGCGGTCCTTTAGTGCCCTTTAGTAAAGTTATCGAGAGAACTTCTGATGCCCTAAACATCAATAAAAATACAGTAGTGAATATCTGCAAGGAGAGATTCCAGCTCGAGGAAAGTAAAAATAAATGTGTCAAACTCCAATAACTACCTACCTGAACCTTCGTTTAAAATGACTAGTTGGAAATAAATCTACGGATACACCTGCAACGAGAATTTCCAGTAATGTCAGTCTTAGTGGGTCACCCATCATCTAGCTACCAGTTGGAAGGTCCTTGATGCTATCCTTCAAATGGTAAGTTTCCTTTTTTTAAATCTCTGAACTGACAGTTCACTGTGTGTGTGTGTTTTTTTAAACATGATTTTGCTTTGAGTAACAAATTCCTCTCTCCAAAGTTAAGGCGTAGCTTGAGACGTTAAGCTAAGTAGCCGACTTGATGAATGTTAATGATGCCATAATGAAAACTAACAAGATTACTGTCAGCGTTATGACTGGTGCGTATAGCAATAATGGTAGTGAGAGCTGATGAAATGCCGAGACCTTCTATTCGAAAATACGGTACTTAATAAGCTGTAAGAAAAACACGTTGAAAGCATGTGAATAAATATTTCTCGGGTTTAAGTGCAAACCTGGCCTAACTATTTCGTTCGCAATATAAGAGCAAAATCCTCTTTTAAGCCTGAAGCAGTAGATTGTCACAGAAAAAAAATGCAGGCTAACATTATTGTAAGTTATCGAACTCATCGTTTTCCAATAGCCGTTACTATTATCGCAAAAAATAAGGAGATATTGTATATTCTACATCTGTAGCAACTATTCTAGATTCTAAATAATTCTGTAGCTTATCACTGAAATAATATTATTAAATATATTATAGCGAGTTGAATGTACTGCAGTAACTCATTTGCCCACGCGCGCGCGGTAGGAGCGAGCAGTTTGGCAACCTCGTTCTCAGACCACATGGCGAGGCGATAACTGTCAATCCCTTTCTGGTAGCTCACAGAGTATAACTGCAAAACGTACCCGAATATTTCGTACGCAATAGGCTGTAGGAGTATTCCTCTTTTAAGCATGAAGCTGTAGATTGCCATATCAAATATGTAATATTATCGAAAGTTCCATATCGTATTCTAAAAACTATCCGCAAATTTACTCCAAACATTACCCGCAGCGTATCCGCTATCCGCACAGCCATGCAAAATATATCCGCGTGGCGAAAAATGCTGCGGATATCCGCGGGTTTATCCGCGGATATCCGCATCCACGCAGGGCTTTAGCTATTTACAGGAGGCCATGACTAGGATTGCGTATATTGCGAGAATGTATCCGTAGTCAGTTGTTGATTCACTATCACAAATGGAACTTATAAAGTTGGAGGTTAGGGTCGTTCTGAAGCACTACTGGAAACAAGATTACAAAGCTGCTACCGCGGTTCGAAAAATAGAGTTCCGAGGGCAGATCAAAAAATAAGTTGCACTTCCCAGTTATGGCCATTTATTACACTACCTATACAACATCAACACGCCTATAATGACATACAATGTAACGTCACTTTTCCACATAGTTTCCAAGAGTCTCCAAACATTTCTGCGAACGCACAACCAACTTGTTGATGCCGGATGCATAGAAAGTTCCTCCAGCGTTCTGCAACCACACGGAGACAGCGGCCTTCACCTCCTCGTCGGTCTGGTAATGTCGACCACCGTTCTGTCTAATGATCGCATTCACACTGTTGACATTTGTAGGGGTCCTGGACGTTGCGGGCCTGCCCTCGCGATATTCGTCCGTGATATCCGTGCGTCCGGCTTCGAATTGCCGACACCACTTTACGATCCCTGCCGGGAAATGGCCCGCTCCTCATTCACAGCACTAATTTCACGATGAATGTCCGTGCAATTCTTCCTTTTGACCCATAGGAATCGCACGCACCTCATATTTGGAGTGAACGTCCAGTCGACGCGCCATTGCTTTTGGCCGCTATTCACACCATACAAGACGAGACACCACAGCGACCTGCCTCACAGACGTGTGGGCAGTGCCTGTCCCTTTCTCCGCTGTGCCCACGTTTGCGAGACACAGCGCGCTGCTGCAGCGCGTTAGTGCAACTAACTTTTTGATCCACCTTCGTATGTGAAGTGGAAGGAGAAGGTGTCGTTAGTGAGCGTGTGGCACAACGATTGTTTCAATGTTTTAACACTGGAGAAGAAAAGACTACAGATTTACCGCGTTCTGGAAGACCTAAATATGGGATATTGAGAATACACGCAGAGTTTTGGAAGAAAATCAGCAAAGAAGTCCCCGTAGGCTGTCAGAAGAACTTGGTGCATCAAAAGATACCATACATCGCCAGATTAAGAAACTTGGAAAATCAAACGGAAGCTGTAGATCTATACCTTGTGAATTAACCCCTGAACAGGCTCAACGGAGAGTGGATATCTGCCGTCGGCTTATCGGTAACCCCATGGATGATAGCTTATCAGGAAAATTGTCGCATGTGATGAAAAATGGGTCTATTATCGCAACGCTGACGACTCGAAACAGTAGATCAGTACCCGTTGACCTGACAAAGTCATCGTTAAAGAGGATAGGTTCAATCCCAAAGTGATGTGTGTCTGGTGGAATTTTGAAGGAGTGATTCACTGGGAGTTCGTTCCAAACGGGCGTGCAATGCGGATCTTTAATCGCAACAACTGGAACGAGTCCATTACATTTTGAGACGGAGATACCCAGCATTAGTTAACCGCAATAGAGTTCTCTTGCAGCAGGACAATGAGAGACATACTGCACGAACAACCAGGAGAAAAATTCAGGAATTGTAAGGAGTCGAACTGGTACCACATACTGCAAACAGTCCTGATCTTGTGCCTTCAGAATACCATCTTTTTCGAATCATGGTCTATTTCTTGCGTGGAAGAAATTTCGAAAACATTGAAGCTGTGGAAGTGGGTCTGGCCGAATTATTCGCATCAAAACCCAGAGAGTGGTACCGTTGCGGGATAAGAAACCTCGCTGAAAGATGGCTCAAGAATCTGATAGTCTCTACTTTTAAGAATAGTTTAATTTCCTATCAATAAATGATAAAAATGGTCCGGTTAGCTCAAACAATGCCAGCGTTTCGCCCCTGTGTGCCGTTGGGCTCGTCAGTTGGTACAGACACACCTACCAATACGCGTGGCTAGCACATACTGAGAAGGCCATGCAAGACACAAAATAGGCCTACAAGCAGTATTGACGTCACGAGCATGCCAATGTGCCTTCTCAGTATGTGCTAGCCACGCGTATTGGTAGGTGTGTCTGTACCAACTGACGAGCCCAACGACACACCGGGGCGAAACGCTGGCATTGTTTGAGCTAACTGTACCATTTTTATCATTTATTGATAATTCATCCGCTCAAATGGAAACTACATCATATTCCCTTCCGGAATATTCAAAACCTTATTTGTTTAATTTCTTGTCAGAAAACTTTCCAAATAAGATTTTCTTTATAAAACGACATTACTTATGAGACATCCCCTGTAAAAATAAACTACATCGGCTGTGGTGGCCGAGAGCACTAAGGCGCTAACTCATGCCTCGTGCCTCGCTGGTATCGGGAGAGCCTGGGTTCGAACCCCACCGCTTTCACTCTCAGGCAATGCCGGGATGGTTCCTTTCCACAAGTCCACGGCGACTTTCTTCCCACTCCCTTCCCTGACCTTTCCTTCCCAAGTTAGCGGTCGCCTGGGTGATCGCCTGTCACCATCCCAAGTTGTATCTGCTGACAAAGTGTGTCCAACTCCAAAACTCTGTCGTTGTGGCGGTAGGGGAATGATCCCTCGCAGAGTCCGTGGGTGAAGCCGAGCTTGGAGTATAAGCGATTAAAAAATGTATTACCTACTCCTTGAGGGAAATCAATCCCTCCAACTTACACCAAAAAAAGAAGTTCGTTATTTTTACTGGACATTTGAGATTAAATTAAAATTAACCCATTCCTTGCGGGAATTAATCCCACGAACGTTTAGGAGAAAGGCCAACACGCTTACCACTGCTCCATACCGTTGTTATACAAGAGCAGGATTTGTGGATTTGTAGAGGGGATCATGTCTCATTTGTCCTATACTGTCTGATAATCGGTATTAATTGTGATGATTATCTTAGTGTGTGTTATCTGTTTTTAATTCAAGTAAGGACTGCAGATGTTCGATTTTCAAGTAGTTCCAACTTTTGCTACCAAACGCCTCCGCCATTGCCCAACTAGTTCTAAACTTTGTTACTAGATGCCACAGCACTCGGCTCCTGGCGACAAACGTTGAAACCTAAGAGCGTTAGTCAAATATCACCTATAATTTAGCTTCACACAAGGGTAATTAGTGTTTGAAATAATAACCAACGCGATTTCCATTGCGTCAAAGGGATGTTCCAGTGTGAATCCCATAACTATTTGGCTAAAAATAATCAATCTCGGATTCAGAAGAGATAGAGTGAAAAACAAGCCACACCTTATGCGGATCGAACCAACGACCATTGAATTACAAGTCCAACGCGCTTCCTGCTGCGCCAAAGACGCTTTACAGTGGAAATCTCCTAACTATTTGGCTAATAATCAATCTCGTCTTCTGAGGAGAGAAAGTTAAAAACATGCAACCTCATGCGGAGATCGAACCCATGACCTTAGAATTACAAGCCCAACGCGCATTCCGGTGAGCTAAAAGAGCCGTACAATGTGATTCCTTTACTATTTGGCTGATAATCAATCTTGCCTTCAGAGAAAAGTTAAAATATGCCACACCTTGTGGGGATCGAACCCACGAATTAGAAGTCCAACGCGCTTTCCACTGCCCCAGAGGGGCTTTGCAACGCAAATTTCTCAAATATTTGGCTAATAATCAATCTCGTCTTCAGAGGAGGGAGAGAGTTAAAAACCTGCAATATCGTGTGGGGATCGAACCCACGACCTTCGAATTAGAATTAGAATTCCAACGCTCTCTCCACTGCGCCAAACGGGAATAACAATACACATTCCTTAACTATATGTCTAATAATAAATCTCATCTTCCGAGGAGAGGAAGTTAAAAACATGTAACACCTTGTGGGAATCGAACCAACGACCTTTGAATTAGAAGCCCAACGTGCTTTCCGCTGCGCCAAAGTGACAGTACAGTGTCACTCCTTAACCATTTGGCCAATAATCAATCCTTATTTCAGAAGAAAGAGAGAGACTAAAAAAAAACACCCCTTGTGGGGGTCGAGTTCTTTGAGTTAGAAGACCAACGTGCTTTCCACTGCGCCAAAGGGGCTTTGTATTGTAAACATCTTTAAATATTTGGCTAATAATCAATCTCGTCTTCAGAGAAAGTTGAAAATATGCAACCCCTTGAGGGGATCGAACCCACGACCTTTGAATTGGAAGTCCAACGTGCTTTCCACTGCCCCAAAATGGTCTTTGCAGTGTATATTTCTTAAATATTTGGCTAATAATCAATCTCGTCTTCAGAGGAGAGTTTAAAAGTTAAAAACAAGGCACCCTTATGGGGATCGAAGCCACTACCTTCGAATTAGAAATACAACGTGCTTTCCACTGCGCCAAAGAGGCTTCGCGGTATAAAGCCCATAACTATTTGACTAATAATAATCAATCTCATCTTCAGAGGAGAGTAAGTTAAAAACATGTCACCCTTTGGGGAAATCGAACCCACGGCCTTTGAATTAGAAGTCCAACGCGCTTTACGCAAGGGACTGTACACTGAGACCCCTTAAATATTTGGCGAATAATCAATCTCGTCTTCAGAGGAGAGTTAAAAAGTTTAAATCAAGCCACCTACTGTGAGGACCGAACCCGCGACCTTTAAATTAGGAGTCCTACGCTCTCTGCACTGCGACAAAGGGACTTTGCAATGTAAAGTCTTAAAATATTTGCCTAATAATCAATCTCGTCTTCAGAGGAAAGTTATAAAGTTAAAAACAAGCCACTCCTTGAGGGGATCGAACCCACGACCTTTGAATTAGAAGTCCAACGCGCCTTCCACGGCGCCATAGGGGCTTTGTAATACAGTTTCTTAACTAGCTGGCTAGTAAGATAATTAATCTCGGCTTCAGAAAAGAAAAGAAAAGAAAAGAAAAGGGAAGAACATGCCTCATCTTTTGGGGAACGAACCCACGCCCTATGAATTAGAAGGCCAATGCGCTTTCCACCACGTCAAAAGGGCCTTGCAGTGTTACTCCTTTACTATGGCTAATAATCAATCTCGTCTTCAGAGGAGAGAAAGTAAAAAACATGCCACCCCTCGTGGGGATCGAATCCATGACTTTTAAATTAGAACGCCAAGGTGCTTCCCATTATGGGGGCTTACAGTGTTACCCCTTAACAATGTGCATAATAATCAATCTTGGCTTCAGAAGAGAGGGACTGAAGAACATGCCTCCACTTGTGGAGATCGAATCACGGCGTTTGAATTGGAAGTCCAACGCGCTTTCCACTGCGCCAAAGAGGTCTTGTGATGGTCAGGTACAACAGGAGATGGTGACAGGCCGATCTCCTAGTCGACCGCTAACTTGGGTCTAATTAAGGAAGGGTCTGAGAAGGGATTTGTGGAAGGCATTTGCCTGGTGGTGAAAATGGGAAACAACGGAAACTATTTTCGGGACGGCCGATATGAGATTCGAACCCACGCTCTCTCGACACCTGTGTGGAGAGATGTAGCGCGTCATCGCTCCCGGCTACCGCAGCTGGTGATCAATACTTTAATAGGAAATAAGTGTTTTCTCTCCAAGTGTTAGTTATATATTGTTGCTTGAAGGGGTGAAACAGCGGGGCCATCTACCCCCATCTCTCAATAATGGATAATCTAAGAAATATAATTATAAAATATAGTTTAAAACGTGTCCTTCCATGAGTTCCGATTCCCACGAGTTCCAAATTCTTTAGCGGATTAGCAATCTGCCAATTACACTACCTGAGCGTGTTCCAGCTTAGTTATCTACAGCAAATTTGTACCATTTTTTTTTATTTAGTCAATTTAGCCTCTAGGTTGGTGGTTCCCACGGACTCAGCGAGGGAACTCACCACTACCGCCTCTATGGGCAGTGTCCTGGAACTTGGAACATCTGGTCGGGATGGATACAACTGGGGAGGTGTGATCAGCTCTTCGCCCAGGCAGCCTCACCTGCAAAGCGAACAGGGGCCTCATGAGGGATGGGAAGGGATGGAAGATTGGGATGGATAGGCTAGGAAGAGGGAAGGAGGCGGCCGTGGCCTTACAGTAGGTACCATCCCGGCATTTTCCCGAAGACGAAGTGGGAAATCACGGAAAACCACTTCGAGGATGGCTGAGGTGGGAATCGAACCCCCTCTACTCATTTGGACCACCCGAGGCTGAGTAGACCCCGTTCCAGTCCTCATACCACTTTTCAAATTTCGTGGCAGAGCCGGGAATCGAACCCAGGACCTCCGGGGCGGCAGCTAACCGTGCTGACCGCTACGCTACGGAGGCGACAATTTGTTTATTACTGAAACAAATAAGGTACATTGTTAGCACCAGGCAGGAGTGCGTGCCATCTTTAATGAATTGGCTCCTCTAACAGAGGGGGGGGGGGGGGGGGGGAGGGGGGCGCCATGGACCGGTCGCTCCCGAAGCAGCTTTCACCTTGTCAGTATCTACATCAGCATGTGCCTTCGTCAAAATAATCAGTTTTGAGTTATATTTACAAAGTTCTTAAAATAGTATCAGCATGTCGCTTCGTCTTTGAACTGCTTTTTATCTTATTTACAAGTCACTTAGCAATCAGCACATAGCTTCGTCAAATTGATCTATTAACTGAATTCTTCTTCTCTTTATACTCTAACCAATTTGTACAGCAAAAGATAACCTAGAGGTGAGGAATGCAAATGCAGCACACTGCCGATGGTGTTTCTGATTTTCTGGCTAGTTTTATACAGACCGGACGTTTGTTTTAGACGATTGCCCTTGACCTTGAAGCCTGTGGGTGAGTCTGTACACAGTCACTCTCTCACCCTATCGCTTCACATTTGTCACCACCGTGGAATTCCAGACTCGAGCTCGTGGCGATACCGACTTGCAGACAGTACAGTCATCGTCGAAGTATTGTGTGACGCGGAAGTACACGTTACGTATTTACGAACAGAACGTCATTATATTTGCCAATGACAGTACTTCAGTAGGAGTGTGAGACGGCTTTGTCAATCATCGGACCGCTTGGGGCAGCTGATAACAACACAGGTACTGCAGTAACTCGCCTCCAGGCTTCCATTAAGATTTTTCACTCGTCTAAAACAAACGTCCGGCCTGTACATACCCGAAAGCCCAATTTCTTGCACTTTTCTCCAAATACTTTGGCTTAAGTGGAAAAACAGCCTTGCACTTGGACTCTTGTAATACTTCTTCTATCGCTCAAAATCCATGTCTACTATTATTAGCCGGTCAAACCTCAGAACTGACAGCTGGGTTTTCCAGAGACATTCGGAACTAGTGGGACTCATTAGCGTATATAATCAGGCGTGAATACGCGTTCAGAACTCATGGGATGTTTTTCCTAAGAAATTTATTTTCGGAACTCATGGGACGGAACCATTTAAAATAAAACGAGGAAGGACATCTCTCAATATTCAAACCATTTAAATTCATGTTATCAACTGTTTGCCGTTGATCGTTCTCAGTGAGAGTTGTCTATTACATCACGTCAATAATAATATGAGTCACGTCTTGTGAGGAGTGAGTGATTACGTCACCATCCTGGAATATTGTAATCCAAGAACCGAGACACGCAGCATATTATTATATGAGAACGACTGTGGATAAGGTAATCAGCACGCCTAATGGTGTAGGTCCATCAGGGAACATTATATTCATGTCCCTTAGTTTCAAAGTAAGGGTTTCTATCAGGAATGCAGGGCACACCGCCCTTCGACCACCTCAGCACGTCCTTAGAACATCCCGAACGATACAGGGAAAACAGGTAGAAATAATTTCTGAAGATAGTTTATAATGGTTAATTGACCGCTGTAGCTACGTGAGCTAAGGCGCAAGGCCATCTTCTGATCAACAAAGATATCAAATTGATGCAAGAACTACAGTGAGGACCCTCCGTATAGAACGGAGACTCGCAGAGGCCGTGTGGTGGCCGGGGCATGTGTATTGCCGCGTGTCGAGCAAGGCACTGCCGCTGTCAGCAGCATAGTGTCCAACTTGTCTAACACATTTACACTTTTTAACGTATTTAATAATCATAATATTACTACCGGGTGAGTTAGCCGTGGTGGTTACGGCATGACTGCTGGCAGTCGCTCACATTTGTGTGCGCAAAAATATAGCTAGTTTCTTAAAGTGGGCTGATATGGATCATGAAATGTTATGTGTACAAATTTCGGATAAAGGAAATAAATTCCCTCTTCAGGTGATAGGGGCGTATAGAGCACCGAAAGATAACTTTTCTCTCCTCGAAACACTGTATGATAAAACTTGTACGGGTAATGCTATGAAAAAGAGCATAATAATTGCTGGAGATTTAAACCTCCCCAAAGTAGACTGGTCTGGTGAGTCAACTAGGTGTGGTCAAGCTCAGAGCGCTGCAAATAAATTCTTAAGGGAGGGGGGATTTTCCCAAGTAGTTGACTTCCCAACTAGAGACAATAATACCTTAGATGTTTATCTCGTAAGGCCTGTAGAGCTGTATATTAACTGTCTGAAAGTACCAGGAATTAGTGACCATTCTGGGGTTGAATTAAATATTAGATATGGTGACGTTACAAAATTAGACTCTGATGTAGCAAAAAAGATCATATTCCAGTATCGCAGGGCGGATCAGGGCAAGTTTCAGGGGTATTTGAATGAGCTATTTGTAGGATGGGCATCGGAAGGAAATCACATTAATATCCTGTGGACTAACTTTTTGAAAATTTTAAATAGCGCTGTTGATAAATTTGTCCCATTTAAATTGCTGAAACAAAACCCAGACCCTGAGTATTACACACGAGAAATTAGGAGACTAAAACGGAAAATTAGGAAATTATACAATAAAAGACATGATAGTGACAAGTATATGTTGAAATTTAAGTCCTTATCAAGAGAGCTCGTCTTAAAAAAGAGGGCTGCTCATGACAGTTATATGCAAGGTTTACTTGGTTCGGGAGGGGGTGGGTGGAAAAATTTTTACAGTTATGTTAGGAGAAGAAAGGGAAATTCAAATAATTTGTCGATGATAATGTCCGGTGACGGTAAATTAATTACTGAGAAACAGGCCATTGCTAATGAATTAAATGTCTTTTACGGTAGTGTGTTCAATAAATCCAATAGCTGTGTGTTGGACCTTAACGACGAATCAGGGGCTCCCCTGTTCCAAATAAACCAGTCAGCAATTATAAAGCTAATACAAAAACTGCGTTTCAATGTATCAAAGGGTCCTGATAATATTGTTAGTGAAGTACTTAAATTAGGAGGTAGGGCCGTGGCACGATACTTGGAGGTGATATTTAATGTGTCCATGAACAATGCGCAAATCCCAGATGACTGGAAAAGAGCTACGGTAGTCCCAATATTTAAGGGAGGGAGCAGACTTGAATTGGGCAACTACAGGCCGGTTAGCCTTACGTCCATCGTTTGTAAGCAGATGGAGCATCTCATTTGCGACTACTTGAGGGAACAGTGGGAAACATTATCATGGTTTAATGATAGGCAGCATGGATTTCGGAAAGGTTACTCATGCGAGAGTCAGATGTTATCACTTTTTCAAGACATTAGCGAATCGTTAGACCATGGAGTTTCAGTCGACGCCGTGGTTATAGATTTTGCGAAGGCATTTGATGTCGTGCCGCATGACATGCTACTCCATAAATTAGCTTCGACGAAGATTGATAGAAGAGTAATTTTATGGATCCAAGAATTTTTGACGGGTCGTTCCCAGAAAGTGAAAGTCGAAGGCATATTCTCGGATGAAATTACCGTAACGTCGGGTATCCCTCAGGGCAGCGTAATCGGAACTTTGTTGTTTTTGGCGTTTATAAATGACTTACCAAATGGAATTCGCAGTGACTGTCGATTGTTTGCGGATGATTGTGTAATATATCGAAAGATACATGACTCGCAAGACAATGCAGTGCTGCAAGAGGACCTGAACCTGGTCTATAAGTGGGCGATTGTAAATAAAATGAAAATAAACACAAGAAAATGTAGTCTTTTAAAAATAGGGAAAGTGCGGAGGCAGGATTTTCAATATAACATTGGCTCGGAAATACTTGTAGAAGAAGATTCTTGCAAATATTTGGGCGTTCACGTAAGGAATGATATGAAATGGAGTAGTCATGTAGGATGTGTAGTTTCAAAAGCTTACAAATCCCTGCACTTTGTAATGAGGGTATTAAAAGGAAGTAGTACCTCTGCTAAAGAATTAGGCTATTTGTCACTTGTAAGACCTATTCTGGAATATGCCTCGGCGGTTTGGGATCCATATCAAGTAGGGCTCATCAATGAGTTGGAAATGGTACAAAGAAAGGCCGCTAGATTTGTGCTCAGTGACTTTAATCCCAGGAGCAGTGTGAGCCGTATGTTAAAGAAACTTGGGTGGGAATCACTGGAGGCTAGGAGGATGAATTCTAGACTCTGCGCTATGTACAACACGTATACAAATCAACCAGCATGGGGTGAGCTTAGCAAACGATTGGGAAAGCCCACTTACATGGGTAGGAGCGATCATCCTTTCAAAGTTAAGGGCCGACCACAGCGAACAAATTATGGTAAATATTCTTTTGTAAACCGTGCCATTGATAACTGGAACTCTCTACCTGCCGCAGTCTTAGAGCCTTTTCCCAAACATATAGGTGTGTTTAAGAAAAGACTGACTATTTGTGTAAATACTCCAGTTTAATTGTTGTATATTTGTTATTGAATTGTTATGTATAATTATGTATTTTTATGTATAATTATGTATTTGTTATGTATATCCAATTTGCCTCCGGGGGACACACCCCCCATTGCAAATAAATGAATGAATGAACATCCGGGAGGCGAGGAGGTTCGAATCCCCCCGCCGGCAACCTTGAAGATGGTCTTCTGTGGTTTCCCATCTTCCTTCCAGGCAAATGCCGGGGTTGGTCCCTAACTATAGGCCACAGCCGCTACCTTCCAACTCCTCGTCCTTACATTCCAACTTCCCTCCTTCCCTCCCCAACGGTACTTGTAGCTCACCCATTGGGTGTCCGTCTCGAAGCAGCTACAAAAACTGGCGAGCCGAACATGTCCTCGGACACTCCCGGCACTAAAAAGCCATACGCTAAAAAAAAAAAAAAAAAAAAAAAAAATTACTTTCATGAATTTCGGAGTAGTTGCTGGAAATGCTGTCCTTCAATTTCTATACACACGCTGCACCGACGTAGGAAGGTTTTGGTAGTCTACACCCGCTGTAATTCATGCTCACTGATATTAACTGTGCAGTTATTTCGTTCACGCGAGCCTCCAGAGTACGCGGATTATTTCTGTATACCTTCCGTTTGAGATTCTCCCGCAAGTAAAAATAGCACGGCGCTGAATCTTACGAACAAATTTACTGCTAACTTGTTCTTGAGAAAATACATTTCCACTAGGAAAATAGGATTTTTTGTTCTATACCTAACCATGTTCACGGCAAACGAGGTAGGCTACAGTACTTCACAGCAAGTCTTAGTTAGCTATTGTTGTTTTGAGATGTTCACAACTAAGGTATCTTGCCAGCTGCGTATGTAATAAATGCTATGACAGCATCCATGGCTACCCGACCCACTGTTTTAATCGGTACATGCTATACTTCTGGCGGTGAGTCATTGCGATCTGTCCGCGGCACGGTCTCAGCGAAGCTCCGTTCTATAGAGAGGGCCCTCACTGTACTACAGCAGCAACTAGTTAACAATACTTGACGTTCATGGGCGCCTCCGAGAATATTTCGATTGTCAAACCAGTTTATTTCATAAGTTAAAGTTACTGATAGTTAACTGATTTAGATTTATGGATAATTCCTCAATTTAACTTAGTAATTTGGGATTATTTGAAAATATCTTCAGCTATTTAGGAAATTTGCAAACTTGATTAAGCTTACCGTTTAAATGAACCGCTTGATTTTTATTTTTGTCGATACTTGTTGATACAATTACTTTTTACCCGTTAAGAAATGAACATTACGACGATAATTCACAAAGAAAAGCGATTTTCTATGGACAAAAACTATTCCTCCCATTCATGGCATAAAGATAATGAATCCAACGGTTTCAAACCAGCCAAATAATTAATATCACGAAGCAAGTACGAAAGGAAACAAAATTTGCGGGGTGTGGGGGCACGTCTCATATGCCGCTGTGACTTGTGTGTGAGTGAGTGGATCAACGTGATTACGATTATTCTTTTTATAGGCACTCTTGGTGAAGATAGATTTCAAGTTGAAGATGGTAAAAAGTATAGGCCTACTACAGAGAGTAGAACAAATCGTTCTGTGGTTAAATATAACTACTGTAGGCATGCAGAAATATCCACCTGGAACGTAAATCTTCGTGTTCGGAAACAATAGAAGGCACGCCGCCTCAATTGCTGTATTTGCAGTCGGCATTTTATGAATGAAACATCCACAAGAGGGTCTGTACGTCCTACTATTTGTGAGGCGCTGGGGGAAGATTTGCATGTAATATGAAAATGAGGAATGTACTGCTCGGGTCTAAGCTGCGTGAACCTGAGAGGCATGTGCATCGCGGACTATGAGAAATGGTGTTGACGAGTGATGAGGTTTCTCGGTACGTGCATAGTACAGAACCAAATACTTTGGTCGGTGATTAACTCACTCATTCGTAACACCACAGTGGTTTGAGCAGTATTGGAATAGAAAGGAATACCAGATATCACGGTGGGCTGTTGACAGACCCTTTCCCTCTCGCCTGAACCTTCCCCGCTCTTTCCCCTCACCCCACAAGTTCACAGAGCTTGGACCCAAGCAGTGGTGCACCGATCTCGACTACCATCTAGCAGGGATCCGGAACTTGTATCTTAAGAATTAATAGTTGCCGAATGTGACGTACGATTCGGAAGTGCCTTGGATTTTTTCTGTCCTTCAAAAATCTAATTTCCTTGGCCGAAAATGAAATTATGATCGCGAGGAAGTGTGTTCAAATATGGACTATAAAAAAAGACGCGAGTATACTGAAAGATATCATGACCGTAAATAGTGATGAGGTGAGCTTCATGTCACCACAACAGTTGTCATCAATCACAACATTAGTAAGGGCACCCAATCTCCAAAGGAGTAAGACAGTCCTGACTTAGCAATATACCGGCCGGGTTGCAGTAGAATCAAGGTTGTCTCTACATAAATAAAGCCAAGTCCCCGATTCTTGGATGTAACTAGATGGATTTTGATGTGGTTTCCACCATTCTGTAAAGTATTTCTCAAGGAAGATTTCTGTAGAAAAATATTCATTTATAACCAAAGGAAGCCTAGCAGTAACGATTTCAGTAAATCGAGTCGAAGAAAAAACCTCCGTCCAAGCGCCTATTGAGCTTACCGTTAAATATATATATACTATGAGTGTAAGAATTGTTCAGCATGAAAAGTTCTTCATACAAGTCCGCGACAGCATAATATCTAACTTTAATACATCGCCCACTATAAATGTTTTTACGTTTTCATTTCTTCCAACAATCTCCATTCAGTGGAAATTTAAATTACTAGCTTCGGAGAGAGCCTATCACCCCAGCTTCGGTCAGCATCAAACTGTCGAGTCGTGTCGAGTTAAGACTAGAGAGAAGAGTATATTTGTTTGGAGTTTCGCTGTTCACCTCGACTTTTATGAATTGCGTCTGGGACCTGCCGACCGTGCGTCTTTTAAGCTTACACTGGGTAAACCGTTAATGATACCGGGCGAAGCCGGGGCGGGATGCTAGTTATATTATAAACATATCCAACTGCCCTACGCAGCAATAAACATAACTCCTGAAGTGCCCTGTTCATTATCACTGCCATATCTCACAGCAGGACTTAAAGGCTCTTGAAACAAAAGTGATGATATGATGATAGTTGTTTTAAGTGGGCCTAACATCGAGGTTATCGGCCCTTGAAACAAAAGACTGAGATGCCAGTTTATAGAACATGATCGTGCGTTCACTTTATATTGATGTTTCATTTAGGAGCTTGAAGCGTGGTCATAATTCCCGTAAACTTTGCGTGTGTGTAGGAATTGTTCAATAACCTATGTCCTATGTTATTGTGGTATCTATAGCAATGCGTGTTAGTATTTAAAGCTAGGATTGCGATTCAGATGGTCTTGGCTTTATGTTAGGAATCATCCCGGCAATTTCCTGGAGTACAAGTATACACGTGAGGTGGGAATCGAACCATCTTCCTCTCAGTTTTAACTTTGTCTGAGTGTACCCTCCTTTACAACATTCCGCAGCAATGTATTTATTGATATCATGTAATATTTTTACGACACGAGGGTATCTGGCATAGGAAAACACTCCGCAGTTTATAATTCCTTCCAATCGAAAACGATTGTTATTTTGGACCAGACTTTGAAGCTCATAACTTGGAAGATAAAACAAGAAGCAAAATCTATAATATTTCGATCACGCGATGCGGTATGAAAAAATATAGGATCTTACAGTTGGAGATTTATGCTAAGATCTCAGGACCGTAGGAGAATCTCATGGCTGAAGAACCTGAGGGACTGGTATGAGATGAACACAACGACCCTCTTCTGTGTGGCAGACTCGAAGACTAGAATAGTTATGATGACCGCCATCCTTCGATAGAAGTAGAAGAAGAAGAAGATGAAGGAGAAGGAGAAGGAGGAGAAGGAGAAGAAGGAGGAGAATGAGGAGAAGGAGGACAAGGAGAAGAAGAAGAAGAGGGAGGAGGAGAAGAAGAAGGAGAAGAAGGAGGAGAAGGAGGAGAATGAGGAGAAGGAGAAGGACAAGGAGAAGAAGAAGGAGGAGGAGAAGAAGAAAGAGAAGAAGGAGGAGAAGAAGACGAAGGAGAAGAAGGAGGAGAAGGAGAAGAGGTAGGAGAAGAAGAAGGAGGAGAAGAAGGAGAAAAAGAAGGAGGAGAAGAAGGAGAAAAAGAAGGAGGAGAAGAAGAAGGAGAAGGAGAAAAGAAGGAGGAGAAGAAGGAGAAAAAGGAGGAGAAGAAGAAGGAGGAGGAGAAGAAGGAGAAGAAGTAGAAAAAGAAGGAGGAGAAGAAGAAGGAGGAGAAGAAGGAGAAATAGAAGGAGGAGAAGGAGAAATAGAAGGAGGAGAAGGAGAAAAGGAAGGAGGAGAAGAAGGAGGAGGAGAAGGAGGAGAAGAAGGAGAAAAAGAAGGAGGGAGAAGAAGAAGGAGGAGAAGAAGGAGAAAAAGAAGGAGGAAAAGAAGGAGGAGAAGAAGGAGAAAAAGAAGAGGAGAAGAAGGAGGAGGAGAAGGAGGAGGAGAAGGAGGAGAAGAAGGAGAAAAAGAGGGATGAGATGAAGGAGGAGAAGAAGAAGGAGAAGAAGAAGGAGAAAAAGAAGGAGGAGAAGAAGAAGGAGGAGAATGAGGAAAAGAAGTAGGAGAAGAAGGAGGAGGAGAAGAAGGAGGAGAAGGTGAAAAAGAAGGAGGAGAAGAGGAAGGAGGAGAAGGAGAAAAAGAAGGAGGAGAAGGAGAAGGAGAAGAAGGAGGAGTAGAAGAAGGAGGAGGAGAAGAAGGAGAAAAAGAAGAAAGAGAAAAAGAAGGAGGAGGAGAAGGAGAAGAAGAGGAAGGAGGAGAAGGAGAAAAAGAAAGAGGAGAAGAAGGAGGAGGAGAAGGAGAAAAAGAAGGAGTAGAAGAAGGAGGAGAAGAAGGAGAAAAAGAAGAAAGAGAAAAAGAAGGAGGAGGAGAAGGAGGAGGAGGAGAAGGAGAAGAAGGAGACCTGTTACAATTGGGTACAACTGTGTTGGACGACAGAAAAACATACATTTTCGTTCCCAACCACTTTCCGGGCGAGGTTGGTTGGTTGGTTCTTAAGTTTAAGGGCTGCGACAACGCGGTCATGTAGCCCCGTGTACTTTGGGTGTGTGTAGAATCTGTCTGATAACCGGTGTTAATTGTGATGACTGTATTATGTGTGTATCTGTTTTAGGTAGATTTCATTAGAAAGCTAACTATTGCAATGGGTCCCATGTTTCGACTTCCGGAAAATTTCGACATATCTTCGCGTTTCACATCCCCCAGACCCCAAAACCACCGTCAGTTCAAAAGTTTATATATAATTTATGTATGTATATATATATATATATATATATATGTATATCAGTTTCTTGTGGACACGATAACTGTCGTAATTTTGCATCAATCACTTTGAATTTTTTACATAATATGTATACCCTTAAAATCTCGGTCGAGTTCGTTACAGGGCTAAATCGGTCAAAGAGAGTGAAAATGGGAGGCATTTTTCGAAAAAGAGAAATATCGCTATAACTCTCTTAATATATGAAATATTGAATCCATTCAAAGTTCATACTATGTGTCGGACAAGGCCCTAAAATTTATGTTTGAAAATTTTTTTGATAGCACCAACCATTGACCAAAGGGGTGGGAAAAGTGGGTTTTTCGGGAAACATTAATCATATCTCTGTTAATAGGCACAATATCAAAACCGTACAAAATGGACAATATTCCTCCAATAATTACCTAAAACTTTTGTCTGAAAGAATTTTTGATATGACCCACCATTACGCCACGGGGTGAGCAAAATGATTTAAATTATATGAAAATGCCAAGTGCCAAGAGAGGTTGCCATGACAACTTTACTTTTAATTGATAAGGGATGAGCCATCAGCAGTTACTATGACAACGCCACTGCACGAGATAACATTCAGTTTTCCATCTGTCTGTGGGAAGCGACTTCGGTATCGGAACTGGTAGCATGCTGAACTTCTATGCCCATGATCGCGGGTTCAAACCCGGCTGAAGTCGTCGGATTTACTAAGAGCGCTAAAAAAAACTGAGTTTGCTTTCCTTCGGAGGAGAAGTTCCAACGTTCGTTGCGAGTTGATGGTTCCGGTGGCATCTAGTAGCCAAGTTCACAGATAGGTGTCGTTGATGGTAGTATTTTAGGTAGAATTCATTAGAAAGCTAACTATTGCAATGGGTACCATGTTTCGATTTCCGGAAAATTTCGACATATCTTCGCGTTTCACATCCCCCAGACCCCAAAACCACCGCCAGTTCAAAAGTTTATACATAATTTATGTATGTTTATGTATGTTTATATATATATATATATATATATATATCAGTTTCTTGTGGACACGATAACTGCCGTAATTTTGCACCAATCACTTTGAATATTTTATCCAATATGTATACCCATAAAATCTCGGTCGAGTTCGTTACTGGGCTAAATCGGTCGAAGGGAATGAAAATGGGGGACTTTTTTCGAAAAAATGAAATATTGCTATAACTCTCTTAATATGTGAAATATCGAATCCGTTCAAAGTTCATACTATGTGCCGGAAAAAGCTCAAAAATTTATGTTTGAAGAGATTTTTTATAGCACCAACCATTGACCAAAGGGGTGGGAAAAAGTGTTTTTTTTCGGGAAACATTATTCATATCTCTCTTAATAGGCACAATATCAAAACCGTACAAAATGGACAATATTCCCCTAATAATTACCTAAAACGTTTGTCTGAAAGAAATTTTGATATGACCCACCATTTACGCCAAGGGATGAGAAAAATTATTTCGGAATTATAAGAAAATGCCAAGAGCTATCAGTGGTTGCCATGGCAACACTACTGAATTGATGAGGTATGAGCCATCAGACGTTGCCATGACAACGCACTTGCGCGAGATCAGATTCAGATTTCCGTCTGACTAAGTGTGAAGCGGCTTCGGTGACGTAACTGGTAGCATGCCCAAGGTCACGGGTTCAAAGCCGGCCAAAGTGGTCAGATTTTCTAAGAGCACTAAAAATCCCTCAGTATGCTTTCCTTTGGAGGGGAGGTTCCAACGTTCGTTGCGAGTTGCTGATTGCAGTGGCATCTAGTAGCCAAGTTCACAGCTAGGTGTCATTGACGGTAGCATCTGGTAGCAACATTAGGAACTACTGCTTGAAATTGAGCGTCTGCATTCCTTGCCTGAATTACAGACTAATACAGCCATCACAATTCACACCGTTTATCAGGCAGATTCTGCATTCACCCAAAGTACACGGGGTTACATGACCGCGTTGTCGCAGCCCCTAAACTGAGGAACCAACTAAAATCTCTGCGGGAGATATAATTTTGCGTGAAGAAGTAACAGACCGTTACATATTTACACATCAGTGTCGAAACCTTGCATAAGGACAGTGTGACCACAAGTATAAAAATGGACTCCAAATGACAAGAAGGTTACCGTCATCATAAGACAATAAAATGATTAAAATATGCATAAAATGACGAAAAACAAAGTTAATTAATCTCCAATTATAAAATACTTTCACGCAATAAATGAGGTCTGATCCTTCTACGAAAACCTGCATATTCTGCCTATTTTCGCCTATCCCCAAGTTTGTCCGGTGAAATCTACCTCCGCCTTCCGGCGTGCCGAGAGGACTTTTTTTAATTCAAGTATGGACTGCAGACGATCAATTTTCAATTAGTTCCTACTTTTGCTGCCAAACGCCACCGTCAACGAGTACTAGTTCAGAACTTAGCTACCAGACGTCACCGCAGTCGGCTCTTGGCAACGAACGTAGGAACCTAAGAGCGTTGTTTACATTCTTAACCTAGACAATTTAGCTTCACATAGGTGTAATTAGTGGAAGGTTCTTTAACATGCCGTAAATCAATGACATGGAACCGCCGGCTTTACTTCCCCTCCGAAGGAAGGCATACTGAGGGATTTTTAACGCTCTTGAAAAATCCGACGACTTCGGCTGGATTTGAACCCACGATCTTGGGCATAGAAGCTCAGCATGCTACCGACTACGCCACCGAAGCCGCCTTCCGGGGGAGGAAATTACTCCGCAGTTTATAATCCCTTCCATTCGAAAACGATTGCTATTTGGACCAGACCTTTGAAGCTCATAACTTGTAGGCTATAGGCCTAGGCTACATCTACATAAAAATTCTACCCAGTTCGCAATGTGAATGTTGGACACAAATTTCAAATGGCTCAACCTGTCTGGATCAGTAAGTATCTCATGTCACGGTCCACAAGCCTCAAGTGTGTCAGGGCCATGCCGTGTTGAGTTGAGACATATCCCGTGAGATCTGCCCCTCGACCTCTCCCACGCTCCTGGGAACATTGCACCATTGTCCTCCTCGGGTCACTTCAACTTTTGTAACAAATTACTGGTACACTACGAAATATCTGCAGCTACCTCGTCTTGTAGCTTATTTTGTAGTTGCACAACATTAAAAAAAACTATATTATAAACCAGCAAATCTTGCCGAAGTCGTTGGATTTTGTGAGAGCGTTAAAAATCCCTCAGTAAGCCTTCCTTCGAAGGGGAAATAAATCCGGCGGGCCCATGTCACAGATTTATGGCATGTAAAAGAACCTTCCACTAACTAAACTTGTGGGAAGCAAAATTTGTAGGTTCGTCGCAGCGTGCTAGTTGCAATGGCATCTAGTAGTAGCCAAGTTAACAGCTAGGTGTCGTTGATGGTGGCATTTGGTAGCAAAAGTAGGAACTACTTGAAATTATCGTCTGCAGTCCTTACCTGAATCACAGATAACACACACTAATATAACCATCACAATTAACACCAGTTATCAGACAAATTCCACCCAAGTACACGTGGCTACGTACATGACCGCGTTGTCGCAACCCCTAAACTAAGGAACCAACCAACCAGACTCCAGCAAATCTTCTAGTTGTTTGCCGTGTAAATAGTGGGTTTTCGCCCAAGTGTAATGAAATGTAAATGCTTTTCAGTCGGTCTACATGACTGTACCCAAATTTTAATTGGTGTTATTCCCTAAACCTGGGAATAATACTATACATGGGATTAATTAAAATACTTAGATAACTAGTTTCGATCGCCACGTGATCATCATCCGATATTTTACACGCAAGCTGTTAAACTACTGTAAGTCTAGGAATTTGTGGATGAAGTTGTTGTTGTTGTTCATTCATTTACCGGTAGGTGCTCTGCGACATCGTGTTCATGTAGCCCCGTGTACTTGGGTGGAATTTGTCTGATAACCTGTGTTATTGTGATAGCTGAATTAGGGTGTGTATTTGTAATTAAGATGAGGATGGGGAAGAAAGCCGCCGGTCTCTCACCGCTGGGTCCGTGGCTCAAATCCCGGTCACTCCATGTGAGATTTGTGCTGGACCAAGTGGAGGCAAACAGGTTTTTCTCCCGGTACTCCGGTTTTCCCTGTCACAAATGTCATTCCAGAAACACACTGCACTATCATTTCATTTCGTCTATCATTCATTTAATGGGGGAATCATTTATTCCATTCCCTGACCCGGTCGGTCGACTGTAAGCAGGCTGTGGATTTTCATTTTCATGGGGAAGGAGGCCTTAATTAGGGACTAGTCCAGCATTCGCCTGGAGTAGAAGTGGGAAACCACAGAAATCCACTTCCAGGACGGCTGAGGTAGGAATCGAACCCACCTGTCCTCAGTTTTGCCTCATGAAACTGAGTGTACCCCATTCCAGCCCTCAGACCAGAATTAAATTTCTTGGCAGAGCCGGGAATCGAACCCGGGTCTTCGCGGTGACAGCCATGAATGCTAGCCACTATGTAACGAGGCGAACCAATGTGGGTTAAGAAATTTACACTATTTTAGTTACAGACGTTTATCGTAAACTTGCGTCGCATGTGATTTTCTATTTTGATAATGTTAGTGACTAATGACCTTTGACTTAAATTGATTAGTGTTATTATCTATAATGGACTATTGGCGCAGTAGAAAAGAGGATAATAGAAGCATTTGAAATGTGGTGTTACAGGAGAATGTTAAAGATCAGATGGGTAGATAGACTAACAAATGCGAGTGGGAGAGAAGAGAAGTCTCTAGCAATTGAAGAGAACACATACTAAGACACCCAGGAATAACAAACTTAGTCATGGAAGGAAGGGTACTGGATAAGAACTGTAGGGGTAGATTAAGGTTATAATATGTTAAACAGATGTAGCTAAGTAGAGATGAAACGATTGGCTCAGGACAGGGAGGCATGGATGTTGGTTGGTTCCTCAGTTTAGGGACTGCGACAACGCAGTCATGTACTTTGGGTGAGTACTGTAGGTAGAATCTGTCTCATAACCAGTGTTAATAATTGTGATGGCTGTATTAGTGTGTGTTATCTGTAATACAGACGATCAATTTCAAGTAGTTCCTACCTTTGCTACCAAATGCTACCGTCAACGACACCTAGCTGCGAACTTGGCTATTAGATGCCACCGCAACCAGCCCCTGGCACTGAATGTTGGTATTTATAGAGCGCAAATCAAATCTAACCTACAAATTTAGCTTCACACAATTGTAGTTAGTGGAAGGTTCTTTTACATGCCATAAACCAATTACATGGGCCCGCCGGCTTTACTTCCCCTCCGAAGGAAAGCATACTGAGGGATTTTTAACGGTCTTAAAAATCAGACGACTTCGGCCGGGTTTGAATAGCTACATCAAACCAGTCGAAAGACTGAAATCTCAAACATCAACAACAACATCTATAACATGTCTAATGGATAGTAAATGGTCAGGATGGTGTTCTAACTTGAATATGCATTAAAGAACTTAGCTGGTTATTCGAGCGATCTGTTGTTTGTTCTCTTTTAATTAGATCTATCACAATTCACTGTCCGATTCGAGCGATTTAACCTGCTCAGCTAAGTCGCGGGATCCTCTAATTGAAACAACTCGAGTTCTCTTGATTTCCACTCGCTATAAAAAATCTACCCAAAATCTGTCGGCGATGATAAGAAGGACAAGGAGAAGAAGAGCAGAGAGATGAGGAAGAATAAAATTGCATGAAGCCTCCGGTGGGGCATGCTGCAAGTCTTTCGAGTTGACACCCACGGGTGACTTACGCGTCGTTGTGAGGATAAAATGATGAAGACTTCTCAAGCTCCCTATCCCCAGCTATGGAAATCAACTGCAGAGGGTTAAAATCCCACGGCCGAGCCGGGATTCGAACCTGGGATCCCTCTCACCAAATCACAGCTTGGCAACCATTTAGTCACGGGGCCGTATAACTTTGTATAACCCACTGACCTAATGTAAGTTTTCAAGACTGACACCAGTTTGGGGACTTGCATGTCAACGATACCATTTCACTACCTCGAACCAGAATTGAATGTCTTGGCAGAGCCGGTAATCGAATCCGTACCTCTGGAACGGCATCGAACACTGCTATTCACTACACCAAGATGTGAAGGAGTCGGCGATAAGCGAATGCCTTTTGCACATAGAGCTGGCGAAAGTATTTGCATGTCGAGGCCGGAAGTAGTCTACTGTATGGGTAACTGTACCTCCTTATCACTCCGTGCTGGGGCTAACAGGATTAGAGTCCTAAACAGTTTGTCGTTGCATTTGAGTGGCTTGGACATGGCTGTATAATAATAATAATAATAACTACCGGGGCAGATTACCTCGTAGTTCCGCCCCTTAAAACAACAATAACTAACTAATGATTAAAAAGAATTTTTAGCGTATGGATTTTAGTGCCGGGAGTGTCCGAGCACATGATCGGCTCGCTCGAGTTAGTAGCTGATTCTATGCGCACACCCATGGGGTGAGCTACAAGTACCGTTGCGTGTTGTCTGGGGAGGAAAGTGTGAATGTAAGGACCAGGAATTGGAAGGTAGTGGCTGTGGTCTATTGTTAGGGACCAACCCCGGCATTTGCCTGGAAGGAAGATGGGAAACAACAGAAAACATCTTCAAGGTTGCCGGCCGCGGGATTCGAACCTCCTCGCCTGCCGGATGTGAGCGACTTACTACAGCCACGCCGTAACAACCACGGCTAACTCACCCGGTAATAACTAATGATAACAACAGCCCGTGAGGGCCTAGGCCTACCAAGCGACCAATGACCAGCCATTTGGCCTGCAGATATTGGGGTGACGCGTGGCCAGCGTGTTGGGTCCCCTCAGTCGTTAATCTTGGCTTTCGTGACCGGGGCGCTGCCTCACTGCCAGACAGCTTCTCAATGGTCCTCACGAGGCTGAGTGCACCCCGTTCCAGGCCCCACGTCAGTTTCTAAAATCTCTGAATCCGGGAATTGAACCCGGGGTCTCCAGGTGAGAGGCAGGCGTGCTACCCCAGCACCACGGGGCCGGCCACATGACTGTATTAGTGTGTGTGTATAGGCCTATTTGCAATTCAGGTGGCGGTTGGGAAGGAGGTGGCGGTGGCCATGGCCGCAGACATTTGCCTGTCCACTGTCCACCTCCTGGTGTAGCGGCTAGCATTCTTGGCTGTCGCCCTGGAGGCCTGTGTTCGATTCCTGGCTCTGCCGAGAAATTTAATTTTGCTCAGAGGGCTGGAACGGGGTACACTCAGCCTCGTGAGGCAAAACTGAGAAGAGGTGGGTTCGATTCCCACCTCAGCCATTCTGGAAGTGGGTTTCCGTGGTTTCCCACTTCTACTCCATGCAAATGCCGATGGTTTCTAAACCGACACGGCCGCCTCCTTTGCAATTCTACACAATTACCGACACCACAATAACTCAGGTTATCAGACAAATTCTACACACCCAAGTACACGGGGCTTAATGACCCCCCCCCCCCCCAAATGAAACAGCATGTAACCTATTCTACCAGCCCTCACAACAGAATTAAATTTCTTTGTAGAGCCAGGCATGGAACCTATACCTAAACGTATACATATCAAGAAACACTTAATTTGATTTAATTATGGTAATTCCAAGGACAAACTAATATCTTGCTATGTGGTTGTTAGGTTTCGCTACAGAGAGAAAGGAATGAATTTAGGACACCATCACACTTGCTGGACACCCCTTATCAGTGTCTTAAAACGATAGCGACACTTTCCCTCTACTTCAGATAGCCTGCTCATAGCGTGTCGCCCCACGGCTACCTCACTTGTCAGCTGAGGAACTGGATGCCATTCCAACACCAGCTGTAGGTCTCAATGTACAGCCCTACAAAACATGGCCTTTTTTTGTGCCCAGTACAGTAGTATCTATTCCCAATTATATCCCTGTGTGTGAGAAATAATTATGTGACACTACGCTATTTTATATTCGACTATGTCGAAATGTAAATATTATATGTCAGAAAACTGTATCATAATGAGGGTTATTATAACACTATTTTTAGCCTATTTTCAATTTTGAAAAAAATAGGCTTATGAGATCACCTTTTGTCCGTGTGTATGTGCGTGTGTGTGTTTGTGTGTGTGGACTGTGTGTGTCCCCATAATAACTTCTAAACGGCTGGAGCGATTTCAACGAAACTCGGTAAGTTCATAGCACAATTCCGCGCGACCCCGACCGTGCTCTTCAAATTTTGTTACGTCTCACCAATCCAACATGGTGGCTGTGCGAATTATTTCACCAGCATTCAATATCTCCGAAACTATTACCGATATTACCCTGACATTTTCTATGGTGATAGAGGGAACTGCTATAAGTTCACTTATGTGACTTTTGAAAACCTGGTAACTACAAAACCAACATGGAGGCCAAGCGAATTTGCAACTTTTAAATAGACGTTTCTCGTGATTTGTCCAACCAAACGCAATGAAACTTGGTACAGTATATGTTTATATACATTGTAATGCACCGACATCTAACTTGGTTCAATTGTCTACATAACCACAACATGGCGGAAGTGCGAAATATTTCACCGGCATTCTATATCTCTGAAACTATTATCGGTATTACCCTGAAATTTTGTACGGAGATAAAGAGCACTACTGGAAGTTCATCTATAAGACTTTCAAAAGCCGGTTAACTACAAAACGAACATGGCGGCCAAGCGAATTTGAAAATTTTAAATAGACCTTTCTCGCGATTTAATGTACCAAACGCAATGAAATCTGGTACAGGAATTGTTTATACACATTGTAATACACTGGTATCTAATTTAGTTCAATTGTTTACATAACCCCAAGATGGCGGGTTTGCGAATTTTAAAATTAAGTCTTTATTTCTTGTGTCGTAATCATGCGATCAAAGTGGAAGTTTGAATAATGAACCTACGCAATGATTTTCCTTTAATGGTACATGACTCTATGGCCTATACATTTAACAATCCAACATGGCGACCATCCGAAATATTTAGACGGCTCTGAACATCTACGAATCTATTATAGCAATCAAACTGAATGTTTTTTTGTTCATAGGGTCTATGAACTTAAGTTCACCTATATGACTTTATATAACCTGGTGATCATAAATCCAACATGGCGGCGACTCGAAATATAAATATTCACATGGACGTTTCTCGCAATTTAACCATCCGAGTGCAGTGAAACTTGGTACAATAAATCTTTATACGAATGTTAATCCACTGGCTTCTAATTTATTTCAATTGTTTCCGTAACCACAAGATGGCAGCTGTGCGAAATTTTAAAATCTCCGTGTTATTTCTTGTGTCCTAATCTTGCGATTGAAGTTTGAATGCTACACGTACACAATAATCTTCATGTAACAGTACATAAGTCTAGGACCCACATATATAAAAGTCCATCATGGCGACCATCCGAAATATTTAGTCGTTTCTCAATATCTACGAATCTATTACAGCAATCAAACTGAAATTTTGTATGTAGATAGAGGCAATTAACTTAAGTAGGATATAGGAAAATAGGCTGTATAGTTCTTCACGGAACTACTTGTTCATTATGAAACAGCCTCTCCCACCAATCAGAGCTCAAGAAACAGTCGTGTGACCAATCAAGTAAGGATAGCATCGCACCTGCGCTCACTTCCACGGCCTTCTATTTTAAATTTCACTGCGTGGCTTTTAGTGTCATAGTGGGGTATTCCAGGAGGCCATGGTATTCTCTGCGCCCCATGCGCTCTGTTCAGTACATAAAACTGGCTTTCGACAGATATTTATGAATATTTATGTTCGAACATAATATAGTTATAATTATCGTCGAACATAAACAGTCGTATGCAACTCGCCTATAATGGTAATTAAGACACTCGTTGCATAATGTACTATTATGTTCGACCCTGACTATTATATGTCAGAAAACTGTATCATAATGATGATCATCATAACACTATTTTTCATTATGAAACAGTTTTTCCCACCAATCACAGCTCAAGAAACAGTTGTTTGACCAATTAGATAAATCCTTATAGGCGAGTTGCATACGACTCACCTGCGCTGAATTCCAAGGCCTTCTAATTTAAATGTCACTGCCTTGCCTAGTGTCATAGTAGGGTAATCGAGGTGGCCATGGACAAATACAAGACATTGTCTCCGTCTCATGTGCTCTGTTCAGTACATAAAACTGGCGAAATCTCGACAGATATTTATGAATATTTATGTTCGAACATAAAATAGTAATAATAATTATCGTCGAACATAAACAGTCGTATGCAACTCGTCTATAATGGTAATTAAGACACTCGTATGGAAATTATAAAACTCGCGTACGCTCGTTTTATAAACATACTCGTGTCTTAATTATTGCCATTATAGGCTCGTTGCATAATGCACTATACTGAAGGACTTCTTCTTGAGAAGATAAGTTCCACTAGGAAGATTCTATGCTTTGTTCTATACCTAACCATGTTCACTTGATAGGAGGTACTTCACAGCAAGTCTTAATCATCAAAACTAAGGTATTTTGCCAGCTGCGTATGAGGTTTTAAGGGGCGGATCAGTGAGGTCATCTGGTCCAGTATCGAACCTTGGTTTCCATATTCCAGAAGCTAAGCCAGTTCAGCCAACGTGGCTCCAAATTACATTATTCTTATCATTACGGTGTTTGAAGCCATTGTCAGTGTTGCCTTAGTAAACGAACGTTTGATGCTTTTCAGTCGGTCAACACGATTTTTTCCAAAAGAGATGGTTCATTCCCTTATCTGAAAATAATTACATTAATCTCATGTTGTTGTTTTTTTTTTTTTTTCAGGATTAGTGAATAACCCATCTCTTTTGGGAAAAATCGTGCTGACTGAAAAGCATCAAACCTTCGTTTTTCTTACCATTAAAAATAAAAACTACGATCTTACCAGTCAGTAAGCTGACGCTTTATTATGATACCATGTCCTGAAACATTACTCGAGTCAACTTCATTCGCGTTGTAGTTGTTTCCTTTGGTGGCTTGGACATCGTGGTCATTTCAACTCCGTGTACTTTGTGTTAGGGTGTATGTCTGATAATCTATGTTATTATAGACCGACAGCTATGGCTACGCTCGCTAAAGCACTCTCTGCTTACTCGTTAAGGCTAGTCCACACCAAAGTTAATGAACAATGTTAATGAACAATGTTCATGAACAATGTTAATGAAAACATTTCTCAACATGTTTACTAAACATTTGTTAACAAACTTCTTCAACATTAAATAAACTGTTTGTGAGGTTATAATGGATGGGGTCAGGAAGAAGAAAGTACTTACAGCTGCAACTTTCATTATTTTAGTGAGTACAATTAGAGAAAAGCGCAGACGGAAGGTGTGGCAAAGAAAAATATTGGAAAGGCGTTTAGAATTCAGTTTGGAGAGAACACTTATGTCAGAACTATTAATTCATGATGCAGCAGGCTTTCCTAAACTCCTTATCAAGAAAATTATTATGCTCGTGTGCTTCCTGGTATTCCATAATTCCGCGCAATATACGAGTCGCTTGCGATTCGATAGTCGATTTTTAGAGAAATAAAAGAGCATCGTATTCCGCGCTACGAATTTACGACCTTAATTGCATCTTTGCGCATGCGCGAACCAAAATGTTAACGAAAACACGAAATGTTAATGAAAAGTTTCATTCACAAAAGTTAAAGAGATTTTGTTCATGAACATGCTCGAAAAGTTAACGAACACGCTATTTTGTTTATGAACAGTCAAAAATGTTCATGAACATTGTTCATGAACAGTGTTCATTAACAAAGTTAACGAAAACATCTTGGTGTGGACGTACCTTTAGACGCGTGGGTTCGAACCCAACCGTCGGCCGTCCTTAAAATGGTTTTCCGTGGTTTCACCATTTTCAACACCAGGAAAATGCTGGGACGGTACATTCTGAAAGGCCACGGCCGCTTCCTTCTACATATTTGTCCATTTTCATCCATTCTCATTCATTTCGTCTCTCATTAATTCCATTCATGAAGTTGGCGTCAGGAAGGGTATCCGGCCGTGAAAACCATCCACCACATAGTATTTCATCGCATCTCATGCCCGCCCCCGTTGGAAACGGGATTATTAAGGGGTCTTTAGTAATATGCCTATTTGTAACTGAGGCTATGACTGTGAAAGAGGCGGCCATGGTCTTCAGTTAGGAACTATCCCCGCATTTGGTCTGGAGTAGAAGTGGGAAACCAAGGAAAAACATTTTTATAATGGCTGAAATGGAATTCGAGCCCATCTCCTCACAGTTTTACCTCACGAAACTAAGTATACACCCATTCCAACCCTCAGACCAGAATTAAGTTTCTTGGCAGAGCCTGGTATCAAACCCTTGACCATTGAGACTGGAGTCTCAATACGTTCTGTACTCTGAGAGCAAAGAAAGTGGTGCAAATTGTTGATGTTCCATCCATACTGCCTAGGTTAAAATCAGGGGTTTTATTATTAGGATACAGATTCTCACTAGAAACATTGCACGGAGACGGAGCCAAAAAGGCAGAAATTGAGCCAGGACTCCTGACTGAAAGAAAATATGTACTTACGGCATTGAGCTGAGTGTCCGGACTGATGTTGGTCTCATATAGCCACTGCGCCTCCACGTTGCGGTTGCACTGCTCAGAAGAAAATACATCGATCTGATTAAGAAGAGCTGCTACATCCCTCTGGGAAAACCGTGGAATATCCTGTTCCCGGCGTCCTCCAGGACCCTGGGGACTGTTCGGTAACAGCGTCTGGAACAGCGTGTTGTCCGGATTGTTGGGATCATTTGGAGTGTTAGCGGAGTAAGAATAATCTTGCTCAGGATACCTCCCTTGCTGGTAAGGATACTGAGGTTCTTGGTACTCTTGTGCTATGCCAGAGCTGGCCAACACCAACATCAGAAGCATTGTTCTTCTCATAGTGAAACTGTCAAAATTCATTGTGACCTACGCAGTATTTCAATATTAAAATTTAAAAATCTTGTGATATCAATCACAAAGACTAAACACACAACACGTATTATTCTTTAAACGAGTACTTCTGTCAATCATAGAACTGTTTTAATCTGGCGCACTTCGCGAGGGTTCGTGTCCTACCCGAAACCGAGCGTTGAAATCTCTTATCGAATATTATTAGTTCTGTCTAACATAAAAGAGTAATTGTGCCAGTCATACGTTTAGTAATTTGTACATCAGTATATGGCTACGTTTAAAGACCTATCCGCGAGAACTGCGCGCGCTACCGTAAGAACCGACAGACTGAAGTCGCTGTTACGTTATCGCCGTGCGGTGCCTCACCTGTTGAGGGGGCGGAGCAGGAGGTGTCCTGGGAGGGACCTTGACAACGGAACATTAACAATGTATGTGTTGAGAAACTCAAAGTATGCATTGTTAACGAGGGAACCTTTAAACACCTTTATGATATATTGGAACCCAGACCTAGAAGGAGATATTGGGCAGTAGGTATTTCATGTTCAAAGAGCGGGAGTCAAGAAACTGTGACAGACTAAATAAAAATTAAATATATGTCCTCTGTGACAGGACTAAGGAGAGAGTTTCAAACAAAATTCATAAGTTAAAACTCAGCAATTCTTCTAGGTTAGTAGAGACAGATGACCTCGTAGTTCCGCTCCTTTAAACAGCAAAAACTAACTAACTAACTAACTAACTTCAAGGTTTGTGTCGTGTATTGTGTGGGGTTTCGCCTTGGACACCAAGCTGGTTCATCAGCGGGCTCTTGGTGTCCCTGCCCGGACTCCCACAGGAGTAGCGAACTGCGCGCTACCTCCCCTTTTTATAAGTATTTGCGATGACGCAGCAGAATTCGTTTTAAAAGAAGATTTAATACTTTGCCATGTTCTGTGTACATTATTGCATTCATACTTGGCTTTTGATTTTAGCTTTCGATTATTTGAGTAGTGCCTTCTAGACACATAAGAATTTTAATTCCAATCAACTCCGCCTCAATACGTAGTGGCTGGAATTCTTGGCACTTGCACTGGATGCCCGGGTCTAGTCTAGTCTGCAAGCCTCTGTTTGCGTACAAGTCACCTCCATGATCCCCTATTAGCAGTTAGCACTGCGGACTCCTCTGCTTCCACACCTCTCACGTTGAAATCGTTCAACACTAAATATAGCCATCGCCTCCTAGGTCTACCTCTGCTTCTCTTACCCTCTACAGCCAAACTCATTACCCTCTTCTCGCCCATTCTCATCACATGACCCCACCATCTGAGTAGGCTCCTACGAACAGCTTCATCTAGTATGTTCATTTCTAACTTAGTCTTTATCTCTTCACTAGCAGAAGTACCCGTTCTTCGAACGGTCTTCGGCATTAATAACCAGACGTTATCAATTGAGCTACTGTTGCAATGGTTGGGGGCTTGTCATTCCTTCATACGTTTGTCAGAGCGAAGTAAGTTTTCTGGGAATATCATGGTCACTGTTAATGTAAGGGCCTTAAAATGTGGTTTTCGGAGACCCTTTATAGACTCCCGAATTTTGTGTCTCACATTGAGAAGCGCAACATATGTTTTGGTCGTCCTTCTAAGTTAATTTTTATATTTCGCCTATTTTAGTATGTACAGTATCTTGAAAAGTTTCTTCCTATACTCACCCTTCTGTGAGAAGTACGGTGAAGAGTTTTATAAATGATTGGTGTATTTACTCTCATGGATACCATACCTAATTTTAAGATGCTCCAAACATCCGAACACGAGTTATAGGGGTACATAAAGATACACGGAAAGGCAGACAGACAAATCCATTTACTACAACATATGACAGTGGCTTCGGTGGCGTAGTTGGTAGCATGCTGAGCTCCTATTCCCATGATCACGGGTTCAAACCCGGCATGGCATGTAAAAGAACCTTCCACCGACTGCAATTGTGTGAAGCTAAATTCGTAGGTTAGATTTGATTAACGCTCTATTAGTTCCAACGTTCGCCGCCAGGTGCCGGTTGCGGTGGGATCAAGTAGCCACGTTCACAGCTAGGTGTCGTTGACGGTAGTATTTGGTAGCAAAAGTAGGAACTACTTGAAATTGATATCTGCAGTTCTTACCTGAAATACAGATAACACACACTAATGCAGCCATCACAATTAACACTGGTCATCAGACAGATTCTACAAACACCCAAAGTACTGTACACGAGGCTATATGACCGCGTTGGTGCAGCCCCTAAACTGAGGAACCAACCAATCTACAACATATCACCCAGATGTCCAAATATGGATATATCAACCATGCAGTATCAAACAAAATCATCCTTACGATGAACCCGTTGGTCAAAAACAAGTTAGAATGTGCTCAAACTAAATTCACCTAACGTGTACTTCCTTAAACCCTTTGGAAAATAGCATGTAGACAAGATTCAAAATTTCGGGGTCGTAATGGATTCTTGTGAATGTGATTTAGAGGTTTTGCTATCAACATAACTTCCAGGGTTCATAAGGTTAACTTATTATTATTACCAAGCCAAGAAAACAACAGGATCTACTAACAAATGAAATTTATTAACTGAATCAAACATAAAAAAAAACTATAACCACCCTTTTATTGTTCACTCGCGTGAACAGATCTGACACTGACCAGCCTGACGTACCATGACGACACGGTATGACAGCTGTCAACAAGCATTGTGACTGCAATGTCACCTAAATCAGAGTAACAAAAGAAAACGGATCACAAGATCCAAATATAACAAACAAATAAAATAGTACAAAAATTTAATATTTATGAGCGACACGGGTTTTAAGACTAGTTCAAGTAATGAGCATTTTGACGGGCGCTCGTTTCCGACCAAAACAGTTGGTTCGGGAACGGACTCCGTACTGCGAAGGACGAATTACGGAAATGTGGGAACAACAATTACATATTTATATACACTACTGACATGCTCTAACCTTAGATTACCACAACCAAATACACGTGTGTATTATTTAAAATAAGGGCTGCGGAATTACCGTCTTATACCTTAAACACTAGGAAGGCATAACATGACATGAACAGGTTTGGCCGGTTGCCAAATTATATTTATATGAATACAATGGCCTTGAAAATAAGAGCCAACAACAACAAAATATAACTTTTAATTTTCACGCCGGAAAGTTTGGCGTTTTAAAACAATGAACAAATAAGTCGTAGTAATGATAAAAGAAACTTGGATCGACAACATGGCAACTTCCCAAATTAAACCAAATAAAATAACCTTAACTCATTAGGCTTTAAAGCAAACATAACGTGTCATAACGAGCTGGAGACAACCGGGCCTGTTATCGCATCACCGAGAGAGTGGCTGATTTCTTCCCCCAAGTAGTAATTAGTGCCATGCTAAATATAGATTCTGGCCCATAGCCAGCGTACAGCACCTTTGCTAATCGCCACCTGTTAAACGCGTACAAATAAATAACACATTATCTCAAAACATCCTCTCAGGGATTTTTAAGAATACATTTCCAGGTCAAACTTATCCCCACGGATAACTAGTTTGCCGGAATGATATCGCAGTCATGGACAGGCTTTACCTCTCCTCATCATCATCACTTACACCCAAAAATACGTGGCACATTTCTCGAAGATCTCGTCGTAGCATTAATCAGCACACCCCTCAGATAATGACACACAACATGTCCAAATGACAATAAAGAATAAATAACAGGATCAGTCCTAGCCCGAGTTATCAAAGCAACAAAAATGCAAATATTCCCCCCACGTAGTAATTAGTTTAACATATCATTAAATCAGTCCATTTATCATTGTCGTTCCTAGGTTCTCATTCATGGCTACACTTTTTATAGATACGTTAATCGATGCGGCCGTTTCGCAATAAGAATTACGTAACATAAGGACCACATTTAAATTACAAAATTTACTGTACAACATAATTGTCACGCAATGCCAAAAATTACTATACGCATGTCAGTTAAGAAATCAAACCCTGAAATTTAAATTAAACCACACAAATAAAATCTATACAAAGTTCCGCACATCTCTCGCGATTCCCCTCGTCCAAAATCAATAAATCAATTTTTTTAATACTCATCACTTAAACTGCTTTCCAGAGGCCTCCCGCCTCGTCAATTCCCATCATTAGGCCGTTAGCCCATAACACTGATGGTAATGGAGGATGAAGCTTGCTGTCTTCTCTCCATGGTCGACATTTTGCTGCTGTTAAAACACAATTAAATCAAAGTTTTTAAACTGTTCTATCTGCGTTCTAAGTATTTTATTTCCTCAGATCGTCCTATGCAGAATCGTCGACTTTCCCTATTCTATGGCTAATTGCCATCTCACAATTTATGAAAATTTCCAACTTCGTTGCCGACACACAACTATAATTTTAAAACCATCTCGTCTTAAGGACGTCTTAGAATGACTGTCGAAGAATAATTAGGAGTGCCCCGGTTCATCTCAGACATTTGTATATATACAGAAAGCCTAAAGTTTCAATGGTGGGAGAAAAACATCTCCTCAATATTTTAAGTAATGGGCCTATAATTATGTGTGACCTCTCAAAATTCTTGTATTTTCACACAGGTCGCGAATCTGCCGTCGAACAAGCAAACCGATCGCTAGATCTTTTTATATCCGATTGCCGCGCAAAACACACTGACGCTATGTTCTGGCGTCATGTTTTCTTATTGGTCAGATAAGTTGGCGTTGGAGCTCTGACCTTACAAATCCCGCCCTTATTTTGACGTCACGACTATTCTCCTCTCTCTCACTCCTTGCCTTGTACGCAGCATTGTGGCCTTTTATGGTCACGTACGCCACAGCGTCATATCTGATTTTCTCAGAAATCCAAGAATAACATTGGTTGTGAAACTATTGGTCATTTCCAGCCAGCACGTAGCATGTCTTACCAAGTCCAGATTTCTTGCTACATCAATATTACTCAAATATCCAGCATATCATGTATTTAGTATTTCCATCGTTTTTATTAATATGAAACATTATTATTGGACACAATGATAAGGGTTCATCTGACCCCTAGTTGATGAAATTCGAACTCAAATGAAGTCGAATTTCACATCCCCTACTTTTCTGGCTCAAATTTGAAGTTGCTGGTCCCCTCAAAATATAATGACTGTCCGCCTCTGTCTGTTTCAGTAGCCGTCTCGTTCCAAACTCATTAGGAAATTCCTGTATACTTATGCCCTCCGGCCTCTTTCCTTGCTACTCGTCTCCCCTCTCACTCTTTCAAAACATCAACATATTCATTAACGACTTCCGCCTGAACTTGTAAACACGTCAGAGCTGTCTTGAGCGCTTTCACCACTAGTGTACCCCCGTATCTTTTGTTGTATGTTATCACGCGAATGTTTAATTTGCTGCAGTAACATTATTTCTCGGTTCGTATGGCTCTCTCTGATGATACAATTTTAAATTTGAGATATTATATACTGCCATGTTTCCTGTGCTCACCTCTCGGACTCTGTAGGCGTTGTTACCTAAATTCGTAACCCCTAGTTGAACTTCCTTAAGCTACTCCTGTCTCTTCTCCATTTTACCGTGATGTCATCACCTTCTTCTCCCCCGCGTTGCCATCTTCTTCCTTCTCCCTTCTTCTTCTTCTCCTATTCCCGTACAATAACTTTTTTTTACCATATTTCGAGACCCTTGCCTGACACGGTCTGCGAATCTCTCCTGCTATTCTTCTGTTTCCTATTGTCGGCTGCTCTATTTTCTTCTTCTCCATGCAGCTCCTCCAAATATCTCTGGGTTTCTACATGCATGGCCTCCAACATTTGATGTGTTCCGTTTTCCTCCTCGTGGGTGTCGGGATTCTTCCGCCGATCTATCGCTCTTTCCCATTTATCATTATTTCCTTCCATGTTACGTGGCTCCTCCAGGTACTGTTGCGGGTCAGCGTGTCTCTCGTTCCAATTTCTCTGATCATCCCTTGGATCCGATTGCTCGTTAAACCGCTGGTTATTTTGTGCGTTATATTGTTGATTGTAACGCCTATTGTCCCTGGGCCTATATTGTTGATTATAGTGTCCTCCACGCCATCCTCGATTGTAAGGTGCGTTATTATTATTCCTATTGTATGACGTTTGGTATCTCCTATTATCTCGCCACTGCTGATTGTTTGTGTTCCGGTAGCGGTTAGTTTCTTCCTGATTGTTATGGTTTCTGTCCCTATTTTCGTATCTCGGTTGAGATCTCGGCTCATATTCTTCGGTGCTCTGCCGTCTTTGGTTATCCCCAGTGTTTGTACCTTGCGACCTCGTGTTTTTGTTCGGTGTCTTGACTACTTCGACTGCATTAACTAACTCTATCTGTCTCTTCTCTCTCGGGTTGATGTAATTAGTGGTTTCATCTATCTTCCTTAATATCTCTTCTGCCTGGACCACGGTCGTAATATTTGCCGCCACCAAGAATTGCTGAACGCTAATAGGCATCTGCTTTCCTATAGTAGTTATTAGCTCCATTTCGCTCGGTGGATTATCAAGATCCTGCAATTTGACAAGTTGCATGGCGAAAAAATCTGCATATTTCGTCTGATGCGTGGAATGGTATTTGCGCGAGTATAAGTCCATTCGCAAGCTTTGTTGATACGACCCACTCCAGTATTTGCTTAGGAAGGCCTTGTGGAAACCTTCCATTGATTTAAATGTGTTCTTAAATCCAAGATACCAGGTAAGTGCTGAGCCCGCCAAAAATTTTTCAACCATTCTTAATTGTCGCGTTGAGCTAACATTTTGGTCCGAAAAATATTCTGTCAGTTCCCTTAAGAAAGCTTTAGGTGTCCCTCCGCTCTCTGGTAAAAACTTATTCGGTTTAAATTCGTTTCCACGGATGACTTGTATAACTTGCGTGGGAAGTTGTGTGTTTTGAGGTGTCGAGCTACGACCCTCATAATTCTGGAATGCTTGCGTGTCTACCGTTCTTGGACTTTGCCCAAGCTCGTGGCTGTCTATTGTGTGCTCTCTTTCCGCATTCTCCCCTTTCCCCTTTTCCATTAGTGTCGCAAACATCGTATTATGTCCAAGTGACTGCAACTCCGATTTTATCATGCGGTCCTCTTGAATTTGAAATCTTAACTTCATATTTTCTTCTAACGCCTGTATTTTCGCGTTATTTTCCCCTAGCTTCTTGCTTACTGCGAGCCGTTCATCTTTCGAATCAGCGCTCATCTTGGTCCAATCTTTCCTAATAGTATCCTTCAATTTAACAAAGCGTTTTTCGACTTCCTGTTGATTAGCCTCCTGATTATCTTCAAGTTTATCTATCCTTTCTCCCAGAGAAATGTTGTTCTGTTCTAATGTTTGTTTAATTTCTTCCTGGTCAATTTCTAACTTTTTCCATTTCTTAATTGATTGTATTTCTAATTTGTTGAGTTCCGTCACTAAGCCCGTGATATTGTTATCTACTGTAATTATCTGATCTTGCATACCCTGTGTCCCTCGTTCGATCATCTCAAACCTTTTTTCTAAGTTTGTGTGTGCTTCTTTGATTTCAGATGAGCTGGTCAAACACGCTTGCTCGATTTGTGCTAGTTTTGCCATAACAGTCTCATCCATTCCTTTTATTTCCTTTTTAAACGAATCTTCGATACCTTTTATTATTCCTAATTGTTTGGTATTGTTAGTGCTAACGTCCTTTGCTAATTGGATTAGCTGTTCTTTTGTGTGCTCTTTGATTTCTACCGTTAGCGCAGCTAGATTTTGAGTGTTCCTTTCGTCTTGTGCGTTTAATATTTCATTGTTTTTCTCAGACTGCCTATGTAATTGTTCACTAACCAGAATGTTTTGTGTAGCGATTTTCTGATTTATATTCTCGTTAACTTCAGATAGTTTTGTGTTTAACTGTGTCTGTATTTCTTCCGATTGTTTATTTATAGCAGCTAACTGTGTCTGCGTTTCTGTCGATTGTTTATTTATGGCCGTTAACTGTGTCTGCGTTTCTTCACTATTCGCCGCTAACTGTGTCTGCATTTCTACACTATTTGCCGCTAACTGTGTCTGCGTTTCTTCACTATTTGCCGCTAACTGTGTCTGTATTTCATTGGTTATGTCCTTTCTCATCTCACTAAGTTGTTCTCGCGTACGAGCGGATGCTAGTTCAATCACTTCGCGAATTTCTCCCAGAGTTGCCATCACAACAATAATATATTTGAGACATAGGGAAATGACATAAGGGCGGAGCCCTGGATACGCGCGCTCACACATATTAAATATACACACATTAACCCTTTACCTACTCAGTTCATTTACTTTAAATTACTCCCACAAACTATAGCATCACTGAGTATAATTTACTTATTATTCCATTTAATTTTAACCCTTTGATTCAGTTATAATCTTCCTGACCTTACTTTACTTACAAATTTTAACCAATTAATAGAGTATTAATTAGTTTTTAAGGTCTAACCTTCCTGTCAAATAATTCTTTGAGTTTGGCTTTTCTACACAAAGCTAATTTAATTTTATTGGGCGCCTGGAACAGTTTGTTCTAATTTTAATCAAAGTTCAAACACTTAACTTGTTCCACATTTACTTTATTGCAAACTCCATGACTTTATATTTTCAAACATTTGGCGGTACTATCTTCGCCTAACTTACGTTAATAAACTTATCACATGCCGGTGATCTATTTTTTTACTCTAAAACACAAATGCCACACGTTCGGAAGCCAAAGTAACTCTTATAAACCCTTTGGAAAATAGCATGTAGACAAGATTCAAAATTTCGGGGTCGTAATGGATTCTTGTGAATGTGATTTAGAGGTTTTGCTATCAACATAACTTCCAGGGTTCATAAGGTTAACTTATTATTATTACCAAGCCAAGAAAACAACAGGATCTACTAACAAATGAAATTTATTAACTGAATCAAACATAAAAAAAAAACTATAACCACCCTTTTATTGTTCACTCGCGTGAACAGATCTGACACTGACCAGCCTGACGTACCATGACGACACGGTATGACAGCTGTCAACAAGCATTGTGACTGCAATGTCACCTAAATCAGAGTAACAAAAGAAAACGGATCACAAGATCCAAATATAACAAACAAATAAAATAGTACAAAAATTTAATATTTATGAGCGACACGGGTTTTAAGACTAGTTCAAGTAATGAGCATTTTGACGGGCGCTCGTTTCCGACCAAAACAGTTGGTTCGGGAACGGACTCCGTACTGCGAAGGACGAATTACGGAAATGTGGGAACAACAATTACATATTTATATACACTACTGACATGCTCTAACCTTAGATTACCACAACCAAATACACGTGTGTATTATTTAAAATAAGGGCTGCGGAATTACCGTCTTATACCTTAAACACTAGGAAGGCATAACATGACATGAACAGGTTTGGCCGGTTGCCAAATTATATTTATATGAATACAATGGCCTTGAAAATAAGAGCCAACAACAACAAAATATAACTTTTAATTTTCACGCCGGAAAGTTTGGCGTTTTAAAACAATGAACAAATAAGTCGTAGTAATGATAAAAGAAACTTGGATCGACAACATGGCAACTTCCCAAATTAAACCAAATAAAATAACCTTAACTCATTAGGCTTTAAAGCAAACATAACGTGTCATAACGAGCTGGAGACAACCGGGCCTGTTATCGCATCACCGAGAGAGTGGCTGATTTCTTCCCCCAAGTAGTAATTAGTGCCATGCTAAATATAGATTCTGGCCCATAGCCAGCGTACAGCACCTTTGCTAATCGCCACCTGTTAAACGCGTACAAATAAATAACACATTATCTCAAAACATCCTCTCAGGGATTTTTAAGAATACATTTCCAGGTCAAACTTATCCCCACGGATAACTAGTTTGCCGGAATGATATCGCAGTCATGGACAGGCTTTACCTCTCCTCATCATCATCACTTACACCCAAAAATACGTGGCACATTTCTCGAAGATCTCGTCGTAGCATTAATCAGCACACCCCTCAGATAATGACACACAACATGTCCAAATGACAATAAAGAATAAATAACAGGATCAGTCCTAGCCCGAGTTATCAAAGCAACAAAAATGCAAATATTCCCCCCACGTAGTAATTAGTTTAACATATCATTAAATCAGTCCATTTATCATTGTCGTTCCTAGGTTCTCATTCATGGCTACACTTTTTATAGATACGTTAATCGATGCGGCCGTTTCGCTATAAGAATTACGTAACATAAGGACCACATTTAAATTACAAAATTTACTGTACAACATAATTGTCACGCAATGCCAAAAATTACTATACGCATGTCAGTTAAGAAATCAAACCCTGAAATTTAAATTAAACCACACAAATAAAATCTATACAAAGTTCCGCACATCTCTCGCGATTCCCCTCGTCCAAAATCAATAAATCAATTTTTTTAATACTCATCACTTAAACTGCTTTCCAGAGGCCTCCCGCCTCGTCAATTCCCATCATTAGGCCGTTAGCCCATAACACTGATGGTAATGGAGGATGAAGCTTGCTGTCTTCTCTCCATGGTCGACATTTTGCTGCTGTTAAAACACAATTAAATCAAAGTTTTTAAACTGTTCTATCTGCGTTCTAAGTATTTTATTTCCTCAGATCGTCCTATGCAGAATCGTCGACTTTCCCTATTCTATGGCTAATTGCCATCTCACAATTTATGAAAATTTCCAACTTCGTTGCCGACACACAACTATAATTTTAAAACCATCTCGTCTTAAGGACGTCTTAGAATGACTGTCGAAGAATAATTAGGAGTGCCCCGGTTCATCTCAGACATTTGTATATATACAGAAAGCCTAAAGTTTCAATGGTGGGAGAAAAACAGCTCCTCAATATTTTAAGTAATGGGCCTATAATTATGTGTGACCTCTCAAAATTCTTGTATTTTCACACAGGTCGCGAATCTGCCGTCGAACAAGCAAACCGATCGCTAGATCTTTTTATATCCGATTGCCGCGCAAAACACACTGACGCTATGTTCTGGCGTCATGTTTTCTTATTGGTCAGATAAGTTGGCGTTGGAGCTCTGACCTTACAAATCCCGCCCTTATTTTGACGTCACGACTATTCTCCTCTCTCTCACTCCTTGCCTTGTACGCAGCATTGTGGCCTTTTATGGTCACGTACGCCACAGCGTCATATCTGATTTTCTCAGAAATCCAAGAATAACATTGGTTGTGAAACTATTGGTCATTTCCAGCCAGCACGTAGCATGTCTTACCAAGTCCAGATTTCTTGCTACATCAATATTACTCAAATATCCAGCATATCATGTATTTAGTATTTCCATCGTTTTTATTAATATGAAACATTATTATTGGACACAATGATAAGGGTTCAATATCAACCATGCAGTATCAAACAAAATCATCCTTACGATGAACCCGTTGGTCAAAAACAAGTTAGAATGTGCTCAAACTAAATTCACCTAACGTGTACTTCCTGACGTGAAAATAAAATCGTAGACGAAATGCAATACACCTCACATAAAAACTGACCCTCACCGTTGTGTTAAGTCCCCATCCACAGGAAGAGTCCTTTAATAAATTATAAAGGCTTGTGGTGCATGAATAGTCAGGTGTTTTAGCCTCCAATGGCCCAAATTCTTGAGAACCTGTTGTCATGGTTACCGGCTTGCATTCCTTCATTAGTTTATTAAATTAAATTAGTTTTATGGGAATACCTCAAAAACTGTTGGTTTTAGAGACTTAAAATGTACTTTTCGGGAATCCTCGAGTTTTGTTTCTAACACCGAGGAGCTAAAATGAGCTGTCTCTTGTCGTTGTATGCCATATAATAATAATAATAATAATAATAATAATAATTATTATTATTATTATTATTATTATTATTATTATTATTATTATTATTATTATTATAATCTATATATATAAAGCTCAATGTTTGTCTGTCTGTCTGTCTGTCTGTCTGTTATGTATACAAATCCACACCGTTTCACCGATCTGAACCAAAATTTGTATACATACCCATCGGAACCTTGCGGGTAACCCTGTCAACTTGAAATTTCCGACAGACCACCCCATTCCCTGCATTTAGGCCCTTTGTCCCAAATCTACACCGTTTCACCGATCTCAACCATAATTTGTATACTTACCCTATGTAACCCTGTGAATAACACTGTCCACTTAAAATTTCGGACAGACCACCCAATTTCCTGCATTTAGGCCCTTTGGCAAACTTCTACACCGTTTCACCGATCCGAACCAAAATTTGTATACCTACCCTTTGCAACCCTGCGGGTAACCCTGTCCACTTGAAATTTCGGACAGACCACCCCATTCTCTGGATTTAGGCCCTTTGGCCCAAATCTACACCGTTTCACCGATCAGAACCAAAATTGTTATACTTACCCTTTGGTACCCTGCGAGTAACACTGTCTGCTTGAAATTGCGGACAGACCACTCCATTCCCTGCATTTAGGCCCTTTGGCCCAAATCTACACAGTTTCACAGATCTCAACCAAAAGTTGTTATTTACCATCTGGAACCCTGCGAGTAACACTGTCTGCTTGAAATTTCGAACAGACCACTCCATTCCCTGCATTTAGGCCCTTTGGCACAAATCTACACCGTTTCACCGATCAGAACCAAAATCTGTATACTTACCCTTTGGTACCCTGCGAGTAACACTGTTTGCTTGAAATTGCGGACAGACCACTCCATTCCCTGCATTTAGGCCCCTTGGCTCAAATCTACACCTTTTCACCGATCTGAACCAAAATGTGTATACTTACCCTTTGTAACCCTGTGAATATCACTGTCCACCTAAAATTTCGTACAGACCACCCCATTTCCTGCATTTAGGCCCTTTGCCAAAAATCTATATCGTTTCACCGATCCGGATCAAAATTTTTATACTTACCCTTTCGAACCCTGCGGGTAACCCTGTCCACTTGAAATTGCGGACAGATCACCCCTTTCCCTGCATTTAGGCCCTTTGGCACAAATCTACACCGTTTCACCGATCAGAACCAAAATGTGTATACTTACCCTTTGGTACCCTGCGAGTAACACTGTCTGCTTGAAATTGCAGACAGACCACTCCATTCCCGGAAAGAGGACAGGGTCCGTCCCAAAGGCAATGGAAAAAAGGGGTAAAACCGGACCCGCTCAGGAAACCCTCAGGGTTGCCAGCTCCCGAACTCACCAGCCATGAGCCCTTGAGGATGTAGCACTATCCAGGGTGCACCCGAAGTGGTGGGGCTACACACACCCTGCTTCCTTGAGGGTCTTGAGCAGAAGACATGAGATATTAAGAAAAGAAAAAGAAGGCTGACACCTCGAAGAATGAGGCTATCAGGAATGATTAGACAAGGGCTAATTAAGGCGGGAAAGTGAAAGAGTTGCTAGGCCTCGGATACCCTGATACCAACGGGGTCGGAAGAGAACAAGAGTTTGACCAAGGGAGGCTGACAGGAAAGAGAACTGAAAGGAGCCCGGCACCAGTAAGTACAAGCAATGCCGGACTCAGCTGGGGTCCCGTGGTCGCAAACCCACGTCCCACAAGTTGTGAGACATTGGTGGGTGGAGGGTGGAAGGGGGGGGGGGCAGGTGTGAGAATAGCTTGCTGATTCATCGCGAGGTGACATGAGAGAAATGTCCAGACCCCGCCGTGTTACCTGGTATTGCTGACTATGCTGATGTTCATATTGCGTCTTTGCTCAAACCACTGTAGTGTTACGAAAGAATGAGTGATTCACCGGTCAATGTGAATAGGACCGGGAACCCCCACCCGAACGTCTGTCATCATAATATATCGTCATCATCTGCGATATTCTCAGGTTAGTGCAGCTTGGACCCGAGCAGTACTCGATAAGCTCTTTCACTACACGCATCGAGTATAGGCCTAAGCCAGAAAATAACGTTCAGACATTGGAAGACATCGAAGGTAGAAATCTGAATTACCTATATCAGATTTAAAATTACACCATGTTCGTTTAGTAGTCATTTTTCATTACCTTATTATTATCATAAGGACAAATGACCTAGATGTTACGCCCATTATACCACTAATCACCACACACAATAACTCTTCATCGCCTGTGAATTTTGAAATATTTCTTTCTACCACGGTAGTTTGCAAGTTTCTCGTGTCAATTCAACAGTAGTTTTCATTACCATACTCATCAAAAGGGCAAATAACCTAGATGTTACGTCCATTATACTACTAAGTAACACCACAGTCTTCATCGCCTGCGATTTTTAAAATGTGTATTTCCATTAGTTTGTAAGTTTGATATACCCGTTCAGTAGTAGTCGTATTGACAGGCTATGCCAAAGGAGAAGATATCTTCATTCCCCGAATTCCTTTGATCCCTACTGATATGCCTTTTGATTTCAAGCTAATGCAATTCCCTGCATGATCCCCTCTCATGATCAGTTATACGTAGCTTTCTCAAGAGTGGGCACACCTAAACATTTATTTATTTATACACCAGAGGGAAAAACAAGGAATATCGTTTATCCTAACGCACTCCATTAATTTCAATGTTAGCTACAAACATGTTAGTATTTATTAAATAACAACTGCGAAGTGAGATGAAACATTTCTCTGAAGTTCAACCATTACATCGTATATTAAGCCGTGTTACTTTGCGAGTCATTTGTCTAGGATACTATTTAATCTACTGTTACTGTATTCACTTATGCCAATGATCTGGTTCCTCTTCTTGAGAACCTGTACCGAAACATGTAAGCCGGTCACGTAGAAAATTCACAGCGAGTGTTATGGTATATCGTACATCTCTTTTCTATTTTATTCCTTTCATTCCTTTAAAGTATCAATTTTTCCCATTCGTTGATAAGTTATATGTGCCAGTAGTCGCTTCTATGTTCATCATCACTATGTAGAAGATGTTTTGCGTCAGAAGAAAAGACAACTGGATGCTCAGGAACGTTAACGATATATCGACTGAGAAATCTGGAAGCTTCTCTTGGAGGAATTGCTTCAGACATTTATCGTACAGTTTAAACCTTAACAAGACGAAACTTTTAACCAGATAGCGGTCTAAGTGGGAGCTCTTTGGCAAAAAATAATCAAGTCTTTCCCGAAATGTGAGTCCTAAAAATAACTTTTTCTATTATTTTCTAAGTTTCATGTCAGATATGTAGTAATTTTCAATATCATCCTGATCAGTAGGGCAAATTACCTAGATGTTACGCCCTCAACGTCATTGAGGGCAAATGACATAGATTTTAAGTCCATTATATTTCTAATCACCACCACATATAGTCTTCTACGACTGAGATGTCACGAATTCTGGGACCGCTAACGACATATCTCGACTCGGACTGAAGACAAATATCACGAGAATGATCATTATTTTACAGAGCCTTCCCATAGTGACTTAAGTATACACATTGTCACTGGGTTTGATATTGTAAGAAATGAATACATAAATAAATATAATTTATGACGTTGAGAGTTAAGGAGACTGAAATATTATCATCATTCCACCGGGCGAAGCCGGGTACTACTGCTAGTAATAATATAATACAATGTAGGGATATAATAAACCTTCCATACCACACCCGCACATGAAAATGCGTGAACAAATGCTAGTGTACCCCTTGACCCCCTTAAGCGCAGAATACGTATTGATGAATTTTACAGCTTAATTTGGTTCCGTGATAACCTTATAGCCGTTTGAAAACTTCACAGTAAAGTAAAAAATAGAATTGCATTGCGTCTTACAGAAATAGATGAACCTCTGAGATTATGTCGCCATGGTTACCGGCTTGCATTCTTTCATTAGATTATTAAATGAAATTAGTTTTCAGGGAATATCTCAAAAACTGTTGGTTTTAGGGCCTTAAAATGTGGTTTTCGGGAGACCTCGAGTTTCATTTCTCACATTGAGTGGCTGAAAATAAGCTTTGTCTCGCCCTTCTACGCCTATTTCAGCGTGTATTTAAGGGGGTAGGCCCCCTTTTATGAACGGTACGGAGAATAGTTACATCAATGATTGGTGTCGTGCCTCTTGTGGATTTCTGTACCAAATTGTACGTTGATCCACCAAGTCGTTCTCGAGTTATAAGGACACAAAGTTGCCCACAGACAGACATACAGACAGACAGACAGACAGACAGCAGACAGAGAGACAGACAAAAAATTATGTTTGCACGCATCCGTCATAAAACAGTCCGAAACGCGCAAATAACGCACATTTCCGTGGAAATTCCGAAAAAAAAACAGACAAACTTTCATTTTTATATACTGTACTAGCAGAAGTACCCGTTCTTCGAACACCAGACATTATCAATTGAGCTACTGTTGCAATGGTTAGCGGTTTGTCATTCCTTCAAGTTTATCAGAACGAAGTTAGTTTACTGGGAATATCACACACACTGTTAATTTAAGGCCCTTAAAATGTAGTTTTCGGAGACCCTTTATATATTCCCGAATTTTGGGTCTCACATTGAGAAGCGCAACATATGCTTTGGTCGTCCTTCTAGGATAATTTTTATATTTCGCCTATTTTAGCATATATTGAGAAGTTTTTCTCTATATCCACCCTTCTACTGTATGAAAAGTACGGTGAAGAGTTTTATAAATGATTGGTGTATTGACTCTCATGGTTACCATACCTAATTTTACGATGCACCAAGCATCCGAACACGAGGTTTAGGCGTACATAAAGATACACAGAAAGATAGACAGACAATTCTATTGTCTACAACATATTACCCATTAATGTGTACAAGCCTCCTTGCATCAGATGGACTTCGAAAGTTTTGCCCACCTTCAACCATCCCTGCATCTATACTGGGGATTTTAATAGCCACCACACAAACTGGCGGTATGACACAGTAGATGATGATGGCGAGGTACTAACTCAATGGGCAGAAATATCCGATCTGCATCTAGTTTTTGACGCGAAAGACAAAGGCTCCTTCCATTCTGCTCGTTGGGGAAGAGACTACAATCCCGACCTAACATTTGTGTCCAAGGATTGTCTTGATCAGCATCTTAACACTGCACGTGAAATACTGTCTAACTTCCCAAACAGCCAACACCGACCAGTTCTTCTGGAAACTGGCACGTAGATACCCCTGGTGAACTCAGTACCTCTACCCAGGTGGAAATTCAACCGTGCAAATTGGGACAAATTCTCTGAAGATCTTGATCGGAAGCTATTTGATTCAAAACTAGAGCCAATTGCCAATAACTATGATGACTTCGTTAACCTAGTAATTTCAGCTTCTAAATTAAACATCCCGAGAGGTTTTAGGAAAGACTATGTGCCAGGCTGTAATCCTGAAAGCGAGGCGCTATACGAAGAATATCTAACAACAGGGAATCATGAAGTTGGTTCGAAGCTTCTACAATCACTAGAGAAGAATAGGAAACAAAAGTGGGAGGAAACAGTGAAAAACATGGACTTCGCGAAATCGAGCAGAAAGGCTTGGAGAGTCTTAAATCGTCTTACTGGAAAACATGTCTCCAAAAAGCAGTATACTAACTTGAGCCCAGATGCCATTGCAAATAGAATGGTGGACATTACACGATCCAAAAGAGATAAATGTCACACGAAAACAGTGAAACAAAAGCTCACCGAACTGAAACGTAGAACTCAGAAGAATGAGAAACTGTCTAGGCCATTTTCTGTTCAGGAAGTTGAAACCGCTATCAAGATGTTGAAAACTGGTAAAGCTGCTGGTCCAGATGGCATCTATAATGAATTCTTGCGAAACATGGGTCTACATAGCATCAGCTGGCTTACTTCACTTTTTACTTTCATCCTTCAGACTAACAACCTACCAAAGCAGTTTAAACGGTCAAAGGTGCCCTTCTTAAACCTGGCAAGTCGGAGCAGAGACCTGAAAACTACCGTCCAATAGCACTTCTTAGCTGCATTTATAAACTTTTAGAACGAGTCCTTCTTGCCAGGATAGCACCACTCATTGAAGCTGTAACCCCACCAGAACAAGCTGGATTCAGGAAAAACCGAAGCTGTACTGATCAAGTCTTGGCCCTCACCACTCACATTGAAGCAGGGTTTCAAAAGAAGCTAAAATCAACAGCTGTCTTTATCGACCTGACTAGCGCATATGATACTGTCTGGCGACATGGACTGATCCTCAAAGTGCTGGAAGCTATCCCCTGTTTGGAAATTGCAAATCTTATCTCTAACATGCTTTGTGAAAGAGAGTTCGTAGTATTTCTAGATGATGCTAAAAGTCGCAAAAGGAAACTAAATAATGGTCTACCCCAAGGATCAGTTTTGGCCCCAATTCTATTCAATCTGTACATTCATGACTTGCCACCAACAACAGCTACTAAGTTTATTTACGCAGATGACATTGCACTGGTAGCTCAAAGCAGAACTTTTGAAGATGCAGAAGGCACTCTTACAACAGATCTGGAGAAAATGTCAACGTTCTTCAAGTCCTGGCGACTGATCCCAAGTATGTCTAAGACAGAGGTTTCATGCTTCCATCTTGCCAACCGACTAGCAAACTACAAGCCAAATGTTGTATTTCGTGGTGAAAAACTGAAATACAACCCATTCCCGAAATACCTAGGTGTCACGCTGGACCGAACTCTGAGCTACAAATAACACCTCACCAAGCTCTCTCACAAAATTTCCACCAGAAATAACATCCTGCACAAGCTTTGCGGTAGTTCATGGGGAGCCACGGCGGACTGCTTAAGATTAACGGGTATCAGTCTAGTCTATTCTGCAGCGGAATACTGTGCTCCAATATGATTGGAAAGCGCACATGTGCATAAAGTGGATACCAAGCTGAATGACACTATGCGTTGCATAACCGGCACCATAAAATCAACCCCTCGCCACTGGCTACCAGTACTCAGCCACATTCCACCACCTCACCTGAGGAGGAAGGAAGCTCTGATCAGAGAAGCAAAGAAGATCTAGGCTTCTCCCTCATTACCAATACACCAGGAATTCTGCCACCCACCACCGAAGCGACTTCATTCGAGGAGACCAACCAGTTTATTGGCCGACCAACTTCTGGCAAATCGATTCAACCTAAACCAATACTGGCAGGACGAATGGTCAAACTCAACGTCTGGAACTAGTGCCCAGGAGATCAACCCAACGGTGAAAATACAAGGATTTGACCTTCCTAGAAAATTATGGTGTCGCCTCAATAGACTGAGAACCAGGCACGGCCGTTGCAACTACCTATGCCATAAGTGGGGTTGGATAGATTCCCCATTGTGTCAATGCAATGAGGAGGAACAGACCATGGACCATATCATCTAGCGCTGCCCTCTACACGTCTACTCCGGGAGCCCTAGTGATCTGTTTCATCTTCGAGAATGTACTGTGGAATGGCTCCAAAACTTGAACTTGGATTTGTGATTTGTTTTTATGTAATTCACCTTACGATTAAATAAATAATAAATAAATAAATAAATTACCCAGATATCCAAACATGGGTATATCTACTGTGCCCGTTTAGACCGGAGTCCGCACGACCACATATGCATTTTACCAAGAATCAGTCAGCACGAGAGTCAAAATATACCGGAGCGCCAGATGGGTTAGAGCTAATCGCAAAAACGACATCAAATGAAAAAAATGCTTTACTGATTTTTGGCTCAATGCAACAATAAGGATAGAAGGAGATTCAATTGGGCGTAACACATCAAGTAAAATTATCTCATTTTATTTTGAATTTAAAATTGACTGCAAAAATGCTCAAAGTAGCATCACTCACGTGTGGCGACCCACACTCCTATTTACACAATATACAGAAATTTTCCAAACACATTTGACAATTATTTTTTTGGAAACACAAGTCTGATTGTTAGTCCTGTAGACTGTGTTCCAAAATTATTTATAATTAATGATTAAATCCAGTTCAAATTTAATTGTCTCTACTGGAAATATCGTAGTTCACTGTTTGCATTTTCACATAATATTAACACTCGTAGAATAAATGATCATAGAATTTTAACTTTCACTTATTTTTTCAGTTTCAAAAAATATATTGTCGAAAAATATTATTATCATTGAATCAACACAAATTATTTACACATATTAATAACATCTGAAAAGTATTTGACCTTGAGCATAGCATCGAAGAACTGTGCGAAGCACAACAACAATTAATTGTTCTTCTGACATTAAACATTCGAGAAGTGACTCAATTATGAACTTCAAGTTCCTCACAAAATATATGATTTCTGAATCATCAACTTGATCAATAAATTGTTGAACCATTCAACTATTCAATTTTCCATTTGGAATCATTATTATAAAAAATATTTATATTTATGGCCATTTTTAGCAACTTTCACAACTTGCAATTCTTCGACAGAATGCGGAAATAAGAATTGTAGTTTCATAATGAATTCATTTAGTTCATGGCACTAGGATTGAAAATATCCTTCAAATTATTCGTGGTTAAAGAATTATTTTTAAATTGGCAGTGGCCCATTCTATTATTTGTGTAAGAACACAATATTACAACAACAACGGCAAAGGTCTTCCTCTGAAGAAGAATAAACTACTATCATGACAAATCCGAGTTCTAGCAAAATCAAAGTCTAAATGGAATTCGTAAACAAGGTTGAAATAAGAACTGATGGTTTTAAGAAATAACCTTCGGGTCATTCATACGACGAAATGTGTAGTTCCAATACTCCTTCTATAAACCTGAGCCATCGAACCTGCTATTTGATTGATGCTCGAAAAAATCTCCTCATTCCTGCGACTTAAACATGCGCACCTGGGAATGGCATTTCAACTACTCCACACATATAAATTTTCTTCCCAAAATTTATACAATAAATCAAGCCTCTGCTTGTTATCAACTCTGGAAGATTAATAAACTGACAAGTTTATTTTATTTTACCATTCAGTTCAACCCGTGAATTTACCATACTCATGATAATCTTTATTTCACTTTCGAGTGTATTTACGTCATGATTTTATATAAATACAAAAATATCCTATTTGATACAAATATCATTTGCTTCCCGTTTCATGCCTCTCCGTGTTATCTGACAAATATACTTTGCTCATTGCAAATATCAACTGTTCAACCAGAACTGAAATGTTGGTTGAATGCGGGCTTGCGCTAACCACTCTCCTTCGGTAAATCTCCTGTTCCAAACTAGAAATGATTAAACTACTTCATAGGCTCTCTCTCAATACATATGATTATTAGAAAATATAATATCCAAGAATTATTTAGAAAAATTATAAAAATTATAATTATTATTATCAGTGGATTATTATTATTATTATTTATTATATTATTTTAAATATGTTTAATTATCATCTCATTATGTGAGAATCCACATGTTCGAACCTTCGAATATGGAAAAAATATCCATTCCTCAACAAAAATAATTATTAACTTTTACAGTTACATCGGCTGATTACCGTGATTTCCCAAAAATATGAAATATTCAAATAAATGCTCGAAATGCTCGGTCATCGATCCTAAACTGTTCTGAGTGCTGAAAATACTCAGAATAACTCTAACAAGTCTTGCGTAAATCATTGCAAGATTTAAATACGAAGAAAAATAAATGTGTTGGTCATCTGCCGAAAAAAATAGTTTGTTCCAATTAGCTAGGCATAATATAATTCAAATGTGGCTTACATTTCTTGATGGTCTTGAAGCGTAGTAAACCTGGTCTGTACCAGATTTATCCATAGGCATGCCCTATCGGACAAGCACGTATAATCCTTGTATCGGCCGCCATTATATACCCACAATCCGTCTAGTCAGACATAGTGGTAGTATCTCTTGACGTTTGAATTAACTGTTGTTCCATTTTAATACTGGCTTCTGTTAACTCCATAACAGTTTGCTTAAATGGGGTCAGATCTAAGTGATCTATTCTTAGATATGTCAGTTGTAACATAACTCACGGTAATCTTATCAATACAAGAAGACACTGACAGTCTAACCAATCGACGGCTGTTCTGAAGATCGTTCCCTGGGCATGGTTTATCACCATCTACCATGCACTAAGCAACCTGTAGTTTCCCTTGCGTAGACTAACGAACAACACCGTGATAGACTGGTCTTCAGTGTACTGATAGATCGAAGTGGTTAACAAGTTACCAATATGAAAACTGACTGAAATGGATTTAAACATCCAAGTATTAGGTTATTACTGGACTGTGACAAAGTACTAATTCTAGACAAAGTCTAGCATATGTCCATGTGAAAACATAAATATTTCCACTAATGTCTGTAGAAAAAATCAATCACCTCAGTGATTCTCCTCGCCGGAAACTTACTAAGTTCCACTTCGTAGCGCAGCACTTTTTGTGACTATCACAACTTTGAAAATTACTTCTGCGTAGATCCGGCAACCATGTGCCTTGTCTCAGCGTAGTAGCAACTAGCTCTGCAAGTGCTTGTGTTGGAATGAGCTATCGATACCTCGGCCGGCCGGCTTTTATTCAAAACTGCCAGGGTCACGCGTCATCAGCTGATATCTGGAAATCCTCATATCTCTGGTATCCCTGGTCCGATTTACTTGATACTAAGTGCATTCTTTTTCATTTGGCCGTGCCAGTAATCTGATCCCAGTTTCAAGTCTCTACTCCATGGTTAACTATTTAATCAATAAATAGCCTCGACCTCTGCTATTACTCGCTACGCCACTTGACATGCAAGTATCGGTAAATTCTTTCCAATTGCTTCGAGAAGCAATGGAGCGCGATATTCAAATATCTCAACTTTCAAAAGCGGCTGTAGCCTTTCCCTTGATATCTAGGTGTCTGAATCTTGGAATACCCATTCCTAGAGTTGGGCACATCCACCCCACACCTAGAAAAAAATAAAAATTGAAAATTTTTTATTTTTCCTATATACACATTAAATCATCTGGTTCTTGAATAATAAATCTTCAAATTCGATGCATTATAAGTTCCCACGATGTTACCAGTTCGTGTATTGGCGACTTCATAGCTTCCATTATTGTTTACTTCCACAATACGATAGGGTCCAGCGTAAAGGCTTGCAAACTTCGAGTACACTCGATTTTGCACGTCAGAGGGTGTAGGTCTTTTCACTAAAACAAGAGTTCCTACGCGCACGGGTCTGCGGAAACGCTTTCCTCTCACTCTGCGCTCTCTTTTCTCAGCTTGGCTCCTCAACCTGTCTAAAGCTAGAGTTTCCCTCATCTGACGACTAGGTTCAATCTCAGGTGGAATAGAGATGATTCGATCCCATAATCTTGTTGGTTTAATTCCATGATGAAGCAACATGGGAATCTGTCCAGTACTCTCATGAATTGTAGAGTTGATGGATTCGGATGCTAGAGAGAGAACATCCATCCATTTCCAATGCTCATTTGGACAATAGAGGCGGCAAAATTTTGCTATTTCAGCCATCACCCGTTCTGCGGGATTGCTCTCTGGATGTCTAATAGAACAAAACAATTGTCTAATCCCAAGATTATTCATGACGGTTCGAAATTCTAAAGATGTAAATTCAGGTCCACGATCTGATAAAAGGAATTCCGGTTTGCCTGCTTCCGGAATCACGTTGTCTCTAATTCTCTTCGCACAATATTTTGCGTTTGCCTTCTGGATTGGGTGTAACATAGTGTATTTGATGAATACATCCATGGTCACCAGAATATATCGGTTACCTCTTTTAGACTTTGGGAGAGGACCATATAAATCAGTCGCGAAGATTTCACAAGGCTTAGAAGGAATAATAGGCCTTGGTAATTCTCTCAATAATCTAGAATTATGTTTACTCCTTTGGCATAAGTCGCATTCTCGAATAGTGTTCCTGACAGTTTGTCGCATTCGCTCCCACGAAAATTTCTCTTGAATCATGTTGACCGTCTTATCTACTCCAGCATGACCTGCGATTCGATGTGCCATCCAGATAATGGGTTTTTGCATTCGTGGAGGTATCACTACTCTCAGCTTCGTATGGTCGGGATCTGCAAACTTGTAGATTAAACCATCTAACATCATAAAATCTCTTGAAATTCTTTCAGTTTCCACAAAATCATCATCATTTGGATCCATGTCTCCCTGTAGAAAACGAAAAATGTTTCTAAGACGTCGGTCTCCCCTCTGGGATAAATGCAACAATCTTAACCTTCTCAAGGTATCCTCATCCTCCTGCGTCAGGTTAACTCGAAAAACCTTAGATGTAGACTCCACTGCTCTACTCAATAAATCAGCTCCAACGTTCAACTTTCCAGGAGTGTGTTCAATAACTAGGTTGAATTGCTGAATAAAAAGTGACCATCTAGTTATCCTATCACTGGCAAAGTTTGTTCTCAAAATGAACTCCAATGCGTGGTGATCAGTCCTCACAATGACTGAATGTCCAATTAACATTTTCTTCCACGACTCCAACGCGAATATTACAGCAAGTGCTTCTAACTCTGTGGTGTAATAATTCCTTTCTGATGGACGAAGTTTCCTGCTAATGAACGCCAGGTAATGTCTCTTGTGATCTTCATCTACCTGAAGAAGAATAGCTCCAATCCCTACGGTGGATGCATCAGATTCTATGATGACATTCTTGGTAAAGTCAGGATACTCCAATTTCACGCTGTTTACCAATAACCTCTTGGCATCTTGAAATGATTGTTCACAATCTTCATCCCATTTCCATTTGTTTCCTTTCTTCAACAATTCCTGCAATGGCGCTACCGTCTTGGTGAAGTTTGGACAATGCCCTGCAAAGAACTGGCATGTCCCGAGAAAACTGCGAACATTCTTCACTCTAGTAGGTCTAGGGAAATTTGCAATTGCCTGTATCTTCGTCTCATTGTGACGGTATCCTTCTCCATCCAAAATGTGACCCAAAAATTTTATTTCCTTTCGAAAGAACTGACATTTTCGAAGGTTTACTTTAAAGTTCGCTTTTCTCAAATCTGCGAATAACATCTGAAGGTGTAACAAATGTTCCTCCTTAGTCTCAGATGCAATTAAGATATCATCTATATAACGAATTGCTATCTCTTTTACTTCAGGACTCAAATTTTGTTCCAGTGCTCTGATCAAAACTGATCCAGATGTTTTAACTCCAAATGGTAGACGACGGAATACATATGTCTGCTGGTCAAACATAAATCCTGTAAACTTCTTAGAATCTTCACTAAGCCTAATGTGATGGTAGGACGAAGTGAGATCAATATTAGAGAACCAGACCTTGCCTTGGAATTTCCTTAACAGTTCCCTAATGATTGGTGGTCTGTCATACTCTGGCAGTAATCTTGAATTCAAATTTCGCGCGTCTTAACATAGTCTCAGACTTCCATCTTGCTTAGACACTACTGCTAATGGATTGACATAAGATGTAGTGTACTTTTCAATCACATTGTTGCTTTCCATCTCCTTGATAAGCACTTTCACCCTTTCTCGATGCTTTTCCGCAACCGGATACAATTTAGCATGAAAAGGTGCATCATCATTTACACGAATACGATATTCAAAATCGTTAATTTCACCAGGTTTAATATCAAAAATATCGTGATACTCTTCCAAAATTTTCCCTAGCTCTGGGGACTACTTCTCAGTGTAGACTTCTCTTCCTTCAGCTTCATGAAAAATCAGAGACCATTGAGCATCTCCCTCGATGTCTTCCTCTTCCTTTCCCTCGAAGTTAATCTCTTCGGTATTCTTGCATCTGATCGTCTCTGTCTTCATGTCTATCACTGCTTGATATTTCTGAATGAAATCCGCTCCCAATATCATGTCAAAAGCCATGTCCTTCATTACTACAAACACATGTCGGAAATCATGTCCTCCAATCGTAATACATAAGTATAATTGGGTTTTACACAGAGATATTTTATTGGGAATTATTCCTTGGATCTTAATTCCTGATACTGGAATCTCCTCTAAATTCTCTTTGAGCTTCCACAGAATATAAAGCTTCTCACTCACCAGACAAAGCATAGCCCCAGTATCAATCAAAGTATCGACAGGCATACCGAATACTTCGCATGATATGATTGGCATTCTAATTCTTGTACCCATCTCTTTCCGTTCGTCATTCTGTTGAATTAAGTCATCATCCTCTGCTTGCCATTTAATAATTCTGGAAGTGAAAGTGTTTAAAATTCTATCTTCTACTGTGAATTCGAAGTTTTTTTTTCGTTACCATTCCCCCGGGATTGTTGTGTTCCCGATGGACCTGGTTCATTGGGCCTCTGCTCCAAAAACTGCAAGTTATCTTGGTGTCTTGCTTCCAAGTTCTTCCTCGTCTCCTTGTTGAACTCTTCATTGGACTGACGAGTATCCACATTCCCTCTGTTATTGTAGTTGTTTCTACCATAGTATCTTCTTTCCTGGTACCTTCCTTGATTATCCCGTGGCCTTCTCCATCGAGTATTATATCGATTACCACCATCCGGTCTCGCATAAGGCTTGTAACTGTATCTGTTACTGTACTGATTCCATCCTCTCTTATTTGGATCTTCCCTCGGCGTTTTCTCTTCTCGCCCCTCTCGAATCTCTCGAGGTGTTTGAGAATAACTATCAGCCATAACAGCGTACACAGCGTTGTTATTCTTTCCTCCCTTCTGATGGAAGAATTGAGCATTCGTATGATCCAGCTTCTGTAATACCTCGTCAAATTGCTCCATATTATAGATGTCAGCAGCGATCAAAGTCCTCTGGACGTCTGCTGGAAACTGACGTATCAATGCAGTAATTAATTCGTTATCTGGCATCGGCGGATCTAAATGTTGAAGTTTAGAAAGCTGTCCAGAAAAGTACGTAGAGTATCGAGTAGGTTGTGACGTCGAGAATCTCTTAGAATATAATTCTGCTCTGACTTGCTGTTGGGTTTCCGGGGACCAAAACTTTTTCAATAACCCACGAGAAAACTCCTCAAAAGTGGTTAGAGTGGATCTAAAGGCTCTAAACCAAAGAAGTGCAGGACCTTCCAAAAATTTCCCTATCACTCGGATTTGTCTTTCTTTAGGGATCTTGGAATCTTTCAGGTAATCCCCTGCTTCTCTCAAAAATTCCACGGGTGTCACAGAATCTCGCCCTGAAAATTTAGAAGGCTTATCCTCTACATTTTTGAATACAGTTATGGGGTTGGATTGAAATACTGTCCTGACCTCATCCTGTCTTTGACTGTCCGTTTCTCTAGCTGCTCCTAGATTTATCTGTATCTGTTCCTTTCCCCTTACACTTGGCATTTTCAACAGATGGTCAGACTGTTTATCGTCCTTGATTTGAGTTTTCATAGCCTCAAGTTCCTAATGGTTTTCTTCTGCCATTTTCTTAATTGCTTCAGTTTCTTTACAATTCTCCTTAACATCAGTGGATATCTGGTTCATAACAGCCTCGTGACTTTTCAATGACCCTGTCATATCTGATATATCCTTCTGAGTTGCTTGGATATCTTTGGCAATTACTTGAATATGGGATGACAAAGATTCCCTAATCTCCTTGATTCCCTCTTGATTCTCCAGCTTGAGTGTGTCTTTAATTTCATTGACAACTGTGGTTTTAATTTCAGTTTGCAATTCATTAATCACACCTTCTCTTATTTCTCCCATTACAAGTTCTTTGAATTGTTCTGTCAACCGTTGAACAACTAGAATTCCCATCTCATTACTCTCCTTCACTCTGACTTCTAGGTTGATCATGTCTTCACCAACTTTCCTAAGACCATGTTCTATCCTATCAGCTAAGCTTTGGGATCTAAGATCGGCATCGCGAAATTTATCGTCCATTAAACTTGCGTTAGTAGCTAATGAAGTTTCGAGCTCATGTGTTTTTTCGCATAATTTAGACATTTTACTCTCAAGTGACATTTTCAAAATTTCGGAATTCTCTTTAAATTTACTCTCCACAGAATTAAATTTACTATTTAAATTTTCTTTCAAGTTACCTTTTAAAGAATCAGAACTTTCTTTAAGTTCATTTTCCAAAGAATCAGAATTGTCTTTAAGTTTATCATTTAAACTTTCTTTAAGTTTATTTTCTAAAGACTCAGAATTTTCCTTAAGTTTATTTTCTAAAGAATCAGAATTTTCTTTAAGTTTCTTTTCTAAAGCCTCTGTATTTTCTTTCATAATGGCGGCTACACGCCGTCCTGCTTCTTTTGAACTCTCCTCCAAACTCCTCATCATTCTCATCATTTCTTCCATAATTTTCAATTATTATTCAAAACTTAGGGGTATACAATATTGGCAAACACAAGCTTATAACTAGAACAAGAAATATGAATAGCTAATTGGAACACTCTAATAAAATGAGATTTGTCCTAATGTCGACGTGATGGAAAAACAAAATTCTCTACTTTTACCAATTACATTTATCACAATATCACAAGAAAATATGCAAGTTCTCAAATATCCTCCACCTGGATTCTAATAATGTGTATGTCCAGTCATCGAACGTTTACTACTGAATTTACTTGACGCCCTAATGGTTAAGCCATTCTCAAAAATAATCAAACCCGTTCTAATTATTAACCAAGTTAAATTTTTAATTTACCCCACTAATTGGGTTTCCTACTAATTTATTCATCCAAACCAGACATCTCTCAACTCCCAAAATATTTCTATAAAAATTATCACAATTTAAATCGGCATGCGATTGACCATGTCTAACTCGAGCCCCACGTTCGAAGCCATTTCTCTCTCTCTCTATCTTATTTTATGTGCCCGTTTAGACCGGAGTCCGCACGACCACATATGCATTTTACCAAGAATCAGTCAGCACGAGAGTCAAAATATCCCGGAGCGCCAGATGGGTTAAAGCTAATCGCAAAAACGACATCAAATGAAAAAAATGCTTTACTGATTTTTGGCTCAATGCAACAATAAGGATAGAAGGAGATTCAATTGGGCGTAACACATCAAGTAAAATTATCTCATTTTATTTTGAATTTAAAATTGACTGCAAAAATGCTCAAAGTAGCATCACTCACGTGTGGCGACCCACACTCCTATTTACACAATATACAGAAATTTTCCAAACACATTTGACAATTATTTTTTTGGAAACACAAGTCTGATTGTTGGTCCTGTAGACTGTGTTCCAAAATTATTTATAATTAATGATTAAATCCAGTTCAAATTTAATTGTCTCTACTGGAAATATCGTAGTTCACTGTTTGAATTTTCACATAATATTAACACTCGTAGAATAAATGTTCATAGAATTTTAACTTTCACTTATTTTTTCAGTTTCAAAAATATATATTGTCGAAAAATATTATTATCATTGAATCAACACAAATTATTTACACATATTAATAACATCTGAAAAGTATTTGACCTTGAGCATAGCATCGAAGAACTGTGCGAAGCACAACAACAATTAATTGTTCTTCTGACATTAAACATTCGAGAAGTGACTCAATTATGAACTTCAAGTTCCTCACAAAATATATGATTTCTGAATCATCAACTTGATCAATAAATTGTTGAACCATTCAACTATTCAATTTTCCACTTGGAATCATTATTATAAAAAATATTTATATTTATGGCCATTTTTAGCAACTTTCACAACTTGCAATTCTTCGACAGAATGCGGAAATAAGAATTGTAGTTTCATAATGAATTATTTTAGTTCATGGCACTAGGATTGAAAATATCCTTCAAATTATTCGTGGTTAAAGAATTATTTTTAAATTGGCAGTGGCCCATTCTATTATTTGTGTAAGAACACAATATTACAACAACAACGGCAAAGGTCTTCCTCTGAAGAAGAATAAACTACTATCATGACAAATCCGGGTTCTAGCAAAATCAAAGTCTAAATGGAATTCGTAAACAAGGTTGAAATAAGAACTGATGGTTTTAAGAAATAACCTTCGGGTCATTCATACGACGAAATGTGTAGTTCCAATACTCCTTCTATAAACCTGAGCCATCGAACCTGCTATTTGATTAATGCTCGAAAAAATCTCCTCATTCCTGCGACTTAAACATGCGCACCTGGGAATGGCATTTCAACTACTCCACACATATAAATTTTCTTCCCAAAATTTATACAATAAATCAAGCCTCTGCTTGTTATCAACTCTGGAAGATTAATAAACTGACAAGTTTATTTTATTTTACCATTCAGTTCAACCCGTGAATTTACCATACTCATGATAATCTTTATTTCACTTTCGAGTGTATTTACGTCATGATTTTATATAAATACAAAAATATCCTATTTGATACAAATATAATTTGCTTCCCGTTTCATGCCTCTCCGTGTTATCTGAAAAATATACTTTGCTCATTGCAAATATCAACTGTTCAACCAGAACTGAAATGTTGGTTGAATGCGGGCTTGCGCTAACCACTCTCCTTCGGAAAATCTCCTGTTCCAAACTAGAAATGATTAAACTACTTCATAGGCTCTCTCTCAATACATATGATTATTAGAAAATATAATATCCAAGAATTATTTAGAAAAATTATAAAAATTATTATTATTATTATCAGTGGATTATTATTATTATTATTTGTTATATTATTTTAAATATGTTTAATTATCATCTCATTATGTGAGAATCCACATGTTCGAACCTTCGAATATGGAAAAAATATCCATTCCTCAACAAAAATAATTATTAACTTTTACAGTTACATCGGCTGATTACCGTGATTTCTCAAAAATATGAAATATTCAAATAAATGTTCGAAATGCTCGGTCATCGATCCTAAACTGTTCTGAGTGCTGAAAATACTCAGAATAACTCTAACAAGTCTTGCGTAAATCATTGCAAGATTTAAATACGAAGAAAAATAAATGTGTTGGTCATCTGCCGAAAAAAATAGTTTGTTCCAATTAGCTAGGCATAATATAATTCAAATGTGGCTTACATTTCTTGATGGTCTTGAAGCGTAGTAAACCTGGTCTGTACCAGATTTATCCATAGGCATGCCCTATCGGACAAGCACGTATAATCCTTGTATCGGCCGCCATTATATACCCACAATCCGTCTAGTCAGACATAGTGGTAGTATCTCTTGACGTTTGAATTAACTGTTGTTCCATTTTAATACTGGCTTCTGTTAACTCCATAACAGTTTGCTTAAATGGGGTCAGATCTAAGTGATCTATTCTTAGATATGTCAGTTGTAACATAACTCACGGTAATCTTATCAATACAAGAAGACACTGACAGTCTAACCAATCGACGGCTGTTCTGAAGATCGTTCCCTGGGCATGGTTTATCACCATCTACCATGCACTAAGCAACCTGTAGTTTCCCTTGCGTAGACTAACGAACAACACCGTGATAGACTGGTCTTCAGTGTACTGATAGATCGAAGTGGTTAACAAGTTACCAATATGAAAACTGACTGAAATGGATTTAAACATCCAAGTATTAGGTTATTACTGGACTGTGACAAAGTACTAATTCTAGACAAAGTCTAGCATATGTCCATGTGAAAACATAAATATTTCCACTAATGTCTGTAGAAAAAATCAATCACCTCAGTGATTCTCCTCGCCGGAAACTTACTAAGTTCCACTTCGTAGCGCAGCACTTTTTGTGACTATCACAACTTTGAAAATTACTTCTGCGTAGATCCGGCAACCATGTGCCTTGTCTCAGCGTAGTAGCAACTAGCTCTGCAAGTACTTGTGTTGGAATGAGCTATCGATACCTCGGCCGGCCGGCTTTTATTCAAAACTGCCAGGGTCACGCGTCATCAGCTGATATCTGGAAATCCTCATATCTCTGGTATCCCTGGTCCGATTTACTTGATACTAAGTGCATTCTTTTTCATTTGGCCGTGCCAGTAATCTGATCCCAGTTTCAAGTCTCTACTCCATGGTTAACTATTTAATCAATAAATAGCCTCGACCTCTGCTATTACTCGCTACGCCACTTGACATGCAAGTATCGGTAAATTCTTTCCAATTGCTTCGAGAAGCAATGGAGCGCGATATTCAAATATCTCAACTTTCAAAAGCGGCTGTAGCCTTTCCCTTGATATCTAGGTGTCTGAATCTTGGAATACCCATTCCTAGAGTTGGGCACATCCACCCCACACCTAGAAAAAAATAAAAATTGAATTTTTTTTATTTTTCCTATATACACATTAAATCATCTGGTTCTTGAATAATAAATCTTCAAATTCGATGCATTATAAGTTCCCACGATGTTACCAGTTCGTGTATTGGCGACTTCATAGCTTCCATTATTGTTTACTTCCACAATACGATAGGGTCCAGCGTAAAGGCTTGCAAACTTCGAGTACACTCGATTTTGCACGTCAGAGGGTGTAGGTCTTTTCACTAAAACAAGAGTTCCTACGCGCACGGGTCTGCGGAAACGCTTTCCTCTCACTCTGCGCTCTCTTTTCTCAGCTTGGCTCCTCAACCTGTCTAAAGCTAGAGTTTCCCTCATCTGACGACTAGGTTCAATCTCAGGTGGAATAGAGATGATTCGATCCCATAATCTTGTTGGTTTAATTCCATGATGAAGCAACATGGGAATCTGTCCAGTACTCTCATGAATTGTAGAGTTGATGGATTCGGATGCTAGAGAGAGAACATCCATCCATTTCCAATGCTCATTTGGACAATAGAGGCGGCAAAATTTTGCTATTTCAGCCATCACCCGTTCTGCGGGATTGCTCTCTGGATGTCTAATAGAACAAAACAATTGTCTAATCCCAAGATTATTCATGACGGTTCGAAATTCTAAAGATGTAAATTCAGGTCCACGATCTGATAAAAGGAATTCCGGTTTGCCTGCTTCCGGAATCACGTTGTCTCTAATTCTCTTCGCACAATATTTTGCGTTTGCCTTCTGGATTGGGTGTAACATAGTGTATTTGATGAATACATCCATGGTCACCAGAATATATCGGTTACCTCTTTTAGACTTTGGGAGAGGACCATATAAATCAGTCGCGAAGATTTCACAAGGCTTAGAAGGAATAATAGGCCTTGGTAATTCTCTCAATAATCTAGAATTATGTTTACTCCTTTGGCATAAGTCGCATTCTCGAATAGTGTTCCTGACAGTTTGTCGCATTCGCTCCCACGAAAATTTCTCTTGAATCATGTTGACCGTCTTATCTACTCCAGCATGACCTGCGATTCGATGTGCCATCCAGATAATGGGTTTTTGCATTCGTGGAGGTATCACTACTCTCAGCTTCGTATGGTCGGGATCTGCAAACTTGTAGATTAAACCATCTAACATCATAAAATCTCTTGAAATTCTTTCAGTTTCCACAAAATCATCATCATTTGGATCCATGTCTCCCTGTAGAAAACGAAAAATGTTTCTAAGACGTCGGTCTCCCCTCTGGGATAAATGCAACAATCTTAACCTTCTCAAGGTATCCTCATCCTCCTGCGTCAGGTTAACTCGAAAAACCTTAGATGTAGACTCCACTGCTCTACTCAATAAATCAGCTCCAACGTTCAACTTTCCAGGAGTGTGTTCAATAACTAGGTTGAATTGCTGAATAAAAAGTGACCATCTAGTTATCCTATCACTGGCAAAGTTTGTTCTCAAAATGAACTCCAATGCGTGGTGATCAGTCCTCACAATGACTGAATGTCCAATTAACATTTTCTTCCACGACTCCAACGCGAATATTACAGCAAGTGCTTCTAACTCTGTGGTGTAATAATTCCTTTCTGATGGACGAAGTTTCCTGCTAATGAACGCCAGGTAATGTCTCTTGTGATCTTCATCTACCTGAAGAAGAATAGCTCCAATCCCTACGGTGGATGCATCAGATTCTATGATGACATTCTTGGTAAAGTCAGGATACTCCAATTTCACGCTGTTTACCAATAACCTCTTGGCATCTTGAAATGATTGTTCACAATCTTCATCCCATTTCCATTTGTTTCCTTTCTTCAACAATTCCTGCAATGGCGCTACCGTCTTGGTGAAGTTTGGACAATGCCCTGCAAAGAACTGGCATGTCCCGAGAAAACTGCGAACATTCTTCACTCTAGTAGGTCTAGGGAAATTTGCAATTGCCTGTATCTTCGTCTCATTGTGACGGTATCCTTCTCCATCCAAAATGTGACCCAAAAATTTTATTTCCTTTCGAAAGAACTGACATTTTCGAAGGTTTACTTTAAAGTTCGCTTTTCTCAAATCTGCGAATAACATCTGAAGGTGTAACAAATGTTCCTCCTTAGTCTCAGATGCAATTAAGATATCATCTATATAACGAATTGCTATCTCTTTTACTTCAGGACTCAAATTTTGTTCCAGTGCTCTGATCAAAACTGATCCAGATGTTTTAACTCCAAATGGTAGACGACGGAATACATATGTCTGCTGGTCAAACATAAATCCTGTAAACTTCTTAGAATCTTCACTAAGCCTAATGTGATGGTAGGACGAAGTGAGATCAATATTAGAGAACCAGACCTTGCCTTGGAATTTCCTTAACAGTTCCCTAATGATTGGTGGTCTGTCATACTCTGGCAGTAATCTTGAATTCAAATTTCGCGCGTCTTAACATAGTCTCAGACTTCCATCTTGCTTAGACACTACTGCTAATGGATTGACATAAGATGTAGTGTACTTTTCAATCACATTGTTGCTTTCCATCTCCTTGATAAGCACTTTTACCCTTTCTCGATGCTTTTCCGCAACCGGATACAATTTAGCATGAAAAGGTGCATCATCATTTACACGAATACGATATTCAAAATCGTTAATTTCACCAGGTTTAATATCAAAAATATCGTGATACTCTTCCAAAATTTTCCCTAGCTCTGGGGACTACTTCTCAGTGTAGACTTCTCTTCCTTCAGCTTCATGAAAAATCAGAGACCATTGAGCATCTCCCTCGATGTCTTCCTCTTCCTTTCCCTCGAAGTTAATCTCTTCGGTATTCTTGAATCTGATCGTCTCTGTCTTCATGTCTATCACTGCTTGATATTTCTGAATGAAATCCGCTCCCAATATCATGTCAAAAGCCATGTCCTTCATTACTACAAACACATGTCGGAAATCATGTCCTCCAATCGTAATACATAAGTATAATTGGGTTTTACACAGAGATATTTTATTGGGAATTATTCCTTGGATCTTAATTCCTGATACTGGAATCTCCTCTAAATTCTCTTTGAGCTTCCACAGAATATAAAGCTTCTCACTCACCAGACAAAGCATAGCCCCAGTATCAATCAAAGTATCGACAGGCATACCGAATACTTCGCATGATATGATTGGCATTCTAATTCTTGTACCCATCTCTTTCCGTTCGTCATTCTGTTGAATTAAGTCATCATCCTCTGCTTGCCATTTAATAATTCTGGAAGTGAAAGTGTTTAAAATTCTATCTTCTACTGTGAATTCGAAGTTTTTTTTTCGTTACCATTCCCCCGGGATTGTTGTGTTCCCGATGGACCTGGTTCATTGGGCCTCTGCTCCAAAAACTGCAAGTTATCTTGGTGTCTTGCTTCCAAGTTCTTCCTCGTCTCCTTGTTGAACTCTTCATTGGACTGACGAGTATCCACATTCCCTCTGTTATTGTAGTTGTTTCTACCATAGTATCTTCTTTCCTGGTACCTTCCTTGATTATCCCGTGGCCTTCTCCATCGAGTATTATATCGATTACCACCATCCGGTCTCGCATAAGGCTTGTAACTGTATCTGTTACTGTACTGATTCCATCCTCTCTTATTTGGATCTTCCCTCGGCGTTTTCTCTTCTCGCCCCTCTCGAATCTCTCGAGGTGTTTGAGAATAACTATCAGCCATAACAGCGTACACAGCGTTGTTATTCTTTCCTCCCTTCTGATGGAAGAATTGAGCATTCGTATGATCCAGCTTCTGTAATACCTCGTCAAATTGCTCCATATTATAGATGTCAGCAGCGATCAAAGTCCTCTGGACGTCTGCTGGAAACTGACGTATCAATGCAGTAATTAATTCGTTATCTGGCATCGGCGGATCTAAATGTTGAAGTTTAGAAAGCTGTCCAGAAAAGTACGTAGAGTATCGAGTAGGTTGTGACGTCGAGAATCTCTTAGAATATAATTCTGCTCTGACTTTCTGTTGGGTTTCCGGGGACCAAAACTTTTTCAATAACCCACGAGAAAACTCCTCAAAAGTGGTTAGAGTGGATCTAAAGGCTCTAAACCAAAGAAGTGCAGGACCTTCCAAAAATTTCCCTATCACTCGGATTTGTCTTTCTTTAGGGATCTTGGAATCTTTCAGGTAATCCCCTGCTTCTCTCAAAAATTCCACGGGTGTCACAGAATCTCGCCCTGAAAATTTAGAAGGCTTATCCTCTACATTTTTGAATACAGTTATGGGGTTGGATTGAAATACTGTCCTGACCTCATCCTGTCTTTGACTGTCCGTTTCTCTAGCTGCTCCTAGATTTATCTGTATCTGTTCCTTTCCCCTTACACTTGGCATTTTCAACAGATGGTCAGACTGTTTATCGTCCTTGATTTGAGTTTTCATAGCCTCAAGTTCCTTATGGTTTTCTTCTGCCATTTTCTTAATTGCTTCAGTTTCTTTACAATTCTCCTTAACATCAGTGGATATCTGGTTCATAACAGCCTCGTGACTTTTCAATGACCCTGTCATATCTGATATATCCTTCTGAGTTGCTTGGATATCTTTGGCAATTACTTGAATATGGGATGACAAAGATTCCCTAATCTCCTTGATTCCCTCTTGATTCTCCAGCTTGAGTGTGTCTTTAATTTCATTGACAACTGTGGTTTTAATTTCAGTTTGCAATTCATTAATCACACCTTCTCTTATTTCTCCCATTACAAGTTCTTTGAATTGTTCTGTCAACCGTTGAACAACTAGAATTCCCATCTCATTACTCTCCTTCACTCTGACTTCTAGGTTGATCATGTCTTCACCAACTTTCCTAAGACCATGTTCTATCCTATCAGCTAAGCTTTGGGATCTAAGATCGGCATCGCGAAATTTATCGTCCATTAAACTTGCGTTAGTAGCTAATGAAGTTTCGAGCTCATGTGTTTTTTCGCATAATTTAGACATTTTACTCTCAAGTGACATTTTCAAAATTTCGGAATTCTCTTTAAATTTACTCTCCACAGAATTAAATTTACTATTTAAATTTTCTTTCAAGTTACCTTTTAAAGAATCAGAACTTTCTTTAAGTTCATTTTCCAAAGAATCAGAATTGTCTTTAAGTTTATCATTTAAACTTTCTTTAAGTTTATTTTCTAAAGACTCAGAATTTTCCTTAAGTTTATTTTCTAAAGAATCAGAATTTTCTTTAAGTTTCTTTTCTAAAGCCTCTGTATTTTCTTTCATAATGGCGGCTACACGCCGTCCTGCTTCTTTTGAACTCTCCTCCAAACTCCTCATCATTCTCATCATTTCTTCCATAATTTTCAATTATTATTCAAAACTTAGGGGTATACAATATTGGCAAACACAAGCTTATAACTAGAACAAGAAATATGAATAGCTAATTGGAACACTCTAATAAAATGAGATTTGTCCTAATGTCGACGTGATGGAAAAACAAAATTCTCTACTTTTACCAATTACATTTATCACAATATCACAAGAAAATATGCAAGTTCTCAAATATCCTCCACCTGGATTCTAATAATGTGTATGTCCAGTCATCGAACGTTTACTACTGAATTTACTTGACGCCCTAATGGTTAAGCCATTCTCAAAAATAATCAAACCCGTTCTAATTATTAACCAAGTTAAATTTTTAATTTACCCCACTAATTGGGTTTCCTACTAATTTATTCATCCAAACCAGACATCTCTCAACTCCCAAAATATTTCTATAAAAATTATCACAATTTAAATCGGCATGCGATTGACCATGTCTAACTCGAGCCCCACGTTCGAAGCCATTTCTCTCTCTCTCTATCTTATTTTATGTGCCCGTTTAGACCGGAGTCCGCACGACCACATATGCATTTTACCAAGAATCAGTCAGCACGAGAGTCAAAATATCCCGGAGCGCCAGATGGGTTAAAGCTAATCGCAAAAACGACATCAAATGAAAAAAATGCTTTACTGATTTTTGGCTCAATGCAACAATAAGGATAGAAGGAGATTCAATTGGGCGTAACACATCAAGTAAAATTATCTCATTTTATTTTGAATTTAAAATTGACTGCAAAAATGCTCAAAGTAGCATCACTCACGTGTGGCGACCCACACTCCTATTTACACAATATACAGAAATTTTCCAAACACATTTGACAATTATTTTTTTGGAAACACAAGTCTGATTGTTGGTCCTGTAGACTGTGTTCCAAAATTATTTATAATTAATGATTAAATCCAGTTCAAATTTAATTGTCTCTACTGGAAATATCGTAGTTCACTGTTTGAATTTTCACATAATATTAACACTCGTAGAATAAATGTTCATAGAATTTTAACTTTCACTTATTTTTTCAGTTTCAAAAATATATATTGTCGAAAAATATTATTATCATTGAATCAACACAAATTATTTACACATATTAATAACATCTGAAAAGTATTTGACCTTGAGCATAGCATCGAAGAACTGTGCGAAGCACAACAACAATTAATTGTTCTTCTGACATTAAACATTCGAGAAGTGACTCAATTATGAACTTCAAGTTCCTCACAAAATATATGATTTCTGAATCATCAACTTGATCAATAAATTGTTGAACCATTCAACTATTCAATTTTCCACTTGGAATCATTATTATAAAAAATATTTATATTTATGGCCATTTTTAGCAACTTTCACAACTTGCAATTCTTCGACAGAATGCGGAAATAAGAATTGTAGTTTCATAATGAATTATTTTAGTTCATGGCACTAGGATTGAAAATATCCTTCAAATTATTCGTGGTTAAAGAATTATTTTTAAATTGGCAGTGGCCCATTCTATTATTTGTGTAAGAACACAATATTACAACAACAACGGCAAAGGTCTTCCTCTGAAGAAGAATAAACTACTATCATGACAAATCCGGGTTCTAGCAAAATCAAAGTCTAAATGGAATTCGTAAACAAGGTTGAAATAAGAACTGATGGTTTTAAGAAATAACCTTCGGGTCATTCATACGACGAAATGTGTAGTTCCAATACTCCTTCTATAAACCTGAGCCATCGAACCTGCTATTTGATTAATGCTCGAAAAAATCTCCTCATTCCTGCGACTTAAACATGCGCACCTGGGAATGGCATTTCAACTACTCCACACATATAAATTTTCTTCCCAAAATTTATACAATAAATCAAGCCTCTGCTTGTTATCAACTCTGGAAGATTAATAAACTGACAAGTTTATTTTATTTTACCATTCAGTTCAACCCGTGAATTTACCATACTCATGATAATCTTTATTTCACTTTCGAGTGTATTTACGTCATGATTTTATATAAATACAAAAATATCCTATTTGATACAAATATAATTTGCTTCCCGTTTCATGCCTCTCCGTGTTATCTGAAAAATATACTTTGCTCATTGCAAATATCAACTGTTCAACCAGAACTGAAATGTTGGTTGAATGCGGGCTTGCGCTAACCACTCTCCTTCGGAAAATCTCCTGTTCCAAACTAGAAATGATTAAACTACTTCATAGGCTCTCTCTCAATACATATGATTATTAGAAAATATAATATCCAAGAATTATTTAGAAAAATTATAAAAATTATTATTATTATTATCAGTGGATTATTATTATTATTATTTGTTATATTATTTTAAATATGTTTAATTATCATCTCATTATGTGAGAATCCACATGTTCGAACCTTCGAATATGGAAAAAATATCCATTCCTCAACAAAAATAATTATTAACTTTTACAGTTACATCGGCTGATTACCGTGATTTCTCAAAAATATGAAATATTCAAATAAATGCTCGAAATGCTCGGTCATCGATCCTAAACTGTTCTGAGTGCTGAAAATACTCAGAATAACTCTAACAAGTCTTGCGTAAATCATTGCAAGATTTAAATACGAAGAAAAATAAATGTGTTGGTCATCTGCCGAAAAAAATAGTTTGTTCCAATTAGCTAGGCATAATATAATTCAAATGTGGCTTACATTTCTTGATGGTCTTGAAGCGTAGTAAACCTGGTCTGTACCAGATTTATCCATAGGCATGCCCTATCGGACAAGCACGTATAATCCTTGTATCGGCCGCCATTATATACCCACAATCCGTCTAGTCAGACATAGTGGTAGTATCTCTTGACGTTTGAATTAACTGTTGTTCCATTTTAATACTGGCTTCTGTTAACTCCATAACAGTTTGCTTAAATGGGGTCAGATCTAAGTGATCTATTCTTAGATATGTCAGTTGTAACATAACTCACGGTAATCTTATCAATACAAGAAGACACTGACAGTCTAACCAATCGACGGCTGTTCTGAAGATCGTTCCCTGGGCATGGTTTATCACCATCTACCATGCGCTAAGCAACCTGTAGTTTCCCTTGCGTAGACTAACGAACAACACCGTGATAGACTGGTCTTCAGTGTACTGATAGATCGAAGTGGTTAACAAGTTACCAATATGAAAACTGACTGAAATGGATTTAAACATCCAAGTATTAGGTTATTACTGGACTGTGACAAAGTACTAATTCTAGACAAAGTCTAGCATATGTCCATGTGAAAACATAAATATTTCCACTAATGTCTGTAGAAAAAATCAATCACCTCAGTGATTCTCCTCGCCGGAAACTTACTAAGTTCCACTTCGTAGCGCAACACTTTTTGTGACTATCACAACTTTGAAAATTACTTCTGCGTAGATCCGGCAACCATGTGCCTTGTCTCAGCGTAGTAGCAACTAGCTCTGCAAGTGCTTGTGTTGGAATGAGCTATCGATACCTCGGCCGGCCGGCTTTTATTCAAAACTGCCAGGGTCACGCGTCATCAGCTGATATCTGGAAATCCTCATATCTCTGGTATCCCTGGTCCGATTTACTTGATACTAAGTGCATTCTTTTTCATTTGGCCGTGCCAGTAATCTGATCCCAGTTTCAAGTCTCTACTCCATGGTTAACTATTTAATCAATAAATAGCCTCGACCTCTGCTATTACTCGCTACGTCACTTGACATGCAAGTATCGGTAAATTCTTTCCAATTGCTTCGAGAAGCAATGGAGCGCGATATTCAAATATCTCAACTTTCAAAAGCGGCTGTAGCCTTTCCCTTGATATCTAGGTGTCTGAATCTTGGAATACCCATTCCTAGAGTTGGGCACACTACCACACAGTATCAAATAAAATCATCCTTACGATGAACCCGTATGTCGACAAAAAAAAAGTTAAAATATGCTCTCAGACTAAATTCACCTAACGTGTACTTCCTGACGTGAAATACAATTGAAAGCCTTGTAGACGAAACGCAATACACGTCACATAAAAACTGAACCTCTACGTTGTGCTAGATGCCCATACACAGGAAGACCCCTTTCATATATTATAAAGGCTTGTGGTGCATGAAAATTCAGGTTCTTTAGCCTCAAATTGCCCAAATTCCTAAAAGCCGCAAAAAATGCTGGTTCAATTCAGGAATTTTTGAAAATAATGTTGCTGTTTGGAGATATAATAGACCTTCTGTACTATATGTCGAAAGTGAAAATTGCATGAAAAAAATCTAGGTTACCCCTTCACCCCCTTAATTGCATTGATGAATTATACGGTCTACGTTAATTCCGTGATAACCTTATAGCCATTTGCAAACTTTCACAGAAATGTAATAAATGGAGTGACATTGCTTCTTACAGAAATAGAAGGAAAGTTGTATGCCACCCCTTGAGATAATGTTCTCATGGTTACCGATCTGCATTCCTTCATTAGTTTGTTAAATTAAATTAAATTAGTTTTCTGGGAATATTTCAGAAACTGTTGGCTTTAGAGCCTTATAATGTAGTTTTCGAGGACCCTTTAGGGCCCCCGAGTTTTGTTGCTGGCACCGAGGGGATTTATCTCGTCGTTGTACGCCATAATATAATACTAATAATAATATAATATAGGGAGAAATTATAACACCTAATTTTTTATTTTTTATTCAGCCAATGGCCATGTACTTCAGGACGGGTCAGGGAAGGGATATTATCAGAGAAAGAAGCATTCATATCATGCATGAGCAAAATGGAAATGGCCTACCATTTAACTAAGGACATCTATAAGAAAATGTCAATATCCTTCAACGCAAAACTAAAACATTACTGCAGTGTCATCCGTCCGGAGGTCTTGCATGCTTCTGAATGCCTCACGATGAACAAAAAAGGCTTGGTCGAGAAACTGGAGGCCAAAGAAAGGAAAATTTTGAGAAAGATATTGGGTTCCATCAAAGACAATGGGGAATACAGAAGACGGCATAACCATGACCTATATACTCATGTGGAAAAGATAAGCAACGTCATCCGGAAGAGGAGGTTACCATTTTTTGGGAATGTGAAACGATTGAGCCCAGCGAGACTGACCAACCGCAACATAACTTACTTTCAGGAGAGGAAAACAAAATGGGCCTGGGTCATTGAACTGGATAAAGATCTGAAAGAAGTGGGGATTACGCCAACAGACATTCAGGAGCGCGCCCCACTCAAAAGGAAACTTCAAGCTTGTAAAGGTTTCCAAGAAAAACCGAAGCAGAAAACGGGAAAGATTTGGACCCAGGAACGGAAGGAAGTCCACCGAGAACGAATGCGGGCGTACAGGGCAAACATCAAAGCCAGTAGGAGACGGTTGGAATGACGCGGTCCATAGATGGCCTATACGAAATGAATGAATGAATGAATAATATGGGTATAGGAATATAATAGACCTGCCGTACTACACCCGCAGGTGTAAATCGCGTGAAAATATTCTAGAGTACTCCTTGATCCCCTTAAGCGCACTATACGTATTGATGAATTTTACGGCTTAATTTGGTTTCGTGATAACCTTCTAGCCGTTTGCAAACTTTCTCACTAATGTAATTAATGGAATTGCATTGCGTCTTACAGCAATAGAAGGACCTCTGAGAATCCGTTGGCATGGATACTGGCTTGCATTCGTTCATTAGTTTATTAAATTAAATTAAATTAGTTTTCTGGGAATATCTCAAAAACGGTTGGTCTTCGGTCCTTGAAATGTGGTTTTCGGGGACCCGAGTTTTGTCTCTCACATTGAGGGGCTGAAGATGAGTTTTGTCTCGTCCTTCTACGCCTATTTCAGCATGTATTTTAAGGGGGTAGGCCCCCTTTTATGAGAGGTACGGAGAAGAGTTACATCAATGATTAGTGTCGTGCCTCTGATGGATATCTGTACCAAATTTTACGTTGATAAACCCAGCCGTTCTCGAGTTATAAGGGAACAAATTTGTCCACAAACAAACAAACAAACAAACAAACAAACATACAGATAAAAAAATTATTTTCGCGCGCATCCATCATAAAACAAGCTGAAACGTGTAAACAACTCAAATTTCCGTATAAATTCAGAGAAAAACCACACAAATTTTCATTTTTATATATAGAGATATACAGTATACTGCACCGCTCGGTGTTGACCGTGTTTTATTGCACAGACTCTGGTTTTACTCGCTAACCGTTGGAGATATACGAAAAGTGATAAGGACCTTTCGGATAGGAAATTATTTGAAAAGGAAATATGAAATTTTGAAACCAAAGGGTGTAGTGACATCACAAATGTCGGTTTTACTCGCTAACTGTTGGAGTTACACGAAAAGTGATAAGGACCTTTCGGATAGGAAATTAAATTTCAAAGCTCATATGTGCCATCAAATGTTTGCTATTTCCTACCGTTCTCTTTTTATTTGATATGGAAGTATGAAATTTTGAAACCAAAGGGTCTAATGACGTCACTAAAATTGTCGCCATTTTTAGCCTATTTTCAATTTTGAAAAAATAGGCTTATGAGATCACCTTTTGTCCGTGTGTGTGTGTGTGTGTGTGTGTGTGTGTGTGATTCGTGTGTGTGTGTCCCCCTAATAAAATCTAAACGGCAGGAGCGATTTCAATGAAACTCGGAAAGTTCATAGCACTATTCCCGGCGACCTCGACCGTGCCCTTCAAATTTTGTTACGACTTACCAATCCAACATGGCGGCTGTGCGAAATATTTCACCAGCATTCAATATCTCCGAAACTATTACCGATATTACCCTGACATTTTCTATGGTGATAGAGGGAACTGCTATAAGTTCACTTATGTGACTTTTGAAAACCTGGTAACTACAAAACCAACATGGAGGCCAAGCGAATTTGCAACTTTTAAATAGACGTTTCTCGTGATTTGTCCAACCAAACGCAATGAAACTTGGTACAGTATATGTTTATATACATTGTAATGCACCGACATCTAACTTCGTTCAATTGTTTACATAATCACTAGATGGCGGATGTGCGAAATATTTCACCGGCATTCTATATCTCTGAAACTATTAGCGGTATCTCCCTAAAATTTTGTACAGAGATAAAGGGCACTACTGGAAGTCCATCTATAAGACTTTCAAAAACCGGTTAACTACAAAACGAACATGGCGGCCAAGCGAATTTGAAAATTTTAAATAGACCTTTCTCGCGATTTAATGTTCCAAGCGCACTGAAACCTGGTACAGGAAATATTTATACACATTGTAATCCACTGGTATCTAATTTAGTTCAATTGTTTACATAACCTCAATATGGCGGTAGTGCGAATTTTAAAATTAAGTTTTTATTTCTTGTGATGTAGTCATGCGATCGAAGTGAAAGTTTGAATAATGAACCTACGCAATAATTTTCCTTTAATGGTATATGACTCTATGGCCTATACATTTAACAATCCAACATGTCGACCATCCGAAATATTTAGACGATACTGAATATCTACGAATCTATTTTAGCAATCAAACTGCATTTTTTAATGTTCATAGGGGCTATGAACTTAAATTCACCTATAGGACTTTAAATAACCTGGTGATCACAAATCCAACATGGCGGTGACGCGAATTATAAATATTCACATGGACGTTTCTCGCAATTTAACCATTCGAGTGCAGTGAAACTTGGTACAGTAAATCCTTATACGAATGTTAATCCACTGGCATCTAATTTATTTCAATTATTTCCATAACCTCAAGATGGCAGCTGTGAAAAATTTTAAAATCTCCTTGTTTTTTCTTGTGTCCTAATTTTGCGATTGAAGTTTGAATACTACACGTTCACAATAATCTGCATGTAACAGTACATATCTCTAAGACCTACATATATAAAATCCAACATGGCGACCATCCGAAATATTTAGTCGGTTCTTAATATCTACGAATCTATTACAGCAATCAAACAGAAATTGTGTATGTTGATAGTGGCAATTAACATAAGTAGGATATATGAAAATAGGCTGTATAGTTCTTCACGGAACTACTTGTTTAATAGTGTAAAATTTCGAAATCAAGAGTATCCTATATGTAAACCTGGTAAATCAGCTACATCCATGCAAAGTTTCATTTAAATCGGACCAGTGGTTCTTGAGTTATTGAGTAACAGACAGACACACAGACACACACCATCTCTTTTTTAGCCTACTTTCGATTTTTGCAAAAAATGAAAGTAGACTTATGAGATCAACACAGGGCGAAAAAAGTGTGTCTGTCTGTGTGTGTGTATGTGTGTGTGTGTGTGAGTCTGTGTGTGTGTGTGTGTGTGTGTGTGTGTGTGTGTGTGTGTGTGTGTCTGTGTGTGTGTGTGAGTGTGTGTACTCTGAATGTCTGTCCCCCCCTATCAATTCGAACACGGTGAATGCGAATTGAACGAAATTTGGTACAAAAGTAGCACTAGCAAAGGACACCTCACTGTCATGTTTTATATCGCCGCCATCTTGACGGAAACGTAATGGCGGCCACACAAATGTTCAAAGCTTAAATCAAATTACGACTAACCTAATCATCCGATCTCTACCAAATTTTGCAACAACATACCTTTATGGGGGGAGCATCCTTTGACCAAACTAATAGGTCATTAGCCTAATAGTTTGCGGATGGCGGCCATCTTTGTGTCAAAATAGATTCTCCCTATTAATTCAAACACGGTGAAACCGAATGGAACGAAATTTGGTACACAGGTAGCACTAGCAAAGGGCACCTCAGTGTCATGTTTTATATCGCCGCCATCTTGTCGGAAACGTAATGGCGGCCACACAAATGTTCAAAGCTTAAATCAAATTACGACTAATATAAGCATCCGATCTCTACCAAATTTTGTAACAACGTACCTTTATGGAGGGAGCAGCCTTTGACCGATCTAATAGGTCATTAGCCTAATAGTTTGCGGATGGCGGCCATCTTTGTGTCAAAATGGATTCCCCCTATTAATTCGAACACGGTGAAACCGAATGGAACGAAATTTGGTACAGAGGTAGCACTAGCAAAGAGCACCTCAGTGTCATGTTTTATATCGCCGCCATCTTGACGGAAACGTAATGGCGGCCACACAAATGTTCAAAGCTTAAATCAAATTACGACTAACCTAATCATCCGATCTCTACCAAATTTTGCAACAACATACTTTTATGGAGGAAACATCCTTTGATCAAATTAATAGGTCATTAGCCTAATAGTTTACGGATGGCGGTCATCTTTGTGTCAAAATAGATTCCCCCTATTAATTCTTACACTGTGAAACCGAATGGAACGAAATTTGATACAGAGGTAGCACTAGCATATGGCACCTCAGTAACATGTTTTATATCGCCGCCATCTTGACAGAAACGTAATGGCGGCCACACAAATGTTCAAAGCTTAAATCAAATTACGACTAACATAATCATCCGATCTCTACCAAATTTTGCAACAACATACCTTTATGAAGGGAGCAGCCTTTGACCAATCTAGTAGGTCATTAGCCTAATAGTTTGCGGATGGTGGCCATCTTTGTGTCAAAATCGATTCCCCCTATTAATTTGAACACGGTGAAACCGAATGGAACGGAATTTGGTACAGAGGTAGCACTAGCAAAGGACACCTCAGTGTCATGTTTTATATCGCCGCCATCTTGACGGAAACGTAATGGCGGCCACACAAATCTTCAAAGCTTAAATCAAATTACGATTAACCTAATCATCCGATCTCTACCAAATTTTGCAACAATATACCTTTATGGAGGGAGCATCCTTTGACCAAACTAATACGTCATTAGCCTAATATTTTGCAGATGGCGGCCATCTTGGTGTGAAAATCGATTCCCCCTATCAATTCGAACACGCTGAAACCGAATGGGACGAAATTTGGTACAGAGGTAGCACTAGCAAAGGGCACCTCAGTGTCATGTTTTATATCGCCACCATCTTGACGGAAACGGAATGACGGCCACCCAAATGTTAAAAGCTTAAATCAAATTATGACCATCCTAATAATTTGATCTGTACCAGATTTTGCAACAACATGCCTTTTTGTGGAAAGCATCTTATGACTGACTACAAGGTCATCAGCCCAATTGTTTGCAAATAGCGGCCATATATGTGTGCAAATCCATTCCCCATATCAATTCAAACACGGTGAAACCTAATTGAATGAAATTGTTTACAGAGGTAGCACTAGCAAAGGGCACCTCATATTCATGTTTAATATCCCTATAGCACGTTGTATTTCAACAACCTACTACAACCAACATTGAATTATACTCCTTGAAAAGGACAAAGGGTTATAACAATACCCATGCATTTAGGAGAAAGTGGGCTATATGTTCTTTACTGAACATCTTGTTATATATTAGTATGATAAGTTATAGGGATTACGAGTAGACTACCTTCCTGACATTGCTTCTAACATTCACTCGTGCTGCCCTCATATCAGTTACCTGTAGCTTATGTATCAGGGGCAGCTTCGGTGGCGTAGTTGGTTGCATGCTGAGTTTCTATGACCAAGTCGCGGGTTCAAACCCAACCGAAGTCCTCGGATTTTTTAAGAGCGTCAAAATCCCTCAGACAGCCTTCCTTCGGAGGGGAAGTAAAGCCGGCGGTCCCATGTCATAGATTTATGGCATGTAAAGGAACCTTCCACTAATTTCACTTGTGTGAAGCTAAATTGTAGGTACTACTTGGGGATCTGCTGCGAACATCCTGCGCTCTTCAGCCTTAGCACTGGTTTTCTCTACTTCCGACTATTGTGCTCCAGTGTGGCTTAATAGCCCGTATACGAAGTATATTGACCCACAATTGAATACCAGCATGCGTCTTATATCTGGCACCATCAGACCAACTCCAGTCCAACTGGCTCCCACTGTTGTCTGGTTTAATGCCACCTGACTTAAGAAGATCCCGTGCTCTTGTTCGAGAGTACAACAAGATCTGCAAGAATCCTCTGCTACCTGTTCTAGGCGACATACCAGCTCTTAGTCTCCAAAGATTGAAATCACGACATCAACCTCTTTGTGATGCTGCTCTGAAGACATCCACCAACTTCGATGCTTTGGAGGAATGGAAAGGCCGCTGGAATAACTCCACTGACTTGCCCCTACATAACATCTTCAGAGGGGAAAAAGTTGCTAACGGATTCCAATTACCGCGTGCAACTTGGTCCAGACTGAACAGGATCAGGACAGGTCATGGAAGGTGCAGGGATTCCCTCTATAAGTGGAACTTTGTACCATCTCCAGAATGTGATTCTGGAGCCCCTCGCCAGACCATTCCCCACATTTTAAGCGAGTGTCAACTGCGGGCTTATCCAGGTAGATTGGAAGACTTTCTATCACCAACAGCGGAGGCACTGCAGTGGGTACAAAGTTGGACATGCAGCTATAAGGGATAACACTAATGCCTGAAGTGAATCAATGCTTTTTGTTATTGTGTATATATTGTATATATTATGTATATAATTTCCTTGCCATACGCTAATGAAAATGAAAATCCACAGCCTGCTTCCAGTCTCCGACCGGGTCAGGAATGGAATGAATGAAGCCCCTAGCTAGCGGCGAGGATATGAACTGTGCCGGCTGCCGAAGCCTGTCGCACTCCCCTGGGGCAATGATTAAATGAATGACATATGAAATGAAATGATAGTGGAGAGTGTTGCTGGAATGAAATTTTGACAGGGAAAACCGGAGTACCCGGAGAAAAACCTGTCTGCCTCCGTTTTGTCCAGCACAGATCTCACATGGAGTGACCTGGATTTGAACCACGGACCCAGCGGTGAGAGGCCGGCGTGCTGCCGCCTAAGCCACGGAGGCTCTCCATACGCTAATAATAATAATAATAGGTTAGATTTGACTAACGCTCTTAGGTTCCTACGTTCGTCACCATCTAGTAACCAAGTTGACGGTGGCGTTTGGTATCAAAAGTAGGAACTACTTGAAAATTGAATGTCTGCAGATAACACACACTAATACAGCCATCACAATTAACACCGGTTATCAGACAGATTCTACACACACCCAAAGTAAACGGGGCTACATGACCGCATTGTCGCAGCCCCTCAACTGAGGAACCAACCAACCAACTTATGTATCAGATTCTCTGAATCTACTCAGCTCTCACATCCATACAACAACGTCGGTCTGAATACTGAGCGATGTAGGGAGAGTTTCGTCACTATACTAACTTCTTTCATGCAGAATACTGTAGATCGCAAATATCTGGTCGTTATGGAACACTGCATCCTTATTACCGGCCGCCACTGCCTCAAAGCTTGAGAACTGAGGGACTTGGAAAGAAGTAGAGCCATGAATGTCAGATTGGAAATGGAAAGAGGAGAGGGTCTTCTCCGAAGACAATGGAAGAAGGGATAAACGGACCTAGCTCAGGAATCCCTCAGGGTCGTCACCTCCCGAACTCACCAGCCGTGAGTCCTTGATGGTGTAGCCTACCACTATCCAGGGTGCACTATAAGTGGCCTGCCTTCTTTCGGGCCTTGAGCAGTAGCCAGGAGATACCATGAGAGAAAATAATAGGTCTGACCCCTCGAAGAATGAGGAGACGAGGAAAGATTTCACAAAGGCCAATTAAGGCGGGACATTGAAAGACTCCCTAGGTTTCGGATACCCTAATACCGTTGGGGTCGGAAGAGAACATCAGTTGACCAAGTAAGTTCAACAGGTAAGATGCCAGAGAGGAACCTGGCACAAGTAATTGGAAGCAATGCCGGACTCAGCTGGAGTCCCGTAGTCGCCAACCCACGTCCCACTAGTTGTGAACCCCTGCGGGAGAACATTGTAAACAGTATTGCTTTTATTAAAATTGAATTTATAGTAATTTTATTGTGAGATTTAAACATTCATGATTCTGTCAATTACGGAAAGTTCTCATTTATATGACTCCCTCTGAAATATCCCCTGATTACGCCCCTGATTATTATACATTTCTGTCTAGTATAAAAAATTGGTTCATGGTGCAGTCACGTCCTTGTTAATAAACCACGGGCAAGGGCTGAGTGGCCTAGTAAGTGGTCCTGACAGTCGGGATACCAGTTTTTAAGCAACATAGGTGGGCATCTTGGACATATTCTGAGTCACAGCCCTCCTTGTCCTCAGGCGGCTAGCACTACCCAACTCACTTGTTTGTTCCCCGTGGTGAAACTCAGGGGCCCAGTGTAAGTAAGGCTAGCAACCTGCTTCACATGCACTTTCTAAACCGGCTAAAAATGTTGTGGGCAAGCCACGGACCAATGGTAGTGATGGAGTCCCACTCCCATCTGACAGATCAGGGACTCCTTGGAAACGAACAGGCAATCCAACTGGGGTGCTATTAATATCGAGGATGTTAAGAAAGTAGAGTTAGCTGAGTCAGCAAGTAAGATGAGATCGGATATTCTAGGGATTAGTGAAGTTCAGATAAAGGGAGGGAGAATAGAGGAAGTAGGAGATTACATGGTATACTGTAATCGAACTTTTGTTAGGTTACAGGGACATTTTTTTAAATTTATTTGTTATTTTTATTTTATCGGGTTGCCAGCCATGGACACATGTTGGTCGGCCTCAATGAGAATCTTGTGTGCCCTACCTTGAGATTCTCTGATGGTGGTTGGCCGGTGTTTGGAGCAGGTGGCCTTGGCTGATAAGTCAAAAGATTCTTTGACATGGCATGTGGACGTTGCCATGGTGATGAGGTGTTGAAAAGAGGAATTTGTGTCAAGATGGAGGCCAGTTAGTGTATTTATTTTCTTCTTCAGACAATGAATGTAATGCGCACAGGTGGATAGTAACTATTATTAATAAATGTGTATGTTTAAAGGAAATGGTGACTTGTGTATTTGTGGATTCATTTAAAGCAAGTTTATTACCCCACTACCTGAGATGATAAGAGGTTAATGGTAGCCCAATTAGGGGTAAGTTTTATAAATATTACATTGTCGCCTAACGTAGGGGCTGAAAGAAGATAGCTTGGTGATTTATTTATAAATATTTGCAATGGCGCCCAACGTTTGAGCAAGAATTAATGAATTACACAAAGACAGGAGCACGTATAACGAAAATATAAGACACATGGAAGCTGAGATGATGGCCATGTTAAGGAGGCTCGTGTATCTTAGTGACAAGTCTGTAGGCAAGGAGGAGAGGTTCACCTGCCAGATGACAGGAATGTCAAGGAAGTTTGGTGAGAAGCTTGATGAGGTCAAAGAGCACGTGGCTAGCCTATACATCGTGGAAGAGAAAGTTGAGATTGTAGAACCTATGAGTGTAGTTGTGGAGGAGAAGATTGAGAAGAAGGAGCAGGAGGAAGAAAGAGGGAAGTTAGAAGAACAGAGAGTTGAGATCATGTGTGTTGAAGAGAAAGTTGAAATGGTGGAATTTGTGAGCGTGTCAGTAAAGGAGGATAAAGAGAAGAAGGAGCAGGAGGAGGAAGGTAAGTTGTAAGAGCAGAGAGTGGAGATCATATGCATTGTGGAAGAGAAAGTTGAAATAGTAGAATCTGTGAGTGTGTCTGTAGAGGAAGAGGAGAAGATCTATGAAGTACTTGATGATAGGGGGCGTAGGAAAAATAATCAAGAAGTGGAAAAGATAAGGCAAGGTTGTAGTGGTATATATCGGAGAGACCATAGTAGGCGAAGAAGACAGAACAGTTGCGGAGGTAGACACAGAGGTCGCCGCCGACGCATTAGAAGAGGACGTCAAATGAAGGAAGAGAATAAAACTGAAGACGATGAGGAAGATGAGATAGAACATACCGTGAAGAAGCGTAGGAGGAGAAAGATGAGGATACGAAAGGAGAGCAAGTTGGAGGAAGAAATGGACCAGATGGAAGGCAAAGAGAAGGAGTAAGAAGAGGAAGAGATGTCAGGCAGATCGAGATAAGAGAGAGAAGGACCAGAAGGAAAAGGAGAAGATAAAAGGGATAAAGGCAAAGAGAAAAGAAAGGATGAGAAGAAAAGAATTGCTTAGCAAGATAAGGCAGATGAAGAAAAAGAAGGGAAAGGAGAAGAAGGAGAGAATGAAGGCGGAAGGCAAGTGGCTGATGCACAAGCAGAAGATAGACCGTGTGCGTGCTCAGGCCTTGCTACAGGTTTGCATGGCCCAAGACATGGAACTGCCTGCGGTGGACGACCGCAAGTTTCCTCGACCCGGCACCAGGATACGGTTCAACAAGACCAAGCAGCAGCTACTGCCGACCAAGAAGAATGGAAGGTGGAGGTGGAGATTGTGGACCAGGTCCCCCTGCCGTCAGAGGGCAGCATGGAACACAAGAAGGAATGGAAGAAGCAGAAGAAACTGGAACGGAAGAAGGAGGCAGCCAAGAAGACTGAAGGAGCAGGCGAGACACAGTCGGAAGACAGTGAAGCAGATGAGGAAGACCGAAAGCATAAGGGAAAGAAGAAGTAAGGAAAAGACTTGATGATGATGAAGACGAAGATGATTATGATGACGGTACAGACAGGTTTGATGACGATTCTGCCGTTCTTTCGGAAGAAAATATTTATGCTGGTGATTCTGGTTAATCCAGAATGGTTGATTCTGCGGTGATAGTGCCAATGTTTTTCTGACTATGATGTGTGATTTGTTTCTGTATGTGATTTTGTTTTGGTTAGTGCTTGCTTTATATATCTTAACTTATGTTTTTGTTTTGAGGGTTGAGAGTGAATTTCTAACCTTCAGTTAGAAATTCTCTCTCAAAGGGGCCGTTTTCTGTAACCGAACTTTTTTTAGGTTACAGAGACTTTTTTTAAATTTATGTTATTTTTATTTTATCGGGTTGCCAGCCATGGGCACATGTTGGTCGGCCTCAATGAGAATCTTGTGTGCCCTACCTTGAGATTCTCTGATGGTGGTTGGCCGGTGTTTGGAGCAGGTGGCCTTGGCTGATAAGTCAAAAGATTCTTTGACATGGCATGTGGACGTTGCCATGGTGATGAGTTGTTGAAAAGAGGAATTTGTGGCAAGGTGGAGGCCAGTTAGTGTACTTTTTTTCTTCTTCAGGCAATGAATGTAATGTGCACAGGTGGATAGTAACTATGATTAAAAAATGTGTATGTTTAAAGGAAGTGGTGTCTTGTGTATTTGTGGATTCATTTAAAGCAAGTTTATTGCCCCACTACCTGAGATGATAAGAGGTTAATGGTAGCCCAATTAGGGGTAAGTTTCATAATAATAAGAGGAAGTAGGAGATTACATGGTATACCTGTCAGGTGTAAAACAAGGTTGAGCAAATTAATGTGCATAGGTTTGGAAATGTCAGGATTGTTTCAGTGTACACCCCATATGAAGATGCGGATCAGGACGAAGTAGACAGATTTTACGAGGCACTGATTAATGTGGTAGTGAGAATTAACAATACGGATAGTGCAGTACTGATGGGGGATTTCAATGCTAGGATAGGAAATAGAACTGAGGAGTTACGAGGAGGTAATGAATAAGTGGGGTGAGGATAGGTAAGCGAACACCAATGGGAAATGATTATTGGACTTCTGTGCTACCATGAGATTATCTGTTGCGAACTCATTCTCGAGCATAAGGAGATTCTCAGATACACATGGGAGGGTAGAGCAACCAGGTCAATAATACGTAGACTATGCCATTACTGACTTTGAATTTAGAAAATTGATCAGGAATTGCAGGATTTTCAGGGGCTTTTTATGATGAAACAGACCACAAACTGATCTGTTATGGATTTAAGTCATAGTTAGTGAGGGCTGTTTGCACTTTGCAGTCAGATTAGGGTTGAAAATCTCCAGGATAAGGAACTTAGGCAGAAATACATGGCAATGATTGAAGAGAAATTCAGAAGAGTAGATGGTAAAGGTTGGTTGGTTCCTCAGTTTACGGGCTGCGACAACGCGGTCATGTAGCCCCGTGTACTTTGGGTGTGTGTAGAATATGTCTGATAACCGGTGTTAATTGTGATGGCTGTATTAGTGTGTGTATCTGTTTTAATCAAGTAAGGACTGCAGACATTGATTTTTTTAAAGGTAGTTCCAATTTTTTCCGCCAAACGCCACTGTCAACGACCATCTAGTTCAGAACTTAGTTGCCAGATGCAACCGCAGTCGGCTCTTGACGACGAACATAGGAACCGAAGAACGTTAGTCAAATGTTTAACTACACAGGTGTAATTAGTGGAAGGTTTTTAACATGCCATAAATCTATGACATGGGATCGCCGGCTTTACTTCCCCTATATGGTAAAGGATTGCAGGACATTGAAATGGAGTGGTCAGGATACAAGGATTTAGTACTGGAATTAGCAAAGGCATGGCTTGGGACAAGAGTGTTTAAAGACAAGAAAAAGCGCACATCCTGGTTGAGTGACAGTGAAATCTGCTTGTAAAAGTAAATAGATGGCTTACAAAAATTGGCTACAAACGAGGAATCCAGCATGTAGCTATATGTAGTGGAAAGGAACAGAAGCAAACCGCCGTAGAACAAATCAGTGAACTCCAGAAACAAGCAGCAAAGACAGGCCTCAATATCTGCTTCGTGAAAACCGGGTTTATAGGTAATATACAGCTGGCACCTAGAGAACTAGCCATTGGGAGAGGAAAGATCCAGCGGACAAGAAATTCAAATATGTAGGTGAATGGATAGAGCCTAATATCTCTGAGAAGAAGGCTTTCACATCACGAATGAGAAAAATGGAAACTGCATATCAGTTAACCAAGGTAATCAATAACAAGAAATCATTATCCCTAAATGCCAAGCTCTACATTTTCAAAATATCTGTTCCCGTAGGGAAACAGGATGTAAAATTGTCCGATTGAGCTATGTACATTAACAAATTCACAATGAAATTTGATACAATGGTCCGGCTAGCTCAAAACAGTTGCCAGCGCTTCGCCCCAGTGTACCAATGGGCTCTTCAGTTGGTAATGGTACACCTCACCAAGACGCGTGGCTAGTACATACTATGAAGGCCGCTGCAAGGCACAAAGGTTGCCACGAGCAGCGCCAATGTACTATGGAAGTCAAAACTTCCTTTCAAAAATAATGTTAGCTTACCTAGCTAATCCATATTGGAAATATCTGTTCCCGTAGGGAAACAGGATGTAAAATTGTCCGACTGAGCTATGTACATTAACAAATTCACAAAGAAATTTGATACAATGGTCCGGCTAGCTCAAAACAGTTGCCAGCGCTTCGCCCCAGTGTACCAATGGGCTCTTCAGTTGGTAATGGTATACCTCACCAAGACGCGTGGCTAGTACATACTGTGAAGGTCGCTGCAAGGCACAAATGTTGCCACGAGCAGCGCCAATGTACTATGGAAGTCAAAACTTCCTTTCAAAAATAATGTTAGCTTACCTAGCTAATCCATATTGGAAATATCTGTTCCCGTAGGGAAACAGGATGTAAAATTGTCCGATTGAGCTATGTACATTAACAAATTCACAAAGAAATTTGATACAATGGTCCGGCTAGCATGTATTTATTAATCTCATGTAATTTATTTCAAGATTAGGGCACAACCCTGCTCTTTTGGGTACATTCGTGTTGACCGACTGAAAAGCACCAAAATTTTGTAGAACTTTTCATGCTGAACAATTCTTACACTCATAGTATTTAGATATTTTTAACGGTTTGCCCAGCGTAAGCTTACAAAGCGCTCGTACGCCAGGTTTTTTTCAACCTTTCCACTGAAATCGTTACTGCTCGGCTTCCTTAGATCATAAATAAATTATTTTCTACATCATCCTCGAGATATCCTTTACAGAATGGTGAAAACCGCATCAAAATCCATCCAGTGGTTCACGAGTTTACTCGTAACATCCAAGAATCGGGAACTTGGTTTTATACTAAGTAGAGATATGGACCATTTGCTGAAGGGCATAAACTGGCTGGGTGGAATTCAATTAAAGGTCTTATTTCCATAGTGACGTAAATCCAAAATTGAAAGTTTTTCAGTTTTCTCTTCCATAAGCAAATTTATAGGTTTACTCAACGTATAGCAAAGGTTTTAACTCGCAATATGTCGTATATCCCATATTAACAGAGTTCTAAAAAGTTTATTTGCAAAGTGACGTAACTCCAACGAGTATTTATTTTCAATGTGTCTTATATCCATGTTGACCAATCAGATGGCTCTCTGGACATCACGTGATAAATCAAGGCCATGGCTAACTTTGAAGAATATGTAGAGCATCAGTTCGTGTTTGTTGTGTATAAACCATTTAAATGTTCATAAATGCCACAGAAAGCGTATGTCAATATATGATTTATTTCCAAAGCGTCCTAACTCCAACTTACAGGAGACGATTACCACTATTTCCATTGATAGGAGATATATAAAACAGTGTCAGGATGTGCCTAAAAGTAATGAATGAAATTACATTATATTCATAATCATATCTGAATTTAATTATACGAAGATACAAAAACGCGATTTCTGAAGTTTTGCATCTCATGGATTTACGTCACTTTGAAGACAAGCTCTTCAATTAGGTAAGAAACCAGGTAAGTAGTCTGATCTTTGCTGATGTCGCAGCGTGTTGAACTGCCATCTCCTGGCATGATGACATTATGTAGAGATGAAACGATTAGCTCACGACAGGGAGGAATGGAAAGCTGCATCAAACCAGTCATAAGACTGAAGACTCAAACAACAACAACAACAACAAACAAATAAGTGTACATTTTGTAAATACGTTCACCCATACTTTCAGACATAGATTGTATAGCTTAAGTGTAATGGATCTGATGATGATCGCTTGACGATTGAAACTGTTCATCCAAGTGTATGTATTAATATTATGTACATATTTTTCAGGATTAGAGAATAATCCATCACAATTGGGTACAATCGTGTTGACCGACTGAAAACCATCAAACTTCGTATACCATAGAAATAAACTGGTCCATATCATGTTGAGGATAGTCCCAGACTAACACAACTTCTCATGAGACCATGAATACAGACCAATGTTGTGTTGCAGGGTGACCATTTCAGTGTTCTATTATTTGTCGCCAATAATGATGCTTCTCGAACAATGAGATGACTCAAAGGAAGCGATGGTTGGGTCACAAGACGTCAAGGAACTACAATCGGCAGTAAATGAGCTGGAGAAATGGGCAAACACAAATGAACTAAAGGTGAATGCCGAGAAGACTCAACATAGGCAGGATGACCGGCATGATGAAGTGATTTAGAGCAAGGGGCACAATACACTGTTATGGCTTAACCCTCAGTCGACAACTACTGTACATCTTTTAGACTCCCACAAGAGCAGCAGCTACATAAGCAATGGCATGTGGATCTTAAACGAATGCTCTGTGAAGACTACCATTGCACTAGCGGCTTCGGTTGCGTAGTCGGTAGTATACTGAGCTTCTAAGCCCAAGATCGCGGGTTTAAACCCGGCCGGAGTCGTCGGATTTTTACGAGCTTTATATATCCCTCAGTATGCCTTCCTTCGGAGGAGAAGTAAAGTCGGCGTTCCCATGTCATAGATTTATGGCATGTAAAAGAACCTTCCACTAATTAAACTTGTGTGAAGCTAAATATGCAGGTTAGATTTCGTTGAAACGCTCTATCAAAGTACTAACCTTCACCACTAGGTGTCTGGTAGCGAAAACTGGAACTACTTGAAATTGAACGGAACTTGTAGCTAACCCCATGGGTGTCCGCATTGAAGCAGCTACAGTCTCTGGCGAGCCGAACATGTCTTCGGACACTCCCGGCACTAAAAGCCATACGCTAAATAAATAAATAAATAAATAAATAAATAAATAAATAAATAAATAAATAAATAAATAAATAAATAAATAAATAAATAAATAAATACCATTGCACTATTTCATCCCTACAATCCCTAATCTAACTTATGGGATAAGACAACTGGGGTCACCTGGGGTGAGATAACTGACACGTTGGGAAATGTCAAGCTCATGATACGTTGCGTCAGACCCTATTCTCAGGCAGTGTGACGATTGTACCAATCGAAAGATTGTACAACTCGTGGAAAAGAGATTGGTCCATGAACTGGGTTCCTTTTACTCTGTTTTGGTGGATTTATTAATTCTGGTGGCATAGTCGGTAGCATGCTATTTTTCGTGTGGGCTCCTGAAAGGCCGAGAGCAGGTCTTTCTAGTCGACGCCCGTGGGCGACCTGCGCGTCGGGATGAGAGATGGAATGGATGAAGATGAATGAAACTGGGCAAGGATCTGGAAGGAAGCGGCCGTGGCCTGTCAGAAGGTACCGTCCCAGCATTTGCCTGGTGTTGAAAATGGGAAACCATGGAAAACCATTTCAAGGACGGCCGACGGTGGGGATCGAACCCACGCGTCTACCGAGTCAGCAGAGAGCTTGGCCCCATTGCCTAACGCTGCGCTTTGGCGAGCGTGGCCACTGCTGTCGGTGGTAGCATGCTGAACTGCTATGATAAACACATAAAAACTAGTTGTATCACAATGTATCTACAAAATTAAACAAGATGTACAGTAAAGAACATATAGCCTACTTTCTCCTAAATGCATGGGTATTGTTATAACTCTTTGTCCTTTTCAAGGAGTATAATTGAATGTTGGTTGTAGTAGCTTGTTGAATTACAACGTGCTATAGGGATATTAAACATGAATATGAGGTGCCCTTTGCTAGTGCTAACTCTGTAAAAAAATCATTCAATTCGGTTTCACCGTGTTTGAATTGATCTGGGGAATGGATTTGCACACATACATGGCCGCTATTTGCAAACTATTGGGCTGATGACCTTGTAGTCAGTCATAAGATGCTTTCCACAAAAAGGCATGTTGTTGCAAAATCCGGTAGAGATCAAATTATTAGGATGGTCGAAATTTGATTTAAGCTTTTAACATTTGGGTGGCCGTCATTCCGTTTCCGTCAAGATGGCGGCGATATAAAACATGACACTGAGGTGCCTTTTGTTAGTACTACCTCTGTACCAAATTTCATTCCATTCGGTTGCACCGTGTTCGAATTAATAGGGGGAATCGATTTTCACACAAAGATGGCCGCCATCCGCAAACTATTACGCTGATGACCTATTGGTTTGGTCAAAGGATGCTCCCCCCATAAAGGTATGTTGTTGCAAAATTTGGTAGAGATCGGATGATTAGGTTAGTCGTAATTCGATTTAAGCTCTGAACATTTGTGTGGCCGCCATTGTTTCCGTCAAGATGGCGGCGATATAAAACATGACACTGAGGTGTCCTTTGCTAGTGCTACCTTTGTACCTAATTTCGTTCAATTCGCATTCACCGTGTTCGAATTGATAGGGGGGGACAGACATTCAGAGTAGCCTACACACACTCACACACACACAGACACACACACACACAGACACACACACAGACTCACACACACATACACACACACACACAGACTCACACACACACATACACACACACAGACAGACACACTTTTTTCGCCCTGTGTTGATCTCATAAGTCTACTTTCATTTTTTGCAAAAATCGAAAGTAGGCTAAAAAGATACGAGCCTTACAGTAGTCGCATATGATGTGTAACATCTGACATGTTATCCTACTCGTATACTACACAGCTTGGACATTCTTAAAATGTTAATTTACACTCCATTTTCATACAGGTACTATGATGAATGTATAGATTGAATTGGAGATATGCTACTGTCACATTTGTGGCGCATCGGTTAAGCTGTTAGTCTGTCACCAAGGTAGACCGGGTTTGATTCCCGGTCAATGAATGTGAGATTTTCGAATTGAAATGCCATGTCCTGTGGTTCGCATTCCACGTAAAAGGGAGGTACCGTGGATCATGATCGTGAGATTAACGGACACGCAAAACTACAAGCTTCCTTCCTTTTACATTAATAATTCATAATAACAAAGTGACACACAAGGTCGACAGTACTCTCAAATACTGTGAGCACATTCCTCAGTAACTATAACATTCATTATTCTCAAGGCTCTCATACAGTTCGTCGTAAACAATCAAACCATGACTTCCTACAATCATGAAATGACCTAGTCTCACAAATGATGAAAATACAGCTTTTTTTCCACTCATATAACAGCATTCTGTTAAGCATTTAATATTTGACTACTCACCCACAGCTTGACAATAATGCCGCTAACTTAAATGTCATTTGTCGTCTTTGTCCTACCCCATGTCATATTCAACCTTGAACGTGAAGCTTCATAAACTGCTAAATGACAAATGAATGTCGGTGAAACATTGCCACTGTGCTCGTCAAACCAGTGCCTGCTAAATGCACTGCCTACTGTATTGCCATAACATTCTCGCGCTTCAGAGCACACACTGCCTTGTTTCCAATACACACATTTCCAATTGTGCATCCAGCTGGCAGTGCGTCTTCACTTCCGTCCGATCCACTTCCGTTCGATTCACTTCCGTCCCACTTTTCTGGCAGTGCGTCTTCACTTCCGTCCGATCCACTTCCGTTCGATCCACTTCCGTCCCCAATTTTCAAAATCACTCCCACAAAACTATCCAGCAACCGAGCGGAACGATGTTACACATCAAAAACCAAGCAGTTCATTAAAATGGTAAGGTTAATCCAGTTCGCCGATTTTCTAAATAACTGGGGATACAGTATTTTGAAATAATCCAAGTCACACTGTGGAATTATCCTTACATCTAAATCAGTAAACTATCAGTAACTACATTTTTTAGCGTATGGCTTTTAGTGCCGGGAGTATCCGAAGACATTTTCAGCTCGCCAGTTTTGTAGCTGCTTCGAGGCGGACACCCAATGGGTGAGCTACACGTACCGTCATGTGAGGAGTGTTGTCTGCTGGGGAGGTAAGTTTTTTAATGTAAGGACGAGGAGTTGGAAGGTAGCGGCTGTGGCCTATAGTTAGGGACCAACCCCGGCATTTTCCTGGAAGGAAGATGGGAAACTACAGAAGACCATATTTAAGGTTGCCGGCGGGGGGATTCGAACCTCCTCGCCTCCCGGATGTGAGCGACTGCCAGCAGTCATGCCGTAACGACCACGGCTAACTCACCCGGTAATTTAGGAAATAAACTGGTGTGACAATGAGCAATCGAAATATTCTCGGGATTCCAGCGGGGGGGGGGGGGGGCAAGGTCCTTCCTTGCCCCCTCCCTCTATCCCCCCTATCCCCCTGTGGGCTCCCATGAACCATTGTACAAAGTGAGTGTTTAGATAGAGCAGGGCTGCCTGGAGCCCGCCTGAGCCACAGTTTCCCCCTTGCTTTACTATTGCGCAAGAAGCGGCCCGAGCTGTCTTGGGTAACAGGAACCACGCGCGCTCCAGGTTAGCCGACAGCTTCCAGGCAGCCCCGCTTCAGAAAAACACTCACCCTGGAGTATCAGATCAAAGAATGCTGTGACACACGGGAACTTGGTCTTGCAGTTGAAAGACACGTCACCAGCGGAAATTCATCAACAAATTGTTGACATATTCTATGGAAACAGGGCGCACTGAGTTCTTTAACCCTGTCCCCAGAACAGTAACACACACTACTACACTCATCACAAAAATAGCCTACAGGTTATCAGACGTGTTCAACACACACCTGTTAGGCCCCTTAAAACAGCAATTATCATCATCATCATCTCAACACACACCCAACTACACGAGACTAATGACCAAGATGTCCCTAACTCCTCAAATGAAATAATAATTACAACAACAAAAATGATTAAAAGATCGCCAAATATTAACGTTGTTTCTAAAGTCACTTTTTTTAGGAATTTCGGGAGCATTTCTGAGAGCGCTGCCCTCTCGATACGCCCTTGAAACACTCTAATATAGCCATCGCAATAACACAGGTTATCAGACAAATTGAAAGCAATAACATTTACAATGCTAGGAAAATGTATATTTACCGTATTGATCAATAGATGACTCTTAAAAATTGATAGGCCTAGTATTCTTAAATCCAAGTTGTATCGGGATCGATTCCCGGTCAATGCATGTGAAATTTTCGGAGTGAAATGCAATGTCCTGTGGTTCGAATACCACATAAAAAGGAGGTCCCGTGGCTTATGATCGCGAGATTAACGATCACGTAAAACTACATGCTTCCCTTATATTTTTATGTGTTATCAGCAAATGACACACACAAGTATACGGAGCTACATGATCCCGATTTTGCATAGCTCCTGGATCAATTTACAGCAACCTCAACTCTGCTTTCTGTTGTTGTTGCTTATTTCCGAGGCTGCGACATCGTGATCATATGGCCCCGTGTATTTGGGTGTGTTGGAATTTGTGTGATAACCTGTGTTATTGTAATGGCTGTACTAGTGTGTGTATTTGTAAATTGGGTTTATGATTGGGAAGAAATCGCCCATGGCCTTAAGTTTGGAACCATCCTAGCATTTGCCTGGAGTTGAAGTGGGAGAAACCATGGAAAACAACTTCCAGAATGACTGAGGCGAGAATCAAACCCTCTTCTCAGTTTTGCCTCACGGGGCTGAATGTACCCCGTTCCAACCCTCAGACCAGAATTAAAATGTTTTGGCAGAGCCTGGAGTCAGGGGCGAAAGCCAAGGATGAAAGTGATATTTGACTGCCCTCAATTTGATGATTGGTTCCTCAGTTTAGGGGTTGCGACAACGCCGTCATGTAGCCCCGTGTACTTTGGGTGAGTGTAGAAGCTGTCTGATATCCGGTGTTAATTTATTGTGATGGCAGTATTAGAGTGTTATCTGTAATTCAGGTAATGACTGCAGACGATCAATTTCAAGTAGTTCCTACTTTGCTATCAAATGATACCGTCAACGACACCTAGCTGTGAACTTGGCTACTAGATGCCACCGCAACTGGCACCTGGCGGGGAACGATGGAACTTAATAGAGTGTTAATAAAATCTAACCTGCAAATTTAGGTTCATCCAATCGTAATTAGTGGAAGGTTCTTTTACATGCCATAAATATACAGTATGGCATGGGCCCGCCGGCTTTACTTCCCCTCCGAAGTAAGGCATACTGAGGGATTTTTTACGCTCTTAAACATTCCGACGACTTCGGTCGGGTTTGAACCCGCGATGTTGGGCATAGAAGCAAAGCATGCTACCAACTACGCCACCGAGGCCCCGTAAAATTATTGAAGTCGAACTGTGATAGTTGTGTTAAATAATGATATTCCTCTAGAAGTGTTCGTGCTTGTTGTCTGCGTCCATTGTTTACGGCGTAGAGAGTCAGCTGGACGTTTATCGCTGTGTTGTGATAATTTCCCTGAAAGGGCACACTGCTACTTGGTCGCCCTCGTTAGCTTTCTAACGTGAAGACACACTCCCATTAGACGACTTAACTTTTCTACCTCTGACGCATGTTGAAGATTCCTTACCCTTGGAGACTCAGAAGAGCTCACTCACGCAATTGCCTCATTTGTATTTCCCATCGCAATGACTCACTCCCATAATCCTCAGCTAGTAAAGAATTGTTGAACATGTTTAGCCTATGTTGTCACTTCATGGCGGAGCTGGAGATATCTTAGCAATCAGGTCAAATAGTTGTTATTGTTAATTCATTTACGGGCTTTGGACATATTGGTCATCAGCCTCGTATAGTTGAGTGTGTGTTGAATTTGTCTGATAACTTCTATTCATGTGATAGCTACCGGCATAGTAATGTGCATAGCTGTAATAGGGTAGGTGCCCCGGGACTTGAAATATTGTAGCCTACTTACCCGGCATTTTCCTGGCGGGAGTGTGGAACAATTCGGGGGAAAACACTCTCAGGATAGCCACTGCCAGTGCCGGGATTCGAACTTACGGTCTTCAAACTTACTGCAGTTGCCCTCGCGGTCGTGGTGCACGTGGTCCAAGTAGTTGTATATTTTTGTATGATAACCTGTGTTATTGGGATGACTGCAACTGTAGATATTAGGGTCCAGAGTTTGGAAACGTTAATTTCCTCCGGAAGATAATTATTCATACACATCAATGTGTCTGAAGATTTTATTCAAATTTCCATATAAAAGAAACGATACAATGACCTTTTGAGATTACTGTGCTTTAGCCTATATTTGATCTCATTCCAATCAAACTGAGAATGTTGGCTCGACACATTAGGCCTATCCCTTATTCTTCAGTGAATCATAGGTATACTATACTATGATCGAAACTTCTCCTCACCACCAGCACAACATATTCTAATTGTACATTAGCTATATCACTTAGAACTACGCAATGTAATCCTACCTTTGCAGTAATTGATAACTTATATCAGTGCTGGAAGAGCAACCGGTTTACCGAAGAAGTTTATCTCTCCCCATTATGAAAAGGAACTGTTCAAAATATATTGCTCATCTACATAACGACTAGACAGAAAACGAGGTTAAGCATGACTTCAAAACCTATCAATGGAACTACTAATTGCAGATTTGCGACATCTTCATTTTTAGTTACCGTAGTCATTTTTCATTTGCCAGTGCTGCTAATCGTAATAGGTGTATAATGATACTTGGAGGGAATATACGAGTAACTCACAAATCATGGAGACAATCATTCGACAGTTGTGTGTATTTATTAGAATGGTCTTTCACGAGTTTACGGTTAGGACTTTATAAAAGTTCTGTCACCTCATTAACGTACTAGGGGACAAGACATATTTAATGCATTCCTGAAATTTGTGAACGACAGTAGCATCCCACTCTTTAAACTTGCTGCTAAAGATGGTTCATTCATTTCCATAGATACTTTGCAGCTATATTAATCAGTGCTGGAATACCCATTAGGCCCGACTAGGCCCAGGCCTAGAGCCCCCAATTATCTGGGGCCCCCCAAATTTTATTCCGAAGATTTAGAAAAATGTTATCCAGAACAGAGACAGTTTCAGCATAATATTAAATTACAATGTCCTTTAAAACTGAGTTCACTCATTCTGAACTTAACAAAATTCTTATTCGAGACAAGCTTGAGTCTGTTTTTCCGAACGTTGAAATTGCTTTTCGCATTTTCCCGACTCTCATGATAACAAATTGTTCTGCGGAGCGCTCGTTTTCAAAATTGAAACGGATCAAAAGTGCGTAAAGAAGTATCATGTCACAAGAACGATTAGACATGCTAAATTTAATGTATATCGAGTCAGTTGTTCTGCGGGAAATTGATTTTGATGACATTGTAGAAGATTTCATTGACCCCTAAAAAACAGAAAAAAATTGATTACATTTTAAAGAAGTAAAAAATAGTAAGATTTGTTAAATTGGTCATCAAATCATCTGAAATGTTTTCAAATAACAATGATCGTTTCAATTGAAATGTATGTATATATGATTTAATAAAAAGTGTATTATTTATCTTGAGAAAAACAAACTCGTATATATTTTATAAAATGTACAGGTGCTAAAAAATAAAAATTATTTGCAAAAAATAAAGAGGCCCCCAAAATCTGAGGGACTTGGGCCTCATTTTACCTTAATCCGGCACTGATAGTAATTAGCCTATTTAATTACAATGGATGTTAATGTTGCCAAATGTAAATTATATGAGTAGTTTTCTCAACGTTTGCTTGGTGGGAAATCTTGCCATTTCAAATATTGGTCATAGCAATAGCAAATACACATCCACCGAACATTGATTATTCGAACTTTATTTTTGTTCCATCGAGAAAATGTTGCCTTCTCAGTGTCTAATTGAACACTGATTTACAAACAACCTTGCGTGATCTTTCATCTCAGAAAATATTACACGTACCGTAGTATTTATGTAACATATGCAACCACGAGAGGTTCTTGGAATTGATGAGAATACAAAGGCTAGAATACAATCAGGACATGAGAAACATGTCTGACCTATTGTTACCAACTTGTCCTTGCTGATGAAATTGTGCTCAAAGCGGAAGCAAAAGAACTTCCTGTACGTTAGTCATGAAATTACCCACGACTCGGTCATAAAGCAGAAGTTAAACATTTTGAAACTACAGCAAATCTTCTGTTTTTGTTCTGTGCCTGTTACTGGGCTTCTTCGGCTTGGTGTTGGGTGAGCTATCAGTCCCCCCCCCCCCCCCCCCAGCAAACAAGTGCGATGTGCTTCACATAATATGTTACGTGTTTCTTGATAAGTTTCGTTTTAATTGATCAATAACAGACTGAATGATCCACTATCACGAATTAATATTACGCCAGGCCGCCATCATGAAAATGTAAAGTCGCTATTATTTTGTAGTTCTATTACATAGAAAGTAATTTATTTTAAATTAATTAATTTTCAGGATGGCCCCTGCGCACTATATTCAGTTTCATACATTTACCAGCAACGCTACTGACGCCTTGTATATAATACTCCTCTTGTACCAAGTGGCGTCTTAATTGTGCAATACCTTCCTTAGCTACTACAGTAATTGTGCAATACCATCCTGACTTACTAATTTGTGTACTTTAATAGTACGCTTAGCCGCCATATTGAATCTATAGACACATTGTTCTTTTGCTTTGGGGATACAGAGTGAATTTCAAGCTTCTATTTTATTACCAAATTTCGTTATTTTAGCTCTAGGATACGGTACGGTACCGAAAGTTATTAATTTATTTAGAAACTAGCAGAAGTACCCGTTCTTCGAACGGTCTTCGTTGTTAACACCAGACATTATCAATTGAGCTACTGTTGCAATGGTTAGCGGTTTGTCATTCCTTCATAAGTTTATCATAACGAAGTTAGTTTTCTGGGAAAATCACACACACCGTTAATTTAAGGGCCTTAAAATGTGGTTTCCGGAGACTCTTTGTAGACTCCCGAATTGTGTGTCTCACATTGAGAAGCGCAACATAAGCTTTGGTCGTCCTTCTAGGATAATTTTTATATTTCGCCTATTTTAGCATGTATTTGGAGAAGTTTTTCCCTATATCCACCTTTCTACTGTATGAAAAGTACGGTGAAGAGTTTTATAAATGATTGGTGTATTGACTCTCATGGATACCATACCTATTTTTACGCTGCTCCAAGCATCCGAACACGAGTTATAGGCGTACATAAAGATACATAGAAAGACAGACAGACAATTCCATTGTCTACAACATATCATCCACATATCCAAATATGGGTATATCTATCACACAGTATCAAACAAAATTATCCTTACGATGAACCCGTATGTCGACAAAAAAAATGATTAGTTAAAATGTGCTCTCAAACTAAATTCACCTAACGTGTACTTCCTGGCGTAAAATAAAAAAAAAACAATAAATACAATTTAAAGCCTTGTAGACGAAACGCAATACACGTCACATAAAAACTGACCCTCTACGTTGTGCTAGGTGCCCATACACAGGAAGATCCCTTTCATAAATTATAAAGGCTTGTGGTGCATGAAAATTCATGTTCTTTAGCCTCAAATGGCCTAAATTCCTAAAAGCCGCAAAAAAAGCTGATTCAATTCAAGAATTTTTGAAAATAATGTTGCTGTTTGGAGATATAATAGACCTTCTGTACTATATGCCGCACGTGAAAATTGCGTGAAAAATTCTAGGTTACCCCTTGACCCCCTTAATTGCAGTGATGAATTATACAATCTAAGTTGGTTCCGTGATAACCTTATAGCCATTTGCAAACTTTCACACTAATGTAAGTAATGGAATTGCATTGCGTCTTACAGCAATAGATGGATGGACCTCTGAGATTCTGTTGCATGGATACCGGCTTGCATTCTTCCATTAGTTTATTAAATTAAATTAGATTTCTGGGAATATTTCAAAAACGGTTGGTTTTAGGGCCTTTAAATGTGGTTTTCGAGGACCCTTTAGGGCCCCCGAGTTTTGTCTCTCACATTGAGGGGATGAAAATGAGCTTTGTGTCGTGCCTCTGGTGGATATCTGTACCAATTTTTACGTTGATACACCCAGCCGTTCTCGAGTTATAAGGGAACAAAGTTGTCCACAGACAAACAAACAGACAGACAGACAGACAGACAGACAAGAAAAATATTTTCGCGCGCATCCATCATAAAACAGTTTGAAACGCGTAAATAACTCAAATTTCTGTAGAAATTCAGAAAAAACAAACTTGCATTTATATATAGAGAGATATACTGCACCTCTCGGTGTTGACCGTGTTTTATAGCACAAATTTAGGTTTTACTCGCTAACCGTTGGAGATACACCTAAAGTGATAAGGACCTTTCGGATAGAAAATTGAATTTTAAAGTTCGTATATGCCATCAAAAAGTTTGCTATTTCTTAGCTTTCTCTTTTTATTTGAAAAGAAATATGAAATTTAGAAACCAAAGGGTGTAGTACGTCACTAAAATGGTCGCCATTTTTAAATAGTACAAAATATCGAAATCAAAAGTAGTCTATATGTAAACCTGGTAAATCAGCTACATCCATGCAAAATTTCATTAAATCGGACCAGTGGTTCTTGCGTGATTGAGTAACAGACAGACAGACAGATAGACAGGCACACACCATCTCATTTTTATATATTAGCATGATTACAAGGTGGCCGCTGTGTGCTGTATTCAGAATGGTAATCTTTTAACTAACGCAAGTGAAAGCCCTTTATACTTATCTCTTGGCAAGATTCGGTTTAATTCACGGTACCCTATTTTATTCTGAGTGGTCGAATTTAATGTTCTAATAGTTCGCATAACCACCATCTTCAATGTATGGAGAGTCTGTCCTTTCGCCTTGGTTGGTTCCTCAGTATAGGGGCTGTGACAACCCCGTGCACTATGGGTGTGTGTAGAATCTGGCTGATAACCGGTGTTAATTGTGATGGCTGTATTAGTGTGTGTTATCTGTTTTTAATTGAAATAAGGACTGCAGACATTCAATTTTCCTACTTTTTCTACCAAACGCCACCGTCAACGACAACTAGTTCTGAACTTGGTTACTAGATGCACCGCAGTCGGCTCCTGGCGACGAACGTTGGAACCTCAGAGCGTTAGTCAAATCTAACCTATAATTTAGCTTCACACACGTGTAATTAGTGGAATGTTCTTTTACAAACCTTAAATCTATGACATGGGACCTTTTGCCTTGACCATACTAGGCCACATATACGGTCCTACCAAATATTTTGAATATTGATTCATTGAATCATAAGTTATGAACTGTAATGTTTGCATGACTTGCACGGCCGCCATCTTTAAATTGTTTGGGTGATGACCTTGTAGTTATGGCGCCATACACTTCCCACATGCAGGTATATTATTCCAAAATCTGTTGATGTGATCCGATTATTAGTTTAGTCATAATTTGATTTAAACTTTGATCATTTAGGTAGCCGACATTTTCTTTTAGTTAAGATGGTGGGGAAATGGAACATCAAACTGAGGTGACTTTTGCTAGTGCTAACCTCTGTACGAAATTTGGTTCAATTCGGTTTTGTCGTGTTTGAATTGATAGGGGAGGGGGATGGGAAGGGGAGGGGGAGGGAGAGGGGAGGGAGGGGGGGGGGCGACGACGACTATGACAGACATACACACGCACACGATTTTTACAAAAATCAAACGTAGGCTACAAACGAAGGAGATGCCGATATAGGAGGAAAACACAAGGCGGTAGAATGCAATGTTGGAGGAACTAAATTGAAGTTGGTAGATCAGTTCAAATACGAGTACTTGGGCTGTTAATTCTTCGAGATAAGGGGGCAGATAACCTCACTGTTCCTCCCCTTAAAACAACAATAATTAACTATCCTCCCATACTGGTAGTATACTGAAAGAGATAAAATGTATAAAATCCAATTCAGTGTGTCCTTAGTTGTAATATACATATTCTTAAATAAACAAGTTATAATATTAATAATTTGTAATGATTCATGTTTCGGGGGTGGTGGTAATTGATTACCATAAGGGAGATCCAATTTGTAGCATTTCATTTTCATATCATTTATTACCATATCATTTAATATCATATCCTATTCTTATCGTCCATCCAAACACATAACAATCATCAGACCTGTAACACAACATTTCCACAAGGTACCCTTGGCTTTCAATCATTCCTCATTATACATCTTTCCGCATGCTGACCAAAATTTCAATAATCATCTCCTAATGGAATTAACAATCTAAAAAAATTAAAAATAATAAAAAACAGCATAAAAAAAAGAATATAAAATGCAGATGTGTAACTATGGTTCATGGCCCTCTTCTCCTTCACTGGTGAACTATTGGAAGGAACTCTAAGCTCAGCGCTAAGGCCTTACAATAGCCACCAGCAAAGAATAACCATGATCCTAACCTACTAAATCTAAGTAAGATGAACAGTGACAATTCGCCCCCCTATATAGGCCTATGTAATTCTCGCGTGTGAAACACTTGAGAATCACATATATATAGAAATATAGATTAAAAATTAATACTCATTAAACATACACTATAAAAATATCACACACCAAGTAAACCACACTATAAAATATTTTCATCACTTGACATTGTAGCAACATCATCTTTTACAACTGCTGGCCCTTTCTGTATTTGTTCCACAGACATCTTCCCTTGACTATCTAGTGTAACCATCCCTGATACAGCAACTAAATATTCTGAATTTAACCCATCACCAAGCTGCAATCCACTTTCCAATATTAAGTCTTGAAGAACTCCTTCCTCGTTCTTCCTTTTCTTCTGTTTCTCCTTTTTCCCCTTTCCCTTCTTTTTCTTCTTTTTCTTTATCAGCTTCTTTGTTTTATTCTGTTCTTCGCTTAGTCTTTCTCCTCTTTCTACTGCCTTCCATCTCGTCTTTTTCTTCATTCGCCATGTCATCCCATACCTCGAACTCCTCATCTTCCATCTCCACTGTTCCTGTCTCCTTCCCTTCCTCTTCTTCTTCTTCTGATCCTTCACTCTCTTATCTTCCTTCACCTGACATTTCATGTTCTTCCTACTCCTTCTCTTAGTTTTCCAACTCATCCTTTTATCTATTCTCCAGGTCCTCTTTGTCTTCATTCTCAACCACTTCTCTCTTCTTCCATTCTTCATATTTCTCCTCTTCCTTCTTGTCGGTCTCATAACATTCAACAACTCCTTTTTCTTCATCTTGCATCTCATCTTTTTCTTCATCCACCATGGCATCCCATACCTCGAACTCCTCATCTTCCATCTCCACCGTTCCTCTCTCCTTCCCTTCCTCATTTTCTGTTTCTTCTTCTGATCCTTCACTCTCTTATCTTCAGTTTCTTTCATATGACCTGCTTTCTCACGCCCTCCACATCTCTGATAATTTTTCTGCATCCCCACATCTTGTTGAACTTGATGGTCTTCCAACCCTTCTATTTCAGTCACTCCAGTATCACATACTTCACACATTTCATCCACTTATTCCTCCTCTCCAGCCACACTCACAGACTCTACGCTGTTATTCAATGCTTCCTTCACCAACTCTGCCTGTTTGCTCCATGATTCCGTCAACTCTTCTATTTCCTTTTTCCATTATTCTGTTATCTCTTCTAGTTTCTTTTTCACTGATTCTTCTACCTCGTCTAGTTTCTCCATGATTATTCGTAGGTATAGCCTATCTCCTCCATTCGTGCCCCTCGTTGGTGTGTCATTTTGTAACTTTTCTAACTTCCCTTTATCGAGCTCCACGTTGAGGCGCAATATTGTAATTTTTCATGGTTCGGGGGTGGTGGTAATTGATTACCATAAGGGAGATCCAATTTGTAACATTTCGTTTTCGTATCATTTATTACCATATCATTTAATGTCATATCCTATTCTTATCGTCCATCCAAACACATAACAATCATCAGACCTGTAACACAACATTTCTACAAGGTACCCTTTGCTTTCTATCATTCCTCATTATACAGAGTGGTCCACCAGCCCCTTATTATTATTTTTTTTTTTTTGGAGGAAGGCAACCCAACTAACTCGTATATCATAGTCATCCTAAAAACATTAGTACCTGCTCCTTTACGGCCTTAGTACAACTTGACCGTTGAGTCCAAGCTCGGGAATATAGTAGAAATCATTAGCGGCAGTGTTATTTCAATGACCTCAAATACAATGCATGATTAAAACGACCACAGCTTCGAATAACTCCACTTTAGGTTTGGACAGGAAGTGTTAACGAATAGATTCAATACGTGCCAGCGGTACACCGTGGCTCTCAGCAGCTGAGGTGGATAAATCAAGCATTTATGAAGTCACGTCAGCTCTTAGGTAACATGTTCGAACTCCAAGCTAGTACATTTTTTTTCTTTTTGCTTAATGTCGTTTATTGTGGATGCATACTTGTATCAACCTGTTACAACGAGTAATTTTTATATGGTCCTGAAAAGGACCGTCTTTATCCGATGGTACGTAGCCAGGTTGGACGACGACATAATGATCTGTAGAACAAAAGCAAGGTACTCTGTATATTCTGGGTAGCAATTGTTCGAAATGTTCACCACCTTGGTTTAAAGGAAAACTCTGACTCACTCAGGCAGCCGCACGTGTCGCATCAAGGTCTTCTTGAACAACAGGTTTAACCATTCCTTATTCTTACGCTGTGCCAAACCAAAGCCCTCTGTATCCCATGATGCTGAGGTGGCCTAGGCAGGCGATCGAGCAGGCCGTGGCAAGTGTCCAACTTAGAACACATTCTATCTTCGTATAGCGTCAAAGTGACCGTGGCCGAAACGGTAACGCGTTGGACTGCGGCTTGAAAAGTTTGGTGTTCGATACTTGTTACGGGGAGGTTTTTAAATTTGTTTTCCTTACGTTTTATCGTCTGTGTCGACCTCTTTACCAATGTCTTACGTCTTACAAGAGGTCACAATTGCCGTAATTATTGAGGATGGGGCACAGTAATATAGTGAGCAGCTGCATTTTCAGGTTGGATTCCATGAACGTTACATAGTGTTCGAATGCGGTATTACATGAAACATCTTAATATGTACACCTCAAATAGAGTTGTCTTCTTTTTGTTAAAATTTAATTACAAAATAGTACCACGAGAATTTCTCAGGAATATGTATACTTCGATGCGATCACTGGCGATCAGAATCTCCTTCGATATGTAGTTGTTGTTTCATTTGAGGGGCTAGAACATCGCAGTCATTTAGACCCGTGTACTTGGGTGTGAGTAGAAGTTCTCTCATAGCCTGTGCTATAGCGGTTTCTGTATTAATGTGTGTATTAGCAATTAAGGTGAGGTTTTGGAAGGAGGTGGCCGTGGACTTACGTTAGAAACCGTCCCGGCATTAGCCTGGAGTAGAAGTGGGAAACTACAGAAAACCACTTCCAGGGTGGCTAAGGAGGGAATCGAACCCACCTCTTCTCAGTTTTTCCCTACGAGGCTTAGTGTACCAAGTTCCAGCCCCAGAACAGCATTACATTTCTTGGCAGAGCTGCGAATAGAACCCGGAACTCGGAGCAACACTTCGATATGTTATTAGTATCAATGTCAGATTTGTCAACTTTCTGCCATTACAGGACACGTGGCGTCGCCTCCGTAGCGTAGCGGTCAGCATGGTTAGCTGCCGCCCCGGAGGTCCTGGGTTCGATTCCTGGCTCTGCCACGAAATTTGAAAAGTGGTATGAGGACTGGTACGGGGTCTACTCCGCCTCGGGTGGTCCAAATGAGTAGAGGGGGTTCGATTCCCACCTCAGCCATCCTCGAAGTGGTTTTCCGTGGTTTCCCTCGTACCTACTGTACGGCCACGGCCACCTCCTTCCCTCTTCCTCGCCTATCCATCCCAATCTTCCATCCCTTCTCATCCCTAATGAGACCCCTGTTCGCTTTGCAGGTGAGGCCGCCTGGGCGAGGTGCTGATCACACCTCCCCAGTTGTATCCATCCCGACCAGATGTTCCAGGCTCCAGGACACTGTCCGTAGAGGCGGTAGTGGTGAGTTCCCTCGCTGAGTCCTTGGGAACCACCAACCTAGAGGGTAAATTGACTAAATTTAAAAAAAAAACAGGACACGTGGCACAAACTGCTGATTCGATCGTATTCTCTTTATAAATCAGCAATATTCAACGTACTCTTCACAAAGTACATCGTAAGTTAATAAATGTGGCAATGTGAGTTTGTACTTGTGGCTTAATATTACATCCCCACCAAAATAGAACACCGGCTGTCGTTCAAAAAAGAAAAAAATGCCTACGGCTGGATTCGATGCACCATTCAACCCGTTATCACCCACCATGTCCAGTCGGAACCTTCCCGATTCAGCCACTACTACAACGTGGCTCATGCGTGCTGCACGTATACTAGTTACAGTGGCCATCCCACCTCAAACGTTATTATCCATGTAAAAGTCTTCAATCATGGTTTATGTTGTTAATTTAACCTTCTACTATTACACGTAGCGTAACTATTAATTGGATAGTATTACGTGTATATGTGTTCATTCAACGAGCAATAAATCACATGTTAGTAGAATGGTCCTTAGTATATGGCGCGGAAATCTTTAGAGTCGTATTTTCCTTGCTAGACCCATAGCTCAATACATTGCTCTCACACAGGCAGAGCGCAGAGCAATATCGACCATCGGGTGAAATGTAATGTTAGTTGGGTTTCATAAAACTAAATAATAAGGGGCTAGTGGACCACACTGTATATCTTTCTTCATGCTGACCAAAACTTCAATAATCATTTCCTCATGGAATTAACAATCTCAAAGCCAAGAGTAAAAAAAAAAAGATATATACAAAAAAACAGCATAAAAAAGAATATAAAATACAAATGTGTAACTATGGTTCAAGGCCCTCTTCTCCTTCACTGGTGACCTATTGCAAGGAACTCTAAGCTCAGCGCTAAGGCCTTACAATAGCCACCAGCAAAGAATAACCATGACCCTAACCTACAAAATCTAAGTAAAATGAACAGTGACAAATTATTATTATTATTATTATTATTATTATTATTATTATTATTATTATTATTATTATTATTATTATTATCACAAATTGTTCATTAAACACAGTTCTTCTGGTCTTTGGAAAAACTTCGGTGGGCGTACTCAGAATGCTTTGCTGGTTCACAATCACTATTCAAGAATTTCCTAACAATATTATAGCTTGACCAGTATTGCTGCCTTCTGCATTTTCTTATGGATGTAGAATGATTGAGTTGGTGTAGAGTTGTTTTGGTCTTACTCCCATGGCTGAAATTATAACTAAGATGACAGTGACTGTTTGTTGTTTCCAAAGGCGTTTTATTTCTGTTTTATTACTGTTTTTTTTCTTTTCGTATCGGTCGTCTATGGACCACGTTATTTCAACTGTCTTTTCCCTCGTTCCTTCACATTGGCCCAGTATTCGCGCATTCTTCTTCGGTGAGCTTCCCTTCGTTCTTCGGTCCACTTCTTGCCGGTTTTCAATATAGGTTTTGGCTGAAAACTCTGTATCTCCCCAAGTTTCTTCTTCAAACAGTCACGTTCCAAGATGTCCTCATGTGATATCCCCAGTTCTTGTAGGTCCTTTTCCACCTCTGTAAACCAGATCCCTTTGGTTTTCTTTCCCACAAAGTAGGCACAGATTCGATTGGACAATCTTCCGGAGTTCATTCGTGTTAAATGGCCATAAAAGGAGAGTTTTCTTTTGCGAATGGTGTCCGTTATTTTCTCTACATGTAGATAGAGTTCATCGTTGTGTCGTCTTCTATACTCTCCTCGTTCCTTGACCGGGCCCAAGTACTTTCTCAGAATCTTCCTCTCTTTGGCTTCGAGTTGTTCTGCCAGGCCTTTCTTATTCATTGCCAGGCATTCTGATGCATATAACGCCTCCGGACGAATAACGGTAACGAAGTGCCTCAGTTTGGCCCTGAAGGACATTGATCGTGTTTTTTAAATGTCTTTGGTTAAATGGTAAGCCATTTCCATTTTGTTAATCCTTGCCACGAAGGCTTCCTTTTCACGAATGTTGGGCTCAATCCATTCAACCAAGTATTTGAATTTCTCTACCTGTGTTATTTGTCCTCCATTCACCGTAAGTTCTCTGGGTTCTGACTTGATGTTCGTTATAAAATGCGTTTTCTCAAACGAAATCTGAAGACCTGCCTTTGCTGCTTGCACCTGTAATTGATTGATTTGTTGTGTGGCCGTGTCAAGAGAATTAGAGAAAATTGCAACATCATCTGCGAAAGCTAAACAGTCGATTGTCAGGTTTTTGTTCTTACAACCTAGTCTGACCCCATTCTCTATAGCATCCTTACACAATTCTTTACGCCATTCTCGAATAACTTTCTCAAGAACACAGTTGAATAACAGAGGCGAGAGCCCATCTCCCTGTCTCACCCCTGTTCGTATTGCGAAGGATTCAGAAATCTCTCCCCTGAATTTCACTTTGGAAGCTGTATCCAATATGGATTGGTGAATGATTGCTCTTGTCTTATTATCTAAACCAAATTATCTTAAAACCTGGATCAGGGTACTTCGATCCAGCGAATCGTAGGCCTTCTTGTATTACTGTTTTTTATTTATTTATTATTTTTATTTAGTCAATTTACCCTCTAGGTTGGTGGTTCCCACGGACTCAGCGAGGGAATTCACCACTACCGCCGCTATGGGCAGTGTCCTGGAGCTTGGAACATCTGGTCGGGATGGATACAACTGGGGATGTGTGATCAGCACTTCGCCCAGGCGGCCTCACCCGCAAAGCGAACAGGGGCCTCATGAGGGATGGGAAGGTATAGAAGATTGGGATGGATAGGCTAGGAAGAGGGAAGGGGGTGGTCGTGGCCTTACATTAGGTACCATCCCGGCATTTGCCCGAAGACGAAGTGGGAAACCACGGAAAACCACTTCGAGGATGGCTGAGGTGGGAATCGAACCCCCTCTACTCATTTGGACCACCCGAGGCCGAGTAGACCCCGTTCCAGTCCTCATACCACTTTTCAAATTTCGTGGCAGAGCCGGGAATCGAACCCAGGACCTCCGGGGCGGCAGCTAACCATGCTGACCGCTACGCTACGGAGGCGACTGTTATTATTATTATTATTATCATATTTTTCTGCTGTGGTGTTTCTTGTTATTCTCTGCTTTTTTAAAACTCACTCATCAGGATTTTTGTACTGATTTATAAAGAAATTACTGTAACTTATAATCACATTGTATCAGGTGATGGTTGCATTAAACAATACTCTCGCCCCAACCTCTGGCTATCCGGGATTCGAAACAAAGAGTAGTTAGTGCAAGGTCCACTATCCCAACTGGGTGCAGGCAAGGGTGTACCAAAGCCTGCTAATGATGGTGCACCCTGGCAAAAGCCCACAGCAAACACGACAACTTAATAACGGTGAGAGTTTTTTCTGTCATGAATATCAAGTGGAGAGATGATAGAAACAGAAGCTCCATTAGTTTGATAAAACAAGAAATGTTCACATATTACAATATTATGACGAAAATTGTAGTGAATTTTATCAGAAGGTACCTACAAAATAAAAAATCCTTGCAAAGGGTCGTTCGAATGAAAATTATTTGTAAGTTGCTGGTGTCATAGGCCTATTTATGATGTGTCAGCAATATCTAATTTTAATTTTTGTGTATTTAATTATTTAATACATGTGTGTATTATTTATTACGACATTTAACAACGTTCATTTTAAAAATAAAACATGTTTTGGGACGTGTGTTCCGTTTCTCCATTCTTGAAATCTGGCAACCCTAGAGGAGAGAGAGAGAGTAAAAAACAATTCCACCCCTCGTAGTGTACAAACTCACGACTTTGAAATAATGGTTGATTGGTTCCTCAGTTTGGGGGCAGCGACAACGCCGATGTGTGCAGTATCTGTCTGATTATCGGTGTTTTTTTTTATTTAGTCAATGCACCCTCTAGGTTGGTGGTTCACACGGACTCAGCGAGGGAACTCACCACTACCGCCTCTACGGGCAGTGTCCTGGAGCTTGGAACATCTGGTCGGGATGGATACAACTGGGGAGGTGAGATCAGCACGTCGCCCAGGCGGCCTCACCTGCAAAGCGAACAGGGGTCTCATAAGGGGAGGGATTGGAAGGTTCGGATGGATAGGCCAGGAAGAGGGAAGGAGGCGGCCGTGGCCTTGCAGTAGGTACTGAGACCGTATTTTGTTATGAGTCGGATCTATGTTGGACAGGTGTGTACTTAGGTGCATTCCTGCGGCGCTATTTGCACGGCATACAGCGCATGGATACTCTGTGGCGAGGTTAGGAGCAACTAGGCAGCCCGCTCTACTTCCTTGAGCCCGTGCTTTATTTTAGTACAAGAGAGGTCTACAAAATGGAGACGGCAGTAACGTCAATCTGATGCAACATGATATACTTTGATATAGTAGCCATGAAACAGAATAGTAATTGACAAATGCATTATGTTTAGAGAAGAGGAAACTTGAGTGTATTTCACACATAAATAAATGCAGATAACAAAATATCAGAATATTATCGAACATGATCCAGTGTCGATACCTATAGTCAATATCGTTCCTCAACGAACAGCACTATGGGTTTCGCAGAGTAGTAAGCAAAGATCTGTCCAGGCAGAGACACGAGATTGCAATATACTTCGCTGGAAGTACGACACTCATATCGTGCGCAAGCAACGCGGATGTGTATTTGCTTAAAGTTAGACAGTTCGTACCGCAAATTTTTATGTCTCAGCTTATTATAGCTGAAGACTGTGTTAACCTTCATCATCAGGAGCAGTGAACTTTGTATTCACCAGGACTTGTGTGATATTTTCTATGCCAGTACAAGACTTTATTCTACAACAGTACAGTTTACAGTATACAAGCATATTATCATTATGACTTCAGAACAGAAGTTGATTGAACGGATACTTCACCAAGACATGACTATGTCACTTATGGGCTAAAATGGAAAGCAGGAATGCAATGCAATAGTGGAATTGACTACTTAGGATGATCTCCAGCACCAAACATGGATTATTATAACAGCAGAAAACTCTTTAAGAAGAGGTGGAAGGCGTCTTGGAGATGTTTATTGTACATTCATACTGTAACTGCATGAAATATGATGGCATACTACGAATAAGCTCCAGCTATATCTTGGGAACGTGTGAGAGCGATGAACTTGTTTCGCGAACAGCTGTTTTTCCTTTTCAAACGTTCGGACTCGGGTTCGGTTCTCTACAAGATCCAGTCGTATCGAGGACTACGCGACCTGATGAACGAGGGTTCAGTTCCAGAACGAGGACAGTGTGTTTCTCGCATACTCATATGTCAACCAGATGGCAACGTACAAGGTAGCTGACCACCCATTTTCATAGTAGACAGTATGAATTAGACATACTCTAGAGTGTTCCTTTTCACCAATTTTTCTTAGTAGTTAGAAAATGCACTCCAAGGCTAGACCCGATTCTCTATCGCTTCTGTCTTGTAGTGTATTTTATTTTTGTAGTTAACATTAATATTTTATAATGCTATTTTTATGCATTAATTCACTTCTTTTTCTTCCTAAATTTGAGCATTTAATGGAATTATATAACTTGTTGAGAAGATTAATATGAAGAGTAGGGAGAAGACTACGATAACTTTATATAAGAATAGTAGTTAGCAAGCAGATGACCAATACGCTACGTATACTTGAAGATTATTTGAATAGACATTTCTACGAATTTCGAATTTTGAATTTGAACACTTATGCATTTCATGCGAGTTTCTTTAATAGACGTGTGAGTCTATTTTTCATCAAGTGCAGTATAAATATGGAAACATAATGATTTATAGAGCAGATATTTGCGATTTATGGATTAATTTTGGCAATCTACAGCTTTTGAGATTTTTCTTTTTGGAGTTGTCTTAGACACTATTAGATCGTTCAGTTTCTATTTTGTTCATGATTCGTTTGTTGAACTCCATCCTGGTTAAGCGATGGATTCTAATAGTTTTCGTGTACCTTCTTAAGACAGGCTCATTACTATGGTGTAGGATCTTTCGTGTTTCTTTGGGCAAGGATCTCCACTCGAGTTTTTGTCTAGTAGAGCTGAATCGTTCTTTTTACAGTGATCTATCCACAATTTCTTGAAAGATATAGTTATGAACATGAGATTATAATGAGAAATAAATTACTATTGTAAAATGATTGTATAAAATATTTTCGTTACAAAGCGAAATGATAATGTCGAAAATTCTCAAGCACTGTTATTTGAACAGCTGATTATATTATATTTGTCTTAGTTCTGATAAAAAAAATGTCCATGATACTTTAACTTATGTCAATTTGATGCACGATATTTCATGACTTTTATGTAAAAGCTTATTTGAACTTAATGGTGTTTGGAAAAATGTTTTCAAGCTATGGAGAGCTTATCTATGAATGAAGCAACGTGTGTTTGTGAATTTGATTGTTATAATGAGATATTAGACATCAATGGATGACCTATGTCATTTTTCTGTCCAGTATAAATTAGCTATTGAGCTATGTCTGAATACAATTATGTGTATATTTTGAACGTGCAGTATAGTCACGAATATTAATACTAGAAGGCTAGTATGAGGTTAATACATCCAACATTTAAGTAAATCAGCATTGTGATAATTGTTCTAGAATGGATTGTTCAAATTAATAACATTTGTTTTTGGAGAAAGGTTAATTGGAAAGACGAGTAATAATATTGATATAATCCTGTAATAATAACCACTAAAAGCTTTAGAGATAATAATAATAATAACATGAATAAATATGTGATTTAAAATGTTAACATTTTTATGCTATGATAATACGTTCGATAAACTTAACCATTCGTCGAACATGCCATGATTTGACTTTAACTAATACTATAGAACGCTTATTGAGGGAATCGAATTTATTACTGATGAAGAATTTGAACGTGTACAATAATGTATAAATGTAAATAATATCATAAACTTTGAGGATCATTTAAATATGTAACGAGTGTATATAATAATGTTTAAATATTTTTGAAACTGGCTTTACATGCGATTAGGATGCTGTATTTTGACAGCATTTTTAGCCTACTTTCGATTTTTGCAAAAAAATGAAAGTAGACTTATGAGATCACTACAGGGCGAAAAAATGTGTGTCTGTCTGTGTGTGTGTATGTGTGTGTGTGAGTCTCTGTGTGTGTGTGTGTGCCTGTGTGTGTGTGTGTGTGTGTGTGTACTATGGATGTCTGTCCCCGCCTATCAATTCGAACACGGTGAGCGCAAATTGAACGAAATTTGGTACAAAGGTAGCACTAGCAAAGGACACCTCAGTGTCATGTTTTATATCGCCGCCATCTTGACGGAAACGTAATGGTGGCCACACAAATGTTCAAAGCTTAAATCAAATTACGACTAACCTAATCATCCGATCTCTACCAAATTTTGCAACACATACCTTTATGGGGGCAGCATCCTTTGACCAAACTAATAGGTCATCAGCCAAATAGTTTGCGGATGGCGGCCATCTTTGTGTGAAAATCGATTGCCCCTATTAATTCGAACACGGTGAAACCGAATGGAACGAAATTTGGTACAGAGGTAGTACTAGCAAAGGAAACCCCAGTGTCATGTTTTATATCGCCGCCATCTTGACGGAAACGTAATGGCGGCCACACAAATGTTCAAGGCTTAAATCAAATTACGACTAACCTAATCATCCGATCTCTACCAAATCTTGCAACAACATACCTTTATGGATGGAGAATCCTTTGACAAATCTAATAGGTCATTAGCCTAATAGTTTGCAGATGGCGGCCATCTTTGTGTCAAAATCGATTACCCCTATTAATTCGAACACGGTGAAACCGAAAGGAATGAAATTTGGTACAGAGGTAGCACTAGAAAAGGCCACCTCAGTGTCATGTTTTATATCACCGCCATCTTGACGGAAACGTAATCACGGCCACCCAAATTTTAAAGGCTAAAATATAATTACGACCAACCTAATAATCTAGTCTCTACCAAATTTTGCAACAACAAATCTTTATGTGGGAAGCATATTCTGACCAAGCTGCTAGATCATCAGCCCAATAGTTTGCAGATGGTGGCCAAGTATGTGTGCAAATCGATTCCCCCTATCAATTCAAACACGGTGAAACCGAATTGACCGAAATTTGGTACAGAGGTAGCACTAGCAAAAGGCACCTCAATGTCATGTTTTATATCGCCGCCATCTTGACGGAAACGGAATGACGGCCACCCAAATGTTAAAAGCTTAAATCAAATTTCGACCATCCTAATAATTTGATCTCTACCAGATTTTGCAACAACATGCCTTTTTGTGGAAAGCATCTTATGACTGACTACAAGGTCATCAGCCCAATAGTTTGCAAATAGCGGCCATGTATGTGTGCAAATACATTCCCCGGATCAATTCAATCACGGTGAAACCGAATTGAATGATTTTTTTACAGAGGTAGCACTAGCAAAGGGCACCTCATATTCATGTTTAATATCCCTATAGCACGTTGTATTTCAAGAAGCTACTACAACCAACATTTAATTATACTCCTTGAAAAGCACAAAGAGTTATAACAATACCCATGCATTTAGGAGAAAGTAGGCTATATGTTCTTTACTGAACATCTTGTTTGATTATGTTTCGATGCTAATGTCATTATGAGATTTCTACGCTTCAGTAGAGGCGAATTATTTTGTTTAGTGGAGAGATAGTCCTCCATGCAACAGTCTTTAGAGAAATAAACTGTTGGTCAATTTTAAATACTTCGGATGACTTGGTCATTTATACTACGCGGACCAGTGGGTCAGTTTTTAGGATACCTAGCGCCACGCTCGAGATTAATTTAGCCAATTTTAGAGTCTCGTTAGCTCACTTTGAGTTATTTTTCGTTTTCATTTCATCGACCACTGGTATCTTCCTATCGCATTCTTTATAAGAGAGGTATCCTTATCCCTGGTTGATCCTAGTTGGTAGAATTTTAGGGGCATTTCAGCCGGGCACTTCCAGATTCTACGATCCAGCAGTTCCATCGGATTTCAACAGGTAAGACCACGTGGATACGGGTGCAGTACCATCCCGGCATTTGCCCTAAGACGATGTGGGAAACCACGGAAAACCACTTCGAGGATGGCTGAGGTGGGAATCGAACCCCCTCTACTCATTTTGACCACCCGAGGCTGAGTAGACCCCGTTCCAGTCCTCATACCACTTTTCAAATTTCGTGGCAGAGCCGGGAATCGACCGGTGTTAATTGTGATGGCTGTATTAGTGTGTGCTATCTGTTTTTAATTCAAGTATGGACTGCAGACATTCGATTTTCAAGTAATTCACACTTTTGCTGCCAAATGCCACCGTCAATGACCGGCTAAACTGAACTTTGTTACTAGATGCCACCGCTCCTGGTGACAAACGTTGGAACCTAAGAGCGTTGGTCAAGTCTAACCTATAATTTAGCTTCACTCAAGTGTAATTAATGTTTGAAATAATATCCAACGTGATTTCCAGTATGAATCCCTTAACTATTTGGATAAAAATAATCAATCTCGGCTTCAGAAGAGATCGTGAAAAACAAGTAACCCCTTATGGGGATAGAACCCACGACCTTTGAATTAGAAGTCCTACGCGCTTTCCACTGCGGCTTCGCAGTATATACTCCTTAACTATTTGACCAATAATCATTCTCATCTTCAGAGGAGAGGAAGTTAAAAGCATGTCACCCCTTGTGGGAATCGAACCCACGACCTTTGAATTAGAAGTCCAACGCGCTTTTCACTGCGCCAAAGGGGCTTTGCAATGTGAAATCTTTAAATATTTGGCTAATAATCAATCTTGTCTTCAGAGGAGACAAAATTGAAAAACGCCACCCCTTATGGGGATCGAACCCACGACCTTTGAATTAGAAGTCCAACGCACTTTCCACTGCGGCTTCGCAGTATATACTCCTTAACTATTTGACCAATAATCATTCTCATCTTCAGAGGAGAGGAAGTTAAAAGCATGTCACCCCTTGTGGGAATCGAACCCACGACCTTTGAATTAGAAGTCCAACGCGCTTTTCACTGCGCCAAAGGGGCTTTGCAATGTGAAATATTTAAATATTTGGCTAATAATCAATCTTGTCTTCAGAGGAGAGAAAATTTAAAAAACGCCACCCTTGTGGGGATCGAGCCCACGACCCTTCAATTAGAAGTCCAACGGACTTTTCACTGCGCCAAATGGGCTTCGCCGTGATAACACCTTAACTATTTCACTAATGTTCAATCTCACCTTCAGAGGCGAAGAGGTTAAAACATGTTACCCTTGTGGGAATCGAACCCACGACCTATGAATTAGAAGCCCAACGCGCACCAAAGGAGCCATACAGTGTGACCTTTCAACTATTTGGCTAATAATCAATCCTGACTTCAGAAGAGACTGTAAAACAGCACCTGTCAAGCGGCCTCGCAGTACTCCCCGCCGTAAGGGGGTGGGGGTTGCTCGCACATGATACCTCTCCTTACTTCCGGCAGTGTGACCTAGCCTAATAAGTTTCTGCAGCTGTAACATCATCACTCAGATGCACTGACCTCAACCGGTCATCCCCACGAGACCAAACCATCGTGACAACATATCTGCGGCCCCCAGCGGTTCACGCAGTGCCGTAGCTTAGTGGTCAGACTCCAAATCGGGTACAATACTGACCCTGAGTTCTCATATGCAATGTGACATCGATGGCCCATGAAGAGTATAATTTCTGTGGAAGAACCAAGGATTCCAGAGCAGCAGTACTTTCTCTTTGGGAGTGACTCTAATTTGACGCACCACAAGTTGCCGCGCCGCCAATGTTAATTTTTTTATATTTTCCTTGAGACTGGATTTATTAGAAGATGATTGTACATATTTTGAAGCTCTGGAGAATTATATAATTTTTGTTAGTAAAAGGAAATGAAGATGAAACCCCGCAGAGAATACGAAGAATGTTTATAGTTGCACCCTTGACTGGTGACTTGATTGGAACATCCGGCATTTAGATGAACACACTTCTATAGCAGGTGAGGTCCTGTACGGACGTGATTGATAATCGTTATCTGAATCCACGAATACCACGTTCGACAATTATCATCGAGTGAGTAACAACGTGCTAATGCACGCAGCAAAGCTGCCAGAACTATTTAGAACAGTGATTTAAAGTGAATTAACAATATTCGTGGAATTGGTTATTTTTCCGGCAACCCGGAAACCAACATTATAATGAGCACATGGTTGCTGACCGAGTTAAAACTGTTTAAATTGATAAACATTATAATTCTTTGTGTAACACTCACCAGTATTTAATAGGTGAATTTTCCCTGAGCAAATTGCTCCAGTTTGAAGTAATAAGTGTGTGTTTAAATTACACAAAAGTATTGGGTGAGCTTAGTGGCACAAGCTGCTATTTCGAGTCTGTGAGTGAATGAACACATGACCAGTCTTTGCAACAACCCGCTTTATGAGTGTAGAATCTGTGAATTTACTAAACCAAAGTCACAAAGTATTTAAACTCAGTGAGAACGTCAAATAATTCACCATCATGGAACTAACTTTATTGGTTCAACGCAATGTGGACACGCTGATTATTCCAACTATCATGGAGGCTATTATGGAATAAAATCCCAGTATGGAGGGAAATAGCGACGGATGATGCTTAGTGAAGGAAGGATGGAGTTCTTGGCTGCCACAACCATGCCACAGCATTTGCCGAGGAGACCAGGCAATGCCTACACGCTGGAGACGTGTAAGAAAGTCACGTGAGACCGACTGAAATGCGATACTTTTTATGTACGATCATGGCAGGGAGGATTAGTTATAGAAGACCTTACATAGCGCATTCTTAGGTAGGGTTTATCTCTTTATTTCACGAAGTTATTTAGAATTACACTAAACCGTATCAGTTGCCAGAGCCTGGGGCAAACGCTCTTGCCATTATCATTGTAAATACATTTTTGAGAGCTCGAGAACAGTGCGCCAAATGGAGCCCATTTACGTAAAAATATTATGTTACTAGCAGAAGTACCCATTCTTCGAACGGTCTTTGGTATTAATAGCCAGACGTAATCTATTGAGCTACTGTTGCAATGGTTAGAGGCTTGGAACCTGTTTGTCGACAAAGATAAATGATTAGTTAAAATATGCTCAGAAAATAAATTTAGCCTTCCTAACGTGTACTTCCGGACATGAAAATAAAATTGAAAACCTCGTAGACGAAACGCAATACACGTCATGTTACTGTTTGGAGATATAATAGACCTTCTGTACGATATATCGCACGTTTAAGTCGAGTGAAAATAATCTATGGTAACCCCTGACCCTGGGTTCGATTCCCGGCTCTGCCACGAAATTTGAAAAGTGGTATGAGGACTGGAACGGGGTCTACTCAGCCTCGGGTGTTCCAAATGAGTAGAGGGGGTTCGATTCCCACCTCAGCCATCTCGAAGTGGTTTTCCGTGGTTTCCCACTTCGTCTTCGGGCAAATGCCGGGATGGTACCTACTGTAAGGCCACGGCCGCCTCCTTCCCTCTTCCTCGCCTATCCATCCCAATCTTCCTTCCCTTCCCATCCCTCATGAGGCCCCTGTTCGCTTTGCAGGTGAGGCCGCCTGGGCGAAGTGCTGATCACACCTCCCCAGTTGTATCCCTCCGACCAGATGTTCCAGGCTCCAGGACACTGCCCATAGAGGCGGTAGTGGTGAGTTCCCTCGCTGAGTCCGTGGGAACCACCAACCTAGAGGGTAAATTGACCAAATAAAAATAAATAAAATTATAGCAATATAGAGATAGGGACGTAATACACCTTCCGTACCACACCCGCACGTGTAAATCGCGTGAAAAAAATTCTAGAGTACCCCTTGACCCCCTTAAGCGCATTATACCCTATGTATTGATGAGTTTTACAGCTTGATTTTGTTCCGTTATAACCTTATAACCGTTTGCAAACTATCTCAGTAATTTAATAAATGGAGTATTGCGTCTTACAGCAATAGATGGACCTGTGAGTTTCTGTTGCCATGGTTACCGGATTGCATTCTTTCATTATTGTATTAAATGAAATTAGTTTTCTGAGAATATCTCAAAAACGGTTGGTTTTAGCGCCTAAAATTTTCTCACATTGAGGGGCTGAAAATGAGCTTTGTCTCGCCCTTCTACGCCTATTTAAGCAAGTGTTTTAAGAGGGTAGGCCCCCTTTTATTGGAGCTACAGAGAAGAGTTACATCAATGATTAGTGTCGTGCCTCTGAAGGATATCTGTACCAAATTTTACGTTGATCCACCCAGCCGTTCTCGAGTTATAAGGGAACATATTTGTCCACAGACAAACAGACAGACAGACAGACACAAATTTTATTTTCGCGCGCATCCGTCATAAAACAGTCTGAAACGCGTAAATAACGCAAATTTTCGTAGAAATTCAGAAAAAACAGACAAACTTTCATTCTTATACTGTATATATATATATATAGATATTACTCATGCCAGCAGTGCATTCCACTGGATACAGTTAGTCCTTGTATCCAGGTGTTTTCAAGGCCGAAGCCCGGCAAATGTCATTTATACTGACCTAGTGGTCGCGAACTCAACGCACTCTTTAATAAGTGTATGAGTTTAGAAGGCAGTGAACTGTAGGCCTATTCTAGCAGCCACCGCACGAAACTTGTTCTGTCGCTGCACAAACACATGGGAGTGTTCCTTTTGTTTTTACTTTTATCGATTGACAACCTGACGACTATGAACCAATGCTGTAATTATTAAGATGAGCCAAGCAGGCAATCTTGGGTTCGATGTGAGGGGTCATTTTGTAACTGTAAGGAAGACCCAGATTTATTATAACACATGTTTCTCGACTGCATAAGTTTCTGATACAATCGCAGTCCATGCACACTTTAAGAACGTTTAAGAATACAATTAAAATCCATAGCTGATTTGTACAGCTTGTCCACAGGCTGGAATTGTATAAGGCTAGTGAAAACCATTGTTACATTTATTGAGCACTACAGAGGTAGGCTCTGATTACCTTTAGTTGCAAGGCACGCTTTTTGGTACTATCTGAGCCAGCGGCGTGTACGATTTTTGTCTCGTTGACTGAGCAAGACGGCCGACGGGCCGAGTGTTATTGAGAAGCACTTATATTTGCGCATGATGGTTGGAAAGAGGTTTTTCTTGCAACTATGATTCTGATGTTGGTTTGAACTACACCAATTTTTCACACTTTTCGAGATTAACATGGTCACTAAACAAATACAGAGAAACTGGTAGGCCTAAAGATGACTTTAATAAATAATATCATAATAATCAAATAGCAGGAGTTTTGTCTAAACTGAAACTTAAATGAAGTGTTAGGAAATATTTGTAAACATGAATAAACCCACTAAAAGTAACGAAACCTAGATGACCAATGCTTAGATTTTGCTATTCTCCGACATCTTAAATACAATTTTAGTTGTATTTAACTACGTGTTTAAACACGGTAGCTAATCTAATAATGCAACATTAGCCATGAATTACTCATGCAGTTGCCGACATAATTTTCTCTCCCATACATTCATGACCCAACTTCACAAAGAGTGAAGCTGCGAGTAGGCAGGTCAGTGGCGCCAATAGCGCAAATTTAAAGGGTGCTTTGTAATAAATTTGTGTTGTACACTAGATTAGTTTTTTTTTCTTTAATCTGTTAGGTTCAGAATGTGCGTAGATTTTGCTTTGTAATAAATTTTGGATGAAACGATTCTCGTTTGCATCATTGCTACTGTTAACGTAAGATAGGTATTAGCTTAAATTACTGTAACGTTAAATGTTAGAGATGGCACCATCATAGCATAGTCTTTATACTTATTGTGCAGTAAATGTATCAAACTATTTGCATTGTAAACAAGTAAATATCTTACTTTGTTGTAAATTCAGGCCTGTATTATCATTATTATTGCAATCTCCGAAGTAATTGTGTAGGGAGGAATTACGTGTCATTCTCTTAGCTTTGTTTATTGCTCTCTTCATTTTTAGTAGGACTTGAAGAGGCTTAATTTTTAGTTTTTTTTCCGTACGGAGACGAGTAAATTCATATTTGAACTGATTAGCACGGATTATCCGCTTTTAACCTCTCTGATGTAGGTTTGGGATCTGCCACTTTTTGAATAAAACAAGTGCGATTTAAATGTAGGCCTGGCCTCTTTATTGAATTTATGTGTTTGTATTCCTCTGGACTGGTAGTTTTGATCTCTCATTATACCTGACACCCCCGAGTACAGTTTCCTTGTGTATTCCCAGTCCAAGAATGCATTCCTCCCCGTCCTATATGTCTTCTCGTTGGAGGAGGGTTCCGGAAGGGTCATTTAAGGTCTGTGGCTCCCCGAAATCCTCGTCAAACGGGCACAATACCATGATATTTTACATTGGAACGAACTTACGATGAACTGGAAAGCGTATACAGTTCAATAAGTGTATTGAATCGGTCGATAAGAAAACTCTGAGGCTTTTAGAATCCTAAATTGTTTAATGATTTTTTCATATTATAATAAAAAGTTATACACATTTTACTTACGAAACCGTTGTCACCTCAGTCTCTTGAGGCTAATTTTTCGAATCGCTCCAAGCTATCCTACAGATGATTGTTTGCAACACATACAAGGCCTAATTGTAAATGCTGAATCCTTAAATTCCTCTTTTCAGGAAATTCCAAATGCTAATGTTTCCATTTTTAAATTATCATATTTGGTTCAGTCGCCTCCGTAGCGTAGCGGTCAGCGTGGTTAGCTGACGTCCCGGAGGTCCGAGGTTCGATTCCCGGATCTGCCACGAAAAGTGGTATGTGGACTGGAATGGGTCTACTGTACTGAGCCTCGGGTGGTCCAAATGAGTATAGGGGGGTGCGACTCCCACCTCAGCCATCCTTGAAGTGGTTTTCCGTGGTTTCCCAATTCGTCTTCGGGCAAATGCCGGGATGGTACCTACTATGAGGCTACGGCCGCCTCCTTCCCTCTTCCTTGCCTATCCATCCCAATCTTCCCTTCCCTCATGAGGCCCCTGTTCACTTTGCAGGTGAGGCCGCCTGGGCGAAGTGGTGATCACGCCTTCCCAGTTGTATCCAAATCCGACCAAGTGTCCCCAGCTCTAGGACACTGCCTGATTAGGCGGTGGGGATGAGTTCCTTCGCAGAGTCCGTGGGAGCCATCACCCAGGAGGGTAAACCCGGTAAAAAAATAACTAAAAATAAATTGGTTCAAATTCTCCGCACAAACAAATGTTTTGAGTAATTACAAAATACTCGCTTTCACTAAGTGTAAACGTTATTAGGGTATCTTAAACTGTTGAGGAAATATTAGGGGTATCCACGTTAGTTGTACCTCATTGTATACTCAGTTCACTTATTTGTTTCACTGTTGAAAGGCCTGGAAAATCTAGCAATTCACAAAGAGCGAAGTGGAAGTTCCCAGCATGAATCAGACATCCTAACAACACAGTCATAATCACCCAGGTGTAACATGTTCTCGTAAGTCACCAACATCCGTGTGCTGTCGCTACGGCCCGGAATTTTCTCAGATAAACTGTCTCATGCACGTCATCGCCAAGATATTGTCTTCGAGTCATTTAGAGACCTCATGGTCTTCAGCTGTTTTTGCAGGTTTCATAATATCGCCGCCAGGCGTCTCGACATCTCCCTAAAATGTCGTCTGGTGTAGGCCTAATGGATTGTCCAGTGTACCTGCTCAAATTAGTTCCTGGTGAGTTTTATTTTCATTATGGACATAAATATTTGTTATACACCTCATTACAGATCTCGATTCGACTAACCAGCTAGGAAAAATGTCTTAATTTTCCCCTGCCTGAGAGAAATTGAAATTTAGTGTTAGCTACCCTCCATGATATCCACAATTGTTCACCAGACAAAACTAGACCACCAAAAGGAGCCAACTGACTAAAGTTAAGTGTACTCTGTTCTGACTATATTTGTGTGAAAGTTTGTTTGAAACCGGCAAGATGGCCGAGGGCACTATACAGCGCTACATCGTGCCTCGCTGGTCTCGAGACAGCGTGGGTTCGAATCCCACCTCGGCTGTCCTGAAAATAGTTTTCGGGGTTTCCCATTTTCACCACCATGCAATGCCGGGACGGTTCCTTTCAACAGGTCCAAAATCCTTTTCCTGCCCCTTAATTAGACCCTAGTTAGCGGTCACCTAGGCGATCAGCCTGTCATCATCTGCAGTTATATCTGCTGACAAAGTGTGTTCAGCTCCCAGACACCTTGCGATGGTTAGAGCCCTGCGCGGATAAACAAAACGTTATCCGCATCCGCCCCGCATCCGCACGACTGTTATCCGCATCCGCCCCGCATCCGCATGACTTTTATCCAAATCCGTTGATATTTCAATATTATTTTTAATTTATTAGATAAAGCAAAAAGTATCAAACCAACACATTTAGACATTTGAGGAGTGAGTCGTTCCTGGAAATTTGCTTCATTGCAAGGAACTTCAAGTTGGATGACACTTCAGGTTTCTTGACCTCCGCTATAGACAAACAACTGGCTATACTTTTTTGGCTACTTTTGCACTTGTGCCTCAGTAAGTTTGATGTGCCTGATTTGTGTCCTGAGTATGAATACACTTTCTTACAGGTAAAACATATTACTGTATCGTTCATCTTTTCGTTTCCATTGAAAGCGTAACCAAATGTCTGCCATATCGTTGACTTCAGCTTAGTTTCACGCACTATTGAATATTCACCTTGTTTTATTTTATTAGATGGTTTATCCATGTTGGTTAAATGATGTTCATACTCACGGTCACGGTAACATTAACTAATAATAAGTGACCTGTCTTTAAGCTTGGAAAAGAGATTGATATTTGGCCGGAAATTCCAAGTCAGCCAACTGCTTCTCGACCCATCCATTTCCGCATAGTTGATGTCATAACTCTCTCCGTTGCAATATCACAGTCTGCGTGTTTCAGTGTCAAGTTGGAAATAAATCTACAGATAGGATACTCATGGAATCAGATCTTCCAGGATAGCTTAGACCGCGAAGTAGCTGATTTGAGGAATGTTAATGATGTCACCACAATGAACTAACAGGCTTATTGACAGCATTATATCTCGTACGTATAGTAATAATGGCAGTGAGAATTGATGAGATGTCAAGACCTTCTACTACAAACATACGGTACTAAATAAAATGTAATTGAAAGCATAATCTTCTCGTGCACATACGTGCCTGAATATTTCGAAAGCAATAGGCTATAAGAGTATTCCTCTTTTAAGCATGAAGCTGTAGATTGGCATATCAAATATGTAATATTATCGTTCCACATTTTATTCTAAAAACTATCCGCAAATTTACTTGAAACATTATCCGCAGCGTATCCGCTATCCGCACAGCCATACAAACTATATCCGTGTGGCGAAAAAATTTGCGGATATCCGCATCCGCGCAGGGCTTTAGCGATGGTAGAGGAATGACACTTCGCAGAGTTCATGGGTGAAGCCGATCTGGTTCCTAAGTTAAGGCCTCGGTCGCCTCCTTCATGCATACAAATACACACTACTACAGACACCACAATAACACTGGTTCTCAGACAAGTTCTACACACCCCCAAGTACACGGGGCTAAATGACCATGATGTCGCCAAGCTCCAAATTGAATTATTATTAACAACATGATCCAAAGATAAAATAGGATTTATTAAAGAAAGCTTTCCAGTCGGTCAACACAAATTGTAATTAATTTAGGCGGGAAAACAAGTATTTAAAGAGTCTAAACTGAAATAAATATTACATGAGAGATGTATCACAAAATAACACGCTTTTATGTACAAAAGAGGGAAGGGGGTACTTAATTCGATGTCATGTTTCCATCGTCACCGGCCGTGCTGGCATCGGGAGAGCGTGGGTTCAAACCCTTCCTCGGCCGTCCTGAAAATAGTTTTCGTGGTTTCCGATTTTCACCAAGAGGCAAATGCCGGGACAGATCCTTTCAAAAGGTCCACGGCCGATTTCCTTCGAAAATGTCTTCCCTTACCCATCCTGAAAAGAAAATACATGGCCATTGGCCATTTATGTTTCCATCGTCACGCGATCATCATCACATCCTGCTCACTTAGGTTTAGATAACGTACGATGTTTATTTATTACACTTATGCACAAATATTTATATAATCTTTAGATTACAAAATTTTGCAAAAACTTGAGTAATGTGCCAATTTTAGTTACAGATATTTTGATCTGAAGCACTTCTATAGTTATGTTTATTTACAATCAGTGGTGGCCAACTGGCGGGCCGCAGGACGCATCCGGCCCGCCCAGCCATTATGAGCGCCCCCCCCCCCCGTAATATTTTCTCTCTATAATATACTTTCATAATTTTCTTTTTCAAACTACCCGCCTGTCCGCCCGATACTATGCTTCCATAGAATAATTTAACCGCCGATTTCAACATTTTGAGAAGCTGTGACCAGAAATGGAACTCTTCAATAACCCTATGAAGAGTACAGTGGAATCTCAACCTGCACAATTGCAGTTAGAGTTGTGTGAGTTACTGTGTGACCCATATCTCAACAACACAGCAGCAACTGGGGATGAGTTCTGGAAATTGCTGTCTCCAGAGCGTTACCCACTCTTGAGGACCTGGGCCCTATAGCAGTGCTCAATTTTTGGGAGCACATACATATGTGAGGTTACATTTTCAGTTATGAAACACATTAAGTCCAAGATGATAAGCCGTATGACTGACTCTGTATTGTGCCATGCACTAAGATTGCTACATCACACATGAAAGTAGACTTCAAATCTTTGTTACAAAATGTTGTAAAACCAAAATATTCGCATTAAAATAAAGTGTTTGTGGTTTTTTTTTCAATAAATATTGCCTGAAAGCTTTCAACATACGTAAGTCATATATTTTTGTTACTACTTCTAAAATCATCACGTCAGATTTGAATAAATTGGGAGTTTTGGACCGCCGACATGTTTCCGTCAATAATGTGGCCCACAGCCCATACGAAGTTGGCCACCGCTGATTTACATAGTTAACGCCTACATTGGAGCACATAAGACAAACCAATGTACATTTAAGTCATCTACCGATTGACAGGGAATTTAGCTGTCATCTTCCTGCTCTCCCAAAAGTCTTCATTCTGGCCGACCTGGCTGCCCTATCCTCATCAGATATGACATACGGTTATCGTTGATTAATGTTTAGTGGAAGTCTTATAATATGTTTGTACTTCCGAGTCCTTTTTTTTCGTATATTCAATTTGTTTCATTGTAATATTCAACTCATCTAAATCATTTTTAACTTCTCTGAACCATTTTTTTTTAAAGTAGATAAATAGTTGTTTAAGTAGTCAATACTTGCCACGGTAGGTGAATGGTTAACGTGTCGGATTACCAACCCCAAGCTTGCAGGTTCGCCCCTGGCCGTGGTAAGTGATTTTTGAAAGGCGACAAAAATCACGACATGGATGTCATACGTTGCTGGCATGTTAAAGAACCCATTTGAATTCAGTAGGCCGTGTTCAATGGCAAAATTAATCTCGGGATTTTCCGCAAACACAAAGTTCCTCCATTCTCTACTAGAAAGTGCTGTAGTGTCAAGGAGCTTAGATAAATCTAACCTCCTTGACTTGCATAGCGTTCAAAGGAACGACGAAATTCCACATGCAAGCTACCCTCTGGGTGTTAATTAACAAAGCTTACACGCAGCTCCCGAGGCCATGCGATATTATTAGTAATAGTCAATTATCATGCAATCTCGATAATTACAGAAAAAGGCAATTCTCCTTTTTTCCCATATTGTCTATTATTGAACCACTTTCCTGGTAGACAACTGCATTAGGCAACAATCTCCATTGTCAATCCACCTGGTGTTTTTTATTAATGATTGTTCTGTTCATCGTTGTGTTGTCAACCTTCTGCAGTTGATCTGTCGATGATTTGGTGTTCAATTTAAATAGTGTTTCACAAGCGTAAGTCGCTTCTGGTGTAGCGACGGAACAGTAATGTTGAAACTAAGCAGATTTGGCCAAGTAATTTGTTGTGCTTTTTTTTTAAATTAATTGTATTACTTTCTATTGACGATTTTTCATTTGAGTTCCAAGTGACAATTTCATGAAGATATTTGCGGCTTCGGTGGCGTAGTTGGTAGCATGCTGAACTGCTGTGCCCAAGATAGCTGGTTCAAACCAGGCCGAAGTCGTCGGATTTTTTAAGAGCGTTAAAATCCTTCAGTATGCCTTCCTTCGGAGAGGAAGTAAAGCCGGCGGTCCCATGTAATTGATTTATGGCATGTAAAAGATCCTTCCACTGACTAAACTTGTGTGAAGCTAAATTTCTAGCTTAGATTTCGTTGAAACGCTCTATCATGTTTCCAACGTTCACCACTAGGTGTCAGTGACATCTGGTAGACAAAGTTGGAACTATTTGAAATTGAACGGAACTTGTAGCTCACCCCATGGGTGTCCGCTTGAATAAGCTGCAGCATCTGGCGAGCCGAACATGTCCTCGGACACTCCTGGCACTAAAAGCCATACTCTAAATAAATAATACCAAGATATTTATATAGATTTACAATTTTAATTTGTATGTTATTGTTTAATAGAATAGCCGGTGATGGAACTTTGAAGGTGTGCATTATTTCTGTTTTCTCATATGAAATTTGTAATCCAACTTTTTTGGCTGTACTTCCAAGTCCTAGTTGAAATTTATCTTCTTCTATATCATTTGCAAGTAGTGCAAGATCATAGATAATAGAACTAATAAAACTAGGCGACATTGAAAAATGGATTTTATTACTTCAAAATAGGTTGTGAAGAGACAGAAAAGGATGATCAATCAATCGTGATTGTTGGAAAGTAATGGACGAAAATATGAGCTGCTCTATGTCTGAAGTGAAATTAAGAACAATGTGTCACTGTGCCGAGATTGCGTCGTACTTGACTCCCACACTTAACCCGTGGACAATGGCGCTGGTTACACTCCGAAAAGAAAGTTAACAGTAATTTCCATAACAGAGTACGTACAAGGCGATGTTATGACATTCTTCCCCGACGCGAGATGGTGCAACATACAGGTGAGGCAGATCCGGGCTTCTGCAGGTAATGCCAGCAGTCCAGAGAACCATTTTCATTATATGGTACACAACAAAAAGAACCCAGTAACATTTACCATGCAAGGTAATGTAAGATATTTTCTGTATTGATTTAGAGATAACTCTTAATAGAATAATAATAATAATAATTGAAGACTCCACGGGAAAAACGGGGTAAGTCACATTCTGTAAATTTTTCAGGAGAACGAATTTAAACTTTCAACACTAAAAAGAAATACCCCTATTTTATTTTTTATTTTTTTGTCGTATGGCCTCGTGAGAGGCCGAGTGCAGGTCTTTCTAGTCGACGCCCGTGGGCGACCTGCGCGTCAGGATGATAGATGGAATGGATGAATATGAATGAATTTGGGCAAGGATGAGGAAGGAAGCGGCCGTGGCTAGTCAGAAAGTACCGTCCAAGCATTTGCCTGGTATTGAAAATGGGGAAACCACGGAAAACCATTTCAAGGACGGCCGACGGTGGGGCTTGAACCCACGCGTCTACCGAGTCAGCAGAGAGCTTGTCCCCATGATCTAACGCTGCGCTTTAGCCAGCGTAAAAGAAATACTTAAAACACCCCAATTGAGGGTAAGCAATCAAGTGTTTTTGTGCCAAATGTGTTTCTTATAAAGGAGTACATGTAAAACAAATAAAAACTGAAGTTAAATTATGAAAAAAGTGAGAGGATATGGGACGTTCTTTCCGTTTCTACTAAAAATAAAAACCTCTCTATCTCGGTGACATTCCACTAGATTTGAAATTAATTTCAACTAATCTGTAGTAATGATGGTTGACCACCAGAATGCGCCATAAACTCATTTTTGAAAAAAAAAATGGAATTTCCCCGTTCTTTCCGTGGGGTCTTCAATTGTATTGGAAATACGCACCATCCGCAGTACTCGAAAATGCTACACACAAGCTCTACTGCGACAGATGAATTGTGACAGCTGATGTTGCCGTCAGTATCAACCGGCCCGATATCATTGTCGTCAATAAAGAACACCGAGAGGCATTAATGACAGATATCGCATGTCCCAACACACAATGTACAGTATGTAAAACAAACAACAGTTGCTAGTAAAATATCTAAGAACACAGAGCTGGCAATTGAGATAAAGCAGATGTGGAAACATGAGTCGGTGACTAAAATCCCAATAATTGTGGTCATGTACTAGTGTTTTACCAAAAGCCCTCCACAGTAGTCTATCAGTATTGAATCTGCATCCACAGATGTGTATTGAACTACAGAAGGCAGTTCTGTTAAACACCTGCCATATGTGAGGAAGTTCCTTGGTGAAAATACTCCGGTCCATCACTCAACAAGGCTCGAAGATGACACAGATGAAAATTTAGCTCATCCTATAAATGAAAGAGACTCGTGCGGGCACGAAATTAATGTACTGTAATGTGAGGTTCCTGTACAGTGTAATTTACATACATTGTATTTCAGTACAACTGGTTCCTTGCTAAGGCCGAACCAAACTGTAACTTTAAATGTACTGCTCGGTTCTAACCTCCATGGACCTGACAGGAATGTGGAGCGTTGCCGTTTATGATGATAGATGAGCCGGCTTCCCAGTCCGGTCCTTGCGTATTAACAGAACCAAATGCATAGGTCGATGACTCACTCACTCGTTCGCAACACCACAGTGGTTTGAGCAAAGATCCTATGTTAGCAGTACTGGAATAGACGGGAATACCAGGTAAAGCGGCGGGCTGTTGACAAGCTTCTCACTTATCGCCTGCTCCTTCCCTGCCTCTGCTCTTCACCCCGCAAGTTCATAGAGCTTGGACCCGAGCAGTATCCGGGTATTTGCCGTGATAATGACAATAATAAACAATAATAATAATACGCCTTTTATGGCCATTTAACACGAATGAGCTCCGGAAGATTGTCCAATCGAATCTGTGCCTACTTTGTGGGAAAGAAACCCAAAGGGATCTGTTTTACAGAGGTGGAAAAAGACCTACGAGAACTGGGGATATCACATGAGGACATCTTGGAACGTGACTCTTTGAAAAAGAAACTTGGGAAAATACAGAGTTTTCAGCCAAAACCCATATTGAAAACCGGTAAGAAGTGGACCGAAGAACGAAAAGCAGCTCACCGAAGAAGAATGCGCGAACACTGGGCCAATGTGAAAGAACGAGGGAGAAGGCAGTTGAAATAACGTAGTCCATAGAAGACCGAAACGATTATAAAATATAAAAATACGCCTAACAATACAAGTTACGAAACATCTAATCAATTGTACATGTTTCGACCCTTCAATGGAGCCATCTTCAGCTTAAATCAAAATTATAATCTGTTCTAATTAAAAACTAAGAGTATAAATAAATAAATAAATAAATAAATAAATAAACAAATAACTAATAAAATGCCTCGCCCGACCCGCGCCAAAAATGCATTATTTTTTTTCTAAACACTTCACCATCTGGAGCTCACACTTCTGCTACTTTCATTTCTGTTCAAGCAAAAAAACAAAGTGTCTTGACTGACTGACTCATCATCGCCCATCCAAAACTATTAAAGTTAGAAACATGAAATTTTGGGGATATGTTCGCTGTGTGTCGAAAACGTCCACTAAGGAAGAATTTTTGGATATTCAGGTTCTAAAGGAGTGTTAAGGGGGTAGACCTGCATTTCATTGAATAGCAATATCTTACGATTGGTTTCATTGGGTGATGTGATACTCGGCATAGAAACTAACCATAAAATATAAGCAGACATGTGTCTAAGGATTTTTTGATGTGGTGTATATTATCAGGTGAAAGGGTGAAAAGTGGGGGATGAAGGATTCCTAACGGAGCATGTATCTCTTACACGATATAGGCGAAAAGTATGAAACTCGAGGGGAAAAAAATCAGCTTAAAAATAAGTAAATAGGTGTTCGACCGTAGTTTCATAAATCCAATATAAGGGGCCCATAAGGAGGGAATAAATTCTAAAGAAAGACAACACTAATACCATAAATGTGGACCAAATCGGTGATGACGGGTGGGCACGGTGCCTTTGTGAGTATTTGTGTTTATTCGGCACAACTTTAAAATGCATCTGGGGCTTTTGAATTGATTCAGACCTACAGTCATGAGTATATTATTGAGCTTGAAGTAAGATGTTAGATAGTTATTGTTGTTTTAAAGGGTGGAACTACGAGGTCATCTGCCCCTCTTAACACAGATTAAAGAATACAAATTCATGCATGTGAAACAAGTATACGAGTACAGGAGATTGTATCCTAAACTATAAAACTTAGTTAAAGTCTAGGATAGCCTCTCTGTATCAATTAGGATATTATTAAGTTAGCAATTGATTCTATAGCAGATTACAAAAATCACGTTCACCTAATTGAAAGAATCAGGGAAACCACGGCAACATTTAGGTGTGACAACTGGAAGATACAATTCGAATGGATTAAAGCACACACCGGTGTAGAAGGTAACGAGTTGGCTGATAAACTAGCCAAGGAAGCAGCTAAATCAAAATAAAATCTGTTACGACAAAATACCTATCAAAAAAGTAAAAAGTCAACTCTGCAAACAATCCAACCGTGAATGGCAACAATAATGGGAAGCGACATCGAAAGGAATCATTTCTAAGGAATTCTTTCCAACAATCGAAAGTAGATTAGAAATTAAATTCAACCTTACGCCTAACATGACAACAATACTAACTGGTCATGGAAACATTAATTCTTATCTGCATCGGCTTAAAATAGTACGCAGTCCAAATTGTTCCTGCAACGAAGGACCACAAACAATAGATCACCAAATCTTCGAATGTAATATAGCGAAAAGTGACAGAGAAATCCTTAGGAACAGTTTAATTAAAGATGAGTACTGGCCAACACACAAGTCTGTTCTCATTAAAAAATACTCAAAACCCTTGCAAAATATATGAAGTCTTTAGCCCTTCAAGATTTAAAAACAATTAAGAGTACTCACCAGTAAGTAAACACTTATAAACTACAAAATACATCGATATAGTATTGTGAAATAGTTGAAAGCATGTAGTACTACCATTCTCATGTAGAGAATGAACCCAATAATTTTTTTTAAAAACGTTAGTACATAATTAATAGCCATTATGAGTGTCTTGATAATTGTTTATAACTTTTTTCTCTCATATTTTACGCCCTCATTGGAGCACTTTAATCAATACAAATACAATTAAGTATAACAACGGTATTTGGAGATTAGCGATTCAGCTTCAGCTTCTTCTGCACCAAAAATTTCTTCATTCTATCTGACCTGGCTGCCCTTTGTTCATCTGTGATGGTGTAGTTTTTCCGATCAAATGTTGTTAATGTGAATCGTAAGTATTTATTCCTTAAAATATTCTTCTCTTCTCTGTTTTTAATTTGGAGCATCGTTAAATTTAATTCATCTAAATCATCCTGGATCTCTTTGAACCAGTTGTTCTTTGTTTTACTCTTCCAGAAGTAACTAAACAGCTGTTTTATTAGTCTGGATTCTGGTAGGCGTGAGATATGGCAGAAAAAAATAGATTCTCCTTTTCCGCAATGTATCTATTACTGATTCACTCTGTCGATATACCAATTCATTCGGCGGCAATCTCCATTGGCCATTTACTTGATGTTTTTGTTAATAATTGTTCTGATGATTCATTTGTCTGCTTTCTGCAGTTTTTCAGTTGTTGATTCGATGTTCAACTTGATGCGTGTTTCACTACCATACGTTGCCTCGGATTTAACAACGGAATTATAATGTCGAAATTTGGCATTCTTTGAGAGAGATTTCCTTTTGTAGGTTTATAACAATTAATACAATGTAAATTAGTTGTAGGTTTGTGTTTTATGTTTAAATTTATGTTGCGATGTATTAATCTTACGGAGAAGGATTTTTGTATTAGGCTATTGGGGAATCGCTGTAAACACTATGATAATCACATGTGTCAGGTGATGGTTGAAATAAATAATACTCTCGTGCCAATCTCTGGTTATCCGACATTTGGAACAGAGGGTATTCTATTCTAATCTATTCTCCAGGGTCTTATATTTGCTTGGCAAGGATATTCTCGCTCAAGCGCTCCGCCAGTGACGCGTCAATTGCCGGCTGCCGCGCTCGCATATGTACGGCAGAATACGGTGCTTAAGATCAGTATCATGCATTTTTACTCACCAGTTTACAGTAGATGCTGAAAATGTTCCCCATCCGCTGTTCCCATCGGCATCTTCTTATGAAGTTTCCGGTTACTCTGGTTAATTTAGCTTCAGTAAGGAAATAACGACCTTTATGTCTATTTTTATTGTTTACTGAACCTGTACGTTTGAATCTCTTAGCCAGTTATTTTATTGTGATTGTGTATAGTGCTGTAATGCCTTAGGTGAAATATTCGTTACGTGAACGTGTATATCTGCACAATACGTACATAAAGTGCAGGAAATCGTGCGCTAGAACAAGACAAAAGTTTCGAGTGAAATTCCCAGGGAGACCCTTACCTATAAATCGGACATTAAAACAACTGGCTAATATAAAGACCCTGTATTTAGCTTGAAGAGCGTGCAATTTGAATGATAGGCACAACAAGGAAAACATGACAGTCCATCTCTGCATCTAATGAATGGGCAGTCAGTCTGATTTGTATGCCCCTTTATTATCACAGAAGAAAGAATACACACAGTCGATCTGGTATTTCAAAAGTACCACGTCCCAGTGTTTCCATGACCCACATCTTGTCCTATATCACAAAACGCGTGGCATAGAACAGATTTTGCAATCTAGTGCATTTATTTTCTTGTATCATTTTCAAGTCCTGCCTGAGTTGCCTTTTCATGTTGGATGTTTCTTGGCTTCTGAGCGACTCGGCTTTCTGTGATGGCTATGATGAGCCCTGCCACACTTCTCTCCTTGCTCATAATCTGCAACAGATATGGTAGCATAATGTGAACACTTCATAACAAATTGTGAGCTTCCTGAGTACCCAAATTGAAGGTTAGGTTCTTGCTATAAGTACTCTGTTAGTTGTAACTAGCTTGCCACGGTGGGTGAGTGGTTATCGTGTCGGACTGCCAACCCCAAGCTTGCAGGTTCGCTTCTGGCCGTGGTAAGTGATTTTTAAAAGGCGACAAAAATCACGATACGCATGTCATATGATGTTGGCATGTTAAAGAACCCATTTGAATTCAGTAGACCGTGTTCATAATGGCAAAATTAATCTCGGGATTTTCCGCCAACACAAAGTTTCTCATTTCTCTACTAGAAAGCGCTATAGTGTCAAGGAGCTTGGATATCTAACCTCCTTGACTTTCATAGCGCTTCAAGGAGCGATAAAATTTGACATGCAAGTTGCCCTCAAGGCGTCAATTAACAAAGCTTGCACCCGGCACCTGAGGCCATACGATATTATTATTATTATTATTATTATTATTATTATTTAGTTGTAACTCTTCAGTCGGTCAACACAAATTTGCCCAATGACTGGGAGGGGATGCAATGTAAATAAGTAAATAAACACTCCTGAAAGAAATTGCATGTATTATAATGGGGCAATTTTGAATTACAAGTTTCAACCGTCATGCGGTCATCATCATTTCTGGGGTTTAGATACAAACATTATCTGTGTGGTCTAATTATACTTCGTATAATGGGTCTTTGAGATGTTTATAATACGATTCGTAGTTTGAATTTCGTTATGTAAGGTATACTAATAATAATAATATCGTATGGCGTCGGGTGCCGGGTGCAAACTTTGTTATTTGACACCAACAGGGCAGCTTGTATGTCGAATTTTGTTGTTCCTTGAAGCACTATGAAAGTCAAGGAGGTTAGATATTTAAGTTCCTTGACACTATAGCGCTTTCTAGTAGAGAAATGAGGAACTTTGTGTTGGCGGAAAATCCCGATATTAATTTTTCCATTATGAACACGGTCTACTGAATTCAAATGGGTTATTTGACATGTCAACATCGTATGACATGGTGTCGTAATTTTTGCCACCTTTCAAAAATCACTTACCACGGCCAGGAGTGAACCTGCAAGCTTGGGGTTAGTAGACCGACACGTTGACCACTCACCCACCGTGGCAAGCAAAGTTTAGATACAAATATTATCTGTGTGGTCTAATTATTCCCAGGGTCGGATTTTCCCACGGACTAAGCGAGGGATCCTACCTCTACCGCCACTGAGGGCAGTGTCCTGGAGCTTGAGAGAGACTCTGAGTCGGGGATACAACTGGGGTGTGTGACCAGCTCTACGCCCATGTGGCCTCACCTGCAAAGCGAACAGGGGGCTTGATGAAGGGATGAGAAGAGTGAGAGGGTTGGGCAAGGAAGTGGGAAGGAGGCAGCCGTGGCCTTACGTTAGGCACTATCCCGGTTTTTTTCCCGAAGACGAAGTGGGAAACCACGGAAAACCACTTCGAGGATGGCTGAGGAGGGAATCGAACCCCCTCTACTCATTTGGACCACCCGAGGCTGAGTAGACGCCGTTCCAGTCCTCATACCACTTTTCAAATTTCGTGGCAGAGCCGGGAATCGAACCCAGGACCTCCGGGGCGGCAGCTAACCATGCTGACAGCTACGCTAAGAAGACCAATGGCGTCCAGTTATACTTCGTGTAATGGGTCTTGGAGATGTTTATATTACGAATAACAGTTTGAATCTCGTTATGTAAGGCTAGTTAGTATTATACGGGATTGTGAACTGCCCCTGAGTATTAGGCACGGGTATATAGTAGGAACAGAACAATATAATAAATGAACAAGTAGTTCCGTTCAGAACTATACAGCCTAATTTCATGTATCCTACTCATGTTAATTGCCTCTATCAACATACAACATTTCAGTTTGATTGTTATGATAGATTCGTAGATATTGAGAACCATCTAAATATTTACTTGGTCGCCAGTTTGGATTTTTATTTATGTACTATTACATGAAGATTGTTGTGTACGTGTGGTATTCAGACTTCAATCGCATGATTAGGTCACAAGAAGTAAAAACGAGATTTTAAAATTTCGCACAGCTGCCATCTTGTGGTTATGAAAACAATTGAAATAAATTAGATGCCAGTGGATTAACATTTGTATAAGCATTTAACGTGCAAGGTTTCACTACACTCGGATGGTTAAATCACGAGAAACGTCCATTTAAATAGTTATACTTCGCGTCACCGCCATGTTGGATTTGTGCTCACCAGTTTACTGAAAGTCATATAGGTGAACTTATGTTCATAGCCTCTATGAACATAAAGAATTCAGTTCTAATGCTGTAAAAGATTCGTAGATATTGACAATCGTCAAAATATTTCGGATGCTCGCCATTTTGGATTGTTATATGTATAGGCCATAGATTTATGTACCATTAAAGGAAAATTATTGCGTAGCTTCATTATTCAAACTTTCACTTCCATCGCATGATTACGACACAGGAAATAAAAAATTCATTTTAAAATTTGGCACAGCCGCCATCTTGAGGTTATGTAAACAATTAAACTAAATTAGATACCAGTACATTACAATATGTATAATCATTTAGTGTACCACATTTCACTGCGCTCAGATGGTTAAATGACGATAAAAGTCTATTAAAATATTTCAACTTCGCTTGGCCACCATGTTCGCTTTGTACTTTGCAGGTTTTTGAAAGTTACATAGATAAACGTGTATCGGTGCCCTTTATCACCGTACAAAATTTCAGTGTGATATCATAAATAGTTTCGGAGATATTGAATACCAGTGAAATATTTCGCACAGCCGCCATTTTGAGGTAATGTAAACAATTGAACTAAATTAGACCCCAGTGCATTACAATGTTATAAACAATTGCTGTACCACGTTTCATTATGTTTGGATTGTTCAATCGCGAGAAAAGTCTATTTAAAAGTCTCAACTTCGCTCGGCCGCCATGTTGGTTTTTATAGTTACCAGATTTTTGAAAGTCTCATAGATGAACTTCTAGTAGTTCCCTTTATCACCGTACAAAATTTCAGGGTGATATCAGGAATAGTTTCGGAGATACTGAATGCTGGTGAAATATTTTGCACAGCCGCCATGTTGGATTGGTGAGACACAATAAAATTTGAAGGGCTCGGTCAGGGTCGGCCAGAATGGTGCTATGATCTTACCGAGTTTCATCGAAATCGCTGTAGCCGTTTAGAATTTATTAGGGGGGGGGGGGGGACACACACCCTTACACCATCACACACACGTACAGACACACGGACAAAAGGTGATCTCATAAGCCAATTTTTTTCATAAAATGAAAATAGGCTAAAAATAAAATTGGAACATGAACTTGAGTTTTATTATTGTTACGGCTGTGAGTTTGTGTCATCGCTCGCCGCTTGAGTCACAGCTGCCCCAGGGGCTGGGCTGTGGCATGCCTCCTGTATTGCGTGTGCCTTATGCAACAGGGCTGCTAGACAAAGGGATAGTCCAGAAGATTCGTGACTGGACCAGCGATGGAAACCTCGAGAAGCCGTGGACCCTGGATGGATCTAGAACCATTTATTGAGTCACCGGCCTGCTATATAAGAGTGACCCGTGAAGCAGTTGTTGTTGTTGTGTTTTACGAGCTAGTGTGAGCGTTTATTCTGAGCGACAGAAGTGTGGTGACTTGCGAAACCCCTAGTGTAGCGGCGAAGTGAGGAACATACAGGGGACTGCCTGAGTGAGTGTGCTTTCACTGAGTGTCTGAGATATTGTGCTGTAGAAATCCAGTGACATTGTTTCTCCAGCGTGCGGACAGCGAAATAGCCTGCAGCAAGTGAACGTAAGTAATTGTGGTCGGTGAACATAAAAGAGAGGAGCAGGTAGTTTCTGTCAAGGCCACCGTACTCATTAGGACGGATTAACTTCTGTGATCTGTTGACAAGTGGAAGGGCCAAGAGCGCTCAAGGAAGAGACTTGAGGAAACTGGAATAAGGCTCCTAATTGCTTGTATTTGCTGACTAGTGTAATTTTCTGGCCACAATAAAGTTAATTATTTCTTTAAGCTGTAATTGGCGTTGTGCTTTGTACCCCCACCGTAATCCAGTTAACATCAGTGCCACTAGGGGGTGGCACGTAACAACTGGTGTCAGAAGCCGGATTACGAACTCAAGCACAACACCTGACGGTCCTGGTTTCAAAACCCGAGCAGGTCATTTTCTCTAATTTTCCTGTGAGTGCATGCCCTTTACAAGGCAAACAACTAAAATGGAGGCGCAATTGGCAGCATTGCTAGAAAAGTTAAATGGCATAGAAGACGGCCAGAAGAATTTAACCAAGGACCTAACTGCCAAAATGGAAGACGGCCAGAAGAATTTAACCAAGGACCTAACTGCCAGAATGGAAGACGGCCAGAAGAAGATGGAGGATGGCCAGAAGAAGTTAGCAGAGGACCTGAAGGACAGCCAAAATAAGTTAGCAGAGGACCTAACTTCCAAATTAGAAGAAGGCCAAAATAAGTTAGCGGAGGACCTGAAGCAGATGGAAGACAGCCAGAATAAGTTAGCAGAGGACCTAACCGCCAAATTTCTGGATGGCCAGAAAAATCTGGAAGAGTGTCTGCTGACGAAATTAGAGGAGAGCCAAAGGAAATTAGAACAGGGCCTACGTGAGGAAGTCGCGGCAGTGGAGGAGAAGTTCAACACCTTGCAAGTGGAAGTTGCCGAGCTGCGCCAACGCCCGCTGATGGGGGTGGAGGAGATATTCAACGCCTTGCAAGTGGAAGTTGCCGAGCTGTGCCAACGATCGCTGATGGGGGTGGAAGAGAGATTCAACGCTCTACAAAAGGAATTTGCTGAGCTGCGCCGACTCCCGCCGACAGGGATGGAAGATAGATTCAAAGCCCTACAAGAGGAAGTCGCCGAGCTGCGCCGACGCCCGCCGACCGGGGTGGATGAGAGAGTCAAAGCCCTACAAGAGGAAGTTGCCGAGCTGCGCCAACGCCCGCCCACCGTTACACCGGGAATATCAGGAACGGGACATAGCAGAGTGACGCCCCCAACCTTCGACGGAAAGGTGCCGTGGAGCACCTACTTACGTCAGTTCGAGGCGGCCTGTTCCATAAATAATTGGATCAACACAGAAAAGGTTACAGCTCTCATTGTAGCGCTGAGAGGTGACGCCCTTAACGTCCTTCAGGCCATCCCGACTGGATCCCAGGACTACGCTTCACTGATCGCCCATATGGAGTCCCGATATGGAGATAGCCATCTTCAGCAGGCCTACCAGATGCAGCTCCGGACCCGGGTACAGAAGAACGCGGAAACCCTGCAGGAGTTCGAGATGGACATCGCACGCCTCGTAAGGCTTGCCTACCCAACAGCGCCGGCCGACTTTCTGGAGCAGATAGCGACGCAGACCTTCACCGACGGGCTACGGGACTCGGACACTCAACAGGCGCTGCGACTCGCGCGCAATAAGACCCTGGCAGATGCGCTGAGCCACGCACTCGAATTCGAGACGGCAAAACAGGCATCCAGAATGCACGCGCGGGTGCGTCAAGTGGACGTCGATGAACCAGCAAAAACCAACGAGACCAAGCCCCTGGCCGACGAATTGATGGAGGCGCTAAGCCGTTTCTTCAAGAATCGCAGTACCACCAACAAAAACGTAGCCGAAGGACATCCGGAGAGGCGGCCCGGAAGAGGACTACCGACCTGCTGGACCTGCCGTAAGAGAGGCCACCTGAGCAAGGACTGTGGTGATCGCCGCCGCCAAGGGTTTCCGTCTGGACAGTCAGTCGTAGGGAAACCGCGCGGCCCAGGAAAGCAAGTATCAGCCAGCCTAGGGGGGCAAAGGTTGGCTTGTGGCAGTCGTCAAGCCCCGGCAGTCCAAGTTCGTGTGACGAAGTTACGGAGGGACAATAGCAGCCTGATGGTCGACGGAGTCGTCAACGGAGAGAGCTGGCCCATGCTAATCGACACGGGAGCATCGAGGACCATCGTCAGTCCCACCGTAATCCCGAAGTGGAGAGTGCAACCCACACAAAGGAACCTCCAGCTAATAACCGCGACCGGAGAGACCGCACCGGTACATGGCGAAGCATCACTGGAGTTCGTCATTGGTCGACGGGCGATAAAGCATCCAGTGCTTGTGGCTGACGTGTCAAATGAAGTGATCATCGGACTGGACTTCCTGGACCAGAAAAACATCATCTTGGATCTGAGTACCAACACTCTGCACTTCGGAGGTGAGGAACTTGCTTTGCAACCAGCACACGAGGCCGTCACCGCACGACGAGTAAGGCTGAGAGAGGACGTCATCGTTCCTGCCAGGACGGAGGTCAGCGCCGCCGTAATTGTCGACGGAACTGCTGAGGGAGTGGCTGCTGTCATCGAGCCAAAATATGAGGACATCCAGGCAAAAGGATTGCTAGTTGCCAAGACGCTCATCAACACGACGCCTCGGCCGTACGTCCGCCTGTCCAACCTGAACGACTACGATATTACGGTTCACAGGGACACCAACCTAGGAGTCTGCGAGCCCGTTACCTGGATTGCCCGCATCACCGACACGACGGACGGACACCTGCAGACGGACAACCGAAGAAGACGCACACTGCCAGAAGAACTACAGAAGCTGTACCAAGGATCCCAGGACCATTTAGACGAGGAACAATCACGCCAACTTCGGGACCTGCTACACGAATTCCAGGATGTCTTCTCCCTGGGAAGCAAAGACTTCGGCAGGACAAGCTTGGTCCAGCACAGAATCGACGTTGGGGACAGCGCACCGATTAGGGCCCCATTCCGACGTGTCCCGCTCGCCAAGCAAGCCGAAGTCGACCGGATGGTTGAAGAGATGAAGGATCAAGGGGTGATCGAGCCATCACATAGTCCTTGGAGTTCTCCGGTCGTGCTTGTGAAGAAGAAGGACGATTCCACCAGGTTCTGCGTGGACTACAGGCGGGTGAACGACGTCACGAAGAAGGACAGCTACCCTCTACCCCGGATCGACGACACGCTGGACACCATATCAGGGTCAAGATGGTTCTCCACCTTGGATTTGAAGAGTGGCTACTGGCAGGTGGAGGTCCACCCTAAGGACCGCGAGAAAACGGCGTTCTCTGTGGGCAGCGGGCTCTGGCAGTTCACCGTCATGCCATTCGGTCTGTGCAACGCCCCTGCAACCTTCGAAAGGCTAATGGAGTCCATTCTAAGGGGACTACACTGGAAGACCTGCCTGGTATACCTAGACGACGTCATCGTTCTGGGGAGGAGCTTCGAGGAGCACTACAGCAACCTGAAGGAGATCTTGTTGAAGCTACGGGCTGTCCAGCTGAAGTTGAGCCCCAAGAAGTGTCAGCTCTTCCAGAAGCGGGTCCAGTACCTTGGGCATATCGTCTCCGAGGAAGGGGTGCGCACCGACCCAGAGAAGACCGCAGCTGTGAGGGAGTGGCCAGTTCCGAAGGACAAGTCCCAACTACGAAGCTTCCTGGGACTCTGCACTTATTATCGTCGCTTCGTGAGAGGATTCGCCGACATCGCCAAACCTTTACATCGACTGACTGAGAAGGACCAACTCATCACGTGGACAGCAGAATGCCACAATGCCTTCGAGCAACTCAAGCAGGCTCTGTGCACCGCGCCTATTCTGGGTTACCCCAGACCTGGAACAAGGTTCATCGTCGATACCGATGCCAGCGACTTTGGCATAGGGGGGATCCTGTCGCAAGTAGTGGACGGCGAGGAGAGAGTAGTGGCCTACTTCAGCAAGGCCTTGTCAAAGCCAGAAAGGAACTACTGCGTCACCAGGAAGGAGCTGCTCGCCATCGTGAAGACCATTGAACACTTCCACAAGTACCTGTACGGGCAAGAATTTCTCATCAGGACCGACCATGCATCCCTGCGGTGGCTCCTGAACTTCAAGCAGCCCGAGGGTCAACTCGCGCGGTGGTTAGAGAGGCTTCAACAGTATAACTTTGAGATTCAGCACAGGAAAGGCCAACTGCATTCTAACGCCGACGCCCTGTCACGAAGACCGTGCCCCGAAGACTGCACCTTCTGTGCCCGAAGGGAGGAGAACACCGAGATACAGTGCCGAAGGACTACCGTGGAACTTCAAGGGAGCTGGAGCCGCGAATCTTTCACGCGGGCGCAAGCGGAAGATGATGACCTGGGACTGATAGCCGAATGGAAGAGGGCCTGTGTCCCCAGACCCGGGTGGAACATTGTGAGTGACTGCAGCCCAAAGTTTAAGTCCTACTGGGCACAGTGGGACTCGCTGATTGTAAGGGATGGCCTCATCTGCCGTACCTGGGAGAGCACCGACGGGAAGACATCTCGGGAACAAGTCGTCGTTCCAAAGGCTATGACGGAGGAAGTCCTGAAGGAAGTGCATGGTGGATCATCTGGTGGACACCTAGGGATAAAGAAGACCCTGGAGAAGCTGAGAGAGCGGTTCTACTGGATCGGATGCCGAACAGACGTGGAGAATCACTGCGCGAGGTGCCACGATTGCGCAGCCAGCAAGGGCCCAGGACGAAGACGACGGGGTCCACTGAAGACCTACAACGTGGGCGGCCCCATGGAGAGATTGGCCATCGATGTTGCTGGGCCATTCCCGTTAAGCGAGGCAGGGAACCGCTACATATTAGTCGTCAGCGACTACTTTACCAAATGGCCGGAGGCGTATGCGCTCCCTAACCAAGAAGCCGCGACGATCGCAGAGACCCTGGTGAAGGAATTCGTCAGCCGGTACGGAGTACCCCTGGAGCTGCACTCCGACCAAGGGAGGAACTTCGAGTCGCAGGTGTTCCAGAACCTATGCCAGCTGCTGGGGATCCGGAAGACAAGGACAACGCCGCTACACCCTCAGTCCGACGGGACGGTAGAGCGATTCAATCGCACAGTCGAGAACCATCTCCGAATAGTCGTCAGCGAGCACCAGAGGGATTGGGACAAGCATCTTCCACTATTTCTCCTGGCCTACCGCGCCGCCGTGCATGAAGCCACCGGGTGCACACCAGCCCGGGCCATGTTTGGGAGGGAGCTCCGTCTACCTGTCGATCTTGCCTTCGGCCGACCTGGGAATGATCCGATCCCGGTAAGCCAGTATTGTCAAGAACTGGTCGACCAACTGGAGGACGTACAAGCGTTCGCGAGGAGGAAACTGCGGATCGAGACCGACCGAATGAAGACCCGATACGACCAGCAGACGGATGCCGGCGGATTCCACGAGGACGACCTGGTCTGGCTCTTCAACCCATTACGGAAGAAAGGCCTGTCACCCAAACTGCAGAAGTCCTGGGAGGGCCCGTACCGAGTCGTGAAACGGATCAACGATGTCGTCTACAGGATCCAGCGGAGCCCGAGGGCGAAGATGAAGATCGTGCATCGAGATCGCCTGGCAGCCTACGGGGGGACACAGACGGACCAATGATTTTTCGGGACGATCAGCCTTTTTAGGAAGGGGGTGGTGTTACGGCTGTGAGTTTGTGTCATCGCTCGCCGCTTGAGTCACAGCTGCCCCAGGGGCTGGGCTGTGGCATGCCTCCTGTATTGCGTGTGCCTTATGCAACAGGGCTGCTAGACAAAGGGATAGTCCAGAAGATTCGTGACTGGACCAGCGATGGAAACCTCGAGAAGCCGTGGACCCTGGATGGATCTAGAACCATTTATTGAGTCACCGGCCTGCTATATAAGAGTGACCCGTGAAGCAGTTGTTGTTGTTGTGTTTTACGAGCTAGTGTGAGCGTTTATTCTGAGCGACAGAAGTGTGGTGACTTGCGAAACCCCTAGTGTAGCGGCGAAGTGAGGAACATACAGGGGACTGCCTGAGTGAGTGTGCTTTCACTGAGTGTCTGAGATATTGTGCTGTAGAAATCCAGTGACATTGTTTCTCCAGCGTGCGGACAGCGAAATAGCCTGCAGCAAGTGAACGTAAGTAATTGTGGTCGGTGAACATAAAAGAGAGGAGCAGGTAGTTTCTGTCAAGGCCACCGTACTCATTAGGACGGATTAACTTCTGTGATCTGTTGACAAGTGGAAGGGCCAAGAGCGCTCAAGGAAGAGACTTGAGGAAACTGGAATAAGGCTCCTAATTGCTTGTATTTGCTGACTAGTGTAATTTTCTGGCCACAATAAAGTTAATTATTTCTTTAAGCTGTAATTGGCGTTGTGCTTTGTACCCCCACCGTAATCCAGTTAACATCAGTGCCACTAGGGGGTGGCACGTAACATTATGTTGGTTAGTTCCTCAGTTTAGGGGCAACGACAACGCGGTCATGTAGCCCCGTGTACGTAGAATCTGTCTGATAACCGGTGTTAATTATGTGATGGCTGTATTAGTGTGTGTTATCTGTGATTCAGGTAAGGACTGCAGACGATCAATTTCAAGTAGTTCCTCCTTTTGCTACCAAATGCTACCGTCAACGGCATCTAGCTGTGAACTTGGCTACTAGATGCCACCGCAACCTACACCTGGCGGCGAACGTTGGAACTTTATAGAGCGTTAATCAGATCTAATCTACAAATTTACCTTCACACAATTGCAATTAGTGGAAGGTAGTTTTATTATGTATATTGTTACTTATCTGAGTGTACTGCAGTCGTTGGTTGTACAAGTGTTACGCTTTCACGTGTCTACCGCCAACTATGCTAAGATTTAAAATAATTGTAGCCTACTCAAGAAAAAACATGTGATTTTTTGGGGCTATTCGTCTTATTTTTTTTATAAACATCCATAGAATTGTGGTTCCAGAGTGGACTGCTCTTTAGAAGAGGAAATGTTGAAAACATAAGCACAACTGGACTAAGCAGGTCAACTGGTTGAGTGCTAATGGTGTCCAAGTTTCCAAGTCTTACTGTACAGTAGATGTGTCCCAGTCGAAGCGTGGCCGCATTGGTCTAAGTGGCTGTGTAGTGTATGTGCCAATACGACTGGTCACAAGCTGCTTTTTATTCTAGTTATACTGAAGAGGTGCTGTAAGACTGCTCCAAGGGTAACTATTCCTTGTTTCATTTCTACTGTTTAACCCACGAGAGGACGCGCTAGACTGTGCATAATTATTGATATTACTTGACAACTTCTAGGTCACGCAAGCTTGAATTCCCTTCCTCCGAGTATCTTCGAATGGATTCGTCATCTGTCACCTGAACTTGGTGCGGACAATGTACAAAGGTTGCTTTTTTAGTTTTGGCAACTATGTTATTAATTGATAAATAACACACCTACATGGTTCCAAGTTTCATACGCCCTCGATGTAGTCTCCGGCACTGCGTACAACGTGTTCCCAGCGACGCAGAAGCCGTTGGATTCCGTTGGCACTGCCCAATCTATCGATGGTGCGAAGAGAGCGCTCGGCAGCCTGCACAACATCTCCAATTGTAGGGTAGCGGTTCCCGCGCAGTGGCTCCTTCATCTTCGGGAGGAGATCAAAGTCGCAGGGACTTAAGTCGGGAGAGTAGGGGGGATGATAGAGCACCTCCAGTTCCAGCGATTCAACAATGCAGACACAACTCCTGCTGTGTGTGCCCTAGCATTGTCATGCAGAACGATGGGCGGAGTATCGATGTGGTGTCGCCGTTTCCTTCTCCGAGCTGCTAGGAGATGGTCTTGCAGAAACGAACAATAGTACGCCGCATTAACGGTTTGCCCTGGAGGAACGGTAGGCTATGTTTTATGATCACGGGCCGATAACCTAGATGTTAGGACCCTTAAAACAACAATTATCATCATCATCATGTTTTATGATCACACCATCCCAATCATAGGCAAGAATCAACATTACCTTCACATTGGTGGGGGTTTGTCGAACTGTTTGTTTTCGTGGTGATCCGTGGTACCGCCACTCATTCGATTGGCGTTTCAACTGTGGTTCATAAGATTTGGCCCACGTCTCGACAATGGGTATGATACGCCGTAATAAGTCCTCTCCCTCGCGCTCATAACGCTGCAAGTGCGTACGAGAAGCGTCATTTCGCAGCCATTTCTGCATGTCGGTTAAGTCATGCGGAACCCATTTTGACGCAATTTTCCTAATTTTCAGGCAGTCCTTCAGGATGTGGAGGACAATCGAATTCGCCAGTCCTGTAGCTTGCGCTAATTCACGAAGCGTTACGTTCCGATCCGCGGACAACAGCTGTACATTTTCATCACTTACTGGTGGATGACCACATCAAGGCATGTCCTCCACACGTTCGCGCCCATCTCGAAAGACTGAAACCCAACCTGCTACCGTTCTGTAAGGTAACCGCACGCCTCTTGCAGTCCTTGGTGGTACTCTCGAGCCGTGCGGCCCCTAGCACACTGAATTTATCCACGTTCTCTGCTCCTCCTTCGAAAATATTGCGACCATCTTGCGCGAGCGCTTGCCCACAACTACTCATCTAACAGGCACCACTGCATACGAATGGGGGAGGGGATGGACGAGGTCATGTGCACTAAGGGAGGGGATACTGGTTAGCTTCTTTTGGTAACACCGAGTCCAACACCGTTGCAACATAAAGCAGCAGCATCGTTGCCAAAGCAACCTTTGTTGTCCTTCAAACCGTGTTATCTGTCGGACCGGTCGACCGTGGGCGTCTCCTCGCGGTGAGTTGATCCAGTCAAATAATCGTACACCGTGCGCGCCTTCTCAAGTTACTTTCGAAGTGTGAAGTTGTGCGTGAATTGTGAGTTGATGATAGTGTTTCTTATTGGTCTTTAGGGGTTGTTTAATGTTTTGATTGGACTTTATGGACAAGCGAGAGGAGAATATATTGCTTTAGTTATTTTGCTACCGAGTTTCAACTATTTATTCACAAAATAAATAACCGAAAAAAAAATAGAAATATTCAAAAACTTTTCAGCAGTGTATAGAATGAACCACTTTCACCACTATTGAGTGAAGATGATGGCTAATCGAGCTGTTATAATATTAGGCCTAGAGCTACGTCATAATATCCTTTTTTCCACTATGGCGACAGAGAGGTGGAGTTTGTTAGGCACCAGTTTATTTTTGAGGTCAGTGACGAATCAGATGAAAATCCACAGCCTGCTTCCAGTCACCGACCGGGTCAGGAATGGAATGAATGAAGCCCCCATCTAGCGGCGAGGATATGAACCGTGCCGGCTGCCGAGGCCTGACGCACTCCTCTGGGGCAATGATGAAATGAATGGCAGATGAAATGAAATGATAGTGGAGAGTGTTGCTGGAATGAAATTTTGACAGGGAAAACCGGAGTACCCGGAGAAAAACCTGTTTGGCTCCGTTTTGTCCAGCACAGATCTCACATGGAGTGACCGGGATTTGAACTACGGACCCAGCTGTGAGAGGCCAGCGTGCTGCCGCCTAAGCCACGGAGGCTTTAGTGATGAATCAGATATTGAATATAATTCTCCATTGGCTTCTGACGAGTAAGAAGAAGACTTTGTAGAAGAAGAAGAAGAAGAAGAAGAAAATGAGCATAAGCCTGATTTAGAACAATCGGGCGATGAGGAAGACCGTCCAGAGGAAGGGATTTCTCGGCATTCCCACCACTTGTTCACTGGCTCGCTTACATTACAAACAACACAGGCCCACAGTGCAGCACGTAACTCCCAATTCCTTTGAGGAACATATTATGTACAGTATGTATGTATGTCTACCCCTTATTATTCCCGTTTTCCAACGGACTCGGGGGTGAGATGCGATGGAAGTATTTGTGGCGGATGGTTTTTACGGCCGGATGTCCTTCCTGACGTCAACCACATGAGAGGAGTTAATGGGAGATGAATGCCGGTGAATGAATCTTGGCAAGGATGAGGAAGGAAGTAGCCGTGGCCTGTCAGAAGGTACCGTCCCCGCATTTGCCTGGAGTTAAAAATGAGAAAACACGGAAAACCATTTCAAGGACGGCCGACGGTGGGACTCAAACCCACGCTTCTACCGAGTCAGCAGAAAGCTTGGCCCCATGACCTAACGCTGCGATTTAGCGAGCGTAGCCACCACTGTCGGTCAGTTGAGGAATATATAAACTACAGTATGTTCACAATTAGCTTTGTAGAATATTAGATTAAAAAACATGTGTTCTTCTTCTTCTTCTTCTTCTTCTTCTTCTTCTGCTTTTACGGCCTCATTGGACCACTTCAGTCAATCATTTCTTGGTCCTCTTCTTCAGTAAGTTTCCTTTCCGAGTCGCCCAGTAGCTCTTCATTCACTCTGATCTTCTCAGGCGTTCCTCATATGTAAATACCCTTTTTACTGTATTACGTTTGTCTATTTTAGCCTGAAATCTTATTTTTATATCTCTCAGTTTTTTTAATTTTGTTGTTTTGTTTTGCAAGTCATCCAAGGTTATTTCCAATTCTTTCATATCTTCTCTAATTTCCTTAATCCATCCTACTTGTTGTTTCATATTCCAAAGTTTCACTACAATTTTTCTAGATAACCTGGTTTCTGGTGTCCTCATGATGTGACCAAAGAAAGAAAGCCGTTTCTTCCGAATAGTATCAGTGATGGGCTCCAGTTCTCTGTATACCACTTCATTTGGTACTATCCGCCACTGTCCATCTTTCTGATATTTTTTATTTATGCATGTTCTAGCTATTCTTCTTTCTACTTTTAAAATTTTGTCGATTCTGTTTTTCTGAGTAACTTTAAAAAGGGTTTCACTTCCATAGGTCACCTCTGGTTGAACCACCGTCTTGTAATGCTTTAATTTTGTTGCGATTGATAGACATTTTCTTTTATATGTAGACCATGTTAATTTTTGGGCTTTTATCATTTTATTAGTTCTTTCTTTCCATGCAGGTTTCTCATCCAAGTTGTAAGTTATAATTTCTCCTAAGTATTTAAATTGCTTCACTATTTTAACTTTCTTGTTATTTACTGTTATGTGATTGATTACAAGTGGATTTGCTACCATTATTTCTGTCTTTTCAAATGATATCTGAAGTCCAATTTTTTGTGCTATATTTTGTAGGCTTATTATTTGATTTTTGGCTTCTTTAATAGCCAGTAACGCTAAGTCATCTGCGAATCCCAAGCAATTTAAGTCTATTTGATCTTTCTTGGTTCCAATTCTTATGTTCCTAGGATTTTCCCTGTACCATTCCCTCATTACATATTCCAAAGCACAATTGAAAAGTAGAGGCGATAAACCATCTCCTTGCCTTAATCCTGTTTTAATCGTAAACGGTTCAGATATTTCTCCTCTGAATGTGTTCATAATATTAAATTCATAAATTAAATAACATTGTCTTTGTACTTACAATCTACTGTGTATTTGAAAGTGTCAGCCACATTCGTTGTGCTAACTTAGGTTTCAGTTGATAAATGCAATTTTCTCTTTTCTGATGTTATGGGTTTTCAGCATATTTAAATATCATAGGAAGTTCGTTTGCGGGAATAATGTTAACCTGTTTCCGAGATATGGGTTTTTAAAGTTTGTCAACATTGGCAAAAATCTATTAAATATTGATTCATCTCCCTTTACAGACATTTCTTTGACAGCCATTTGTCACAACTTTTATTGTTATGCAAATAAGGTGCATTATCTTACTACTGCATCGATCTACTTACTTGAAATGTTCACAGTACCTTTAGGTGCATATGTGCATTAATCTGACCTAGAATAATGGCTGCAGTATTTATGTAACTTGAGAAAAAATGCATTGGATCAAAACATTTTAAACTTATCAAATAAAAAATTACAAATGAAACGTTTGAAGCAGTAGAATCATGATTCTAATTTGGATAGCAAGCCATGAAACCTCCTTCAATTATATTATGTTTCAACCTTTTAACGGTGGGTGAATGGTTAACGTGTCGGTCCACTAACCCCAAGCTTACAGGTTCGCTCCTGGCCATGGCAAGTGATTTTTTTTAAAGGCGGCAAAAATTACGACACCATGTCATTCGATGTTGGCAAGTCAATGAACCCATTTGAATTCAGTAGACCGTGTTCAAAATGGCAAAATTAATCTCGGGATTTACCTCCAACACAAAGTTCCTCATTTCTCTACTAGAAAGCGCTATAGTGTTCAAGGAGCTTAGATATCTAACCACCTTGACTTTCATAGTGCTTCAAGGAACAACGAAATTCGGCATGCAAGCTAACCTCTGGGTGTCAAATAACAACGCTTGCACCCGGCACCCGAGGCCTTACAATAAAAATAAATAAAAATAAAAAACGTCAATAGTTAGGTCATGAATGTAATGAACCCTTTACCCTATGTTGGTTAGATGATTCTACTTTTTATTTCTTCAATTATAAATATTTCAACCAGCATCATGAAAGTAGCCAGACAGTGATGAGGAAATTTCAAGCATTTGTTGGAGACAGTAGGGACATACCTGCGACAGTTTAACAAAAGGCTAAATACTTGAGCTATGAAAGGAAATAGCATATCTATGTATCACAAGGACAGGTGTGGCTACCTCAATTTTAGAAGCGACGCGCGGTGAGACATGGTTCTGGTATGTTCATTGTGATATTCGCGCCTAGAAGAAATATGATGCAGTAACGTGAATGGCTGATGAAGAAAATAGACACTCCCAAGACGCCAAGATCTACTAGAAACCGCCAAATTATCAGAAAATGGAGAACCAATGAGAAGAGAATGCCTACTTGCGCGCCAACTCCGGCTGGGGTACGCGGCGGCTAGCATTCACGCGGGAAATCGCCTAGACAAAATCTCTACGATCGATTCTAGGATTAATGGGCATATTCTTGACCTGTGCAATATTACGAGTTCAGTGATATTTATTTCATTCCTGTATCACAATTATTTCGAGAAATTTTTACATAAAATCCCCCTCCATCTAGACCCAAGGGCCAGTTCATTTATAAGTGTGTCGAAGAGCCAAGACATTGACTTTATTTCCGTGTGTCGAGGACACAAGATTATTATTCTGTGCGTCTACGGACGTAGACTTTATTTCCGTGTGTCGAGGACACAAGATTATTATTCTGTGCGTCTACGGACGTAGACTTTATTTCCGTGTGTCGAGGACACAAGATTACTATTCTGTGCGTCTACGGACGTAGACTGATTATTATTCTGTTCGTCTACGGACGTAGACTGTTATTCTGTGTGTCGAGGACACAAGATATTCATTGTAAAGTGTTAAATTCAGTGATAGATAGTCATAGTACTATAGTTATAGGGGCAGTATCGTCGATAATTCGCCAACGAACAGTGACAGGGAATTTAGTACCTGAACAAGCGAATTTAGTAGTCAGACATAAAGTGCATAATAATCCAATTTTTGTATCAGCGCAAGGATGACATCGATGAATGCAGAGGAAGTTTGGAATTCTCAACACTCCGTGCAGATGGCTGATATGAGATAAAGAACCATCCAGTTGGGAATGGCGTCTGATGTTCTTTGACGGGTGACTACAAAAAGAGGTGAGTACAAAATAATATTTTATTATTTGTTAAATTAACTTATGGTTTATGGGACATATTTTTGTAAATATTTTGCTTGTGTGATTAATGTAGTATATTTAGTTTGGATCTGACACACTTTTGTTTGGAAGCAGCTCGCACAATTGTAGTTAATGGAAAGTTCTTTTCTTTGTGTTGTGTTAACTAACGTAGCTATGTGAACGGCCGTGTTCGCCTAGGTTACGAAGTGCGGTTAAAAACGTCTCTCGGAGATATGTCGTGTTTCAGAAGTAGGACTGAATTAATATAATTATATAGTAGATTGGAGGGTAATTAAATTTTGTTGAGACTTATTATTGATCAGATTCAGTGTGATTATTGCCTTTGGAGCAATGTAATTTGTGACGAAGAGTATTCTGCTCTATCGTAAGTTTTAAATATGGTGTTAAATGTTTGCGAGCTCTAATTCAGCAGACCCGTGTGAAAGGCGTTATGTCAGTCCCAGTTGTGTGTATTGTGGTATATTTTTTGTGGTATTACAAGCGGGAATTTCAGCAGAGACTGATTTCTGTCAGCTTGGTACCAGATTCATATTGTATCCTTGCGAGGACAATTATGGATATGTGATTATTGTCTGACCATATGTTGAGTTGGAGGAGATGTTAGTTGCTGTTGATTCCTTGAGATAACAGTCCAGCTGGTCGGCTATTTATATACACTGGAAGGGGGACATGACAGGTATTGAGGAAAGGGTGAGTTGTTGTCACAAGGGCTGGCTGAGTTTCGCAAGCAAGCTCATCATTAGTGGAGTGCACATCTGGCTCCCAAATTAGTTGAAAATAAATATAAATGTGAGAAACTGATCAATGGTAAAATTGTTTAAATAAATGGGAGTTGCCTACGAAACACGATAACCTTCGAAGCGTTTCCCTAACATGCAATTTTGTTAATAAAGTAATCTTAACCACTCAGGTTGTTTGTTGTTGTTGGTTTATTCTATGTTTATTTTCCATGTCAGTGACCCGTGAGTCACGTGCGGCGCTGTGTTTCCTTGTTGTTGAGTATCTGACCATTGTGGCAGCTCATTTGGTTAAGTGTGTCACCACACTAATAAGGGTCTCAGTGAGATGCCTGTAAATAGTAGAGTTGTAATATGTGTGTCAGAGTTAGATTTAAGGATTTTTATTAATGTTATGCCCATATCCATAAACGTTGATTTACGAGATGATTGTTCGTGAGCACCGTGGCTGTTAACCCGTTGTGAACGAATGATCATCCAAGTACTCATTTCTCGTAGATAGTCATCACGCGAACATAAATTCACATGCAAGGTAGTGGAACTAGGATCCACATTTTATTAGAAAAGGGGAGATCCATCTGACTCCTAAAATGTGATAAATATTCCTGTCAGGGGAAAATTCAGGGAGGATTTTTTTTATTATTGTTTGTTTTATTCTTTTATGCACAAATTAGTTATTAAATCTTGTTATTATCTTACGTTTTGTCTCCTTACTTTCTTAGTTATAGTTTTCATCCTATAACCCTTGCCTCAGAACAGCACGTGGTTTGGCGGACGTAAACACCACACTATGAACTGAACGCGACCCCTTGATCTAAGAGTCTTACATAAAACACTGCTATTCTGAAGGGTTCATAGGTGAAAACTGGCGCGGCCAACGTTGGGGCTATTCACTGTGGTGTAACGGGGAGTTTACACATGTCAATAGTGGCGCATTTGAGTAAAACTGGCATGCCGCAAGTGCAGGCAGATATGACAGTATTTAATCACCGGGAAGTGATATTTTATTAAAAGTAGTTGAGGCGAAGTGGATACCGCCAAATGTGTGAAAGATAAATTAAAATCAGGAGTTTGCAAAGTAAAATACGGTGCACGTTGTTGTCTTTTAAATTAAAGTAAAATTAAGATGTGATACCGGGCGCCCAATGATAAAGTTAAAACTAGATTTGTTTAGAAAGTCAAACTCATGGAAATATTAGGAGGCTGTAGCCTGAAATGACAATTAATACTTTGTTAATTAGTCAGTGTTAATATCAGATCAGGATAACTGTTTAATGACTAAATATGTGCTTGGGGTTAAAATTAAATTGAGTAAAACTAGAACTACTCAGAGATGCAATCAACTAATGGGGTTAAAGGTAAAGATAAATGAACTGAGTAGGATAAAGAAATTAAATGTGCATTGGATTTATGTGCGTGTCAAAGGGCATTGGCGTATGCCATTTCCCATATGTCTCATATAAATTATAAAACATGGCAACGGTGGCGCAGATCCAGGAGATCATTGAGAGTGCAGCGAGGAGAACGCAGGAATTGTTGGATACTAAACTAGCTGAACAAAGTGAACAATTACACAATAAACTATCAGAACAGAGTCAATCTATAAACACTAGTATGTTAGAGCAAAATGAATCGCTAAATACGAAAATGTTAGAGCAAAGTGAAGCGTTAAATACAAAATTATCTGAACAAATAAACACTAGTATGTCAGAACAAAGGGAGTCTATAGGCCAATTATCTGAGCAAAGTGAAGCGCTAAAAATTAAACTGTCAGAACAAAGTGAATCGCTAAATACTAAACTGTCAGAACAAAGTGAATCGCTAAATACTAAACTGTTAGAACAAAGTGAATCATTGCGGACACAGTTAAATAACAGTAGAATTGAACAAAATGAATATCAGGCGGAACAAGCTAGGTTATTAAAGAGTGAAATTAATGACACTATAAATTCACAGTTAGAGGCGCAAAATAATAAAAACACGAACCAATTAGCTTCGTTAACCGCAGAGATGAAAGAGCACACAAACCAACAGATGATATTACTGGCCCTTGATGTAAGCAAAAATAATGAGAAACAATTAGAGCAGATTGAAAAAATGGAGAGTATTTTTGATAAAAAAAACTTAGCATTCTCGATGAAACGGTGTTAGCTAAATTAGAGCAGATTGAAATAGCATGCACAATGAATACAAGCGAGGTCAAAATAGCTCAGGATAAGTTGGAAGGTCGATTTAAGGAGATGGAGAAAAGCGGCAGGGTCATTCAACGACAAATATCAGCAGTAGATGAGAACATATCCGGCATAATTAAAGATATGGACCGTCTCGAGATAAAATCAGCGGAACAGTGGAAAAGCCTAGAAACGGAACAAGAACAATTTAAGAGTACATTAGACGAAAGGCTAAGCCAGATAGAAAATAATCAGGATGAAAATAAGAGCCAAATTGAAGAAAAAATAAGCACGATTAAAGAACAGATCAGGAAAGATTGGAAGAAAATGAATATTGATTCTAAAGAGGAAAGATCCACCATTCTTAAAACAGTAGGCGAAAACCACACGCGTATTCAAGCTTTGGAGCAAGAGGTAAAAAATAAACTTAAAGAGCAGACAGACAGGATCATTAAAGCCGAACTCCGCTCATTAGAACAATCATCTATATTTAAAACGGGAGCATTGAAAGACAAGCAGGATGACTCACATAGTTCCCAACCCAGCATAGCAGGAAGTCAGACTCAAGCAGAGAGCCCATTAACAACAAACACGGAAGGATTTCGCAAGAACGTAGATAGGAGCTCAACACCACAGGACGGTCATCAGCCCACACAACTTATTCAAGTAATTCGCTCAAATGACTACAAACCGCAGAAATACACCGAAAATTCAGGGGTAACACCTGAGGCCTTTATCAAAGAGATTGAAGACCACTTTAATGACACTGGGGTACCTGAAGCACGTAGATTGAGAATGATGGAGAGATTTTTATCAGGAAATGTTCTCACCTGGTTTTTAAGTTTCAAATACACATTTGGAACCATGTCAGACTTTAATTTAGCGTTTCTGCGCAAATACTGGTCTCCCGCCATACAACAGAGTTTAAGAATGGAGCTTTACTCTAGAAAATACCAAACTACCCAGCAGACAAAATACTCAGATTTCTTTAACATGCAAATGCTAAAATTTCGCGACCTAGATTACCCATTAAACGAATCAGATTTGGTGATGACAATAGCAAGGCAAATGCCAGTTAATGTACAGCAAGTACTAGTCGCAGCAAACGTTAGTACGGCCCTACATGCAGAGCAGATATTACGGCAAATAGATGAGACCACATCTCATAGTCATTTTAGAGGAGGAAGACAGCTGGAATTAGTCAACACTACAGAGGTCGTAAAAACAAAAGAAGGAAATACTAAAACGCAGGGTACTAATACAAGCACCTCCACACCTAGGCGAAACCAGGAAGAAGGGGAAAACAGACCATATCAGCGTAACGAAAATCACTACAACAATAGATACCAGGGCAACAATAGATACCAACAGAGAGGATATCAACAATGGCGTGATAATCGAAGGAATGACAGGCCTTATGGAAGATACGGTGATTACAATGCCAATCAACGATGGAAAGGAAGGAGAGATCAAAATCAAGGAGATCAACGTAACTATCGAGATGACTGGGATGATAGGCACGCTCAATCACAAAATTACTTAGAGGAGTTACACGCTAGTCAAGGTGGAGAACTAGGAAGATGGGGAAAGGCCATTGGGAACATAAAGAACCCAGATACACATACTGAGGAAGCTGGAAGTCTACTGAGACAAGAGGAATATCAAGGACATAAGCGACAGAAGGATGATGGGAGTCGAAATGGAGCTAAAAAAAATGTTAATTTTGGATCAAGGAGACAGTCTCAAAACACAACAGTCGGAAGTTGAAGATGGATGGATAGTAGCGAACATACAAGAATGGATTGCTTTACCAGAAGACTGCCTGGAGGAGACGGTGAAACCACGGAACGATGAAATTAGGCAATTACCCGTTATTTACGCAAGGATTGGTGGAATTAATATAAGATGTTTATTGGATACGGGGTCACAGATCAGTCTAGTATCGGAGGCCTTGGTTCGAGAGTTGGGACGGACTCAGAATATTCCTGTAATTCCGGTACCACAGCTCAAAGTGAGGGGTGTTATTCCTGAACGCACCGTTACTTGTAAACGTCAGGCATACTTAGAGCTGAACATATTGGAACACACTTTTGGGCAAACATTCATTATCATGGCAAAGATGAATTTCAATATAATTCTTGGTGCAAATTTCATTTGTGACTATCAAGCAGTGATAGATTTACACAAGAATACAGTCAGTTTTAGAGAATATGACCAGCTGAAAAACGTGGGATTGCATATGGATGAAATCACTACCGGAAGAGATGTAAATTCTTGGGCATTGGAAGCAATATCAGAAGAGACGGAAGAGGAGGTACGAAAGGCGGAAGATAACATCGTAGAAGGGGCTGTTGTGGAACTAGATGAGGAGATAGAATCCCAGGAGATATGGTCTTTATTAACAGAAGGAGATAACAGCGATGCACAATTTGAAGAGTTACTACAGGAGCGGCTCAATGACATTCAACTTGGGGGTGAACACAGAAAACAGTTGGAAGAGATTTTAAGGAAGCACAAAACAGTATTTGATACAGTACCTGGAAAAATTTTAAATTTCAAGTACTCTATGCAAGTCGAGGACTGGTCACCTTTCAAAAGCAGATTGTACCCAATTCCTGAAAAGTATCGTGGTCAAGTTAAAATTATTATAGATGAGATGTTAGAAGCTGGAGTGATAAAGAAGACACCTACACCTTATCTAAATGCGATTTTGGCAGTCACAAAACCAAATGGATCTATTAGACTTTGTTTAGATGCCAGAAATCTCAACATGAGACTCATTTTTCCTGAGTATGACAGAGCGCCAATTATCAGAGACGTATTAAAAGGCTTTAAAAACAAGAGCATTTATTCATCAGTCGACCTGACGAGCTCGTTCCACCATCTTGAGTTGGATGAGAAGTCACAGCTTCTAACTGGCTTCTTATTCGATAACCAGACATTTTGTTTCGTCAGAATGCCTTTTGGAGTCAAAACAGCGGGCTGTGCTTTAATCCGAGCACTGGACCGGAACCTAACCGAGGAAGTAAAGGAGATGACGGTGCGATACATTGACGACATTCTGTTGGCATCCGACAACATTGAAACTCACATGGAAAATTTAGATAAAGTATTGGGCAACTTGAATGCATCGAATTTCAAAGTAAACATGAAGAAATCGCATTTCTTCAAGAGCGAGATCTTATATTTGGGTCACGTCATTGACAAGGAGGGAGTGAAGCCAAACCCAGCTAAGATTGAAGCGATAAAGAATTTCCCTACACCTACGAGAGTCAAGCACATTCGGGCTTTCTTAGGCGTAACGGGATTCTTTAAAGAAAACTGTCCAGGTTATACGGAGACTGTAGCTCCAATGCAAGAAATGTTAATGAAAAATAACAAATGGTCATGGAACGCGGAATGTGAGAAGGCATTCCAAGCAACAAAACAGCTATTGGAAAACTGCATTAAATTAGGATATCCAGATTTCAAGCTCAAATTTATAATCCAAGCGGATGCTTCACTAATTGGGATAGGTGCTATGCTCTACCAAGAGGATCCAGCTAACCTGCAGCACAAAACATATTTGGCATTTGTCAGCCGGAAATTGCGTAAGCACGAGCGAAATTATACTGTAACCGAGCTAGAATTGTTGGCCATCCTTCATGCGCTCCAACAATGGAAACGAATAATCTATGGTTACCCGATTGTTGTCAGAACTGACCACAAGGCACTAACAATCTTGTTTAAGACGTCAATGGCAAGCGAACGTGTGACACGTTGGTCTATATACATTCAGCAGTTCAGCATTGAAATTGAACATTGTCCAGGGAAGATGAACGTGATACCGGATGCACTCAGCAGGAACCCAGAGCCTGATAATGAAGAAACAGCGATGGTACAACACTTGGAGTTAACACCGAAGGACCGGGAATTCTTGGAGGAGTTACGTGAGATACAGCGAGAACAGGAAGCGGAACCATGGATGATGCTATTAATTAAATACTTCAAAAAGCAACTACCTACAGGAACACCTGCATTTCGAGAAGCGAAAGCCAAAGAAGGAAGATATGTTTATGTCAACAAGTTGCTGCACAAATGGGTAGATAATGACCACACCAAGTTACGCATATTAGTACCTGCATCGTTACAACGAGGATTGACATGGCATACGCACGAAAGTTACGGTCACGTGGGCTTAGACAAGTGCGAAGCAACTATAGGAGAGACATTTACATGGCCACGTATGAGAACAACTATATGTGACGTCATTACAACTTGTGACCCGTGTCAGAGAACAAAGCCAAATAATTATTTACTGAGGCAATATCCTAGACCATTGCTACCTCAGAAACCATGTGAGCTGCTGGCGATGGACTGTCTTGGTCCAATTCCGAAGGGAAGGAGAGGTTGCCGTCATTTGCTAGTGTGCATTGATGTATTTTCTAAGTTTGTAGTACTATGCCCTATTCAGAAAACAACATCGAAGCAGGTACTCAGTCGCATTCGTAATAGAGTTATTCCAACCCTTGGAAAACCAGAGTTTATATTATCAGATCACGGCAGTTATTTCACAAGCGCCGAATTCAAGAAAGGAATGGAAGACATGGGTATAAAACATGTTTTAAGCAGTATCCGACATGCCCAAGCAAATCCAAGCGAGAGAGTGATTAAATGTGTAACTTCATATTTGAGAATCTTCATTCCGAACGAACACCACAAATGGGTCGATAAAATTAAGGATGTAGAGACATGCATGAATTCTACCAGGCACGAGTCAACAGGACAAATCCCCATGGTCCTACACAAGAACGAATATCCAGTAAGAACGTGGAAAAGCATCATTAACTGTCCACAAGATCCCATGATAGCACCAGACCTGCGAATTGAAAGAACGAGAGCATACATGAGGAAACAAGCAGACCGCAGATTACGGCGAGTAAGAAATAAGAGGTTTCACGGTGATCTTGAAGTCAACCAGCTCGTTTTGGTGAAACGACCTGCTACATCGGACCCAGAAAAGAAAATCTTTAGTAAATTCTGCGAGAAATTCATAGGACCCTATTCTATCGTAAGAAACCTTGGAAATAATGCTTACAGAGTGAAAGAATTGAGCACAGGAACAATGTCAGTTTACAACGCTGCCAACCTAAAAAAATATCGTCGAAGTGAACCATGGTAGCGCCGAAATAATGACGCTGTTTGAATATACGGATGTCCTACTATCAACAAAGTCAACGGGGAGCAGTTGAGTACGGCACGTGATGAAGGAGGAAGTAAAATTGTTGTTGACAATCATCAACAAGGCGAGCAAGGTGTTGCCGCAGGCATCCGAGCGTCACGCAAGAGTGGAAGGGGAAGAGACAAGCAGGATATGAAAACGAGTAAATGCCATTGAAGACAGGAGCGCCTAGACCAAGTAAGAAAAAGGGGTGATTCTGGAAATAAAACAAATTGGCCTACGGAAGTATTGTAAAATTGTCGACTTTATTCCTAAGTTCGAAATTTTGTGAGTGGGAGAGTTGTGAACCCTTTACCCTATGTTGGTTAAATTATTCTACTTTTTATTTCTTCAATTATAAATATTTCAACCAGCATCGTGAAAGTAGCCAGACAGTGATGAGGAAATTTCAAGCATTTGTTGGAGACAGTAGGGACATACCTGCGACAGTTTAACAAAAGGCTAAATACTTGAGCTATGAAAGGAAATAGCATATCTATGTATCACAAGGACAGGTGTGGCTACCTCAATTTTAGAAGCGACGCGCGGTGAGACATGGTTCTGGTATGTTCATTGTGATATTCGCGCCTAGAAGAAATATGATGCAGTAACGTGAATGGCTGATGAAGAAAATAGACACTCCCAAGACGCCAAGATCTACTAGAAACCGCCAAATTATCAGAAAATGGAGAACCAATGAGAAGAGAATGCCTACTTGCGCGCCAACTCCGGCTGGGGTACGCGGCGGCTAGCATTCACGCGGGAAATCGCCTAGACAAAATCTCTACGATCGATTCTAGGATTAATGGGCATATTCTTGACCTGTGCAATATTACGAGTTCAGTGATATTTATTTCATTCCTGTATCACAATTATTTCGAGAAATTTTTACATAAAATCCCCCTCCATCTAGACCCAAGGGCCAGTTCATTTATAAGTGTGTCGAAGAGCCAAGACATTGACTTTATTTCCGTGTGTCGAGGACACAAGATTATTATTCTGTGCGTCTACGGACGTAGACTTTATTTCCGTGTGTCGAGGACACAAGATTATTATTCTGTGCGTCTACGGACGTAGACTTTATTTCCGTGTGTCGAGGACACAAGATTACTATTCTGTGCGTCTACGGACGTAGACTGATTATTATTCTGTTCGTCTACGGACGTAGACTGTTATTCTGTGTGTCGAGGACACAAGATATTCATTGTAAAGTGTTAAATTCAGTGATAGATAGTCATAGTACTATAGTTATAGGGGCAGTATCGTCGATAATTCGCCAACGAACAGTGACAGGGAATTTAGTACCTGAACAAGCGAATTTAGTAGTCAGACATAAAGTGCATAATAATCCAATTTTTGCATCAGCGCAAGGATGACATCGATGAATGCAGAGGAAGTTTGGAATTCTCAACACTCCGTGCAGATGGCTGATATGAGATAAAGAACCATCCAGTTGGGAATGGCGTCTGATGTTCTTTGACGGGTGACTACAAAAAGAGATGAGTACAAAATAATATTTTATTATTTGTTAAATTAACTTATGGTTTATGGGACATATTTTTGTAAATATTTTGCTTGTGTGATTAATGTAGTATATTTAGTTTGGATCTGACACACTTTTGTTTGGAAGCAGCTCGCACAATTGTAGTTAATGGAAAGTTCTTTTCTTTGTGTTGTGTTAACTAACGTAGCTATGTGAACGGCCGTGTTCGCCTAGGTTACGAAGTGCGGTTAAAAACGTCTCTCGGAGATATGTCGTGTTTCAGAAGTAGGACTGAATTAATATAATTATATAGTAGATTGGAGGGTAATTAAATTTTGTTGAGACTTATTATTGATCAGATTCAGTGTGATTATTGCCTTTGGAGCAATGTGATTTGTGACGAAGAGTATTCTGCTCTATCGTAAGTTTTAAATATGGTGTTAAATGTTTGCGAGCTCTAATTCAGCAGACCCGTGTGAAAGGCGTTATGTCAGTCCCAGATGTGTGTATTGTGGTATATTTTTTGTGGTATTACAAGCGGGAATTTCAGCAGAGACTGATTTCTGTCAGCTTGGTACCAGATTCATATTGTATCCTTGCGAGGACAATTATGGATATGTGATTATTGTCTGACCATATGTTGAGTTGGAGGAGATGTTAGTTGCTGTTGATTCCTTGAGATAACAGTCCAGCTGGTCGGCTATTTATATACACTGGAAGGGGGACATGACAGGTATTGAGGAAAGGGTGAGTTGTTGTCACAAGGGCTGGCTGAGTTTCGCAAGCAAGCTCATCATTAGTGGAGTGCACGTCTGGCTCCCAAATTAGTTGAAAATAAATATAAATGTGAGAAACTGATCAATGGTAAAATTGTTTAAATAAATGGGAGTTGCCTACGAAACACGATAACCTTCGAAGCGTTTCCCTAACATGCAATTTTGTTAATAAAGTAATCTTAACCACTCAGGTTGTTTGTTGTTGTTGGTTTATTCTATGTTTATTTTCCATGTCAGTGACCCGTGAGTCACGTGCGGCGCTGTGTTTCCTTGTTGTTGAGTATCTGGCCATTGTGGCAGCTCATTTGGTTAAGTGTGTCACCACACTAATAAGGGTCTCAGTGAGATGCCTGTAAATAGTAGAGTTGTAATATGTGTGTCAGAGTTAGATTTAAGGATTTTTATTAATGTTATGCCCATATCCATAAACGTTGATTTACGAGATGATTGTTCGTGAGCACCGTGGCTGTTAACCCGTTGTGAACGAATGATCATCCAAGTACTCATTTCTCGTAGATAGTCATCACGCGAACATAAATTCACATGCAAGGTAGTGGAACTAGGATCCACATTTTATTAGAAAAGGGGAGATCCATCTGACTCCTAAAATGTGATAAATATTCCTGTCAGGGGAAAATTCAGGGAGGATTTTTTTTTATTATTGTTTGTTTTATTCTTTTATGCACAAATTAGTTATTAAATCTTGTTATTATCTTACGTTTTGTCTCCTTACTTTCTTAGTTATAGTTTTCATCCTATAACCCTTGCCTCAGAAAAGCACGTTGTTTGGCGGACGTAAACACCACACTATGAACTGAACGCGACCCCTTGATCTAAGAGTCTTACATAAAACACTGCTATTCTGAAGGGTTCAGTAAGTTACCGTTTGTTTAATATTTTGTCTTCAAAAAATTAAATAACTGTAATGTTGGTATCAGTGAATGATAATGCCTTTTCAGTAACTTGATTATTTTATGTTATGGAGGTAAATGTTGATAAGTTTGTGTGGTATGAGCATAAGAAACAGAACTATTCAGTTAGCGCCACCTTAAGACTGTAGGGGCCGATAACCTATATGTTAGGCCCCTTTAAAACAACAATTATCGTCATCATTAAGACTGTAAGCTTCTTGAAGGAATATTCATGTTGCTCTACTCAAATAAATTGGGATACTTACTGGAATCCCAGCCTACACATTCCTTCTTGAAGGAATTCTCAGTCTCCAACCAGCGCTGCAAAGGAGCGAAGTATTCGAGTAATCCACTGGCAGACATATGAGAGTGTCCTGTTATCTCCTTCATGGCTTCAGGCCATGGTTTGGACGAACCCAATTGCAGCATACGCCTGGAACACAATAATAATAACAGTATTAATATCGGATGACCTCGAGTGCCGGGTGCAAGCTTTGTTATTTGACACCCAGAGGGTAGCTTGCATGTCGAATTTCATTGTTCCTTGAAGCACTATGAAAGGCAAGGAGGTTAGATATCTAAACTTCTTGAACCCTATAGCGCTTTCTAGTTGAGAAATGGGGAACTTTGTGTTGGCGGAGACTCCCGAGATTAATTTTGCCACTATGAACACGGCCTACTGAATTCAAATGGGTTCCTTGACATGCCAACATCGCATGACATGCGTGTCGTAATTTTTGCCACCTTTTAAAAAAATCACTTACCACGGCCAGGAGCGAACCTGCAAGCTTGGGGTTTGTAGACCGACACGTTAACCAGTCACCCACCGTGGCAAGCATGTATCTGTTACAGGAAAAGTCGATTCTCCAGTAAGAGTTGACTCTCCCTAGGTAAAGTCGACTCTCACTGGTCTTTTCAGTAAAAGTTAATTAAAAGCGGTAAGTGTTCAATTTCGATCAACATTTACTAGTCAGAGTTGACTATACCTAGGGAAAGTATACTCTCACTGTCTTGAGACAGTAACAGTTGACTATTTGCAAGGAAACGGTACTAGCTAATAAAAAACAAATTGGGACGCAAAACCAATACATGAAGAGAGAGAAATGTTTAAGAGAAACTAATAAAAGTAAAAACAAGATGTTCAGTAAAGAACATATAGCCTACTTTCTCCTAAATGCATGGGTATTGTTATAACTCTTTGTCCTTTTCAAGGAGTATGATTGAATGTTGGTTGTAGGAGCTTGTTGAAATACAACGTGCTATAGGGATATTAAACATGAATATGAGGTGCCCTTTGCTAGTGCTACCTCTGTACCAAATTTCGTTCAATTCGGTTTCACCGTGTTTGAATTGATAGGGGGAATCGATTTGCACACATACTTGGCCACCATCTGCAAACTATTGGGCTGATGTTCTTGCAGTTTGGTCAGAATATGTTTCCCACATAAAGATATGGTGTTGCAAAATTAGGTAGAGACTAGATTATTAGGTTGGTCGTAATTACATTTTAGCTGTTAACATTTGGGTGGCCACGATTACGTTTCCATCAAGATAGCGGTGATATAAAACATGACACTGAGGTGCCCTTTGCTAGTGCTACCTCTATACAAAATTTCGTTCCATTTGCTTTCAGCGTGTTTGAATTAATAGGGGGAATCGATTCTGACACAAAGATGGCCGCCATCCGCAAACTATTAGGCGAATGACCTATTAGATTGGTCAAAGGATGCTCCCTCCATAAAGGTATGTAGTTGCAAAATTTGGTAGAGATCGGATGATTAGGTTAATCGTAATTTGATTTAAGCTTTGAACATTCGTGTGGCCGCCATTACGTTTCAGTCAAGATGGCGGCGATATAAAACATGACACTGATGTGCCCTTTGCTAGTACTACCTCTGTACCCAATTTCGTTCCATTCGGTTCCACCGTGTTCGAATTAATAGGGGGAATCAATTTTGACATAAAGATGGCCTCCATCCGCAAACTATTAGGTGAATGACCTATTAGATTGGTCAAAGGATGCTCCCTCCATAAAGGCATGTAGTTGCAAAATTTGGTAGAGATCGGATGATTAGGTTAATCGTAATTTGATTTAAGCTTTGAACATTCGTGTGGCCGCCATTACGTTTCAGTCAAGATGGCGGCGATATAAAACATGACACTGAGGTGCCCTTTGCTAGTGCTACCTCTGTACCAAATTTCGTTCCATTCGGTTCCACCGTGTTCGAATTAATAGGGGGAATCAATTTTGACATAAAGATGGCCGCCATCCGCAAACTATCAGGTGAATGACCTATTAGATTGGTCAAAGGATGCTCCCTCCATAAAGGTATGTAGTTGCAAAATCTGGTAGAGATCGGATGATTAGGTTAATCGTAATTTGATTTAAGCTTTGAACATTCGTGTGGCCGCCATTACGTTTCAGTCAAGATGGCGGCGATATAAAATATGACACTGATGTGCCCTTTGCTAGTACTACCTCTGTACCCAATTTCGTTCCATTCGGTTCCACCGTGTTCGAATTAATAGGGGGAATCAATTTTGACATAAAGATGGCCTCCATCCGCAAACTATTAGGTGAATGACCTATTAGATTGGTCAAAGGATGCTCCCTCCATAAAGGCATGTAGTTGCAAAATTTGGTAGAGATCGGATGATTAGGTTAATCGTAATTTGATTTAAGCTTTGAACATTCGTGTGGCCGCCATTACGTTTCAGTCAAGATGGCGGCGATATAAAACATGACACTGAGGTGCCCTTTGCTAGTGCTACCTCTGTACCAAATTTCGTTCCATTCGGTTCCACCGTGTTCGAATTAATAGGGGGAATCAATTTTGACATAAAGATGGCCGCCATCCGCAAACTATCAGGTGAATGACCTATTAGGTTGGTCAAAGGATGCTCCCTCCATAAAGGTATGTAGTTGCAAAATCTGGTAGAGATCGGATGATTAGGTTAATCGTAATTTGATTTAAGCTTTGAACATTTGTGTGGCCGCCATTACGTTTTCGTCAAGATGGCGGCGATATAAAACATGACACTGAGGTGCCTTTTGTTAGTACTACCTCTGTACCAAATTTCGTTCCATTCGGTTGCACCGTGTTCGAATAAATAGGGGGAATCGATTTTCACACAAAGATGGCCGCCATCCGTAAACTATTACGCTGATGACCTATTGGTTTGGTCAAAGGATGCTCCCCCATAAAGGTATGTTGTTGCAAAATTTGGTAGAGATCGGATGATTAGGTTAATCGTAATTTGATTTAAGCTTTGAACATTTGTGTGGCCGCCATTACGTTTCCGTCAAGATGGCGGCGATATAAAACATGACACTGAGGTGTCCTTTGCTAGTGCTACCTTTGTGCCAAATTTCGTTCAATTCGCATTCACCGTGTTCGAATTGATAGGGGGGGACAGACATTCAGAGTACACACACTCACACACACACAGACACACAGACACACACACACACAGACTCACACACACACATACACACACACAGACAGACACACTTTTTTTCGCCCTGTGTTGATCTCATAAGTCTACTTTCATTTTTTGCAAAAATCGAAAGTAGGCTAAAAACCGTTATAATACTGTACATAAAGTGATAGAAATATTTATCCTTGATTACAGCAAGGTAAAGATGTGTGACACTTTGAGCTGCAAAGTACACTTTTCTTCTTGCACATGCACTTCATGGATTCGCATTTAGTGTTGCTAGGACTTTTGAAAAAAACCTTGTCCACTTCCAAGTGATTGTGAAGTTGCAACAGTCCTCACAGCTATTGTTTTATCCATAGAAACTTCATTTTCTTGGATAATGTTCGTAGGACATTAAATTTACTGAATTGAGACCTGAAAAAATGTAATCATTGACATCTGAACAATTTAATACTTTGGGCAGCTAGAGAGAGGAGAGATATATATCTTTTATTTTAGCTTTGAAAACTTACCCTGGGAAAAGTTGCTTTAGAATTCCATTTCTCGTTCCAATTCGATAAAAGCCATCATCGACAACCTCCAGTACCACGCCAAGGATAGATCGAGTATCTCCATTACCGCGGTCAACATCGGGGATAGGAATTCGAACTGATGTTCCTTTTTCTACTGGCGGATGAATGTGATCTGATATTTTTTTCATGCGTTTAGCTTGTTGTTCTAGACAGTAGAAAGCTTCATTTCTCTGTAACTTGATGTCCTCAGTAGATTTGTCCAGGTCAGTGATGAGATAATCACTATCATCTAAGAGCTTTTCACCACTTGATATATTTTGGTTTGTTTCATTTTCATCAGGATTTCCATTCCCGTTACTTCCAATTTCGTTTTCTTGTTGTTGCTGAATGTGATCAATTGCGCATTGAAGATCCTCTTCTGTTTCTAAATTTGCCAGTACCTAAGTTGGTAGTTTTGAACTAGGCAAGCCGTGTCTCGGGGGCAACCGAACATTGCCTCATACGGGGATCGTTTTATCCCACTAAGCAAAGCACTGTTTTTCATAAGTTGAATAAACTTTAAGCCTTCACTCCATTTTGATGTTTTGTGGTCTTGCATCCAGGTGGTTATCATATTCTCTATGTCCTGGTTGGCTCTTTCGACGCTACCTTGACTCTATGTCGTGGTTTACCGTGCACCATTTTGAAGTTCGGCCATGTATTAACCAGACTGTCAATAATATAATTGTATTAAAAAATTCTCTCGCATTGTCTGATTGTATAATACAAAGAGCGCCTAACAAAGTAAAAAATATCAACGATATTATTACACACTTAAAACTAATTATTTAAACGTAAATTAATCTTTTGTCACTATTGCACAACAATAAAGAGCCGAGTAATGACGAATGGCAACTGCCTGCTGTGTAGTGGGGTAATAAAACAGAGAATTGTTCTGATCTATAATGGTCGGTCCAATAATGGAAGTACGAGTCCAAACAATCGCAATTTTTTAATAATCATAACAAGGTTTGGCGCACTCGGTTACATTTTCAGAGCAGCATCTGTGAATCAACTTTTACTAAACCACAGCAGGCATAGTTCACTCTCCCTAGGAAAAGTTGATCTGTGTGTTTTAAATCAACTGTTACTGATACTTTCAGTAAGAGTTGACTCTGCCTAGGGAGAGTCAACTCTTACTAAGAATCGACTTTCCCTGTAACATATCGATTAATCAGATTAATTTTGAGCAACCCATGCATGGCAGTATTGCAAACATGACTCTACACGTGCTGATATATTTAAAGTTTAACGTCCATACTATCTATTGAATTTCAACCAAATTTTGTATGTGCATAGTGTACTTTAAGAGATGGAACAGCTACTCAGAATCACCAGGATTTCCAACTGTCGATAAATGCTCTCTAAAATGTTGACCCTAGTCTCAGTAGATCAGAAAGTACATTTTTCAAACTTATAGAACATAATATTCCAGTTTATCTTAGAGCAACCCACACATGGTAGTGATGCCAACATGATTCTATGCATGCTCATCAGTTCAATGTTTGTCAGCACGAAACTTTCATACTAACGAATGGATTGCATCCAAATTTTGTACGTGCTGTGTATGATTTAGGGCATATGACTGTGCTTATTATAAGAGTCAGCAGGGCTACAAAATGTGTATAAATAATCTCAAATCCTTTGAACCCCAGATTCATTTCCTATACTAATATAATAAAGATGAAGAGTTTGTCTGTGTGTTTGTGTCGTTAAACGCGCTAATCTCTGGAACTACCAGTCGGATTCGAAAAAATATTTTTGTATATGATAACCAGATTCAAGAGGAATAGTTTAGGCTATGTTAAATTTCGGACAGACCACTCCATTCCCTGCATTTAGGCCCTTTTGCACAAATCTACACCGCTTCACCGATCTAATAACTTGACGGACATATTGTCGCTAGGCGACAACGACTAACACTGTATCATGATAGTCAACGCCGCACTACTATAATAATTATAATATCGTATGGCCTCGGATGCCGGGTGCAAGCTTTGTTATTTGACACCCAGAGGGTAGCTTGCATGTCGAATTTCGTTGTTCCTTGACTATGAAAGTCAAGGAGGTTTGATGTTAGATATCTAAGCTCCTTGAACACTATAGCGCTTTCTAGTAGAGAAATGAGGAACTTTGTGTTGGCGGAAACTCCCGAGATTAATTTTGTCATTATGAACTCGTCCTACTAAATTCAAATGGGTTCTTTGACATGCCAACAACATCATATGACATGCGTATCGTATTTTTGCCGCCTTTAAAAAAATCAATTACCACGGCCAGGAACGAACCTGCATTCTTTTCGTTAGTAGACCGACACGATATCCACTCACCCACCGTGGCAAGCTGCCTCACTACTGATGGACAGGTTCTCACTAGGCAACAACGATTTACTCTGTATCATGATAGTCCGGTAAAATTTGCTTGGGAAAACTGGCCGATTGACAATCAAGGATTGTATTGGACTGTAGTCTTATCTATGCTATCGTATGCACAGTAAATCAGCATATTAGCAAATTGTAATGTAATGCTATCCTCTCAGAGAAAAATAGTGGCAAACATTCCTACATTCTCCTATCACCGTTATGCAGTTTTCATGTGTAGACAGTTGTTATTTCATTTGCGGAGCTTAGACATGGTGGTCATGTTGCCCCGTGTACATGGGTGTGTGTATAGAATGTTTGTGATAACCTGCGTTATTGTGGTTGTTGCACTAGCATGTGTAAATTGGAGATAGGATATGGTATTTGAAGCCATTTCTCAGAAGTTACTCAAGGATTTATTGGACTGTAGTATTCTCTATGCCATCGTATCCACAGTTAATGTTTCATTTGCGGGGCTAAGACATCGTGGTCATGTTGCCCCGTGTACATTGGTGTGTGTGTAGAATTTTTGTGATAACCTGCGTTATTGTGATTGTTGCACTAGCAAGTGTAAATACGGTATAAAGCTCAATGTTGGCTTGTCTGTCTGTTATTTATACCAATCTACACCATTTCTCCGATCTGATCCAAAATGTGTATTCTTACACTTTGGAAACCTGCGAGTAACACTGTCTACATGCAATTTCGGACAGACCACTCCATTCCCTACATTTAGGCCCTTTGTCACAAATCTACACCGTTTCACAGATCTGAACCAAATTTTACATACCCTTTGGAACCCGACGAGTAACACTGTCTACGTGAAATTTCGGACAGACCACTCCATTCCCTCCATTTAGGCCCTTTGGCACAAGTCTACATCGTTTCACCGATCTTAACCAAACTTAATGTACGGTACTTACCCTTTGGAACCCTGCGGGTAACACTGTCTACTTGATATTTTGGACAACTCTCTCCATTCGCTACAGTAGGCCGAAGCTGGTGCAGGGGCTAATGGGCAAGATGGCAGCCGGGCGCAACCACTCTATGGTATTCTTAGCTGGGTCAGGGGCTAATGAGCAAGATGGCCGCCACGCGCTACCACACTCTTTAATGGTGGGCTTTTCAAATCAATATTTATTAGTTATTAACTTATACATTTTTATTTATTTAATATTTAATTTATTATTTTTACCACAGGGCATACACACAAAATGGTCACTGCACACAACCACTTACACATATGGCAAGCTAACCTAACCTAACCTAACCTAACCTAACCTAACTTCACCCAACCTAACGTCACCTAACCTAACCTAACCTAACTTCACCTAACCTAACCTAAAATAACCTAACTTGAAAGTGTGAGCAAATATGAGAGCAAAAAGTGGTAGCAAAAAGTGAGAGCATAAAAAGTGGGTGCGAAAAGTGGGAGCACAAATAATAAACTTAGTTATAACCTAACCTAACCTAACCTAACTTAACTAACCTAACCTAACTTAGGCCCTAGGCAGTGTCTTTTATTTCACATACTCCTCTTTCTAATCATATTTTTCAATTCGTTTGTAAATTACATGTGTCAGTACTGTAGATAATAAATAGCCGTTTCCCTATTCATTATTGTCATTATCATTACGGGAAAATGACCTGAATGCTACGTTCATTATACCGTACTATTTATCACTCCCACCCCCACCGCCACAAAAAGTTATATTTTAGTTTAAGTATTATGTGCCAGCTCTGTAGTAGTATTCATTATCATCCATAAAACAAACAAATCCACCGGGCGAAGCATGGGCACTAGTGCTAGTCTAGAAATATATGTACGGAATAGGCATACACTTCAAACTTAACAAACTGTAAGTGCAAGATGTTTTAGGTATATAGAGAGTAAATTACCAAAGTTAGTGCTGACAACATAATTCTATGCAAGCTTATAACTGCAGGTAACTTCCATTCTAAAAAATGGAATTCAAACAAATTTCGTATGAGTATGTATGTCACGAGAGATATAACGCAGCATATTTTTATAATCATTACGGCTACCAACTCTTGATAAATGCTCTCCATATATTTAACCTTAGTCTCAATATATTTCAATGCCGGCAAACAGTTTATAACTTGCCATAATTTTGTACATTCGTTTTGATCAACCCATGCGTGACAGTGTTGCTAACATGATTCTATGCGTGCAGATAGGTTCAATACTTAACTGCAAGTAACTTCCATAACATTGAATGGAAAACTTAACAAATTGTGCGCATTTTCAGAGCTATCAACAACCTAATAACTCTCTCTGAGCATTTGAGCCTGAGACTCTCAGTATGTCAGAATTCATAGAAGGAAACTATTTGAAACACATTGTAGTGCTCTATTGGCTCAGGTATACTTCAAGCGAATCATAAATGCCAGTATTACCAACCTAATTCCACAGTTCTATATAAGTGTATAGAGATTAATCATTGATATGAATATTAAATTTTAAGAAAAAGAGGTTCTTTATTTCATTTGCATTCATTTTATATTTATTGATTTTCATCGTGAATTCTTTCCTCAAGACTGAGTCGATACCATTTAGAAACGTATTCAAATCCTCTGGTGAATCGACCAAGATGACAGTAGCATCAGGGAGAAAACTCTTGGGTAAATTGTAAATCTTCGACCAAATTAAATGTTCATTCTTTTCATAAGTTGTTTACTCTCTATTTCTGTTGATTAAGAGAATATTAGTACATTCTACACAAGTAAGTAATTTGCCAAATTTCCAAATGGACTATCAGTAAAACCCCCAAGCGACAGAATAAGCAAGATATCTCACACACAAAAATGTAGTAAAATACGACAAAATGCTTGTTATTATCTTCTGCAGGTTAGCGGAGTTCTTCAGCATTAATGTAAATTGATGACATTCTTAGAAAAATAACATTTCACCTGAATTAAACTACCAATCACAAATATCTTTAAAATGAAATTCATTTACACTACAACATTCGTACATGCACACGACCTCAGCTTCGCAACTCGTGGTGAAGGACAATCTAACGAAATGATTCCTTCATCCAAAAAAATAAAAAATTGACTGGGATTCGGAAGAAAAAAATGGGAGCGCCGTATTAATGATCGAAGACTGTTGGTAGAGCCCGACACACCAGTCTCCTCCGAGACATGACCGGGGAGGCATGACCACCGAACAGTGGGATGAGTGGGACTATCCTAGTTCGGCTGATCGCTCGCGTCACTTTTGAAACCGAAACGAAATACCACGCGCGCCGCTGGATAAAGTTTGGCTGGATACGGTCACTGCATATGGGTAGGTTGAGAGGGGGCATTTTCCTGAATATATAGAAATATGAATCACAATTCTACGCCCAGTAGTTTACTTTTTGTGTTATTTTGAAATTATTTGAAAGAGGACACTACTCGTCGATCATTAATCACTCGCTCCTAGCTGCTGCAGAGTGCACGAGGCTATGCAATGTTGCCAAGTGGTTGCACAACGACGGGGTGGGTGAGCGAAGCCCTCCCTCCATTGCGTTAGCATTATGTTCCCACATTCAAGTCCAAGAGGAAACTGAACGATGTTGCAACATCGGTACTCGGGGAGGCAGGAAGTGTCACGTGTTTCAGAAAAGTCGTGAGGGAACTAAAATGCGTTATTGCGTCGCGGCAGAGACTGGTGTGTTGGACTCTAAAATACAAATACCGGTCACACACACCATCTATCGGCGGTCTGGCACATAAATCGTAAAAGATTATAGTTCATTCGTAAAACCCTAAAACATTACTGATATTCCGTAAATTTTACGGAAACACGTACAAGCCAGCCAGGTATGTCCACAAATACCTGGAATTTAAAAAACATTGACATTGAAAACTTCACTACTTAAAATAATTAATCAGATGAAAGTCGCCTCCGTGGTGTAGTAGTCAGCGTGCTTAGCTGCCACCCCGGAGGTCCGAGGTTCGATTCCCGGCTCTGCCACGAAATTTGAAAAGTAGTATGAGGCCTGGAACGGGGTATACTCAGCCTCGGGTGGTCCAAATCAGTAGAGGGTGTTCGATTCCCACCTCAGCCATACTCGAAGTGGTTTTCCGTGGTTTCTTCGGGCAAATGCCGGGATGATACTGTACCCGTCTGATCTGCGGAAATACAAGGTCATCATCCGTACCAGCTCAGTTCCGGGGGTGTACCGTTTATCCCCACCGTCTGACCAAGTATTTATAATGTGAACAATAAGGATGTACAAGCTATAAAGAAAACTAGAACACGGTCTACCATAATTACTACTTTAATTCATTAAAAGAACTCAAAAACACACATAATTACAACACAACATAAAACAGTGGCGAAAATATACCACAACTTCAATACACAAATGACCCCAATATTTGTCATTGAGTCTTGCTTTATGATTCTTCTTGGATTTATTTATAATCCACGTCATTACATCTTATATTTCTTTATTGACATTTCAATATTTAACCCTTCTAATATGGGGTATCTTTAATTTGTTCTTCGCTGAGTCTCCACCTTGTCAGGCTTCGACCTCAGGACATTTACATTACACAAACAATGCCTTCATTTAGCCATACATTTTAGGATTCTATATCATTCTACTTTATTTGAATCACTCTCTTTCTTCTCCAGATATTCTAAAAACATAAATTCTCCCTCAAACATAACTATTTACCCACTTTACTACAAGTACCATCCATTGTAACTACTTTTTATTGTAACCAAGGTGCACCTTAGAATTTAGCTTCATGGAACCCGCATTCCCTGGAGCTCAATTCTCATGATTTTTCTTAACCCGTTTCATTATTTAGGGAAAGGAACCAATTCTCACATTTGAATGCATTTTATTTATATCATGAAGGTTATTAGGCGCGAAGACCTCTCCACGCATAATAACCACATTAGCAGGAATATACTTCTGCCTCTTAAAGTTCATTTAAACAAGCTTCACAAACCTAGCCTTTATTTGATTCTTTTACTGACTCAGTGACGGACTTAACGAGTCTGCTCGGCTCCGTGCCTGACCGTAATAAATCAACTCTGCTTGCCTTAAGAGGGCAGCAAGCGGCCTGTCTTACCACAACAACTAGCGACCTTGCCCCATTAATTCAGAAACCATATGTCTCGCTTCCTCTATGACGGCCACATTTCCTATTCTCTTTATTACAGACTGCTTACAGTCTAATTATCATTTAAGTTTACTAGTGCATTGTTCAGAGGAGCGTTCTATGCTACCAGGAGTTTTAACTTGTACGTATTTTCAGCCCGTATTGGCTCCAATTACATTTTTGCTGCGGTGGGAATTCAAAATATAGCGAACCAGTCCAGGAGCGCCATGCCCTGTCTGGTTGCTTGGCTAGATTAACGCGAGATTGGGAATCAATTTCACCGCAATTCGGTTATCTGCCTACACACAATCATCCACCCAGACTTACGACAAATATTCCATCACGCGCACCCTGACTGCGTGAGAATCATCAACACATTTCAGTAGTGAGAAGTACAGTCACTCCGATTCAATAATAATGGCATATAAAACCTGCCCCGGTTTATTTCGACGACTTCCCGACAGTCTTAACGCTCGTCCTACTTGCACATAACGTCATTCATTGTAGAGCCCTACCTGGAGCTTACATTTACTTCAGCCTTTATTTGGCGACAATTATATATATTTTCAAAACTTGGATCTTCGATTATTTCAATCATTTCAGTTCGGTATCCTCTCAAGAATAGCGAACCTACTTATATTACTCATTACTTCATTTACAGTGGTCCATTCCTATGTACTTTATTTATTATTTAGGCCTTAACGCCTTCATTTTTTCATTTACTAAGGTCACATGCCTTTATATATTACTTTAGCGTATATCTACCGTCCGTGGTTCATTTAAAACTTTAATTATTTGTTTCAACTTTCAACTTTCAGTTACATTTCGACTTTCGTTGACTTTATTTATTAGCTTACTATCTCACTCGCATATTATTACGTTATATTAAACTTTATTTCCTTTTTATTTTGCATTAACCTTCACTGATCTTTACTATTCATTTATTCCATTAACAACAATTTAATTCGGTTCCTTCCCACTTTCAACATTATAATTGCTTGCGTGCATTCGGGTTTCTATCTTTCTTTCTTTCTTTCTTTCTTTCTTTATAAAAACATATAATTCATTTACGCGGCTCTTATAATTCTGTCCGGTCTTTACAAATTGCATTTTCATTATGACACTTTAACTGTTATCACTTTGCACATAATATTTTCACATTGGTACTTTCAAATTTGGATGCACAATGGTTCAATATAATACAATTCATCTGTACTCACCCCATCTTGTAGTTATGGATCTCTCCCGTGAAAGATTTCACCCATATTGTCGTAATTTAGAACATTTTACGACCAATATGACACAACACAAACAATCTTTCCACAACACACGTGGTTTTCACTTGGCTCATTATATTTACAGAAATACATATTATTTTTCCCATTCTTGGGGACACTTATACACACAAATATATAACCCTTTAAAATAATCACTGAAATACACTTCACACGTGTTTTAACCTTTAATTACTCACTAATAAACACTTCACACGTGTTTTAAAACCCTTAGGGTTTAGTCCTATTTATTCCTACTAGCGGACCCGTGCGAGAACTCTCGCATAATGGATTGTGTGTGTCCCCATGTGTACAGACTACCCGCTCGGTTTAGTGCTCTGCGGGCTGTAGGCAACAGATTTCTCGCAGGGGCTATCGTCTTGTTTATTTGTTTAAAAGCACTTTATAAACAAATAAATTATTTCCGTTGACTTTTCAAGAAATGCAAGATTTATCCTGTACTATTGAGACGATTTGGAAGATTTTGGTACAAACCACACCTTCTAACTCCTTCTCGTTTAGGAGCTTGAGTTTTGTGATACATACACCTTAGTCTTAGCGTATTATATAATAAGATATTAATTACAGTGGATTACACCTTGTGTAATTGTCTCTGCCGTATCTCAGGACGCGAATGTTGATTTTCGAAAACATTCCTAGACGACGGTCTTGTTCCTTTCCTAGTACTGGTTACACGTTCTATCCCTGCGACAACTCCTTGGTTCGGACCCCTGGTCTCGACTCAAAGATATATCGGCTTCCCCAACGTTTAAACTCACTGGTTTAATAACTTAACGTGGCTCTTTATTTCGGCAACGTCTGGTTGCAAAATTCGTAACTTTTGAACTGTTCCTGCTTCTAACAAAGTTCGCATTGTTCGCTTTCAATTTTCTGTACTTTTTCTTACTTCGCCTGCGTGTATATTTTATTCTTAAGCGTGTATTTTCACTTTGCTTCGCCACTCGTCCTATATCTTCATGACTTTCCATCAAAGACCATGAGATTCTATTTCTGTCCTAACACTAGCGATACTGTTTTAGCTAACGTGTTTCGACTGGACCTAACTGTGCACTTCTGTAGCGTACTTGTTCGTTTATACTCACGACTTTACGTTCGTAGAGTTCTGCTGTATTCGGCGCCTTCCCGTGGTCTCGAACTAACGTACTTGTTCTACTTCGACGACTTGTTACTGGATCAAACTACGTGGCCCTCCCTTGAGATTCCACGTTCGATTTAATGTACTTTTGGCGCAGCATCAAGACCCACTTAGACTGGCTCGAATTGAAGACTTATTACCGTTGACGACACAGCGTATACGGCGAACTGGTGATGCGATCCAGCGTCTCCTCCTCAGAGGGATCTGTAAGCTGAATACCTTCTGGCTCACGGCCCCGCTATTTATTCAAAACTCACCAAAAAAATTACTTTGCCGTCCTTCTCAAATCTATCTTTTGAAGCAAATGTCGTACGTTCGTAGAAAAATGTTCTTTTTGCTCCTCATGACCTAAACGTTAAAATTTCACTTTAATTTTCAAAAATCGATCACAGCAATAATTTTATAAAAAATTAAAAGCGCTCCTGCAGTGTGTGGGTGTAATTCTTCTTTGCCTCCTACTACTAGCGACTGGCTTGCTCCTCCCAGCATTAGGTAGTCTAAATCAGCACTTTTCTCCTGTACATTTATTAACGATTTTTATACTCTCTACATTCCTAACTCCCAGAGTTATTTTGATTGGCGTGCCAAAACTTGTATAAATTTACATGGTTTCCAAGAAAATAGGTTATTTCACAACATTACAGTGTTGGGCTGCAATACAGTGTTGCCAATAAACCGCTGACTGGGCTCCGGCAGTGGATCCCCGGTCTGTGTACATGGCTAAAATTTCCTATGCGTGCGTGTGCTCACGAGTCAGACGCGGCTTGCATCCGATAACTCAGATAGTGGACATTTATTGCCTTGAGGCATGCGTGAGTTTCTTCACATTGCCTTACTACTGGCCTGTATGCATCTCAAAGTCTTATGAATATTCCTTCCTTTCCATGACTTAAATATCATAGGTTCGACCTCTGTCCCCATCAGATGGGTACAATACCTACTCCTTCCCTCCATCCCTCTTCCTTGTCTATCCCACCCATTCTTCCCATCCCGTCCCATCCCTCATGAGGCCCCCTGTTCGCTTTGCAGGTGAGTCCGCATAGGCGAGGCGCTAGTCCCACCTCCCCAGTTGTACCCCCCGACCCGATGTCAAGCTCCAGGACACTGCCCGTAGAGGAGGTATATGTGGGATCCCTAGCTGAGTCCGTGGGAAAAGCCTACCTGGAGGGTAAACTGACGACGAAAAAACGAAAGAAAAAAAACATCAATTAGATGGAAGGCCTGTTTAATTGAACACCATAATATTATGTTAGCACTTACTTGAGTAAGGCACCAGCATCTGCACTGCGGTAGATATCACATTGATGAAGCGGCCGCTCATTCGCGCAGGTGGGGTTGAACTGGCCTGCTTCAATGCAGAGGGCACGGTGGAACTGGAACTGGATAATGGTGCTGATGAAATACCTGCACAAAGTTAATAATAGGGTCGAGTTAGTTCCTTTGTTACAGTACCTTGCAAAAATTAGTAACAACCTTACAGTTACAATTGTCAAGGTAACAAAACGCTATTTTTCGTTACTCTTGTATAAACAAGTAGTTCCGTGAAGAGCTATATAGCCTATTTTCATATATCCTACTTATGTTTATAACCTCTATCAACATACAAATTTTCAGTTTGAATGCTGTAATAGATTCCTAGATATTGAGAACCGTCTAAATATTTCGGATGGTCAAAATGTTGGATTTTGATATATGGGCCTTAGAGTTATGTACTACTACAAGCAGATTATTGTGTAGGTGCATTATTTAAACTTCAATCGCATGATTAGGACACAATAAATAAAAACGAGATTTTAAAATTACGCACAGCTGTCATCTTGTGGTTACGAAAATAATTGAAATGAATTAGATGCCAGTGGATTAAAATGTATACGAGTATAAGCATATACCGTACCAAGTTTCACTGCGTTCGGTTGATTAAATCGCGAGAAAAGCCCACTGAAATGTTTCAAAGACGCTTGGTCGCCATGTGCGTTTTGTTGTAAACAAGTTTTTGAAAGTCACATAGATGAACTTCTAGTAGTGCCCTTTATAACCATACAATATTTCATGGCGATATGAGAAATAGTTTCGGAGATATAGAATGCCGGTGAAATATTTCGCACAGCCGCCATGTTAGATTGGTGAGACGTAATACAATTTGAAGGGCACGGTCGGGGTCGACCAAAATAGTACTATGACCATACCGAGTTTCATTGAAATCTCTCCAGCCATTTAGAAGTTATTAGGGGGACACACACACGGACGCGCGCGCACCCACACACACACGCAGACAAAAGGTGATCTAATAAGCCTATTTTTTTCATATATGAAAATAGGCCAAAAATATAGCTGCTTAATAACAATTTCCCGCTAATATAAATTACTTGATTTGAACGCAATAGTGGATTCCAGTAATATGGGAAACCAAAATGAGCTATCACAAAACACTACAACAACCTGGCACATCTCGTGCTTTAAAAATATTAAATTTCATGGTAAGTGGATAGTATTCTCTTAAAATATAAAATATTTTGTAACTATAGGCTAATAATAATAATATAAAGTAATAATAATAATCATAATAATAATAATAATAATAATAATAATAATAATAATAACAATTGCCAATTTTGTCCAGCGATTGAATCCATTAAAAACTCCATGAAATTGCACCCAAAACCAGACTCCAAATCTCATACCAAACAAGTAGTTCCGTGAAGAACTATACGGTCTATTTTCATATATCCTACTGATGTTAATTGCCTCTATCAACATACAGTACAAAATTTCAGTTTGATTGCTATTATAGATTCGTAGATATTGCGATCCGTCTAAATATTTCGGATGGTCGCCATGTCGGATTTTTATATATGTAGCTCTTAGAGTTGTGTACTATTACATGAAGATTATTGTGTAGGTGTGCTATTCGAACTTCATTAGCATGATTAGGACACAAGAAATGAAAATTAGATTTTAAAATTTCTCATAGCAGCCATCATGACGTTATGAAAACAATTGAAATAAATTAGATGTCAGTGGAATAGAACTTGTATAAGCATTTACCGTACCAAGTTTTACTGCGCTCGGATGGTTAAATCGCGAGAAACGTCCATTTAAATATTTATAATTCACGTCACCGCCATGTTGCATCTGTGCTCACCAGGTTATTGGAAGTCCCATAGGTGAACTTAAGTTCATAGCCTCTATCAACATACAAAATTTCAGTTTGATTACTATCATAGATCAATAGATATTGAGAACCGACTAAATATTTCGGTTGGTCGGCATGTTGAATTTTAATATAAAATTAAGGCCATGGAGTTATGCACTATTAGATGACGATTTGTGCGTAGGTTCATTATTCAAACGTTCACTTCGATCGCATGATTAATACACAAGAAATAAAAACTTAATTTTAAAATTGCACACAGCCACCATCTTGAGATTATGTGAACAATTGAACTAAATTAGATACCAGTGCATTACAACGTGCATAAACATTTGCTGTACCAGGTTTAATTGCATTTGGATGGTTAGATCGCGAGAAAAGTCAATTTTAAAGTTTCGACTTCGCTTGGCCGCAATGTTCGTTTTGTAGTTAACAGGTATTTGAAAGTCGCATACGCAAACTTCTAGTGGTGCCCTTCATCACCGTACAATAATTCAGGGTGATATCAGTAATATATATAGAATGCCGGAGAAATATTTCGCACAGCCGCCATGTTGGATTGAAGAGACGTAATAAAATTTGAAGGGCACGGTCGGCGTCAACCAAAATAGTACTAAGACCTTACTAAGTTTCATTAAAATCGCTCCAGCCGTTTAGAAGTTATTAGGGGGACACACACATACGCACACACACGTACACACGGACAAAAGGTGATCTCATAAGCCTATTTCTTCATGAAATTAAAAGAGGCTGAAACCCCAGTTCATGGATGGATCTCATCGGTACATGGATAAACAACCTTTGGTAACTCGGTTCGGTAAATTAATTCAAGTTGTTGTCGTTGTTGTTGTTGTTGTTGTTGTTGTTGTTAATGTATTAAGGGGCTTTGCAACATCGTGGTCATCTGGACCCATGTACTTGGGTGTGTTTGTTGAATTTGTCTGATAACCTGTGTTATTGTGATGGCTGTATTAGTGTGTGTATTTGCAATTCCGGTAAGGATTGGGAAGGAAGCGGCCATGGCCTTAAGTTAGGAACCATTTGCCTGGAGTAGAAGTGGGAAACAGCGGAAAACCTCTTCCAGGATGGCTAAGGTAGGAATCGAACCCACCTCTTCACACTTTGCCTCACGAGGCTGGGTGTACCCCGTTCCAACCCTTAGACCAGAATTAAATCTCTTGGTAGAGCCGGGAATCGAACCTGGGCCAAGCATGCTAGCCACTACGCAACGAGGCGGACTAGTAACTCAAATGTCTAATTTCAAATACCTAGGAGAAATTATCCAACTCTCAGGCCTAAATCGTGATTTAAACAAAGAGTGAACCTCTAAATTGCAAAGCACCTACAGAATCACATGGAACAGGTATAATAAGAAATCCATCTGCCTTTAAGCAAAGTTACGACATTACATCACGGTAATCAAACCAGAGGCACTATATGCCTTTGAAACACTGACCATTGTGGGCACTCCACTAATTAAAGATACACGTATAAAAAAAACAAGAAGGAAAATTTAAAATCAGCATTTTCTCGGAATGCTGATAAAGCTTCTGGTATTTCTTTTTCATCCCAACTGGGCCAACAATTTTCTTCAATATTTTTCTTTCTTGGTATATTGGCTTTCACAGGCAGTGAATTAAAACTCACACAAGACACGGCACAAACCTAGAAAAATTGCTGAGTTTTAATTAGTTAGTTATTGTTGTTTTAAGGGGCGGAACTACGAGGTCATCTGCCCCTCTTAACACAGATTAAAGAATAGACTACAAATTTGGAATTGAATTTAACTTTTAGAGGTGGAAACCTAAATTTGAAAAGACCTAAAATGAATAAAACAAAAAATTAAATAAAAATAATAATTATAGTCATTAACAAAATTTAGGGAAAAACAAAAAACATTATTCAAAAACGAACAAGTCGTTGAGTCAATTTACACTGGAAAATTTAGATTGCAGACCCTAACCCACTCTCACTTATAAAGCGGATAACGCGATCAGCAGCCACCGCGTCATCGGCTAATATAAGTTTGAGTGTCATCTGCAAACCAAGGTTTCTTCGTAAGTCAGCAAGATCCACACACTCGGTTAAAATGTAGGCCACGGTGAAAATGGCTCCACAGGCACAAAGTGGGGGGTCTTCCCTTCTCATCAGATACGAGTGGGTGGATCTTGAATGACCTATCCTTAGCCTACAAAAAATGACGGACTCTCTCCGTGACCGGAAAAAGCTCCGCCACACGCGAGTAGTTCCCTTGATCGCTCTCAGTTTACTAGGCAGTGGGTCAGCTAGCCACTGACTCTCCCAAAAAGCCAGAACTTGTAAGCGTAACTGAGAGCGAATATCTATAGCGAGTACCCCCATTGGTCGAGGTGGTAGTGATACCGCCTCTTTTGCAGCTTGATCCGCTAATTCATTTCCCGCAATTCCCATGTGGCTTGGAAGCCACAGAAAGGCGATTCGAGTGTCAGCCCGGCTAGTAGGTCATGGATTCGCTGCACTAGGGGGTGTTGCGGGAAATATGTATCAATTGACTGCAATGAACTCAAAGAGTCGGTACACACGAGAAAGTGGATTCGTGCATCCTGTAGTGCAAACTGCAGAGCTTCATAGATGGCAACGAGCTCCGCAGTAAACACAATACAGGCCTCAGGCAAAGAGATCTTGGTATTTGCACCATCAATAACGTAAGCACAACCCACTTTCTCGTCCACCTTCGAACCATCCGTGTAGAGAATGTCATCGTCCGGAAATTGGTGAACTATGCTGTGGAACTGCCTCCGGTAAACGGAGGCATCCGGGTTCACCTTAGGACCTCGGTGCAGATCTAACCGAATTTTCGGACGCGGGACTTGCCACGGAGGCACCTCGCTAGGTGTCCGGATCATGCAGGGACCTACAGCCACTCCTATTTCAGTACACGAGCTATCAAGTCTAATACCAACCGGCCGAGTGGCACGAGGCCGGTTGGCGTAACCCTGGTGGTTTTGGGTACCGAAGAGAGCTTGATAGGTCGGGTGTTGCGGCATTTGACGCACATTGGCAGCATATGCTAAAAGCATATGTTGGCGTCTATAATTTAGAGGTGGAACACCCGATTCGGCGAGTAGGCTGGGTATCGGGCTCGTCCGGAAGACACCGGCACCCAGCCTAACGCCACTATGGGGGATACTGTCCAGCATTTTCAAGGTTGCCGGCCTTGCTGAACCGTATGCCGCAGAACCATAGTCTAGCCGGGACAGGACGAGGGCTTGGTAGAACCGTAGCAGCACCGCACGGTCAGCCCCCCACGTAGTGCCACTAAGAAACTTGAGCATGTTCAGTTTCCTGAGACACGTCATTTTCAGTTGCCGTATATGGTGTTACCACGTTAATTTGCTGTCAAAATGGAGCCCCAGGAAGAGATAAGTGTCAACCAACGGCAATGCAGTATCCCTGAGATGTAGTTCAGGGTAAAAATGTAGCCTCCGGAGGCGACAAAAATGGACGACGGAGGTTTTCGCTGCTGAAAAACGAAAACCCCGGTCGTGAGCCTACCTGTCGACCCGATTGATAGCTAGCTGCAATTGCCGTTCCACGACTGCCATACTTCCAGAACTGTAATGCAGAGCTAAATCGTCTACATACAGCGATGGAACTACCGCGGACCCAGCGGCGGCAACAATGCCATTTATGGCAATCGCGAACAAGGTGACACTCATCACTGAACCCTGAGGAACTCCATTTTCTTGAGTATAGTATTGCGATAATGTCCTACCGACCCTTACATGGAAGAGTCGGACGGACATGGAATTCACAATGAAAGTCGGTAGATTACCACGGAGTCCCCACTTGTGAAGGGTGAAAGGATCCCGTTGCGCCATGTGGTGTCGTAGGCTTTCTCGAGGTCAAAGAAAACCGTGACTAGGTGGTGCTTTCGAAAAAATGCCACCACTATGGCGCTCTCAACTCGCACCAGATGGTCAGTGGTGGACCTATGAGAGCGAAAACCACACTGGTACTCAGACAAGAGACCTCTCTCCTCCAAGAACCACACCAGTCGACGGTTCACCATCTTCTCCAGCAGCTTACATAGGCCATTTGTCAGACATGGGCCTATAGCTGCTTACAAACTTGGGATCCTTTCCAGCCTTGGGAATCGGTATCACGATCCCCTCTCGCCACTGGAATGGAAACTCTCCTTCAATCCATATACGATTGAAGAGGATCGACAGTTGTTTTATACTGGATTCGGACAGATCTTTTAACATTTGATTATGTATATTATCCGGTCCAGGAGCCGTATCCCTGCACAGTGCAAGCGCACTGCGCAGTTCCCATTCAGAGAATGGTACATTGTAGGACTCCGAAGCAGCAGTGGCAAAGGACAAGCGGTGAGCTTCTGCCTCCCGCTACAGAATCAGAAATGTAACTCCCAGAGCAGGATACATCGGAGAAGTGCGAGCCAATACTGTTGGCAATGGCGAGATGGTCCGTGATGATGTCTCTATTGATGGATACTCCGGATATTGACAATGATGTCGGGAGTCGGGAGATCCGACGAAGCTTTGTCCACACTTGAGATGAAGGAGTATGCGCCGTCATAGACGACACATACTTTTCCCACGTCGCTTTCTTACTCTCCCGAATCAGATATCGGGCTCTAGCACACATCCTTTTGAAGGTGATAAGGTTGACCATTGTATTTTGCCTCCGATAGCATTTGAAAACACGTCGACGATCTTTAATGGCTGCTGTAATCTCGGCTGTCCACCAAGGGACAAGCTTCCGGCGTGAATTGCCGGATGAGGAAGGTATTGTTTCCTCAGCAGCAGCCAAAATACCAATCGTTATGTGAATGGTATGATCGTCGACACTCTCAAAGGTATCTTCGCCAAACACCGCACGTGCCGTGAAAGTTGGCCAATCAGCCCGACGGAGAAGCCATCGACTTGGTATCTCGATGGCTCTGGTTCGGAAGTGTAATGATAATTGGAAAATGGTCACTATTACAAAGGTTGTCGTGTACACCCCACTGTAGCAGGGGAACCAGCGCACGACTGCACAAGGTAATATTGACACTTCAATAAGTGCCGTGTGTAATAGAGAAGTGCGTAGGTTCCCCTGTGTTCAGCAAACACAGGTCCAGCCGCCAGATCAGCCTCTCAAAATCTCTCCCTTTACCGTTAGTGGTAGCGGAGCCCCAGATGGTGTTGTGGGCATTAACATCTCCCAGAAGGAGAAAAGGAGGGGGGAGCTGAGAAGCTAGATCCACCAGCTGGTTGTAATCCGGTTGAGAATCAGGCGGGATGTACACGTTACATACTGTTGCCATTACTGGCAACGAAGTACGAACTGCAACTTCCTCCAGCTGAGTACGCAACGGCACCTCTTCACCAAAGAGGCTAGAGTGGACGAGAGTGCAGACGCCACCAGCGGCCACAGCTCCGTCCACCCGGTCTTTAGAGAAGAGTTTGAAGTGACACATTGTTGTCTCATGTCCAGGACGAAACCTGGATTCCTGAAGACAGACAATGGTTGCCGTAAACTGAGATATTAATTGGCATACTTCAGCGAGATGTAGAAAATAGCTATTACAGTTCCATTGTAATAGTGCCATGGTGTGGACGTAAGTAGAAGTGGGTCTTCTACTTATGCTTGACCGTTTGCCACCCTTCTCCATCTCTAGTTGGAGATGATAGGGCAGGAGGGCACACCTCAATCTCCATATCTCCTTCCAAAGACGAAGAAAATGGAGCGGGCGCTCTCTTGGGTTGCAAGCGGTCGTCGTCGGACCTCATGAGTCTCGCTCTTGGGGAAAAGCGAAAGCGGTGTCGAGGGTCTTTCTCCCGGTCCGAAGACTGGGTGTCTGTCCCCGACACTTCCCGAAGAGATTTATTCCTTAATCGGTGCTGACGTCTATTTAGGGAAGTAGATGGCCCCTTCCCCACAGACGCCAGTTCCTTACAAAACAAGGCAGCTCCTGTTGGCACCGCTCCACTGGTGGTGGTGGGAGCGGGATGGCCAGCAGATAGGTGAGCAGCCCTGTCTTTAGGAGAGGAAGAGAAACGGCGCTGAACCGTTCCTCTCTCCTCCGCCGATCTTTTTTCCTTTCTATAGGGGAATTCCTCCATACGGACGGGCTTGGCTTCAGCAGGCTACGCTCCCATAGTGGTCGTGGGAGCGGAAAGGCCAGCAGAGACAGTAGCCACCCCGTCAGCAGGAGGGCGAGAGAGACGGCGATGCACCGTCTCCCTCTTCTCCCCTATATTTTTCGTATTAGGTGGGCTGGAAGAAGGATCAGCCCTGATCGGCAAAGTCTACTTTCCCCCTTTAGCTGGGGAAGACTTGTTGGCCGACCGTTTCGGAGAAGAAGAGGACTTCTTCTCCGAATTCGCCGGTTTAGATGTTAGATGTTGTGGGACCTCCTTCGGGCTGGCAGTGCTCGCTGGTAAAGCGAGGGGAGATTTCAAAATCGTACAAAAAGAGGACATCGAGGGTACTGCACTGGAAACTTTTACGGCTGGGGTGATTGAGGGCGTCGCTGCAGCTGTAAACGATACCCGAAATTGGGGGGCATTCATATCACGGTACCTCTTGCGAGCGTCGTGATATGAAAGCCTGTCAAGAGTCCTGATTTCCTGGATCTTGGCTTCCATAATGAATTCAGGCCATTGCTTTGACCGTGGAGTGTGACTTCCTTGGCAGTTGGGACATATCGGGGGAGGCGTACACCTCTCACCACCCTCATGTGTCCCCTTGCCACACTCTCTACATACGGCCTTCGCAGTACACCTGGCGGAAACATGCCCGAATCTCTGGCACTGGTAGCAGCGCATAGGTGGAGGGATGTACGGTCGCACATCGCAGTGGTACGAAGTGACCTTCACCTGCTTAGGTACAACATCACCCTCAAAATGGAGAATAAAAGCGCAGGTATCAACGCTCTTCTCTCCAATCTTTCGGGTGATGCGCCTAATCTTTGTGACGCCTCTCTTCCCCAGATCCCGCAACAGTTCAGCATCGCTATTCAAAATGAGGTCACGATAGAAAATAACTCCACGGACCTCATTCAGCGTTTCGTGCTTTGTGATCTTAACGGGGATTTCACCGAATTGCGTGCATTCCAGCAACGCTTCGGTTTGCTGCCGGCTAACGGTATGCAGCAAGAGCTGCCCGTTCCGGAGCTTGAAAATCTCGTTAAGATCACCAAATTTCCCCTCAATTTCCTTAGCGAAAATGATCGATTTAGCGAGTTTGAAATCGTCCCCGTCTGTCCTGGTAGCTACCAGGTAGCGGGGAGATCAGTCGCAAATCTATTATTAAAGGCTTCATCCCAAGACGTATACACCTTGGGATTAGCTCGACACTCTAAGAGACCGCTTTTTGAGAGTGCCACCCTGTGCAGGTGTCCGTGAGCGCTTAGAAGGCATCCCGGACGAAATCCTCCCCGAATACTGCCCACTCCGAACGGGGGTCATCACTGTGGGCGCCACCCAGCCAAGGCAATACCTACCTGGCATAGCAGGTATTGCCCGGGGCCCAGTGCCTCGAACAGGCACTTCCCCCTCGGCATGCACAGTGATTTATGCAGCTCCAGTATTCGGCCATGCAGGGACCTTCGTTGTAAGGCGGATACTACCGAAAGGGTACATGGCGCACCCACCTGACGGGATGGGGCATACCGTCTAGGCTTTCTGGCCAGATGGCCAAGTTGGTGGCCCTTCCCCTAACAGCATGCATGTTTATTTCTATAGGTCAAACCAGAACTGGGACTAGAAATCCAAAAGCGACCTTTATAAGGCCCCCTCTAAGTCGCCTTTTACGACAGGTAGGGGATACCGTGGATGAATTCTGCCCTCCCCATCCACAGGGGGTCTGAACAAATTAAAAACTGGCAAGTTATTCGGCCATGTCAGCCCTATTAGTCACCTCCTACGACAGGCAGGGTATACCGTGGGTGTATTCTATCCCGAACCCACACGGGGGAGTTTTAATTCACTGCCTGTGAAAGCCAATATACCATTATTTTTTTTAAGCCTTCATAGGGATGTTAACTGCTTGAGCTTTTAGTTCTCGCAGTAAAGAGGAGCAGGCACGCTTCATAGAAAGAGAGTTAGCGCACAGTTCACTTCTCCAGTGGGGGTCCGGGCGGGCACGCCAAGAGCCCCCTGATGAGCCAGCTTGGTGACCTAGGCGAAACCCTACACAAGACACGGCACAAACCTAGAAAAATTGCTGAGTTTTAATTCACTGCCTTTGAAAACCAATATACCAAGAAAGAAAAATGTTGAAGAAAATTGTTGGCCCAGTTTGTACGGAGAGACTTTGGATGAAAAAGAAATACCAGAAGCTTTATCAGCATTTGGAGAAGGTGTCCGGACATAACGTACCACGGACAACACGTACCACTTGATTTTCTAGGACATAACGTACCACGTAAGAACGGTTTTCCCGTAATCCCCAAATATTTACGCTAGGACATAACGTACCACTTGATGTCAGACGGGCATTCCAGTTACAGGTTCATTACCACATAAACATCAGTGGCGATCACACTGTGTGGCTTTAAACATTTTGGTATTGTAACATGGAGTTGTGTACTTCGAATAAAGGCGGTTTATGTGCGCACTTCGACGGATGAAGTACGAATTGTACATTGAAAGTTGAAAGAGAAAGAAGAAATATGTCAAGTATGATGAACGGCTTGACAGAATAATGAATAATGAAGCGGTGTGAAGAGAATGGAAACTTGAAATCTTGCTTGAGACCTCTCTCTCATACTCGCAGAACTTAGAATGAAACATCCCATGACGAACTTGCTATTCGCTAGGATATAAAACCCACAAAAAACATAGTAAAGGAAACGAAAAATGACCAGAGCTTAACCACAGCTGATTTTAAACACACCAAAATGTTTAGAAACATTTTGCCTGTCCAGCGCCTGGAGAAAGTGTGATGGGAATCCAAAAACTTATCATATTTTATATTAGTTTATGTTATCAAGAGTTTAGTGCTTTTCAGTCGGTCAACACGAATGTACCCAAAAGAGATGGGTTATGCCCTAATCCTGAAATAAATTACATGAGATTAATAAAACACTAGGATGACCAGTTTCGATCGTCAAGCGATCATCATCAGATCCATTACACTTAGGCTACAAAATCTATGTTTTGAACTACAGGTGAAAATATTTACAATATGTACAATTATTTAGTTGCAGTATTGGTACTGCAACTGTCAGTGTATGCTAAATGCAGTATATATGTTAGGTGAAATGCTAAATGGTGATAGCTATCCGTAGAATGTACATTAGAGAGATTATATGGTTGTAAACTATGGTTAAACTATAAAATTTTAGGCTAACTACTTATCTGATTGTCTTCCGTACAACAGCTACTCGCAGTTTTCGTGCTCACTGGAACTCACTGTGCGGTCGACTGCGGTGGTTATCTTAACGACTGTTTTTTTCCTGCTTTCTCCCCCCTACCCCTACGTGCTGTGGGGAGTGATAGCGATGTGTTTATGTGAGGTGTTGCCAACCTATATAAAGTTATGTTATGTTATGTTATTGCCCACGTATTTATTACCAGGATTAATTGAGTAATACCAAGCAAGTGGCCGTGCGGTTAGGGTTTCATGCACCATAAATACTTCCCACTCTTTCAAGTGGTATGTTATGTCCAGTGGTACGTTATGTCCAGTGGTACGTTATGTCCAGTGGTACGTTATGTCCAGTGGTACGTTATGTCCAGTGGTACGTTATGTCCAGTGGTACGTTATGTCCAGTGGTACGTTATGTCCGTGGTACGTTATGTCCGTGGTACGTTATGTCCAGTGGTACGTTATGTCCAGTGGTACGTTATGTCCAGTGGTACGTTATGTCCAGTGGTACGTTATGTCCAGTGGTACGTTATGTCCAGTGGTACGTTATGTCCAGTGGTACGTTATGTCCGTGGTACGTTATGTCCAGTGGTACGTTATGTCCGTGGTACGTTATGTCCAGTGGTACGTTATGTCCAGTGGTACGTTATGTCCAGTGGTACGTTATGTCCGTGGTACGTTATGTCCAGTGGTACGTTATGTCCAGTGGTACGTTATGTCCAGTGGTACGTTATGTCCAGTGGTACGTTATGTCCGTGGTACGTTATGTCCAGTGGTACGTTATGTCCAGTGGTACGTTATGTCCGGTGGTACGTTATGTCCGTGGTACGTTATGTCCGTGGTACGTTATGTCCAGTGGTACGTTATGTCCGTGGTACGTTATGTCCAGTGGTACGTTATGTCCAGTGGTACGTTATGTCCGGTGGTACGTTATGTCCAGTGGTACGTTATGTCCAGTGGTACGTTATGTCCAGTGGTACGTTATGTCCAGTGGTACGTTATGTCCGTGGTACGTTATGTCCAGTGGTACGTTATGTCCGTGGTACGTTATGTCCGTGGTACGTTATGTCCAGTGGTACGTTATGTCCAGTGGTACGTTATGTCCGTGGTACGTTATGTCCGTGGTACGTTATGTCCGTGGTACGTTATGTCCGTGGTACGTTATGTCCGTGGTACGTTATGTCCAGTGGTACGTTATGTCCGTGGTACGTTATGTCCGTGGTACGTTATGTCCGTGGTACGTTATGTCCGTGGTACGTTATGTCCGTGGTACGTTATGTCCGTGGTACGTTATGTCCGTGGTACGTTATGTCCGTGGTACGTTATGTCCGTGGTACGTTATGTCCGTGGTACGTTATGTCCGTGGTACGTTATGTCCAGTGGTACGTTATGTCCGTGGTACGTTATGTCCGTGGTACGTTATGTCCGTGGTACGTTATGTCCGTGGTACGTTATGTCCAGTGGTACGTTATGTCCAGTGGTACGTTATGTCCAGTGGTACGTTATGTCCGTGGTACGTTATGTCCAGTGGTACGTTATGTCCAGTGGTACGTTATGTCCGTGGTACGTTATGTCCAGTGGTACGTTATGTCCGTGGTACGTTATGTCCGTGGTACGTTATGTCCAGTGGTACGTTATGTCCAGTGGTACGTTATGTCCGTGGTACGTTATGTCCAGTGGTACGTTATGTCCGTGGTACGTTATGTCCAGTGGTACGTTATGTCCAGTGGTACGTTATGTCCGTGGTACGTTATGTCCGTGGTACGTTATGTCCGTGGTACGTTATGTCCGTGGTACGTTATGTCCGTGGTACGTTATGTCCAGTGGTACGTTATGTCCGTGGTACGTTATGTCCTATAACCCTTGGAGAAAATCTCGGACACATTTAGGAAAACATACTTGATAATTGATGGGCATATTCTCAGAATGAATGATCGCACGCTGACTAAAAGGATTCTAAATCTTACTCAAAGAGAGCTAAGAACAACTGGCTACAAATATGTCTGAGACAATTCAATGAGCTGACAACTGTACTTTCCTGTGTACACATTCTCAAGATTGTTCGGTTAAGAAATAAAATATCCAAAATATCCTACTACAGTGTATCTGTTCCACATATCCTTGAAATATAACACCTGATAAACCACACACAATGCGAGGCGTGGCTTAAACTTAAACACCATCATGAAGAATTGAACCAGCACCTTGCGTGAGATCATACAGGGTCCGGCAGCATAACTTCCTTTTTTAAAATGCGCGCCATTCAGTCGTTAGATCGTAGCGGAGCGCTAGTGGTCTCGTCCGTGAGGTGGTACAGTGAAACTTGCGTAATTCGAACCTCAAGGGACCAGTAAAAAGATCGAATTATCAAAAAATTCGAATTAAAAAGTTCTTTGAAAAGGGTAGAGAAAATATATTGTATTACGTTTACATAATGATTTACGTTCAACAAAGCAGATTAACAGACAACGGTGCTTTATAAAGACTGTATCGTGAATAACCTCAAAAGTTTCAAATGAAAAATAAAACCAAAATGTACTATTCACCTATTTAACGACAGTAGTAATCCAGCAATCTAGTTAAGTCTTAGAAAAATCTACTGTTTTTCAAAATAGTTTGAGATTTTTACCTGTTTCCTATAATTAAGTCTCTCAGTCATCACAAAAGAATCTAACAAATTTAAGGAACGGAAAACAGAACTACTTACGTCTACTTTCAAAAATACGCCTAAGTTCTGTGATGTGGTTTGTTGCTTGGGCTGCACTCGGGAACTGACCCAACTGTTTGGCTTCCGATCGGCTTTTTACTTTAAAAACTTCAAATTATCCAAAATATAATTCGAATTAACCACGATTTTTTAGCATTGATTGTATATAAAATGCTAGGGACCAAGAGAAAAATTCGAATTAAAGAAGATTTCGAATTATAGAAGTTCGAATTAGCCACGTTCCACTGTACTATAAAGTTTTGTCCTGACACAGTTCAGTCGCCATCATGCATTGGAACAGGGAGGAGCGTGCTTTTGCCGTTGAGGCCTACTTTTCGAGCGGATGTTCTGTGATCGCAACCCAGCGCGCCTTTCGAAGGCGTTTTAATTTGGCCCCGTTGGCCCCTGCCCTGGGCCGGAAATCAATTGCTACGTGGGTCACTACGTTCAGACGAACTGGAAGTGTGCCAAGGCGAAGAACTGGAGTCCCTCGGCCTATTCGATCACCTGAGAACATTAAGGCAGTGAGAGTTTCAGTGTTGCGATAACCACGGCGTTCTGTACGTAAACATGCGTCCGATCGGTCTGTGAGGAGAATTCTTTATGCTGATGCTCTTTTCCATCCGTACAAGATGGCGAGTGCGGAGGAACTTTCTAAACGTGACTTCAATTGTCGGCGGATCGCGTGTGAGGTTTATCTCGAAGTCGGTCCTGAGGACGCTGTTTTCTTTTTTAGTGATGAAGCCCATTTTCATTTGTGTGGATCCGTTACCAAACAAAACATGCTCTACTGGGCTGCCACCAATCCTCAAGAACTGCACCAAAGGCCTTTGCATTCACCTAAAGTCACAGTGTGGTGTTTACTGTCCTCAGCTGGAATTATTGGTCCCGGGTTCTTTGAGGAAAACTCAGTCACAGTTACAGTAAGTTCGGACTGGTATGTAAACAAGTTACAGGATTTTTGTTCCTACGGGTGGGTGAGTTGGACTTACTGTTAGGGGACATTTGGTTACAACAAGGCGGTGCAACGCCACACACCCAAGAGCAACGATGGCTATATTGAGGGAACACTTCCCGGAGCACCTCATCTCACTTAGGGAGATTTGGAGTGGCCGGCCCACTCTCCCGATTTGTCCCCTTGTGTTTTTTTTCTATGGGCTTTTTGGAAATCCCGTCCTTATGTGAACCGTCCAAGGACCCTACAAGATTTGAAGACCAACATCCAGGAAGAATTTACCAACAAATTACCTGATTTGCTGGCAAGAGTCATGGCAAACGCCAGAAAGCGGTTTTCTCAGTGTATGGAGAATGGGGGACGTCACCAACCTGTTTTGATCTTCAAAACTAAGTTAAACAAAACTTTATGTATGCGCCTACATTGTATAAAAAAATAAAAGTTTTCAGATTCATACAATGGGATTTATTACGTTTTTAAAAAAGGAAGTTATGCTGGCGGACCCTGTACAACAGTTGGGATCAACCAAATTGAAGTCCATGAATGTTTAATTTACATGGATTTACATCTGATCAATAAATGCAAAGGGACTAAAATGATAAGAGCAAAGTTTGTAGACAAGTCAGATATAAACAGAATAGAAAATGAAAATGAATATCACACTATAATAACATTACTAAAAAGGGAATTGAGGAAGTCAGGTTTTCAATATTATCAGGGGAATGAGGGACAGGAAAGCGACAGATGAGAAACACAACAAAGTTGCATGTGAAACAAGTATACGGGTACAGGAGATGGTATCCTCAATTATAAAACTTAGTTGAAGTCTAGGATAGCCTCTCTGCATCAATTAGGATAAGATTAAGTTACTAATAGCCATTATTAGTGTCTTGATAAGCAGCCTTCGTGGCTTAGGCGGCAGCACGCCGGTCTCTCACCACTGGGTCCGTGGTTCAAACCCCGGTCATTCCATATGAGATTTGTGCTGGACAAAGCGGAGGCAGACAGGTTTTTCTCCGGGTACTCCGGTTTTCCCTGTCAAAAATTTCATTCCAGCAACACTCCCACTATCATTTCATTTGATCTGTCATTTATTTAATCTTTGCCCCAGGGGAGTCCCTTTGGCTTTGGCAGCCAGCACAGTTCATATCCAGCCGCTAGATGGGGGCTTCATTCATTCCATTCCCTGACCCGGTCGGTCGACTGGAAGCAGGCTGTGGATTTTTATTATCATTAGAGTCTTGATAATTGTTTATAACATTTAATACAATGTAAATTAGTTGTAGGTTTGTGACTTATATTTAAATTAATGTTGCGATGTATTAATCTTACGGAGAAGGATTTTTGTATTAGGCTATTGGGGAATCGCTGTAAACATTGTAATAACACGTATCAGGTGATGGTTGTAATAAATAATACTATCGTGCCAATCTCTGATTATCCGAGATTTGGAACACAGGGTTTTAAATTTACATGGCTTTAATTCTCACATTCGTTAACCATGGGACCTCATTTTAGTGGAATCCTATCCACTGGACGTAACTTTCCATTTTGCAAATATCACATGCATTTATGGGAATTACACCAAGTCCACTGAGAAGAGAGGCAAGCGACTAGCCTACAGCACTATTGTGTTTCTCCCTCTATGAAATAGAATTACATTATTGTAATGTACGTGTGTAATGTATCAAAAAAAAGTTTTCAAAATACATGTACTTAAATTGCATATTATTATTATTATTATTATTATTAACTTTATTGGCCACATTGGACCACTTGAGTCTTCTGTACACTTTTTCTTTGAAGGTTGTATTGTTTGATTCTTCTTATCTGGCCAGTACTTCTTCATTCCTTCTGATCGCAGTGTTCTTAATTCGTCTGAAATCTCTACAGGCCGTCTGTGCATCATTTCTGCTGAAAATTTGTGATTCTTAAGAAGGGTGGTAATTTTATTCTTGTTCTCTGCATCTGTAATTTCGAGTCCAATTGTTTTGAGTTCCTCTTGAATTTCTTTGATCCAATGCCCTCCAGTCTTCATTCCCAGATTTCTCATCACTAGTTGTCGTAAAATCCTGTTTTCTGGTAATCGTAAGATGTTAAAGAAATATGAGATTATTTTTTTCTTCGTGCTGGTAACTGGGTCAATCTCTCGATAGACTGTTTCAATGGAGAGGATTCTTCAGACTCCTTCCACCTGGTACTTTTTATTTATGCAAGGTCTGATAATTCTTCTTTCAGTTTTGAGGAGTTGATCAGTTCTTCTTTCATTTTTAATTTGGAACAAAGTTTCCCAAGCATAAGTGGCTTCGGGCAAAGTTACATATTAGTATATAAATCAATTATCTTCGTAATGTAGTATGAACGGTTCCCCATGACAATTCCGGGAATCCTTCGATTTACAAATGAATGAATGAATGAATGAATGAAGGATCTATCCAACAGCAGGAACATTATTTAACTTTCTATGAAAATAAATGTTAAAAGATGAAGTACCTTATCTACAATACTAAATCACCATGCCAATGAAAGAGACAAACAATTAAAGTAAAGAGCACTTTCAGATCATTCTGGACTCAGTGCACATTGTAAGGGTGCATATGTAGCAAACAATGAATGCATTGTACTAAAGGATTATGTAGTAATCCATTGCAATAGCCAACCTGATAAATGGTACTCCTGCAGCTACGTGATATTTTGCTCCAGGGTCAAAATCATCACACGACCTCTTTTCAGGTGGAGCCATGCCCTGGTATTTCTCTCTGGAAGTAAAAGAAGAAAGGAGTTGCATAAAAAAATTAGTAAGCTACATCTTGTGTAAACCAAGCAACTTGTATTTCAGGTAACAATTCACTAAGGCTTATCAAGTTTTTACTTTTTTTAGCGTATGGCTTTTAGTGCCTGGAGTGTCCGAGGACATGTTTGGCTCGCCAGAGTTAGTAGCTGCTTCTATGCGGACACCCATGGGGTGAGCTACAAGTACCGTCGCGTGTGGAGTGTTGTCTGGGGAGGAAAGTGTGATTGTAAGGACTAAGGTGGCGGCTGTGCCTATAGTTTGGGACCAACCCCGGCATTTGTCTAGAAGGAAGATGGGAAACCACAGAAAACCATCTTCAAGGGGATTCGAACCTCCTCGCCTCCCGGATGTGAGCGACTGCCTGCAGCCACGCCGTAACAACCACGGCTAACTCACCCGGTGCTTACCAAGTGATAGGTAGTAAACAAGCAAATAAACAAAATGAATGATGACAAAAGTTTGGTGCTTTTCAGTCGGTCAACACGAATGTACCCAAAAAAGAGCTGAGTTATGCCCTAATCCTGAAATAAATTACATGAGATTAATAAATACACTAGGATGACCAGTTTCGATCGTCAAGCGATCATCATCAGATCCATTACACTTAGGTTATAACATCTATGTTTGAAAATACAGGTGAAAAATATTTACAATATGTACAATTAGTTAGTTGCAGTATTGGTAATGCAACTGTCGGTGTATGCTCAATGTGGTATATCTAATGATAGGTAAGTGCTAAAATGGTGATAGAAATCCGGAGTTTGTCTGCTTGGGGTGATTATATGGTTGTAAAAGAGTAACAATGGTTATACTGTAATAATACAGGCTGATACTTATCCGGTTTTCTTCCTGGCTGAAACTTCGAGCCGTTTCGTGTTCACTCTAGCACCAGTTGTGGTAAAAAAGAACTACTTAGTTTTGATTGTCAAGCGATCATCATCAGATCCCTTACATTGAAGCTATTAGATCTACTGGATGTATACGATAATGCAAGTCAAGATATTTACAGTATATACAATATTCGTTACAGACGTTTATTGTTAACTTGCGCAGTCAGTATTTGTTAGTTCTATGTGATTTTTAGCCTATTTTCATTTACGAAAAATAGGCTTCTGAGATCACCTTTTGTCCGTGTGTCTGTGTGTGTGTGCGTGTGTGATTTGTGTGTGTGTGTCCCCCTAATAAAATCTAAACGGCTGGAGCGATTTCGATGAAACTCGGTAAGTTCATCACCCTGGAATTTTGTACGGTGAAAAGGGAACTACTAGAAGTTCATCTATGTGACCTTTGAAAACCTGGTAACTACAAAACCAACATGGCGGCCAAGCAAATTTGCGACTTTTAAATAGACGTTTGTCGCGATTTAACCAGCCAAACGCAATGAAACTTGGTACAGTATATGTTTATACACATTGTAATGCACCGACAACTAACGTCGTTCAATTGTTTACATGACCTCAAGATGGCGGCTGTGCGAAATATTTCACCTGCATTCTATATCTCTGAAACTATTACCGGTATCACCCTGAAATTTTGTACGGAGATAAAGGGCACTACTGGAAGTTCATCTATAAGACTTTCAAAAACAGGTTAACTACAAAACGAACATGGTGGCCAAGCGAAGTTGAAAGTTTTAAATAGACTTTTCTCGCGAATTAATGATCCAAACGCAATGAAACTAGGTACAGGAAATGTTTATACACTTTGTAATGCACTGGTATCTAATTTAATTCAATTGTTTACATAACCTTAAGATGGCGGCTGTGTGAATTTTAAAATTAAGTGTTTAATTCTTTTGTCGTAATTATGCGATCGAAGAGAAAGTTTGAATAATGAACCTACGCAATAATTTTCCTTTAATGGTACATGACTCTATAATATAACAATCCTACATGGCGACCATCCGAAATATTTAGACGGTTCTCAATATCTACGAATCTATTATAGCAATCAAACTGTTTATTTTTTTTATTTTTTTAATCTTCATAGGGGCTATGAACACAAGTTCACCTATAGGACATTCAATAACCTGGTGATCACAAATCCAACATGGCGACGCGAAGTATGAATATTCACGTGGACGTTTCTCGCAATTTAAGCATCCGAGTACAGTGAAACTTGGTACAGTAAATCCTTATACAAATGTTAATCCACTGGCATCTACTTCATTTCAATTGTTTCCATAACCACAAGATGGCAGCTGTGCGAAATTTTAAAATCTCGCTTTTACTTCTTGTGTCCTAAATCATGGGATTGAAGTTTGAATACTACATGTACACAATCATCTTCATGTAACAGTACTTAACTCGAAGACCTACATATATAACAATCCAACATGGCGACCGACCGCAATATTTAGTCGGTTCTCAATATCTAGGAATCTATTACAGCCATCAAACTGAAATGTTGTATGTTGATAGTGGCAATTAACATAAGTAGGATATATGAAAATAGGCGTTAGTTCTTCACGGAACTACTTGTTGTTGATAATGTTAGTGGCTATTGACCTTCAAGTTTACTTGTTTGGTGTGATAATCTACAGTGGTTAGTAAATGGTCAGGTTGGTGCTTGTAATTTTGAAATGGATAAAAGAGCTTGGCTGGTTGTTAGAGTGATGCGGTATTGATATCGCGTCAGGAGGTGGCAGTTGGGTTTGAACTGCAGATGTCTTTCCCCTCACTGAGTATCGCTCATTCCAAAACATTAAGTGGTCACTACTTGCTTCACTCACTCAGCACATTCCTTCTTTCACTGGCTACGTGTCGTCTGCTGCGATAACAACCATTGGCATATGGTAAGCCGATATACAGGGAGATTTTTTGCTGGAGTGGGACCGGCGGCTGGCTGCTCGGTGCACGCGCCTTCCGCCTGCCGGTCAAGCTCCTGCCGCGGATTACGCGCAGGTGGAAACCGTAACCAAGTACATTAATTAATGGTAAATTCACCAGCAAATCATGATTAAAGAATTTACCTTTTCGCAGAGGATGCTGAGGGTGTTCTCTTTCAGCTGACAGTCAGGCGTTGTACCGTGTAAATAAATTAGCGTTTACACATTGTAATTTGCTTCTGTTGCCAGGAATATCTGCTGCCGTATATTGTTCTCCAGTTCCACTAGAGTACGGGTAATTGATATGTACACTTTGCATTTTAAATTACCCAACAATTAAACATAAACGGGCTTTGGTCCAAGCTTCGATTAATTACAGTAAACACGCAGGGGCCTACAGGAGTAGCTACATAATGTAACGATGTTACTTCCAAAGTTACAGTCTGTCAGCTGAGGGAGAACATTTTCAGCGTCTTCTGTGGAAGGGTAAGTTCTAATCTTTTACTGACGTGAGGTCATCCAGATTCCCAAGCACTAAAAAAATCCGTCCTTCTTTAATTAAATCTTGCAAGAAGCTGTTGTTTATGTTACCTTATTATCTGTTCGCTGACACTTCACACTCTCGTTGATGAACGTTTAGTGACTTAATGACTTTAATGACTTTGGTTAGCCCGCCTCCGCGCCCCGAGCTAGCCTGCTGGCGGAAGGTGTGCGCGCCCGGCAGCCGGCTGCCGGCCCCGATCCAGCAAAAGAATCTCTCTATATTTAGGTTTGGAATAGGCGAACCGCGCATGCGTACTGCAAGACGCCTCGCACCTCGCCGCAGTGTGTTGAACTGCCATCTCTTGGCGCGATGACAATATCAGTTCCCGTGCAGCGTCTATCACTAATTGCTGTCCGCAGATTATCACACCAAACAAGTTAACTTAAAGGTCAACAGCTGCTAACATCAACAAAAATCACTTAAAACTAACAAATCCTGACAAATTGCGCAAGTTTACAATAACATCTGTAACGAATAGGCTATTGTATACGCCTGCTGTGGCCAAGGTTACAAGATTTAACCCCGACGCAGTCAGTTGGCATTTGATGTTGCGCAAATGCGAGGGAGCCATGCCAGTAGATTTACTGGCCCGTTAAAAATCCCCTTCGGGGCAAAATTCTGGCACCCCGGCGTCTCTAAAAGCCTCAGTAGTTAAAAGGGACGTAAATCCAATAGCATTAATATTATCTTCACCCACATATTCGTAGACATAGATTTAATAGCCTGGTTGTAACTAGTAAACCAAGTGAATGTTTTAATATCATGTAATTATTTCAGGTGTAGGGAATAACACCAATTGGGTATAATCTTGTAGACCCACTGAAGAGCATTTAAATTAAGTTTTCTAAGGCAACACTGAAAAATGGCTTCCAACACGATAAATTTTTATAAATACAGTTTATTTATTTCTAAAAAGCCAATAAAAAGGCAAAAGCAGGTACATTATCTAGCTAAGAAAGGAACAATATAAAGGAAGAGCAACTTACAGTACATGCGTAAGTAGGTAACAGAATTATAACTGCCCCCTTCCCATCCCGAAGGTTTTTCCGTTACAAAGGTTTGGGACTAGGCCGAAATGTGTAGCGGACCCTACTAAAGGTCATGATGGAAGAATTCCCTAGGGCAGCGACGTCAACCATTGCACGCTCGGCAGGCTGTCTACTGCCTCTCTTGTCTGGACTGACAGCTATGCGACAGCTCCTCGCCGCGTCTGACCAAGTCAAGCTGGGATTGCTAGCAATCAATCAAATAGTTCGTCTAATGCATTGGATGTCCGACATATATAGGTTGCATTGTGTTTCACCTGTTTCTCCACGTAGCGGTAATTCAAGATTACGTGCTTAGCATTAAAACTGTCTGAAATATTGATAAATTACCATAGAACTCATCTAAGGCATTGCGATTTCGTGATAATCTGTGGACGGCAATTAGAGATAGTATCTTCGCAGGAACGGATACCACATCGCTCTAACAACCAGCCAAGTCCTTTAATCCATTTCCTTGCTTTCGTTACCGGTACGTTTCATTTTTATTTTTATTTTCATATTTACATTATACTGAATACCGTTTGACTTTCGACCGATCAACCACAACACAGCGAAGGCAGTACGGGAGGGAGTGAGACGGGAAAGCGAGCAAGAGGGGCAAACATATAGTATTTCTCCATCTGCAAGGTCGTTCGCACCAGAAGCACTGACACCTCTGGCTTAGGGTTAGTTTCGAAGTAAAAATTATCTTCTACTAAATATTTATTCAAATATTTTTTTTACGCGGGAAGGTATAATGATCGTAGGCCAACAACATAAGATGACAATAATGAAACGAAAAATATTGTCCATTGCCGCTAGCTCGCGCATGGCTGTACCTTGTATCCACATGTATTGGCAGACTTGACAGTGCCCCGTTACGTCCAAATTGATGGATTTAATTAAGTCCCGATTCAGTCACATAATTTTGAGGACACCTATTTTCCAAATATGTGCCGCTTAGGCACAGGGTATGAATTCAAACCATATCGATTTCGATAGTATCAAGTTCCAGTTTTCAAAAGTTAGTTTGGCCAAGGAAGGCCGGATGCCGACATTGTACCGAAAACCAATCGGTGCAAGAATCACACACATACTACAACAGGCAGAGAAAAAGTTCGGTTGATGATCTGGGGTTGGCGGTGAAGTAAAAGGAAGAAGGGTTGCATCACAGGTATGCAGTATGGGAGCCCAGGGTCAGTTCTAGAACTTAGAGTAAAATGACAAGCGGCTGCTTCGGTGGCGTAGTTGGTAGCATGCTGAGCTTCTATGCCCAAGGTCGCGGGTTCAAACCCGGCCGAAGTTGTCGGATTTTTTAAGAGCGTTAAAATACCTCAGTAAGCCTTCCTTCGGAGGGGAAGTAAAGCCAGCGGTCCCATGTCATAGACTTATGGCATGAAAAAGAACCTTCCCATAACTAAACTTGTTAGTTATGTTAGTTATTGTTGTTTTAAGGAGCGGAACTACGAGACCATCTGCCCCTAACTAAACTTGTGTGAAGCCAAAATTTGTAGGTTAGGTTTGATTAATGCTCTTAAGTTGCAACGTTCGTCACCGGGCACTGGTTGCGATGGCACCTGGTAGTAGCGAAGTTCACAGCTAGGTGTCGTGGACGGTAGCATTTGGTGGTGAAAGTAGGAACTAATGAAATTATCGTCTGCAGTCCTTACTTGAATTAAAAACAGATAACACACACTAATACAGTCATCACAATTAACACCAGTTATCAGACAGATTCTACACACACCCAAAGTACACGGGGCTACATGACCGCGTTGTCGCAGCCCCTAAACTAAGGAACCAACACACCAAAGTGATGTGCAACAGTGGGACAGCGAGTGATAGGGGAGGAGAGGATACAGAAGTCCTGACAGAGAATGAGGTTGATCTTGTGCAGGCCCGGATGGTACTGAGTTAGAAGGATAGAAGGATGGCCACTGGACGGCCTGGGCGAGGCAAATCGGCAGTTGATACTCTACCCCGTTTGAACGTCTCCACCCACCTCGCTACTCGCTACCTAATACTTCCCGCTGCTCTGCATGTCATTGGCGTGCATTTCTGCCGCGGGGAACTGCGATTTTAATATACGATCGTGGCTCCGGCTTGTTGACTTCCATTGTGTGACGCTCCACTCACACACTGAACTTAGGGGCATGCTCAGACCCACACTGTTGTTTAAATACACTATCTAGTGGCATCCTACGCAAGTACATACCGTACGTTTCCAAATGAATCTCGTAGATTTTCCGTGTTGTCTCCTGTTCGTGAGAAAAGAAATAGTTGCCATGACTTATGACTCGACCTCCGTATATTTTGAATATATGGCCAAAGTGATGTTTTTATGGATATAAGAGGTAGAAGAAGCTAAATCAGACAAATGGGATGGAATATAAAAATAAAAAATACGCGATCAATATCTAAAGTAGAGTAGAGTACAGTTGGTATGTGGTGGGGCTTCAAGATCAAGCTGACCGCTCTGGGCAGACAGATTTCCAGCCACATTTCAGTGGTACGGGAACAGCGACAGCAGTCACTCGTCACCCACCGTGCTGTCGACATTGCGTGTTAATGCTTAAAATCTGTGCATCCAAATCGTCTTGAGCTCAGCACAGTTAAGCGAGGGGTGTCTCCTCCTGTGCTGCGGCTCTCCACCACTTATACAGGGCAAGTCAAAATGATGGACCCGATTTCATAACTTTATTCTGTGAAATATAATGAACATATCATAATGTGAGACATGTGCTAAGAAAGGTAAACTCTCAAAGTTTTTCATATCACAAGTGTTCAATGTGAGCACCTCGCGTATCACGACACACATCAAGCCGATAGTCATCTCCTGTCAAACCTTGTGTAGTGTGTTTCGATCAATATCTGCAATGGCTGCTGTGTTGTAGGCACGAGGGTCACCCAATATTGATGGAAGTGGTGGTACGTAAACATGATCCTTTACCCACATGAAAAATCACACGAGGTCAAGTCGGGGGAACGAGGTGGCCAACGAATGAGAGTTCGATACTCCTGAGAAGCACGGCCTATCCAGCGTTGTTCCAATGCCTCATTGAAATAGTCCCAAACTCTGCCATGGTAATGCGGAGGGACACCATCAAGTTGAAGAATGACATCATCACTATCTTCTTAGAGCTGTGGTAGGAGCCATTGTTGCAGCATATCAAGAAAAACATGTCCTGTCACATTAGGGTCAAGGAAGGAAGAGGGCCCCTAAATCTTTTCCAGTCACTGCCATTTCCTTTAGCTGCTTCCTGCGCACTCGTAACGGTAGAAAATGGAAACACGCAGGAGGAAAACTAAACACTGACAGTTTGCCTTTCTTTGCGCATATCTCACATTACGATACGTTCACTAGGTTTCACAGAATAAATTTATGAAATCGGGTCCATCATTTTGACTTGCCATGTACTGTACCGCGACCTAGAAGCTTCACCACGTACCGTCCGTATTCTAAAGTGTGGTCCAATAGCCTTGAAACTGGCAACACTTGGTATAGCTGGGAATTGAACCCAGGCCTCCAGAGTGCCAGCCAACTACCAAGAGATACACAGTAGGTAATATAAAGTGGTAAAGGTAGTCCCCTACCTGAGCCGCCACCAGTGCTTGTTGTAAGCCTGTGGAGCGACTCGACCCTCGAACACGTCCCATCGCCACTTGTCCACAAGGTACCCAAAAGGCAGGAAGGCCACCTTGTGCAGTGCCATCAAGAACAAGAAGTTGAGATCTGCATCAGAATCGATTAGCTCAGTCTTCTTGATGAACCCCAAGTGGCGCATGTGGTTAAGGGTGGACACTGAAAGTGCCATCACGTCACCAATAGCCTCGTGAAAGCCTGTGAACAGTTTGCAGTACATACAATTATTCATTACGATAAAAATCTCCTTCTTAACATTAACCCCCCAGGGGCTCACATCTAGTGCGACGTGGGTTGGTGACCACGGGACCCCAGCTGAGTCCGGCATTGCTTCCACTTACTTGTGCCGGGCTCCTCTCCGTCTTCTTTCCTGTCGACCTCTCTTGGTCAACTCTTATTCTCTTCCGACCCCGACGGTATTAGGATATCCGAGGCCCAGGGAGTCTTTCACTTTCCCGCCTTGTCTGATCTTTCCTGATACCCTCATTCTTCGAGGGGCCAGCCTTATTTTTCCACTTACTTGTTCCGGGCTAGATGTGAGGCCCCTTAAAACAACAATTGTCATCATCATCATCTTTACGTTAATTGGTGGTGATGATATCAAGGTCATCTGCCTCTTGTAACACAGTCTGCATATTATAAATGTTTAAACGTTTTGAGGCATGTGAAAAAAATGTACGCCTAATCTACGTAAATATTTTTTTTTAAATACTGTATTAGGCCTACTTTCATTAAATAATATGGTAACAGGAACCAGAGTTTGTTCACTAAATAAAAACTCAATTGGTAGCGTGCGTTAATGTATTACTACTCACTACACTAGAATAGTCTACTCTGAGTTGTCACAGTGTGACAGGTTACACTTGCACGTGCAGTCTACACCAGCGTCGTCCATCCTCTGGACGCTTGGCGTGCTAGCTATGCTGCGCCGCACGCCGGCAGGCTCCCTCCTGCCTCTCTTGGCTGGGCTGCCTTCCCTGACTACCGGTGCTGCGACAGCTTTTCGCCGCGTATACAGGGTGTCGGAAAATAAGAGGTAGAAAATCAAACCACGCATGGGGGTGGGTCTGGGGAGCAATATGAGTAAGATAACTATGGGCGCAAACCAACCGTTAAGCCCCTGTGAGCATTTGTAATTACGACGAAACTTGGCAACGTCGTGCAATCAGCAGCATCGAGTGCAGCGTCGACACTCTTGTGTGTTTCGAGCTGAGCAGCTGATCTGTGGTTCTTGTAGCCCGTAGCTCAGAGGGCAAGGCGCTGGCGCCGTTCAGTGTGCTCCCATCTGTTACGGTAATGGCAGTTCTTTTTAATGGCGCAATTAATTAGAAATTATATAATTTGATAAGAAACGAGCCACTTGAAAACCGATTTTAATAAAATTACTTCATAATAAGGACAAAATGAATACAAGCATGGCTTCCCATAACCAGGCCTTGCCCATAGCAGAGCGGCAACGCCGCTCACTCGTCTATGTGTGGCGAGTAGTAAGCATGGTGATGAATGGTGCTAAACGTGCGAGTCCGCATAAAATTGGATATATTCTTCTATCGCTCGCTGTTTTTTCAATAGTGTTTAAGGTAGACCCGAGAGCGAATGATAATCATCTGGGAAACGTAAGTACAGCTCCTAACGCAACGTCGTTATTCTATAATATTAAATGATAATAAGCTCTCGAAATCTATCACACGTGGTTGCTTTTCTGTATTGTTCCAAAGCTTCATGCATTTTGATTTTTAAGCTTCATACACTTGTAAAAATTTAAATGTGTTGAAACAACAATCGTAGGTTGATACTAACGGAGTCTTTATTCTCGTCAATAATCAGTAGGCCTACTTTCGATCGACCATGACCTACGATAGCTACTTTTCTCATGCCTTCGTTGACATTTATTTGTTTATTATGTATTTATTTATTGGTGCCTTTATTGAGGTGAAGTTAGGGCTCTAGGCCCTCTCTTACACTACAGTATAAATAAAACAAATACACATAAATAATTGATATGGGCGTACTAATTAGTTACTAAAACATAGATAGCGATTTATTGCATGAGGAAGTTACCTTCGTCTATTTCTGTTTCGTATGATGTCAGAATAAGAATGCCTGCTGAAAATGACAGACATTAATGACGGACAGGCAGCCTACCGAGTTACCTACTGTAATTAGCAGAGGCAAGAGATGTCTCGAGAAGTCTAATGGTGCTTTATCATCATCATCATCATTATTATTATTATTATTATTATTATTATTATTATTATTATTATTATTATTATTATTATTTCCAATCCATATTATTGCCGAATCAACGGGGTTGGGGTTGAACTAAGATGATTTTTTAAAATGTGGCGAATGGATTTTAGGGCCAGATGCCCTTTTTGACGCCGGCCTCACCAGAATAGTTAATGAGAGATACAATGACTGAAACTGGGCAAATAATTGGATTGAAGCGTCAGTGGTCGGCAATTGCCTGGAGCTAAAAATTGGAAACCACGGAAAACCATTTCAAGAACGGTTGACGATGGGGTTCTAACCCACTGGTCTTAGGACCTTGCGCCTCAGCGGGAGTAGCTACCCCGGTCGATATTATCATTATTATTATATTAGTAGTAGCAGAACAGATAATCTGTACTGTATTTGCCGTCAGATTCGTGAGACATATCACATTAATGTAATATCGATAGTATTTAATAAATAAATAAAATAACTTATTATTATTATTATTATTATTATTATTATTATTATTATTATTATTATTATTATTATTATTATTATTATTATTATTATTATTATTATTATTATAGACAGACGCATTGAATAGGCCTACTTCAAGTGAAACTAGGAAACGAAAATTGTTAACACTTATATGAAGTATTTATTTGATTCTTGTCATGTTTTAGTATAAGTTAAATTTATGTGAAGTAATTCACCAGTTTTATTGACTAATTAAATAACTTAGATCAGAATCTTCTTTTGTCATCTAACAATATACGCACCTTCCCCCGTCCATACATATTAGTGAACTTCTTTCCAATAACCCGATTTCAAATTAGAATATTGAGAGACAGCAATGTCTACTCTGCCCTAAGTGCACGGCCGGATCCGGACGTATGACGCTAGCGAAGCTGTGTTGCAATTCGGTATGGCCAAGGCCTGTCTATAGGTGTCTATGATACAAGACAAAGTAGAATTTATCGCGGTGAGCGAATAAACAAAGAACAAAGAGCTTATTTAATTTTCAAAATTGAAAATGAGACCCAGAATTAACCAGATTAATGTCGTGATTAATGCGCAATAACATCTGGCATGCAAAGGGAAAAAATAGAAAACAAATCGGGGATTTCTTTTTTCCAGATTCGAACCCGAATGTTGCTCATTGCGCAACGTTGCCAAGTTTCCTCGTAATTACAAATGCTTACAGGGGCTTAACGGTTGGTTTGCGCCCACAGGAATCTTAACTCATATTGCTCCCCACCCCCACCCCCATACGTGGTTTGATTTTCTACCTCTTATTTTCCGACATCCTGTATAAAGTTGAGATTGCTATAAATATACAAATTCCGAAAAAATGCAGGACCTGTTTTATGCGGGTTTATACTTTATCACGCCAGTGATAAAATGGTCGATTTTCCTTTGTTCTTATCACACTGTCGTAAAGCTTCCTTGCTACCTACCCACTTCTAACTTGTGTCTAGTAGTTCCACTATCACTAAACAGATGGCTTCCAAGCGCAGATTTCTGGCTTGTGGGATTTCGCCGTGAGATTATTTTGTTGTCAGCAGTGCATAGTAAGTAACATATTAGCACTGGCTTGAAAAGTATAAACCCGCAAAAAAAGGACCTGCATTTTTTCGGAATTTGTATATTTATACCAAAATGATCCCCAACTATTGCTAAGTCTAAAAAAGAAAATTGGTGGCAATACCTGCAGTCAGTTGGAATATACAATACATTATACCTCTGAAAATGGTGATTTTTTGGTTTGACCTTCCAACAGTCAAAAAATCATAACGTCTACAATACTTGGGCCCAATTGAACGAAATCAGGACGTATATACTCTATGAGATTTAAGAGCTCAGTAAGAAAATCACAGAGCTCTAGCACCTCACGTTTAGGTTTTAGGTCGCATATCATGATTTCCTTATGTGGTCCTAAACTTTTGACCGGTACTGCAATTAAATCTATTTTAAGGGAGCTCGTGGACACATGAATAGGGGGCGTGGCTCCACAGAATTTTATTTGCATTTAAAATCCCGGAATTCCATAAGGTATGAAATCATGAATATGACATGTATTCGGGAAGTGCAAGTGTAGGATCCAGGTTTATCACTCCAGAAGAATTGCCGTTTTTAACATGTCTAAGTTAGTTTACTTGGTCATATCACAAATGTGTAACTTCATTTACGTTATTCTCAGAATTAAAATCTTTAATATCTTATGCCTTTCAAATTAACAAAATCAACATCAAAGATTGAAATAGGCATACAATTGATGCATCAAATTAAAGCTAATGAATTTAGGAATGCTGTGAACTAGGGATTTATGGGTACTTTGAAAACTTTACCCACCTTGTTTATTTTAAGCAATTATAAAATTGCACTTCTTTTTTTATGAAAAAAATCTCCTACACTCTGTCTGTTGCAAATAATTACATGATTCTAGTTCAGAACATTCTATGCGTTAAATAGAAGAACTCAGTAAAAGAAATTTGGTTATTGAATAATATTTAGCAAGTTTAGGGCATTTTGAAAAATAATAATACTATCGTATGGCCTCGGATGCTGGGAGCAAGCTTTGTTATTTGCGCCCAATGGGCAGCTTGCATGTCGAATTTTGTTGTTCCTAGAAGCGCTATGAAAGTCAAGGAGGTTAGATATTTAAGTTCCTTGACAGTATAGCGCTTGCTAGTAGAGAAATGGGGAACTTTTTGTGTTGATGGAAAATCCCGAGATAAATTTTACCGTTATGAACACGGCCTACTGAATTCAAATGGGTTCTTTACATGCCAACAACGTATGACATGCGTGTCGTGATTTTTGTCGCCTATCAAAAATCACTTACCTTGGCCAGGAGCGAACCTGCAAACTTGGGGTTGGTAGCCCGACACGATAACCACTCACCCACCGTGGCAAGCATTTTGAAAGATTGTCATTTTTATTATGGTTTTCAAAAATTCAGAGAACTGAAAAATATAAAACTAAGTTTCTGACACAAAAACTTGATGGTGGGGTTTCATGTGTGATACAGTAAACGTTTCAGAGGAATCGGTTCCAAAATGTGGATTTTCGTCCTAACGTATAAACATACCTTAAGCCATTATCTGTGTTGTTGTTTGAGTCTTCAGTCTTTTGACTGGTTTGATGCAGCGCTCCATGCCTCCTGTCCTGAGCTAATCGTTTCATCTCTACATAGCTACCACACCCTACATCCGAGACAATCTGTTTAACATATTCTAACCTTGGTCTACCCCTACAGTCCTTGTCCTCAACCCTTCCTTCCATAACTAAGCTTGCTATTCCTGGGTTTCTTAGTACGTGTCCTACAAACCTATCTCTTCTCTTCATTAGCACTCGCCAGAAACATCTCCCCTCTCCCACTCGTCTTAATACCTCTTCGTTTGTAACCTATCTACCCATCTGATCTTCATCAGTCTCCTGTAACACCACATTTCAAACGCTTCAATTCTCCTCTTTTCTGCTGCTCCAATAGTCCAAGTTTCACTTCCATAGAGTGCCACGCTCCAGACAAAGGCTTTCATAGATGACTTCCTAATACCTAAATCTATATTCGAAGTGAACATATTCCTTTTTTGTAGAAATGCTTTCCTTGCCTGAGCCAACCTACATTTTATGTCCTCTTTACTTCGTCCATCACTGGTTATTTTGCTTCCTAAGTAACAGAAGTCTCCTACTTCCTTCAGATTTTCACCTGCAATTATGCATCGAGAGATGCATATCCTCGGGTTGATACACAGAAAAAGGTAGCGATCTGTCAGATGTTGGTCTGGGGTTGGCGGTGAAATAAAAGGAGGAGAGGCTGCATCACAGGTGTGCAGTATGGGTCAGTTCTAGAACTAAGAATAAAGTGATGTGCAACCCCCTCTCCCGATCACAGTGTGTCGAACTGATTGTGAGTTTTCCTAACACGCAGAAAATACATATCATAAAATTTACTCTCCCTACAAAAATCTCACTTCTTCCACAAGAAATCAAGCTTGCAATCTACATTAGGGAGCATTCACTCTAGCATTGATCCACCAAGTATAGAATAAAATATCAGAATTGAGTACTTACCAGGGTTAGCACCTTCCCTGAACACCACAGGCTGATTTCTGTACTGAATATAGTACTGAACATGACCCATCTCATGATGGATAACGAGGAAATCATCTATATTCACCTCTGCACACATCTTGATTCTGCCAATGAAAAATACTACTGATCATCATCATACTAATATATAACAAGTAGTTACGTGAAGAACTATACAGCCTATTTTCATATATCCTACTTATGTTAATTGCCACTATCAACATACACAATTTCAGTTTGATTGCTGTAATAGATTCGTAGATATTGAGAACCGACTAAATATTTCGGATGGTTGCCATGTTGGATTGTATATATGTAGGTCCTAGAGTTATGTACTGTTACATGCAGATTGTTGTGAACGTGTAGTATTCAAACTTCAATCGCATAATTAGGACACAAGAATAAACAAGGAGATTTTAAAATTTTTCACAGCTGCCATCTTGAGGTTATGGAAACAATTGAAATAAATTAGATGCCAGTAGATTAACATTCGTATAAGGATTTACTGTACCAAGTTTCACTGCACGCGGATCGTTAAATTGCGAGAAACGTCCATGTGAATATTTATAATTCGCGTCACCGCCATGTTGGATTTGTGATCACCAGGTTATTTAAAGTCCTATAGGTGAACTTAAGTTCATAGCCCCTATGAACATTAAAAAAATGCAGTTTGATTGCTAAAATAGATTCGTAGATATTCAGTATCGTCTAAATATTTCGGATGGTCGCCATGTTGGATTTTTAAATGTATAGGCCATAGAGTCATGTACCATTAAAGGAAAATTATTGCGTAGGTTCATTATTCAAACTTTCACTTCGATCGCATGACTACATCACAATAAATAAAATCTTAATTTTAAAATTCGCACTGACGCCATCTTGAGGTTATGTAAACAATTGAACTAAATTAGATACCAGTGGATTACAATGTGTATAAATATTTCCTGTGCCAGGTTTCAGTGCGCTTGGAACATTAAATCGCGAGAAAGGTCTATTTAAAATTTTCAAATTCGCTTGGCCGCCATGTTCGTTTTGTAGTTAACCGGTTTTTGAAAGTCTTATAGATGGACTTCCAGTAGTGCCCTTTATCTCCGTACAAAATTTCAGGGTTTTACCGCTAATAGTTTCAGAGATATAGAATGCCGGTGAAATATTTCGCACATCCTCCATCTTGTGATTATGTAAGCAATTGAACGAAGTTAGATGTCGGTGCATTACAATGTATATAAACATATACTGTACCAAGTTTCATTGCGTTTGGTTGGTCAAATCACGAGAAACGTCTATTTAAAAGTCGCAAATTCGCTTGGCCGCCATGTTGGTTTTGTCGTTACCAGATTTTCAAAAGTCACATAAGTGAACTTATAGTAGTTCCCTCTATCACCATAGAAAATGTCAGGGTAATATCGGTAATAGTTTCGGAGATATTGAATGCTGGTGAAATATTTCGCACAGCCGCCATGTTGGATTGGTGAGTCGTAACAAAATTTGAAGGACACGGTCGAGGTTGCCGGGAATAGTGCTATGAACCTTCCGAGTTTCATTGAAATCGCTCCAGCCGTTTAGATTTTATTAGGGGGGGGGGACACACACACGAATCACACACACACACGCACACACACACGGACAAAAGGTGATCTCATAAGCCTATTTTTTCAAAATTGAAAATAGGCTAAAAATGAGATGGTGTGTGTCTGTCTGTCTGTTACTCAATAACTCAAGAACCACTGGTCCGATTTAAAATGAAATTTTGCATGGATGTAGCTGATTTACCAGGTTTACATATAGGATACTTTTGATTTCGAAATTTTGCACTATTAAAAATGGCGACTATTTTAGTGACGTCATTAGACCCTTTGGTTTCAAAATTTCATACTTCCATATCAAATAAAAAGAGAACGGTAGGAAATAGCAAACTTCTGATGGGACATACGAGCTTTGAAATTTAATTTCCTATCCGAAAGGTCCTTATCACTTTTTGTGTATATCCAACAGTTAGCGAGTAAAACCGACATTTATGACGTCACTACACCCTTTGGTTTCAAAATTACATATTTCCTTTTCAAATAAAAAGAGAACGCTAAGAAATAGCGAACATTTGATGGTATACATGAGCTTTAACATTTAATTTTCTATCCGAAAGGTCCTTATCACTTTTCGTATATCTCCAACGGTTAGCGAGTAAAACCAGAATCTGTGCAATAAAACACGGTCAACACCGAGCGGTGCAGTATATATCTCTAAATATAAAAATGAAAATTTGTGTGTTTTTCTCTGAATTTCTACGGAAATTTGAGTTGCTTACACGTTTCAGACTGTTTTATGATGGATGCGCGCAAAAATATTTTTTTAATCTGTCTGTCTGTCTGTTTGTTTGTTTGTTTGTTTGTTTGTTTGTCTGTGGACAAATTTGTTCCTTTATAACTCGAGAACGGCTGGGTGTACCAACGTAAAATTTGGTACAGATATCCATCAGAGGCACGACACGAATCATTGATGTAACTCTTCTCCGTACCTCTCATAAAAGGGGGCCTACCCCCTTAAAATACATACTGAAATAGGCGTAGAAGGACGAGACAAAGCTTATTTTCAGCCCCTCAATGTGAGAGACAAAACTCGGGTACCCGAAAACCATATTTTAAGGCCCTAAGACCAACCGTTTTTGAGATATTCCCAGAAAACTAATTTCATTTAATAAACTAATGAACGAATGCAAGCCAGTAACCTTGCCAACGGATTCTCAGAGGTCCATCTATTGCTGTAAGACGCAATGCAATTCCATTAATTACATTAGTGTGAAAGTTTGCAAACGGCTAGAAGGTTATCACGGAACCAAAGCCGTAAAATTCATCAATACGTTTAACGCGCTTAAGGGGATCAAGGGGTACTCTAGAATTTTTTCACGCGATTTTCACCTGCGGGTGTGGTACGGCAGGTCTATTATATTCCTATACCCATATTATTCATTCATTCATTCATTCATTTCGTATAGGCCATCTATGGACCGCGTCATTCCAACTGTCTCCTACTGGCTTTGATGTTTGCCCTGTACGCCCGCATTCGTTCTCGGTGGACTTCCTTCCGTTCCTGGGTGCAAATCTTTCCCGTTTTCAGCTTCGTTTTTTTCTTGGAAACCTTTACAAGCTTGAAGTTTCCCTTTGAGTGGGGCGCGCTACTGAATGTCTGTTGGTGTAATCCCCACTTCTTTCAGATCTTTATCCAGTTCAATGTACCAGACCCATTTTGTTTTCCTCTCCTGAAAGTAAGTTATGTTGCGGTTGGTCAGTCTCGCTGGGCTCATTCGTTTCACATGCCCAAAAAATGGTAACCTCTTCTGGATGATGTTGCTTATCTTCTCCACATGAGTATATAGGTCATGGTTATGCCGTCTTCTGTATTCCCCATTGTCTTTGATGGAACCCAATATCTTTCTCAAAATTTTCCTTTCTTTGGCCTCCAGTTTCTCGACCAAGCCTTTTTTGTTCATCGTGAGGCATTCAGAAGCATGTAAGACCTCCGGACGGATGACACTGCAGTAATGTTTTAGTTTTGCGTTGAAGGATATTGACCTTTTCTTATAGATGCCCTTAGTTAAATGGTAGGCCATTTCCATTTTGCTCATGCGTGATATGAATGCTTCTTTCTCTGATAATATCCCTTCCCTGACCCGTCCTGAAAAGAAAAGTACATGGCCATTGGCTGAATAAAAAATAAAATAAAAATAGGTGTTATAATTTCTCCCTATATTATATTATTATTAGTATTATATTATGGCGTACAACGACGAGACAAATCCCCTCGGTGCCAGCAACAAAACACGGGGGCCCTAAAGGATCCTCGAAAACTACATTATAAGGCTCTAAATCCAACAGTTTCTAAAATATTCCCAGAAAACTAATTTAATTTAATTTAACAAACTAATGAAGGAATGCAAATCGGTAACCATGAGAACATTACCTCAAGGGGTGGCATACAACTTTCCATCTATTTCTGTAAGAAGCAATGTCACTCCATTTATTACATTTCTGTGAAAGTTTGCAAATGGCTATAAGGTTATCACGGAACTAACGTAGACCGTATAATTCATCAATGCAATTAAGGGGGTGAAGGGGTAACCTAGAATTTTTTCATGCAATTTTCACGTTCGACATATAGAACAGAAGGTCTATTATATCTACAAACAGCAACATTATTTTCAAAAATTCCTGAATTGAACCAGCATTTTTTGCCGCTTTTAGGAATTTTGGGCAATTTGAGGCTAAAGAACCTGAATTTTCAAGCACCACAAGCCTTTATAATTTATGAAAGGGGTCTTCCTGTGTATGGGCAACTAGCACAACGTAGAGGGTCAGTTTTTATGTGACGAGTATTGCGTTTCGTCTACAAGGCTTTCAATTGTATTTCACGTCAGAAAGAACACGTTAGGTGAATTTAGTCTGAGAGCACATTTTAACTTTTTTTTTTTTAGTCGACATACGGGTTCATCGTAAGGAAGATTTTATTTGATACTGTGTGGTAGATATACCCATATTTGGATATCTGGGTAATATGTTGTAGACAATAGAATTGTCTGTCTGTCTTTCTGTGTATCTTTATGTAAGCCTATACCTCGTGTTCGGATGCTTGGTGCATCGTAAAATTAGGTATGGTAACCATGAGAGTCAATACACCAATCATTTTTAAAACTCTTCACTTCTCAATATATGCTAAAATAGGCGAAATATAAAAATTATCCTAGAAGGACGACTAAAGCATATGTTGCCCTTCTCAATGTGAGACACAAAATTCGGGAATCTATAAAGGGTCTCCGAAAACTACATTTTAAGGGCCTTAAATTAACAGTGTGTATGATATTCCCAGTAAACTAACTTCGTTCTGATAAACTTGAAGGAATGACAAACAGCTAACCATTGCAACAGTAGCTCAACTGATAATGTCTGGTGTTAACAACGAACACCGTTCAAAGAACGCGTACTTCTGCTAGTTATCTATTAAACATAGCATAAATACACCTTAAATACTAGTGGCATGGATCAATTTTTAATCCTCAGTGGTTTCTCTGGGCCCAGGTTGGCATCATGGTTCATCAGAAAGGAGCAGACTAGTGACTGGTGTCCTCTGAGCCAAGGTTAGCATCATGATTCATCAGAAAGGAGCAGTCTTGAGGTTTCCTCTGAGCCAAGGTTAGCATCATGATTCATCAGAAAGGAGCAGTCTAGTGACAGGTGTCCTCTAAGCCAAGGTTAGCATCAAGATTCATCAGAAAGCAGCAGTCTAGCGACAGGTGTCCTCTAAGCCAAGGTTAGCATAATGATTCATAAGAGAGGAGCAGTCTAGTTACAGGTGTCCTCTAAGCCAAGGTTAGCATCAAGATTCATCAGAAAGCAGCAGTCTAGCGACAGGTGTCCTCTAAGCCAAGGTTGGCATAATGATTCATCAGAAAGCAGCAGTCTAGTGGCAGGTGTCCTCTGAGCCTAGGTTAGCATTATGATTCATCAGAAAGGAGCAGTCAAGTGACAGTTGTCCTCTGAGCCAAGGTTGGCATAATTATTCATGAGAATACCTGATGACAGGTATCCTCTGAGCCATGGTTAGTATCATGACTAATCAGAAAGGAGCAGTCTAGTGACAAGTGTCCTCTGAGCCAAGGTTGGCATCATGATTCATCAGAAAGGAACAGACTAGTGACAGGTTTCCTCTGAGCCGAGGTTGGCATCATGATTAATCAGAAAGGAGCAGTCTAGTGACAGGTGTCATCTGAGCCAAGGTTGGCATCATGATTAATCAGAAAGAAGCAGACTAGTGACAGTGTCCTCTGAGCCAAGGTTAGCATAATTATTCATGAGAAAGGAGCAGTCTAGTGACAGGTGTCGTCTTAGTTAGTTAGTTAGTTATTGTTGTTTTAAGGGGCGGAACTACGAGGTCATCTGCCCCTCTTAACACAGATTAAAGAATACAAATTTTGAATTGAATTTAAAATTTTGAGGTGGACATCTAAATTTAAAAAGACCAAAAATTAATAAAACAAAAACAAACAATTAAATAATAAAAAAAATATAAAAATAAACAAAAATTACGGAAAAAACAAAACATTATCATTCAAAAACGAACAAGTCGTTGAGTCAAAGTTCACTGGAAAATTTAGATTGCTGGCCCTAATCCACTCTCACTTATAAAGCGGATAACGCGATCAGCAGCCACCGCGTCATCGGCTAATATAAGTTTGAGTTTCGTCTGCAAACCAAGGTTTCTTCGTAAGTCAGCAAGATCCACACACTGGGTGAAAATGTGGGCCACGGTGAATATGGCTCCACAGGTACAAAGTGGGGGGTCTTCCCTTCTCATTAGGTACGAGTGGGTGGATCTTGTATGACCTATCCTTAGCCTACACAAAATGACGGACTCTCTCCGGGCCCGGAAGGAGTTCCGCCACACGCGAGTAGTTCCCTTGATCGCTCTCAGTTTACTGGGCGGTGGGTCAGCTAGCCACTGACTCTCCCAAAATGCCAGAACTTGTAGACGTAACTGAGAGCGAATATCTCTAGCAGGTACCTCCATTGGTCGAGGTGGTAGTGATACCGCCTCTTTTGCAGCTTGATCCGCTAACTCATTTCCCGCAATTCCCATGTGGCTTGGAAGCCACAGAAAGGTGATTCGAGTGTCAGCGTGGCACAGCCCGGCTAGTAGGTCGTGGATTAGCTGCACTAGGGGGTGTTGCGGGAAACATGTAGCAATTGACTACAACGAACTCAAAGAGTCGGTACACACGAGAAAGTGGATTCGTGCATCCTGTAGTGCAAACTGCAGAGCTTCATAGATGGCAACGAGCTCCGCAGTAAACACACTACAGGCCTCAGGCAAAGAGATCTTGGTATTTGCACCATCAATAACGTAAGCACAACCCACTTTCTCGTCCACCTTCGAACCATCCGTGTATAGAATGCCAGCGTCCGGAAATTGGTGAACTATGCTGTGGAACTGCCTCCGGTAAACGGACGCATCCGTGTTCACCTTAGGACCTTGGTGAAGATCTAACCGAATTTCCGGACGCGGGACTTGCCACGGAGGCACCTCGCTAGATGTCCGGATCATACAGGGACCTACAGCCACTCCTATTTCAGTGCACGAGCTATCAAGTCTAATACCAACCGGCCGAGTGGCACGAGGCCGGTTGACGTACCCCTGGTGGTTTTGGGTACCGAAGAGAGCTTGATAAGTCGGGTGTTGCGGCATTTGTCGCACATTGGCAGCATATGCTAAAAGCATATGTTGGCGTCTATAATTTAATGGTGGAACACCCGATTCGGCGAGTAGGCTGGGTATCGGGCTGGTCCGGAAGGCACCGGTAGCCAGCCTAACGCCACTATGGTGGATACTGTCCAGCATTTTCAAGGTTGCCGGCCTTGCTGAACCGTATGCCGCTGAACCATAGTCTAGCCGGGACAGGACGAGGGCTTGGTAGAACCGTAGCAGCACCGCACGGTCAGCCCCCCACGTAGTGCCACTAAGAAACCTGAGCATGTTCAGTTTCCTGAGACATGTCATTTTCAATTGCCGTATATGGTGCTGCCACGTTAACTTGCTGTCAAAATGGAGCCCCAGGAAGCGATAAGTGTCAACCAACGGCAACGCAGCATCCCTGAGATGTAGTTCAGGGTGTAAATGTAGCCTCCGTAGCCGACAAAAATGGACGACGGAGGTTTTCGCTGCTGAAAAACGAAAACCCCGGTCGTGAGCCCACCTGTCGACCCGGTTGATGGCTAGCTGCAATTGCCGTTCCACGACTGCCATACTTCCAGAGCTGTAATGCAGAGCTAAATCGTCTACATACAGCGATGGAACTACCGCGGACCCGGCGGCGGCAACAATGCCATTAATGGCAATCGCGAACAAGGTGACACTCAGCACTGAACCCTGAGGAACTCCATTTTCTTGGGTATAGTATTGCGATAATGTCCTACCGACCCTTACACGGAAGAGTCGGACGGACATGAAATTCGCAATGAAAGTCTATAAGTTACCACGGAGTCCCCACTTGTGAAGGGTGGAAAGGATCCCGTAGCGCCATGTGGTGTCGTAGGCTTTCTCGAGGTCAAAGAAAACCGTGACTAGGTGCTGCTTTCGTAAAAAAGCCTCCTGTATGGCGCTCTCAAGTCGCACCAGATGGTCAGTGGTGGACCTATGAGAGCGAAATCCACATTGGTACTCAGACAGGAGACCTTTATCCTCCAAGAACCACACAAGTCGACGGTTCACCATCTTTTCGAGCAGCTTACATAGGCCATTTGTCAAACAAATGGGCCTATAGCTGCTTACAAACTTGGGATCCTTTCCAGCCTTAGGAATCGGTATCACGATCCCCTCTCGCCATTGAGATGGAAACTCCCCTTCAATCCATATACGATTGAAGAGGATCAACAGTTTTTTTATACTGGATTCGCACAGATGTTTTAACATTTGATTACGTATGTTATCCGGTCCAGGAGCCGTATCCCTGCACAGTGCATGCGCACTGCGCAGTTCCCATTCAGAGAATGGTACATTATAGGACTCCGAAGCAGCAGTGGCAAAGGACAAGGGATGAGTCTCTGCCTCCCGCTTCAGAGCCAGAAATGTAGGATCGTAACTCCCGGAGCAGGATACATCGGAGAAGTGCGAGCCAATGCTGTTGGCAATGGCGAGATGGTCCGTGATGATGTCTCCATTGATGGACACTCCGGGTATCGACAGTGATGTCGGGAGTCCGGAGATCCGACGAAGCTTAGTCCACACTTGGGATGAAGGAGTATGCGCCGTCATGGACGACACATACTTTTCCCAGGTCGTTTTCTTACTCTCCCGAATCAGATATCGGGCTCTAGCACGCATCCTTCTGAAGGTGATAAGGTTGGCCATAGTGTTTTGCCTCCGATAGCATTTGAAAGCACGTCGACGATCTTTAATGGCTGCTGCAATCTCGGCTGCCCACCAAGGGACAAGCTTCCGGCGTGAGTTGCCGGACGAGGAAGGTATTGTTTCCTCAGCAGCAGCCAAAATACCATTCGTTATGTGAATGGTATGATCGTCGACACTCTCAAAGGTATCTTCGGCAAACACCGCACGTGCCGTGAAAGTTGTCAATCAGCCCGACGGAGAAGCCATCGACTTGGTAACTCGATGGCTCTCTGGTTCGGAAGAGTAACGATAATTGGAAAATGGTCACTATTACAAAGGTCATCGTGTACACCCCACTGTAGCAGGGGAACCAACGCACGACTGCACAGGGTAATATCGATACTTGAATAAGTACCGTGTGCAATAGAGAAGTGCGTAGGCTCCCCTGTGTTCAACAGACACAGGTCCAGCCGCCTGATCAGCCTCTCAAAATCTCTCCCTTTACCGCTAGTGGTAGCGGAGCCCCAGATGGTGTTGTGGGCATTAACATCTCCCAGAAGGAGGAAAGGAGGGGGGAGCTGAGAGACTAGATCCACCAGCTGGTCGTAATCCGGCTGAGAATCAGGCGGGATGTACACGTTACATACTGTTGCCATTACTGGCAACGAAGTACGAACTGCAACTGCCTCTAGCTGAGTACGCAACGGCACCTCTTCACTAAAGAGGCTAGAGTGGACGAGAGTGCAGACGCCACCAGCGGCCACAGCTCCGTCCACCCGGTCTCTAGAGAAGAGTTTGAAGTGACGCATTGTTGTCTCATGTCCAGGACGAAACCTGGATTCCTGAAGACAGACAATGGTTGCCGAAAACGAAGATATTAATTGTCGTAACTCAGCGAGATGAACAGAATAGCTATTACAGTTCCATTGTAATCGTGCCATGGTGTGGACTTTAGTAGAAGTGGGTCTTCTACTTATGCTTGACCGTTTGCCACCCTTCCCCATCTCTAGTTGGAGATGATGGGGCAGGAGAGCACACCTCAATCTCCACATCTCCTTCCGAAGACGAAGAAAATGGAGCGGGTGCTCTCTTTGGTTGCGCGCGGTCGTCGTCGGACCTCACGAGTCTCGCTCTTGGAGAAGAGCGAGAGCGGTGTCTAGGGACTTTCTCCCTGTCCGAAGACGGGGTACTTGTCCCCGACACGCCCCGAGCATGCTTCTTTCTAGACCGACGCAGACGTCTATTCGGGGAAGTAGGTGGTCCCTTCCCCACAGACGTCAGGTCCTTGCAAAACGAGGCCGCTCCAGCTGGCACCGCTCCTTTGGTGATGGTAGGAGCGGAATGGCCAGCAGATGGCTGAGCTGCCTTGTATGCAGGAGAGGAAGAGAAACGGCGCTGAGCCGCCCCTCTCTTCTCCGCCGGTGACTTATTTTTCCTATAGGGGAGTTCCTCCACTCTAATGGGTTTGGCTTCTGCGGGCATCACTCCCTTGATGGTCGAGGGAGCGGAAGGCCCAGCAGATGAAGGAGCCATCCCATCAGCCGGAGGTCGAGAGAGACGGCGCCGCTCCGTCCCCCTCTTCTCCACTATCTTTGTCTTATCAGGTGGGCTGGATGACGATCCAGCCCCGGTCGCAGAAGTCTTCTTTGCCTCGTTGGCAGGGGAAGACTTCTTCTCCGACCGTTTCGGAGAGGAAGATGACTTCTTCTCCGATTGCGCCGGTTTAGATGGTATAACCGGCGCCTTTTTCACAATGGCCGAAGAAGGTTGTGTAACCTTCTTCGGGCTGACAGGTCTCGCTTGGACAGCGAGGGGAGACTTTACGATCTCAGAGTAGTTCGTCGTCGAGGGTACAGCACGGGGAACGAAAGTGGCAGGGGTGATAGGTGGCGTCACCTTAGCCGCGAAAGATACCGGAAATTCGGGTGCAGTCATATCACGGTATCTCTTTCGAGCGTCGTGATATGAAAGCCGATCCAATGTTCTGATTTCTTGTATCTTTGCTTCCTTGCAGAACTCAGGGCACTGCTTCGACCGCGGAGAGTGACTTCCTTGGCAGTTAGGACACGTCGGGGGAGGCGTACACCCCACACCGTCATGTGTCCCCTTGCCACACTCTCTACACACCGACTTGGCAGTGCACCTGGCAGAAACATGACCGAATTTCTGGCAATTGTAGCAGCGCATAGGTGGAGGGATGTACGGTCTAACATCGCAATGGTACGACGTGACCTTCACCTGCTTAGGCACTACATCACCCTCAAAATGGAGAATGAAAGCGCCAGTATCGACGCTATCATTTCCAATTTTCCGGGTGATGCGCCTAATCCTGGTGACGCCTCGCTTCCCCAGATCCCGCATCAATTCCGCGTCGCTGTTTAAAATGAGGTCGCGATGGAATATAACTCCACGGACCTCATTCAGCGTATCGTGCTTCTCAACCTTAACGGGAATTTCGCCGAAATGCGTGCATTCCAGCAACGCTTCGGTTTGCTGCCGGTCAACGGTATGCAGCAGGAGCTGCCCGTTCCGGAGCTTGGAAATCCCGTTAAGGTCGCGATATTTCCCCTCGATTTCCTCTGAAAATAGGATCGATTTTACCTGTTTAAAATCTCCCCCGTCTATCCTGGTAGCTACCAGGTAGCGAGGAGACCTGTCAACAGGGAACTTCTTATTAAATGCCTCATCCCAAGGCGTATACACCTTGGGATTCGGTCTACACTCCAGAGACGGCTTTTTAAGGGTGCCACCCTGTACAGGTGTCCGTGATCGTTTACTACGCATCCCGGACGAAATCCTCCCCGAATACTGCCCACTCCGAACGGGGGCCATCACTGTGGGCGCCACCCAACCAAGGCAATACCTACCTGGCATAGCAGATATTGCCCGGGGTCCCAGTGCCTCGAACAGGCACTTCCCCCTCGGCATGCACAGGATTTATTCAGCTCCAGTATTCGGCCATGCAGGGACCTTCGTTGTAAGGCGGATACTACTGTAGGGTACATGGCGCACCCACCTGACGGGATGGGGCATACCGTCTAGGCTTTCTGGCCAGATGGCCAAGCTGGTGGCCCTTCCCCTAACAGCACGCATGTTTATTTCTATTGGTCAAACCAGAGCTGGGACCAGAAAACCAAAATTGACCTTTATAAGGCCCCATCTAAGTCGCCTTTTACGACAGGCAGGGGATACCGTGGATGAATTCTGCCCTCCCCATCCACAGGGGGTCTGAACAAATCAAAACTGGCAAGTTATTCGGCCATGTCGGCCCTATTAGTCGCCTCCTACGACAGGCAGGGCATACCGTGGGTGTATTCTAACCCGCACCCACACGGGGGGCAGGTGTCATCTGAGCCAAGGTTGGCATCATGATCCTTCAGAAAGGGGCAGTCTAGTGGCAGGTGTCCTCTCAGCCAAAGTTGGCATAATTATTCATCAGAAAGGAGCAGTCTAGTGACAGGTGTCCTCTGAGACAAGGTTGGCATCATGATTCATCAGAAAGAAGCAGACTAGTGGCATGTGGCCTCTGAGCCAAGGTTGGCATCATGATTCATTAGAAAGGACCAGTCTAGTGGCAGGTGTCCTCTGAGCAAAGGTTGGCATCATGATTCTTCAGAAAGGAGCAGTCTAGTGGCAGGTGTCCTCTGAGCCAAGGTTGGCATCATGATCCTTCAGAAAGGGGCAGTCTAGTGGCAGGTGTCCTCTGAGCCAAAGCTGGCATAATGATTCATCAGAAAGGAGCAGTCTAGTGACAGGTGTCCTCTGAGACAAGGTTGGCATCATGATTCATCAGAAAGGAGCAGACTAGTGGCAGGTGGCCTCTGAGCCAAGGTTGGCATCATGATTCATAAGAAAGGACCAGTCTAGTGGCAGGTGTCCTCTGAGCAAAGGTTAGCGTCATGATTCTTCAGAAAGGAGCAGTCTAGTGGCAGGTGTCCTCTGAGCCAAGGTTGGCATCATGATTCATCAGAAAGGAGCAGTCTAGTGGCAGGTTTCCTCTGAGCAAAGGTTGGCATCATGATTCTTCAGAAAGGAGCAGTCTAGTGGCAGGTGTCCTGTGAGCAAAGGTTGGCATCATGATTCTTCAGAAAGGAGCAGTCTAGTGACAGGTGTACTCTGAGCCAAGGTTGTTATAATGATTCATCAGAAAGAGCAGTCTAGTGACAGGTGTCCTCTGAGCAAAGGTTGGCATCATGACTAATCAGAAAGAAGCAGTCTAGTGACAGGTGTCTTCTGAGCCAAAGTTGGCTCAGTTCAATCAGTTCAAGTTCAATCCCTGACCACACAATTGTGTGGGTACGTATTTTATTTTTATTTCATAGTTGAGATAGTTTTTGGGCCCCAGACCTATCTGCATAGATTGTGTGGGTTACTGGCTACACGGAACTCCAATTTGGAGCTTCATTCGTAATCCATGAAGTTGTTAGTTCTGTTTGCTTTTCATCTATGGACAACATGGCTGCCAGGGACCACCGACCTCATGGTAAGTATTGATAATTTGATTCATAATTACAGTAGCAGCCATTGAATAGCCAGGATATAAAGTAAATGCCTTGACATAACATTTTATTACGTTATTTCACAAGAATAATATTTAGAGGTTATTCTATTTAGTTATAAATATGCATTGTGTGGGTTAGGATTTCATTAACAAATCCATACATAACCTATTTTTGTTAGAGGTTATCTTGGCACAAACCTAGCAGTTTAGTAAGCGATCATGACTTTACTATACGATATAATTTGTATTATTGTTGCTTTATTTGATCTTTTTACTTCATTTCTAGGTATGAATTGTCCTGATGATGATGAAATTGCTAGATTGCTGTAAGAATATGATTCAGACCAACCAGTCAGTGATGATGATGATGATGATGATGATGATGATGCTGATTGGGACCCTCCAGTTACTTTGACCTCAGTGCAGGGTGATTTGTCAGGAAGTGATGAAAATGAGGATGATGATGATGACAGAGATGATGGAGGAGCGCAGCATGTTGATACAGGTAGTCCTCAAACACTTAGGCCTACTGCACAAGATGCTGACCATCCTCCTACCACGCCCACCAGTTCTCGCAAAAGGTCTGATATTTGGAGAGCAAAGCCGTTTCCTGTTATGGCAGTTTCACCACCAAATACTCCACATTTGCAGGTGAGATACCAAATAATAGAAATAATGTTACCATATATGTTTCAAGCAGCTGTGTTTTAATTGCATTGCTCTAAAACTAAATATTTCCTGTTTCTACTTTTAATTTTAGAATTCTTCCATGATTGGAACCTCTCTGGAGTATTATGAACGGTACCTCACGAACAAATTATTTGACTCGGCTGCTGACTATACCAACCGCTATTGTTTGGCAAAAAAGGGCAAAGAATTGGACACCTCTGCTATTGAAATTAAGTAATTATTCGGGATGCATTTGATCATGGGTTGCATTCCCTACCCGAGGATTCACATGTACTGGAGAAATGGAATTAAATTTGAACCAATTGCAAATACTATGGCTAGGGACAGTTTTTTTTAACTCAGGACATGCCTAAATTGGTTAGATACTACAGTGCCACCTACAGATCAAAATGGCAATAAACTTTGGAAGGTTTAACCAATTATAAATTCCATGAGAGGCATGTGCCTTCAACTTCCTCGAACAGAAGGTTCATACTCAATTGACGAACAAATGGTCCCATTTACTGGCAGGTGCAAACTGAAACAGTATGTGAGACACAAACCGAGACCCGTAGGACTGAAAAATTTTGTAATTACAACCACCTATGGTTTAGTCATTGACTTCGAATTTTATCAGGGGAAGAGTACACCATTTTCAGAGACACAATTAGGATTAGGTCCAGCAGTAGTAATTCGACTTGCGGTTACTGTGCCAGAGGGCAGTTGTCTATATTTTGATCGGTACTTCACCACAATACCACTCCTGGACAGGCTCAGAGAGCTTAAGTTACATGCAACTGGTACAATAATGGCTAATCGAATTAACAACGTGAATTTCAGTCCTGATAATAAAATGAAACGAGGAGACATCCAGTCATACGTAAGAAGTGACCAACAGGAGGTAGCTGTTAAATGGCGTGATTCGAAGTGTGTGACAATGGCTTCAACATGTTGTAGGGCAGATCCAGGGGTAAGTGTGAAGCGTTGGAATAAAAAGGAACAAAGGTATGAAGCTGTGGATTTTCCTTGTACAGTGAATAAATACAATAAATGTATGGTGGGTGTCGATATCCATGACCAATTGTTGGAGTACTATCGTGCTTGGATAAAAACAAGAAAGTGGACCCTTAAGGTATCGTTGCATATAAATGATGTGGCAGTTACAAATGCGTGGCTAGAATACAGAGACGACTGCAAGAAAAGTTCCATTCCAGGAAACAAAATCATGGATTTGCTAAAATTCAGGATGCAAGTTGGTGAATCATTGCTTTCTCTCGGTCCTGTTGTAGAGGATTATGATATCTATGCTGAAGAGGAGCCTCCACAAAAGAAAGCCAATTACTCACCACTACCACCAATAGATAAGCGATTGGATCGGTATGACCACTGGCCAATAGTAGATGACCTGAAGCAAGCCAGAATGTGTCGGTTGAAGGAGTGAACCAGTCGAACACGAACCCGTTGTGAGAAGTGCAATGTATATTTGTGTCTCAGTAAGGAATAACAATGCTTCAAATTCTTCCAAACTAGGAAGTAGAAACGTTTCTCGCATTCCATTGCACTTGGAAAGTTAGTGTCTAATTTTATTTATAGAAACATCTTTTTATGGAAAATTACCATGTATTAACTAAATATTGTAATAGTCGTAAAGGCAACAAAAAAAGGTAATCGAAACCTCACTGTAATATGTAACATGAAAAATGGTGCAAATAATTAATTTACTAAATAAAAAAACTATGGTTGTAATAAGGAGGTTGTGTACTTCTATTTCTTGAATGAAATCTCAGACCACTTGTGTGGGTCCTATTGAGACCAAATGACAGCCGTAAGATTTTTTAAAGCATTTTTTCCCAATGTACTGGATCAGGTGGTTGTAAGAATTTATAACATTCATTTATTTTTGGTGAAAAAAATTGCTTGGGATTGAAAGGGATAATGATTCATGAGAAAGGAGCAGTCTAGTGACAGGTATCCTCTGAGCCCAGGTTAGTATCATGACTAATCACAAAGCAGCAGTCTAGTGCCAGGTGTCCTCTGAGCCTAGGTTGGTATAATGATTCATCAGAAAGGAGCTGTCTAGTGACAGGTGTCCTCTGAGCCTAGGTTGGTATAATGATTCATCAGAAAGGAGCAGTCTAGTGACAGGTGTCCTCTGAGCCTAGGTTGGTATAATGATTCATCAGAAAGGAGCAGTCTAGTGGCAAGTGTCCTCTAAGCCTAGGTTGGTATAATGATTCATCAGAAAGGAGCAGTCTAGTGACAGGTGTCCTCTGAGCAAAGGTTGGCATCATGATTCATCAGAAAGGAGCAGTCTAGTGACAGGTGTCCTCTGAGCGAAGGTTGGCATCATGATTAAACAGAAAGGAGCAGTCTAGTGACAGGTGCCCTCTGAGCCAAGGTTGGCATCATCATTCATTAGAAAGGAGCAGTCTAGTGACAAGTGTCTTCTGAGCCAAGGTTGGCATCATGATTCATCAGAAAGGAGCAGTCTAGTGACAGGTGTCCTCTGAACCAAGGTTGGCATCGTGATTCATCAGAAAGGAGCAGTCTAGTGACAAGTGTCCTCTGAGCCAAGGTTAGCATCATGATTCATTAGAAAGGAGCAGTCTAGTGACAAGTGTCCTCTGAGCCAAGGTTGGCATCATGATTCATCAGAAAGGAGCAGTCTAGTGACAGGTGTCCTCTGAGCCAAGGTTGGTATCATGATTCATCAGAAAGGAGCAGTCTAGTGGCAGGTGTCCTCTGAGCCATGTTTAGCATCATGATTCATCAGAAAGGAGCATTCTAGTGACGGGTGTCATCTGAGCCTAGGTTAGCACCATGATTCATCAGATAGGAGCAGTCTAGTGGCAGGTATCCTCTGAGCCAAGGTTAGCATTATGATTCATCAGAAAGGAGCAGTCTAGTGACAAGAGTTCTCTGAGCCAAGGTTAGCATCATGATTCGTCAGAAAGGAGCAGTCTAGTGACAGGTGTCCTCTGAGCCAAGGTTAGCATCATGATTCATTAGAAAGGAGCAGTCTAGTGACAGGTGTCCTCTGAGCCAAGGTTGGCATCATGATTCATCAGAAAGTAGCAGTCTAGTGACAGGTGTCCTCTGAGCCAAGGTTGGTATCATGATTCATCAGATAGGAGCAGTCTAGTGGCAGGTATTCTCTGAGCCAAGGTTAGCATTATGATTCATCAGAAAGGAGCAGTCTAGTGACAAGTGTTCTCTGAGCCAAGGTTAGCATCATGATTCATCAGAAAGGAGCAGTCTAGTGACAGGTGGGCTCTGAGCAAAAGTTGGCATCATGATTAAACAGAAAGGAGCAGGCTAGTGACAGGTGTCCTCTGAGCCAAGGCTGGCATCATGATTCATCAGAAAGGAGCAGTCTAGTCGCAGGTGTCCTCTGAGCCAAGGTTGGCATCATAATTCTTCAGAAAGGAGCAGTCTAGTGACAGGTTTCCTCTGAGCCAAGGTTAGTATCATGACTAATCAGAAAGGAGCAGTCTAGTGACAGGTGTCCTCTGAGCCTAGGTTAACATCATGATTCATCTGACGGGTGTCCCCTGAGCCTAGGTTAGCATGATGATTCATCCGATAGGAGCAGTCTAGTGGCAGGTGTCCTCTGAGCCAAAGTTAGCATCATGATACATCAGAATGGAGCAGTCTTGTGACAGGTGTCCTCTGAGCCTAGGTTAACATCATGATTCATCAGAAAGGAGCAGTCTAGTGACAGGTGTCCTCTGAGCCAAGGTTAACATCATGATTCATCAGAGAGGAGCAGTCTAGTGACAGGTGTCCTCTGAGCCAAGGTTATTATCATGACTAATCAGAAAGGAGCTGTCTAGTGACAGGTGTCCTCTGAGCCTAGGTTAACATCATGATTCATCAGAAAGGAGCAGTCTAGTGACGGGTGTCATCTGAGCCTAGGTTAGCATGATGATTCATCAGAATGGAGCAGTCTTGTGACAGGTATCCTCTGAGCCGAGGTTAGCATCATGATTCATGAGAAAGGAGCGGTCTAGTGACAGGTGTCCTCTGAGCCAAGGTTGGCATCATGATTCATCAGAAAGGAGCAGTCTAGTGACAGGTGTCCTCTGAGCCAAGGTTGGCATCATGATTCATCAGAAAGGAGCAGTCTGGTGACAGTTGTCCTCTGAGCAAATGTTGGCGTCATGATTAAACAGGAGCAATCACGTGACAGGTGTTTTTTGCGATCGGAAGATCGCCTTGTTCTTCAAGTCTAAGATCTACTGCATGATAATTCGTCGAATGGTGCATACACCCTTTTGATGACATGCTATTATGGGTGGTTATGTTAAACACGCCAAACCAAGTTTAGTGAGATTAAAAATCTTTTATAAAAATAACTCTTGACTGCATTTTTAAGATGGAATGTTTTTTTCCTTTTCAGGTAAATAGCGCATAATTGAACTTAGTAGATGGTAAATAATTAATGCAGTACTTTGTTTCACCACTTCAAATTTGTTGATTGGGAATTTGATATATAATTTTTGATAACTTAAATAATATAATTAGCATTCTTTTTAGAACCTGATTTATTTCCTCTTCGTTCAATTTATCACCATGTACCTTAATTTTATCTCCGAGCAAGAACGTAAACAAATACGACTTCAAACGAAACAGGCGTGGGAAGTCAGCTGTTGCAGCACTTCCAAAGAATAATTATTATGAATCCTATTATTTACGGAATTTAAACACATGGCTGCAACATTGATAGCACTACAAGGTTGGAGATAGGTGTACCCTCTATACCCTCCTCCTTCTTCCTCCTTACCTCCAGCTCGGCAAAACTCCTTTGAGGGCCTGCCAACCCGAAGGAAGACTTACCAACTGCGACCCCAAGACAGCCTTTACGGGACTTGGTGGCTTTTGCTCGGCGGTCGGTGTTGACGACGTACCCGGGCAGTACTCTCAGATGTACAAGAGAGGAAGCACGTCGATTTGCCCACAGGCTTGAATATGTGGGAAGACTTACCTGTTTAGAGACATTCCACTGCAGCTGTTTTGAAGTCAGAGATGGGACTTTTAACGCCAAATAAGGTAGTAATCTCAAAATAAATGGGGTATGTATTATAAAAATATAAATGACAAAATAGGAACTACAATTTTAAGCACTTAAATTATCACAAAATGAAAGAGTAGTCTTTGAGAGGACGGTGACGAACGTCGGTGACACCATGTGGTACGGCACACCACTTAACCCACTTATGGACCACCCAGATAATGGAACCAACAGGTACACTGGATGACAATTATCTTACAAATTGCAAATTAGTTATACAACAGAACGTTATCCCTAGCAAATAAAAATGTACACAAGGTTTGGACTTGGGAACACGTGCACGCAAAAACCCAGAACAAACACAACGATTTACACAGCAAGGGAAGAAATTAATTTAACGCGACATCACTAGGAATCGCACAGAAACAGAATTACCTAACAAATTTGCAATGCAACCACGAGGTTGCGTAATACAAAGGACAAATTACAAGTTACACACGGAATTAAAAATTCGTACAACTAACACACGCACGAACATATCACGAATAAACGTAAAAGGAAAATGATCAGAAATAAAATGAAATGACTACATTAATGATACACAGGCTCCCAAAACGGAACACAGATTATTTCCCAACCGCTATGGACGCGGACCCGAACAAGACTCCCTTAAAATGGCGGAGGATAACCAAACCCTAAGGTACGGTTGCACAATAGGACGCCACCCCCAAAATTTTGAGATTTGAACTAATCCCATAAGTAAAACAGAATTACGTTGTGTTGTAAATACTAAAATGAAACGCACATGGGGTGTAAAAGAAGGAAATCCAAGGCAAATTTGTCACGGAAACTACGAACATCACGCGGACCAAGAAAATTAGACGTAAGATGACTAAGACGAACACAGGGACCCCTTCAAAACTTAAATAAAACAACTACGTGGTTGCACTCGAGGAATTCAAGGAAGCGTGATGACGCGGGAATAATAAATAATTTGGATCAAAACCGAATAGACACCACGAGGTTGCGCAACAAGAATAAACCCTCGCTAAAGAAACAGGAAAAGTTTCCAAACTACAAATCAAGCCGCCGAAGAAGAAAATTGGTTAACAATTTAGATATAAAACAGTGGGGATCATCTCAATCCCCCTTCCGAGCGAAGCCAAACTGCTGCGCCGTAACCACGAGGTAAATTTACGGCGCAAATAACACACAAAGAATTCAAAAGCACAAGCCCAAAATATGCCGACGGACAAGTTAAAAGAAATATCACACTTCCCGGAATGAACTCGAACACAACTAAAGCCATGATAGGATGGCTAATGCCTGTACTTGGGCTCGGGTATCCGAAACCCCGAGCGACCTTATCGGCGAACAGTCAATGCAGAAGAGGTCGAATCCCACGCCGAGAGCTGTACATATATGAAACGCTATAATTTTTGACAATAGAATAGTTGTAGCAACACACGCACACTAAAATCCCCTGTCTTCTTGGACATTTGTCCGTAAGGCATTTCCGTGTTCGCATCGTGCAGGTTGGTCACACTGGTCGGCCACTTGGCCCTCTTCTTCTGTCATCTCGCTGCGGACGATACCTCGCGGTGGCGGGATCGATAAATAATCGATACAGGCAAGGATGAATTTTGAATGCGTAGTTATCACACGTTTCTCTTTTGAGGTTAGGGAACGCTAAATAGTCGAAACAGTGTGCACGAGGTCTGAAGATATGCCCCGCGTCTTTAGACTGCGAGAGCGATATGATATTCTGGAAGGTTCCGTTTACAAGGTGTTCATAGTCCTGATTTTCAAGTGGAGGCTTATGCCACAATGTTTTCTTCTAGAGTTTGGTGAGTAAAGGAAATTTCAAAGCACAGCTTCAACTGGAAGTACAGTGATGGGTAAACTTTGGTAGGGATTGAATATTTTAGGTTAGGGGTTTATTTTCATGTCAGTTTAAAGTGGCGTGCACACATCACAATAGGAACCGATACATCTGACCGTGGCACTTTCAACACAAGCTCTCTCGGCCGATATATCAGTCTCCTGGCACTGAACTGAATGCTGGCCAGCTACACGGAAATACGAGCAGATGTTTCACACAATGGAGGCTGAGATGGTCCATGGGAGTGACACGACTTAGCCATATCCGAAATGAGACCGTAAGGAACACCTTTATAGACTCTCCTATTCCAGATAAGATGATGGAAACAAGGTTATGCTGGTCAGAGTGAACTCCGATAGTGGAGCAAGGCTCACTGCAGTTGGACTGAGAACCCCCGGTCGACCTGCTTGCAAGAGAGGGCATGAGAGCTGTTGGCGTCTGCACCTCTGATGCTGCAGGCCGGACAACTGGAGAGTCTCGATGGGACTAATTCCAGGAAGAAGGAGAATAGCCTATCATGTTATTTACAAAATACTGTAGAAAATTTAGCCAATCTGAGGCATCAAGAAAGTTCGGGTATACTGATGACTGGGTTTCGCTGTGAGGCATAGAGATCTTGAAGTTACAGAGACCAATGTTAGTTGACAACGGTTTTACCATCCGAGAATGGTGGAGGTATAGTTAGTTAGTTAGTTATAGTTGTTTTATGGGGCGGAACTACGAGGTCATCTGCCCCTCTTAACACAGATTAAAGAATACAAATTTGGAATTGAATTTAAAATTTTCAGGTGGACGCCTAAATTTAAAAAGACCCAAAATTAATTTAAAAAATAAAAAAAACATTAAATAAAAAATAAAACATTATAAAAATAAACAAAAATTACAGAAAAACAAAACATTATCATTTAAAAACGAACAAGTCGTTGAGTCAATTTATACTGGAAAATTTAGATTGCTGGACCTAACCCACTCTCACTTATAAAGCGGATAACGCGATCAGCAGCCACCGCATGGCAGACCTATGCTACGACGGAACAACTCCAGATAGCGTGTGTATCGTTCAAACCACCTAGGTTTGACTTGCCTCGTAAGATCTGGTCGGTGCTTAATCGAATAAGAACCAACACTGGCCGAAGTGCCTATTCTCTGCACAAGTGGAAGATAGTACCTTCTCCGGGTGGTGATTTTGGCTCTCAAAAACAGACTGTTCGCCATATACTGTAAGTTCAGGAGTGTCCTCTGAGAGCTTTTCCTGGCGATCCAACGGAGTTCCTGGTGATGACGAAGAGATCTATAGACTACATTCGTGGCCTGGATGTTAGTTTGCAATTTAAAGCTAACTAATAAATTGTAATTAGTGATGTAGCCATACGCTAAATAATAAATAATAATCTTGGATGCACTTGTTGAAGTTCTAAAAATATATGATGCCAACATTGGCTCATCACTGAGGATTGAGAAACGCTGATGATATTCTATATGTGCTACGTGCCAGCTGCAGGTACTGAATTCTGGAGCTGAAGAGTGTCTTAAGTTTTTTCTTTTCCATGAGGTATAGTTGATTTGAATCCTTACCGATTCAGCTTCAAAATTATCCTGCAATCCCCAAAATCGTCATGATTAGGTGCCAATCCTGTATTTAGAGCAATCTTGAAGTAAGGAAGTGACAGCTGGGTAGGTTCGGGATATCTCATACATAACCTGGAGGCAACTGATATGAAGGTAGCACGAATGATTGCTGGGACAAATAGATGGGAGCAATGGCAGAAGGGTGCTCATAATGAAGATATAAAGGCTAAGTTAGAAATGGACACGTTAGATCAGGTCGTTCGTAGGCTATGAGTGGACTCAGATGGTGGGGTCATGTGATGAGAATGGGGGAGGAGAGATTACCTGAGCTCGACTATAGAGGGAAAGAGAAGCAGAGGTAGACCTAGAATGCGATGGTTAGGTTCAGTGTTCAATGATTTCAAGGTGAGAGGTATAGAAGCAGAGTGCTAACTACTAATAGGGAATCACTGAGGCGACTTGTTTACAAACAGAGGCTTGCAGACTAGAATATACGCTGAAAAGAAAAACAGTCTCAAATGAAAATGTTTGTGTGTATGTGTATAGGCTATTTTCATTAAGGGGCGGAACTACGTGGCCATCTGCCCCTGTGTGTAGGCTATGTATTGTATGGGCCTTGAAGGGCTTCTACAATGTGTAAGGGGTTGTGTATAATGTTGTAATAATAGGGACTGTAAGAGTAAGCGTTTTCTGTGGGGACGCGGGAGAGTCGTCTACGTAGTTTGGACGTGACTCGAAGGAGAACTCCCAGGTGTTCAGTGTAGCTGGAGAGCTCGGGGGATGGGGTGCGTGTAAAGGGGTTAATTGGTTTTTAATAAACTGTTAGTGTAGAACTGTTGTTTGCACTTACGGACTGCGCGCGTGAGTGAGTAGTGAATGCAATAGATTTGCTGACGGGTGCTCGGTGGCGAGCCGTCAAGCGGACTGCTTACTTAGTGCTTCTGAACAATTAAACAATACTGGACCCTATTAAGTGAGGGTCGGAGGTAGGGGCTTGTCGTGTAATTAAATAAAATACTAGATCCTCAATGAAGCTAGAACCAAATGGTATAATAAATACTTCTTGGTGAAGTTGTAACATAGTCGCAGAATCCGTGCTGAGGATTCTACAGTGCTATTAATACAAGTACAAGTACAAAATGTAAAAGGGGGATGGATTATAGATGTGTGTGAATGTAAAGGAAATAACCCTCCCAGGCACACTTACCCCTAGATGGCGGCTGTCGTGGTGTTGACTTTCAGCATTTCCCCTAGACACAGACCTCGAGTGAGTTCAGTGCCTCTCTTTTATAATTCTGGCGCTGCAATCTAAGCATTCTCAGCACATTCCGGGCTAACAGCTACCGATCTGGGGGTCGTGTGAGTTCAAGAAGGGTCATATGGGAGGTTATATGAGTTCACTGAAGTGTGTTAAATTGTAGATTGTAGTGTATTTGGAAAAGTGTTTAATGATGTGGAAATATGGGGTGAAAGTGCAATGCAGGTGTGTATCCCTCTATAGGGATACAACAGTAGATAGATAGATTTATTTTGACTGGCAAGATTAGGGCCATTGGGCCCTCTCTTCCATCTAACCAGATTATACAAATAATAAATGATGAACAATACAAATACAACTTAAATCTAACAATATTACAATGTTGATATAATATAAAATACATATGAAATGGATTAGCTTGATAATATACAATACAAATACAACTTAAATCTATCAATTTTACAATTTTTATACAATATAAAATACATATTAACTGGATTAGCTTGGTGGTGTAGGCTGTTAATTGTTGCATTGTTAGGGCGAATAACTAAGATACTTAGGAGTAAGTTTAAAATTACAGTAAGGTAAAGGAAATAGGCTACTGAAAAAAAGTAGACTAATGATGGTGATGAAGATAATGATGAAGATAATTAGTCGTTACTGAAGGAGGTTATTTAGATATCTAAATAGAGAGTAAATGAGAAAGTGAGAATTGGAAAGTTTGAATATATGTAATACGACGTAAGAATATAAGCATAAATGTTGAGTTCAACTTTCATTTACTTAGTGAGTATGTACTGCTGGCAACGCTGCTTGAAGCTGGACGGGGTTGCTCCTCTGACAGAGCGAGGCAGATTGTTCCACAGTCGTGCAGTAGCAACAACGAAGGAGTTGGTATAGCGTACTGTGCGGTGTATGGGTATCGGCAAGAGTGTGTCGTTTTTTGACCGTGTTCCAAGAGTATGCTCGTACGAGAGGCGGTGAAGCTGAGAGTGCAGGTAAGCTGGAGTTGAAGTTGAGAGTATTTGTTGAAGAATACATAAAGAATGGAGGTCGCGGCGTTGATTTAGACGTAACCAGTTAAGTTGCTCATAAGCGGGGGTGACATGATCATAGTACCGTAAATTAAATATGTAGCGTACACAGGCATTTTGTGCATGTTGGAGTTTGTTTTTAAGAGTAACAGTGAGATCTTTGTATACCACATCGCAGTAATCAAAATGAGGCAATATTAGGGAGGAAACAAGTCGTTCCTTTAATACACGAGAGAAAATATTCCAGAATCTTCTAAGTGAATTCAATGCGGAAAATACTTTTCTGGAAACATTGCAGACGTGCTGCGTCCAGGAAAGATGTTTATCTATAATAACGCCTAGATCTTTAACTGACTCACGGAATTCGATTGGGGAATCGCACAAGCGTAATTTTGGTAATGTGGGTTCATTTTTTAGTTTTAGGAGGATTTTCGGGTGGGAGATTATGATTGCTTGGGTTTTAGCCTCATTGAGTCGTAGTCCATGTAAGCGAGTCCAGTTACAGATTTCAGTTAAGTCTTCATTAAAGGTGCCGATTGCTTCCGATAGTTTTTCTGGTGCTGAATGCAGGTAGATTTGTACATCATCAGCATATAGGTGGTGTTTGCATTTAGTGATTGATGACGGAATGTCGTTTATATATATTGAAAACAGGAGCGGTCCAAGGACTGACCCCTGAGGGACTCCTCTCTCAACTGGACGCCATGAGGACATTTGATTTAAGTTAATTTTAACACATTGTTGACGTCCACGTAGATAAGAGTCCATCCATTGGATACTGTTCTTGGAGAGATGAATTTTAAATAGACAAGAGAGTAATATGTCATGGTCAACAGAATCGAAGGCTTTACTGAAATCAAGCAGTGTTAGGATTGTTACTAGCCCACTGTCCATAGCCTTTCTTATGTCATCCGTGACCTTGAGTAGTGCAGTACTAGTACTATGATTTTTGCGGAAGCCGGATCGGTGTTCATCAAGGATATTGTGCTCAAGCAAATAGGAGGAGAGTTGTTCGTGGACGATAAATTCCAGTGATTTGGAGAGGGATGATAGTATACTGACTGGGCGATAATCGCTTACATGTTTAGCCTGTGTATTTTTTGGAATTGGGATGACGAAGGCTAAGTATGTATTTTAACGCAGGCATCGGCAACCCATGAGTATTTGAGGCTATATATGCTGCAACAGAACAAAGAGACAAACTGAACTTGCTTAGTAACTTATTACACGTCAACAGTTACCATAGTTCCAACCAATGCATAATAATTATAATATAGGCTTAACAATTATGTTTTTAAAATTTCTGAAAACAACAACAAATAAAAAAATACCTGTATCAATATGTTTAACATTTGTATATTGTTGAAAATATTTAAAACACGTTGGACTTTATGTTGAAATAGTTAATGCAAACGCCTGTTTTAATCTCCGTGGACTGAGCTTCAAAATGATCCTGATAATCCTTAATAGCCTCACAATTAGGCACCAATATAATATGTAAACACCTGATTTTAATCTTTATAGATTCAGCTTCAAAATGATCTTCCAGATCGTTAATATCCTCATTACCAATAGTCTATGCAAACACTTGATTTTAATCTTTAGAGATTCAGCTTCAAAATGATCTTTCAAATCCTTAATACCTCATTACCAATACTATATGCAAATACCTGACTTGAATCTTTATGGATTCAGCTTCAAAATGATCTTGCAGATCCTTAAAAGCTTCATAATTAGGCACCAATCAAAAACATGGGTGGTGGTAGTTATTTGTCTGCTCCAACTTATACAGAGTGACCAGAGTTTGTCTGACGCTCATGGAAGGAACATTCCATGAGAACACATAATTAATAAAATCGCACCTGAAATCTTTACCATCATACATGTCCCAAGCAGAGGCATGACACACCATTTCCCGTCCATCCTGAGGTTTCTCTATGATGGAGTGCTCCCAAAACTGTCTTGGCATGGCGCTTAGGTTGAGGGAAATAAAGAAGTTCTCAGCCTCACGAAACATCCGCATAGGAGTGTAGCCCTAAACAAAAAGACAGGTAACTCAATAATTTTTACATAAAACTTTGAATCCATTTTTTCAGTGTTGCCTTGTTTACAATATATTATTGATAGGTAACTTTTCAGTCGACCAACTCGATCACAACCCTAATCATTAGGAAATGTGTAATAACCTGAAAAAATATAAGTGATTGGAATTTATTTTCATCGATTACAATAAGAGGGAAAATACAGGATGATATGGTTTCTCTCGTCAAGCGATCATCGTTAGATCCTACAGGTCGAATCTACAAAACAAAATAGCTCTACAAAACACTGGCAAATTTCACAAATGTCAACCATGAACGTGTAGGAACTGTCCTCAAGCACCAAACTTTTTAGGAGCTATAGAATCTTACAATGTACGGCTGCTGAAAAACTGAATGGTTAAGTCCCCTTTATTAACATCTACAAGGCGACAAGGCTGAAACCCTACAAAGCCACTCATAATACGGTCATCCTCTTCCAACTATTTTTTCTATTTTTTTAAGTATTGGCAATTTCCAACCAGTACGCATAGCATGAGTCACTGCTTGCGGGGTACGGGATGGTCTGATGATTCACAGACATGCAATGAACGGAACAGACTGGGCCTTCAATGTATAAATGTATACCGGTACATATAATATAATACACCTTACAGTGTATAATATCAATGTATTTGCAATGCCGATACTGTACATTATGTAATGTCACAAACGTTCACCCCCATACGATGATTTCAGAATCCCTTTTCCCGCTCACATAACACGTTATTACAATTGACTGCAAAATAAACATTGTTCACGATACCTACATTGTTACGAATTGCCAATGTTTACAACACACTGCAAAAGCTCACCGGTGGGATCGATCCCGTGCTTTCGAAGCAGGGCTCTTACCACTGCACCACTCGCTCGATGCCTTCTTACTAGCGTACGACGCACATAGACGCCGCACTGCAATTGCAATTAATTAATTTCTCGGAAACAGCTGAGAGCGCACCTTACTACTTGCATGTCCTACACGTGTACTAAAGATGGGTCGTATCGGTGACCCATGCATCGTATCCTCCCCTTGTGAGTATCACTTAAAGTGATAGGCGGCTTCGGTGGCATGCTGAGCTTCTATGCCCAAGGTCGTGGGTTCAAACTCGGTCGAAGTCGTCAGATTTTTGAAGAGCGGTAAATATCCCTCAGTATGCCTTCCTTCGGAGGGGAAGTAAAGCCGGCGGGCCCATGCCATAGATTTATGGCATGTAAAAGAACCTTTCACTAACTAAACTAAACTAAATAATTGTACATATTGTAAATATTTTCACCTGTATTTTCAAACATAGATTTTATAGCCTAAGTGTAATGGATCTGAAGATGATCGCTTGACGATCGAAACTGGTCATCCTAGTGTATTTATTAATCTCATGTAATTTATTTCATGATTAGGGCATAACCCAGCTCTTTTGGGTACATTCGTGTTGACCGACTGAAAAGCACTAAACTCTTGTTAACTAAACTTGTGTGAAGCAAAATTTGTAGGTTAGGTTTGATTAATCCTATTAAGTTCCAACGTTCGTCACCAGGCGCTGGTTGCGATGGCATCTAGTAGTAGCCACGTTCACAGCTAGGTGCCGTGGACGGTAGCATTTGGTAATGAAAGTAGGAACTACTTGAAATTATCGACTGCAGTCCTTACTTGAATTAAAAACAGATAGCACACACTAATACTGTCATTACAATTAACACCGGTTATCGGACAGATTGTACACACACCCAAAGTACACGGGGCTACATGATCGCGTTGTCGCAGCCCCTAAACTAAGGAACCAACCACTTAATGTGAAAAGCCTCCAGAATGGAAATATAAACACCAAAATGAAGTACAGTAAATGTCTACAATTTTGTTAAAAAGTTAATATGAGTACAGGGTCTTTCATATAAAGTAAGAACGGCGAGCGGCGGTTTTGTCATTCGCTTGGCCGAGCTTGTGACGCACCACGGCCCCCTGCTGTAGTATTGAAAGTACAAACTTGACCTTGCAATAAGCGTGCAGGTGTTGTCAGTCGCCAGTCTGAACCTCAGCTGCTAACATGTTGAGACAGTTATCATTCAACATCGTATTTTTGTATGTAAAATTTATTTTAATTACGATTCGGCTCGGTGGGTACGTGATGCATTTGTTCAGCAATTTCCTGATGAAGTGCTACCTTCACTAGCACAGATTCACGTAATTGTAAATAACTTTGAAACTACTGGTTCAGTGCTCAATAAAAAACTAAAATTAAAAAATCAGAAAAAATACAGTGGCATGACTCACTCGCGTCAGCCAAAATGTGGTTACCAGATACAATGCCTGTATAACACAGGAAGGACGACACTTCCAGCAACTTTTATAAGGTAATATTTCATAGAGGGTTGTACACACGCTTAAAGCAGGGGGCCACGGCTCGCCACAGGCTCGGTCAAGGCCACCACACTAGCGGATAACAAACCCGCCGCTTGGCGTTCTTACTTTATATGAAAGACCCAGTATATATTAATTTTATCTGACATTGAAGTGAAAACCGAGCAAACGCGATGGTTATCGACGGCGAAGGCTCATTGTTTGGATCATCATTGATGGCATTGTCAACCAACGAGCTAGGTTGTCGTTCGGGCTGGACTTGGAAAACATCTGCTTCAAAAGTGTTGTTCGCCAACACACTGTTGCCATGGCAACCACAGTGAAATATATATCTTATTAGGTACCGGTACTGCCCGACCAGCTAACCCAATAGATTGGCTGCATCTACTGTATCTACGTAAAAGGATGAACGAGGAACACAATGAACGTATTGTACGGTACTGATAATTTATTTATTAGTGCTTGGGAACATTTAGAAAGAGAAAGAACGAAGGATCCGATAGATAAATAGGCGAAGTCAATTTGTACCTGACGCAGCTGAAAGATCGCCTTTACTTTATCTGAGTCAACTGAAATGTTGTGAAATATTTCGGAATCTATGTTCAAACCAAAGGTAGTCTAAGAAAGCAATATCGGCCCCAGCCCCATACATCCTGAAAGGTACATAGGTACACTCTCAGTATTGTACCCGATACCTAGTTTAGGCTATCGGCTACGCCAGCAGACATTAAGCTGTAGTTGAGGTTTTGAGAAGCAATCGGAAAAGATAGCGCACCGATCGCGTCAAGAAGAAAGCCAAGATGACGTAGGAGGTCAAGTATCAAGGAGGCATTGAAATCTGTGAGAAGATAGAATTATGAATGGAGAAGTGAAACTTTATTGAAACATATATGGAATTATAATAATATTTAAACAACTTAGAAGAGGATATATAACATGCATTATATGTGGAAATAATTTTATGGAAGTAAGTTATTTTATAACAGAACAGCCGAGAGGATTCGGGTTCGAGACTATGTTCGTGACGTGGGAGCACTGTGGTGGGGAGAATGAGCCACGTGCCGCGCGGAGCTCATAAGCCGAAACACAGCGCTAGCAAGTCAGTTGAGCCCAGGAAGACGGGCAGTTCAGAGCAGCTCTATAGCACAGCGAGACGGGCATTGAAGGTCACGCAGCATACAGAAACTGTCACGGCAAAAGTGTAGGTGACAGTGCTTGCTTCGCCGAGCAGCTAAGGCCGAGCGGGTCACTGATCCAGGTGAGCTGGCCGAGGAGACAATTGTAGGCAGCCGGGGTATTTCAAAACCACACTGCTCGTATTTGAAGACTTTATTTCAAGCTTCATTTCGACACTGTTCAAACACAGGCTTTTACGAATAACCTTATAACCATGCTGTTATATAACACATTCAAAGCGACTTTTACTATTCCAAGTAAACTGAATGTTTAGCATAGGCTCTGATGAACATTATATCGTGCATTTATAAGATTTATATATTATACAATTTTCATGATCTACCTATTACGAACAGATACAGGGTGTATCGCAATCTTGAACACTATCAAGTAAAATTTTATTTTACTCAAGTGGGACTTTGCAGTAAGTTGAGATTGGAATTACAATTCTCAAACTCAACATTTATCGGAACAGTGGCGTATATTAGAAGAGGAGTAAGGGGGTCCACTGTTTTCATGAACTTTTCGAGAAGGAGTTGGACAATATCCGCTATGGGTAATCCGAGGTTCAACATGACCGAGTAAACGTGAATAGAGACAAGATGGCACCACAGAGCGATGGATTCGATTCCTGACGAGAGGAGTCCAACAGCTGATTCGCTTGGGATTTCGAAGGAAATCGTCATTTCATGGATGAAATTATATTCACGCCGATCTTACGAGAAATTCTTATGTAGGGAAAATCGACGATCTTGGAAATTATATTACAACTGATAATGAAAGGTATTGTAAGAGTTCTAACTACCTGATACGATTATTTTCATGAATACTGGGCACACATGTATATTTTTTCTAATAGGAGTGATTTGATTATTAAGACATGGTTTGAATTTATATACTTCGAATTTGCTAGAATATGGAGTGACCATATGATATGGCAGGCATCATTATACGATATTCTCACCGTTGTTTGGCTTTATTAAGAAGATGTTTGGTCTTTTAGACATTTTTCCAGCTAGGATATTTTTCATGAATAGTTTTTTTTGAGTAACGAGTATTTCGAACTCGTGATCTGCAATTGATTATCAGAAATTACTTCGTCAGTTCATTGCATACTAGCGAGTGTGTATTATTCATCAGTAGGGATTTTTTTCATTGGATTGTTTGGAGATATTAAGAAGTTATTCACTTTAGTGAATGAACATCGCTTTTATATGACAACTAGAGATTTGTTGATTCCTTTCTGGTACATTCATTCATACAGTCTACGAGATGGGGTCTTTCGTATTTATGCGATTGTATGGTGGCTACTCATCTTACCCATCGTTCAGGGAACTATCATCCAAGTCGACGGGGCGAGGTCCTTCGTATTTATACGATTGCACGGTGGTTACACATCTTACTCGCCATTGAGGGACTCATTTTTATCATCCGAGTGTACACGAGATGTAAGTGAATCTAACAAGGAACTACTAGTCACATATCAGTCGAAATTTTGTTAAATAAAGTAACGATAAATGTCAACAGGACTGCATTTAGTAATTCTTGTTTGCCAATCCAATATTTTGTTGCTATACTCTTTTGAGAGTAATTTCAGTTTAACAGCTATTACAGCTGATGCTTTGATGATTTTTATAATTGTGTTTGATACCTTTGAGAAGGATTTAAAGTAATTGAATCTTGTAAGATTAATCATTAATGGTCATAATTATTTTGAAGGCAGATCAGTATTGCAGATTTTGATATGAGAGATTATAGCACATTGGTGTTTTTCTGCGATGTGAATTATTGAAACTTGTGAAAGAATTTATGCTATTTGAAAGCAGATATTAAATTACTGAAGTAATATTTTTCCAATTGTTTAAGAAGTTGTCTAGATGTGATCAGAGTAATTACAGTTATTGGAGATTATGTGCGTTGATAATTTGAAGCCAGTTATATATTTTTTGTAGATCATGCAACGTGGTTAAGTGGAGTTTGTGGTAGGCATTTTGTGGAATTTGCCAAGTGATAGTAGCAATGTTGCTAATGTATTTTGAAGCAGACATGAGGTCGTCGTACCCAGTCTAGCGTTATTGTTGAAATTCATGCTGTATGTGCTGAATATTCATGGAGTTTTTGGAGTAATTCTTGTATTCAAATGTGATATTTGAAATATTGAAGAAATGTAATGTCGTTGTGGATAGTTAGATCCAACGTGATGTCGTGGAGACAATAATATTTTTTTGGCATGATAATTAAATACGAGATATAACTTGGAAGTAATAAAACTGTAAGACAACGTTCTATAAACCTTATTAAACAATTTGTTAGGAAATTAAACAAATAAATGAAGTTGATAACACAAGATTTTCTGAAAATAATAATTAACGAAATAATAATCTGAGATTTAAGCATATTAACGATCTGACCTAATGAAATAAAAATCAGAATGACTAGATGAAATAATGAAACTAAATAACCAGATGATTGAAATTTAAATAAGTTGATAAATTAAATTTTGAAATAAATCGATGAATTAAATAAAGTGGATGAATTAAAGATTGATAAAATAAACTGATTGAAATAAATTAATAGACGATTGTAATGATGATGAATAACTGAATTAGGAGGTGATAATTAATTAAAGAAGCTGATGATTAATGAATTTATATGCAATTAAATAAATTTAATTGAGAGATAATGTGAAGGAATTGCAACTTGAAATGTGAATTTAAATAATGTAATGGTGATGAATTAACGATTCTGACAGGAATATTTAGAATTTTGAAGTGAGAATTAATGTGAGAAATATTTAATTTTGATAATAACGATGATGATGACCAATGAGAATTTGAATTTTCTGTAATTCACAGATGAGAGATTAATGACGATGTAAATAATGTAAATTAATTATTCAATGTTTAGGAACATTTGATTAACATGTTCTATGTTCAAATTATACCATGCAAACCATAATTTATGTGATATTTAATATGAGTGATTATTATATGTGTATGTTTAGGCAGATTAATTACTTAATTAAATCCACATTGATGTTAAATTAAAGAGAATTAGGTCTCAGGTTTCAAAAATGTCAGTGACGAAAGACATAGTGCTACAGTGATCCTGAGAATCCAAGAGAACTTTATACATTTTTCTTGTTAAGTGGATTAAGATAATTTTGCATTAGAAAGGAGATGGTTCGATTTTTGGACAATGACAATTTAACTTTGCATTCGACCATACTCTTAGGTAGGAATTATATTTAAAATGTCTGTCTGACTATCAAGGTAAAATAAATTTGTTTTTATCTTAGTTGTGATCTGATGATGGTGTGATGTTCCTTTTTCTTTCCTTGTCTTGAGTAAGGCTTATCCGGAAAGGAAGTGGTTTGCTAGGAATTCAGTTGATGGCGCCCATTTATATTTGAATTATTTTTATTAACTTAAGCCCGTAACGACCCTAGAGATACTTTGTCTCGTGAAACCCACTGCTTTTTCGAGAACTCAGCTGAATTTCCGACACATTCCTTATTTGACTAGAGGTTCATTTAACTCCGCTCTGTCCTGGAACTCCAGGGATGTGATGTTATAGCAGATGGGTCATCGCATCCCCAGGACGAACGGGTACAGTATCAAGCGGAACTATCAAAAGAACTTACTGAGGATCCGCCTTTCATGGCTCTCCTTCCTTCCAAGTCCCTCAATCCTCATTCTTCGAGGGTTGAGGGCATTTCTTTTCTTCCTGTCCTTTATTTGCCTTATCCTTTATTTGTTTACCATATTTTCTTCTTCTAGAATGTAAGTTTGTAGTTAGTGTTAGTTATAGTTTTCATTCTCATCTCATCTTTCACTATCACCCAAACCATTAGGGGCCGATAACCTAGATGTTAGGCTCCTTAAAACAACAATTATCATCATATTATCATGTTGCAAAAATATTTAGCTCCTAAGAGTTCCTATCATAGAAAGTTGGTAGTGAACCTGCTGCATCTCTTGATGTAGGCTCCAAGATTTTATTCTTCTTTTGTATCACTGCTAGTTGGCTTACCCAACTCATACTGTAGGTTCTTTAACTGGCTCAATAAATTAGGATATTCCCGTTTCGACCATTTTATCCAATTTATGTTTCACTTTGGAATACAGAGCATACGGAATCCTATATACTGGGGGCCACCTCCAGTTTGGCTCTGGTATCAATTTCAGTACCTACTTCATGAGAAATTAACCCTACTTTTCCATTAAGCAATTTATATACCCTGCAGGTGTAACAGCTTCACGATTTTAGCCTATTTTCATTTTATGAAAAAAAAATAGGCTTATGAGATCACCTTTTGTCCGTGTGTGTGTGCGCGTGTGTGTGTGTGCGTGTGTGTGTGTGTGTGTGTGTGAGAGGTGTGAGGGGTGTGTGTGTGTGTGTCCCTAATAAATTCTAAACGGCTGGAGCGATTAAAATGAAACTCGGTAAGATCATAGCATTATTCTGGCCGACCCCGACAGTGCCCTTCAAATTTTATTGTGTCTCGCCAATCCAACACGGCGGCTGTGCGAAATATTTCACCAGCATTCAGTATCTCCGAAACTATTACCGATATCGCCCTGAAATTGTGTACGGTGATAAAGGGCACTACTAGAAGTTCAGCTATGAGACTTTCAAAATCCTGGTGACTACAAAATCAACATGGCGGCCAAGCGAAGTTGAGACTTTTAAATAGACTTTTCTCACGATTTAACTATCCAAACGTAATGAAACTTGGTACAGCAAATGTTTATACACACTGTATTGCACGGGAGTCTAATTTAGTTCAATTGTTTACATAACCTCAAAATGGCGGATGTGCGAAATATTTCACAGACATTCTATATCTCCGAAACTATTACAGATATCACCCTGAAATTTTGTACGGTGATAAAGGATACTGATACAAGTTTATTTGTGTAACTTTCATAAACCTGTAAAATACAAAACAAACATGGCGGACAAGCGAAGTTGAAACATTTTAATAGACTTTTCTCGTGATTTAACTCTCTGAGCGGAGTGAAATGTGATATAATAAATGCTTTTACATATTGTAATGCACTGGCATCTAATTTAGTTCAATTGTTTACATAACCTCAAGATGGCGGCTGTGCGAAATTTTAAAATTTGGTTTTTATTTCTTGTGTCGTAATCATGCGATCGAAGTGAAAGTTTGAATAATGAACCTAGGCAATAATTGTCCTTGAATGGTGCATAACTCTATGGCCTATACATATAACAATCCAAAATGGCGAGCATCCGAAATATTTTGACGGTTCTCAATATCTATGAATCTTTTACAGCAATCAAACTGATTTTTTTTATGTTCATAGAGATATGAACATATGTTTACCTATAGGACTTTCAGTAACCTGGTGAGCACAAATCCAACATGGCGGCGACGCGAAGTATAAATATTTAAATGGACGTTTCTCGCGAATTAACTATCCGAGTGCAGTGAAACGTTGCACGTTAAATGAGTATACAAATGTTAATCCACTGGCATCTAATTTATTTCAACTGTTTGCATAATGACAAGATGGCAGCTGTACGAAATTTTAAAATCTCGTTTTTACTTCTTGTGTTCTAATCATGCGATTGAAGTTTGAATACCAATCTTAATGTAATAGCATGACGAATAGAAATAAATAGTGTCATCACTCCGCTACTTCAGCATTGTAGTTCATGGTCCAGCCAGTGTGTGGCGCGGAAGTCGCGACGAACCATAAGCACGTATGACAGTAACCCACGAGGTTAGTACTGTAATATCCTGTGCGCGAGAAGTCATATTATTCGAGGGAATTTGTTTCTTTGTAATAATTTACGAATGTCTGTGCAGTGCTTTGTGTGTGCAAACAACTAAGTTTTTTGTTGTTTGGGGAAAATGTCGTAATGTTTTGTTCCTGGAAGTAAATCGGGTTACGAAGAAAATCTGATGGTAGACATGTTTTCACACCGCCAAAAGAAACAAATCTGTTTGCGAAATAGGCGAGAGTTATTCCGTGGAAAGATAAGCAATTGTCGATCAAAAATAGAATCTGTGACGAGCGTTTTTCGGAAGATTTAATTATTATAAAGGCGGACTGTTTCGTAGTGAACTATGAGAACGTGGAAATTCCTCGCGTGAAGTGGAAATTAAAACCAGGTCAGTATCTCACATTTTTCAAAATTTACCGAAATATCTATCCACTGATGTAAAATCACGAAAGCCGCCCAGTAGGATACGGAATGAAGGCAGCCTTCCATGGTTACTTGTTCTATTTCGTGCCATCCTTACCTAAAACGAAAAAAAAATCCGTCTTAATAATAATAGGCCTAAAATAATAATAGTTGTTGATTCTTTAGGGACTTAATGACATCGTGGTCACGTAGCCCCGTGTGTTAGGGTTTGTTGAGAATTAGTCTGATAACCTGTGTCATTATGATGTCTGTAGTAGTGTGTGTATTTGGAATTGGGGTCGGATTTGGGTAGGAAGCGGCCGTGTCCTTCAGTTAGGTACCATCCCGGCATTTGCCTGGAGGACAAGTGGGAAACCACGGAAATCCACTTCCAGGATAACTGAGGTAGGAATCGAACGCGCCTCTCAACATTTTTGCCTCACGAGGCTGAGTGAACACCGTTCCAGCCCTCAGACCAGTATTAAATTTATTGGCAGAGCTGGGAATCGAACCCGGACTTCCGTGGTGATAGCCAAGTGGCCAAGAATGAGTCGGACATATAATAATGGCCAACCTGCCAATAAAATAAACGGTTATCCAATTCTTCGCTTCCGTTACCGTCCTCCTGATCTTCGGATCTTGTTTCAACTTGGTCTTCAGTATCAGTCACACATTCCTTTGAAATTACTGAATCATGAACTAGCTATTCGTTATCTTTCAGCAGAAGGTGACACGCTTCATCTGCATCCTTAGGTTTTCGTAAGGCGCAATCTCCTTAATGATATTAACTAAGGCAACATACTAAGCCAAATAATCGGTATAACAGCACAACTGCCACTCACTTACAGAATGTAACATCATTGGGAGCGCTGGTACTATCAATCTCACGCTGACAAAATGTTACACGTGTTAAAGTTATTTTTAGGCACGCTATTTCACAACTCCAGAAAAATGCTTACTAAGGTTTGGTGTAAGATGTCACGAGACGATAAGATCATAACTTGAAATGTTGGCTTGATATTAAAACTAATGTAACGAACCATGGAGCTGTCAGACCAATGCGCGACAAAAGGAGGGTTTTAAACGATAGTTCTACATGGGGACAGAGAATATTAATACTAACTTTTTGACAGTATTATTCATAAGTCTAAACACACAATTTGTTGTAATCAGCGTAACCGCAGCCTTCGTAAAGAGGTTGACGTAGCCCAGCGCGTATCCCACGATTGAACAGCTGACTGTGTAGCGTTGGGGATCAGCGCCGCTAGCGCTAGCCGAGCGGGGCGCTCTTGAACTCGGTGAGTGATAACACTATTTATTTCTATTCGTCATGGTAATAGTACAAAAAAATCCAACCTGGCGACCATCTGAAATATTTAGACGGTTCTCAATATCTACGAATCGATCACAATCTTCAAACTGAAATTTTGTATGTTGATAGAGGCAATTAATATGAGTAGGATATATGAAAATGGGCTGTATAGTTCTTCACGGAACTACTTGTTACTCATGATGTCCACCCTTGTTATGGGACCCAACAACCCAGACCTTCAAGCCCACAATATTAAAGCAACCTGTTCTACAGCCAAGAAATCAATACGATGTGCTTTCTTATTACGAGAATAAACACAAAGAACACTCCCCTATTGTGGGTGTTGTTGGATTTACTACAATAACATGAAGACAACAAAATTTCCGACACTGTATTTCTCAACCACATTAGATTCCGCATAACTCGAAATGGGCATACGTATTCTACATGCACAGTAACATTCCTTCCTCGGCGAGCGCCACTAACAACGCGTGTTATTGTATGTCCGAGCGTTGTGAGCTCGTTGAAGGTATTCCGACTTTTATGTCGATGTTCTTGCAAGTAAACGATCTCGCAGGAGACGTAACTGCTTAGCCCATGTGTCTAGGATCGTCAGCACTATCGTCATAAACCTACAATAAAACTTAAACCTACGTTTTAATAATCACAAGAGTAATTATTCTAAATGGATCTGATAATTAACTAATCGTTTTGATATAATCTTGGAATCGAGCGTGCTGACCGACTCCTTTTGAAGTGAATCATTTCCTGGCAGGAATGACAAAGGACAGAATACACAATCTTGAGGCGACGGAGTGCGCTTAACCAATAGTTCGTACTCGGTGGAGCACGACACTCAAGTAATGTAAGACGTGGTTGTAACTACGCTATTACCAACCTAACAAACATTCACGTGGATGACTTTGGATACAAACAGAATTCCAAAATGTGCAGGCAGGGTTTTAATAATATGGAATTGTTGTCTAGTGCTTTATTTCTTTATCATGTGTGTAATCCCTTATGTACCTTTCTCTGTGTTGATGAACACATAGTCATAAGAGTGTTATTAATATTTTTTTCCTTGACTCATGTAGATTTGATTTTAATGTTTTTGCTTACGGACGTCATCGCCGTAAATTTTGTATTCATTGTTTGGACTTAGCTAAATTGATTGACGTTAAATGTAAATAAGGAAATGGTATCATAGCCTAGTTTTGCTTCGCTACTCTGTTAAATGTAAATTCTGTTATTCACTTGATCTGTTTGTAATTTGAGCAGGGTTCTTTTACGTGCCATCTTCCTAGCTTTGTTGTTGTTGCTTAACCTTTTGTATTTAGATCTTTCGAGAGAGTTTAACTTAGTTTACAGTTAGGGCCTGGATTTGTTATTTTCTTTTTTTATTAGCTTGCGGAGTAGCCGATACAAACCCTCCGAAGTAGGATAGGGGTTTGACAATTCTAAATAAAAGGGTCCACGTGTTTTACTTAAGTCTGGATGTTTTAATTTCATAGTTTTGTTATTTTTGGGTGTACTTCTTGGGTCGTCTATGACTTTAGTCACCATGTTACCCAGATCCCCTGGATCACGCTTCTCGTGCTGCTCTGGCCTATAAGAAGTGCATCCGAACCTCTCGGCACAGGTGTTCGGCAGGTGAGGTGTCTGGGAATTCACTTCGTTTGTTGGCAACCCTGACAGCTCCTCTGACAACTATTACTTACAAATTCCAGGCATTCAGACAAGCCACGTCTCTTAGTACTTTCCAAAACCAAAGAAATTAGACCTACCGTACAACAGTCTGGGCAAGCCGGCAGGAGAAATCGTTAATGTAAGCATCTGACTTCAAAAAGAATGAACACAAAATCACCATCACTCACAGGTTCCTCTGACTGTGAAATATTATCTTTATCAACTGTTGGAGAGTATTTTCATTATGTCATGCATCTGAGGTTCTTTCCTAACCTTCCTTATGCTGAAATTTCTTTTGTTGTCCATTATATTACAAACCTTGTAAATTATGAAATACACTACCGTACTTCCCTGTATCACTAAATATTATTATTATTATAATTATTATTATTTATCGTATGATGATACAGAGTTAAAATGAAAGTTATATACACTACATATAAAGTCGCCGTGGACTTGTGGAAAGGAACCATCCCGGCATTACCTGAGAGTGAAAACGGTGGGGTTCGAACCCAGGCTCTCCCGATACCAGCGAGGCACGAGGCATGAGTTAGCGCCTTAGTGCTCTCGGCCACCACAGCCGATGTTGTTTATTTTTACAGGGGATGTCTCATAAGCAATGTCGTTTTATAAAGAAAATTTTATTTAGGAAGTTTCCTGACATGAAATTAAACTATTCTTAAAAGTAGAGACTATCAGATTCTTGAGCCATCTTTCAGCGAGCTTTCTTATCCCGCAACGGTACCACTCTCTGGGTTTTGATGCGAAGAATTCGGCGAGACCAACTTCCTCAGCTTCGATGTTTTCGAAATTTCTTCCACGCAAGAAATAGACCATGATTCGAAAAAGATCGTATTCTGAAGGCACAAGATCAGGGCTGTTTGCAGTATGTGGTACCAGTTCGACTCCTTCCGATTCCTGAATGTTTCTCCTGGTTGTTCGTGCAGTATTTCTCTCATTGTCCTGCTGCAAGAGAACTCTATTGCGGTTAACTAATGCTGGGTATCTCCGTCTCAAAATGTAATCGACTCGTTCGAGTTGTTGCGATTAAAGATCCGCATTGGCTGCATGCCCGTTTGGAACAAACTCCCGGTGAATCAATCACTCCTTCAAAATTCCACCATACACACAACATCACTTTGGGACTGAACCTATCCTTTTTAACGATGACTTTGGCAGGGGACTGAGCCAGTGTTTCGATGCGTCAGCGTTGCGGTAATAGACCCATTTTTTATCACATGGGACAATTTTCCTGATAAAGCTATCATCCATGGGGTTACCGATAAGCTGACGGCAGATATCCACTCTACGTTGAGCCTGTTCAGGGGTCAATTCATGATGCACAGATCTACAGCTTCTGTTTGATTTTGCAAGTTTCTTAACGCTTCCAGTGTCACTAAAATATGTTGTAAATATGTATGAGTGATTTTTTTTAAGAAAATTTTTAAGACAAACCCTCAATCTCTACAAAAAGAAAACTCTCCAAAATTACTGACATCGCTGTACGATTCGTTCTAATACCTTGTAATCGTGGACACATTGTTATCTTTTTACTTTCTTATTTTAGAAAAACATTGAAAATAGGAAAACTGTACAAAATATGAATCAGTTCAGGGAAACCATGGAATTTGCATCTCAGAAAGTAGGCATAGCTTTACTACACTTGTATCTGCATCATTAGTGATCTTAGCTCCTTCAGCTTCATTGTCACATGGTGATAAACCCTCAATCTCTACAAAAAGAAAACTCTCCAAAATTACTGAAATCGCTGTACGATTCGTTCTAATACCTTGTAATCGTGGACACATTGTTATCGTACGAGCCCGCCATTTCACTGTTCATATCAGCTGATAATGTCAAACTGAACGGGTCGCCTCCGTAGCGTAGCGGTCAGCATAGTTAGCTGCCGCCCCGGAGGTCCTGGGTTCGATTCCCGGCTCTGCCACGAAATTTGTAAAGTGGTATGAGGACTGGAACGGGGTCTACTCAGCCTCGGGTGGCCCAAATGAGTAGAGGGGGTTCGATTCCCCCTCAGCCATCCTCGAAGTGGTTTTCCGTGGTTTCCCACTTCGTCTTCGGGAAAATGCCGGGATGGTACCTACTGTAAGGCCACGGCCACCTCCTTCCCTCTTCCTAGCCTATCCATCCCAATCTTCCATCCCTTCCCATCCCTCATGAGGCCCCTGTTCGCTTTGCAGGTGAGGCCGCCTGGGCGAAGTGCTGATCACACCTCCCCAGTTGTATCCCTTCCGACCAGATGTTCCAAGCTCCAGGACACTGGCCATAGAGGCGGTAGTGGTGAGTTCCCTCGCTGAGTCCGTGGGAACCACCAACCTAGAGGGTAAATTGATTAAATAAATAAAAAATGTCAAACTGAAGCATCTATGTAACCAATTCTGAAAAATCCAAATGAAAAGATTCACGTAATCATTCCTGGTTTCAGGTGCATCGTTCATATAGGAAAAAGGACATAAATGGTTAATCTGGCTATATATGGTATATTTTGATTGCACCAAGTTCTTCTGACAACCAGGGGCCGATAACCTAGATGTTAGGCCCCTTAAAACAACAATTATTATCATCATCATCATCTTCTGACAGCCTACGAGGACTTCTTTGCGGATTTTCTTCCAAAACTCAGCGTGTATTCTCAATATCCCATAGTTTAGGTCCTCCAGAACGCGGTAAATCTGTAATGTTTTCTTCTCCAGTGTTGGAACGTTGGAACCATCGAAGTGCCACACGCTCACTAACGACACCTTCTCTTTCCACTTTACATATTTTTCGAACCGCGGTAGCAGCTTTATAATCTTGTTTCCAGTAGTGATTTATAACGACCCTAACCTCCAACTTTGTAAGTTCCATTATGTGATTGTGTATCAACACTGGCGACTGATACATTCTCGCAATATACGCTACTCTAGTCATGGCCTCCTGTAAATAGGAAAGAAACCATTGCTATCTTATAAAACACCAAACTTAAAAATAGTACATTATGCAACAAGCCTATAATGGCAATAATTAAGACACGAGTATGTTTAAAAAACGAACGAAGCAAGTTTTATAATTTCCATACGAGTGTCTTAATTACCATTAGGCCTATAGGCGAGTTGCATACGACTGTTTATGTTCGACGATAATTATAACTATTTTATGTTCGAACATGGAAATGAAAATCCACAGCCTGCTTCCAGTCTCCGACCGGGTCAGGAATGGAATGAATGAAGCCCCCATCTAGCGGCGCACTCCTCTGGGGCAATGATTAAATGAATGACAAATGAAATGAAATGATAGTGGAGAGTGTTGCTGGAATGAAATGTTGAAAGGGAAAACCGGAGTACCCGGAGAAAAACCTGTCTGCCTCCGTTTTGTCCAGCACAGATCTCACATGGAGTGACCGGGATTTGAACCACGGACCCAGCGGTGAGAGGCCGGCGTGCTGCCGCCTAAGCCACGGAGGCTTTATGTTCGAACATAAATATTCATAAATATCTGTGGAGATTTCGCCTGTTTTATGTACTGAACAGAGCGCATGGGACGCAGAGAATACCTTGTATTTGACCATGACCTCCTCAAATACCCCACTATGACACTAGCCACGCAGTGAAATTTAAAATGGGAGGCCGTGGAAGTCAGCGCAGGTGCGATGCTATCCTTACCTAATTGGTCACACAACTGTTTCTTGAGCTCTGATTGGTGGGAGAAACTGTTTCATAATGAAAAATAGTGTTATAATGACCCTCATTATGATACAGTTTTCTGACATATAATGTTTACATTTCGACATCGTAGAACATAAACGACTTTACTTATGAGACAACCTAATATTTCATCGTAAATGTTCAATAAAATAATGAACTCCAATAAAGTAACATCGTAGTGATCAGCCCCGTTTAGTTTGGTGTGTGATGAAACCCTCTGGTTTGGGTATAAGACTTCGCTGTTCTATCCTTTAAAACAAGAGTGATCATCTGAATCAAACTGTCTGGTGACCTGTATAATTGTGGTGTCTGCACAAGTGTGTGTTTTGTAACTGAAGGCAGAATTTAGGACGCAATAATAATAATAATAATAATGTTATTGGTTGTACGTCTCTTTTAACTACTCTGGCTTTTTGAGACGACGGGTTGCCGGAATTTTTTCCCTGAAGGGGATCTTTAACGTGCCAGTAAATTCAAGTTGGGAAATATCTCGCATTTACTATTCTAGGATGGTTTAGGTGAGAAACGAACCCCCCTCGTCTCAGATTTTTCTCACGAAACAGAGTGGTTCCCATGCCAACCCTCAGACAAGAGTTACATTTCATGGCAGAAACGGGAACCGAATCTAAAAGCTATGGTAAAACTTAGGTTGGTCTTTTGGCACCCAATTATGAAGCTGGTATTTGAGTGAAGTGAGTGTAGAAAATCCGGGGATAGTCGATGTAAGCGCGGGGAATTGGACCTCGTGCAGTCTTGGAGCATGCATTAAACTTCTCGGCTATGCCGGTGGATATAAATAGTTATAATTAAGGTTCGGATGTTTAGGACATAAAGAAACGAGAAATATGCCCTAAAAATACTGAAATATGATCCAATAAAAGTAGGCTATAATATGACCTAATATATTTACATGCTTTCTAAAAAGAAGTGTTAATAATGTAGTGAACAGTTTTTTTATTATTAATTCTACATTCAAACCTAAAAAATTGTTCACATCTACGCTGATTTCATGAACAGTCCTACGATAAAATGTTTTCCTCTAATTTTTATCGCACAATGTTTCAAGAGACTTGCGGAAGGCAGCATATTTTTCAGCTTTTCTCGCATTAAAAACTGCATCACAAATCACATTTTCTATAGAAAAAGAAAATGCCCTAAGTTACAAATACTACAAAGTTTAGTAAGAGTTAAATATTTTCTGATAGTCTGCAACAATTGGTAAGTTTTAAATTTTTTATCACCATAGAAACCTTGCTGTGGCCACTGGATACCATAAGTTAAGTCCACCACCTACCCTTAAAATATCACCTTAACACATTAATATTGATGAAACATGAAAATGACCCAAATATGCATTTATATGCTCTATAAAATCGACCTAAAAAGAATCAGGAAAATTAAACTCCTGCTCAATTAGCCTTTTTAATGAAAATGCAGTCAACGAAAAAAAAATCCTCTCGGCTCGCCGGAAGGCGGAGGTAGATTTCACCGGGCAAACTAGGGGATAGGCTATAATAGGCAAAATATGCAAGTTTTCGTAGCAGGATCAGACCTCATTTATTGCAAGAAAGTATTTTACATTTGGAGGTTAATTAACTTTTTTTTCTTTTTTGTGTGCATATTTATATCATTTTATTGTCTTATGGCGATGGTAACCATCTTGTCATTTGGGGTTCATTTTTTATACTTGTGATCACACTGTCCTTATGAAAGGTTTGGAACTGATGTGTAACTATCTGACAGTCTGTTACTTCTTCACGCAAAATTTTATCTCCCGCAGAGATTTTTGTTGGTTCCTCAGTTTAGGGGCTGTGACAACGTGGTCATGTAACCCCGTGTACATTGCGTGTGTGTAGAATCTGATAAACGGTGTTAATTGTGATAACTGTATTAGTCTGTAATTCAGGCAAGGTCTGCAGACGGTCAATTTTAAGTAGTAGTTCCTAATTTTGTACCATATACTAACGTCAACGACACCTAGCTGTGAACTTGGCTACTAGATGCCACCGCAACCAGCAACTTGCAACGAACATTGGAACTTCCCCTCCAAAGGAAAGCATGCTGAGGGATTTTTAGCGCTCTTAGAAAATCCGACGACTTTGGCCGGCTTTGAACCAGCGACCTTGGGCATATAAGTTCAGCATGCTACCAGTTAGCCGCTTCCCACAGAGTCAGATGGAAAAATGAATGTGATCTCGTGCAATGGCGTTGTCTTGGCAACCTCTGATAGCTCATCCCTCATCAATTTAGAAGCGTTGTCATGGTAACCTCTGATGGCACTTGGCATTTTCTTTAATTCCGAAATAATTTTTCTCATCCCTTGGCGTAATGGTAGGTCAGATCAAAAATTCTTTCAGACAAAGTTTTAGGTAATTATTAGGGGAATATTGTCCATTTTGTAGGGTTTTGATATTGTGTCTATTAAGAGAGATATGATTAATGTTTCCCGAAAAACCCACTTTTCCCACCCCTTTGGTCAATGGTTAGTGCTATGAAAAAACTTTTCAAACATAAATTTTAGGGCCTTATCCGACACATAGTATGAACTTTGAATGGATTCAATATTTCAGATATTAAGAGAGTTATAGCGATATTTCATTTTTTCGAAGAAAGCCTCCCATCTTCACCCCCTTTGACCGATTTTGCCCGTTAACGAACTCGACCGAGATTTTAAGGGGATAGGCCTACATATTATGTAAAAAATTCAAAGTGATTGGTGCAAAATTACGGCAGATATCGTGTCCACAAAAACTGATATCTATACATATATGTACAGTACATACATAAATTATATATAAACTTTTGAACTGACGGTGGTTTTGGGGTCTGGGGGATGTGAAACGCGAAGATATGTCAAAATTTTCCCGAAGTCGAAACATGGGACCCATTGCAATAGTTAGCTTTCTAATGAAATCTACCTAAAAGCCTAAACATCTGATGGTGGCTCATTTTAACTTACCAATCGACAGCTATATGGTAAATTGCCCTTCGCTGCATTTAGTGGTCTATGGTTACGTTTTGAAGCTCGATCCCCGGCTCTGCTTAGTTGTGGTATGGGGCATGGGACAGGCCTCTTGTTGTAAAACTGAGATTCCATCTCAATCTTTTAAGAGGTTGTTTTCCATGATTGGCTAGCTGCGTGGCTCAAGGGTAACGTTCTCTCTTGCTGGGTCCAAGGTTGCAGGTTCGTAACCTGGCGTAGTCAGCTGGCATTTGAGGGTGCGCAAATGCGAGGGAGCCGTGTCCGTAGATTTACTGGCACGTTAAAGATCCCCTTCGGGGCAAAATTCCGGCACCCCGGCGTCTCTAAAAGCCAGTGTAGTTAAAAGGGACGTAAAACCAATAACATTATTATTTTCCATGATTACGGCCACTTTCTTTTTCCTAAGGGGTTGTTTCCCCCCCCCCCCCACCCCCGAAAATTTGGTAACTATTAAGGACTTAACTAAAGATAAAAGTATTCACATTAATTCAATATATTCAAAGATTCTGAGCGTTTTCTACGTTAAATATTTTCATAAAAATACTAAATGTACATTTCAATTTTCGTTCCTTTCATAGATTATTTCATGAGTCAGCTCAAGGACAGATCTTTGAATCATAAAGCGATCCTACAAACCATACAACCGTTCCTGCCCAAAATCATTGTGCAAGCTTCAGATGAACTTCTCCAAAAAGCATTTGATACCATAGTAAACTATTGGCCGGATGCTTTGATGCATCACCAGAGGCATTCTTCAGTAAGCTAAAGATGCGGAGAAGAAGTTTCCTTAAACAGAATAATCATCACGAGTTCCTAAGGATTTTATATTATTTTTGAATAGGTGTAATGAAATTATTTTCCCCTTCCTACACAAGGCGTTGAAGATATTCTGCTTTTTACCGGTAAATAAAGCAACACCAGAAACGGTCGTTCTTAACATTACGGTAAACGTTTCGTCGGTTTCTTCCTTAAATGAAATTGTAATTTGATATATGTTTATGCATTCGATGACATTTCCAGTTTTTCTAATAGCACCTCATCAGATCCACCCCCCACCCCACCCAATCCTGCGTCCGCCCCTGACAGACGCCACAACAACACAGGTGATCAGATGAATTCTATACACGCCTAAGTAGGGCCTACATGGATCTGAGCAGCACGAAGTCTAAGGCAAGAGTAACAATTGCATGTCAGTCAACAATTAAACTCCAAGTTATCTTTGTTACTCAAAGAACGCAGGCCAGTAGTCGATAACACTGGAGACTCGACAACTCTTGCATAATAACAGTAACTTAGTCATAATTTTTCGTCAGCCCCTTTGGCGCAGTGGAAAGCGCGTTGGACTTCTAATCCAAAGGTCGTGGGTTCGATTCCCACAAGGGGTGGTCAATTTTTGTATAGCAAAAGTTAAATAAAAATCATGTTCGCAAATACTACCGGTGCAGCTAATGTGTATAATGTAATCCAAAAGTCGTGGGTTCGTTTCTCACAAGGGGTTAGGCAATTTTGAATTAAGTGCCATAGGAAAGCTTTAATAACATCATGAACGCAAATAGGCTACTACCGGTGGTCCACTTCTAATGTGTTTAATGTGATCCAAAGTTCGTGGGTTCGATTCCCACAAGGGGTGAGGACTATTTCAATTAAATCCATAATAATAAAAACCATGAACGCAAATACTACCGGATCACAGGTCTTTCTAATGGAATGTTCTCTATAAAATATCACAGAAACTGTAGAAAAATGCCAGATTCTATCAATCCACTGGATGAAACTTTTTTTTTCTTCGTCGTTTTACCCTCCAGGGTTGGCTTTTCCCTCGAACTCAGCGAGGGATCCCACCTTTACCGCCTCCGTGGCTGAGGTGGGAATCGAACCCCCTCTACTCATTTGGACCAGCCGAGGCTGGAGCTTTACTTCGGATTGGGGGACACAACTGGGGAGGTGGGATGAACACCTCGCCCATGTGTGGCCTTATGAGGGAAGGGAGGGGAAGATTGGGAGTGATAGGGAAGGGAAAGAAGAGGTAGGCAGGCGGCCGTGGCCTTACGTTAGGGTAAACCACGGAAATCCACTTCGAGGGTGACTGAGGTGGGAATCGAAGTACTTCTACTCATTTGGACCAGCCGAGGCTGAGTTGACCCCGTTCCAGTCCTCATACCACTTTTCAGATTTCGTGGCAGAGCCGGGAATCGAACCTCAGACGTCTGGGGTGGCAGCTAAGCAATGAAGAAATGATGATACATGGACGTGCATGACCAAAGAGCACCGTGGAAGTGACTGGATGAAACACCATTGAATTCGGCAAAAAGCGTGACTTCATGTTATCACATATTGTCAGTTGAAACTCTTCATGTGGTCAACACTGGGTGGGGTACAATGCATATGAATCTCTCTTTACTAGGGTTTATCCCGCAGTGCAGGGTCCGCTGGTTTATAATATATGATTAACAATAAGTAAATAACACTCCAGGAAAAATTACAAGTTATTATAAGTATTGTGTTGATGTAATTTGTATACACGTGCATAATATTCATACGTAATTCACAAGCCCGTTTAAATGAAACAAACTAACGAGATTAAAACTGCGAATCAAATTATAAAACAACAATTGTACGCACTGCAAAGTTTGTGTAGTTAGATAACCGTTGTATATAAATGTAAACCTCAACACAGTGATCACGATCTGATGATGACCGCTTGAAGGTCGAAACGTGTAATCCTAAATTGCCCCATTTTAATAGTGATCATAACTAATACCTGTATTTTTAACACTTATAATTCAAATATTATAAGGTGCGTTAAATAAGTAACGAGCCGGAGGCTGGAATGCCCAAACCGGTGGCTACATCGGCTAATCGTGGCTTGTGTAACGAGGTGTGGTTCCGAACAGAGCGTGGAAGGTCACAGCCCGTCGCTAGAGGGCACGCGTGTACGTCACGTGACGATACAAAGTGAGCAGCAGCATGCATCAATCGTCCAACGATGCCAGTCGCATTGCAAACAGTGGCATGGAGGCGTCAACGGAAGAGCAAAGAGGTGTTGTTCGGTTTCTGACAGTGGATGGAGTAGGGGGAACGGACATTCATCGCCGAATGTCACAAGTGTACGGCGAACACTGCATGTCCCTTGCAAAGGTCAAGGCGTGGCACAAGCGTTTCAGGGAAGGACAGGTGTCGTTAGCCGATGATGCCCGGTCTGGGGCACCCCCCCCCCCCCCCCTGCATTACCGATGACAACGTCCAGCTGGTTGATGCACTCATTACCCAGGACCGCCGAGTGACAGTGAACGCCATAGCCGCCGTGGTCGCTCCACGACAATGCACGACCTCATACGGCCAACACAGTCGCGGCACTCCTGCAGAAATTCAAATGGGAGGTTCTCGGCCACCCTCCATACAGTCCAGACCTCTCTCCCTGTGAATACGCCATGTTTGGCCCCCTGAAAAGGGCTCTGCGGGGCCAACGACGCCGGACCTCGGACGCCGACGTCCAACTATACGTGCGGGACTGGTTCACATCGCAGCCCAGGGAATTTTATGAGACAGTCATTCACCGCCTCGTGTCACAGTGGGATAAGTGCCTCAACAGCCAGGGCCAATACTTCTAACATACAGGTACTGGTTTCTGTAATTATGCCTCCGGCTCGTTACTTTTTGAACGCACCTTATATATTCGATATATATACTATATACAGTATATTATATTGTACCCCGCCTAGTCATTGGGCAAATTCGTGTAGACCGACTGAAGAGTTATACCTGACACACTGAAAATAATTGCTTCAAAAATGTCCATTAAGTCATCACTTAGTCTGTTCCCCTTAGAAATGATGATACATGGACGTGCATGACAAACGAGCACCGTGGTTGTTTTTCCACGTTCCCCAAACATTTGTTGGTAGACTCGTTTGCGATCATTTGGAGATACGACCTTCTCTGGTTGGGAAACGAAGGAAAAGAAACAGTTTGATCTATATTCCACACTCGACTTGACTCGTTCTTTAAGGCATGATATACAATATGAAAGTGTCCAATAGTTTCCGTATTACTGGCTGCTGCTCTATTTTACAGGCACGTTTTCTGGCAACCACATGCTTACAGTAGATCGTAGCACTGCTTGAATGATACCCACCAATCTCAACATGCTAAACCTTCTTCAGTGTTGAATGGAATTTTACGCCCACTTTTCCAGACGAAGTCACAGGCTTGCTTGCAAACATCTGTAGCTATCAGTACGAAGCCAATATCATGCATTTTAATGATGTAGGACAGTAAATCTTGTTCTTCAGTGCCAGTGAGATATTCTGGAATATCGTGAGGTCTGGAGGAAACAGTCAGATATCTATGTGCAAGTTGTCCGGGCTTGTAGGGCGTGGTCCAGACAGAATATCATCTCCCAACGTTTCACCGGAAATTGCTGTCCGGCTCTGTGGCTAAGTATTCATCTCCCAACGTTTCACCGGAAATTGCTGTCCGACTCTGTGGCTAAATATTCATCTCCCAACGTTTCACCGGAAATTGCTGTCCGACTCTGTGGCTAAATATTCATCTCCCAACGTTTCACCGGAAATTGCTGTCCGGCTCTGTGGCTAAATGGTTAGCGCGCTAGTCTTTGGCCCAAAGTGCCCCGGTTTCGATTCCCGGCCGAGCCATCAGGGATTTTAATCTCCTGGGGTTAATTCCCGTGGCTCGAGGACTGGGTGTATGTGCCGTCTTCATCATCACTTCATCCTCATTACGACGCCAAGGTCGCCCAAGGGCGTCAGCTAGAAAGACATGCACTCGGTCTCTCCGGAGGCCACACGATCATTCATTCACCGGAAATTGCTGACTAACGGAAGGAGCGGACCCTTGATAATGCCGGACGCAGTTAGGATGTTATCTAATATCCTGCCTGAACCACGGCCTACAAGTGCGGATAACTTCAACATACACACATCAAAAAAAGTTTCGCATGAAGCACAGTGGGGACCGACTTATTTATTAATTGAGATCGGGACCATAGGCAAGCCATTCCATTCCATTTTCCTGAAAAGAAAGGGGCCGGGCGAACGTTATCGACTGCGAAAGTGAAATTTGGGCCGAAATTGTCAGCATAGCCTTTCACTGCGGGTGCCAGGATAGCATTCCTGTAACGTATGCCTGTCATATGCCCTGGGATCTACACGAGGGGTTCGGCGACCATGCATGATGCCACCCCCTCCTCCCTGTTGGTATCGGGCTCGAATGTAATGGTCGTGCATCTGTTCACCGGGTCGTCTCCACACTCGCAATGTATCCTCATTGACACAGGCGAGTATTGGTTGGTTGGTTCCTCAGTTTAGGGGCTGCGACAACGCGGTCATGTAGCCCCGTGTACTTTGGGTGTGTATAGAATCTGCCTGATAACCTGTGTTAATTGAGATGACTGTATTAGTGTGTTATCTGTTTCAATTCAAGTAAGGACCGCAGGCAATAATTTCTAGTAGCTCCTACTTTTGCCACCAAATGCTACCGTCCACGACACCTAGCTTGCGGACTTGCCTACTAGACTCCAAATATTGGCTTCACACAAGGGTAGTTTTTTGTTTCTTTTTTAGCGTATGGCTTTTAGAGCCGGGAGTGTCCGAGAACATGTTCGGCTCGCCAGTTTTGTAGCTGCTTCGAGACGGACACCCAATGGGTGAGCTACAAGTACCGAGGAAAGTTGGAATGGAATGTCGAGGAGTTGGAAGGTAGCGGCTGTGACCTACAGTTAGGGGGGGGGATAACCTAGATGTTAGGCCCCTTAAAACAACAATTATCATCATCATCATCTATAGTTAGCGACCAACCCCGGCATTTGCCTGGAAGGAAGATGGGAAACCAGAGAAGACCATCTTCAAGGTTGCCGGCGGGGGGATTCGAACCTCCTCGCCTCCCGGATGTGAGCGACTGCCAGCAGTCATGCCGTAACGACCACGGCTAACTCACCCGGTACAAGGGTAGTTAGTGGAAGGTTCTTTTTCATGCATTAAATTTTAAATCTATGACATGGGCCCGCCAGATTTACTTCTCCTCTGAAGGAAGGCATACTGGGGGATTTTTAACGCTCTTAAAAAAAATCCGACGACTTTGGCCGGGTTTGAACCCGCGACCATAGGCATAGAAGCTCAGCATGCTACCAACTACGCCTCCGGGCTAATATACACAGCCGATATTCACACTCGCAATAACGACTAATGGGTTGAGACCACTACGACTATTGGCCAACAATATGAAAAACTTGTTTTGCTGTGTGTAGTTCTGAACGCCGGCCGTGAAAACCTAAGCTGATATATCAGTCAGATATCTCTTTAACATGTAAGAGGTATATTAAACTCTTGGAAGATCGGTACACTGACAAGCCATCAATTTCATATTTCCTACAACAGACGTTACATCGGTCTGAGAATATGGGAACCGTACTTCCCGCGTTCCCCTGGCATACCTGCAACACACCTTACCCCACAAAAAATAAAAAAGCAGGATGCAGGCGCCAACATGACAATTTGTTATAGTACACATACTAGCACATAGGTGGCAGGAAATACAGTAACAGGATTCGTAAACGTGGCTTTGGAAAACACTTGCAGAAAGTGTGCCATGCCATTAATTTGTTGTTGATTCATTTAGGGGCTTTGCGACATCGTGGTCATGTAGCCCCGTGTGTGTGTGTGTGTGTGTGTGTGTAATTTATCCGACAACTTGTGTTATTGCGATGGCCTATTCTCACTTTTCCCTCACGAGGCAGAGTGTACCCCGTTTCAATCCTCAGACAAGAATTACATTTCTTTGTAAAGCCGGGATTCTGGTCTAAGGGCTGAAACGGGAAACACATTGCCTTGTGGGGCAAAACTAAGAAGAGGCGGGTTCGATTCCCACCTCGGCCATTCTAGAAGTGGTTTTTCGTGGTTTCCCACTTCCACTGCAGGCAAGTGCTGGGATGGTACAATCGCCTCCTTTCCAATCCTTGTGTCCTAGCACCAAATAAAAATATACACATTACTGCAGACACAATGCAGGTTATCAGACAGTTTTACCCACACACAAGTTCACGGGACTGATGACTGCGATGTCCAAGTCCCTAAATGAAAACCAACAACTTTGTAATGACTAAGGCCCGGAAGTACATGCATTATTAAATGAATAAATATGCATGCAAAAATGCACAAATATTAATCAAATATGCTTCACGTTTCAAAAAATACAGTATGCACTATCAAATAACTACGGCAAATACGATCACTCCGTATTCCTTAGCGTTTCTATTTTGAATGTAAAGAAAATATGAACAGACGGACATTTATCTACACATCTTTTAAAATATCTCAACTAAGAAACAATTCTAAATACCGTAGTAGGAAATGTTATTTTATGGAACTTCAAGCGGTGCTGACAAAACAATAATCATTTAATATGTTAATGTTTAAGTATAACTGATATACAATTTTAATATCCAATGAAGATGTTAAATAAAAATAATTGAACAATATGTATATATTAAATGGTGAATAACAAGTAGTTCCGTGTAGAACTAAAGCCTATTTTCATATATCCTACTTATGTTAATCGCCACTATCAACATACAAAATTTCAGTTTGATTGCTGTAATGGATTCGTAGATATTAAGAACCATGTTGGATTTTTATATATGTAGGTCTTAGAGTTATGTACTGTTACATGAAGATTATTGTGTGCGTGTAGTATTCAAACTTCCATCGCATGACTAGGACACAAGAAATAAAAACAAGATTTTAAAATTTTGCACAGCTGCGATCTTGTGGTTATGGAAACAATTGAAATAAATTAGATGCCAGTCGACTACGGTCGACACCAAACAAGGGTATCGTGTTCATAGTTGGAGATTGGAATGCTAAAGTGGGAAATCAAATAGATGGTGTAACAGGAAAATTTGGTCTTGGTACAACAAATGAAGCAGGACAGAGACTCCTAGAATTCTGCCTAGTTAGCTCACTGATTATTACCAACACACTATTCCAGTTACCCAAAAGACGTCTATACACTTGGACTTCACCAGATGGCCAATACCGGAATCAAATTGGTTACATAATTTTAATAGTAGGTGGAAAAGTGCTATTCAATCTACTACAACAAGACCAGGCGCTGACTGCGGATCAGATCACGAATTATTAATTGCAAAATTCCGGTTGAAGTTGAGGAAAACGGCTAGAACTGCCTCATCATACATATTTGACCTGGGAAGAATTCCTTGTGATTATACAGTAGAAGTCAGGAACAGATTTAATACATTGCAGATTGGAGACAAAACCCCTGAAGAGTTGTGGACAGAAGTATCTGCTGCTGTTAAGCAGGAAGCAGAAAAATACATTCCCAAGGAAAAGAATAAGAAGGCCAAATGGTTATCGGATGAGGCACTGCAAATTGCAGAAGAATGAAGGAATGCAAAAATTAAAGGGGATAGATCAGCAATGTTTGAGTTTAATGCAGAGTTTAGAAGATTAGCTAGAAGAGATAAGAATATTTTTATAACTAATCAATGTAAGGAAGTTGAGGAAAATAACAGAATGGGAAAGACGAGGGAACTTTACAAGAAATTTAGGGATATCAAAGGAAATTTTCAGGCAAAATTTGGTGGTAAAAGATAAAAATGGCAAAGATCTAACAGAAGCAGAGGACATTAAGGAAAGATGGATGGAATATGTAGAAGATCTGTATAAGAAATAACCATGTATTATGGATAATGAAGTTCATGTGCCCTTCGAACCAGAACCAGATATTTTGGAAACGGAAGTCAAATGGGCCCTAGAGAATATTGCTAAAAACAAAGCAAGTGGACATGATGGAATTCCAATAGAAATGTTCAAAGAAGTTGGAGATAGTGCAGTGAAAATTTTACATTCCATATGTCAGCAAATATGGAAAACCCAAGAATGGCCAAAAGACTGGAAAAGTTCAGTATTCATCCCGATTCCTAAGAAGGGAAATTCTAAAGAGTGCACGAATCACCGAACAATAGCACTTATCTCACATGCTAGCAAAGTCATGCTTAAAATCTTACAAAATAGACTACGCCAGTATTGTGCCCAACTGGCCACGGCAGTCTGGCATCGAACTCAGGTCTCATGAGAGAAGACCAGGCACATGGTTATGCCTAGAGTCGAACCATTGATCTCTGCGGGGGAGCAATTATTGGGAACCCAAAGAGCAATGAGAGGTACACTGGCATATAACATGGTAGCGTGATTTCACGATCTATAGGTGAATATCATAGCAATTTAAGGGAAGAACTGTAGCCAAATGCAAGGAAATATACATTTTCAGAGCATACGAAAGTGAGAGAAGGCCAGTTTGAAGTTTTACAAATGACCCTTAGCAAGAGGGCGGAGTAGTCTAGGCGCCTACCGAACTACTTACGTCTGGAGCGGAGAGACAGCTCAGAATTAATGACTCGGGTATCCACCGCTTGACAACGGTGCAAGCTATGGCGGGATCGACTGCACATGGAAATAAATTGATTACAGCTAAATGGAGCATTGAAATGCATCGAAATATACACCCAGGTGAATATATTCACGGAGAGGTAATTTAGGGATGGTTTTTCACCTAAATTAAGGCCTTTATCTCCAAAGGAATGCATTACAACCTACCCTACGCTCAAGAGCATTGACTTAGTGACCAGTCAACGGGGAAGTACCATGATAGCGTGCCCACGCGCTGAACTAAGGCAATTAATTGTAATTAATTGGCCGAAGCGATCGCCGGCACGCGAATGTTTTTGAAACCTCCACACCTAAATAAACAAGATGTAGATGTCATTTCGGCTGAAGAGGTATTATTTCAAGAAAGGAGTCGCTCTCATGTGTCCAGTGGACTATTTCGTACAAGAATCCTTTATATAGGGGGAGCGAGGCAAGCCAAGTCAGTCTCCTTCTAAGTTCATCACGAGTCTTCTGCAGTTCGTCACCAGTTCTTTACCAGTCTTCTACAGTACACACGTAACTAAGACGTTGCTAGTAGCGCGCAAAATGTTAAATTATCAACGCGTCGCCGTTGGAGAACAATAGAAGCAAGTTATAAAAGCTTCATAAGTAATCATGAAATGCGTCGAAAGTAAAGTATTACAGATATTTACATATTATCTGACGCCAATATGAATTCGCCACAGCGAAAAGGAACTTATAATGTTTTGAACAGTTCTGATACCGGGAGGTATTGTCAGAATTATATATGACAGCATCATCAGAAACACTACAATGATGGGAGCTTGGAAACCATTGCCACCTAATTTGGATAGTGAGCTGAACAAGATTGCAGGGAACGAGGATTGAACGTCCGTAAAACGCTGTTAGATTGTCACGGAGACCAGCGGTTGTCATAATTACAGCGCATCTCTGAGATCAGGCGTAGGAGAAGTCCAATTTAAGGATCAACATGTGAAGTAGTGGATAAATGTATATAAATTGTGAAATAGTGTTTTAAAGTGTTCATGTGTATAGTGATTAATATGCAGTGTATTGCAATGATAAAAACCACTGATAAAAATATGTGTATCATGTGAAAAGTGTATGAATCTAAGTGTTGTGTCAAGGATAACATGATGGCTTAAGTCAAGCGTTATGGTAGCGCTACAGCTGAGGCGCTGGCACTATCCAGCAAAGAGGAAAAAAAGTGAGTACCCTTTTTTTTTATAATGTAATTATAACTAAGTAGTTCACCATGTAACGATTTATCACTTTGAGTAAGATGTAATAGTCACTTACTGAACGAGTTTTCACCACTCGTCTTGAATAAAATATGGCTTGGAAGGTGATTTGTTTAAGGCCATTCAGGCAAAAATAGTGATGGATGTAACGGTAACGTTAAATGATAATAATAAATAATATTATGGGTCGGCAAACAGTAAAGTAATAGGCATTTTTGGCCTAAATAGTGTTCAAATAGTGTCATGTCTAATGTAAAGATGCTGTATTTGGTAAACAGTGAGAGTATAACGTGAAATATAAAGAAATACGAGAGCTTTTTCAGTGTCAGTGAAATATGAATGAATATTTGATATGGTCAATCCTTAGGATTATTGTTTGAGGACCATTAAAGTAAAGTAAGCCAGTAAATTTTGATACATTTGTGTTAGGAGCTATGTAAAGCTTTGGCTTAAGTGGTATGGCAGAGAGAACGCGAGTGCCTTAATAATGGAGTCATATATGTGAAGTATTGTTTGAGCCGCATGTAAGCGTGCAGAATTAACGTAGAATCCAGTGATTTACGTAATAAATATAGCGGGGTCAAACTAGTATAGCTTGCGCGTTAGGTGAGAAGTTGGCTAAATCTACGAGTAGTATCGCCCTTGAGCATACTGTATTATGTCGCAGCGAATTGGACAGAGTCTGTCTGTATCCAACGCTTGCTTGAATTATGCCACTATTGACGTCCGTAGAGACGCTGTGAGCATGTGTGTGTTAATGACCCACCCTGTGAGGTGAGGATCATATTCGTCGTTTAGGAACGCAGGTTTCCTTATATATTATTGACAGCTGCTGGTGAAAGTCGTTGGATTTTCACTATGATGCGCGTCTATAAGCCACTAGTCGTCACCATAGAACGGCAAGACTATCACTAGAATGCCACCCCAGCCATGAATGTTAATTAAGGAGCCAGTTTGAGCCCAAGACACTATAGGGATAGATGTTAAATATTTAAATTGACTCAATTATTTAGGAGCCACACTCAGTGTTACTCTAGTCTGCACTTTGTAAACAAACCTGACCTTGATCTTGACAGAGTGAGGGAGAGGGGAATGGTAGACCATTTCTGTAGCGGCCATCTTGGAGAGCCAGCTGGAACGAATTTTAGTGCCTGCTAAGGGGAGGAAGGTCGTCCGACCGGTCCCTTGTAAATTAGTCACACTAGAACACTGAGAAATCTCGATATTTAAATATGCAAGTAAGATATGATTATTTTGATGATGCCAAGTGAATTGAACGGTGGGTTGCAACTCACATACGTTGTTGAATCATAGAAATCAGATAATATTTGGCTCAATTATTCTCTGAGGAGAAAAGCTGAACCAAAATAATGTAGGCATCTTCTTTTAGAGTGCATTTTGCCATTCCTGCTAATTTATGCAGACGGGTATGTGTTCTTCCCAGAACATGACACATTTGTAACAATGATAAGCCCGACAAGACCCAGAAAATCGTTATATGGTGAAACTATAGAATTAAGTACCACTTTTCCTAAGGCGTTCATATGCATGGAAGGAAGGAAGACGATTCACGCAACACAAAAAAAATATCTGTTAATGATTGCAGAAAGTAATGTATTCATGTTAATCAAGGTAAATGCCATAAGAAATGGGAAAATGTTTTATTAGTATCATTTTATGTGATGTGTGATTTTTGTGTTATGATACTCCCATTAACTAAAGTTGTGTTAGTTGTTGAACACTATGGAAACCCATGGAAGTCTGAAAATATCATTGACAGGATGTTAGAATTAGATTTGAGTGCAGTGCAGCACTATTTTACGAAGAAAGCTCACAGAACAACCCTATTTTATTTGTGGGAATTAAATGTAATTTGTCCTTTGTTTTGTATTTGTTGTATAGCCATTGATTTTAGACCAGTAAATGTGTTACCTTTAGGAAAATGTTGTGTATTTCCTGTAGAGTAGTTACCTGGCAGACTCAAATCCTGAGCATGTGGTCGTATGGTGGGCAGGAACGTCCCATACCTCGAAAGACCGTGAGTTAGTTGGGATACGAACACATGGTCCACATGATGACAATCGGGTACAGTATGTAGACCGAGAGCTACCTGAAGAACAAGCTGAATTTCGTGAAGGAAGAGGGACCAGAGATCAAATCGCCAACGTACGATGGATAATTGAGAAGGCAAGAGAATTCCAGAAAGATGTATATTTTTGTTTTATTGATTATGCTAAAGCTTTTGACTGTGTTGATCATAATGAGTTATGGAAAGTACTAAAATACATGGGGAGTACCAGAGCATATCATTAACCTCATCCGGAACTTATACTCTGATCAAGAAGCTACAGTGAGAACCATATATGGAACAACTAAATGGGTTAAAATTCCAAAAGGAGTACGGCAAGGCTGTATATTGTCACCTTACCTTTTAAATCTGTATGCAGAACACATTATGAGGAATGTGGTGTTAGGTGAAGAAGAAACAGGAATCAAAATAGCTGGGTTAAATATAAACAACCTCAGATATGCAGATGATACAATCCTGATGGCTGAAATTGAAGAAGATTTTAAAAAATCTCTTACTGAAAGTGAAAGAGGAAAGTTCAAAGGCTGGACTAATGTTAAATGTCAAGAAAACAAAAATTATGACAACTACAACTGTCAATTCATGGCAAGTAGGAGGAGAAACAAGTAGTTCCGTGAAGAACTATACAGCCTATTTTCATATATCCTACTGTTAATTGCCTCTATCTACATACTAAATTTCAGTGTGATTGCTGTAAACGATTCGTAGATATTCAAAACCGACTAAATATTGCGGATGGTCGCCATGTTGGATTTTTATATATGTAGGTCTTAGAGTTATGTACTGTTACATGAAGAGTATTGTGTACGTGTAGTACTCAAACTTCAATCACATGATTAGGACACAAGAAGTAAAAACGAGATTTTAAAATTCGCACAGCTGCCATCTTGTGGTTATGGCAACAATTGAAATAAATTAGATGCCAGTGGATTAACATTATTGTATAAGGAATAACTGTACCAAGTTTCACTGCACTTGGATGGTTAAATTGCGAGAAACGACCATGTGCATATTTATACTTCGCGTCGCCACCATGTTGGATTTGTGATCACCAGGTTATTAAAAGACCTATATATGAACTTATGTTCATAACCCCTATGAACATAAAAACATTCAGTTTGATTGCTATAGTAGATTTGTAGATATTTAGAACCGTCTAAATATTCCGGATGGTCGCCATGTTGGATTGTTATATGTATAGGCCATAGAGTCATGTACCTTTAAAGAAAAATTACTGCGTAAATTCATTATTCAAACTTTCCCTTCGATCGCATGATTACGACACAAGAAACAAACCTTTTAAAAATTCGCACAGCCGCCATCTTGAGGTTATGTAAACAATTGAACTAAATTACATACCAGTGCATTACAATGTGTATAAACACTGGCTGTACCAGATTTCATTGCGTTTGGATCATTAAATCGCGAGAAAAGTCTATTTAAAACTTTCAAATTCGCTTGGCCGCCATGTTAGTTTTCTAGTTAACCGCTTTTTAAGTCTCATACATGATCTTCCAGTAGTGCCCTTTATCACTGTGCAAAATTTCAGGTTGATACTGGTAATAGTTTCAGAGATATAGAATGCCGGTGAAATATTTCGCACAGCCGCCATATTGTGGTTATGTAAACAATTGAACGAAGTTCAATGTCGTAGCATTACAATGTATATAAACATATACTGTACCAAGTTTCATTGCGTTTGGTTGGTAAAATCGCGTGAAACGTCTATTTAAAATTCGCAAATTCGCTTGGCCGCCATGTTGGTTTTGTAGTTACCAGGTTTCCAAAGGTCACATAAGTGGACTTCTAGTAGTTTCGTTTATCACCATACAAAATTCCAGGGTAATATCGGGAATAGTTTCGGAGATATTGAATGCTGGTGAAATATTTCGCACAGCCGCCATGTTGGATTGGTGAGATTTAACAAAATTTGAAGTGCACGGTCGGGGTTGCCCGGAATAGTGTTATGAACTTACCGAGTTTCATTGAAATCGCTCCAGCCGTTTAGATTTTATTAGGGACACACACACACACCTCACACACACATACACACACATGCACACACACACGGACAAAAGGTGATCTCATAAGCCTATTTTTTCAAAATTGAAAATAGGCTAAAATTGGAGATAGTCTCTGTTTTTAACTATCTTGGCTCACAGATTTCTGCCGATGGTGACTGCAGTCATGAGATCAAAAGACGATTGCTACTTGCTAGACAGGCATTTTCAAATCTGGACACTATCTTAAGGAGTAAAGACCTAACCTTAACAACAAAGATCCGTATAGTAAGGGCTATGGTTTTTCCAGTTGTGATGTACGGATGTGAGACCTGGACCATAAGAAAAGCTGAACGCCGTAGAATAGATTCCTTCGAATTATGGTGTTGGAGAAAAGTTCTTCGAGTTCCATGGACTGCGAAGAGAGCCAATAAGTCAGTTTTACAGCAAATTAAACCAGTGTTTTCCTTGGAGGGCTTAATCCTGAAACAAAAACTGGGCTACTTTTGACACATCATGAGAAGACATAATTCATTAGAGAATACCTTAATGCTGGGGAAGATAGAAGGCACAAGAAGAAGAGGGAGGCAAAGAATGAGATGGATGGATGGCATCATAGGAGCACTAAATTCCAGCTTGGAAAATCTTCGAGAGGCAGTGCAGGACAGAAAAAATTGGCGTAGTCTAGTAGGCTACATGGGGTCACGGAGAGTCGGAATCGGCTAAACGAATAGAGAGAGATTAACATTTGTATAAGGATTTACTGTACCAAGTTTCACTGCACTCGGATGGTTAAATTGCGAGAAACGTCCATGTGAATATTTATATATTTATATTTCGCGGCGCCGCCATGTTAGATTTGTGATCACCAGGTTATTGAAAGTCCTATACGTGAACATGTGTTCATAGCCCCTATGAACATAAAAAAAACAGTTTGATTGCTGTAATAGATTCGTAGATATTGAGAACCGTCTAAATATTTCAGACGGTCGCCATGTTGGATTGTTATATGTAGCCTATAGGCCATAGAGTTGAGAATGATAGACAATGGCGGTGAATGTTGACGTTGAAATCTTTACCTCTCTGCCGAAAGTCATTTAAATTTAATTTGTAATGCCTTAAATGCGGACAAACGCAACAGTAAAAACTGGGGTGACTTATTTTCTTCCATCGATGCCATAAAACAGACACTGGACACCTTCAAAGGAGTGCTGACGAAAAGTAAACAAGACTCGTCAACTCAGGTTTATTACGCTGATGCGGTTCAGCAACCTACACTAGTACCACCCCTACAACTACAGCAACGACAACAACAACCCGTAAGTTTCACTAAACATGTTGTAATGATTTCACCTAAAGACTCAACCGTAGTAAAGGATTCTGAGTAGACACTGAAATTGCTGCAATCTACAACCAGTACAAGGGCACTGCAGGTCGGAGTAAATCGGGTTAAAAAGATAAGAAATAAAGGCTTAGTTGTGGAACTTAGGAACGAAAAAGAATGCAATATAATGGCAAATGCTATAGAGACTAGTAACCCTCACCTGAAAGCTAGTATTCCACGTAAGAAGAATCCGCGCATTATAATTCATGATTTAGAGGTTAACTTGGCTCAGAATGAACTCGTTGATTGTATCGTACAGCAGAATGCTGTAGTTAAGGAAGTAATCACTGATGTTTGTGAAGATATAAAGACGTGTTTCATGCGACGGTCTAGAGATGGCAGAACACAATTTGCTGTAATCGAAGTCAGTCCTATTATCTTCAGAGCCATACACAGCTGTGAGAAGCTCTATGTAGGTTACACCAGATGTAAGTTCCGTGAATATGTCTCGATTATTCGTTGTTTTAAGTGTCATGGATATGGGCATTTCTCCTCTAACTGTGAAAAGCAGCAGTGCTGCTCACAGTGCTCAGATAATCATGATATCAACACATGCCCAAGATGCAAGACCGAGTGCGTAAACTGTAAATTTCAAAATCATAGAAACGTTATGAGAAACCTGCCTGAAACTGTAGATTATCATCATCCAGCTACATCATTAGACTGTCCGATATACAAGAAAATATTTAATATCGTTAAATCGAAAATTAATTATGGCTGAATTGTTCGTATACCAACTAAATTTACATAAATCTTTGGTTCCAACTCAAGAACTGCTTTTAAATTTTCACCATAATGAGAGTACAGTTCTCTGTTTGCAAGAACCCAATATCAGAAATAATAAAGTTATTGGCTTCGGACTAGACTTTCATATTTATACTTCAAGCAATATTACGCCTGAAGAGCAAATTCGTGCGGCTATAGTTACAAAATATAAGACCGTCATCCGTTTAGGGCAATACTGTTCTGCTGACAGAGTTGTTGTATGCACAACTTTTAACTGCAGGGAAGTTTATGTATGTAATATGTATTTCGACTCCAAACAGGACATTAATGTGGATTTAATTTTTTTGGAGCGTGTGTGTGAACACCTACGAGGGAAACCTCTCCTCATAACAGGTGATATTAATTCGAAACATAGTTCCTGGGGTAGTCCCGTTGAAGATGCTCGTGGAAGTTTTTCTATGATTTCTGCAGTGCACAAAATTTAACTCTCTTAAACAAAGGTGATAAACCAACATATATACGTTCTAACTCACAGAGTTATTTAGACGTTAGTGTCTGTAGTCCTGCACTTCTTCCATTTATTTACGACTGGAAAGTAAGCGATACACCAATGCTGTCTGATCATGCTTTAATAATGATATCTTTACAACCTACAGCAGAAATACCTACTGTACAAGCTTCCAATTACGTAACTCGCATCTATAAGACAAAGAATGTAAAGTGAGATCATTTCCATTTATCTGCCAAAAGAAATTTGCAGAAAGTAATGGGAGACATAGAATCCTGTAGTTCGGTGGACGAGCTTGATCAAGCTGTAAACAAACTAAGTTGCCTCAATCGGAGTATCACCTTATATTTGAGTGTCCTATTTTTGAAAAAGAAAGATACTACAGTATTTACAATGCCACCTTAATAGCTGTAACCTGGAACTTTCAAAGCCGCTGTACCATATTTTCATGCGGCAGTGCTGTTTAGGACAATTTCTCACTTTCATCAACAAATTTTTTTGTATATATTAGTAATATTTGTATTTGCTTTGTCTATAATCTACAACCCTAATATACCTCTGGTAAAATAGGGGTCCTGTATTTTTGGATATTTAATAATAATAATAATAATAATAATAATAATAATAATAATAATAATAATAGGCCATAGAGTCAAATACCATTAAAGGAAAATTATTCCGTAGGATCATTATTCAATCTTTCACTTTGATCGCAAGATTACAACACAAGAAAAAGAAACTTAATTTTAAAATTCTCACAGCCGCCATCTTGAGATTATGTACACAATTGAACTAAATTAGATACCAGTGCATAAACCAGTGTATAAACATTTTTTGTACCAAGTTTCATTGCGTGTGGAACAATAAATCGCGAGAAACGTCTATTTAAATGTCGCAACTTCGCTTGGCCGCCATGTTGGTTTTGTAGTTACCAGGTCTTCAAAAGTCACATAGGTGAACTTCTAGTAGTTCCCTTTATTACCGCACAAAATTCCAGGGTGATGATGGTAATAGTTTCGGAGATATTGAATGCTGGTGGAATATTTCGCACAGCCGCCATGTTGGATTGGTGAGATGTAACAAAATTTGAAGGGCACTGTCGGGGTCATCCGGAATATTGCTATGAACTTACCGAGTTTCATTGAATGCGCTCCAGCCGTTTAGATATTATTAGGGGGGGGGGGGGGGACTCACACACGAATTGCACACATACGCACACACACACAGATAGACACACGGACAAAATGTGATCTTATTAGCCTATGTATAGCCTACTTTCGATTTTTGCAAAAAATGAAAGTAGAATTATTAGATCAACACAGGGCCAAAAATTGTGTGTCTGTCTGTGAGTCTGTTTGTGTGTGTGTGTGAGTGTGTGTGTGTACTCTGAATGTCTGCCCCCCCCCCCCCCCATCAATTCAAACACGGTGAAACCGAATAGAACGAAATTTGGTACAGAAGTAGCACTAGCAAAGCGCACCTCAGTGTCATATTTTATATCGCCGCCATCTTGACGGAAACGTAATGGCGGCCACCCAAATGTTCAAAGCTTAAATCAAATTACGACTAACATAATTATCCGATCTCTACCAACTTTTGCAACATTATACACTTAGGTATGGAGGATCCTTACACCAAACTACAAGGTCATCAGCCCAATAATTTGTGGATGGCGGCCATGTATGTGTGCAAATGGATTATCCCTATCAATTCAAAAACGGTGAAACCGAATTGAACGAAATTTGGTACAGAGGTAGCTCTAACAAAGCGCACCTCAGTGTCATATTTTATATCGCCACCATCTTGGCGGAAACGTAATGGCGGCCAACCAAATGTTCAAATCTTAAATCAAATTACGACTAACCTAATCATCCCATCTCTACCAAATTTTGCATAATTATACCTTAATGTATGAAAGATCTTTTAACCAAATTACAAGGTCATCAGCTCTATAAATCGTGGACGGCGGCCATGTATGTGTGGAAATGGATTCCCCCTATCAATTCAAAAACGGCGAAACCGAATTGAACGAAATTTGGTACAGAGGTAGCACTAGCAAAGGGCACCTCAGTGTCATATTTTATATCGCCACCATCTTGACGCAAACGTGATGGCGGCCACACAAATGTTAAAATCGTAAATCAAATTACGACCAACCTAATAATCTGATCTCTACCAAATTTTGCAACGTTATAACTTAATGTATGAAGGATCGTTTGACCGAACTACAAGGTCATCAGCCCAATAATTTGTGGATGGCGGCAATGTGTGTGTGCAAATCGATTCCCCCTATCTATTCAAACACTGAGAAACCGAATTGAACGAAATTTGGAACAGAGGTAGCACTCGCAAAAGGCAACTCAGTGTCATGTTTTATATCGTCGCCATCTTGACGGAAACGTAATGGCGGCCACCCCAGTGTTAAAAGCTTAAATCAAATTACGACCAACCTAATCATCAGATCTCTACCAAATTTTGCAACAACATACCTTTATGTGAGAAGTGTTCTTTGAGCAAGCTATAAGGTCAACAGTCCAATAGTTTGCATATGGCGGCCATGTATGTGTGCAAATCGATTCTCCCTATCATTTCAAACACGGTAAAACCGAAGTGAACGACAATTGGCACAGAGGTAGCGCTAGCAAAGGGCACCTCGGTGTCGTGTTTTATATCGCCGCCGTCTTGACGGAAACGGAATGGTGGCTACCCAAATGTTAAAAGCTTAAATCAAATTACGAACAAACTAATCATTTGATCTTTACCAAATTTTGCAACAGCATACCTTTTTGTGGGAAGCATCGTTTGACTGAACTACAAGGTAATCAGCCCAATAGTTTACTGATAGCGGCCATGTAAGTGTGCAAATCAATTCACCATATCAATTCAAACACGGTGAAACCGAATTGAATGAAATTTTGTACAGAGGTAGCACTAGCAAAGGGCACATCATATTCATGTTTAATATCCGTATAACACGTTGTATTTCAACAAGGTACTACAACCAATATCCAATTATACTCCTTGAAAAGGACAAAGAGTTAAAACTTTACCCATGCAATTAGGAGGATGTTCTTTACTGAACATCTTGCTTCATTCATATTGCAGCCAGGCAGTCAGGCCTGAAGGTTCGCGCAGCGAGACGGAACGAGAAACAAGCAGCTTGCCCAGTGAAAGGAGCGGACGGCTAGAATGCCAGTGTCTACAACAGCTTTGCAAAGACATGGTCGAAGCGGCTCGGGAGGTGGAAGCAATAAATGAGACCCTCCGTCGAGAGAATGCACAGCTTAGGGCTGAGCGCAGAGTGGAAGGGGGAAGCAGACAAACCCACTCGCAGCTAGACGAGGTGAAGGACCCCTAATGTAAACACAGACAGTTGGGATAGTCAGCCGGTTACTTACAGAAGGTCACTTGCAATTGACTTCTATAAGTTTTGCAAGGGGAATATGAACCCAAGGGGGTTAGGCTGACTGGTATCGAACGTGGATCTCAGAGATAAGTTGAGCTCAGAATTAAGGTTCCGTCAAGGAACGAACACGAGATCTTTTGAGGGAGTTTTAGTTGTAAAAACCCCTAGAGGAATGTATATATTAAATCACTGTTGTGATATCAACTGATGCTGACATTATTTATTAAAATAATGCAGGGAATATGAGTGGAATACAGCATTATTGGGCTGTATGAAGTAGGCTATGCTGGACTTGAGCAGAGAAGTTGGAGAGTTTGACGTTTAACTAATGACTCCAGAATTGTGGGAGGATATACTTGGAGCCTTGTCACTCTTGCTGACCTACTTAAGTCGTCTGGAGCAGGTCAGGGGGTTAAATAATGGCCAAGTTCTTCCCCGTTTCAGAAAAGAAACGATAGTGGAGTGGGAAGATCCCAGTGAAAATTAATGATTACTCGTGATTGAAGCAACGCAGTGACATGAGGGTTGCACACATGTAAATGTTTAGCTGGGAGGCTAATTATCAAGCCATTCAACAGTGAAATCGAGGCATATTTAATGGAATGCGCAAGGACACATTACTTTTGGTGTTAGCGGCGTGATCTGACTAGGTCGCCGGGAATTTTTAAGTAACGCGGCGTCCCCACGCCATGGCAAAGGCAATTAATATTAATTAATTGGCCGATCGACCCTCGAGCACGCATTCAGATATGTGACCAGCGACGAAAAAGGAACCATATCAGCAGTATTTCAAGACCAGAATCATCCTGGGAGAGGAGATGATACTGCGAGGGAATTCTCGGTCTACTTTTTCTTGTGAAACGAATATAAGGCATGGACCCTTGTCAGAAGAGGTCAGTTGTAACAGACTCGAGCACGGAGCGTATGTCGCCCGGGTCCAGGAAAAGAACGCGCGCACAAAGACTTGAACAATTTAGTGTTAATCAGTATATTCGCCGTGCAGTGTAATGCACAAATTGAGAACAAGTAATAATAAGTACTGTAATCAATAATCGTTACTATGCGAAATGCGCGTTACCAAAGTCAAGAAGGGATGCTCGGACTTCAGTATGGGAAGCCGTGCAGTAAAACATTTATAATACTTTTTATTAAGGACAGTCGTGCCGTATTTGTATAGTCGGCAGTACGAGCGATTGTTAGTGTGCACATAGGAAATATACCGTGTGATATACTAGGTCGAACTATTGAGAGTAATAACTTGTACCAGTACAATGTAAAATGGTTGAGCGCAGTATGTAAAATATTGATTGGACATATCTTAGTATGCCGGACTGCGCAGGGATAAACTTTATGATGCTATTGGTGAAATTTCATGAGCACACCAATATAGTTAACGTTCAGGACGATATCTAAGCATATTCATGCCAAATCAGGAAGTTTATCGAAGGATAATTGATAGACAGTTGGGTGAATCGATAGGAATCCGTAGGCAGATAATCGAGACTTTCAATCAGGATGCGGGTAGGAGCGAGGAAGAGTCCGTTAATGCCTGCAGTTCTGATATCTTGCCAGGAAAATTCAACCAGTAAGAAATGTAAATAGTGACGTGTGTTTTGTAGTGATGATCTGTGAAATATCTTTAAGATTAATATTATAACAAGTGCTATAAAGTGTTAAGTGTAAGGAAGCGATAGCTTCAATATGGAAATGGAAAGTGCCGTGTGTTTTGTGAGGCAAAGGTTATATAAGATGTGTATTATCAGTGTGAGAATGCCTCGCTAATTATGCAAATGGCAGGCGTTACTGGAAGGAATGAGTGGTTGGAGCCACCGGGATAGCCTAAGTAAGTACCCAAAAAACCATGATTTTATAGCAGTTATAGTACACTGTATGTAATGTGATTTCAAAATTATAAAATGCCAGTAAGAATCAATATTAGAAGGTAGACCCTCAAATGTTTATTGTTGTGTTGATTTTAGTAGAGTTGAGATGTTTTTATACATCAGTGAGTGGATCAATCGTTACCACTATTATAAAATGGCAAATCAGTTATGTAAAAACTTAACGTAACGAACACGGAGGTTCGATTATTAAAAATGGTTACGTTGTGTCGGGTTATGGTAATTAATGTCAGTAATAATAATAATAATAATAATAATAATAATAATAATAATAATAAAAAGGAATAAACAAATACATCAGGAAAAATGTTGTTGTAAGCAAGATATATTTATACTAATTGGAATATTTATCTATCCAAGCAGTAAGATAATACATTAAGGGCTGAGAAAAGCAGTTTAACCCTGTACTGCCCACTGTAACACTGAAGTCACATACCATATTTTCCTTATTTACTTAGCATGCACGCTAATATTCCGTCTTGGACCAATGTGACATTGAAGTCACAGTATGGTTACGCTTATTTCCGGTAGCTAAGCGACAATAGTTCAGATCCTTCCCACTAGATGTCTGCTATTTCGCCAGACTGCACACATGTTTATGCTGACGTGGTGTGGTCTTAGTTTGATGATTGTTTGTTCTTCGTTTTTGTCATTAGTGTGAGAAATAAAATTTCATAAACAAAGGTAAGCCTTATAGCATGTTTTTATGCATTGTATAATAATGTGAGAGTCATTGTTGCTCATTTTACCGATAAAGTTTGCTTTGTAACTTGAAAGTCACATTGGGCAATGGCGAACTGTAACCTCACCTTCTTTTATTTTGCTGCAGACTGATGGATCCCAGTCGTTTCTATGGTAAAGGCAGATACAATAATGTCAATTTGAGGTAAATAAATGGATATGATTCTGAAGATTCTCTTTTATCTGACTCCGATGATGAATTAGACTTTTTGACACCAACAGAGAATACAATTATTACAGAAAGTGAGGATGAAGAAGAATTCAATGACAATATGTCAACAGAGACTGATGTCGCAGCAGAAACTCAGAATTTAGCAAGTGTCAATATTGATAAAGAGCCTACATCAAGTTGTGACAATGCAATGATATCTAATGGGGTGAGTGGGCCAAAAAATACAGTTTGGAAGAAGGTTAGCACACGCAGGGCAACTGCTGTTTTGCCATGGAAAGATCAGCTGCCCCCAGGACCTGATATACCTCATGCTCCAATAAATTATTTCCGAAAATTGATGGACAACGATATCTTACAATCAGCAGTAGAACAAACAAATTTGTATTCTGTATAACGGAATCCAGCAAAGCCAATAAATGTAAGCAAACATGAAATTGAACAGTTTTTTGGATGTTCTATGTATATGTCAATTTATGGTTTGCCAAACTCCCGTTCTTATTGGAAAACTGATACTCGAGTCCCAGTTGTTGCCGACACATTGAGTAGGAACAGGTGGGAAGCCATAAAATCAGGACTTCACTTCAATGACAACTGAAAACTAGATCCAAATGATAAACTCTACAAAGTCAGGCCTCTTGTGCAGGCTCTGGTTGAAAATTGTAATAACATACCAATTGACGATAAGCTTTGTGTGGATGAGCAGATGATCCCTTTCAAGGGTCAACACAACCTCAAACAGTATGTGAAGGGTAAGCCAAAGAAGTGGGGTTATAAGGCATTTTTGTTGTGTGATTCAAAGGGAATTGTTTATAATATGGAGATCTACTCAGGGAAGGCAGATCATAGCCCATTGTTGCCAGATGTGTGTGTGTCTGGCAATGTAGTGATTCGATTGTCGACCATCATTCCAAAACACCGCTTTCATAAGTTGTACTTTGACAATTGGTTTACAAGTATTCAGTTGCAAGTATGTTTGGAGAAAGACGGAATCCAGTGCTTGGTTACAGTGCGTGCGAATAGACTAGAGGGATGCAAATTTTCAGCCGATAAGGACATGAAAAAGAAGGGAAGATGCAGTTTTGAGGAATATGTTGCGATCAAAGATGGTGTGACAGTAACGGCCGTAAAGTGATATGACAACAAACCAGTTCATTTACTGAGCACTTTTGTCGGTGCTCATCCAGTGACAAAGGTACAGAGGTGGGACAGGTCAAAGAAGGAGAGGATAGAAGTTCCATGCCCTAGCATAGTACTTCTATACAACAAATTTATGGGAGGCGTGGACCTAATTGATTGCCTTATTGCTTTATATCGAACAGTTATCGGATCAAAAAAATGGTACCTGAAAATAGTGTTTCATTTGATGGATTTAGTAGTTGTAAATGCATGGCTATTGTACAGGAGGGACTGTGACTGATGCCAGATCAGAAAGAAAGATCAACTGAGCCTCTTGGAGTTCAAGGCAGCAGTTGCAGCCTGTCTTTGCCAGCAGGGTAAAGTTACGCAAAAGAAGCGGGGAAGACCAAGCTTATCGTCAATGGAGCAGCAAATTGAAGAAAAGAAGAGGAAGGGCCCAAGTGCTCCAATACCAGTCAAAGAAGTCAGACTGGATGCGACAAGTCACTGGCCAAAATTTGTGGGAAAAAGGGGGCGCTGTAAGAAGCCTGGCTGTCCTGGAGTCCCCAAAGTAATTTGCGTAAAGTGTAAAGTGCATCTCTGCTTCACACCGTCTGCAAACTGCTTCGTAGAATTTCACACGGAGTAGTGAAATATACATTCTGAATTTGTTATGCCGATTCATATGAGTGATCTTGTTTCCACGTTTTTGTCATACTCTCTAATTTTGTGGAATGTTATTGGTGATTCCTGAGGTAACTATAGGTAACAGAACTGAAACGCACTGATTCCTCTTTGCAGCCTCATTCTCAAAACAAATATTGGCATTTGTCTTCCATATTCCCCCAGGGGCTCACATCTAGTGGGTTGTGGGTTGGCGACCACGGGGCCCCAGCTGAGTCCGGCATTGCATCCACTTACTTGTGCCGGACTCCTCTCTTTCTTCTTTCCTGTCGACCTCACTTGGTCAACTCTTGTTCTCTTCCGACCCCGACGGTATTAGGGTATCCGAGGCCTAGGGAGTCTCTTCCTTTCCCGCCTTAATTGGCCCTTGTCTCATCTTTTCTGATTCCCTCCTTCTGCGAGGGGTCAGCCTTCTTTTTCTTTTCCTGTTATCTCCTGCCTTCTGCTCAAGGCCCTTAAGGAGGCAGGGTGTATGTAGCCCCACCACGTTTGGTGCACCCTAGATAATGCTACACCCTCAGGGGCACACGGCTGGTGAGTTCGGGGGTTGGCGACCCCGAGGGATTCCTGAACTGGGTCCGTTTTCCCCTTTTGTCCCTTGCCTTCGGGGCGGACCCCCTCCTCTTTCATTTTCCTATCTGCCTTTCATGGCTCTCCTTCCTTCCAAGTCCCTCAATCCGCATTCTTCGAGGGTTGAGGGCATTTCTTTTCCTCCTGTCCTTTATTTGTCTTATTCTCCTTTAGTTTTATATTTCTTCTTCTAGTATGTAGGTTATTAGTTAGTTTTAGTTTTAAGTTTACACTTCATTTTCATCTTCACGATCACCCAAACCATCAGGGGCCGATAGCCTAGATGTTAGGCCCCTTAAAACAACAATTATCATCATCATCATGTCTTCCATTTGGAAATTTTTCTCAAATGTGACATTTCATCTATTTGACATTTAAAATTTATTATTTTCATGTGACTTGAATATTGTCCCTGTTCTAATTTTGTAAAATCTAAATAATGCTAAATATAGCAATTCTAATCTGTTGAGAATAAAAACTTATGATTCCATTCATTAAATTTATACCATGACCTTCACCGCCCACTGTTACCACAAAGTAACAAACCAATTTTCAAAACAGTAATTTTTGAAAAAATAGAAATTGATGTTTTTTGGGGCTACAGCACCCTTTAGTCTCTAAATGTAGGGAACAATATTTTTTTTCTTGAAAAAAAAAATAATTTGGGCTATACAGAGTTAATATCCGAGTATATAGTGTTAATGGGAATATAATTATGCAAGAATCTAGGAAATGGAAGAGTTTAATAGTGAATTGAATTTGCAGCTTGTGTATAAGCTTGTAGAGTAATTGATAGATTTCTCTTACTAATTATAGGACGAGATCATAGCATGGGGTCTTGGAAGCTAGGTAATCTGTTCGACGTGTGAAATCTCGTATAGCCTAGGGCGTACAGAGATATATATTATGTGCCAGAGTGTATTTAGTGTTGTACCCTAACTCTGAGGATGGATATGGAATGTTCCGGGTTTGAATCCTGTGGTATGTGAGAGGATAACAATGGAAACCTCTGCATTCATACCTGATCGACCGAGAACTTGTTATTGAATGATTCAGCTCCTGAGAAGCGAATCTATATTGGCGGCAGCTTGTGCCTGACCGTAGCAGTTAAAGATACCGGCTAGCCAGTTCGACCAGTGTATTATGAATCTCGTGCCTTTATATAATGAAATGGACCTATTGAGGCCAGTTATTAATATCCTAAGGTTAGGAATAAATGTTTAAACTCGACCAGAACCTAAATTGCATACCATTCAGTTTAAATCATATGGAACATGTGGGTCATTGTGACTACACTATTGTATTGAAAGTTACGAGTTACTGCTTGGAGATAAAAGAGAGAGTGGAAAGCGAGACAGAGCTAGTGGAGAGCGGAACGAGGGTTTCGTTACCGACCGCCACAGCCCATTATGCATCAAGAAGCCAGGGGGAGACGTTATACGACCCTTGAAAGCTGACATTTAAAAGGAACAGACTTTGAAACCCTGTCGTTAATGAAAGAGTCATTGTTATATTGTATAAGGTAATTGTGTGGTTTGAAACACATTGATAATTAAAGATCAGCCTGATGATTTAATATTTAGCAAACTTATGAATTGTTGGAAGTTGCATTTTTTTATTGACAGTATTGCTTAGCTCTGGAGCTCGGCACTAGATGCCACAGGCTATGCCCGCGTAAGGGTAGCCTAATATACCATCCGACACAGCGGTAACGAAAGTTTTGAAGTTGAAATCACAACGGCATACAGTGGAACTATAGAAAAAGGGAACGGTAGGGGTATATTTACATATAATTGTGGAGTTGCAAGTAGATTTGTTGTGCAACCCATGAATTGGCTAATGCATGCTAAAGCATTTTGGTGGGAAGAGAGAAACAAAACACAAAGGCACACATAATGTAAAGTAAAATGTGTTGTGAGAAACAATTAATTTTGTGAAATTATAGAAGTCACACAAGGTGACAGAAGAGTATAAGTACAGTTTTTGTGGAAGTTACATCTGCATCAGCGCACTTGAGAGTGAATGTTGAAGTCAATCTCAGGGTAAATGATTGAATATGATATGAATTTAATAGGATAAAATGTGAATAATTAGTGGATTGTGGAAGTAATAGCTTTGTTTTTGTATTATATTTGTTGGGATTGTGTTTTTATGTGTTTGAAGCCATGATTTAGTGCTGAATTAAAGTCTTTAGAATAGAGTTGTGCTTTATCACTGTAGAGTTGATACCTTTTAGTCTCAGATCAAAATATGCAACTGCTCAGTGGGGAGATGGTACATGCCTGAGAACTGAAGCTAGCTGGAGGCAGAAGCATGTTTTCCATGGAGATTACTCACATGGGTACATGGAGATTGATGTCCTGTACAGTGATTTGAGCTATAGGTACAACTTAAGTCGGTCTAGATTTAGTGCAAACAACTCTATTAAATTAACGAATAAAATGAATTAGGGGATGACGGCACCTAACCTTAGCTAAGCTCCGATACAATCAATATAAATTTTGATAAACACCTTAATTACCATGATCCAGGTAAGATGGGGCGGTATTATTCTATCGTGGAATCGCCTCAGTTGTGTAATACACACATCAAAAAAAGTTTTGCATCACCTCGGTTCCAAGAGTTCCGGAACCTTTAAATACAAAGGGAATAGAGATCAACACAAACAACATTTCAGCTCGTTTTATTGCTCATGAGACCCACACATTGCATGTTGTACCATCATACAGCTAGACTTTCAGCATTTGTGGTCCAGATTGCAGTACACACCACTACCTCTAATACCCAGTAGCACGTCCTCTTGCATTGATGCATGCCTGTATTCGTCGTGGCATACTATCCACAAGTTCATCAAGACACTGTTGGTCCAAATTGTCCCACTCCTCAACGACAATTCGGCGTAAATCTCTCAGAGTGGTTGGTGGGTCAAGACGTCCATAAACAGCCCTTTTCAACATATCCCAGGCATGTTCGATAGGGTTCATGTCTGGCGAACATGCTGGCCACTGTAGTCGAGCGATGTCGTTATCTTGAAGGAACGCATTCACAAGATGTGCACGATGAGGTCGAGAATTGTCGTCCATGAAGACAAATGCCTCTCCAATATTCTGCCGATATGGGTGCACTATGGGTCGGAGGATGTCATTCAGGTATCGTAAAGCCGTTTCGGAGCCTTCCATGACCACCAGTGGCGTACGTCAGCCCCACATAATGCCACCCCAAAACATCAGGGAACCACCACCTTGCTGCACTCGCTGGACAGTGTGTCTAAGACGTTCAGCCTGACCAGGGTGCCTCCAATCACGTCTCCGACGATTGTCTGGTTGAAGGCATATGCGACACTCATCGGTGAAGAGAACGTGATGCCAATTCTGTGGGGTCCATTCAGCATGTTGTTGGGCCCATCTGTACCGCGCTGCATGGTGTCGGGGTTGCAAAGCTGGACCTCGCCATGGACGTCGGGAGTGAAGTTGCGCATCATGCAGCCTATTGCGCACAGTTTGAGTTGAAACACGACGTCCTGTGGCTGAACGAAACGCATTATTCAACATGGTGGCATTGCTGTCAGGGTTCCTCCGAGCGGCAATCCGTAAGTAGCGGTCATCCACTACAGTAGTAGCCCTTGGGCGGCCTGAGCGAGGCCTGTCATCGACAGTTCCTGTATCTCTGTACCTCCTCCATGTCCGAACAACATCGCTTTGGTTCACTCTGAGACGCCTGGAAACTTCCCTTGTTGAGAGCCCTTCTTGACACAAAGTAACAATGCGGACGCGATCGAACTGCGGTATTGACCTTCTAGGCATGGTAGAACTACAGACAACATGAGCAGCGTACCTTCGTCCTGGTGGAATGACTGGAACTGATCGGCTGTCGTACCCCCTCCGTCTAATAGGCCCTGCTCATGCATGGTTGTTTACATCTTTGAGCAGTTTTAGTGACATCTATGAACAGTCAAAGGGACTGTATCTTTGATACAATATACACAGTCAACGTCTATATGCCGGAGATCTGGGAACCGAGGTGATGCAAAACTTTTTTTGATGTGTGTATGTATATCTTGGCATTGCAAGACCTGATCTTCATTTTTAAAGCATGAGCTATCTGCTTCAATTTATCATGGTAAAATCTCATTTTATTATCATGTCGCCTGTGTGTGGGCAAAGCATGGCATGTGTTCTCTTTTATTATCATGGCAAGGCCCAAGTGGGGCATTCGACAGTACAACCGAGCCCTTGGATGGTTGCTGCGATGTCTTACGAGGCTAAGCTATTTCCTTTTATCATGGCGGCCAGGTTTGTGGGGATTATGGGATTTAGGGAAACCCCATAGATTTTTATGGCATTTCATGGGGAAACCATAATAATTAGTTTTTTGTCTCAAACTGTGTTTGAGTAATTTTTGAGTTCAGTAGGCTTTTGACGTAACGCAGAATCTCTCTATTGAGAAGAGGATTGCCCAAGGGTATGAGCGCTACCCACCCATTCCACAATTTATCCTAAAATTCAAAGTTTTAGTACAGTCTTGCAATATGTGTGCAGTGTTTTGTATTTCTCTTCAAAACGATTCCACACATGTTTCCAGGAAGCCTGCCTGTATCTCAAAGTGTATAGTTGTAAGTATGGCTGGTACAGAGGAAATTTTGCAGGAGATTGCAGAGATAAGACAGCATTTTGACGCTGTTAATGAACAGAATAAGCTGGAAGCCAAGGCTTTCCAGGATGAAATATACACTCGTTTAGATGCCAATCAGGAGGCAATTAATGCAAATCAGGTTGAATTGAGTAACCGTTTAGATGCCAATCAGCTGGCAATGAATGCTAATCAGGTTGAAATAAATGATAAACTAGGACAAATGCAAGAAACAATTAAGACCTAAGTAACAGAAACCGTTGTAAGCATTATATCAGAAATGCAGGTTAAGACCGATAAACGTTTCGAGGCTATAGAAGCCAAACTTGAAAGTAATTTACAGGCATGTAAGCACGCGCAGGATGAAACCAACAGTAGGTTAGATGCGCTGTCTAATGACATTAAGGATATTCAAATCCAAAATGAGGCGAATCTCGAACGCCAAGCGAAACAGTTTTCAGAATTTACTAGAACGGTAGATCAGAGGTTAGGAGAAAACGACAATAAGTGGGACGAGAAGTTGAAAAGTTATGCTAGAGCGATTAACGGTGATTTATAGAAACAGGATCAGATCATATTAGATCAATGTCAGGAAATAGGAGAGATTAAGGCTATCGCTAACGAGAGTAAAGAGCTGGTAGGCAACATGAAAGGTCAGATGAGCAAATTTCATCAAGAACTGGACAAAATCCAAAGCGACATTATTATCGTTAATAAAAGACAAGAGGAAAACAGAGGGGAAATCATTAAGGTCCGGAATGAAATGTCAAAGGTCAAAGGACATATCCAAGAGGAAATTAAAGGGTTGAGAGAAGAACTCGAAGTGAGAGAAGGCCAGAAGACAGAGGCAAGCGACAAGACCCTTGCTCAAATAAAGGAAGATGTAGAGAATGAAATCTCCCATATCAAGCAAAGCCTGAAGGAAGATAAGAAGAAAATATTTCAAGTGGCAGAAGAAAATAGAGATAGGCTCAGCAGAATAGAAAAAGAGGTAATTACTCGACTGGAAAGAGCAGAGATGCGCCACAATCAAATGGAGACTAGGATAATCGCACAGGAGGAAACCCTAATGAAAGATCCTAAGTCCAGTGAAGGCAGCGTGGAAGATATGAGGAAAACCAGGTGGGCAGATTTACAAACCCAGCCTATAATAAGGAATGCTACAGGCCCAGGCGAAAGTACTTATTTGACGCCAGGTGCACCAGTTGCAGCGTCTACGCCGCATGAAAATGCTATGCACACCCAGGTGATAAACGTAATTAGAGCAAGCGAAGACAAGCCAAGAAAATTCTCAGGTAGCCATTGTAATATGACACCGAAGTATTGGCTGAAGGAAGTGTCTGAATATTTGAAAGATGCGCGGATACCACAAGAGCGCAGGCTATGTGCCATAGAGAAACTAACAGAGGGAGAATGTGCGTTATGGTTTCGCAGTTTCCGTTATACCTTCGATACTGTCGAGGAGTTTCGGGAGGCTTTTTTGAAGCGGAACTGGGATCCATTGACACAGCAGAATTTACGATTGGATTTGTATTCAAAAAGGTACAGCACCAAAAATCCAACGAAGTACGCAGAATTCTTCATCTCTCAAATGTGTCGGTTCAAGGAACTTGACCAAAAACCTAGCGAGCTGGAGCTATGTATTGCTATTGCCAAACAGCTTCCTTATGAAATCCAAAGGCTGCTGATCTCGGCAAACGCAAAAACCGCAATGGAAATGGAGGCAGTTCTTAGGCAACTAGACTTCACAACGTCCAATACTATGCGTCAGAATCGAACCGTGGAACAGGAACACGTGACCAACACGCAGACTGACCAGTACCAAGCTCCGGAGAATAACAAAGCTACTAGCACTGAAACATTAGATTCCAACGGACGTCAATGGGAACATGAACCCAGAAGATGGCAGCCGAAGTACAAAGGGAATGCTGGTAGAGGACGAGGAGGCCGAAATTCTTGGAATCAACAGAATACCAGGGGTAGACCGTACCAAAACAATGGAGGTAACAATGGCAAAGAAGGCAACAATAGGAATTGGAGACCCCCAGGAAAGAAGACGTAACTTTGATGACGAGGTAGAGGAATGTTATCACGCTTCATTGCAATACCTCAATGAAAGGGGAGAAGAACCCCAGAAGCAACAAGTCCGCTGGCAAGAAGCTATGCAGAATAGGACGTCGCCAGACAGATATGGAGACGGAGCCAAAAGTTTGGAGTTACAGTGCAGCGAACAGGAGAGAAGAAACTCTAAGGGGACTGGCGCTGTAGAAAAAAAATCTCCAAAATTAGAAGAATTTGAGAATGATGGATGGCAGTCGGTCAACATCATTAATTGGATAGCCAAACCAGAAGAGTTAATCGAGGATACAAGATGATCACAGGTCATGGTCAAAAGAGAATTGCCCATTATATTAGTAAGAGTGGCAGGGTTGAAATTAAGAAGTCTGTTAGACACGGGTTCAACAGTGTGTCTTATGACACAAGCTTTGTATGAGATAGCGCAGAGAGAAAATGTTTTGAAAATACCTATCAAGTGTCAAAATAAAAGGTGTAATTCCAGACAGAACGATGATTTGCAAATATCAGGTATTCCTAGATTTACAGATAGGAGGCTCTATGTTTTCACAGAGTTTTCTACTAGTAAACAAACTGCCTTTTAACCTGATTATTGGGGCAGAGTTTATAAGGGAATACAGAGTGGTAATAGACCAATCACAGGACAGAGTTATGTTCCGTGTGAACGAGGAAGCCGAAGGCTTAGAGGTGTCACTCAATCAGAATGAACCCGGGACAGATGAACAAGTATGGCATACATACAGAGACGTGGGTGAGGGAGAAGTGTTAGCTATTGAGCAGTTAGAAGATGAACTGAAAACACTAGCCGCAGACATGGAGAAAGATCTGGAACCCGAACTGGAAGAACATATTTCGGAAAAACTAGAAGAAGCAAAAATTGGGCCAAGAGATAAAGAAAATTTGAAGAAATTATTATTGGAACAGAAGGAAGTCCTTAACTCGAGACCTGGTCGTATAAAGAACTTCACTTATGCTTTCCAAGTTAGTGACTGGACACCATTTAGGCAGAAACCCTACCCTATAGCCGAAAAGCACTATGCTAAGGTCAAAGAGGCAATTCAGGAGATGTTGGAGGCCGGTGTTATTGAGAAAACACCTACGCCTTATGTAAGCCCATTGGTAATCGTACCTAAGACAGACGGGACTGTCAGAGTATGCCTGGACCTGAGACACTTAAATATGAAGGTAATTCCGGAATTCGACCAAGTGCCACCTATTAAAGAAATCCTCAGAAAATTTAAAGGGAAGACCATATTTACAAATTTAGATATTACTTCGAGCATTCACCATCTTGAATTAGAGAAGAAAACTAGTCTGTTGACAGGATTTATGTTTGATCAACACACATACACGTCTTTAAGGTTACCTTTTGGTTTGAAAACAGCTGGTTCAGCCCTGATAAGAGCGTTAGATCGCAATCTATCAGATGATGTTAAAGAGAGTACCATCAGATACGTAGACGACATTCTACTCACATCAGAAACTCTGGAGGAGCACATGAGAGACCTGAAGAAGATGCTGGATAACCTTCGAGAAGCTAATTTTAAGGTTAATATCAAGAAATCGCACTTCTGTCAGAGGGAAGATAAATTCCTAGGGCACGTTATTGATGAAAATGGAGTTAAGCCAAATCCAGAGAAATTAGAGGTAATTCGAAATTTTCCTCGACCCACGAAAGTAAAGCACGTCCGACAGTATTTGGGAGTAATTGGAATCTTTTCGAACCACTGCCCAAATTATACTACGACATTGGCACCCCCGCAGGATATATTGAAGAAAGGTGGCAGGTGGAATTGGACGGAGCAATGTCAAGAAGCGTTCGTGAGGTCAAAACAAATGCTTTTGGAATACCCTGATTATACCCAGAAGTTCATAATACAGACGGATGCATCACTTGCTGGCATAGGAGCGATGCTGTTCCAAGAAAATGTTGATAAGCCCGAAAACAAAGTTTTTATTGCCTTTATAAGTAGGAGGTTGAAGGCCCATGAGAAAAATTATACGATTACAGAGATAGAGTTGCTCGCAATTTTGTACGCATTGCAGCACTGATGATTTTCAAATAGTCCTCAGAACAGACCATAAAGCTTTAACATTTTTGTTAAAGACGGACTTGTCTAGCCAGAGGTTGACAAGATGGTCCCTGTATATTCAACAGTTCAATGTGGAAATAGAATACTGTCCAGGGAAAGAGAATGTAATACCGGACATATTAAGCCGATACCCAAGAGAAGAGGAAACTCTAGCTGTCCAGATTGAAAATCGAAATCAGAAGACCTTGGATGACTTGAAGAACCTTACCAACCTACAACGCGAAGACCCGTGGTTGAAAATGATGATTGATTACTTCGAGGGACGCTTAGCAAGGGGAACTGCAATGTACAGAGAGGCAGAGGCATTATCAACAGATTATGTATGGTACAACCAGATACCACACAAGTGGGATGATGTGGAACATACCCGCCAAAGAATTGTTATTCCTGCTTCTTTGCAGAGAAGATTGGTATGGCTAGCACACAGAGTGTTTGGACACCCCGGGATAGACAAAATAACTGCTCTACAGAAAGAAGCATTCACTTGGCCAAAGTTAAGAGAAACTGTGAGAAATGCTATTAGGACATGCGATTTGTGCCAAAGGGTAAAGCCAAATACCTTTTTTAATGAAACAACGACCCATTCCGTTGTTACCAGAGAAGCCAAGGCAATTAATGAGTGTAGACAATTTTGGACCACTGCCTAGAGCACGTAGAGGCAATAGACATATTTTTGTAGCCATGGATGTATTCTCAAAAATGGTGGTATTATGCCCCATACAGAAGACCAGCTCAAAGCAGGTATTGAAACGCCTGAAAGAGAGAGTTATTCCGATTCTTGGGAAACCGGATAACCTACTCTCAGACCATGGAAGTTGTTTTACTAGCGCAGAATTTCGTCGGGAATTGGAAAATTTAGGAATTAGGCAGATTTTATCTACCATTCGCCATCCTGAGGCAAGTCCAGTTGAGCGTGTTATGAGAGAGTTACAGAAGTACATGAAAATTTACTGCTCTGAAGAGAACTGGAAATGGATCGATTTCTTGGATGTAATAGAATACTGCATAAATAATACTGTGCATGAGGCGACAGGTCAGGTGCCCGTGACTCTACATTTGGATCAGAGACCGGAGAGGCCATGGACTGGTGTTATTCCATTACCTGTAGACGCACAGCCAGGACGAGAATTGAGGATCCAGCGAACCTTCGAATATCTCCAAGCACAGGCTGAGAGACGCCAGAGAAGAAATCGTGCGAAGCGATATCACAGACCGCTTCTCATCGGTGAAAAAGTTTTAGTCAGGAAACCAGCCAGTTCAGATCCAGAAGCACGGAAGTATAAAAAGTTTATTTTCGGATATCACGGCCCGTTCGAGGTGATCAGAGACCTACAGATAATGCATACAGAATAAGGCATTTAGAAACGGGAAACGAGGTCGTTATGAATGCAGCCAACCTCGAAATTTACCATTCACCAGAAGAATTTGACGAACAAGAGGAAGCTATAGCAGCACAAACCCTACTGGACGTGGACAGCAAAGTCAGCCAGGCAGTCAGGCCTGAAGGTTCGCGCAGCGAGACGGAACGAGAAACAAGCAGCTTGCCCAGTGAAAGGAGCGGACGGCTAGAATGCCAGTGTCTACAACAGCTTTACAAAGACATGGTCGAAGCGGCTCGGGAGGTGGAAGCAATAAATGAGACCCTCCGTCGAGAGAATGCACAGCTTAGGGCTGAGCGCAGAGTGGAAGGGGGAAGCAGACAAACCCACTCGCAGCCAGACGAGGTGAAGGACCCCTAATGTAAACACAGACAGTTGGGACAGTCAGCCGGTTACTTACAGAAGGTCACTTGCAATTGACTTCTATAAGTTTTGCAAGGGGAATATGAACCCAAGGGGGTTAGGCTGACTGGTATCGAACGTGGATCTCAGAGATAAGTTGAGCTCAGAATGAAGGTTCCGTCAAGGAACGAACACGAGATCTTTTGAGGGAGTTTTAGTTGTAAAAACCCCTAGAGGAATGTATATATTAAATCACTGTTGTGATATCAACTGATGCTGACATTATTTATTAAAATAATGCAGGGAATATGAGTGGAATACAGCATTATTGGGCTGTATGAAGTAGGCTATGCTGGACTTGAGCTGAGAAGTTGGAGAGTTTGACGTTTAACTAATGACTCCAGAATTGTGGGAGGAGATCCTTGGAGTCTTGTCACTCTTGCTGACCTACTTAAGTCGTCTGGAGCAGGTCAGGGGGTTAAATAATGGTCAAGTTCTTCCCCGTTTCAGAAAAGAAACGATAGTGGAGTGGGAAGATCCCAGTGAAAATTAATGATTACTCGTGATTGAAGCAACTCAGTGACATGAGGGTTGCACACATGTAAATGTTTAGCCGGGAGGCTAATTATCAAGCCATTCCACAGTGAAATCGAGGCATATTTAATGCAATGCGCAAGGACACATTACTTTTGGTGTTAGCGGCGTGATCTGACTAGGTCACCGGGAATTTTTAAGTAACGCGGCGTCCCCACGCCATGGCAAAGGCAATTAATATTAATTAATTGGCCGATCGACCCTCGAGCACGCATTCAGATATGTGACCAGCGACGAAAAAGGAACTATATCAGCAGTATTTCAAGACCAGAATCGTCCTGGGAGAGGAGATGATACTGGGAGGGAATACTCGGTCTACTTTTTCTTGTGAAACGAATAAAAGGCATGGACCCTTGTCAGAAGAGGTCAGTTGTAACAGACTCGAGCACGGAGCGTATGTCGCCCGGGTCCAGGAAAAGAACGCGCGCACAAAGACTTGAACAATTTAGTGTTAATCAGTATATTCGCCGTGCAGTGTAATGCACAAATTGAGAACAAGTAATAATAAGTACTGTAATCAATAATCGTTACTATGCGAAATGCGCGTTACCAAAGTCAAGAAGGGATGCTCGGACTTCAGTATGGGAAGCCGTGGAGTAAAACATTTATAATACTTTTTATTAAGGACAGTCGTGCCGTATTTGTATAGTCGCCAGTACGAGCGATTGTTAGTGTGCATATAGGAAATATACCGTGTGATATACTAGGTCGAACTATTGAGAGTAATAACTTGTACCAGTACAATGTAAAATGGTTGAGCGCAGTATGTAAAATATTGATTGGACATATCTTAGTATGCCGGACTGCGCAGGGATAAACTTTATGATGCTATTGGTGAAATTTCATGAACACACCAATATAGTTAACGTTCAGGACGATATGTAAGCATATTCATGCCGAATCAGGAAGTTTATCGAAGGATAATTGATAGACAGTTGGGTGAATCGATAGGAATCCGTAGGCAGATAATCGAGACTTTCAATCAGGATGCGGGTAGGAGCTAGGAAGAGTCCGTCAACGCCTGCAGTTCTGATATCTTGCCAGGAAAATTCAACCAGTAAGAAATGTAAATAGTGACGTGTGTTTTGTAGTGATGATCTGTGAAATATCTTTAAAATTAATATTATAACAAGTGCTATAAAGTGTTGTGTGTAAGGAAGCGATAGCTTCAATATGGAAATGAAAAGTTCCGTGTGTTTTGTGAGGCAAAGGTTATATAAGATGTGTATTATCAGTGTGAGAATGCCTCGCTAATTATGCAAATGGCAGGCGTTACTGGAAGGAATGAGTGGTTGGAGCCACCGGGATAGCCTAAGTAAGTACCCAAAAACCATGATTTTATAGCAGTTATAGTACACTGTATGTAATGTGATTTCAAAATTATAAAATATGCCAGTAAGAATCAATATTAGGAGGTAGACCCTCAAATGTTTATTGTTGTGTTGATTTTAGTAGAGTTGAGATGTGTTTATACATCAGTGAGTGGATCAATCGTTACCACTATTATAAAATGGCAAATCAGTTATGTAAAAACTTAACGTAACGAACACGGATGTTCGATTATTAAAAATGGTTACGTTGTGTCGGGTTATGGTAATTAATGTCAGTAATAATAATAATAATAATAATAATAATAAAAAGGAATAAACATATACATCAGGAAAAATGTTGTTGTAAGCAAGATATATTTATACTAATTGGAATATTTATCTATCCAAGCAGTAAGATAATATATTAAGGGCTGAGAAAAGCAGTTTAATATCCGAGTATATTGTGTTAATGGGAATATAATTATGCAAGAATCTAGGAAATGGAAGAGTTTAATAGTGAATTGAATTTGCAGCTTGTGTATAAGCTTGTAGAGTAATTGATAGATTTCTCTTACTAATTATAGGACGAGATCATAGCATGGGGACATGGAAGCTAGGTAATCTGTTCGACGTGTGAAATCTCGTATAGCCTAGGGCGTACAGAGATATATATTATGTGCCCGAGTGTATTTAGTGTTGTACCCTAACTCTGAGGATGGATATGGAATGTTCCGGGTTCAACTTCTGTGGTATATGAGAGGATAACAATGGAAACCTCTGCATTCATACCTGATCGACCGAGAACTTGTTATTGAATGATTCAGCTCCTGAGAAGCGAATCTATATTGGCGGCAGCTTGTGCCTGACCGAAGCAGTTAAAGATACCGGCTAGCCAGTTCGACCAGTGTTTTATGAATCTCGTGCCTTCATATAATGAAATGGACCTATTGAGTCCAGTTATTAATATCCTAAGGTTAGGAATAAATGTTTAAACTCGACCAGAACCTAAATTGCATACCATTCAGTTTAAATCATATGGGACATGTGGGTCATTGTGACTACACTATTGTATTGAAAGTTACGAGTTACTGCTTGGAGATAAAAGAGAGAGTGGAAAGCGAGACAGAGCTAGTGGAGGGCGGAACGAGGGTTTCGTTACCGACCGCCACAGCCCATTATGCATCAAGAAGCCAGGGGGAGACGTTATACGACCCTTGAAAGCTGACATTTAAAAGGAACAGACTTTGAAACCCTGTCGTTAATGAAAGAGTCATTGTTATATTGTATAAGGTAATTGTGTGGTTTGAAACACATTGATAATTAAAAATCAGCCTGATGATTTAATATTTAGCAAACTTATGAATTGTTGGAAGTTGCATTTTTTTATTGACAGTATTGCTTAGCTCTGGAGCTCGGCACTAGATGCCACAGGCTATGCCCGCGTAAGGGTAGCCTAATATACCATCCGACACAGCGGTAACGGAAGTTTTGAAGTTGAAATCACAACGGCATACAGTGGAACTATAGAAAAAGGGAACGGTAGGGGTATATTTACATATAATTGTGGAGTTGCAAGTAGATTTGTTGTGCAACCCATGAATTGGCTAATGCATGCTAAAGCATTTTGGTAGGAAGAGAGAAACAAAACACAAAGGCACACATAATGTAAAGTAAAATGTGTTGTGAGAAACAATTAATTTTGTGAAATTATAGAAGTCACACAAGGTGACAGAAGAGTATAAGTACAGTTTTTGTGGAAGTTACATCTGCATCAGCGCACTTGAGAGTGAATGTTGAAGTCAATCTCAGGGTAAATGATTGAATATGATATGAATTTAATAGGATAAAATGTGAATAATTAGTGGATTGTGGAAGTAATAGCTTTGTTTTTGTATTATATTTGTTGGGATTGTGTTTTTATGTGTTTGAAGCCATGATTTAGTGCTGAATTAAAGTCTTTAGAATAGAGTTGTGCTTTATCACTGTAGAGTTGATACCTTTTAGTCTCAGATCAAAATATGCAACTGCTCAGTGGGGAGATGGTACATGCCTGAGAACTGAAGCTAGCTGGAGGCAGAAGCATGTTTTCCATGGAGATTACTCACATGGGTACATGGAGATTGATGTCCTGTACAGTGATTTGAGCTATAGGTACAACTTAAGTCGGTCTAGATTTAGTGCAAACAACTCTATTAAATTAACGAATAAAATGAATTAGGGGATGACGGCACCTAACCTTAGCTAAGCTCCGATACAATCAATATAAATTTTGATAAACACCTTAATTACCATGATCCAGGTAAGATGGGGCGGTATTATTCTATCGTGGAATCGCCTCAGTTGTGTAATACACACATCAAAAAAAGTTTTGCATCACCTCAGTTCCAAGAGTTCCGGAACCTTTAAATACAAAGGGAATAGAGATCAACACAAACAACATTTCAGCTCGTTTTATTGCTCATGAGACCCACACATTGCATGTTGTACCATCATACAGCTAGACTTTCAGCATTTGTGGTCCAGATTGCAGTACACACCACTACCTCTAATACCCAGTAGCACGTCCTCTTGCATTGATGCATGCCTGTATTCGTCGTGGCATACTATCCACAAGTTCATCAAGACACTGTTGGTCCAAATTGTCCCACTCCTCAACGACAATTCGGCGTAAATCTCTCAGAGTGGTTGGTGGGTCAAGACGTCCATAAACAGCCCTTTTCAACATATCCCAGGCATGTTCGATAGGGTTCATGTCTGGCGAACATGCTGGCCACTGTAGTCGAGCGATGTCGTTATCTTGAAGGAACGCATTCACAAGATGTGCACGATGAGGTCGAGAATTGTCGTCCATGAAGACAAATGCCTCTCCAATATTCTGCCGATATGGGTGCACTATGGGTCGGAGGATGTCATTCAGGTATCGTAAAGCCGTTTCGGAGCCTTCCATGACCACCAGTGGCGTACGTCAGCCCCACATAATGCCACCCCAAAACATCAGGGAACCACCACCTTGCTGCACTCGCTGGACAGTGTGTCTAAGACGTTCAGCCTGACCAGGGTGCCTCCAATCACGTCTCCGACGATTGTCTGGTTGAAGGCATATGCGACACTCATCGGTGAAGAGAACGTGATGCCAATTCTGTGGGGTCCATTCAGCATGTTGTTGGGCCCATCTGTACCGCGCTGCATGGTGTCGGGGTTGCAAAGCTGGACCTCGCCATGGACGTCGGGAGTGAAGTTGCGCATCATGCAGCCTATTGCGCACAGTTTGAGTTGAAACACGACGTCCTGTGGCTGAACGAAACGCATTATTCAACATGGTGGCATTGCTGTCAGGGTTCCTCCGAGCGGCAATCCGTAAGTAGCGGTCATCCACTACAGTAGTAGCCCTTGGGCGGCCTGAGCGAGGCCTGTCATCGACAGTTCCTGTATCTCTGTACCTCCTCCATGTCCGAACAACATCGCTTTGGTTCACTCTGAGACGCCTGGAAACTTCCCTTGTTGAGAGCCCTTCTTGACACAAAGTAACAATGCGGACGCGATCGAACTGCGGTATTGACCTTCTAGGCATGGTAGAACTACAGACAACATGAGCAGCGTACCTTCGTCCTGGTGGAATGACTGGAACTGATCGGCTGTCGTACCCCCTCCGTCTAATAGGCCCTGCTCATGCATGGTTGTTTACATCTTTGAGCAGTTTTAGTGACATCTATGAACAGTCAAAGGGACTGTATCTTTGATACAATATACACAGTCAACGTCTATATGCCGGAGATCTGGGAACCGAGGTGATGCAAAACTTTTTTTGATGTGTGTATGTATATCTTGGCATTGCAAGACCTGATCTTCATTTTTAAAGCATGAGCTATCTGCTTCAATTTATCATGGTAAAATCTCATTTTATTATCATGTCGCCTGTGTGTGGGCAAAGCATGGCATGTGTTCTCTTTTATTATCATGGCAAGGCCCAAGTGGGGCATTCGACAGTACAACCGAGCCCTTGGATGGTTGCTGCGATGTCTTACGAGGCTAAGCTATTTCCTTTTATTATCATGGCGGCCAGGTTTGTGGGGATTATGGGATTTAGGGAAACCCCATAGATTTTTATGGCATTTCATGGGGAAACCATAATAATTAGTTTTTTGTCTCAAACTGTGTTTGAGTAATTTTTGAGTTCAGTAGGCTTTTGACGTAACGCAGAATCTCTCTATTGAGAAGAGGATTGCCCAAGGGTATGAGCGCTACCCACCCATTCCACAATTTATCCTAAAATTCAAAGTTTTAGTACAGTCTTGCAATATGTGTGCAGTGTTTTGTATTTCTCTTCAAAACGATTCCACACATGTTTCCAGGAAGCCTGCCTGTATCTCAAAGTGTATAGTTGTAAGTATGGCTGGTACAGAGGAAATTTTGCAGGAGATTGCAGAGATAAGACAGCATTTTGACGCTGTTAATGAACAGAATAAGCTGGAAGCCAAGGCTTTCCAGGATGAAATATACACTCGTTTAGATGCCAATCAGGAGGCAATTAATGCAAATCAGGTTGAATTGAGTAACCGTTTAGATGCCAATCAGCTGGCAATGAAGGCTAATCAGGTTGAAATAAATGATAAACTAGGACAAATGCAAGAAACAATTAAGACCTAAGTAACAGAAACCGTTGTAAGCATTATATCAGAAATGCAGGTTAAGACCGATAAACGTTTCGAGGCTATAGAAGCCAAACTTGAAAGTAATTTACAGGCATGTAAGCACGCGCAGGATGAAACCAACAGTAGGTTAGATGCGCTGTCTAATGACATTAAGGATATTCAAATCCAAAATGAGGCGAATCTCGAACGCCAAGCGAAACAGTTTTCAGAATTTACTAGAACGGTAGATCAGAGGTTAGGAGAAAACGACAATAAGTGGGACGAGAAGTTGAAAAGTTATGCTAGAGCGATTAACGGTGATTTATAGAAACAGGATCAGATCATATTAGATCAATGTCAGGAAATAGGAGAGATTAAGGCTATCGCTAACGAGAGTAAAGAGCTGGTAGGCAACATGAAAGGTCAGATGAGCAAATTTCATCAAGAACTGGACAAAATCCAAAGCGACATTATTATCGTTAATAAAAGACAAGAGGAAAACAGAGGGGAAATCATTAAGGTCCGGAATGAAATGTCAAAGGTCAATGGACATATCCAAGAGGAAATTAAAGGGTTGAGAGAAGAACTCGAAGTGAGAGAAGGCCAGAAGACAGAGGCAAGCGACAAGACCCTTGCTCAAATAAAGGAAGATGTAGAGAATGAAATCTCCCATATCAAGCAAAGCCTGAAGGAAGATAAGAAGAAAATATTTCAAGTGGCAGAAGAAAATAGAGATAGGCTCAGCAGAATAGAAAAAGAGGTAATTACTCGACTGGAAAGAGCAGAGATGCGCCACAATCAAATGGAGACTAGGATAATCGCACAGGAGGAAACCCTAATGAAAGATCCTAAGTCCAGTGAAGGCAGCGTGGAAGATATGAGGAAAACCAGGTGGGCAGATTTACAAACCCAGCCTATAATAAGGAATGCTACAGGCCCAGGCGAAAGTACTTATTTGACGCCAGGTGCACCAGTTGCAGCGTCTACGCCGCATGAAAATGCTATGCACACCCAGGTGATAAACGTAATTAGAGCAAGCGAAGACAAGCCAAGAAAATTCTCAGGTAGCCATTGTAATATGACACCGAAGTATTGGCTGAAGGAAGTGTCTGAATATTTGAAAGATGCGCGGATACCACAAGAGCGCAGGCTATGTGCCATAGAGAAACTAACAGAGGGAGAATGTGCGTTATGGTTTCGCAGTTTCCGTTATACCTTCGATACTGTCGAGGAGTTTCGGGAGGCTTTTTTGAAGCGGAACTGGGATCCATTGACACAGCAGAATTTACGATTGGATTTGTATTCAAAAAGGTACAGCACCAAAAATCCAACGAAGTACGCAGAATTCTTCATCTCTCAAATGTGTCGGTTCAAGGAACTTGACCAAAAACCTAGCGAGCTGGAGCTATGTATTGCTATTGCCAAACAGCTTCCTTATGAAATCCAAAGGCTGCTGATCTCGGCAAACGCAAAAACCGCAATGGAAATGGAGGCAGTTCTTAGGCAACTAGACTTCACAACGTCCAATACTATGCGTCAGAATCGAACCGTGGAACAGGAACACGTGACCAACACGCAGACTGACCAGTACCAAGCTCCGGAGAATAACAAAGCTACTAGCACTGAAACATTAGATTCCAACGGACGTCAATGGGAACATGAACCCAGAAGATGGCAGCCGAAGTACAAAGGGAATGCTGGTAGAGGACGAGGAGGCCGAAATTCTTGGAATCAACAGAATACCAGGGGTAGACCGTACCAAAACAATGGAGGTAACAATGGCAAAGAAGGCAACAATAGGAATTGGAGACCCCAGGAAAGAAGACGTAACTTTGATGACGAGGTAGAGGAATGTTATCACGCTTCATTGCAATACCTCAATGAAAGGGGAGAAGAACCCCAGAAGCAACAAGTCCGCTGGCAAGAAGCTATGCAGAATAGGACGTCGCCAGACAGATATGGAGACGGAGCCAAAAGTTTGGAGTTACAGTGCAGCGAACAGGAGAGAAGAAACTCTAAGGGGACTGGCGCTGTAGAAAAAAAATCTCCAAAATTAGAAGAATTTGAGAATGATGGATGGCAGTCGGTCAACATCATTAATTGGATAGCCAAACCAGAAGAGTTAATCGAGGATACAAGATGATCACAGGTCATGGTCAAAAGAGAATTGCCCATTATATTAGTAAGAGTGGCAGGGTTGAAATTAAGAAGTCTGTTAGACACGGGTTCAACAGTGTGTCTTATGACACAAGCTTTGTATGAGATAGCGCAGAGAGAAAATGTTTTGAAAATACCTATCAAGTGTCAAAATAAAAGGTGTAATTCCAGACAGAACGATGATTTGCAAATATCAGGTATTCCTAGATTTACAGATAGGAGGCTCTATGTTTTCACAGAGTTTTCTACTAGTAAACAAACTGCCTTTTAACCTGATTATTGGGGCAGAGTTTATAAGGGAATACAGAGTGGTAATAGACCAATCACAGGACAGAGTTATGTTCCGTGTGAACGAGGAAGCCGAAGGCTTAGAGGTGTCACTCAATCAGAATGAACCCGGGACAGATGAACAAGTATGGCATACATACAGAGACGTGGGTGAGGGAGAAGTGTTAGCTATTGAGCAGTTAGAAGATGAACTGAAAACACTAGCCGCAGACATGGAGAAAGATCTGGAACCCGAACTGGAAGAACATATTTCGGAAAAACTAGAAGAAGCAAAAATTGGGCCAAGAGATAAAGAAAATTTGAAGAAATTATTATTGGAACAGAAGGAAGTCCTTAACTCGAGACCTGGTCGTATAAAGAACTTCACTTATGCTTTCCAAGTTAGTGACTGGACACCATTTAGGCAGAAACCCTACCCTATAGCCGAAAAGCACTATGCTAAGGTCAAAGAGGCAATTCAGGAGATGTTGGAGGCCGGTGTTATTGAGAAAACACCTACGCCTTATGTAAGCCCATTGGTAATCGTACCTAAGACAGACGGGACTGTCAGAGTATGCCTGGACCTGAGACACTTAAATATGAAGGTAATTCCGGAATTCGACCAAGTGCCACCTATTAAAGAAATCCTCAGAAAATTTAAAGGGAAGACCATATTTACAAATTTAGATATTACTTCGAGCATTCACCATCTTGAATTAGAGAAGAAAACTAGTCTGTTGACAGGATTTATGTTTGATCAACACACATACACGTCTTTAAGGTTACCTTTTGGTTTGAAAACAGCTGGTTCAGCCCTGATAAGAGCGTTAGATCGCAATCTATCAGATGATGTTAAAGAGAGTACCATCAGATACGTAGACGACATTCTACTCACATCAGAAACTCTGGAGGAGCACATGAGAGACCTGAAGAAGATGCTGGATAACCTTCGAGAAGCTAATTTTAAGGTTAATATCAAGAAATCGCACTTCTGTCAGAGGGAAGATAAATTCCTAGGGCACGTTATTGATGAAAATGGAGTTAAGCCAAATCCAGAGAAATTAGAGGTAATTCGAAATTTTCCTCGACCCACGAAAGTAAAGCACGTCCGACAGTATTTGGGAGTAATTGGAATCTTTTCGAACCACTGCCCAAATTATACTACGACATTGGCACCCCCGCAGGATATATTGAAGAAAGGTGGCAGGTGGAATTGGACGGAGCAATGTCAAGAAGCGTTCGTGAGGTCAAAACAAATGCTTTTGGAATACCCTGATTATACCCAGAAGTTCATAATACAGACGGATGCATCACTTGCTGGCATAGGAGCGATGCTGTTCCAAGAAAATGTTGATAAGCCCGAAAACAAAGTTTTTATTGCCTTTATAAGTAGGAGGTTGAAGGCCCATGAGAAAAATTATACGATTACAGAGATAGAGTTGCTCGCAATTTTGTACGCATTGCAGCACTGATGATTTTCAAATAGTCCTCAGAACAGACCATAAAGCTTTAACATTTTTGTTAAAGACGGACTTGTCTAGCCAGAGGTTGACAAGATGGTCCCTGTATATTCAACAGTTCAATGTGGAAATAGAATACTGTCCAGGGAAAGAGAATGTAATACCGGACATATTAAGCCGATACCCAAGAGAAGAGGAAACTCTAGCTGTCCAGATTGAAAATCGAAATCAGAAGACCTTGGATGACTTGAAGAACCTTACCAACCTACAACGCGAAGACCCGTGGTTGAAAATGATGATTGATTACTTCGAGGGACGCTTAGCAAGGGGAACTGCAATGTACAGAGAGGCAGAGGCATTATCAACAGATTATGTATGGTACAACCAGATACCACACAAGTGGGATGATGTGGAACATACCCGCCAAAGAATTGTTATTCCTGCTTCTTTGCAGAGAAGATTGGTATGGCTAGCACACAGAGTGTTTGGACACCCCGGGATAGACAAAATAACTGCTCTACAGAAAGAAGCATTCACTTGGCCAAAGTTAAGAGAAACTGTGAGAAATGCTATTAGGACATGCGATTTGTGCCAAAGGGTAAAGCCAAATACCTTTTTTAATGAAACAACGACCCATTCCGTTGTTACCAGAGAAGCCAAGGCAATTAATGAGTGTAGACAATTTTGGACCACTGCCTAGAGCACGTAGAGGCAATAGACATATTTTTGTAGCCATGGATGTATTCTCAAAAATGGTGGTATTATGCCCCATACAGAAGACCAGCTCAAAGCAGGTATTGAAACGCCTGAAAGAGAGAGTTATTCCGATTCTTGGGAAACCGGATAACCTACTCTCAGACCATGGAAGTTGTTTTACTAGCGCAGAATTTCGTCGGGAATTGGAAAATTTAGGAATTAGGCAGATTTTATCTACCATTCGCCATCCTGAGGCAAGTCCAGTTGAGCGTGTTATGAGAGAGTTACAGAAGTACATGAAAATTTACTGCTCTGAAGAGAACTGGAAATGGATCGATTTCTTGGATGTAATAGAATACTGCATAAATAATACTGTGCATGAGGCGACAGGTCAGGTGCCCGTGACTCTACATTTGGATCAGAGACCGGAGAGGCCATGGACTGGTGTTATTCCATTACCTGTAGACGCACAGCCAGGACGAGAATTGAGGATCCAGCGAACCTTCGAATATCTCCAAGCACAGGCTGAGAGACGCCAGAGAAGAAATCGTGCGAAGCGATATCACAGACCGCTTCTCATCGGTGAAAAAGTTTTAGTCAGGAAACCAGCCAGTTCAGATCCAGAAGCACGGAAGTATAAAAAGTTTATTTTCGGATATCACGGCCCGTTCGAGGTGATCAGAGACCTACAGATAATGCATACAGAATAAGGCATTTAGAAACGGGAAACGAGGTCGTTATGAATGCAGCCAACCTCGAAATTTACCATTCACCAGAAGAATTTGACGAACAAGAGGAAGCTATAGCAGCACAAACCCTACTGGACGTGGACAGCAAAGTCAGCCAGGCAGTCAGGCCTGAAGGTTCGCGCAGCGAGACGGAACGAGAAACAAGCAGCTTGCCCAGTGAAAGGAGCGGACGGCTAGAATGCCAGTGTCTACAACAGCTTTACAAAGACATGGTCGAAGCGGCTCGGGAGGTGGAAGCAATAAATGAGACCCTCCGTCGAGAGAATGCACAGCTTAGGGCTGAGCGCAGAGTGGAAGGGGGAAGCAGACAAACCCACTCGCAGCCAGACGAGGTGAAGGACCCCTAATGTAAACACAGACAGTTGGGACAGTCAGCCGGTTACTTACAGAAGGTCACTTGCAATTGACTTCTATAAGTTTTGCAAGGGGAATATGAACCCAAGGGGGTTAGGCTGACTGGTATCGAACGTGGATCTCAGAGATAAGTTGAGCTCAGAATGAAGGTTCCGTCAAGGAACGAACACGAGATCTTTTGAGGGAGTTTTAGTTGTAAAAACCCCTAGAGGAATGTATATATTAAATCACTGTTGTGATATCAACTGATGCTGACATTATTTATTAAAATAATGCAGGGAATATGAGTGGAATACAGCATTATTGGGCTGTATGAAGTAGGCTATGCTGGACTTGAGCTGAGAAGTTGGAGAGTTTGACGTTTAACTAATGACTCCAGAATTGTGGGAGGAGATCCTTGGAGTCTTGTCACTCTTGCTGACCTACTTAAGTCGTCTGGAGCAGGTCAGGGGGTTAAATAATGGTCAAGTTCTTCCCCGTTTCAGAAAAGAAACGATAGTGGAGTGGGAAGATCCCAGTGAAAATTAATGATTACTCGTGATTGAAGCAACTCAGTGACATGAGGGTTGCACACATGTAAATGTTTAGCCGGGAGGCTAATTATCAAGCCATTCCACAGTGAAATCGAGGCATATTTAATGCAATGCGCAAGGACACATTACTTTTGGTGTTAGCGGCGTGATCTGACTAGGTCACCGGGAATTTTTAAGTAACGCGGCGTCCCCACGCCATGGCAAAGGCAATTAATATTAATTAATTGGCCGATCGACCCTCGAGCACGCATTCAGATATGTGACCAGCGACGAAAAAGGAACTATATCAGCAGTATTTCAAGACCAGAATCGTCCTGGGAGAGGAGATGATACTGGGAGGGAATACTCGGTCTACTTTTTCTTGTGAAACGAATAAAAGGCATGGACCCTTGTCAGAAGAGGTCAGTTGTAACAGACTCGAGCACGGAGCGTATGTCGCCCGGGTCCAGGAAAAGAACGCGCGCACAAAGACTTGAACAATTTAGTGTTAATCAGTATATTCGCCGTGCAGTGTAATGCACAAATTGAGAACAAGTAATAATAAGTACTGTAATCAATAATCGTTACTATGCGAAATGCGCGTTACCAAAGTCAAGAAGGGATGCTCGGACTTCAGTATGGGAAGCCGTGGAGTAAAACATTTATAATACTTTTTATTAAGGACAGTCGTGCCGTATTTGTATAGTCGCCAGTACGAGCGATTGTTAGTGTGCATATAGGAAATATACCGTGTGATATACTAGGTCGAACTATTGAGAGTAATAACTTGTACCAGTACAATGTAAAATGGTTGAGCGCAGTATGTAAAATATTGATTGGACATATCTTAGTATGCCGGACTGCGCAGGGATAAACTTTATGATGCTATTGGTGAAATTTCATGAACACACCAATATAGTTAACGTTCAGGACGATATGTAAGCATATTCATGCCGAATCAGGAAGTTTATCGAAGGATAATTGATAGACAGTTGGGTGAATCGATAGGAATCCGTAGGCAGATAATCGAGACTTTCAATCAGGATGCGGGTAGGAGCTAGGAAGAGTCCGTCAACGCCTGCAGTTCTGATATCTTGCCAGGAAAATTCAACCAGTAAGAAATGTAAATAGTGACGTGTGTTTTGTAGTGATGATCTGTGAAATATCTTTAAAATTAATATTATAACAAGTGCTATAAAGTGTTGTGTGTAAGGAAGCGATAGCTTCAATATGGAAATGAAAAGTTCCGTGTGTTTTGTGAGGCAAAGGTTATATAAGATGTGTATTATCAGTGTGAGAATGCCTCGCTAATTATGCAAATGGCAGGCGTTACTGGAAGGAATGAGTGGTTGGAGCCACCGGGATAGCCTAAGTAAGTACCCAAAAACCATGATTTTATAGCAGTTATAGTACACTGTATGTAATGTGATTTCAAAATTATAAAATATGCCAGTAAGAATCAATATTAGGAGGTAGACCCTCAAATGTTTATTGTTGTGTTGATTTTAGTAGAGTTGAGATGTGTTTATACATCAGTGAGTGGATCAATCGTTACCACTATTATAAAATGGCAAATCAGTTATGTAAAAACTTAACGTAACGAACACGGATGTTCGATTATTAAAAATGGTTACGTTGTGTCGGGTTATGGTAATTAATGTCAGTAATAATAATAATAATAATAATAATAATAAAAAGGAATAAACATATACATCAGGAAAAATGTTGTTGTAAGCAAGATATATTTATACTAATTGGAATATTTATCTATCCAAGCAGTAAGATAATATATTAAGGGCTGAGAAAAGCAGTTTAATATCCGAGTATATTGTGTTAATGGGAATATAATTATGCAAGAATCTAGGAAATGGAAGAGTTTAATAGTGAATTGAATTTGCAGCTTGTGTATAAGCTTGTAGAGTAATTGATAGATTTCTCTTACTAATTATAGGACGAGATCATAGCATGGGGACATGGAAGCTAGGTAATCTGTTCGACGTGTGAAATCTCGTATAGCCTAGGGCGTACAGAGATATATATTATGTGCCCGAGTGTATTTAGTGTTGTACCCTAACTCTGAGGATGGATATGGAATGTTCCGGGTTCAACTTCTGTGGTATATGAGAGGATAACAATGGAAACCTCTGCATTCATACCTGATCGACCGAGAACTTGTTATTGAATGATTCAGCTCCTGAGAAGCGAATCTATATTGGCGGCAGCTTGTGCCTGACCGAAGCAGTTAAAGATACCGGCTAGCCAGTTCGACCAGTGTTTTATGAATCTCGTGCCTTCATATAATGAAATGGACCTATTGAGTCCAGTTATTAATATCCTAAGGTTAGGAATAAATGTTTAAACTCGACCAGAACCTAAATTGCATACCATTCAGTTTAAATCATATGGGACATGTGGGTCATTGTGACTACACTATTGTATTGAAAGTTACGAGTTACTGCTTGGAGATAAAAGAGAGAGTGGAAAGCGAGACAGAGCTAGTGGAGGGCGGAACGAGGGTTTCGTTACCGACCGCCACAGCCCATTATGCATCAAGAAGCCAGGGGGAGACGTTATACGACCCTTGAAAGCTGACATTTAAAAGGAACAGACTTTGAAACCCTGTCGTTAATGAAAGAGTCATTGTTATATTGTATAAGGTAATTGTGTGGTTTGAAACACATTGATAATTAAAAATCAGCCTGATGATTTAATATTTAGCAAACTTATGAATTGTTGGAAGTTGCATTTTTTTATTGACAGTATTGCTTAGCTCTGGAGCTCGGCACTAGATGCCACAGGCTATGCCCGCGTAAGGGTAGCCTAATATACCATCCGACACAGCGGTAACGGAAGTTTTGAAGTTGAAATCACAACGGCATACAGTGGAACTATAGAAAAAGGGAACGGTAGGGGTATATTTACATATAATTGTGGAGTTGCAAGTAGATTTGTTGTGCAACCCATGAATTGGCTAATGCATGCTAAAGCATTTTGGTAGGAAGAGAGAAACAAAACACAAAGGCACACATAATGTAAAGTAAGATGTGTTGTGAGAAACAATTAATTTTGTGAAATTATAGAAGTCACACAAGGTGACAGAAGAGTATAAGTACAGTTTTGTGGAAGTTACATGTGCATCAGCGCACTTGAGAGTGAATGTTGAAGTCAATCTCAGGGTAAATGATTGAATATGATATGAATTTAATAGGATAAAATGTGAATAATTAGTGGATTGTGGAAGTAATAGCTTTGTTTTTGTATTATATTTGTTGGGATTGTGTTTTTATGTGTTTGAAGCCATGATTTAGTGCTGAATTAAAGTCTTTAGAATAGAGTTGTGCTTTATCACTGTAGAGTTGATACCTTTTCGTCTCAGATCAAAATATGCAACTGCTCAGTGGGGAGACGGTACACGCCTGAGAACTGAAGCTAGCTGGAGGCAGAAGCATGTTTTCCATGGAGATTACTCACTTGGGTACAGTATGCAGCCCGTTATCAGTCGCATTGTCTGGTTAAGTTGCACATCTATCTTCTTGGAGTGGACACTGTTTAGCCAAGATGGGCAGCAGTATTCAGCAACGAAGTATGACAGTGCCAGAGCAGTTGATCGTAAAGTTTGAGCGCTGGAACCCCAGGAGGTACCAACAAGCTTCTGAATGAGGCTATTACGGGTCTTCACTTTTGCGGCCACGTTCGTGAGATGTTGTTTGAAGGTGAAGGACCTATCGTTTTCCCAAGGTACTTAGGCATGCTGCAGAACTGCAAAGTTTTCCTCTGAATGTAACTTCTGGTTTGTAATTGGAGAACCTATTGCGTAAGTGAAATGCGGATACAACTGTTTTCTGGTAATTTTAATCGGAGGCACCATTATAAACAAGTCAGTTATTGTTGTTTTAAGTGGCGGAGCTACGAGGTATTCTGCCCCTAGTATTATAAACAATAGGCACTGAGGTAGTTGTAATAAAACACGTGGTTTCAACAACTTTCAAAGACATAAACAACACAGAGAAAAGACCCTTTCAAAACACCAAGGAGAACACAAAAGTTACCATTCTTATGTTTTCTCCTTGTTCGTTTACTAAGTCTTCAAAAGGTGGTGCTAGTTGTATACTAGTTTGCTCTGACGTATTTTGGCTAATTTAAGAACTACACTTCCAAAGAATAACTTGCAAAACATCTAGCTACTTTGAAATAGCAAAGTTGTTAGATATTGTTGATTTAAGGGGCGGAACTACGAGGTCATCTGCCCCATAGCAAAGTTGATAGCTAGAATTGGGTGAGCTCATCAATGCAATGATTTGAATAACCGCATAATTATACTGTATCTCAGGAACTAATGGGCAGAAAATCTAAATTTATACATCAAATTAAAGGGGAATAAAGGCTCTAACAATTAAGGCATATTTTGAAAAACTGAAAATTAATTTTCGGTTTCTGGTGCATGCATGTATTTTCGGTTTCTGGTGCATGCATGTGTTTTTTTTTAAATTTTAGGGGCTTAGCCCTGCGTACTTGTGTGAGAGTGGAATTTGTGTGATAACTTGTGTTATTGTGATGCATGTACTAGTGTGTTGCTTGCCACGGTGGGTGAGTGGTTATAGTGTCGGACTACCAACCCCAAGATTGCAGGTTCGCCCCTGGCCATGGTAAGTGATTTTTGAAGGCGACAAAAATTACGATACTCATGTCATACGATGTTGGCATGTTAAAGAACCCATTTGAATTCAGTAGGCCGTGTTCAATGGCAAAATTAATCTCGGGATTTTCCGCCAACACAAAGTTCCTCCATTCACTACTTGAAAGCGCTGTAGTGTCAAGGAGTTTAGATATCTAACCTCCTTGACTTTCATAGCGTTCAAAGGAATGACGAAATTCGACATGCAAGCTACCCTCTGGGTGTCAATTAACAAAGCTTGCACCAGGCACCCGAGGCCATACTATATTATTATTATTATACTAGTGTGTTTATAGATTGGTGATATAATTTGGAAAGAAGTGGCCATGACCTTACCGTAAGTTAGGAACCATCCCAGCACTTTTCTGGAGTAGAAGTGGGATAACCACAGAAAGCCACTTACAGGATGACTGAGGTGGGAATCGAACCCTCCTCTTATCTGTTTTGCCTCACAAGGCTGAGTTCCAGGCCTGTTGCAGCCCTCACACCAGAATTAAAATTTCTAGGCAGAGCCGCAAATCGAACCCAGACCGGGTATATATATATGAATCGCACGGTGAAATTGTATATAAATGATGGATTCCTAGACCAAATCATTCGTTGATCCACCCAGCCGTTCTCGAGTTATAAGCGTTAAACAGACAAAACAATCATTTTTGAGCGCAATCGTCATAAAACAGCCCGAAACGTGTAAATAACGTAAGACTCCGTGGAAATTTTAAAAAGGCAGGCAAACATTTCTCTCTATATATATTGTCACTTGTAACTCTTCAGTCGGTCAACACGAATTTGCCCAATGGCTGGGCGGGGTACAATGTATATATTAAATGAATAATAACAAGTAAATACCACTCCTGTAAAATTACATTAGTTATGATCACCATTACAGTGGGGCAATTTTAGGATAACGCTTTTCGGCCGTCAAGTGGTCATCTTCAGATCCTAATCACATGCCAAGATGAAGGATGTAATGCTAACTATGTCGGACAATGTGGAAGACAAATGGAACACGTTACAAAGAACACAGAATTGTGATCAACACAACTAACATTCAGCTATATGTAGCCTATGATAACAACCATAGTTTCACTAACATGCCAGGGCCGATAACCTAGATGTTAGGCCCCTTAAAACAACAATTATCATATTATTGTCATCACTAACAGGCAAGCAGACCAGAAAATTCTACACCACGAAGCAAAGGGCAGAGCTCTCAACATTAAAGAATCCATAGAAAAATATGTCTAGCCAAGAATGATAATCTAGCGAATCTGAACAAAGACATGTTTGTAGAAAGATCACCACTTCTCGCGCTGCTAAATAAAGTGAATCCACACTCGTGACGAAAATGAGGCAATGAATGCATATGAGAAGGAATAATTTGGGGAAATATGTTATTGGAGGAGGATGCACCCTGTGCTAATTCTCAACAAACCAAGGCCTCAAAACAGGCAATATTGGAGGGTACTGTCCCATCTCAAAGACCGGTTGCAAGCATCTATGAGCATTGAATGTCTACGCTGTGGCAAATGGGTGAAATGGCCTACAATAATATTAAGAATATCCCAGTCTCAGTGCTTTTAAATCAAGTGAGTTACAATTTCTGGTAATAGATGCTGCGCGTAAAAATACCATTATTCAGACCAATGCGCTCCGTAGCATGTCATTTGGGAGTAGACACCTGTAAAACCAACGTCAGCGCTCAGATAAGTAACCATATACATAATTCAAGGGTATGTTCTAATCTTATATGATTATATTGTGTTATTCTGAATGTATGCACATGCATAACACTCATACGTATTTCACAAACCCTTATAAAACAAATTCACCATATGTAACGAGATTCAAACTGCGAATCGCAATTTAAACACCAACTAAACGCATTAAGTTACACTAAGTATAATTAGATAATATTTGCATATACATATTTTTAAACCTAGGCCCCTTAAAACAACAATTAATTATCATCATAATAATACTCTTCTTTTCAGGAGTATTTATATTATGTACATTGTATGCCGTCCAGTCATTGGGCAAATTCGTGTTGACCGACTGAAGAGTTACAACTGACATTTTGCAGAGGCAAAGCTGAAAGAATCGCTTCAAAATTTTATATTATATATTGTATATTATCCCAAAAGCATGAATTATTTATATACTATTGTTTATTTCCATTGAAAAAGGAGGCAAGGTTTCTCCGAAACGTATGGTTTAAATTAAAAATACACACGTCATTAGCCCAAAAGCATGAATTATTTATATACTAATCCGGGCCGTGAAAGCCTTAATATGCATATTAAAATTGTGTTTGTATTTAGTATCTAATCTTTATATTCTGTAAATATATGATGTGAACATGACAAACGCTAACTGAATGAATGAATGACAATATTTATGATAAACCAATAAAATGCAATCACCTGAGAGCGCTTACTTTACTCTGCATCCTTTGGGTAAAGTTGGGAAGAACACTAGAAGGGACTGGCAGTGAGATGTTGAACAAGCTGCTCCAGGTTTGCCCCCACATGTTACCTGTACATAAAACACAGAAATACGATGAACATTTGATGTGTAAGTTGACATTGGAGTTTGAGATACAAACACCTGAATTATGAATGAGTGTGCTTTAATGCCATTTGGATATTTTCAACTACTAAGGTACAATATATCCCACATAATATTTTCTCCTTATCATTGGTTAGCCTCTCATTATCTTATTCATAGCCACATTTCCATCGCTGTAACTGCATAATTGGAAATGTTTCGCTTCTCGTATTGCCGAATAGCGTGAATAGAGGTAGGGTCTTCAGACATGTGTGTCTGCTGCATAAACCGTCCAAGTTCCACTTCCTTAGAGTGCCACGCTCCAGACAAAGGCTTTCAGAAATGACTTTCTAATACCTAAGTGTATATTTTGATGCAAGGGTATGCAGGAAAACAGTTCTAAACTTTGCACGCGCATAGAACATAGACTTTCCTAGCAGATGGAGTCATTTTGAATTTCTTTCGTACTGGGGAACCAGCATGGAGTGTGACGAATCACTAAGTATAAGGTTCGCATGGCCCTCTTGGAAGAATGCACACCACCACCTGGAGACATTGCTACAGTCCCTACTGTCGTCCCCATACACGCCACGCATGTCCCTGTAAATTGCACTCAGTTACTGCTTTTTGGCCCACAAATATCGAACTAGACTTCACTGCTCTTCACAAGTTGAGGACAGCAACATGCGCGTGCCATGTTCGTTTCGTAGTTCAGACTACTCGCTAGAGTTGCACAAAAAAAACTCTCTAGCGCAAACTTCAAAATATATCGTCGTGAAATTTCAACATTCCAGCTCCAATACCAGGGGAGAATAAAATGATTATGCGTTACTTTCCTATCTGCACTCATACTTACTTATCGCGTTGAAACTCAGAAGTGGAGGATTTGAATTAACAAGTGTTATAGTCCTGGGGTGAAAACAGTAACAGCACAGATTCAGTGTCGATATTGTTATGCCCTGAGCCCCCATAGGGCATAACCACCCCTTTTCAACGCCATTACCATAAAAGAAGCAACAGCAACAACTAAACAAGCCTGGCGAGCTACCTCTTACATGTGAAGTAACATTTCTTCACAAGACACACAGCCCAGCTATCAACATTATCTAGGGCAGAATAACACTCCTAACGCTGACTCAGATTAAGCATAAGGACAATTTCAATAAATAACCCCGCTGCCAAGGGAAGAGACCTCTCTTGTGGGAACGTCACGCTGCTACGCTACTTCGACGCCGTCTCGTCATCGCTCTGCTTGGTGAGTGTTGCTCTAAGGTTAATCCCTCAATTTACTACTTTCAACTCCAAACCCACGCTACTTTGTTATTTCATTTCATTTCATCTTTGTATCACTGAAAGTTCCCCAGTAACCTGCATTCCCCGCTCTTGTGGAATGAACCACCATTACAGTCGATTCCTTGTATTTTTAAACGCCCCCATTGAACTCCTCGCTCGCGGCTCCCTACGAGCAAACATCCTTGCGCCCTGTCACCTCGTCTGACCATCAGGCGCTGAGCTAAGCATTCCTTCATTCACTCACGAAAATAAGGCCGCTTTTCAACCTTCAACTCAGCTCACACGCCATTCCCGCAATACTATTGCACTCGGTGTTGTCCCCAAAACACCCGCTTCACACCTTGTACCAAACGCCACGCTTACCAGAGATAAACCCCCGGGGACAATACAATATTATTACCTGAAACCTGATAAAATTGTCACGTACCATTCAGACCGCGATACAAGAAGAACAGCAGGAAGTGTACACACGCCATCGTTTAACTACGAAAGCGAAAAGATACATTTTACGAATGGATCTTTGCATGTACTAAAATAATTATTCACAGGCCACATCTATGTCCATGGTTGGTTATAACTGTAGTGGCTGCTTTCTGTAACACCAAATACAGTTTTGCATTCACAAAACAACGTACTATAGGTTTCTGCAACAACATCTTATTACAGCGTCACACTTGCAATTCACTTGTAGGAATTCCTAACTTCCCTTGCAAAGTTACCTACCATACTAATTTTGAATACGTAGAAGAGTGAGGCACCGATTTGGATTTATTTTACATGCTCATCGCGTGTGGCATTTGAGCAGTAGACGAGATTAACTCTACCTAACAGCTTGTGTTAATTTTCTGCCGCTCCTCTAGTGTCGGACTCACTGGCGCGTACTGGATGTTTTCTCGTTTCGTGTCATAAAAGTGGCTTTGGATATTAATTTGAGTCTGTAGTGGCCCCATTGTGACGTATGGATGGAGCAAGGAATAAGGACTGACAAGGGACGAACAAAAAGGACATGAAATCAAGAATAAGGAATTTGTTGTTTGGCGAGTATGAACATGCCAAAAAAGAATATATATATAAAGATGTATCACCTTGTGTGTAAGTCAATGGTTAAATTTGAGTCAGTTCGCAATTAATCGTGAGTTACAGTGAATAAAAGTATGCAGTAATACGCCAATACAGTTTCCACCCTGGTAATGTTGTGACGGGAATGACCGCTTCCAGGGAGGGATGCGGAAAGCGGCCAGACTTGATTTTAGTTATAGTTATTGTTGTTTTAAGTGGCGCAACTACACACAGAGAGACAAAACAGGAACAATAAAGTGGCATGAGCTTTGAAGTTCCATTGCATCTATTTTACAGTACACATAGAAAAATAATAATACTCGTAACCGCTGGGTGTCCACTGAGGAGGGTTACAGTAGATTAGAAAAACATAATGAGCCTTAAAATCAACCAAACATCTCCAACAATTAAATTGCCCAGGGACACGTTTGAGTTGGACTCACGGTCAAAACATCCCTCTAAAGCAGTGGTTCCCAACCTTTGTCAGCTGACGCCCTTTTCAGATACGGGAGTTCATCGTGCCCCCCCTCCACCCCCCCCCCCCTCCCCAACACTCATCGCTTCCATAACCTCTTCGATTGACGCAGAGGATATAGATAGAGCCCTGCGCGGATGAACAAAACGTTATCCGCATCCGCCCCGCATCCGCACGACTGTTATCCGCATCCGCCCCGCATCCGCACGACTGGTATCCGCATCCGCCCCACATTACTGTTATCCGCATCCGCCTCGCATCCGCATGACTGTAATCCAAATCCGCTGATATTTCAATATTATTTTTAATTTATTAGATAAAGCATAAAGTGTTGATGTCATGACTCTCTGCGTTGCAATATCACAGCCAACGTGTGTCAGCGCCAAGTTGGAAATAAATCTACAGATAAACCTGGAACCAGATCTTCCAGGATAGCTTACACGGCAAAGTAGCTGACTTGAGGAATGTTAATGATGTCACCACGATGAACTAACAGGCTTATTGACAGCATTATATCTCGTACGTATAGTAATAATGGCAGTGAGAATTGATGGGATGTCAAGACCATCTATACAAACATACGGTACTTAATAAAATGTAGTTGAAAGCATATGAGTAAAATATTATCCCTGTGTATAAGTGCAATACGTGCCTGAATATTTCGTACGCAATAGGCTATATAATATTATCGTAAGTTCCACATTGTATTCTAAAAACTATCCGCAAATTTACTCGAAACATTATCCGCAGCGTATCCGCTATCCGCACAGCCATGCAAACTATATCCGTGTGGCGAAAAATGTTGCGGATATCCGCGGGTTTATCCGCGGATATCCGCATCCGCGCAGGGCTTTAGATATAGACCTAACCTTATAACACCTCAGTACATAATGGAATAGGCCTATCTATTACATACTAACTTCATTTTAGCACAATACAAAAACACACTTTTACAACAAATCCTTCAATTAGTCAACAAATGTCAGTGAGAGGGTTGACACTGTTTTCTCTTGGTAAGATTCGGTATGTTTGGTTTGATATTTGACAGAGCACAGCGGAGATCAGTTGCAACATCAAGCCGACAGCGCTGCTTTATTTCTATGACACTCAGCGTTGAAAATCCTGACTCGCATAAATATGTCTTTGAAAATGTACTTCAAACTGTTCTAAGCTTCAAAGAAATCACAAAGATATGCCAACGAGACAATAAAATTGGCTTAATTTTGCTCCTTACAACACAGCAAATTCCTTATTTCACCTCCAACCTGGCGGCTCCGCAGGGGTTTGTGCCGACAGTTGGCAATTACCAGGGCTTTTGAACGATTGACTTGGTGTGACAATCACTTGGGGAGATTCTAAAAATGTTTATTTTACAAAATTGTAATATTCGAGTTAAAAAAACTTAATTCGGAAATCACTTCATGCCCCCCTTGATAACGCCCGACGCCCCCCTAGAGGGGCGCGCCCCCCCAGGTTGGGAACCACTGCTCTAAGGATTACCGTCGAGCGAACAATATAATGTATATCACAACGCTACCTAGTAAATGTGCAGGGATGGGAGCCCGACTGCCCACAAGCTCCTCGCCGTATCGTTCACGTAACTTCCGGCGTACGTAAGCGTGCAGCTGTAAGTAGAGAGGCCGAAGTTCGTCCCACAACAGCTTCACATTCTGACGAATCTTGACGTCATCATATGGAAGCAACCACATATGTGCTGCGTCCGTGAAATCTGTGGATACATGATACACATGGTTTATTCAGTGTTGGTTGGTTGGTTGGTTCTTAAGTTTAGGGGCTGTGACAACGCGGTCATGTAGCCCCATGTACTTTGAGTGTGTGTAGAATCTGTCTGATAACCGGTGTTAATTGTGATGACTGTAATAGTGTGTGTTATCTGTTTTTTAATTTAAGTAATGCAACTTAGAATGTTTCAAATAGTTCCTACTTTTGCCGCCAAGCGCCACCGTCAACGACTACTAGGCCAAGTTCAGAACTTAGCTACTAGACGCCATTGCAGTCGGCTCTTGGCAACGAAAGTAGAAACCTAAGAGCGTTGTTTACATTCTTAACCTATCCAATTTAGCTTCACACAGGTGCAATTAGTGGAAGGTTCTTTAACATGCCATAAATCTATGACATGGGACCGCCGGCTTTACTTCCCTTCCGAAGGAAGGCATACTGAGGGATTTTTAACGCTCTTAAAAAATCCGACGGCTTCGGCCGGGTTTGAACCCGCTATCTTGGGCACTATGCCACCGAAGCCGCTCGTGGTTCTTAATAATAACGATTGAACCCAAATGTAATGGGTGGTTCCCTAAACCCGGCCGAAGTCGTCGGATTTTTTAAGAACGTTAAAAATCCCTCAGTATGCCTTCCTTCGGAGGAGAAGTAAAGTCGGCGGTCCCATGTCATAGATTTATGGCATGTTAAAGAACCTTCCACTAATTACACCTGTGTGAAGCTAAATTATATATAGGTTAAAGATTTGACTAACGTTCTTTGGTTCCTACGTTCGTCGTCAGGAGCCGACTGCGGTGGCATCTGGTAACTAAGTTCTGAACTAGTTGGTCGTTGACGGTGGCTTTTGGCGGCAAAAGTATGAACTACTTGAAAAAATTCAATGTCTGCAGTCCTTACTTAAATTAAAACAGATACACACACTAATACAGTCATCACAATTAACACCGGTTATAATCAGACAGATTCTACACACACACAAAGTACACGGGACTACATGACAGCGTTGTTGCAGCCCCTAAACTGAGGAACCAACCAACCAACCTAATCCTGAAATGCATTACATGTGATTACGGTTAATAAATACACTTGGATGACCAGTTTCGATCAATGACACGAAAATAATCGACAGTAAAAAATCTTGCATTGAAAACTGTACTCACATCCTTATTTGTAAATATATTCTCCTCTCCTGTGCTCGGATGAAGCAAATTTACCTATCAGCTTGGTCGATGGGGTCCTAATTTCTAACTTTGTGTTCAGAGGTATAGAAAAAATGGATCTGTTAATACAAATTCCACTTCATTCCTTTTCCTATGTCACACACAATCAGCATATTAAATACCGTAACTACGTACCGTACCACAAAAGTTAACAAGTAGTTCCGTGAAGAAATATACAGCCTATTTTCATATATCCTATTTATTTTAACTGCCACTATCAACATACAAAATTTCAGTTTGATTGCTGTAATAGATTCGTAGATATTGAGAACCGACTAAATATTTCGGATGGTCGCTATGTTGGATTTTATATATGTAGGTCGTAGAGTTATGTACTGTTACATGAAGATTATTGTGTACGTGTAGTAGTCATCGCATGAACAGGACACAAGAAGTAACAAGGAGATTTTAACATTTCACACAGATGCCATCTTGTGGTTATGGAAACAATTGAAATAAATTAGATGCCAGTGGATTAACATTAGTATAAGGATTTACTGTACCAAGTTTCACTGCACTCGGATGGTTAAATTGCGAGAAACGTCCATGTGAATATTTATAATTCGCGTCGCCGCCGCGTTGGATTTGTTATCACCAGGTTATTTAAAGTCCTATAGGTGAACTTAAGTTCATAGCCCCTATGAACATAAAAAAAACAGTTTGATTGCTATAATAGATTCGTAGATATTCAGAGCCGTCTAAATATTTCAGATGGTCGCCAAGTTGGATTGTTAAATGTATAGGCCATAGAGTCATTGTACCATTAAAGGAAAATTATTGCGTAGGTTCATTATTCAAACTTTCACATCGATCGCATGATTATGACACAAGAAATAAAAACTTAATTTTAAAATTCGCAAAGCCGCCATCTTGAGGTTATGTAAACAATTGAACTAAATTAGATACCAGTGTATTACAATGTGTATAAACATTTCCTGTACCAGATTTCATTGCGTTTGGAACATTAAATCGCGAGAAGGTGTATTTAAAATTTTCAAATTCGCTTGGCCGCCATGTTCGTTTTGTAGTTAACCGGTTTTTGAAAGTCTTATAGATGAACTTCCAGTAGTGCCCTTTATCTCCCTACAAAATTTCAAGGTGATACCGCTAATAGTTTCAGAGATATAGAATACCAGTGCAATATTTCGCACATCCGCCATCTTTTGGTTATGTAAACAATTGAACCAAATTAGATATCGGTGCATTTCAATGTGTATAAACATATACTGTACCAAGTTATATTGCGTTTGGTTTGTTAAATCGCGAGAAACGTCTATTTAAATGCCGCAAATTCGCTTGGCCGCCATGTTGGTTTGGTAGTTACCAGTATTTCAAAGGTCACATAGGTGAACTTCTAGTAGTTCCCTTTATCACCGTAAAAATTCCATGGGGATATCGGTAATAGTTTCGGAGATATTGAATGCTTGTGAAATATTTCGCACAGCCGCCATGTTGGATTGGTGAGACGTAACAAAATTTGAAGGGCACGGTCGGGGTCGTCCGGAATAGTGCTATGAACTTACCGAGTTTCAATGAAATCACACCAGCCGTTTATAAATTATTAGGGGGAGACACACACACACACACACTCCTCGCACACACACATACGCACGCACACACACACACACACACGGACAAAAGGTGATCTCATAAGCCTATTTTTTTTCAAAATTGAAAATAGGCTAAAAACACAGTAATTTATAGAAATTAACTTCATTCACAGCATTCTCAACACACTTGTACTGTACTTGGTACACCAGACAACTGAAAATGTATACAAATGTTTTGAGTAACATTTCAACTTCAGCAAGCTGTGAACAATGGCTAAGTACATGTTGAAGGGCGTGGGGTGGACCCATCTCCCGTAATTAGGTTTGACCTTCAAACAGAGGCAAGAAGTGAAATAGAGAGATGTTCTATTTCACTCCAACGGAACGTTATGGGCCAATTCTCCAGACCCTTGAAGAGATAAGAAAATCCTGTCATAGCACAAGTAATTTGCAAGACAGTGCTATGCCCACTGTTTTCTCGCCCTGCCCTTCACTCCAGGTTCTGTATATATATATATAATTATATACAGGGTGTTTCAGGAGGAATAGTAAATATTTTAGGAGGTGTTAGTATAGATGAATTGCAATTTAAAAAATCCATATAACATGTGTCTCACTTGAATTGCGTACGGAGATACAGCTCGTAGTATTTAACCCAAACAAATATAAGGCCAAGGTAAATGAGGACGCTCAAAGTTGATTTTCAAAAATTCCACCACTAACTTCAATGCATTTTGCACTTCTCTTGTTAAAACCCCGTGTAGCTCTTCGGAGGGCGTCTTGGCGTTCTTTGATGAGGGCTGCACTATGCATGATCCGAACGACCAACTCGGCTCTTGTGTTAAATTTTTCCTTTTAGACTTTGCCTTTCAACCATCCCCACAGGCAACATTCCAAAGGGGTAAGGTCTGGGGACCTTGGTGGCCAAGAAACGTGCCCATAGTAACCGGTGTGCCAACACACGAAACGACAACTGCCCAAGTTACATACCAACATCTGTGTCTCGGTATGCAATACAGATGGGACACATGTTATATGGAATTTCTTTATTACAATTCATCTATACTACCACCTCCTAAAATATTTACTATTCCTCCTGAAACACCCTGTATATAGGCATTCACTCGCGAGCGAGTATGAATTTGTCTCCTTACTGATGCTTCCTCAGATGACTGATCAGTCCAATCCGAGAGCTACACACTCTACTGCAGTGAAGACACACGTATATTGAGCAGCCAGCTGGTAAATAGCCATTGCTCCTCAAGATCTCACGCTGTTTTCTCCTCGTGCGCAGTGCTAAGCCTCTACTCTTCCAAAACAGCAATCCCCTCATGAATGGTGCTTCTCCATGTTGGACGATCCAGCGCGTGCATTTCCCAGTTACCATCTTCGATGTTACATTTCTTCAGGGTGGATTTGAGGCAATGCGTATACTTCTTTCTCTGACCTCCATACCGCCGAACGCCATCACGAAGTTCAGAGTATAGTACTTAATTTGGAATGCGATGATTTGGCATGTGGATCCCGTGACCAACCCATCGGAGTTGGTGTTGGGCTAACATTACTTCTGTGCTCGTAACACCGGCGTCATCCAGAACACTAGTATTTGTGCGTTTATCTCTCCAAGTGACTTTCAAGATATGTCTGAGGCACCTGTCGTGGAATTTCTCAAGCATTATTTTGTGACGCCTGTAGGTTGTCCACGACTCACAGCCATATGAGAGAGCCGACATTACAACAGATTTGCACACGAATATCTTGGTAGGACAATTGATGTCGTGATTGCCGAATACCCTCGAACGAAGCTTTCCAAATGCTGATCCAGCGCATTGCAGACGATGCAGGATCTCTGAATCAATATTAGCTTTAGAAGAGAGGTGGCTTCCAAGACACGGGAAGTAATTAACATTCTGAAGAGGTTGTCTGTTGACTATTATGTTAGGGACTTTTGCAATGTTGCCAGGAGCAGGTTGGTATAGAACTTTTGTTTTGTGAACTTTAGTTTGAGTCCTAATTTGCGATATGCCTCAGTGAAAAATTCAGGATAGATTGGAGATCTTCCTCTGATTGTGAAAATATAGCATTATCATCTGCATACTGAAGCTCTAAAACGGATATTATTGATGTTCTTGTTCTAGTTTTGTGCCTGGAATGATTGAATAGCTTGCCATCCATGCGATGTGTGATTTGTATACCAGGTGGAATCTGTCCATCTACTAGCTGCAGAATTATTGATATGTATATGGAGAAGAGAGTTGGCGCTATCTCACAGCCGTGTTTCACGCCAGTCCTAACTTCGAAAGGTTCTCCTGTACTTCCATTTGTGATCACTGTATCTGTCATATTGGCATGTAGTAGTCTTAAAATCGTTATGAACTATGATGGACAATCATGGAGGGCAAGGATTTTCCAAAGAGTATCACGGACTACAGAATCAAATGCCTTCACAAGATCTATAAAGGCCACGTAAAGAGGTTTGCTCTGTTCATGAAATTTCTATTGTAGTTGTCGTGCTGTGAAGATCATATCCGCCGTGCTTCTGTTTGGCATAAATCCACATTGGGTTTCAGGTAGAATTTCTTCTGACAGTGGTGTGATACGGTTTGCTAGTATCCGGGTTATGATCTTTCCAGCAATCGATAACACCGAAATTCCACGATAGTTCCCACAGTCTTCTCTGTCATCCTTCTTGAAGGTGGCAACAAGCAGTGAGTTTCGGAAATCTGGTGGGATATCCTCAGTGTTCCAGATCTTGACTATAAGGTCATGCAAGTTGGTGGTTAAAAAGTCTCTACCTTCCTTAAAGATTTCTACGGGGATGTTGTCTGGACCAGTAGCTTTGTTCACCTTAGACTGATTAATGCCCTTCTGGATCTCTCCGAGAGTTGGGGGAAGGGCAAGTTGTTCCTGAACTGTTTGTTGTTTGAGTCTCCAGTCTTTTGACTGGTTTGATGCAGATCTCCATGCCTTCCTGTCCTGAGCTAATCGTTTCATCTCTACATAGCTACCACACCCTACGTCCGAGGCAATCTGTTTAACATATTCTAACCTTGGTCTATCCCTACAGTTCTTGTCCTCGACTCTTCCTTCCATAACTAAGCTTGCTAATACTGGGTGTCTTAGTATGTGTCCTACCAACCTGTCTCTTCTCTTCATTAGCAGTCACCAGAAACATCTCTCCTCTCCTACTAGTCTTAATACCTCTTCGCTTGTAACCCTATTTACCCATCTGATCTTCATCATTCTCCTGTAACATCACATTTCAAACGCTTCAATTCTCCTCTTTTCTGCTGCACCAATAGTCCAAGTTTCACTTCCATAGAGTGCTACGCTCCAGACAATGGCCTTCAAAAATGACTTCCTAACACCTAAATCTAGATTCGATGTCAACAGATTCCTTTTCTGTGCCTGATTAATTACATCAAATTCTATATTTAAAAAATCATGAAAATGTTCTATCCAGCGACTAGTAATCGATTCATTGTCTTTAAGAAGAATTTTCCATCTTTTGATCTAAGAGGGGTCCTGCCTTGTGTGTGGGTGGTCCATATATAGCCTTAATTGCCTTGAGAAACGCGTGCGTATTATTTGTGTCTGCAAAAAGCTGAATTTCCCTTGATTTGGATTTCCACCAGTCATTTTTAAGCTAACACGTTTTTCTTTGCACCTCCACCTTGAGTTCTTGAAATATTTTCTTCTTTTTCTGACAATTTATCTCTTTTCCAGGAGATGAAGGCATTCCTTTTCTTATCTATAAGGAGCTTGATATGGCTATCATTCTCGTCAAACCAATCCTGATTTTTCTTTAATTTATATCCAATTGTTTGCTCACGGGTGGAAAGAACGACATCATTCATTTTTTTCCAATGTTCAACAGGGTTTTGAGGGTATTCATGAGGAAGTTTCTCAATTAAAGTCTGTTGAAATTGATGTACTTCAGGGTTTTCAGCTTATCAGTATCAAAGATCTTTCGGATTTTCAGGTGTTGTACCCTATTCATGGCTCTGAAGGTTAAGTTCATTATGGATTGTAAAAGTCGGTGGTCCGTCCATTCATCGGCTCCAGTCATAGCTTTAGTTATGTAGACATCCTTCTGATCACCTTTCCGAACGATGATATAATCAATCAGATGCCAATGCTTGGACCTTGGATGCTGCCATGAAGTTTTATATAGATCTTTTTGACGAAATAAGGTATTAGATATCACTGAACCATGATCGGTACATTTAGTTAAGAGCAGAGTCCCATTAGAGTTTGATGTTCCAATACCATACCTCCCGGTTGTACCATTCCAAAGATGGTAGTCTCTCCCTACTCTGGCATTAAAATCACCCAGGAGTATTATTTTGCCTTGCCTGGGGATGTGTGACAGAATGGAATCAAGATCTGCGAAAAATTGCTCTTTGACATCAACTTCCGCTTGGAGAGTAGGAGCATAGGCACTGGTAATTGAAGCGTGTTGGCAGTTGTTAAGTCTTAGTGTCATAAGACGTCATTAATGCCTGTGGAGATTTCAGAGGCTATCTAGTAAGGTGTGCTTAATTGCAAAACCTACACCATTTAGGCTTTCCTTTCCAAAAGAATGTGTATACACCAGCTATTTCTGTTCTCTGTCCATCACCTGCATATCGAGTTTCAGATAGTGCTGCTATATCAATGTTAAACCTTAGAAGTTCACGAGCTCGACGCTCTGGTCTGTCACTGGTGGGATTGTCTTGTAATGTCCTTAAGTTCGAAGTTGCAAAATACATGTTTCGACCGCAGAATGGTGAAAGCCACTGGATGCGGTTTTCCAGCCAGCTAAATAGAAGAGACTGACTATGTTTAGGGCACCATTTCTAGCCCCCTCCCCATTCGGGGTGAGCAGAGTGGATCCTAAATAGGGCTGCTCAGTCACGGATGCAGCAGCCGAGTTGCCAGGTTCTGTAGAGCGGCCCTCGCTGTGACAATACACCGTACGAGAATACCAGGAACTTAAGTTAGGGATGAATTATGTATACTGAATTCTTTTTAGAGATGCGAGAAGAGAAAAACACTTATTTAAAGTAAAATATCTGTATTTTAAAGTAATTTTTAAAGACATTAACCCTTGAGTGCATAAGCCGGGCCTCCGAGGCCCGGGATGTGATTTATTAATTATTTATGGTAAACGTGTTCGGACCTGTGGGAGTCCGGGCGGGGGCACCAAGAGCCCGCTGATGAGCCAGCTTGGTGTCCTAGGTGAAACCCCACACAAGACACGGCACAAATTTAGAAGAATTGCTGATTTTTAATTCACTGGCCATGAAAGCCAATATACAATCTTTTTGGAAGCCTTCATAGGGAGATTAAGGCTGCTTGAGCTTTTAGTTCTCGCAGTAGAGAGGTGCCGTTGCACTTTATATAAAGGGAGGTAGCGCGCAGTTCGCTACTCCTGTGGGGGTCCCGACGGGGGCACCAAGAGCCCGCTGATGAGCCAGCTTGGTGTCCTAGGCGAAACCTCACACAAGACACGGCACAAACCTAGAAGAATTGCTGAGTTTTAGTAACAGAACCAATTAACCATTGCTTATAGTTGAGTAACACTTTATTGTAATTTACCGCCGGGCCTTTCCGTCTCATGTTTTAAAATCATTCAGTTACTTATTCATTTTATGATACATGATGTGTCGATATTGACAGAAAACTTGGCAAAACCCACGGTTTGTAAATTTAGTGATGACTTCATGTGAGGACGTCATGGTTTCATGCTGTGTGATGGCGTTTTAAAATCACACTTTCGTATTTTTTCACATTTGATTCAATTATGTCCTCATTTCGATGTTAAATTTCCATCTTAGAACCTAAATGAACGTAGTGAAATATTCACATTTCATTCGATTTTTAACCCTAGCAATACCATATATTTCAAACCACGGGCTACCAACGGGGGAGGGGGACGGATATTTTGTGACCACCAGACTAAATTCCTTTTGTGTGATTTGCACTATCCAATAATCAACATATCTTGTATTTTGTACCTTAAATAAACCCTAAATGGCAAAAAATAGAACTTAATTAACAACAGTTGCAAACAAAATCAAAAAATCATGGAAAAAGAAGTTCAGAACGCAATTGTTCACCGATCACTCTCTTCGCCATCTTCAACACAAGTGGAACATACGGCTGTTCTTTTACTGCATGTGTACCTCTTGCAAGGAACAAATTATGGTGGTTTTGTTAACTTTGTAGTACTTTGGCCCTTAGCATAGTGCACAGTATGACGAGGTACACGAACTACCAACGGGGGGGGGGGGGGGGGGGGTCCGTGCCCACCAAAATAAAATTGTTAATAACTTACGCAACAATTAAAATTTCAAAAAGTATATGTGTGGTTAGGTACCGGTAACCGGATTCAAAATAGGCAATAACTTTGTGTACAGTAAGCGTAGAAAAGGAGTACCATGAATAAACCGTAAAAAATGGAACTAGTGGGCACGAAATACCCCCCCCCCCCCCCCCCCCCCCATTGATATTGCTAAGGTTAATATTGACCTCACACCAGTATTTCCTCTATGGCCCATACCCGGGCCTCGCAGGCCTGGCTTATGTAAATCTGAACAGAGAAGGATTATGCACTAAAGGGTAAAATAAACATATTTTGTGTAATGTGGGCTAACGACCCTGAGTGGCGGGGCCCTTTCGGCCCTTAATGGCGTACATCCCCTGCCTAAAACCATTGGCTTCGGAAGAAAACAAGGGAGGTCGACAAGAAATATGAAAGAAAGGAGCGTGACACAAGTAAGTAGACGTAAAGTCAATTTACAGTTGTCAACCACATCCCACAAGTTGTGAGCTCCTGGGGGTGTTTCTGATAATTTTCATAAAATACAAAGAGTTAGTTAGTTATTGTTGTTTTAAGGGGCATAACTACGAGGTCATCTGCCCCTCTTAACACAGATTAAAGAATACAAATTTGGAATTGAATTCAAAATTTAGAGGTGGACACCTAAATTTGAAAAGACATAAAATTAATAAAACAAAACATTAAATAAAAATAATTATTATAAAAATTAACAAAAATTACGGGGAAAAAATTGTCATTCAAAAACGAACAATTCGTTGAGTCAATATTTACTGGAAAATTTAGGTTGCTGGCCCTAACCCACTCTCACTTATAAAGCGGATAACGCGATCAGCAGCCACCGCGTCATCGGCTATTAAAGTTTGAGCGTCATCTGCAAACCAAGGTTTCTTCGTAAGTCAGCAAGATCCACACACTCGGTTAAAATGTGGGCCACGATGAAAACGGCTCCACAGGTACAAAGTGGGGGGTCTTCCCTTCTCATTAGGTACGAGTGGGTGGATTTTGTATGACCTATCCATAGACTACACAAAATAACGGACTCTCCCCATGACCGGAAAGAGCTCTGCCACACGCGAGTAGTTCCCTTGATCGCTCTCAGTTTACTGGGCAGTGGGTCAGCTAGCCACTGACTCTCCCTAAAAATACAAAGAGAAACTCACTGTTGAGATTCGCAGCTTCGTTGAGCAACTCGACGTATCGCCGATAGGAACTTCCCATACGACGGCCTGTAGCGCTCCGCCACTCTAACCAGTAATGCTTCAGTTCTTCGGGGTTTTGACTGCTTTCCATGATCGATGTTAACGCTGCAAGTATAAAGCAGACACAATCCTACGGAATTAACGGCGGGCAGTCGTGTGTAAGATTGCTGGTTTGGCCAGCACACTCATATAAGGGGTGATAAAAAAAAAGCTTCTGTTTGAGGGCGTTGCTGCAGCGATTCCCTAGGCGTTGACTGCCGAACAAAAAGCACACCGGATGGCTGTTTGCCTGCAGCATCTGATGCGTTTCAATGTTGAAGGCAACGTTCCTGGAGCGCATTGTTGCAGGCGACGAAAGCTGGTGCCACCACTGGTATCTGGCATAGAAAGCGTCGACTACGCAGTGGTGTCATTCATTGTTCCCTCGTCCCAAGAAGTTCAAGAGCTAAGCATCCACTGGAAAGGTGATGTTCACCCTGATCTTTGAATGCCGGGATCCATTAAATATTGATTTCAAGGAACCAGGTGTATGCATCACTGGGAAACGGAACTGCGCAACACTGGAGAAATTAGGGCGTGCAGTTAAGGCGAAACGTCCGGGAAATATGTGACAAGGGGTGCTGATTCATGATAACGCACGTCCCCATACCGTCAAGGCCGTAACGCACAAGGTACGCCAACTCAAGTGGGAGACACTCGAGCCACCGCCCCATAGTCCTGATCTCTCCCCATTCGATTATCACACCTTCGATCCCTTGGAAATTGACTTGAAATGCGACGATTCCTGTAGGACGAGGATGTGCAGCAGACGGTTACGGACTTCTTCACGCAGCAGAACACGGTGTTTTAACACGCGGGTATCTTCAAACTGGTGCGTCAGTGGGAGATGAGTGTATCAATGCTCACGGCGATTTTGCCCTGATTGGGATACTGATTCTGCACTGCACGGCCGTCAAACGGAAACTTTTTGATCACGCCTTATATATGGTCCCTGGATCGTGCCAACGTCCGTGGCATAATGACGAGCTGATGGTAACGAACGAACGCTAGTCCAGAGAGACAACAAAACTGATGATGTTTGAATAACGCGCTCGGAGGATAGAGTGTCGAGGGAAGCATATAGAGACAGGAGTGAGTGACGCGGAGGCGTGACGTGGAAGCTTGCCTAGGTCATGAGTTGAAACTTTTATAAGTTTTACTCAAGGAGACGGATTAGCGACTTAAAAAGTAGCACAGTTTTCTGGCACAGAAAAGAGAATTTTAAGCTATTGAGCAGAAGAATCCGTACACCAGGAGCCGAGATCTGGAAATGGAACTTTCGAGAAGGATTGCTGGCTGACCTATATAAAGAGCCAGGTTTTCAAGACAGTCAAGACATTCCTAGCAAGCAACTGCTTGGGAGGAACTCACCGCTACGCTGCATACCAGTGAATACTACGTCATACTACACGCCGAAGGAACTTTGCCACCAAGTAAGCCATGTGGACTGGGGCTATGTTCAAAGTGATAGAAATTTTCAACAAAGGACTTGGAATATTAGAGGACTCTATAGTCAGATATTCTTACAAGTACTCTACAAGTGATGGTTATTTGATAAACCATTCACTGAAGTCGCCTACAATAATTTGTTGTTTCTATTTGTGAAACTGTACATGGCACTTCAAACTTTAGACAGGACAGACTGTGAACTTGAGGTTCAGTCTCAACTGCTAATAGGTGTTCCTATGCGAGCAGATGATCAGAACAGTATTTTCAAACGTGGGACTTGTTCCAAGAAACGAAATTGCAAGAGTAACACATTCATTTGAAACTATTGCTACAGTTCAAAATGTTACCTTGTGTTGAAGAATACGGGAAAGTTTGTTTTAAACGAGCGATCATCATAATCGACATGCGCCGTTAAACGAATTAAGAATAGGTATGACGTGGGACCAACGAGGTTGAAATGGATTTCAGATGACCATGGGAGACGCTATGGGTATAGCGTTTACTGAAGCACACGCATCGCCAGCAAAACAAGACTGAAGTAAGAGCTATTTCATGTACTATCGACTAGCTTAGTAGAGCATTTTGAGAATCCTTTTTACTCAGTCATTTTAAGAAATCAACACCACCGTTTATTTTGATTATCATATTTGTCCAGGATGGCAAATGGAGTGACATGAAAGTCTGACAATTTATTTTGCCGTGTTTTCTATTTCGTTCAGACTACAGTCATGTTCATGTTTTCTGCAACATGAAAGATATAAATAAAAATTTCCAAAGGATAGGAAGAATCTTAGTAAATTCTTATGAGAGATTTATGTTACATCTTGGATTATTTAAATAAATTAATTTTATAAAAATAAATAAACATAAAAATAAAACAAAGATAATAATAATAATATCAAATGTGAATAAAATAATTTCATAATGTTATTGATTGAAACACTTTTTAGCGTTGTAAAAAATTATTTGGTAATAGCACCATTTACTAAAACTAAATAAAGTTAAATGGTTACCGCATTAAATAATACTACATTAATAATAATAATAAAGTGTTATAGATAATACGTGACAAGGAGTTAGATAATTGTTTAGGAGTGAAACAGGGCATTAAATCCTTATGAAGTAATAGGAAAGCATTATTAATAAACATTTTTTTTATTATTTTTCCATTGATAATAATAATTACTTGTGAAGGAATTTATTTAAATTGAAGGTTTTAAATGCGATAACTTTTGTTTATTGTGAAATAGAAGTTGAAATTTATAAACAGGTAGAATGAGTTGGTAAATGAAGGTAAAATGTCATCAATTTTGAGCTCAGTAAAATTTTCCAAGAAATAAAAAAATAAAATAAACGAATATCAAAAGAAAACAATAAGGCAGGTACTTATATGTATAAATCTAGGGCAGAATTGATGTAAAAGGGAAGGCCAGGAAATGTTGACCAAAATAAATACATCTTTTCTTATAAAAATAAAATTTGGGAAAACGCAGAGTGGTAAGACAGCATATTACAAAGGGAAAAATATATAAAAGTGTTTGGTGGATAAAAAATATAATAGATGAAGTCAAATATAATTGTTTAGTGTGTGAATATAATTGTCAACACTTAAGTTTGGTGAGGAGGCCAGATGGGTCATCCATGAGGGCTTTGAGTCCCATTGTCTTGCGCACACAGGGATAAGCGTGTGTGTCATGTCAATGTTTATTAAGAGCATATGGGCTCTGAATTGTAAAAGAAGGGTAAGGCATTATTAGACCGCCCCATATTTCTAGTCTAATCCCACGAAATCTGTCAGTTTCAAAAATAAAATTTTTGTCTGGATCAACTTCAATTTTCCAAACCTGATGCCTAAATATTTGAACAGTATGAGTTTAGATTTTGAGGAACCTGACCTAAGAAAAAAATATATAAAAATAAATAGATGGAAAATGCAAAGATTAACCAGATAAATAATTAAATATTTATATTTTGTGCTTTGAGTATTGACAAAAAGAATTTTTCTTTTGATAGGAGCAGTCAATATTCACCCGATAAAAAGTGAAACCCTGTTATAAATAAAATTCTAAGGGAATTATTGAAATAATAAAAAATAAAAAATAAATAATAAATTCAGAGAATTTTATAAATTAAATTTTTGTGAAACATTGCACAGATTTTCTAAGTGAGAAGATGTTGTGACAAGAAACTCAGTCAACTGAGAATAAATTGCAACAATTGTGTTGTTAATAACAAATAAATGTCAATTATGAATAGTAAATTTCAAATGATGAAATTCCTATTTTTGAACATTGTTCATTTGGAACAAAGAGACTTATAGATAAATGAGATATAATTTAATTTTCAATTTGATGAAAATTTCATAAATTTTGTTTATTGTTGAAAAAGTTTTTGAAAATAATGACCGTATTAACATCCGACTTCGTTAAACCGAATCTTAATATGGGGTTCATAAGACAGAGTTAGCAATGAATCAACAGAATAAAATATATTGGTTTTTTTAATAGAGGAAAAAAATGAAAAGTGTATAAATATGTTTCGTTGAATGTCTTCAACGAACGACGAATCTTCGTAATGTGCGAACGAGATATGTAAATAGGATGAATCACTCGGACTCTTTAATGAAAGTGATTATCTAGTGTAAATATGTAAAAAAAAGGTTTTTTTAAATTTTGATATCAGATGGACTTTCATTTATGCTTATCGATTTTTGCGAAGTGGTGAATGATAGGAAGGTTGATTTTTTAAATGATTGTGTTGTTTGTTTGTGGTTTGGAAATTTTTTGCCAGTCAAAGTCAATTTTAATTATCAATAAATTGAGATATTTTACGAAAGTGTTTCCAAAAATAATTTCACTCCTTACCTACTTGAGAATTACCGAAATCAGGGATTCCAGACAGACCAATTATTTGCCTAGATAGACCCTGAGATAGATTTTCTCGTGCTTATCTGATTTCGGTATTTTTTCAAAATGTGGTCATTTGGATCCTGATCCAAACGGGCACAATATATACAAAACGCTAAGGTGTATGTTTCACAAAACTCAAGCTCTTAAACCAAATGGAGTTAGAAGCTGCGGTTTGTACCATAACCTTCCAAATGGTCTCAGTACAGGAAATATTTTGCATTTAGTGAGAAGTCAACGGAACTATATCTATTTGTATATAACGTGTGTTATGCTGTTTGCAGATGATCAGATCATCTTGCAGAACGATGAAGATGAGCTCCAGAAAGCAATCTATAAGTTAAATATAATTTCTAAACGTTATAATCTTCAGATAGCAAAAACGAAAACTAAAGTAATGGCATGGCAAGGGAAGTATCCTGTTAGAGCGAAGATAGTAATTGATGATCAACCAGTGGAACAAGTTTCAAATTTTGTTTACCTTGGTTGTGATTTATCTTTTAATTATGATGACGAGGTGAATATAGAGCTTCATCGATTTCAATATAGGCCTATGTGTGGGACAATTCGCCGAACTCTGAAGGGAAAAGTACGAGTGGATACTCAACTTAAATTCTATAAGACTATGGCTGTACCAACTTTGATGTACGGAAGTGAGACATGGGTGAATGAAACCAGCCATAGAAATAAGATACAGTCATCTGAAATGAGATTCCTCAGATCAGTGAGAGGATACTCCCTGCGAGATAAAGTACGGAATTAAGAAATAAGACAACTAAATATATTCTCACTGAATTACAGAATATACCAAAATAGGGTAAATTGGAAAAACCACGTTCTCAGGATGCATAACAACAGACTACCGAAGATTGCCTTTGAATATCATCCTACTGGAAGAAGAGACGTTGGTCGTCCTAGAAAGAGATGACATGAAGATTGAAATCGGAACAGGCTAACAGCCTAATTCATGAAGAGGAAGTAAGTAAGGTTTGTTAAAACAAATAAACAAGACGATAGTCTTCGTCAGAACTGTATCGCATCCAGCCCATAAAACAGGAAAGCCGGTGAGTGGTATATATACACAGGCGAGATTTTTCGCTCGTACTCTAGTTATTATTTTGGCACATGATGCCACGAATAGTATTGTATCTCAAGCTAATCCCAATAACCTCAAAATGAACTTTGAGTGTGAATTGGGAGCACAACGACCTTATCCAGGAGCATGCTTTAACATCCCGAGGTGGCAACACCTACTTCTGAGAATGTCAGTGAGTATTAAAAGGTATTTCATTGAGTTGTCACGCGCATAAAACCCACAGGAGCATAAATCAGAGTTTTCAAACAGTGTTTGTGCCAAATTCGAAAATAAACGAGAAGAGAATGAACAAGACTCGATTTTAACCCTATTATCGCCATAAGCATCGATACATCGGTCGATGGAGGGTTTGGTAAAAATGCTGCGAACCAATCTAATTTTTATAAAATTTGTGTCATTATTTCCAGCCACGTGGTGCTGTCACTATTTTGACCAAGACAACTCATGAATCATTCTCTATCTGGATATAACGAAGTGTTTTAAGTTCCGTGAATAACTGGATTCATAATAAGTACCGTATTCTTTGAATCAGCTGACAACCCACGCAGAAATATGAGGTATTTAAATGTTAATCTGTGTTATTATGGAGTCTGTAGTAGCGGGTAAATTAAACAATTAAGGATAGGATTGGGAAAGAGGCTACTGTGGACTTAAGTTATGTTGTCTGAATATATGAATTTGGATGTAAAACAACTTAAAACGAGGTACAGGTGAGCTAAGGAATTTAAAACGAGATGAGGAATGAACCCTGGGCCATTCACTTGCCAAGCTAACACTGAGCTATACCCCACACCTGATAGAACTAGAATTCGTTGGAAACGAACATGTAATTAAACTGGTCTCTAATGGATAAGGTGAGAATCGAACCCACAACCTCTTCTTAGTTTTTGGGTAAGAGTGCTCTGTTTCAGCCTCCAGAGCCTAGACTCGAGTCCGGACCTCCGGAGCGAAAGCCAAGAGTGTTAGCCACTACACGATAAGGTAAACGATAAGAAAGTTAATAAAGTTATTATGCTCAGAGTAATGAAATATTCAAACAGGTTCGCTGCCATGCATCATTGTATTCCAGACGAAAAGGTTTATATTTCTGCTAACTCATCACCAGCGGCTGTCGAGCATTGTATACAAGGAGTAATAAGGAGAGGCCCTAACGGCAAGGAAGTGAAGCCAGAAGTTACTCCTTCACATATGCTCAAAACATTGCGCTAGTCCCATAAGAAAAGCATGTAATGGTGTGACGAACATACTTAAAAGTGATGATATTTCGCGTGTGGATCGAAATGTCGACATGTGGGGCATGTTTGCCCCGAACTAGAAGGTCTGGTTGCCAAAGTAATGTCATTTCACAAGTAAATCTACTTTATTTGCCATTTATTGTGTTAAGTTTCCATCCTTACAGTAGCCTCCTCACGATACTGTTCTAGTATCATTCTTTAGATGATCAAATAGTGGCATACGTGTCCACCAATATAATTATTTCGATTGCTAGGAATTAATTACGGATATTTTCCTCCGTTTCTTACTGGAAATAGTTTCTGCTTGTCAATTAATGAACGGCATTACTGTAATCTAATTACCCCACTCTATTTTCAACGTGGCTTGAGTTCTAGATTTATTGCTCGTGGGTGTTAGAACATTGATATGACATTATTTGCATATTTTAGTGTGTCAATCTCAAACCTCAGCCTAGACCTTGTTTAGTTTGTTACCGGAACTGAACTGGCCTATAAAATAAAAAACACATCGTGCAATAAAAACAATAACGCCACCACCCAATTAGTTCGCATGGCTTAATATTTTAAATTTACTTAATTTATTGAATACACATTCGTGAATATAATGGCAGGCCTACTGGTATCTCGGTAATTATTTGCCTATTACGAGTATTTGGTATAAGTTAAGATTAGTGATGGGTGTCTGGTTGCCTGAAATCCCACAATAATTACTGGTCATAAAAACTGCATACCGGTATAATACATTCATTTCCCAAGTGCTACACTATATTTCAGATCGGTGTATTGTTCTAGTTTATATTGTAAAATTAAACCTTGTATGGCAATTTACATGATTTTCGATTGCGACGAAAAGTATTGTGACTGGCGTACACTTCACGCTAGCCAGCCAAGATCAACAAATATTCCTTGATTTCCATCGTCATATAGGCCTACCTTACAATTTCGTAGTCTGGCTGCGTGGCTCAGGGGTAACGTTCTCGCTTGCTGAGCCCAAGGTTGCAGGTTCGAAACCTGGCGCAGTCAGCTGGCATTTGAGGGTGCGCAAATGCGAGGGAGCCGTGTCAGTACATTTACTGGCACGTTAAAGATCCCCTTCGGGGCAAAATTCCGGCACCCCGGCGTCTCTAAAAGCCAGTGTAGTTAAAAGGGACGTAAAACCAATAACATTATTATTACAATTTCGTAGTATAGGCCTACCTGCACACGAATCTTTTTTTTTTCGTTGTTCCGCCCCTTAAAGCAACAATAACTAACACGAATCTTTTACTAGTAATCATACTTAAATCCCACTAATAAATAAGTCTACGCTACCGTAGACTCAATTTATCGCTCGAGCCGGGCAAGTATGGAGGCGTGGTCATTGCTTCAACTCTCCGCATGCTATAGCGCTGGCAGGGCGCCTCCTTATTACTCCTTGATTGTACGTAGCTAGCCATAGCTTTAGTAACAACAGTCTTGTTTCAACATGGTGTTCAGACTCATAAAGTTATTAGTGTATTGGGATAACTCGATCATGGGCCCTGCGTTGTTGGATGTGTGAACTATGGATATCTCGGGCATCAGTCCTGTATAATTGCGAGTGGGGAATTACATTATCTCGGTCATACTCCCGTGTATTTGGGTATGTGTGGAATTTATAAACATCTTGGGCATCCGCCCCGTCTAGTTAAATATGTAATGACTCGAGAATATCTGTCATCGACATCGTGTAATGTGTATAGATTGATAAGTCGCCACCCAGTTAACTAGCATCTACCGTTACACCATAGCGGCTCGGAAAGCACCGAATGCGGTTATGGTATTAACACCCTAGGCACCTGGTACTCTAATACCGTCAGGGTTGTAAAAGAGCAAGTGTTGACCCAGAGAGGTCATCAAAGAAACGCCTGTCCCAGGTAAGTTGAAACAATGCATGACAGCTGGAGACCCGTGGTTGCCAGCCTAGTTAGTTATAGTTGTTTAAGGGGCGGAACTACGAGGTCATCTGCCCCTTGTTGTCAACCTACAACTGACTTGTCGTGGATTCCGTACTGGTTAATTTAAAGATAAATTCTGCTTTTTGGTTAATTATTAGGAAATTTCGTTACATTGGAGTGTTTTGATTTCATTCTTGGGTTAAATGAATAGGGGTTTTCAAGAAATCTATAGAGATTAAGTGATTTTAGTGACTTTGAACAATTTTTGGTGATTTGGTTACATTTTGGGATTTGGGCTAAATCTTGTAATATGAGAAATGTTATTGCCAAATTGCTCGGCTATCCTGTCGAAACGAAACCATTGGCCGCTACCTGGTGAATGTAAAATAATAATAATAATAATAATAATAATTTTAATAATAATAATAAATTCTAGTGTTGCCAACCTAATTTTTAACTTGTCATTACATCACTTGAAATATTACCCCTACTACACCTCTAAAATTAACAAATAAATAAATTATCCATCAGTGTCCATCTTGGTTTAAAGATAGCTTGCCACCCAGCTTGTCTCCGGTGGGTGCCACTGACAAGCGCTCCTTATGTTTCATTTCTTAACTTACTATGCTACGTGACCAATACCGTTAGCAGTGGATATGCGCGCTAAAGCGCAGCGTTAGGTCATGGGGCCAAGCTCTCTGCTGACTCGGTAGACGCGTGGGTTCGAGCCCCACCGTCGGCCGTCCTTGAAATGGTTTTCCGTGGTTTCCCATTTTCAACACCAGGCAAATGCTGGGACGGTACCATCTGACAGGCCACGGCCGCTTCCTTCCACATCCTAGCCCAGTTTCATTCATCTTCATCCATTCCATCTCTCATCCCGGCACGCAGGTCGCCCACGGGCGTCGACTAGCTAGGAGGCCACACGAAAAAAAAAAACGTGACCAATCACGAAAAGAAACCTCTAACCCACATAAAACCCTCAAAGAAACTCTTATTTTACCCCTATGGTGAGGATAGTTTATATCTTGGGGTAGAAATGACTTGTCCTAGGAAAAGGTAGCGTTACACCCTTTCATTCACGCTGTCGCACAACATATCCAATTACTGGTTTTGGAAATCTTGGGTTAATGATCTAGTGGTTGATTCAAACGTATAGTTGCGTTCAAATAAAATGGGTGGGATAGAATTCTTATGGAAAATCTGCTGATTTAAGGTATTTTTGGGAATTAATGTAAATTTAGGGGTTAAGGGTGATTGGATGTGTGGGAAGAGGTGGGGTAGGACAGGTGGGAGACCATCTTTTAAAAAAACGTACTGTTCTTGAGAACGTTTACCATTTTAAAAAGCAATATTAAAAATCTCAAATTTGAAATTAGCATTTAAGCCCCTTGGTAAAATTTGGAAAAATAAATTGGAATTCTCACATGACGCTTTACAATTATTTGTTCGAGAGATATCGCAATAATACTAAAATAAGCGGCCATCCTGAATCAACCGATTAAAAATACATCCCCCTCCCCCTGTCAGGACAGTCACCTATCTACCTATACATAGATCACAATCAAATAAATAATTAATTACCGTATCTAAAAATCAATAGTAATGATAATAATAATTAAAATGTACAGTTGAGCCCTAAACTCAAATTTAAAAAATAATTATAAATAAAAATTAAATGAATTAAACATTTCATAAATAAACTTTATAAATCCAAAATTTTGAAATGTGTTGCTGGGCCTTTTGGCAAAATCTAAACAAATAGGTGGTCCTTAGAGGGCGTTACACGCTTTCATTTGAAATAATTTAATTTGAATCCTTGCGCGACTTGGCACAATTATTGGGTTCGCGAGATATTTTTAAAATGTAGTTAAGCCCTTTGGCAAAATCTAAAAATAAAAAATGATGTATAAAAATTAAATGAATAAAACATTAAATAAATAAAAACTTATTAAAAATAGTTTAAAAAACAAAATTTGAAATTTGTAGTTAAGCCCTTCGGCAACTTTTGAAAAAATGAATGGTCCACGGCAAAAAGGGCGCTTCATGCTTTAATTTGAATCCTCACATGACTTCCTTCGATTCGGTTCGTAAGATATCGGCCAAAGCCGAGCAGTGAGGTATAGTCGCGTTCAAATAAAATTGGTTGGTCAGGATCGGTGTAGGCCATCTACTTATTTTGAGACAAATCAAAATTTTTGATCCACTCTTGCATCATCTTCATACGAGGTAAAGGGCCGAAAATGAAATTATTTCCTAAAAACTGTAGGCAACTTATAGATATTACACCTTACGAGTACAACATTTCGTATTTTTGATCCAAATTCACAACAGGTAAAAAAGAACTTGCTTGTTGTGCTGCCATGCTTGTTTACATTATAGATGAACTCCAGCTGTAGAGGGCAGACTTAAGACTAATACAAAGTGATATATTAGTTATTTCTAATAAAAGGAATCCAAACTCAAGTAGTAAAACATAATGTCCAACAGATGGCAGAACAAACCAGGGATCAACTCAGCACCTAAAAGTGAATGGGGACTATAAATAGAAATAAAAGTTCTCGTGCACCGTCTATAGACGAGCGTAGCAATCAATGGGTTAAACCACTTATCCACCTTTCATTAAGGCAGTCGTCGTAATGCGGCACCAATTATTGTATGCCTTCCTCATAGAACGCCACTGTCTGTAGGCCTATGAACTCCCACTTTGAGATCCTCATCGTCATTAAACGCTTGCCACCAAAAAACTCCTTGAGATGAAGAAAACTATGGAAAACACTTGGAGCTAAATCAGGAGTGTAGGGTCATGCACACATGTCGACGACCCTCTACCTAGGTATATCCTCATCATTCCATCCTCCATTGCACTTTCACCTTACATCTCACACACTTGGCGATGAGGCCACCTCGTGGTGTAGTGGCTAGCTAGTAGTGGCTCGATTTCCAGCTCTGTCAAGAAATGTAATTCTGGTCTGAGGGCAGCAAGTCCGGAGATCAAATGTTTGAATTCCGACGCTGACAGCGGCTATCATGAGTGTGGTGTTTCCAAGCCCTTCCAGACAAATGCCGGGATAGAACCTTAATTCAAGTCTTGGGACGCCTACCCCATTCCCAACCCTACACCGAATGCTACAGTCACCATAGGAACACGGGTTATCAGATAAATAGATCACACACTTAAATACACGGGGCTGATAAAACGAATTAACAATAACAACAAACAAAGCATTATGATTACTGTCACTAAAATGAATGAGAATCATAAGAATTCAGGAACATGCTGTACTTACTTGGATCAAGTCTGATGTTACAGTTGGTTCGGTTTCTGAAATCGCACACTGTTGCCTTGCTGTATATAGCCTCCATGTCATTCACTAAGCTATCCAGCTGAAACAGACGTAAAGAGACAGTTATACTGTCAATTACCGATATAGACTACTCTCCAAATTTTCTTCCATGTCATTCACCAGGCTATCCTGCTGAAACAGACGTAAGAAGACAGTTTGCTATATTCCTTCTGAACATACATTTAATCGATTAGTAATCTTGCGCGCACCTTGGATTTTCTTTGATATTTTGGTTTCCATCAATTTTCTCTTCCGTGCAAACCACTAACACACTGCGTGCTTTCTCTCTTGCAGTCTCTCATGTTTCTTGAAAGTGTGTTTCAGAGTTCAAGATATTTTCTCCTTGCTTAGCTGCTATTTACAGCTTCTTTCTGCAGCGCTTCTTGCGCCAAAGCGCTGAAGTTACTGTTTCTCAGCCGTTTATGAAGAATTCTAGCAAGTTCAACACATCTACACCAGAGGGCAACCGTCTCGCTACTACACCTTCAGCCTACACCTCAAGACATGAATTTTGTGTAATTTTATATGCTATGGTTGGCACTATCTGTGTTCGACGTCACACTTCCTTCCTCTCTCCCCTCCACCTTTCTCGGCTTGCCTGTCGCGTCGCTGTTCGTTCTCACTCTGCGGTCAGACTTCAGTGCAAGTGGGCAGATCGTCTGCGATCTCGCCGTGTGAGGTCCTTGTTCGCCCGACATTTTGGGATGATTAGATAGCCATCTTACACGAACCTGCTACAAATCATCATGTGAAAGTTAAGTACCTGATCTATCAATTCAGCATGAGGCTGTTTTAAGTAATTCATCACCTTCTATCTAGCTGGCTAGACTCTAAAATCGCTAAAATCTGTATATGATAGAATGCCAATTCATCCATTTTTTTTACGAAAATGTCCTTCGCTAGGTCTCATACTTATAGAAGTAACTTTGTTCGGGCCAACGGGGAATACTCAAACATTGTTAAACGCTACTATTTAACCATCGTGGGAATCCTTTTCAACCTTGTTATCTGCAAGCAATTAGCCGTCATGGGATCTCCCCATAAATTCTCTTAAACCCAATTGAATGGGACATCGTGGGAATTCACAACTTCTGTCAACTGTGAACACTCTAGCCTCCGGGAAATTCATATTGAATTACCTAATCAACTATAAATTCAATCTAGAATGCTCTAGAAACATTTTCTTCGATTTAAATGTTGTGACGTCATCGTTATTTCTGGTTATTTCTGACAGTTTAAAGGATCTACTTAACACAAGACTTTCCAGAAACTGCAAATACTTGAATTACCATAAAATTGCAATATACTCTCTCTACAGAAATATATAGATTTGCCAAATAGTGATAGTTAACAAACAGAACTATTCACATAAACTCTCAGTTCTTCAAAACATATGTGCGTTTAATCGTTCAATCAGGTTGTGTCGGGAGTGAATGAATATGGCCAGATAATAAATCCCAATGCCCTACTCTTCCCCCTTTCCATTTACTAACAAACGTAGGATAAGCAACCTATTTTTTATTTTTTGTTAAATTGAGGCTTCGTCCATTGACGCCCTCCCAAATTTTGAATTTAAAACAAATGTAATTCTGTATAAATAATCCATTGTTTATAACCCACCTTTTGATCAACGTCATTGTATCTTTCTGGTGCCTTCTTGGGGCAGTCTTAGCATTTTCTCGTCGTCTAGGCACTGTAAAATTCAGGAGCCTTTATGCTTCCCAACATTTCTTTAATTTCAGAGGCGCCTGATATTCTCAAAATCCTAGGATCGATACTTTGTCGGCTACATTAGCCCATTTCTAGTTTTACCGTGTCTACTGAGACACCATATATGAAATAATCACAGGTTTCACATTTAATCATTGTATCTTTGGCCTGAGACCTATAATCAAGCAATATTCTTGCTCTGTATTTACCTAAACTTTGAAGCAATCGAATTGCGATAGCTTTAATGCACGAGGCCGCGGACGCCCCCTGTGTTTATGTTAATGATTTTGTTAATGATCCCAACTCGAAGAGTAATCTAGATCATCAGAAATGGTTATTATTAAACTTTCTAATGTACTTTTTCACTTGTTTAAGCTATTGTAAAAGCTCAACGTTAAGTTGTGCTAATGTTTCTTATTCTAGTGTGCTCAAAACAAATTTTCATTAAATGCGATTTTGTCAAGTTTATTCTACTAAGGTTAATTTCTAGTGTAGTTTACTCAACCAACTTCCTACTAAGCCATTTCAATCTTGGCTCTTGAATTGTGATCTATTTCTCAATCAAATTTTGGTTAATTCATTTCTTTCGCTAAATTTCTCATTAGTATCCTGCTGGTGACAAATTTAGTATATTTCGAGCACAACAATATTGTTCTCTTTTGGAAATCACTTATAGTTTTAATTTATTTCCATTCTTGGCCACGGCTGCCTCCTGGACTTATGCCACGATATTTAATAATTTCTTGGGTTTTCTTAACCTGCATTAAGTAAATATTGAGGCTATTTACCCCTTTCATTGATGGCAATCTTCACTTGGCTGCAATTTGTGGATGCGCCACGTGAAGTTTGTTTACTCTTGCGTTTTGCCTTTGTATTTTGATCCAATTCTCCTTTGGATTTAGCATACTTTTCGAGTATCAAATCTCAGTTTGTTCTACAAACTTTAAGATTGATCATAATTAAGATCACAATGATAATAATAATCATAAAAAATAGATGAGCCAAGAGCTCTCCCTTTCCTTGGCACTAATTTGCCTCAAGCATTCAAATATTCTGCCTACTTATACCTTTAGATACAGTTTATATTCAGTTTTCTTGTCATTTTTGCCTTTGTTAATAAATTTTTTGTGGGGGGGGGGAGGTTAGTCCCTTGCTCCTAATCTTTTTCTTTCACTCCTAACTCTTTTCTCAATCCATCATCTTCCCCTATGGTCGTGATTGGAATCGATTCCCAATTGCTCCACAGTTATACTGCACAATAACAGATATAGTCTACTCTCCAAGTTTCCTCCATGTCATTCACTAGGCTATCCTGCTGAAACAGACATAAGAAAACAGTTATACTTCACAATAAATATTAATATCGTATGGCCTCGGGTGCCGGGTGCAAGCTTTGCTATTTGACAGCAGTTGGCAGTCAAAGTGAAAGGTTGTGTTTTTCCCGAGCTCTCAGGTGTGCTGAAATGGGTTGTTCTCTGGAGTGTTATCGCGCGAGGATCGGACTGGGGTATGTGAAGGGTAGTCGGGATTTCCGGTGTTTGTGTGTGCGTACGGGCCCTAGTAACTTGTGGTTTATAGCCCTGGTGATAGCTGCGTTGTTAGTTATTGGTGGAGTTGAAGTGAATCCAGGCCCTGTTACTCCAAATGTGAATCAGGCAAATGATCCAGTGGCAGCATTAAAGTGTTCGACGTGCAGTAAAACATTGAAGAACGGTGTTCAGTGTGGACTATGTGAGAAATGGTTTCACTTCGGCTGTATTAAGGTCAAGAAGGAGGATTTTGATGTCGGGAATTGGTTTTGTAAAGTATGTGATACGCCGGACTGTTTGAGGGTGCAAATCAAAGCAAGGGATCAAATAATACAGGAACTTAGAACAAATCTTCGTGAATCAGAGGAAACGGTGAAGGATGTGACTGAACGGCTTTCTACTGGGATCAGTGTGGAAGAGGGCGTTCAGGAGCAAACTGAGGATGACGTTATCATAATGGGTGATTCTATGATACGATGGAGTGCGAATATCTCGAGGAAATCAGGTGCGAAAGTGCGGTGTTATCCGGGGATTAAAATTGGCCAGCTTGCCCAACAAGTGGAAGAAGCAAATGTAGAGGACTGTGACAAAGTTAAAGTGTTGTTGCTCCATGTTGGGACGAACGATTTGAAGAAGAGGGCTGCAGCTGATTACATCATGGGGGAGCTCTACGAACTGGGCAGAAAAGCTAAAAGCTAGTTTGGAAATGCAAAAATTATAATGAGTAGCATTGTTCGGCGGGGAGATGTTCCTTTAAGGCGAATTAAGACTGTAAATGACCGCATGGACTGGGTTTGTGCACAACTGGGATTAGTGTACGTAAATGCTGACTGATGGATTGGTGGCCGTGACTTCGCCCGAGACGGGCTGCATTTAAATCGACGGGGCGCTTTCAACCTAGGGAGCCTACATGACAGGGTCATAGGTTCGTGCCGGCCATTGTGAGGAGGAGCAGGTCCAGAGGTTGCCAGCCGACGGGAACAGAAGGAGCTACTTCGGGATGTTTGCTGCGGAGGTAAGACTATAAGATCACTGCAGGTAAATTGTCAGAGTTTAGGAAATAAATTAATTGAATTTTGGAATCTTGTAGAGACGTATTCTCCGGACATTGTCATTGCTACTGAATCTTGGTTATATGAGGATATAAATAGTAATGTAATAATTCAAGGGACCTACGAAATGTACAGAAGGGATCGGGGGAAGCGAGGTGGTGGGCTATTTATTTGTGTGCGCAAAAATATTGCTAGTTTCTTAAAGTGGGCTGATATGGATCATGAAATGTTATGTGTACAAGTTTCGGATAAAGGGAATAAATTCCCTTTTCAGGTGATAGGGACGTATAGAGCACCGAAATATAACTTTTCGCTTCTCGACACACTGTGTGATAAAACTTGTACGGGTAATGTTATGAAAAAGAGCATAATAATTGCCGGAGATTTAAACCTCCCCAAAGTAGACTGGTCTGGTGAGTCAACTAGCTGTGGTCAAGCTCAGAGCGCGGCAAACAAATTCTTAAGGGAGGGGGGATTTTCCCAAGTAGTTGACTTCCCAACTAGAGGCAATAATACCTTAGATGTTTATCTCGTAAGGCCTGTAGAGCTGTAATATTAACGGTCTGAAAGTACCAGGAATTAGTGACCATTCTGGGGTTGAATTAAATATTAGATACGGTGACATTACAAAATTAGACTCTGATGTAGCAAATAAGATCATATTCCAGTATCGCAGGGCGGATCAGGGCATATTTCAGGGGTATTTGAATGAGCTATTTGTAGGATGGGCATCGGAAGGAAATCACATTAATATCCTGTGGACTAACTTTTTGAAAATTTTAAATAGCGCTTTTGATAAATTTGTTCCATTTAAATTACTGAAACAAAACCCAGATCCTGAGTATTACACACGGGAAATCAGGAGTCTTAAACGGAAAATTAGGAAATTATACAATAAAAGACATGATAGTGACAAGTATATGTTGAAATTTAAGTCCTTATCAAGAGAGCTCGTCTTAAAAAAGAGGGCTGCTCATGACAATTATATGCAAGGTTTACTTGGTTCGGGAGGCGATGGGTGGAAAAAAAAAATTACAGTTATGTTAGGAGAAGAAAGGGAAATTCAAATAATTTGTCGATGATAATGTCCGGTGACGGTAAATTAATTACTGAGAAGCAGGCCATTTCTAATGAATTAAATGTATTTTATGTTAGTGTGTTCAATAAATCCAATAGCTGTGTGTTGGACCTTAACGGTGAATCAGGGGCTCCACTTCTCCAAATAAACCAGTCAGCAATTGTAAAGCTAATACAAAAATACGTTACAATATATCGAAGGGTCCTGATAATATTGTTAGTGAAGTACTTAAACTAGGAGGTAGGGCCGTGGCACGATACTTAGAGGTGATGTTTAATGTGTCCATAAACAATGCGCAAATCTCGGATGACTGGAAAAGAGCAACGGTAGTCCCAATATTTAAGGGAGGGAGGAGACTTGAATTGGGCAACTACAGGCCGGTTAGTCTTACGTCCATCGTTTGTAAACAGATGGAGCATCTCATTTGCGACTACTTGAAGGAACAGTGGGAAACATTATCATGGTTTAATGATAGGCAACATGGATTTCGGAAAGGCTACTCATGCGATAGTCAGATGCTATCACTTTTTCCAAGATATTAGCGAATCGTTAGACGATGGAGTTTCAGTCGACGCCGTAGTTATAGATTTTGCGAAGGGATTTGATGTTGTGCCGCATGTCATGCTACTCCATAAATTAGCTTCGACGGAGATTGATAGTAGAGTAATTTTATGGATCCAAGAATTGTTGACGGGTCGTTCCCAGAAAGTGAAAATTGAAGGCCGATTCTCGGATGAAATTACCGTATCGTCGGGTATCCCTCAGGGCAGCGTAATCGGAACTTTGTTATTTTTGGCGTTTATAAATGACTTACCAAATGGGATTCGCAGTGTCTGTCGATTGTTTGCGGATGATTGTGTAATATATCGAAAGATACATGACTCACAAGACAATGCAGTACTTCAAGATGACCTGAACCTGGTCTATAAGTGGGCGATTGAAAATAAAATGAAAATAAACACAAGAAAATGTAGTCTAATAAAAATAGGGAAAGTGCGAAGGCAAGATTTTCAATATAACATTGGCACGGAAATACTTGTAGAAGAAGATTCTTGCAAATATTTGGGCGTTCACGTAAGAAATGATATGAAATGGAGTAGTCATATAGGATGTGTAGTTTCTAAAGCTTACAAATCCCTGCACTTTGTAATGAGGGTATTAAAAGGAAGTAGTACCTCTGCTAAAGAATTAGGATATTTGTCACTTGTAAGACCTATTCTGGAATACGCCTCGGCGGTTTGGGATCCATATCAAGTAGGGCTCATAAATGAGTTGGAAATGGTACAAAGAAAGGCCGCTAGATTTGAGCTCAGTGACTTTAATCCCAGGAGCAGTGTGAGCCGTATGTTAAAGAAACTTGGGTGGGAATCACTTGAGACTAGGAGGATGAAATCTAGACTCTGCGCTATGTACAACACGTATACAAATCAACCAGCATGGGGTGAGCTTAGCAAAAGTATGGAAAAGCCTACTTACATGGGTAGGAGCGATCACCCTTTCAAAGTTAAGGGCCGACCACAGCGAACAAATTATGGTAAATATTATTTCGTAAACCGTGCCATTGATAATTGGAACTCTCTACCTGCCGCAGTCTTAGAGCCTTTTCCCAAATATATAGGTGTGTTTAAGAAAAGACTGACTATTTGTGTAAATACTCCAGTTTAATTGTTAGTGAATTGTTATGTACAATTATTTATTTGTTATGTATATCTAATTTGCCACATAGAGAAATAGAGAAATGAGGAACTTTGTGTTGGCGGAAACGCCCGAGATTAATTTTGCCATTATGAACACGGTCTACTGAATTCAAATGGGTTCTTTGACATGCCAACATCGTATGACATGCGTGTCGTAATATTTTGCCGCCTTTCAAAAATCACTTACCACGGTCAGGAGCTAACCTGCAAACTTGGAGTTAGTAGACCGACACGTTAACCACTCACCCACCGTGGCTAACTATACTTCATAATAACAGATATAGGTTAGTCTCCATGTTTTAGGCAGTGGTGTGAGAGTTAACTGTGCTACATTCTGTCCCAGAGGAACACCGGCAAGCAGCAGCCTGCTGCCATACACATAGCCTACAGTGAATTCCTGCGTAAGTAGCCTCAGTTCTTTAATGGCATCGTAGTCCTCAGCAGATCAGTGAAGAAGATGACCGTAATTTATCCTCGTATTTCGCATTGTATCAATTTTCTTGTAGAGTCTCATTCTTGATGTGTTTTATCTTATTATCGTGAAATTGTGGTCCTATGATTATTCTTAAAATATTCCTTTCCTTTAATTGGAGTTTCTCCATCTGGCCTTTGAAATTCAAGTTTAGGGTTTGTGCCGCGTACAGTGCTTCTAGTTAATTTTATATATTTTTTGTCAATTTTACCCTCCAGGTTGGTGGTTTCCACGGACTCAGCGAGGGAACTCACCACTACCGCCTTTCCAGGCAGTGTCCTAGAGCCGAGAACACTTGGTCGGATTGGATACAACTGGGGAGGTTTGATCAGCACTTCGCCCAGGCAGCCTCACCTGCAAAGCGAAAAGGGGCCTCATGAGGGATGGGAAGGGAAGGGAAGGGAAGATTGGGATCGATAGGCAAGGAAGAGGGAAGGAGGTGGCCGTGACCTTACAGGAGGTACCATCCCGGCATTTGCCCGAAGACGAAGTGGGAAACCACGGAAAACCACTTCGAGGATGGGAATCGAACCCCCTCTACTAATTTGGACCACCCGAGGCTGACTAGACCCCGTTCCAGTTCTCAAACCACTTTTCAAATTTCGTGGCAGAGCCGGGAATCGAACCCAGGACTTCCGGGGCGGCAGCTAACCATGCTGACCGCTACGCTACGGAGGCGACTTCTAATTTAATTACTGTCTTATAATGTTTCATTTTAAACCCTCATGAAAGAGATTTCTTGTTGCATGTACCTTTTGTTAGTTATGATGATGATTATTATTATTCTTAATATTATTAAGATATGAACAGAAGATAGGAAAGGTGGATTCACCAGATTGCTTCTACTGTAGACTATTAATGAACTAGATAATGCTAATCACACCTTCTTCTCTTGTGGATGGTGGGTCCAAAATAGACAGTCTCTTCAAGAGCACTTTGAGGTAGAGATATCTCCTGACAACATTGTTGCGGTGATGCAGGCGCGGATTCAAGGGGAGGGGGGCTGGGTCACGGGGGTCACGGGGGTCATGACCCCTCCACCCCCCAAACGGAGACCAATTTTTTTTGCAAACTCAAAAAACGAAAACACAATAACCAGAAAAATAAAACTTAACGAATTTTAACTGAAAAACATGTGGTTTTTTTTTCATTTTATTCAATACTGAAGATATCTTGATTGCAATTATTATGTTCTGTTACAACTGTACATATTTACAACTTCATACCTGTTATATAAAAACGATTATTTATATAACAAAATCAACTAGTCCATTTTGTTTACCAAACCTTATGATTACCAAATCGATGTTTATACAGTGATGTCAGGATGAATGTGCAACAATGCACGGACAGGAATTTGGGGCTTTTTTCGCACCAAAAAAATTTGGCGACGTCCAAACTGCAAGCTTGATTGGCAATTTAAGCTGGGACTTTCTCCCTTTGTCGGTACCAACTCGACTTGCCGAAACTGTAACGTACCTTGATACTGCGCCCTTATCCTACGGTCATAGGCTAAGTTCGCATAGATTTCTGTAATGCTAGAAACAGCGTTTAATTGAGCCTCGATTTGCAGGGGAAAAGGAAGTCTGATTTTGCGTCATTTTAATCATGCTAAGCTCCTGCCGCAGTGTTATTGGGACGAGTCATGCAACTGGCCACTTGACGAACCGAGGGAACGTCGCATGTAACTCGCAGACAAAGGCTATTCGAGAACATAATTCTATGACGCGCATTTGCCACGCAGGTGTACGCCCAAGGACTTTCGGAGAGGCTTGCATCAGATTACGTTCTGGAAGTTTCTGTAGTACGTCTTATTCTGGTTTCGCCACGCCCCTAAATAGCGAAATTAATTCATTTCTACGATACGGCAACACCCAGGATCGAACCATTGACAACAATAAGCCGGAAATAATCCTGAGATTTTTTACAGTTGAACAGAATAATTAAATCATCAAAAATGAATAAATCAGTGGTCCAGAACTGAGATCCTTCCGCGGATCCGTCTGGGGTGGAGAGTTTGTTGTGAGAGTGGGGATGGCGTCTATTTCGCCGCAAATAGTCCGGAGGACGCTGTGTTGATATCCCCTAAAATTACGATCGATTATCGATCGTAATCCTATGATTCGACGGACCTTACTATCACGAATAATGTGTATCCAGTGTTTTGAAATAAATGTGTTGGAATACGGAGCTCTTGCGTGTGGAACGATCTTCAGGTGCTCTGTCGCCATGTTTTAGATATATCGCACTCCTGCGCAGTGCAGAGGGGAGTTTTTCAGCAGACCGCACGGGGAGAAGATAGTTTTCCGCAGTTTGGCTGTACGCAGTTAGCACGCGAGTGAATGGTGGTTGCTGCTTAGTTTCGCGAGCCCGCTCGAGACTGTTGAGGTGTTCGCAATGTGATGTTGTGCAGTTCGACACATTTCGATAAACAGTTACAAGCACTCGCGATAAGTCAGTTTACAGTCAGTCGTCATGCAGTTTTCACGCTACAGACAATGACACTCAGTTGTATGTAAATGGTCAGTATGATTCAAGGCTGCAGGCTGGACAGCTCAGATAAACAGTAGCAATTTTAGGAGGCAGCATATGTGTATAGGGAGAGCTTGCAGTGTTACATGTTAACACAAGTTGTATAGCTGTGGGAGCAGTACTGTCAGTCGCAGAAGTTGGGAGGAGCGCAGTTGATCGCCCGAGACTCGAACCCTCGCCGCTGGAACCAGGACAGTTCTGTGAATGAACAGGAGGAAGAGAGAACGCATCGAGGTCGTCAGCCCGACGCGCAAGTGAAGAGTGGAATAATAGAAGTAGTGGCGTGTGATCTAACGAGTGCTGCGCAATCCTAGCCCGATTTTTATATGAAAGGTGTATTGTGATGCAACGTGCACGTGTTGGATAAGGTACGAGAGTACAATAGACGTACCAATAGTGTTATATCTGTTTGTAAGAACAAGGTGAAATTTAGTGCTAATCATGATTATCAATCAATTAGTGGAGTAGTGCATTGAATGTGAATATGTTTAGTGCCGGTATGGTGTGAAAGGCACATGGCTAGGGGTTGCTGACATCTATTGCTGGAGAGGATGACGACCAACGCTGGAAGAATGATGAGTATTAATCTCCATTAATTATCTATGTCATAGTTTTATGGGCCGTGTTTATTATAGTTTGATATAGGAATAGATATTCGTCTTAGTATAATATTAGATTTTTTTAAGTTTGAGTATCATTTGTGGTAGGTTAAGTGTATCCGTGACGACGGAACGCTATTTTGTTTAATTCAGGAGATGCTTAGCGATGATGTTTGTTCGCAAACCGCGCCAAATTGTACACTGATAGGAACGCATGTGTTCACCCCATTATGTTGTATGTATTTCAGCCCCAGGATGGAGGCGCCGGAAAGAGCAGAGGCACGTAGATTTAGAAAAAGAGAGAGATTTAAAGAATGTAAAATTTATAGACACACTAATGACGCGGGTTATTAATAATAATAATAATAAGCATGACGTCAACTAGGGATAATAATATCAATATCGAGAGTAATAATGATGTCAGGTATGGATAGAAGGGGAGGAAGTCTAAATGTTAATGTCCTTATTACGATGCGTGCGGTAGTAATTATTCATACGGATGCACTCTGAACTGTGTCAGGGATGATTTGACACGTCCTTTACCTTAGATTAACACAGGTAAGTGTGGTATTGAGTAGGAGAAATATTTAGGGTATCCTTCTGAGTGTATTGGGAGAGCAAGCTGAACATCGGCTTAATCGTGGTATGTTAATGAGAACATAGTTTGAATGTATGCCATGTGATACCGGGAAGTTCCATGAGGCCCCGGTGGTTCAACGAGGAATAATTAAAATGGTATAATGGTATTTTAAAAGGTATAAGAAGTTGCAGGTGACACAGCCATATGTCACTCGATTGCCAACTGAAAAGGAAAGGAAGGTAAGTGAGGTATATTAGGCATACTCTGTGGAACAGGTGAGATTAAACTATGTGTACAGGTTTTGTGTGATAAATAGAACCACGATGATGTTATTGCTCCAAGACCAGGTTCCACTCAGGTCGAACCAAAGACTATCTAGACGGTGAGGTCATTTCTCCTTGTGTTTCCATCAGGCTTGTGTATCTTACTAAGAGTGCAGTTTGGGGAGCCCACAGCATTTAGTGTCTGAATGCGGTAGCACTTGTCAAGGTCGTACACACCCCGCCCCATCTCCGTAACGGGACTCTTTGCGTTTCAAAGGAGGCTAGTTTGACAGTCATGGTGACAGCTGATTCCTTAGTCAGAGAAACTTATATAATATTCAGATTCATTTCCAAAATTAACTCACGATTGAGATCCACATATGGTACTGTAGTGCACTAACCTTGTCATCCAAGTCTATTATAAAGGTATTAAATGTGATAATATTTATGTCAATAATTTTAATAATAATAATAATAATAATAATAATGATAATAATAATAATAATTTGCTATCGAGTTGAGGGTAAACTTATGTAAAGGGTACTCTAATCCAATAACCTTTTGTGTCATGATATTGCCGCGAAGATTTTATTCAATTAGATTAATAACCAGGTGGATATTATTATTAATAATAACAACAAAAATGATAATAATAATAATTCATGAATTTCAAGACCGAATTTATTTTAGGGTACTGGTACCTAGTAACCTTTGGATAGTTGATTCCATCACGGCAGTAATAATTAAAGGTGATAATCATATTGATAGCAATAATAATAATAATAATAATAATAATAATAATAATAATAATAATAATAATGGTGATTTTATTATAAGGGAATCCGTTTGGTGATGGGTTTTCCTCTTCGTGAAGTTGATTGCTCTCTCTCGGATATTAGCAAGCGTCTGTGAACGTGCAATGCTCTGAAAAAGGTAAGTGAGAGTCCTTGCTTCGAAGCCTACGAGTGTATATATTTTCCCTGTTAGCATTTCAACTTGTAAATACATATTTGTGTCATGTTGTTTATTGCAGAGTCGCAGGCATCGTTGACAAGATACACCCACCGTTGTTTAATTTTTGTCGCTCGGTGCGGTATGCGAGCATAGAATGTTTTATTTTTTGGTATCTGGAATATGCAAATTTGCTGCATACAGCTGGCATTCATTTTGGTTTCCTTATTTTCTTGTCTTACGCTAAGCTATTTTGTTTTTGCCATTGATGCTCGCAAGCATCTCGAGTTGTATTTATGTGTGTAGTTTAGTACACGCCCATAAAACTTTGACAGACAGTATTGAATCCGGGACCCGGATCATTTTGTTACGAGTCCTGAGTTCAATCCTTGGTTGATCATATTTCTAAGGTATTTCGTATTTATTTTAAGTAATAGTGTAGCACATCTCAAACTCAAATCTCATTGGGGTTATATGAGTGTAAATGTGCCAGTTGGCATTTATAAGTACGCATTGATGCATTCTTAAAAGCTCAAAGGTATAAATGTGCCAAATTTCATACTCATTTGAAGGGCAAACTTTGTAGTTATGAATAATGGATATATAAGTATGGTGATCTGGTGAAAGTGTTGTAATCCACCACAAGGGATCACATGGGCAATGTTGTCAGATCATTTCATGAGATGATTATCTCATGAATATTATAATTATGGAAGCCCTAAGTTAATGGTGGACATGCCAATGGTTTGAGGTTTGTGTATTAATTAATTGGCATACAACGGCAAGATGCCATGGTATTTGGAATATTGAATTCAGAGGTGTGGAATGTATTACAGTGAATATTAATTATGGTCAAATCAGACGGATTTTCATCTTGGCATATGATCACTGGTTGGTCGTTATTTAATTGAGAGATTGGATTAATTGATTGGTAATCGATTTGATAAATGATGGGATTCAAAGTTCAATTAAAGTTTAATTGATTTGATTTGAATATTATTTGATTCACAGAGTGTTTGAATTGATGATTAATCTAATTAATATTGATTTATTTGGATTGTAATTAATTTAATTGATTGATTTAATTAAAATGTAATCAATTTAATTATGGGTGATTAATTGAAATGTAATTAATTCAATTATGGTTGATTAATCGAAATGTAATTAATTTAATTGAGGTTGATTAATTTAATTGGAATTTAATTACTCTTTTTCTTGAGTTTTGACATTTTTTTAAAAATTATTTTTACTTTTTTTGATCTTTTGGATTGTTTCAACGTTTTTTATTCGTTATTTTGGTTTTCTTTTGGATTTATTTCAAGATTTGTAATTTGTTAAGTTGTTTTGGAGATTGGTTCAATTTTGGATAGTTTCTCATTCTAAATTTTCGATTGTTTTGAGTTAATATTTTTGGTTTTAGCTTTCTTTCCAATCATTTTTTTTGTATTTTCTTTACCAGTGTTAATAAAGTTGTTTTTCCTTTGTTTTTTTTTGAATCCTGTGTGTGATGATTTATTAATCAGCCCTGTTGATCTTCCAAGTGATGTATCCCAGGACAGTTATTAGCTTCAAGTAGGACGCACCACCCCTGAGATTAGAATCCTGTCCTGAAGGTCCTATGTTCAAAAGGGTACATAGGGCGATGGGTAGATCGCTTATCTATCCTAATTTGCTTTTCTTTATTAGTGGAAGATCACAGCGGTCAACACACACAGAGGCACACGGGTGACGTAGCTTGGTATGTTTTATCGTGCATATGCCTAATCGTATGGCTTGGTAGACGCACTTGAGCTTCAGGCCCCCATGAGGGACCAACTTCCCGAAGCAATCCCCGTGGGCATTTTGGCTGACCCATAACGCGGGACCCCCGCCAACAATGGTACCCATCGTGGTTGGCGGGGCGCGCCTCGCGACCATTGGCGCCCAACGTGGTTAGCCAGATGCTTGAAGCTTTTATGGAGCTCAACCAATTAGCAGTTACTGTGTTGCCAGGATTATTACTATTCTTAAATTTAATTAGACAGTAAGCTGGATAAAGCCCTTAATGTTTCGATGTTGAGTTTCCATACTGGACTCATAAAGCTATATTTTGGTGAGGCCTAGGGAAGGCGTTGGTTTCTTATTAAATTAACGTTGTCCATGAGTCCATGAAATTTTATTTTTTGTATACGGGAAGTAGATCTTCAGTTTATTAACATTGTGCGGGTAATTACCTCAATTTTGGTAAAGAAGATGGGGTTTTACTTAAAACAAAATATTCACTGGAATATCCACATGGAGATTTGAGATGTGCTGCACGTTGGTGCAGGTGTAGTTGTTGTCCCAGCATGGATGAGTGCAACCCCGTTTTTTCGAATTGATTGTTATGGTATCGTTAGAGGACATGAAGGCTCTGATGGAGCAAATGGGTAAGGAACAAGTAGCGCAGCTTACAGGACAGTTAGCTCAACTGAAGATCGAGAGTGAGGAACATCTGACACAACAATTAACACAGTTGAAAGTCGAGAGTGAAGAACACTTGACACAACAATTAACACAGTTGAAAGTCGAGAGTGAAGAACACTTGACACAACAATTAACACAGTTGAAAGTCGAGAGTGAAGAACACTTGACACAACAATTAACACAGTTGAAAGTCGAAAGTGAGGAACACTTGACACGACAATTAACACAGTTAAAGGTCGATAGTGAGGTCCAACTCGATCGCATCAGGTCGGAAATGAAGCAGATAAGTCAAGCTTGCGAACAAAATAACGAGGAAATGCAAAGACACAGGGTTGCTATTGAAAGCCAAGTTGACAGTATCGCCCAGAGGATGTCAGTTTTAGAAATGGGTACTCAGGCGCAGATGTCTACCTTTAAGAAGGAGCTCATTACGGCACAAGCGGATGTTATCGAACTACAAGAAGGCCATTCGGAAACGTCAGCCAGACTTGAGGCAGTTGAGACCGACGTCTCCAGATTGAAGAAAGAAGTCAAGGAAACATGGCAGGCGATAAGAGAAGAAATAAAAGAATCCCAGGAAGGAAAAGGTGAGGCGTGGATTCAAAACAGAGAGGATATCAAGAGAGATAGGGAGTTGGCGTATGATGATATTCGCAAAGAGATTAAAGAAGAAAACAAGGAACTATTGCGAGAACTAGGTGAAGATAAGAGAAGACGTCACAAGGTGGAAGTGGAATTGTTTGCTCGGCTAGAAAAACAGGAAAACAAGCAAGCCAAGAACGAAGTGAGGGCCATGATACAGGATAAGGCTATAGCTGATTTGCAGATGGGAATAAATAAGCCAATAATGGAAACCCATGGGAAGGATAAAACTGGATTCCAAGATCGGCTCGGTCCAGGAGATGAGGAGAGACCATACAGTCCCGATTTTCATGACATCAGAGGACGGACTTCGACGCCAACGGAGCATACAGTGGCCACTCAAGTAGTACAGGTAATCCGCATGAATGATGATCGACCGAACAAGTTTTCAGGCACGACAAATGTTACTCCAAAAAGTTTTCTCCGAGAAGTAATGGAGTACATCAAAGAGACTAAGATCCCCGAAGATCGTCAGCTGAGGACGGTAGAGAAGCTCTTAACCGGCAATGCCTTACAGTGGTTTAGGAGTTTCCGATATACGTTCAACACTATGGAAGAATTTCGGGAAGTATTTTTGAAGAAATATTGGAGTTTGTCGGCACAACAAAACTTGAGGGCAGAGCTGTACGCCCGCCGGTATAGCACTACTTCCCCAACCAAATACTCGGAGTACTTCATCACACAGTTACACAGGATGAAGGAACTGGATATGCCACCGTCGGAAGAAGAAATGGTGACGGCGATCGAGAAGCAGTTACCACTGGCAGTCCAGCAGATAATGGCAACAGCTGATGTGCGAACCGCGGTACGGGCGGAAGAAATACTTCGCCATTTGGATGAAACAACCGTACATAGTCCACAACGAGCACATCGGACGGTCGAAAACGTCAACTCAGCTGAAATTACAGAGCCACCCCATAAACGACGCAAGGGAAGGAACGCTAACGCCACAGATGAGCAAATGGATTGGGGACAGCATGGACGCCAAGATTCCGGAGTCAGAACCCAACAACCTGAGAATCCTCAGAACGCTGGATGGAGACCCGATTGGAGGTATAATCGCGACTGGAGGATGAATGGAGGATCGCCCAGACCTTACCCTTGGAGAGGACGAGGATTCTGGAGAGGTAGATCTTCATGGTCTCGGGGAATGCCATGGCAAGCTGGAAGGCCACGTCCGTCACATCAGGAGGAAATGGAACGATGGCACAAAGGGACGCAAAAATACCTGGATGAACTCCAAGCTCAAGGTTCACCAAGAGGGGGAGACGAGAACAAGTGGACTAAAGGCATGGAAGCTCGCAAAAATCCAGATGTCATGGAGACTGGAGCAGAAAGCCTGGAATATCAGGATAGCCATAGAGCGAGAGGACAAAATACTCGGGAAGCATCCCAAGATTTAAAAAAACTCCAATTTTAGATCAACAGGACAAGGCGGATGATTTGAATGGGCCACATGAAGATTTGGTAGTCGCTCAAATAAGTGATTGGGTCTTAAGAGAAGAGGAATTAACCGAAGACTTAAAGGGGCCAGAGATAAAGGTCATTAAAGAATTACCGGTCATACATGCCCGAGTAGGAGGTTTAATGGTTAAGTGCATGGTGGACACAGGGGCCAGTGTTAGCCTAGTCTCACAGGCATTGGTGAATGAATTAGGAAGGCATCTCAAACTTCCAATCCTGCCCCTTTCCAATGTCAAAATTAAGGGAATCATTCCGGACAAATCCACCACATGCAAGAGTCAAACTCTTCTCGAGATTGTTGTGCAAGGATACAGTATGCCACACCCATTCATTGTAATGAGTAGAATAAATTATAATATCATTCTGGGTGCAGATTTTATAAGAGAATATGGAGCTGTTATCGATTTGGCAAATAAGGTTGTCCAATTCAAAATTGCGGATGGAAATCACCCAATGAAGATTCCGCTGAATCCAGACATTCCAAGAGATTCCGAGGAAGTGTGGATGGTGCAGAGTTGTTGTGAGTTAAATCAGCGAATCAATGATATCGACGACGATCTAATAAAGCCGGAGGTATGGACCACGACTCAGGAAGATGAGGTCGGAGATTCTGAGGCAGAATTTGCAAGGAAGATGCATGAGGCCAAAATTAACGACGATGATCGGATAAAGTTGGGGAAAATATTAAGAAAACATCAACAAGTTTTCGACTCTAAGCCAGGAAAAATTAAGGGATTTAAGTACGCGATGCAGATCAATGACTGGTCACCTTTCAAGAAGAAGGCATACCCTGTGGCCGAAAAATACGTCAGTGAAGTTGCCACGACTTTAAAGAAAATGGAAGAAGGGGGCATAATAGCTAAAATGGCCACTCCTTTCGTAAACCCATTGGTAGTAGTTTTGAAACCCAACGGGACAGTGCGAGTCTGTTTAGACGCACGTGAAATAAATGAGAGACTGATCCCGGAGTATGACCAGGCTCCACCAATTAAGGAGATCATCCGAAAATTCAGGAAAATGGTTTATTTTAGTTCAATTGATTTGACGAGCAGTTATCACCACCTGGAACTGGATGAGAAATCACAGCTGCTCACTGGATTCTTGTTTGACCAGCAAACATACGTGTTCTAGAGGTTACCTTTTGGCATCAAGACAGCTGGATCCGCGTTGATCAGAGCACTGGATCGCAACCTGACGCCGGAAGTCAAGAGTATAACTACCCGGTACGTGGATGATATCTTGCTAGCTTCTGAAAATGTGGATGAACACCTGGCGAGCTTGGAAAAACTACTGGCGAATCTCGAACATGCCAACTTCAAAATTAACATCGAAAAGTCTCACTTTTGCCAGAGGGAAGTGTTGTATTTAGGTCATATCATTGATGGTGAAGGGATCAGACCAAACCCAGCGAAGTTGGAAGCGATTCGGAATTTCCCGAAACCAACTAGAATAAAGCATGTTCGGCAATTTTTGGGCATATGTAATTTCTTCGCTGATCATTGTCCAGGATATACAGAAACTATGGTTCCACTCCAGGACATGCTACGAAAGAATAATCGATGGACATGGAGTGAGGAATGTGATCGTGCTTTTAGGAAGGCCAAGGAACTATTAGCGGGAAGCATCAAATTGAGTTACCCTGATTTTTCGCGCCAGTTTATTATACAAACTGACGCATCCCAAGTTGGAGTCGGTGCCATGCTATACCAGGAAGACCCAGAGAATACCCAGAATAAATCCTATTTAGCCTTCGCAAGTCGCAAACTGAGGAAGCATGAGCTGAACTATACCATCACGGAGCGAGAGCTATTATCCATTATATTCGCTCTACAGCGGTGGAGGAAAATTGTGTATGGTTTCAAGATTCTTATTAGGACCGACCATAAAAGCCTTGTGTTTCTCTTGAAGACGCCGATGGCAGGAGAAAGAGTCAATAGATGGTCGCTTTATGTTCAACAATTCGACATCACGATTGAACATTATCCAGGAAAATTTAACCTAATACCGGATATCTTGAGTCGGAATCGAGATCAAGATCAGGTTGAATCAGTAAACCAGATTGAGTTAACTAGGCAGGATCAAGACTTTTTGGAAAGACTGAAAGGAATCAAAATTGAGCAAGAAAAGGACCCTTGGATGAACATGATCATAAGTTATTTCCAAAGAAAGTTACAACCTGGAACTCCCGCATTCATCGAAGCGGAGAAAATCTCTGTCAGTTATATCTGGTATAACGAATTATTACATAAGTTCGTGGACGCAGATCACACCAAATCAAGGATTGTAGTGCCACCATCGCTACAGAAGGGATTAGTCTGGCACGCGCACCGTATTTCTGGTCACGGTGGAATTGATAAGACGAGCGCGTTGATCCAAGAGACTTTTGTGTGGCCGAAGTTACGAGAAACCATTCAAAGAACTTTAAGGACGTGTGATCAATGTCAAAGGGTAAAACCAAATTCATTCTTAATGAAACAGTATCCCAAGCCCCTATTGCCACAAAAGCCTTGTGAGCTTATTGCCATGGACGGATACGGTCCTTAAGGCAGAAGAGGATGCAAATATATTTTGGTCAGTGTGGACATATTTTCCAAATACGTGGTCTTATGCCCAGTTCAAAAGATGAATACTCGTCAAGTTTTAAATCGAATCAAGGCAAGGGTAATTCCCACATTTGGGAAAATAGAGTTCTGCCTTACGGATCATGGAAGCTATTTTACCAGCGCCGAGTTTAGGCGGGAAATGGCGAGGCTGGATATTCGACATGTCCTGAGTTCAGTACGGCATCCGGAAGGAAATCCTTCGGAAAGGATTATGAGAGAGATTGCAAAGTTTTGCCGACTATACTGCCCGCGACAACATTGGAAATGGGTGGACGTCTTACCGATAATTGAATCATGCATTAACAATACCGTACACGAGAGTACTGGTCGTATTCCTTCGGTTGTGCATTTCAACCAACTTCCTGATCGACCATGGACTAATGTTATACCATGTCCGGTAGATGCTCGACTAAGTCACGAGTCGACGATCAGGGATACGGCGCTTTATTTGAAGAAGCAGTCCGAGCGCCGCTTAAGAAGGATAAAGAATAAGAGGTTCCACCGACCACTTGAGTTAGGGGAACTGGTACTGGTGAGAAAACCAGCGATATCCGATCCTCAGGCACGAATATACGCAAAGTTTTGTGAATTATTCCATGGACCCCACAAAATCACCAAGGTGATCGGGAATAATGCGTATCGTGTTAAACACTTGGAAACGGGAATAGAAGCCATCTATAACGCCCAAAATCTAAAGGTATACCATCCGCCGGAAGAAGATGACGCTGATCAGTGAGTCAACGTCGTCGAGGGAGAACATGAAGAATCCGAAGATGAAGGATGTCCTTAGGAAACGGCAAGCTGAAAGGAAGAATGATGGAAGTATGGGTTCAAAGGAAGACGACAGATCATCATTGCCAAAAAAATCAAGGGCGTGTTCCCAGACAGAATAACCCAAATAGTTGCATGGGCAGGCACGCGCACGTGACGTTTAAACGCTGCAATATGGAACGGATGTCAAAACAGTGGTGAAGTTGTGAGTGTTGGAAAAACTATCAAATATTGTAGATAGTTTTTCAAAGACCAAGAGGGGGGGAGATGCGCCCTTATCCTACGGTCATAGGCTAAGTTCGCATAGATTTCTGTAATGCTAGAAACAGCGTTTAATTGAGCCTCGATTTGCAGGGGAAAAGGAAGTCTTTCTCGAAGCTCGATGTAAAAGTCGCAAAACACGCCGTTGCAATTTGTACGAATATTTTTGGAACGCTAAATGCATCAAATTTCTATCCATGTAGCTTGCAAAAAAATTGGTCTGGTTTTGTACGTTTGATTATTTTGTGATTGCGTTTTTAGTGATACCATTTTTCTTAACAATTTCGATTCTCTCCCCCCCCCCCCCACCCCCACCCCCAAGGCCAAACTCTAGATCCGCGCCTGCGGTGATGCTACAGAATGAAGAAAATTGGAAGCTCGTAGCAAGTTTTGTTGAAAATATCCTCAGAACAAAGAAGACAGATCTGTTCGCCACTGAAGATAATTCACTATGGAAGTGTGCCCTACGGGCAAAGATAAAATGGCTCTAGCTTGAAGTAATGTTACAAACGGTTCCAGGCTAGTGATTAGAAGTAACGGGGGGAGGTTTAGTCGGTAGTCTGTCACTCAGGAGCCCGACACTATGTGCATAAAAGCATTTCTCCTCCAATATACAGTATATATTATTATTATTATTATTATTATTATTATTATAATTATTATTATTATTATTATTATTATTATTATTATTATTATTATTATTATTATATACGTACCTCTTTATATTTGTTATCAGGCAAAGCTGCATTGCCCAGAATCTCCAGAGAGCTCAATATACGTTTGATGTGAGGTTCATTAATCTGTACACCTTTTAAAGCATTAACTGAGTTCCAGACTCTCTTCTGGAAGTGTGCGAACTTCACAGAAGCTTTTATCTGAAACAAAAATAAGAAATATAGGGTTTTAGACCATAGCAAAACGAGAGGTGAATCTTCGGAACAAGTGTTCGAAGGACGTTATTCTGAACGAGCCATGCAGTACCGTACATCGGTGTGTCTGACTACCTTGAAAAAAATTTGAAGAGTTCACGGTGATTGTTTGTGCTGCAAGTGTGTTGTCATCCGTGAGGAAACTATTGTCCAGCCTCAGTCGCTCTAGTTAATTATTGGAGTTTTAAGGGGCGGAACAGGGTCACCTGCCCCTATTAACACGGATTATATGTTTTTTACCCCTTATCCATACAGAACATGTCCATAGCAGATTCCATAAACTCAACAATGGCTTGCCACAGGGTTCAGTCCCGTCTCCCATTCTCTTCAACTTGTACATCAATGACCTTCCTGAAACTATATCTCGTAAGTTCATCTACGCAGATGATATTAATCTCACCATTCAAAGAATAGACTTCAGTGAGGCGGAATGTATTTTATCTCGAGACCTCGAAAAAATGGATGATTTCTTCACTAAATGGCTCCTGAAGCCTAGCCCGCTTAAGACAGAAGTAGCTACGTTCCATCTCAGTAATAGGTACGCAAACTACCAGCCTATGATCAGGTTCAGGAACCACACACTGCAGTTCAATACCACCCCCAAATACCTGGGTGTAACGTTAGACAGATCCTTAACGTACCGATGCCATCTCGAGAAACTTGCAGCTAAACTTAAAAAACCTTGCTGGGTAGATTAGCTGGAACTACATGGGGTGCAGGTACGAATACGCTTCGTAAAACTGCTCTAGCACTTTTATATTCGACTGCCGAGTACAGGCCGGACGTTTGTTTCAGACGAGTGAAAAATCCTAATGGAAGCCTGGAGGCGAGTTACTACAGTACCTGTGTTGTTAACAGCTGCCCCAAGCAGTCCGATGATTGACAAAGCTGTTTCTCACTTCTGCTGAAGTACAGTCATTGGCAAATATAATGACGTTCTGTTCGTAACTACGTAACATGTACTTCCGCGTCACACACTACTTTGACGTGGACTGTACTGTCTGCTCAAGTCAGGAATACCATTACATCAGATCGGTGGTGACAAGTGTGAAGCGATAGGGTGAGAGAGTGAGTGTGTGCAGGCTCACCCGCAGGCTTCAAGGTCAAGGGCAATCGTCTAAAACAAACGTACGGCCTGTACTGCTCTGCTGTATGGTTGAATAGCTCCCACACTCGACTGGTATATGTCCAGCTACGTCACTCAATGAGAGTTATATCTGGTACATTATACCCCACTTCTGTCCAGTGGTTACCGGTTCTGAGCAACATTGAACCTCCTTACATCAGACAGAAGAGATCCCTTACTAGATTATGGTCGAGGATTCTGATGAACAGCACTTTTCCCATCCATCAGGACAAAGACGAAAATGCCGTAACGAGACTGAAGTCCCGGAAACCTGCTTGGAGGACAGCCAGGAATTAACTGCCATGCCTTTCAGATCTAAGGAGGCATGGAAACAAGAATGGTCTCAATCGTCTGGCATTTCTATCAGGGATCCAACAATAAAACTGGCTGGGTTCAATCTCCCTCGCTCCAGCGGCTTCGTTGGCGTAGTCGGTAGCATGCTGAGCGTCTATGCCCAAGATAGCGGGTTCAAACCCGGCCGAAGTCGTCGGATTTTTTAAGAGCGTTAAAAACCCTCAGTATACCTTCCTTCGGAGGGAAAGTAAAGCCGGCGGTCCCATGTCATAGATTTATGGCATGTTAAAGAACCTTCCACTAATTACACCTGTGTGAAGCTAAATTGTATAGGTTAAGAATGTAAAGAATGCTCTTAGGTTCCTACGCTTGTTGTCAAGAGACGACTGCGGTGGCGTCTGAACTACATCAGTGCGCTGGCTTAGTTGCGGAAAAGTCCTTCAGCGCTTTTTTGAACTTCGAGCAGAGATCGAATTTCGTTTGAATGAGAAGCATCGCCTTCTTACCGAATTACAAAATAGTGAATGGCTGTGGAAGGTAGCGTTCTTTGTCGATTTGACAAACATATGAAGGAACTGAATTAGAGATTGCAAGGAGAAAACCAGATTCTCCATGATTTAAAGACTATTGTCAAATCGTTTCGGTAGAAAATAACCTACTGTATCAATCACAATTACGTAAACGATGTTTCATATATTTTAAAAGATGTGAAATATTCAGCCATACTACTGAGTCTGAGATTCCTGTCGATTTTGCAATCGAAGCTTTGAGTGTTTTCAAGAAAAAAAAATTGATACTCGTTTCTCAGAGTTTGATATCATTGCGAATGAAATTAAGATTTTTCAAAATCCTTTTGATACTGACATTAAAACCCTAGCCCAGGACCTTCTTTATTGATTTACAGAGCAGTGATATAATTAAGAACAAATATCAGAATTCATCTTTGTTGAATTTTTATAAGTTTCTTCCATTGATGCAATTTTATAATTTGCATAAATTCGCTCGTGAGCCGTTTCTTGTTTTTGGTACTACTTACTTGCGTGAGAAAACATTCTCCAAAATGAGAAGTACCGTACACAAAGAATGTTTACAGATCTAAGTTAACCGATGAGCATCTTAAATCTTTTTTAACAATTGGTAGAAGTAAAATTGGCCCACAACTATATATAAGGTGCGTTCAAAAAGTAACGAGCCGGAGGCTGGAATGCGCAAACCGGTGACTACATCGGCTAATCGTGGCGTGTGTAACGAGGCGTGGTGCTAACCAGAGCGTGGAAGGTCATAGCCCGTCGCTAGAGGGCACGCGTGTACGTCACGTGACGATACAAAGCGAGCAACAGCATGCATCAATCGTCCAACGCTGCCAGTCGCATTGCAAACAGTGACATGGAGGCGTCAACGGAAGAGCAAAGAGGTGTTGCTCGGTTTCTGACAGCGGAAGGAGTAGGGGGAACGGACATTCATCGCCGAATGTCACAAGTGTACGGCGAACACTGCATGTCCCTTGCAAGGGTCAAGGCGTGGCACAAGCGCTTCAGGGAAGGACGGGTGTCGTTAGCCGATGATGCCCGGTCTGGGGCACCCCCCTGCATTACCAATGACAACGTCCAGCTGGTTGATGCACTCATTACCCAGGACCGCCGAGTGACAGTGAACGCCATAGCCGCCGTGGTCGCTCCACGACAATGCACGAAATTATACGGCCAACACAGTCGCGGCACTCCTGCAGAAATTCAAATGGGAGGTTCTCGGCCACCCTCCATACAGTCCAGACCTCTCTCCCTGTGATAAAGCCATGTTTGGTCCCCTGAAAAGGGCTCTGCGGGGCCAACAATTCACCTCGGACGCCGATGTCCAGCTGTACGTGCGAGACTGGTTCACATCGCAGTCGAGGGAATTTTATGAGACAGCCATTCACCGCCTCGTGTCACAGTGGGATAAGTGCCTCAACAGCCAGGACCAAAACTTGTAACATACAGGTACTGGTTTCTATAATTATGCCTCCGGTTCGTTACATTTTGAACGCACCTTATACTATTGTCAGTGGAAAATCACAATTACCGTAACGGTACATAAATCTCATTAGTATTTTTTACAAGTGGACATTTTAAACTGTTAGTGGGATTCATTTCAATTATTTGTAAGTTATTTTGCGTAAGTTAAACTGTCTGCGATTATACAGGGAGCGGCAAACAGATCTGACGGTTTTTAAATCACAACAACACAAACATTTTAAATGATACAAACTCTTTTATTACTTATAACAGCAAGGTGTACATGTCAATTAATGGAAAACATGAAAGAACAATAGATTTTAACTTTCAAGATTTGAAGATAACGTCTTTCAAATGATGCCCATCTTTTGCCATGCATTCTTCCAGTCTTGCACTGAAGCTGTCAAACGTCTTCTCTTGCGTATTGCATAGTCATTAGTAGGGCTCGGATTTTTAGGTGCTAAAAATCGGGAAAATATTTGTTTTATTTATTTATTGAATATTTCTGAAATATGTGACAAAAAGTAGAAATATTTAATTATAATTTAGTTTATTAATGACAATATAAACAATATGCAGTGTTCACGAATGCAATTTAGGCTATGCCCCATTGACTGCTGGGGGCGTGGTGGCTCAGTGGTCTAGCTGTATGCCCCTCACCAAGGCGGTCCGGGTTCGATTCCCGGTCAATGCACATGAGATTTTCTAAGTGAAATGCCATGTCCTGTGGTTCGGATTCCAAGTAAAAAGGAGGTCCCGTGGCTCATAATCTACAGATTAACGGTCACGTTAAACTACAAGCTTCCTTTTTTTCATTGACTGCTGAAGAATTACAATACACAATGAGATACATCTTCAGGTTGTCCATTGCAAATGACCGACGATGATCGCGAAACAGTTCTTCTGAAGGCGGGAAACTGTGGCAATATGTTTCTTGCCCTCGAGTAGTGGTGTAACTTGAGATAGCTGTTCAACCTTTATTATTTTCCCCACATGATTGGCAGAACAGAACTCCGCCATAGGAAGTAAAATTATCCTTAAATTCTGCAACATACTGCTGCAGACGATATCTTGTAGTTGCATTTACTTTACTTAAGCATCCCCGGCTTCCACAGTGAGTGGCACGGGGCGACAAGTTAAGAATGACACAGTTGCAAGCTGGCATATGCTCTGCATGAAGATTAGATAGCTCACAGGTTCTTCCCCGTTGAAGTAACACCGAACAAAAATGCAATAAACTGAAACTGATTTTAAGAAATGTAAATATTCTGTCTTTTTATGTGCTAATAAGTGAAAAGCAGGAATTTATGTATTTATAGACAAAATATATAAAATATGTATTTACATAAAAAAATATTTATTTTCCTAAAATTCCGAGCCCTAGTAATTAGGCTTCAACTGCTGGACAATAACCATTTTATACGGATGAAAATGCAAATCGAAACGCAATATTCGTCTCACTGTTCGATCAGGCATTTGCAAAGCAGCAGCTTGTTTACGAGCCGGCCGCCGTGGACTGGTTTCCACAGCTTGTCTCACTCGCTCAACATTTTCCTGGCTGACCTTGGACGGCCTGTCGACGTACTGCACCCGAATTCTCCAATCAACACCTATATCCGCAGAGATGAAAAGGGTTGCAGACTCACAAATACCCAGCTCAACATATCTTACCGTGGCCTGCTAAGTAAGAATTGGGAATTCTAGAATTACATAGTGCATACTTAAATAGTACTGCCTGAACAGCTACATTCTTCTACTATTATTTACATTTAATAGTGAATTCGAGAAACTCCAATCTCGAGGGGTGTTCAAGGTCTAACTATAGTGGGCGCCTGTAGCTATCCAGTCGTGCCATTTACAAAGTCTATAGAATGAGTAAGCGATCAGTTAAAATAAAATTGACTGAGTCACTAAAAAGTGCCAGCCGTTTATTCACGAAGGAACGTTACAAGAAATGTCCCTATCGAAAAACAATCTGGCCTAGTGTCCCACTTGACACTACCAAAATTAACACACAAAAAATTAAACTGACAATAACTATGTCCTGAAAAAGAAATACATTTGGAGAATTCGGCATTCTATTTGAGCCCTATTCCTCCCTCGAATAAATCTCGTGCACAAATATGCACCTCAATAAACATGAAAATGATTTACATAATCTCGAACCCTTGTGAAAATCATCAGATCTTTCACCAAAAAAAAAATATGGAACGACGTTAGCTTAAGACATTACCCTAGTTGATACAGTAGCTTTTCATTTTCTGGAACAGTAGTTCCAAATCTAAATTTGTAATGGTAAAATATTAACTATTAAGTATTAATTATGAAGCTTATGTGCAAATGTACAACGATTTGTGATCAGCACAAATTATAATTTCCTACATGAAACTAATTTAATGTTCCTTCTATCACGATTTCTAATAAATCTACATGATTTTTCTTTACAATCACCACTCCTTCCTAGGTTAAAGTATTAAGTCGTTGCAAAATTGAGCATTCGTGCCGAATGGTAAAGTTTAGCACTGCTCTGATCTCCTAACTGGTGATAATCCCGATAATATAATTCATTGCAAGACTATCAGTTACGTAAGAGTAGTGGATTCTAATAGTGCTTGGCATTATTTTCATTCAACACTTCCCTTTCAAAAATTACACACATAATTGCTCTACCTTTCTAACATAGTGTACAGACACTTGCCTCGATGCAATATAATATTTTCACACTACCTGTGAACAAACTGGGAAAACATTTACACTATGCCTCCTGATTCAGTAAAACCTAATTTCATCTACGTTCATCACCTTGCACAGATTTCAACTATAACATCCCTTTCGATTGCATTTTATCAATAATGCACAACTCTTACAAAACTTCTACTATCCAGATACATGTATTCCTCGTGCTACAAAATTTCAAATTTCAACTACGTCTGTACAGCCTTTTAAATATCTTGTAAGAAGATTTTATTTATCTTAATCCACGTATAAATTTCGTTGTGATAACACCGTAACTAACAATTTGACTAGTCTGCAAGAATTCAAAGAAATAAAAATACAAACATATCCTCTCCTTCTGGTATTTCAAAAATTCTGAATATAATTCCGTTAATTTTATATTGGCTTATTTTACAGACACCGGTCGACTTATAAAATGTCGCCTGTCATTTCCTTTCTCCTTCATTCACCTACGTGAATGTTCTCTTGACATATCTTAATTAGAAATATAGTTTAATCCATTGTTTTATTAACAGTATAGTTTCAAATCTATCTGACTTGTCTACTACAAATGACATTTATTGTAAATTGATTTATTTATTTATTTAAAGTCTATCATTTATTAACAATTGATTGTCGTGTAATTAGGCATTAATTGCACGCTGTAAGTTTGTAATTGGGATTGAAACTTGAATCAACATCGTAAGTTTCGATTATCCCGTATTTTCCTTGAAAATACCGACTTTCTTTTCCTACAGTGCTGTATCTAGATTTATCAATGCGTGTTCCATCTCACTATAAAATACAGATATAGATAACGTTGCGCATATCTATAAAGCTTATTTAATGAATTTACGATCTACTATCTGCAATGAGAAAAAGGATTATTCGCTCAGAAACCGTCAAAGTGACTTAAATCTGTATGAAAAGTGGCAATAAAAATGAATTTAACGGATTTTACTAATCTACAAAAATTGATAATAACAATAATAATAATAATATGTTGGTCAATCACAGGATGAAACACAGAAAAGCAACTACTACTACAAACATGGTTTATGTAATCTGACAGCTTCAGCTACCTTATGTTGAACGGCGAGATTCTTGGAGTACTTGCTATGAGCAAGCAAAGTTCGACTCGAGACCTTCAAAATCAGCTGTGGCCCCCACCTGTGGTTGGACCGTGACGTAGCCAGCGAAACTGGGTTAATGGACAGCGTGATGACCTCGCCTCGCTCCCCTGTTCCCTTCCTGGTTCGTTGGCCGTCCTTCGGCTTATCGTGATGAATTTTGATGTTTCTTCTCAATGCTGCTTGACCAGCGCATTTGGTTTGCCCCGAATCTCGTTCCATTGTAGTTTGCAAGAGTATTTCAAGATGTGAGTGAAATCTCTTGTCGTATAGTAGTTCCATTCATAGTTTCAGAGTCTCGCGTGGCTTGGATTACCGCGATCACCATCTATGTCGAAATATCCTGGATTTCATTGTAGATACTGCGTTTCTGTTTCCCTACATTAATGCAATTAGCAGTACATCAGAAGCTCAGCATGCTACCAACTGCGCCACCGAAGCCGTCAAACTGTGTGAGGAACTAAATAGGCTATTGTTATATATCCTACTGGTCTTGCATAGAACCCGAGAAATGAAAACGAGATTTTAAATAAATTGCACAGCCACCATTTTTAGGTTCTCATAAAATTCCATTAAATTAGACGTCAGAATATTAAGGCTTGTATGAAGATTTACCGTGCCAAGTTTCACAGCGCTCGGATGGAAAGTCACAAGGAAAATCCATTTAAATATTTAAATTTCGCGTCGCCGCCATGTTGGTTTTGTGCTCACCAGGTTATTGAATGATTTATAGGTGAACTTATGTTAATAGCCTCTATCAACATATAAACTTTCAGATTGATTTTTGTAGTAGATTCGAAGGTATTGAGAATCGTCTGAATATTTCGGATGGTCGCCAAGTTGGATTGTGTACGTGTAGGCCATAGAGTTATGTACCACTATGAAGATTATTGCGTAGGTTGCATTATTAAAAAAATTACTTTGATCGCATGATTAGTACACAAGAAATAAAAACAGTCGCCATCTTGGCGTAATCAAAGCGATTCAGTTTAATTGGATGTCAATAGATAAATTTTATATGAATATTTATCGTACCAAGTTTCACTGCACTCGGATGATTCAATCGTGAGTAAATTCCATTTGAATGTTTTAAATTCGCTTGGCCGCCATGTTGGTATTGTGATCTCCATGTTATTTAAATTCCTATAGGTGAACTTATGTTAATAGCCTCTATCAACATACAAACTTTCAGTTTGATTGTTGTAATAGATTCGTAGATATTGAGAGCCTAGGTTCGTTATTCAAACTTTCACTTCGATCGCATGATTAGGAAGGCATGGTCTCGGATAAGAAAAATTGGTGTACACAGTACATCAGGATTTCAAAGTCCTAGCACAACACCAAACAAGGTGGCTGCGTACATCGCTTCATTGTCTAAAGTATCAAATGATAAAAAGAAAATGCTAGGTATGTTAGAAAAGAGCTAAATGTCCTAAACGAAGGTTGTTTACCAAATTTGAAATATTCTCAGCCTTTCAGTAGCCTCCGTGGCTTAGGCGGCAGCGCGCCGGCCTCTCACCGCTGGGTCCGTGGTTCAAATCCCGGTCACTCCATGTGAGATCTGTGCTGGACAAAACGGAGGCAGACAGGTTTTTCTCCGGGTACTCCGGTTTTCCCTGTCAAAATTTCATTCCAGCAACACTCTCCACTATCATTTCATTTCACCTGTCATCCATTTAATCATTGCCCCAGAGAAGTGCGTCAGGCCTCGGCAGCCGGCACAGTTCATATCCTCGCCGCTAGATGGGGGCTTCATTCATTCCATTCCTGACCCTGTCGGAGACTCTAAGCAGGCTGTGGATTTTCATTTTCTCAGCCTTTCACCATTGATGAGATCAAAGGGGGTCTCAAGGTTATGAAGGCTGGTAAAGATCATGGATTTGATAATTTTGTTGCATCCGAGGGATGCATTCCCATCCCTTACTTATAACATTAACTTAACTACAAACCTATAACTATAAATTATACATCTAATTACACGCGGATGCCTGCGGCATACGTCGCATAAGCTCACACCAAGACCAGGCCTAGTGCATAGAGACGACCTCCGATGACCCAGGGCAAGTACCTCACTTCCTATAGAATCCGCAACTAATGCCAACTAATGCTAACTCGGCAGGCGGATTCTATAAAGCACTGAAGGAGAGGTGAGACGGGGTCAGTCTTTTACAAGTGCTTCAGGTGCTGAGACGCTGCTTGTAGCTGCCACATCCAGATAGGTGAGTGTCTAGTGAGCCTACACAAACTGTAACACCAACACGTAAAACATCCCCCTACTATTGTAAAGATCACGAGTATTTGCTCTGCACTATTTCCTTGTACTCCACTTCAGGAGTACAGATTAAACAGTAGAATCCATAAGTCAACTGGTCTTTTAATTCATTTATTTAGTTAATTAATAATATCCTACCCCTTAATTCATTTCCCAGTAGGATCCCAAATTAGTAATTAGTTAATTGTCTATTTGTCGCTGTAGTCAGCCACAGGCATCACCTTACATTGCATACGTGCGCGATACTCATTAGGAGCACGGCCAGTCAACTAACATCAGCAGGAATCCAGGCAGTCACGTAGCCGCTCCTGCCATCACCTAGTAAATTATCCCTGGTAGCCATCCCTTAGGACCACCCTCGCAGCTTATACAATTGGGTGTTAGCCCTTCGAGCTGCATTCACGCCCGAACCCTTCCAACCTACATCTTTTACACCAGAGTCCCTAGCAGCCTTCAGCTACTCTCCTTTCATCCCCCTTTCAATACACTTCGTAGAGGCTACCCTCTCAGGTTCCCTACAAATAGTGGAGGCGCCGGGTATCGATCCCGGTACCTCTTACTAGCCAAGCGAAAGCCACCCAAAATTGGGAAATTTTTTGTGGAGTACGGATCCAGTAATATTTTGTACCCACCCCAAGCCCGCCCCGATAGGTAGTACATTTTTAAACGCCACCCTTACCTAACCCTACGCAATTTACATCCCCATAGATACGCCCTTACAGTAGGACGTACAGTACAGATCCATGCTCAGATACCAACATATTGGTAAGGTCAAACGTGCATTTAGGAATACAGCACACAACCTCGCCGTTACCACCAAACCACTACGCCCTAAAATCCTAGTTAAAATCCCCGACTTAATATCAGAACACAACGCAGGCCAATTACTTGCCGAACTTGAGGACGCAGCTTTAGATCTCAAGCTCAAATACCCAAACGTAATCCGACAGAAACGTCCCCTCACACGAGCACAGACACAGAACGCTCAACAGTCGTCCTCAGGTAGCGTTGACAGTGAGGAATTAACCCCCACATTACCGTACGCTGTCTTACAACACATCAGTGACACGCAACAAACCTACAACGGGTTGCAGGTCCTGTTACAACAGTTAGACGAAATTACACACAATTCTTCGAACGGGAGACTAATCGCAGATAAACACGCCATCGCCTTAACTCTAGGCGACCAGATAAACAAGGCGCTTTCCACGCTACAAGCGGTCAACATTGAACATAACTTGTCGCTGGATAATATCCAGGGTACTGAGCAATTCAACCCTCAGGACGCTCCACACTCTACCCCTAACCACCCTGGTACCTCCCAAGGCGTAAACACCTACCTAACACCAGTAGAGGTTCACCAGCAACCCCTAAGCCACGCACACTCTAGCGTTGCATTAAATGACAGCGACCTAGATTCCCCAGTTCAGCGTACCCCCCTTAACACCCCCAATACTTCCTACGGCGCGAACATGGCCATGCCTACAAAGTATCCAATGATACAACCTGCTAAATACCCAGGTGACAAGCAGGACCCCGAGGAATATTTGAAAGCCTTCAATCGAAAGGCTAAAATTAACGGCTGGTCAGCTGAGGACAAGAAAGCCCTCCTACCGGCATACCTCACTAAATCGGCCCTAACGTGGTACGAACTCCACGAAGGCACCTTGGCCGATGCCACGTGGGAGCAGTTTTCAGCCTCCCTCGTTAATACATTTCAACTCAGCCCTGATGAGGATGACTTGTACGACCGACTACGCGCCCGTACACAGGGTCCCACGGAAGGCACACAGGCACACATTAACGCCAAATTATTAATGTGTAAGAAATATAATAGGGAGATGCCAGACAGGCAAAAAGTGCGTCTCCTTATGCAGGGAATGCGCCTTACCTTGGTAGACAAGCTCTGCACCTTGCAAAGCAACACCGTACTAGAGCTACAGGCAAACATCAAATTTATAGAAAAGGGCAACAAAATGACACAAAAAGCCGTGGACCAGCACATCCACGCGGATAACGGAGATCTGCATCAGCAAATCCGCGATCTGACAAAACAGATGCAGGAGATGCAAATTACGGCCATACACACTAGCAATAAAACCCGCCCTCGCAGGGAGGATCCACAAGATAAGGGGCGATCACCACGGGGCGATCACCAGGATCCATATAGACCCAATCATCAGCCACGGCGTAATTCACCCCCGCTGAGAGAAGAGAACTTTTATTCCCAACACTGGGAGGAAGTGCCACGCCAAAGTGAATCAAATCCCTTCCGACCAACACAGTATCGGGCAAATGCTCGCCCACGCGGTAACCCACCCCCAGATTACCCACCAAGACATCATCCCCAATATAGGGACGATCGAACATGGCATCGTGACCAGTACGCCAGATACACACGCCCGGTCTATACCCCTCCACACCGTCGGCCAAACACTCCCCCGCAGCAGGAGCGATATGAGCCCCTGTACGAAAGGCCTCCCCCGGGATACCCTCAATACGCCCCTGTCCTCCGAGAAAGGGGGCCGGAGGACTACCCACTACCCAACCACCCTCCACGGGATTCACGCAGGCATTCACCCCCACGCGATAGGAGGGTATTACACCCCAAACCCCAATATCAGCCCCGGCCAAACAACTGGTGAGACAATGCGCCCAGGGTGCAGCCTCGCTACACAGACAACCGAGGTCATGCCCAGCCAAAAAACTATTAGCTAGGGGGAGGGCCTGCACCCACTCAATCGGATAACCCTCACCCGGTAACCACTAAGCATTCCACTCAACCCCCGCAGGACAACTGTCCTGTCCGGTCCAGTAGGCCACAAATCCCCCCAACTTCCGCCCGCCAGAATACAGCGCAGGAAATACCTCCCCGATCGCAGCTCCAGGCACATACGGTCAAAGAGGATGGTAATTGCCTCTTTCGAGCACTCAGTTTCCTGCTCCATATGGATGAGGACCAGCATAAAGAACTCCGAACACAGCGGGTCATGTATATCATGGCACACTGGGACGAGTATAAATATTTCCTCGCCGACGGGAATGATGCCTTATTCCCAATAAATATGCATATGGGGATTACATGCATCGAGATGGCACGTACGCTGGAGCGACGGAGGTTACCGGTCCAGGCCATACCATTAAGCACAATATCCAGGTCTATACACTGGACAAGATAGCGTCCACTTTTCCTACAGTAGGCTACAACAAACATCTGTACCTTTTGTTCACGGGCAATCCGAATGCGGGTCATTGCAGCCCTCTCACTATCAAATCACCTCACACACATCAACCCTCCGCCCCTCAGGTTGAAACAGAGGACAATATAGGCACATTAACAACTGGCGACAAGATCACAACCCCTAAGGACGTTCCCACGACGAGCGCAGTTAGACTACCCTTGATACGCCCACCCACATTGATTCCACCCGCGGACTCAAGCGGCCCGACCACTAAACCAGGCGCGGTGAAGCCGGTAACGTGTATCGCTACTATCGCGAATAAGTTACCTCCACAGAAAGCCGGCTGCAAACCCACAACCACTCAGACACATCGGCCCTTTAGAATACCCCTGACGAGACCAGGGTTCACATCCCATGACGGCAAACATCATTCCAGGTATTTATCCATTCACCGACAGCGCAGGAGAAAGCTTAGGACACTACACATGGCAGACGAGAATGACACAGCTGAATTGCGACCCCAGTTTCACGGGACTCAGCAAAGCGTGTCAGGTTCAGTGATCAGACCGCAACTCCACGTTTTCTCAACACAAATACCAGACCAGTAGAACACACAGTATCGCAGTCCGCGATACATAACGATAAACATCATTCACCGTCCCAAAATCCCGCAGCACCGATCATCACGTATACCCTTAACAACATGTATACTGCACAGGACGGACACAATATTACAGCCCTCTCTATCCTGGCCAAAATTAACGGGTATAAAATTCAGATGTTATTTGACACGGGATCAGCTATTTGCTGCGTTAGCAGTAAGTACATCACCAACGAGCGCATACACAGGATGCCTCTCAACACTCGCCTTGTGGCTGCTAATTCCCAAACCATTTCCTGCTTAGGCACTACTGATATACATCTTCAAATAGGTTCGTTTGAAACTAGCTATCCCATGTTTGTTATTAAGGACCTTTCCGTCCCTGGTATCATTGGCACGAACTTTCTTGCCAAGTTCGAAGCGAACATTAGCTTTGTCACTAATGAAATATGGTTAGTGAATGGAGACCTTATCACTACACACCCGAAATCACACGCCCGGAATACATACAATCCACGAGCGCAGCGAGTCCCGCGCGTGCACCAGGTCTCTCCGTTGGTTACCATATCTCCGCCAACAACCACGAGTGCTAAAACAGCCGCGCCCGCCACCGGGGACACACAGTCACTAACCCCAGAACAGAATAGGAAGCTTACAGACCTCTTAGAGGAATATAAGTGTATTTTTGCACATTCCCTTGCCGACTTAGAAGTGACCGACTTAATTCACCACCGTGCCGAATTGACCAGTGATGCTCCGGTTCACCAGGCACCTTACAAGGTTAGCGCTAAGGAGCAACAATCCATAGAAACACAGATTCAGGAGATGTTAGAAGCCAAAATCATCCACCCCATTGTGTCTATTTATAGTGCCCCGGTCATCCTTACCCGTAAACCCGATGGTTCGCATAGGTTTTGCACAGATTATCGACGCCTCAATATATTAATTAAAAATGACAGTTACCCACTACCGAGCACAGACACTTATCTAGAGACCCATAACGGAGCTAAATATTTTTCAATAATGGATTGTTATTTCGGATTTTATTCGATCCCTGTCTATGAACCTGATAGGCATAAGCTGGCATTTGTCACCGAAAACGGCCTCTTCGGTTATAACTTATTACCGATGGGTTTAAAAAATGCCAGTCAGATGTTTCAAAAATTGGTAGATAAGGCTTTCGAGGGCCTCAAATACCGCTCGGTATTAACTTATATAGACGACATAACAGTCTTCTCGCAAACATTCGAAGAACATATGGTACACTTGCACGAAGCTTTTGACAGGATTCGGCACGCTAAATTGAAGCTAAAGCCATCCAAATGTCAGTTTGCAAAAACGAAGGTCCACATTCTAGGTCACATTGTTAGCCGCGACGGCATCACACCTGATCCTGCCAAAGTCGCCGCCATCACCGATATTCCCATGCCGGAAAACATTAAACAGCTACGTTCTTTTTTGGGCCTCGCCAGTTATTATCGTCGTTTTATTCACGGATTTGCACAGATAGCTAACCCCCTAACCGAGATCACACACGAGAAAACGCCCTTTATCGTTACAGAAATACATAGAGAGGCTTTCAACAAATTTAAACACTTACTCACTACACCGCCCCTGCTCCAACATTTCCAGGAAGGTAGGCCCACCTTCATACATGTGGTTGCAAGTCAATTCGGCATAGGGGCAGCCCTGCTACAAGAGGCCGATAAAGGCAAACAACACCCAATTACTTATGCTAGCCATAAACTTACACCGGTAGAAACCAGATATTCCGCAACCGAAAGAGAGATGCTCGCCTTCTCTTGGGCCGTAAATTACTTCCGGACATATCTCTATGGTATTCACTTTACGGTAGTTACGGATCACGCCAGCCTTCTTTACTGGGACAAATTCAAAAACCCCAATTCCCGGCTTAATAGGTTCATATTTAAATTATATGATTACAACTTTGAAGTTAAGCACAAGAAAGGTAAGGCACACCTTGATGCAGACGGCCTCTCGAGACAACCTGTCCTCGACCCGCCTGACGAGGATGTCAATCATGCCTGGGATTCCTTTCCCACATTTGCAGTCACTCACGTTGATCTGAAACAGGAGCAATTAAACGATCCCCAGTTGGGACAAATTAGGATTGCCTTACATAATCGCGATCAGGTAGATAGTAAAACTGCCCGCTTATCACGCAGATTTTTTCTTGATAAGGACGATCTCCTTAGGTACAAATCCACGGCCACGCATGACGTCACACCCGTTGCCCTTCCCACTACACTCCGAAACCACATAATGACGGAATATCACTGCCCACCCCTTAACGGCGCACACTTTGGTGTCCATAAGACATATTTGCCCATTCGCAATAAATACTATTGGGAGAACATGAAAAATGACATCATAGAGTTCATTAAAACTTGTCACACATGCCAGAGGTATAAACGCCGACCTGGTAAACCCCATGGCTTACTCCACCCCATCCCCGTAGCTGAACTTTTCCAGCGCAAAGGCATTGACGTCAAGGGTCCAATTACAACCTCAGACAAAGGTAACAAATACATACTGGTAGCAACCGAGTACCTTACCCGATACATTATCACCAAAGCGGTCCCAAAAGCTAGCGCGCACCAAATCGGAGAGTTCCTCATGGAAATCATTACCAATTATGGTATTTTCCACACGTTGTTGTCCGACAGATGAACAGTTTTTATATCTAATGTCATTACACAGCTCCTTACATTGCTTCACATAAAGGCGTACACGACCACTAGTTTCAGCCCTCAGACGAATGGATTAACTGAAGCTATGAACAAAATCCTTGGCGGGGCTCTAGCTCGTTTCACTAACGACAAGGGCACCGACTGGGATAATTACCTCCCAGCAGTAACGTTTAGTTACGATACATCCATGTCGCAGGCGACCAAACACACACCGCACTTTTTTTTACATGGCAACCATCCGCGCAGTCCGATCGACAACATTTACATCCCACAGGATACACTCCCTAGCAACGCTGAAAGGTTGCAATATTTGTGCACAGCCCGTGACACCGCGCGACGTATCATCCGCCCTGCACAAAACAGGCAAAAAAATCACGTATGATAGGACCCACAAACACCAGGAATACAAACCCGGACAGCTCATTATGATCTGGTCGCCCACTCGCATAAAAAATCGTGTCAGAATTCCTCATCCCGAAATGGACAGGACGGTTCAGTATCCAGAGGAAGATTTCGGACCTAAACTACCTCGTCAACATTCGGTATAACCATAAAATTATTAAGGACACGGATCATGTACGGCGTATGAAACCCTACCATTCCCGGGAAACCACCCCCACACCTCGACCTTCCGTGGCTAAGAAACGAAAGCGTTAGGTCACCAGCATAAGGCGTTCAAGTATATTTATGCCACACAAATATCAAACCCAGGACCGTACGAGTCGAACAAGCGCCCTACGCGCTATGGAATCTAGTAGCCATGCTCACGACTATCGGTCACCGACAGTTCCCCACAGTACATAGACACAAGTCCTAGTTATAAGATTGCATGTTTAGATATGACCAATATAATAATGTGCACCATGTTATATTTATTATGTCTCACATCTTTCTATGATAATGAATTCTGTTCGCAAACACTAGTTTAAGAAAGGTCGGAACAATGTAACACATGTCTCCATAGCAGCTGACAACATAGGTCAATCACACGCCACCGGACATACTTTGCCAGCACAGCACATTGAGTCAGCAAGTAACACATCCATAGCGACAGACAGGCCAGGCGCGACACGTGCCAACGACCATGCTTGCATAGCCAGGCGTGCTCTAGTACATTCACATGAAGGCCACGCGTAAGAACGCGACAAAACTTACTTATAGTTAGTGCCTACACATACCATACTAATCACATTTTAGTTAGAAGAGGAGCATGAACAACGAAAATTTTTTCACACAGTCCAGGTCCTTTCGTTGACCGACGATAGATTCAATCCCTTACAGTAGGATACAGGGCATACGAATCTTTCCACACGATACCTATATACTTATGACATTACAGAAATCAGAATGGTCTATACACCCGCGAGTTGACCGATTGAAGATTACATTTCCTTAGAATCACGATTACTAACACACTACTGTATCACCACAGATACTTCTTCGTTTATGGCGATAGGTATACAATAGAGTTATTACAAGAGAGGGTAGGATGCATACACATTCTATCCACACAAGCCCACGGGTTCACAATTCGCGAAAGCCACATCCATCTTAGAAGAGATCGTGACTTTCTTTGAAAGCACTTTCGCTCATTACCATAATATTTTGATAAGATTTATACCATGCACCGGCTTTACATAAGTTACCATACGCGGTTTACAATTCATTGCCTGGACACCGCAACCGCACAGGTTAGCTGCCTTACACACACACAGTGGCCTAATATCTACAATAACACAGGTTAGCGGCCATCCGCACTTGCAAAAATGTATTCATACAATAACACAGGTTAGCGGCCATCCGCAATTGCAAAGAGATCTTAATACAATAACACAGGTTAGAGGCCTCCCGCACGTGCAGAGAGATATTCATACAATAACACAGGTTAGCGGCCTTCCGCAAATGCACAGAGATATTCGTACAATAACACAGGTTAGCGGCCTTCCGCAACTGCAAAGATGTATTCGTAAAATAACACAGGTTAGCGGCCTTCCGCACAGGCCAAGGCGTATTAACACTAATGACATAGTGTAGCGACATTTGATTCAATTCCGCACACAATCTCACTATTACACAGGTTGGTTACTACCACTACGGCCATCAGAATTTGATAAAATTACACAGGTTATCATACCGTCCGAGCATCAGACTCTATAGGTTATCTGAACAAACAATTAGGAGACACTTGGAATAAGGACAACTTATACTTCCGTAGATTATATTTCCCATACACTGTAATCCAGGCTACCTTCTTTAATACATCTCAATCACTTCTCACACTCAATACTGCAAACTGCTCATAGAGAGTGATGCGCGCTCCATACACAATGCCGGAAGCGATGATTGCGCACACAGCATCTCGGCCTACGAGAAGCAGGGAAGCCAATAATAGGCGGCCACCTCCGGCGCTATTGCAGTTCTTATACACTCCATTTTATATACTTGTTTTTCTTTCCTCTCCTCACAGGAGATCTTTAACTTTTCTTGTAATTCAACGGTGGTATTAACCACACCATACCGTCACAGGGACAGACATGATAAACGGTTCTCCAACGAAGCGTAATCATACTTAGCCAACGAATTAGGGACTACATTTACGATTTAAATTCTATCATTCATCCTTAGTCTACGAGGCCAGGCCTTGTGATGCAAGATCCACTTGTGTGGGGCTATACCTCTTTACTGGCCGCTCAGGGCTCCATTTTTATCATCCCGATGCTGAATTATGAACTGTTGGTCATCGTCTGCCATGCGACGAAAGTATAGACAATAATCACTTAACGGAATAACTTAAGAAAGCCACAAGTCTACTATGGGACCACAAGTCCTTCTATAGATGCCCCTCGATACTTTACACCCATTAATCACACAAATTTGTAGCTACAATCATTAGTTGGCCAAATTTCACTTCGCATTTCTCTATTAAGCACTAATTCCAACCTATATACATATCACTCTATGTATATATGCGTTGCATTCTGGCTCATAAGTATTTTACAATCTTGTGGGGTTAAAGCACAGTAAATTTTTACATTAAAACAATCTTGCCCCCAAACGAGGTTTAGGATAAATATCCAGCCAGATATATATAGATTCAGGCAACAAGTACGTCTATGGCCCATAAGTATCCTATGTTTTGTGGAATAGTATCGTGTCACACGTTAAAGAGTCTTTTCCCAAACACAATGTAGGATAAATATTCACCATGGACGCAGAAAACGCCCAGTTTTTTAAATAGGATACGGTAAATGAAGGCCCAGTGATTTTATTCCTTCAGAACACTAAGTATGCACTTGGATACACGAACAACTCATACACATTAGGAATACATCCTGTGTACATCGACACATGGATTTACGGGCATACAAGTGACAGTTCTCACTTCTATCATGCAGGTTATCCTATAGCTTTAGCCCATTGTGCTAATATACGAACAGTACGGAAGCAGCGACATACAGTGCACGCCACGAAAGGAATTATTCCCCAATTAAATAACATTTTTTTCATTTTCCCGAAGTAAGTGGGATTAGACCACGGAAACATTCTTCCTACACACTGAACACAACATGTCACCCGCGCATAGAGACACGACGAGCTTCAACATGCCCTCAAATACATTTTCAGTACGCTACCAATACAATGCAGGCAATAGACCAAGCTTTACATAGTAATTGCACCATTTAAACACGAGATGATGACAGCATAGGCCTAATGATATTTCCCCCGAGAGAGAAATACTTTAATTTTTCATTATAATTACGCGCATTCATTCCCCCACACCCAAGTAATGTCATCAGCAGGCTATAGCGCATGACACATTCACGTACGCGTCCCATCAAGCGTGTACTTAGACCACACGTGCGCTTTGACATTTAAGTCACCGCATGTCCACAAACCCGCAATGTTTACACACACTCACAGCGCTCTTATCCAATCTATTTCGCGCGCGAGTCTCCAATCCCCCAGAGTGCGCGGTCACCAATTAGCGCCGCGTATTCAATTGCTACACGCCCACCGATAAGCGTTATCTCACGCTCCGCAATGACGTCTTATCTCAGCCGTCACTCCTCCTCGGTGACACCTAACCCGACCAGCCATTATATTTCCATAGGCCGTCCCGTCCCATCCACGCGCGAGATTCAAATGCCATCCCGCCTCCGACACATGTTTAATTCACCCAACACTGCATATAGGGTGAACCCAACCCTTATAATGGAACTCATCTCCTCACACACCCCTTACCTAACACGGTGAATGTCTTTGTCACTACAAAATGCCATTATTTTCCATGACACACACTGAGCGCCTACGTCCGCCATTCCCCTTATATTTTGACAATTTTACAGACAATACTTAATCTTTCCTACACCATTATACAGAACACGCCTTCCGCTATAGGAAAACACGTGCGTTCCCCCATCCACGTCCTTAGATGTACATCCTCGTCAGTTGTTAGTTTTCTTTCAAAGCACACCTAATTTTATAATACCGATTTAGTACGGGCAGGATCGAGCAGGATCGGTCGATACAATCGTCCAGCCATATGCCCCGACACAATCCCCTTACTCCCCCACCAATGATTGGCCCACACACTTACATTTTTGGGAAGTCTTTTTCTCATTGCAACAGGGATCGCATTTATATTCACCCCCCAAATTAAGGTGATTAAACATGCTTTTATTCCCTCCACACATCCACATAGCGACGGATAATAATTTTAAACACCGTCTACCCCCCCCCCCTTTCCTCCATGGTGAATTTAGCCCACGGGGAGCGATACTCAATCGAGCCCGCAGATACGACATTTTAGATTCCTTATACATAGATGTTACGATTTGTTAAGACCAACCCGGCACACAGAGGTGTAGCATACAATCCCCCATAACTGTCTTTCAATACACAGTGACAATCGGCAGTGCCGATAACGGAAGGACACCCCCGAGAGCGAATGTTCACACTAAACACACTATATTTTATATCGAAATTGGTTACATATAGGTACAGCCCGCCTTTACATTACTCATTGTTATAGTTTGACAGGACGCTGACAGCAGCATGCCACTCGCAGGTTATAACGATCAATTCTTAATTCCCTATACCATTCCCCGTTAATAATCATCAGTATTTATAGCATAAGGGAATTACTTAGTTATTAATAACAAACTGAACAGTTTTAGTATATAACTTTTAGTAAATAAGCACAGGTGGTTTCTTATACACCACCGACAGCAGAGATAGACGTGATCGAACGTTGACACCAGGTCAACGTTCAACCCCCCTTTTTTAACACATAGAACACACTGATACATATTACACATTTTCCCCATTACCCAGTTCATGCAAGGCACTTGGTATTAATGCATTACCAAAGGTGTGCACCAAGCTAAATCGCTCTTAGCTAAGTGTTAAGATGGAACACTGCGGAAATAAAAGCCAACAGTGGGTTATAGAATACATTCCCCTGCTAACAATGGTGATATCAATATATTTATTTACATTTTTCACCCGCATGTAATGTTTTTTTCCTGCATGAAGATAACTAACACCCCTCCAGTAAGATGTTCCTCACCATCTAACTACTTCCTACGTCCTACTAGCACCACATGCACCCTCCAATTCTAGCCATCCTATTGCCCTGAAATAACTATTTATAACATGTCAACATACCTTATAACATGGAAGATACCTTCCTTATGAAATAAATGAAATGCACTGCATTGGCTGGGAGTCCGCTTGCTAGACGCAACGTTTGCGTACTGTGCCACCCCCCCCCCCCCCCCCACCCCCTGACCCTTGTAACAATAGCACACATTGGTCCCCACACAAACATAGCTCACGATACACTGTACCCATTTGGTACACGCACCTGGTCAAGGTTGTGAGAGTGACAACATATTTTTTTTGCACATTGGTAGATGGATAAAGTTGCCATCGACGGAGGGACAACATAGCCCATGACCTGACATAACATGACTTAGACTTTGACGTACGACGGAAGGTCATAGCGGTGACGAGTTAGGGTGGGCAAGCGCCCGCGCTCGATGATGTACCTAGCCTGTCTCCCGAAGCGCGGGGCCCGTTATACCCATTTTAAGCCCTAAAGTCGTCTAAGCTATACCTGCGGGTGGAGGCTTGATCGTTTCGATGGGGACAGTGACCAACTCCCCATCGGGCAGGATAGATCCTCCTTCCCAAGACGACCCCCTTTTACTTGACGTTAATTAGTCGGTAAGGTTAAGTAACAGCTTCATAGCGGAAGCAAACCTGTTCACGAACACAGGTAAATAGCGCATAAGAATAAAGAAAAACGACGAGTAATATAATGAAATAATGTAATAATGAAATGAAATATTGAAATAATGAAATAATGAAATAATGAAATGAGATAATGAAATAATGAAATGAGATAATGAAATAATAATATGCATATGATCTCCCGGGCCGAGGTATGTGGCACCGATGTTCTCCTCTGTCCATGCCCCGGAGAGTATCACATACAATTTGCAATTTACGGCACACCTTAGTATATAAGAACACGTAATAGCTTCATAGCGGAAGCAAGTCCAGTACACACACAGGTGGATAACTAATAACGAATAAAGAAACACGAAAACATATGAAATAATGAATAAAGAATAAAGAAACACAAAGGTATATGAAATCATGAATAAGAATAAAGAAGTACGATGACATATGAAATAATGAATAAGAATAAAGAAGCACGAAGACATATGAAATAATGAATAAGAATAAAGAAACACGAAAACATATGAAATAATGATTAAGGAATAAAGAAACACGAAGGTATATGAAATCATGAATAAAGAATAAAGAAACACGAAGACGTCTCAAATAATGCATAAAGAAGAACGAAACACGAAGATAGAGGTGTAATGAATAAAGAATGAAGAAACACAAAGAGAGTATGATCACCGTTGGTTACTTTGGTCGTGCCCCAGGGAGGGGAACATATTGATATTGCCTGGACGGCAATATATAATTTGCCGACTGCGGTCTTACGCAGATGCGTAAGCCCGAATAGAACGGTCCATACCGTTCACGTGTGTGTGCTTCACTTACAGCTACAACATCCTAAATGGGACACCCATTTCCCATACAGGGTGCTCGATAGTTATGGTTCTTTATTTATGTATGCAGGGAGAGTCACGCCACAATGGGTGCTCTCCAGGTTTTTCATATACGAATATGGTCCGTATTTTAATGTGAATAAATAATGAATGTTGTTTTCTTATACCCTCCAGGCCTAGGTCCAGAACCAACAACCGCCCAGACGATAACAAGGGGTGAACACCCTCTCCACACATAACAAAAAAGCAATGTTTTCTTTTCTTTCCCACAGGTGGCGTCATTGTATATAGCCCTTTGTAAATATTTTGCCCACGCCCAAACACGTCTCCCTCCCCTACTCAAATTCACTATTTCCCCTCTACACACGTTTACATACACTTTCTTTACAGCAGCTCAATCCGCACCACGGGGGAGATATGCCTGTGGGATATACTCCACCGCAGGTCGGATCTCCATTGTACATTGTTACGCCTATACATGAGAGGCGCAATCCGGCGGAGAGGGTTGTACTCCACTAATGTAAGAGTCAACCTTCCCCGTCAAGATGGAACGTCTTCCCACAGGAGGCGATCCATGCATATAGATAGAATTTATGATTTTTGGCCATAATATAATATAGTTAGGTTTTAGCGCTAATAAGGTAGGGAAATCTAGACGTAAGTAGAAAATGTGCACATGTACGGTATTCCATTGTTAGATGTAAGGTGGATGCTACGGCATTGTTACGAAGCAGAGAGAGAGAGAGAGTATGAGAAAGAGAGAATGAGACAAAGAGAACCAGAGTAAATGTTTATTTATTTGTTTTTGTTGTTTTTTGGTATTTTTTGATAATTATAGAGCGCCATGTATTTTTTTCCTTTTTTTCCTTTCAATCATTCTAAATTCCCAGTTGTATGGGTGCTTCCTTTTCCCCCCGCACAATAAAACCATTTTTTCTTCCCCCTTTACGAAAACACCGAGGCACTCATTTTTCTTTACCCCTATTCTTTCTCCTCTTTTCATTCATTTGTTTATATATGTTTTATCGCCACTCAAGGGCACTTTTTCAGCACATATGGGTACATCGACAAAGGGTAAGCTAGGCCCTGCAGCTTTTTTTTCCCGTGAGCTGGTCCATAATAATACTTGTGTTCCTCATATATAATAATGATGCTAATGATTAATACTACTCATGTACAGATTAAGGATAATGATGTTTACTGAAGACAATGAGTCAAAATAATTGTATTAATGACTGATGTTCCCATTTAATGATATTGATGTTCGCCAGGTTTATTTTTGCCCTATGGATTATACAGATATATGTAATTTTTTTATATTATTTTTGTTCACTAATTGTTTGATGATAATAACGACTATGTAACAATATTGTCCCCCCCCCCTCACACATCAACACATAAACTTGCTCGCTAGGCACGAACCTAACGCTGACGCTAACGTCTCTACAAGACACTATGCACTAGGCACTGAACGCTGGCATCCGCATACTCTTATATCACATAAAACACACTACTCCACTTCCAACATCTTCGTTTCTGTCACCCACCCCACACGGGGATCATCCCATACCCCCCAACGACGCCCCCACATTCTGGGCAACAACATATCATAAATCAAAAGAAGAGCAGAAGAAACAAGATGTCAAGAAAGAAGATGTTCCTATACCCCTCTATGCTACAACAACTACCCCTACGGTCTAGTCTCGTCCCGTCATCGAGGTCGATGACTAGTTCCGGTGAAGGAGTTGTTGCATCCGAGGGATGCATTCCCATCCCTTAACTATAACTATATCAAAGTTCCAACGTTCACCACTAGGTATCATTGATATCTGGTGGCGAAAGTTGGAACTACTTGAAATTGAACGGAACTTGTAGCTCACCCTTTAGGGTATCCGCTGGAAGCAGCTACAGACTCAGGCGAGCCGAACATGTCCTCGGACACTCCCGGCACTAAAAGCCATACGATAAATAAATAAAACTATAACTATAAATTAACTACAAACCTATAACTATAAATTATACATCTAATTACACGCGGATGCCTGCGGCATACGTCGCATAAGCTCACACCAAGACCAGGCCTAGTGCATAGAGACGACCTCCGATGACCCAGGGCAAGCACCTCACTTCCTATAGAATCCGCAACTAATGCCAACTAATGCTAACTCGGCAGGCGGATTCTATAAAGCACTGAAGGAGAGGTGAGACGGGGTCAGTCTTTTACAAGTGCTTCAGGTGCTGAGACGCTGCTTGTAGCTGCCACATCCAGATAGGTGAGTGTCTAGTGAGCCTACACAAACTGTAACACCAACACGTAAAACATCCCCCTACTATTGTAAAGATCACGAGTATTTGCTCTGCACTATTTCCTTGTACTCCACTTCAGGAGTACAGGTTAAACAGTAGAATCCATAAGTCAACTGGTCTTTTAATTCATTTATTTAGTTAATTAATAAGATCCTACCCCTTAATTCATTTCCCAGTAGGATCCCAAATTAGTAATTAGTTAATTGTCTATTTGTTGCTGTAGTCAGCCACAGGCATCACCTTACATTGCATACGTGCGCGATACTCATTAGGAGCACGGCCAGTCAACTAACATCAGCAGGAATCCAGGCAGTCGCGTAGCCGCTCCTGCCATCACCAAGTAAATTATCCCTGGTAGCCATCCCTTAGGACCACCCCCGCAGCTTATACAATTGGGTGTTAGCCTTTTGAGCTGCATTCACGCCCGAACCCTTCCAACCTACATCTTTTTACACCAGAGTCCCGAGCAGCCTTCAGCTACTCTCCTTTCGTCCCCCTTTCAATACACTTTGTAGAGGCTACCCTCTGAGGTACCCTACAATATTCTCCCTGAATTCCTAATAAACTGTGGTAAGAACACCTGCCTGTGGCTAAGCAGGTTCTATACTAACATTCTTCCAACAAACAAAAGTTATTGTAATTTTGAAACCCGGAAAACCTGCCGATAAACCTGATAGTTATTGACCCATTGCATTATTGAGTGTTTGCTACAAGCTTTTTGGAAAGACTTCTCCTTAACAGAATTACTCTCACTCTGCTTGAGCACATCCCTATTGAACAGGCTGGCTTTCTGCCACAACGTACCTGTACTGACCAGGTACTGTTCCTAACTACTTACTTACATTGAGGCAGAATTTCAGCTTCGCCTTAAGAAGTCTGTGGCATTTATTGACTTAAAGGCTGCATACGATACTGTCTGGAGAAAGGGACTTATACAGTATATAAATTTCTACGCGTGATTCCCTGTCAAACTGTAGCTCGGCTCATTAACAACATGTTGAGCGACAGAATGTTTCGGGTTATAATGGCTGATTCAATAAGCAGAACGAAGAAGTAATGTAATGGTCTTCCTCTAGGATCGGTGCTTGCCCCACTCCTATTCAGTTTGTATATTGCTGACATGCCGATGACAAGGTCCAGAAAACTTTGTTATGCGGATGACTGGGCAATGGCTACAAGGAACTACAACTTTAAAGCCAATAAAGATATTCTCATTGAAGATCTCTCTAAACTTAGAAATTTCTTTTGTAGTTTGACCAGAACAGAAGTTTCCTCTTTTCATCGTCACAATCGTGAGGCAAAAAGAGTTATCAATGTTTATTTTGGGAATACACTGTTAAAGTATAACAGGTTTCCAAAGTACTTGGGAGTTATTCTAGATCTAGATAGAACACTCTCCTTCAAGCATCATCTGACATGCAATGCTCCCAAACTAAACACCTGGAATAACATCCTCCGCAAGCTATGTGGCACAACTTGGGGATCAAATTCCACTAACTTTCGGTGTTCGACTATTGGTCTAGTATGTTCTGCTGCTGAGAATTGTGCCCCTGTTTGTTTAAAGAAAATTGATGTGCAACTCAATAATACCATGAGAATAATCTCAGGCACTATAAAGTCAACTCCAACTGAATGGCTTCCTGTGTCCAGTCACATTGCTCCTTCACGAATTCGCAGACATCATGCTTTGGAAAGGGAATATCAAGGGCTATCAATTAACCAACTATTGCCTATTCATTCTGATATTGCTGATATACAGCTTAAGTGGCTCAAATCGAGGAGCCCACCATTACATACTGTACCCGTCTGATCTGAGGAAATACAGGATCGTCTTCAAAACTAGCTCAGTTTCAGGGGTATACCGTCCATTCCCACCGTCTGACCCATGTATTTAGAATGTGAACAACAAGGGAGTACAAGCTATAAAAAATTATAACACGGTCTATTATAATTACTGCTTTAATTCAATAAAAAGCCTCTAAACCCAAATTACAACAAAACATAAACAGTGGCGAAAATAATACCACAAATCCAATAAACAATGACCCTAATATTTGTCATACACATCTTGCTTTACGATCCTTGGATTTCTTCACAATCCATTTCATAACATTTCTTATTGCTTTATTTAACATTTAAATATCTACCCTTCTAACACTGGGTATTCTTAAATCATTCTTCGCTGAATCTCCGCCTTGTCGGGCTTCGATCTCAGGACATTTACGTTATGTAAACAATACCTCCATTTGGCTATATATTTTAGGTTCAATGCCTTTCTAATTTATTTCAATCAATATCTTTGTTTCTCCACACATTTTAAACACAAATTATCCCTCAATCATATCTATTTACATATTTCACCTTGAGTACCATTTTTAATTGTAACCATCGTGCATCTTAGGAATTTCACTTTATGGAACCCGCATTCCGTGGAGTCCAATTCTCATGATTTTTCTTAACCCGTTTCAATTCTTTAAAGCAAGGAACCAATGTTTACATTTCACTATAATGCATTTTATTATTATTATTTTTATTATTATTGTGCGGGAGGACTTCTCCGCGCCCAATAATAATCTTTAGCAGGAATATTCTTCTGCCTCTTATTGTTTCATTCATATAAGGTTAAATGATCTGACTTTTATTTTACTCAAAATTTCATTCAGTGACATATTTACTATTCCAACCGGCACTCCCCGTGACCTAATAATTCACGCTCCCCTCCTGTCTCAAGATGAGGTGAACGACCTTGGCCTATCATAACAAACGAGCAGCCTCGCTGTCTGGCGTCTGACCTTGTCCCCTACATTCACAGACCATATGTTTTCAACTTTTCTCTGACGGCCACATTATAACATTGAATATGCAAGTCATTCATTTCCTATTCTCTTTATTACTGACTGCTTTCAGTCTAATTTGCATATTTATGTTTACACGTGTGTGGTTCGGAGGAACGTTCTCTGCTGTCAGGACTTTTAACATTTGCGTATTTTTAGCCGCATCGGCTCCAATTATTGCTGCGGTGGGAATTCAAAAATATAACAATCCGATCCAGGCGCGCAATGCCCTGTCCGGTCGATTTGCTAGACTAACGCGAGATTAGAACTATTTCACCATAATCCAGTTATTTGCATACACAATCATCCACCCAGACTCACCCATATATTCCATCACGTGCACCCTGGATATGTGAGAATCATCAACACAATTTCAGTAGTGAGAAGTACCGTCGCTCTGATACAATAATAATGGCTTATAAGACCCGCCCCGGTTCTATTCGACGATTTCCTGACAGTCTTAACGATTCGTCCTACTTACACGAAAACATCATTCCTTTATAGTACATGAGCTTACATTTAATTCGGCCAATTTTTGGCAACAATATATATTTTCAACTTGGATCTTCAATTATTTCCCCATTTCTGTTCGGTATCCTGGCTAGAATAGCGAACCTACTTGTATTATTCATTTCTGCCGTTTATTCTCATTACTTTATTTACGGTGGTCCGTTCTTATTCACTTTACTTTTCGCTACTCGGTCCTATATCTTCATGACTTTCCATCAAAGATCATGAGATTCTAATTTTGTTCTAACACTAGCGATACTTGTGTCTCAAGCTAACGTGTTGCGACTTCACTGGACCTAACTTTGAACTTGTGTAGCGTACTATTCATCTGGACTCACTACTTTATGTTCGTAGAGTTCTTCTTGTTTCTACGACAGTATTGTATTTGCAGGGGTTCTAATACCTCAACCTCCACATTCCTCCACACAAGATGGTGACCATGTGATATCCCCCGAACGAATTATTGTAGGAAGCCGTGTCAGGTGTCAAATTACTCGGGGTGACGCCCCCCTTTCGAATGTATTATTTATTATTCCAAATTTTGACAAAGGGCTGAACTACACATTTTGAAAATTTTGATTTTATTGACTTTCTTAATTTTATATAATATTTAACGTGTTATTAATATAATTTTTTTACCATTTATTTTATTTATAATTTTGTTAAAAAGGCTTAAGTGCAAAACTCGGTGGATGGATGCTCTTTAGCGCTGGGGCTAATGCATGCACTGAAGTATATAGGGGGCACACACAATTATCCCATGCTGATATTATGGAGGGTGGGGTGAAGCTAGCGTTGGGGCTCATGCACACACCCAAGTACATAGGGCACATGAAATTCTCCCATACTGTTCTTGTGGAGGTTGAGGTAAGCCTATGATGCGTGATTTGAAACTAGCACACTCTGGCAGTGTATTAGTCTTGCGCATAGAGTTCGCGGCTGGGAGCGATCAGTTTAGTTCGCAGCTCCTTTGCGAACTAGTTCGCTCTTTTAGTTCGTTAGTTCCCATCTCGAAGACAGATCGTTCGCTCGCCTTGCTACTACCACTGCACGCGCTCCTTGTTTATTATAGCAGTCTGTCACCACTCATTACTCGTCACCAGTGATTGCTCATTCACATTGCTCTCGTTTCAAGCAATACTGTAACAGTTACTATGGTCGCTGCACGTGCAGTTCGTGTATTAGATATTGGCATGTTGCGTGTGTAGTAATGTGTTTTACATTTTGATATTCGAAGATAAAAAAAATACAAAAATATGAGTACTGAAACATAAGTGAAATTCCTTATTCCTTCCTTATTTCCTTTTATTCCTTGTAGGAACATAGGGTAGCTACAAACTTCTTCCATCTCACTCTATTGTTGGCCATCCTTTTAATTAGGGCCCATGTCTTTCCTTCTGAGACAATTTCACTTTCTATTGTTTATAAAGCCAAAAGTCGTATTTTTTTATCATTAGTGAAATACCGGTAACGTACCTAAAAGAATAACAGCATGGACGATGTGTTCGTAGAAGCCTACACTTATTATTCTCTTTATTTTCTTTCTCGCGTGGGGCCGATAACCTAGATGTTAGGCCCCTTAAATCAACAATTATCATCATCATTTTTCGCGTATATCGGCGCGTCAACATCCGATTCCATTTCCTACTTGTCACTAGGTGATGATAAGACGTAACCCACCCCCCGCAATTTTCGTTTCATTTCTTACTTGCTTCGTGATATTCATTATTTGCCTGCTCTGAAACCGTTGAGTACATGAATGGCATGAATGGGAGGAATAGGTTTTTTAGTTCAGAGTGTTTGTCCATAGAAGTTCGCTTTTCTTTGTGAATCATCGTAATAATGTTCATTTCTTAAAAACAGGTAAAAGTAGTTGTATCACCATGTATCAAGAAAAATAAATATCAACCAGTTCATTGTGAGGTTTGAAGCCATTTTTCAGTGTTGCCTAAGTAAACAAAAGTTTGGTGCTTTTCAGTCGGTCAACACGAATGTACCCAAACAGAGCTGGGTTATGCCTCAATCCTGAAATACATTCATAAAATACATGTATGTATTTATTGATCTCATGTAATTTATTTCAGGATTGGGGCATAACCCAGCTATGTTTGGGTACATTCGTGTTGACCGACTGAAAAGCACCAAGCTTTTATTAACCAGATCATTAAAATGGTAATAATAATTCAGTTCGCCGATTTTCTAAATAATTTGGCTTATTTTCAAATAATCCAAAATGACTAAGTTAAATAAAACTGTGGAATTATCCCCACATCTAAATCAGTTAACTATCAGGAACTTCAATTTATGAACCGCCACTGTATTACATTCCAAATATAAGGTAGTTACTACCTATTAGCGTGTTAGCACTATAGAGCGTCTCAACCTTAAAAGACAGTATGGAATTAAATGTAGTAGTTGCCTCTCACTCGCACTCCTATGTCCTGCAATTAGCTTCGTCCTCTACCACCCCGGCGATGTTGCCATTTCCCAATAATTGAAAGTGACAAATCTAAGAAACTGTTTGCGTGGTCTTATAGAGAATTTTCCGCTCTTTATGATGATGTAAAAATAAAAGCCATAAATAATTAACACATGGCCCAATTTTCACAATTACGATATTTTAGCGCGAATCTATATTTTTGCAGATATAAAACTTATCACGCCATAGATAATGAACTAATGATCGCAACAAATCAAGAATTTATTTTTAGATTGCCTGATGTTGGTAGAAGATACTCTATTTCTCAGGGCAGTAATTATTTTCATAGTAAGAAAGTTATGATTTTTTTCTTAAATGTTACTTGAAAAATCTGAGATGGTATCACAGGAAAGTCACGTAGCGACAAACTTTTTTGCTATTGATTTTACGTTGGTGACTAAGCGAGAAGAAATGTTCATTAATATGTGAAAAAGTTTTTAAAACAAACCCGAGCTGCGTAAGTTTGTTTACCCAGGCGCCAGTATCTCCCCGACTGATAGTGTGAAGTTAAACTGTGAAATGAAGTGGTCCTTGAGTTATTTATAAATTGTCCTCCTCGTTGCGTACCGTAGTGGCTAGCATTCCTGGCTGTCACCGTGGAGGCCCAGGTTTGAAACCCGGCTCCGCCAAGAAATGTAATTCTGGTCTGAGGGCTGGAACGGGGTGTACTCAACTTCATGAGACAAAACTGAGAAGAGGCGGGTTCGATTCCTACCTCAGTCACCTTCTAAGTGGTTTCCGTGGTTTGCCTTTGTTCATCCCTGGAATAACATATTATAATATTATCATATTCATGAATAATTGAAAAATATAAATTGTTATAATGTGTGCATTAAACTCGCGCTCTGAGGTCCGGCGTATCATATCTAAATAGTGTAGCGTTGTTCGCTGCAAGGTATGAGCTACAGTTATGTACAACAAACAAATATTTTGGAAATTGCCCGAGTTTTGCGTAAAAGCACGCCTGTATACGAGTTATATTACATCATCTGCCCGCCCTCGCAGAACTTTGTATATGCAGCAGATCTGGCATCAGCGCGCCCCATTTAATGCGTACTGTCTTTTAAGGTAGAGACGCACTATAGTAGTGGTTATACTGTTATTATTATAAACCAACATTGAACATTCGCCGCGCCAAAACTTGCCAATCTTGGCACTAACAATAGATACACTCAATCAACTGAACTGACTCAAAGAAAGAAAGCGCATGTGATTGTGCAATGAGTGATGACGTGACGAGCTGACGAACTACGGCGGACCCGCGTTCTCGCGCTGTTACAAGTCGGTCAGCGGAAAAAGAGCGAACGAACTAACAAGCGAGGGATCTGGGAACTAGTTCGGTAGTTCGTCTGTGGGACCCGCTCTTCCGAACTAGTTCGTTCGCGAACTACACAAGACTACAGTGTATGTCGTCACGCGATGCAGGTGCTACAACCGGATGCAAGGTCAGCGTTACGATAAGGAAGTGTGTGTAACATGAGTCTTGCCAGCGGAAAAAAGAACTTGCCACCGGATGCAAGGTTTAGTGTTACAAAATAGCAAGTGTGTGAAACATTATTTTTTGCAGACGTTTGATGTCAGCAAATCATGAACTTACCACCGGATGTAAGGTGCTGCGTTATAAAATAGCAAGTGTGCAAAACATAATTCTTGCAGATGTATGATGTCACGAGATGCAGGTGTTTATTTTCGACCATGAGAAATGTTACATTGATAGACAATCTGCTTCCACTTGAAAGGAGAAGAGAGAGAACAAAGAAAGCTGATGGATAGGCCCCAGATTTGAACCTCGATCCCCACGGGCCCGAGTCGCACACGCAGACTCGGAGCCAGAGTGATATGACATTCAACGTTTGATTTGGATGCTTTAGTGTGCGTAAGAGAGCACGGGCCTGACCGCTCGAGCTGAGCCGACACCACGGCCAACGAAAAATACTGGCCCTGGTGCGCTTTCGTGACGTCAGCAATGTAGTGCTCACGGCCAACGAGAAAGACAGGCCATGGCGCGTAAACCTAATCCTTTTGTGAAGTATGCAATGTAGTGCTTGATGGTGCTTGTACTTTTAAGTCGAGAGCAATTCATAAGCAGCAGAAATATTATATGTATATCAATCTTCTTAAAATGAACCCAGTTTAGATGTACCGTGTGTTTTCAAGCACGATAAATTATACGTATAGGTTTACAAAACTACGCCAGCTATAGATAACCTATTTTCATGTTGAAGTTACTCGTAACAAAAATCCACGCGAACTAGGACTCAAGGGTTTGTTGTGTCTTTTGTAGCTGCAACGACTACAGTAAGTTGAGTTGTAGATCCTGTGACCTTCGTTGTGAGTAACTTATGTGGTCATGAGCAGTGACATGAGTTTAATCAAAGAAACTTGCAGTTAGAGTTTTACTTAGTTATTGTTGTTTTAAGGGGCGGATCAGAAATTAATACGTTTATAGAAGAGATCTGTGGAATACACTCGCCACCGACTAACGACTCATATCAATACCTTCTATGAAGACAAGTGGTAAATGAATACCAGCATTTATACAGATTCAATGATGAAGACAAGATGACAACCACACCGGCAGTAAGACGAAGACCATAGAATATTATGTTGGTGAATATCTTTCTATTACAAAAACGTTTGATACATTTATGTATATCGTTCAACTATAAGAGATATACATGCATACATTGTCCGACACTATTCAAAGCTTTTCATAACCTTTCTGAACGCTTTGTAACCGTCAAGTAATTCCACATGATTAACAAGCAACCGCCAGGGAGAGATAACATACTCCTGAAATGTATTACCTTATGATCAACTATAACGATTAAAGATAAGTGGTCTACTGGTTCTACTTAGAGTAACGAATAAATAAATAAATTGTGTCTAAGTATTGAACTTCATAACATTGATCAGTGTAAGAATTCAGTTGTAATTACCGTGTATGTTTTGCCAGAAACCATGGTTGTGTTGGGTCAATGCTTTTTACAGCGTGTTTTCTGATATGATATGGGTTAAGTATTCTGTGATTTCAGCATCTTGTAGACAATACTGTTTATCTTCCCGTCATACATAACCCTACCGGAAGTGGTGCAACAGCACTACATTGCTGACGTCACGAAAGCGCACCAGGGCCAGTATTTCTCGTTGGCCGCGTACAGTGCTGTTGCACCACTTCCGGTAGGGTTATGTATAACGGGAACATCATTGAACTGTCTGTACTACTGGAACAACTCCTCCCATGGTAATAACCCTCGCTGAAAACTGTTTCCTGGTCATCGCCTCCTTGACGTGCACTACCAGGCGTAACTAGTCGCACCAAAAACCGCACTTTGCTCCCATACTGTCGGCATTCCAGTATTACCCATAGTTCAATGGGGAACATAAACCGTATTGTCTACAAGATGCTGAAATCACAAAATACTTAACCCATATCAAATCAGAAAAACGCTGTAAAAAGCATTGACCCAACACAACCATGGCTTCTGGCAAAACATACCGGTACATGGTAATTACAACTCAAGTCTTACACTGATCGATCTTATGAAGTCCAATACTTAGCCACAATTTACTTATGTATTCATTACACTAAGTAGAACCAGTAGATCACTTATCTTTAATCGTTGTAGTTGATCACAAGGTAATACTTTTCAGCCGTATGTTATCTTTCCCTGGGGGTTGCTTCTTAATTATGTGGAATTACTTGACGGTTAAAGAGCGTTCAGGAAGGTTATGAAAAGCTATGAATAGTGCCGGACAATGTATGCATGTATAACTCTTATAGTTGAATGATATGCATAAATGCAGGGGCGGTTCCTGAGGTGGTGCCCGTGTGCCATGGCACCACCAATGTAATGAAGAGAGAATATGTGACTTTTCCCTCTCAAGAACAGTTTATATTACATTGCCATTTTGAGGAAATTGTATGCATATTCTGCATTTATTTGAACGAGCGTCAAACTGACATGCGTTCTGGTGGCGCTTTATTGAATTACTGAGCCAGAGCCAACCGGCACTACCTACGAATATCAGACCGCATCAGACACTGTACTGCAATAAGGACTAGTTTGGCTTGAGTTTGTTTGTGGTGTGTTGAGACGCATATTACCCTGAGGTAGAGCCAACGGCCCCGTGACGCGGAGCTTCAATTCTATCCACGAGATAGCAGCACGTCACAGGTTCAAGCGCACATTACATACACGTTAGAACTGCTGAACTGCTTTATCTTTCAACCACTAGAGTACAGCATATGGCAACACACCTCCAGTGATACCAGCTTGACGATATTTCACTGTGTCTAGACTATTAAATAAATTCAAACCACAAAATAGTTTTAGTTCTTTATTGTTTGACATTTAGCAACTTTTTCAGGCTCATATTGATGACGGGGATTATTTGTTCTCTCTTTGTAATGTAAAAATTCGGAATTTTTCAACGAGTTTTACTGTGTTTCGTTAATTTAATTTGGTGGCACAGTTTCACGTCCCAAGCGTAAACACAAATTCTCAAGTTTGACTGCAAATGTGTATGAATAGTGTCCGTCGTTAAATAGCTTTTGTGTTCATTTATATTAGATGCAGGGGTTATCCTTTCCAATCAATCCGTATGTACGATAAGTAAGGTTGTCTTAGAGGTAGGTCATCGTGTTCATTTCATCTCACCTATTTATTTAGAGACAGCAACTGAAATTGCGACAAAGAGGCTGTGCGCGCGTGTGTGTTAGCAATAGCCATGCTTATTTATTCCTATATAGACATGTTACTTAAACTTGCATAGCATTGTGTATCATGCGGCATTGACCATATAAACACCGTTTTAATCTAAGTGTGCTTTTTGAATCGATATATGCAAGCTAGGTCCCTTAATAAAATTTGATTTGTTTCATGTTTGAAGATCGCATAGCTCGAGCGCGAATACGAATCCGTAGAAATCTCAATGGGCTCTGTGTCACCTTTCGGAAGTGTAACAGTGAATAAAATAAGCGAGTTTATACAATCTCCATTTAGCAATAGGACCCTCACTGAAAAAATAGACATAAAAACTGGGTAGGCCACTTCCTAATTTAAATCTCCAGCAACGGTCAAAAAATCGATGCCACAAATTCAATCCGGAAATTTATAGCAAAAACAAATGGATTTGTGGTTCCGAAGAAGACAATGCATTCTTCTGTCTTCCTTGTGTGTTGTTCGGCGGTGATGGGAGTTGGAGTAAGACAGGTATTAGGGATATAGGACACATATGGTCTAAAATTAAAGTCCATGAATCATCAAAGCGACATATGGATAATGTTTTAAGCCTCTCATTTCTGGGCAAAACGAACATTCAAAGCAGGTTGGATAGTCAGTACAGACAAACTATTATCACTCACAACAAACAAGTAGATAAGAATAGGTATGTCTTAAATTTAATTATAAACTGTATCCGCTTTTGTGGTGCCTTGGAATTAGCCCTTAGAGGGCATGATGAAACAGAAACATTCGAAAACAAAGGCGTATTTCGCGAATTGATTCAGTTTAGTGCTGAATTGGATAAGGACTTGAAAGTTCATCTCAGCCAGTCGCCTGTGTTTAAAGGCATCTCCAAGACTATTCAAAACGAACTGCTCGAATGCATGCTCCAGGTGTATCACGACGAAGTGTCCAAAGAAATAAAAAAGGCTGACAATATAGCAATAATCGCTGATGAAACAACTGATGTGTCTTGCAATTATCAATTGGTTATTGTGTTGCGCTACGTTGTTGAAGGAAGAACAGTAGAAAGATTTTGGAACTTTATTAATCCCGAAGGCCAAAATGCTCATGTCATCGCAGACAGCATTTTAAGTGAAATCGACCCCTTAGTGGGTGATCAACCCACTAAATTGATTGCCCAAAGTTATGACGGAGCATCCGTTATGAGTGATGGATTAAATGGTGTGTAAAAGTTAATCAAGGATAAGTACCCTAATGCAAATATTATTCATTGCTATGCGCAACAACTTAATCTCATAATGTCCACAGCAGCCTCCGTTAATCGACAGGCTCGCATCTTTTTCGCTCATCTCACACGAATTTGTTCATTTTTTCGCATTCGCCACAAAGATCGAAAGTGTTGCGCGAGATCATAGAGAAAAGTTTGCCTCGAGTATCACTCACACGATGGAATTACCATTCGCGTGCTGTGAAAGATATTTATGAAAATAGGGAACACCTCGTCAAAGTTATGGAATCCATCGAAAGCAATGGGTCCATTAAGTTACCTTCCACCATTGAAAAAGCTGGAGCATACAAGCAAAGTCTTAATGACAAGAAATTCATTTTCTGGCTAACATTTTTCAATAAGATAATGCCTCATGTTGACATAATTTTTAATCAGCTGCAAAAGAGAATTATTGACCCAATTAAAGTGAAACAAGACATTCAGCATTTTGTAGGCATCATACAGGCAATCAGGGGCAATATTGATGAAATAATGAATGAGACTTTTATCGAAAGAGGCGAATCCTTACCTTCTAAAAGACCCCGGATTGATGAGGACTGTAGAAAAAGGGACGCTCTGGAAGTATGTGATGCTATCCTTTCAGATAAAAAATTCGCTTTCAGTTCACTGGACTCCTCACAGCTACCAACCTATTCGCAGTTCAATATTTTGACAATTATATCAAAAGCTTCCCAGACCTGTACCTTGACGAAATGACGAGCGTATATACATTTCTTGATAAAAGAAAGTTGAAGGGTGAGCTGCAAGTATTCTATGCTAGGCCTGAATTGAGAGCGGTCTCTGGTGCCGTCCCATTTCTGTCGTTGATTCTGGAAGATGAGCTATGTGATACTTTTGAAGAGACAATCAAAATCTTGAAGTTGCTGATCACAATGCCTCTCTCAACATCGGAAGCGGAGCGGTGTTTCTCAATGCTCAAACGGATAAAGACCTTTCTTCGGAACACAATGAAGGAAGAGAGATTAAGTGCCTTAGGAATGTTGTCGTGTGAGAAATCATTTGTGAACAAGATTGAGAACTTCAATTCAAAGGTGATAGACGTATTTGCCTACAAGAAAGAACGAAGAATGGACTTTCAGCACCGCTCTTATTAATTCAAATGAAGGTGTCGATCGAGGTTTTGGAACAAATATTTTTGGTGAGTAGGCCTAGCATATGTTGTTTTCTTCAAATTATTTTTCTGAGAGGTTTGTTCAATTATAATTCTTAAAAATGGTTTTTATTTAAAATGCATATCGATCAAAATATGTGTATGATATAATATTGTATGGCCTCGGTGCCAGGTGCAAGCTTTGTTTTTTGACACCCAAAGGGCAGCTTGCATGTCGAATTTTTGTTGTTCTTTGGAGGGCCATGGAAGTCAAGAAAGTTAGATATCTAAGCTCCTTGACACTATAGCACTTTCTAGTAGAGAAAGGAGGAACTTTTGTTTTGGCGAAAAATCCCGAGATTAAAATATTTGTAGTAGTTACGCAATTTCTCAATTCACTTCAGCTGACACTTCAATTAAAAACGTCTTCTACAATAGCACAGTTAAATAATGTTAAACATATAACTTATTGCATAAAATATGCACTACCGGTACCTGCAACTTTGAATGATTTTATTGCAAATTTTGTATTTGCTGGCACCACCAAGTGAAAAATCACCAGCCGCCACTGCATAAATGTATCAAACGTTTTTGTAATAGAAAGATATTCACGAACATAATATTCTATGGTCTTCATCTTACTGCCGATGTGATCATCTTGACTTCATCATTGGATCTGTATACATACATACATACATACATATTTATTGACGGCTTCCACCATTTTCTTTTATACAAGATAAAAGACATTAAGAGTAATACAAAGTACGGTACCCTACTATTACAATCAACTATATTCACACAGATTGTCTAATGAAGAGGAAAACAGATATTTTCTCAGGGGTCTTTGATCGGTATTGAACAAGTCTATGCTGACCCCATTTGAGATTCGCATCATTCTGTCAATGGGACTATATAGACCATAATTAGTTGGATGCCAGTTCGTTTGAAAGACATGATGCTTGCGCATCGAACGGGGTGGCACATAGATATTGATTTCATTTAGTAATTCTGGGCAGTTTATATGAGAGTTTACAATTTTGTACATATTAAGAATATAAAAATTATCACGACGGGATTTAAGAGTTGGCAGCTTCAATTGCATCATTACTTCAGTGTAGTTATGATTCACTATTGGGTGTAGAAAACGATACGCATTAATTCGTAGGAATTTGTGTTGTACTTTCTCTATAAACTCTCAATTTGTGTTTTATTGAAAGGGCTCCAAATCGGTGTGCAATATTCAATTAAGGGTCTGACAAGGGTCAAGTACAGTAGGAAACATATATTTGAGTCACAAAATTCCTTGGAAAACGAGTTATGCAACCTAATCTCTGTAAAGCCTTTTTTCAATATTTACGATATGCTCATTAAAATTAAGCGTGTCTGAGAATTTTACTCCCAGGTCACAAATACTTCTAACAGCATGATATTCATTTACCAATTGTCTTCATATAAGGTATTGATATGAGTCGTTAGACGGTGGCGAGTGTATTCCGCAGATCTCTTCTATAAGCGTATTAATTACTATTCCGCCCCTTAAAACAACAATAACTAAGTAAAACTCTAACTGCAAGTTTCTTTGATCTAATTATACTCATGTCACTGCTCTTGTCCACATAAGTTACTCACAACTCAACTTACTGTACTCGTTGCAGCTATTAATGACACAACAAATCCTTGAATCCTTCCTAGTTCGAGTGGATTTTTGTTACGAGTAACTTCAACATGTAAATAGGTTATCTATAGCTGGCGTAGTTTTGTAAACCTATACAGTATAATTTACCGTGTTTGAAAACACACGGAACATTTAAACTGGGTCCATTTGAAGAAGGTTGATATAAAAATATCGCATTTCAGCTGCTTATGAATTGCTCTCGACTTAAACGTGCAAGCACCATCTAGCACTACATTGCCTACGTCACAAAAGGATTAGGTTTACGTGCCATGGCCTGTCTTTCTCGTTGGCCGTGAGCCGACCCCTGATGACGTCATATGTTTAACTGTTGTGGTTCACTTTTAAGGTATTTTCGGACACTTGCGACCCTATAAGTGTCCTATATCAAATTACTTGTCTCAATGCCATCTACGTCGCTACAGAGAGTTTTAAACGTTAATATGAATCACCCTGTAGTCTATATACAGTACATACTGTATATAGGCTTATATATAATTTATATAAATTATACGGTATATAAACTTTTAACTGACTGTGGTTTTGGGATCTGGGGGATGTGAATCGCAAAGATATGTTGAAATTTTCCGGAAGTTGAAACATGGCACCCATTGCAATAGTTAGCTTTCTAATGAAATATACCTAAAATATATAATAACGACAGAGGTATAACATCAGAATGTTAAGTTTATAGATTGTGCTACTCACCGCCAACTGTTTCGTTTCGTCTGTGATGTTCGTTTCATAATTCCACTGAGCTATAACATTCTTATGATACTGCACTTCACTGTCACGATCCAACGCATTGAGAAACTTTACAACATCATGTATGGAAGCAGGGGTAGTTTGGCACGTATCATTTCCTGTTACAGTGCTCCAGTTATCAAAACAGCGCTCGGAACTGTTCCCGAGAGTCGAACTCTCGGTCACAGTTGTGGCTACTCGGACATATCGTCGGTTTTCCATTGAAATGCCATCCTTAAGAAACCGGGTCTTTCTCTTGGTATGCCTCCTCTTCGTACGGTTATGCTTGGAGTGATTTATTTCCTCTGTTCCATCGCGAGATCTCTGGTTCCTCCTTATCCCTCTGCGTCTATGACGAGTCTTCTGATGGTGAACAGTTCGGTCACGAACAACATGAGTGAAATCTTGTCGCAAGTATGGACTGTCGAAACCATCGTTGTTGAAATGAACATTAGACTTTCTACCTATTTCATCTCCTCGCTGGGTTTGAGCATGCAATCTTTGTTTCACCGGGTAAATTGAGAGATATGCCTTTAGTTTCTCGGCCTCCGTATGGGCAGTTCCCACCACTGGAGTAGATGTGCCGAGATGACTGATAAGATCATCGTACTTATTAGTGCGTAGTGTACGGGTGCATGATGTATGGGTTGAAGTAGATATTGTTGTTGAAGTTGTATGTGATGGAATGTCTATGATTCTTTGAAGCACGGTTGATGGTAATCGACGGCTGTTTGTACGAATCTCCATTCTTTCATAAACTATCCCCACCGAATTGTCCAAAATATTTTCTTCGTGATCTTTAGAACCATGACCATCATGTGATCTCTTCATATTGTTCTCGTTTGATGACCGTCCAGACCGCCCTCCACGCTCAGCTGAGATGGATGAACTATTGACAGACGGTTTTGATGAATCTTCACTCGCTTTTTCATCTCCGTGATTCTTATTGACTTTGGTGAGTACAGTAAATGTGCCCTCTACAGGAGGATTTTTGTCAGTCAAATTCAATAACCGATCAACAACTTGCATGGTGACCTCACCACTGACATTTTTTGTGGCATTGCTTCCCACAAGTTCCACGACTGATCTCCAAAATGGAGACGATATATTGGCTGTTATATCCTTCTTTAAGGTGACATTTGGCTTGATGTTACAAGTTCTTGTTAAGACATCGTAAAACATTTCAGGCACTAATTGTTTCATATCCCTTTTTTCATCTACGTTAGATTCACGCTTATTAATAGGTAAAATGACCTCCAGAGTTCGGGGATCAGTCAAGTTGGCACCATCTTTTGTAATTAATACTTTAACGGGATCTTCCTTTGCATCTGCTTCTTCAAATGGGATGTTGGTCGCGTGTGAATTTATTTTCCTCTCTTCAATTATCCCTTGTCGACCTTCGCCTTGTACGATTAATTTAACCCCATCTGCCTCTTTTATGTTACATTTTTCTCCACTTATAGGGCCCAGTGTTGGTTTTAACACTCCGTTGTTATTATGGGAGTTTTCATCGTACTGATGAGGTAGAATTATTTGAATAATTTTCCCTGCAGATCCTTTGCTGTTATGTTCATCTCCTACATACTCTGGCTCTATCTTAAAAGATTCCCTTTGCGGTTGCTGATTGTTTTTACTATCACCTAGTAATATTAGTATCGTTCTTTTGTTATTCTCCAACTGAATCGGTTCTTGATTTGGAAATAAGTTAGTAGTATATTGCAGACTGTTTGGAGTGACATTGCTCGTAAATTGTCCTTGTCCTGGCGCAGTTATTGCCAAGTTGCCATCTCCGCTGGTGTTAGGTTGGGGAGAACTTACAGTAATTTGTGGATTGACTCGGTTTCCATTCACTTGCAACTCTGGAATGTTTAATTTCTGGTGATTTGTTGTTGGAATATATGTTGAAGAAGTATCTCCCTTCTTTTGATCCGGTACATTTGGGGATTTTATCATCTGGACAAGAGGCTGTATATCATTGAATCCATTCCTAAAGCATGGATTGGCATTTTCTAACGAACCAGCATTAGAGGACGGTTGAATATCAAAGGGAACCTTATTGTCTCTTAGTGAGGTTGAATTTAGTCGTTGTTGTTGTAACATTGATATCAAAGGCAGAATGTCTTGGAGTTCATAGAAAGTAATGTTCTTGTTTAACCCGTCGCTGCGTTGAAAGTTTAGGATTGCGGTAGATACGAAGGACCACGTTAAAGCTGCCAATAGGATGTCTGCTAGTGACATAGCTGAGGTTGAATATCATGGATAGTTTTATAATACAGGTGGAAATTAGCTATCATCGCGGTACTATCAGATACAGTAGCAGCCATTTCCATGGTTATAAGGGCACGGCCAGATTTTAGCCGTTGTCAGAGGAACGACGTGGTAGACGGTTACTATTGTTTAATAATTTTCACAGCCGCTGCCCATGAGAATTTTCCCATATACTGTATTCAGCAAACACACAATGTCGGACCTCTTCGAAGTGTAGAGCATGGCGTTGTTGGATTCTACCCCTAAGGTTCGATTCCCAGCTCCGCCAAGATTTTAAAAATCTCTCTATGGTATGGTTCAGGGTCTCCCAGCACGATGAAATAACTGAAGGAGTAGCAGCAAGGAAAGCCACCCTACCTCACATCCACTGCCTGATCAGTGATCAGTTGTCTTACCCAAGCACTTATATCGGGTCACCTACCCCTCTTGCGGAAATATCACTCAGATTTGAAAATTGAAGGTTGTTGTTGATTCATTTAGGGGCTTTTTGACGTGATGGTCATGTAGCCCCATGAACTTGAATGTTTTCGAAAAAACTTCTAATAACCTGTGTCATTGCGATAGCTGTACTTGTGTTTGAAAACCGTCGGAACAAAACCCGATGAACCCACTTTAGTTGCTGCATTCATAATTTTGTGGTTCTGAGGGGAGTGACATATTTGAAATATGATTCTACAAAGGTCTATCAAAATCCGCTCAATCTATCTCAAAACGGGGCAGATGACCTTGCTGTTCCGCCCCTTAAAACAACTAGCTAGCTCTCTTAAAACAATGGTTGAAATAGTACCAAGTTATCAATGTTGAATAAATGCTTTGCTAACCTTATCGGATTTTGTTCCGGCGCTCCTCTTGTGTAACTTGGTTGGTTCTCAAGTTTAGGGGCTGCGACAACGCGGTCATGTAGTCCCGTGTACTTTGGATGTGTGTAGAATCTGTCTGATAACCGGTGTTAATTGTGATGACTGTATTAGTGTGTGTTATCTGTTTTTTAATTCAAGTAAGGACTGCAGACTTTTGAATTTTTCAAATAGTTCCCACTTTTGCCGCCAAACGCCACCGTCAACGACTACTAGTTCAGAACTTAGCTACCAGACGCCACCGCAGTCGGCTCTTGGCAACGAACGTAGGAACCTAAGAGCGTTGTTTACATTCTTAACCTATACAATTTAGCTTCACACAGGTGTAATTAGTGGAAGGTTCTTTTAACATGCCATAAATTTATGACATGGGATCACCGGCTTTACTTCCCTTCCGAAGGAAGGCATACTGAGGGATTTTAACGCTCTTAAAATATATGTAACTGAGGCCAAGATTTGTAAAGAGGTGGTCGCGACCTTGAGTTACGAACCATCCCGGCATTCATCAGGAGTAAACGTGGGAAACAACGCAAGACTACTTCTAATAAATGCCCATACACTTCTGCTTTCACAATTACATTGAATTTACTTGTTAGCAGTACTTGATCACTCTGATTTATGGTAGCACTTTCTCTCGTGAATTCTGAGTGATTTTAATTACAAATCGTTTTCAGAGTACTCGCAGGCTATATCGTTATTATTTAACTATATTGTGCCACTTTAGTGCAATATACGGAGGTCATTTACTAATGTACCGTACCCTTTTGAAGGAGAATATATGTTTATACGGTGCTAGCTGGTAGGATAGGGGCGTGTTAGGTTCTATCCCCAATGAATAGCCTAACTCATATATTCACACAGAGCAAACAGGTAAACAATCTACAATAATGAATATCACATCTTCACTAAATGAACGTTTACTGACTTAAACATGGCAAAAACAAATAAAAACAAATCTATTTAACTAAGGTGAGTTGGGGCAAGAGCATTTTCGGGGCAAGTGCATCACTGGTCCATAATATATTTGTCCGTTTGAAACTTGTTCTGACATCTCTTGGGGAGTTAGGGTAAGTTGTCTTGCGTTCATTTAACACTAGATGTCGCGGGTGAAGTCGACTAACAAGCGGATGTATAGGCCAGTTCCAAGAGTAAGGCTGTCAACGAAGCATCAGAGTTCACAGTGCTTCCCGAATCCACGCTGTATCTGGACCATCGCTCATTGAAATAACTTCATTTATGGAAAGTTTAAAAGTTATAAGTATACTCTTTTCATAAACATATTTAATCATAGAAATACCACGTAACTAATTACAAAAACATGAGGGGCTGCTCTTGCCCCGTCAAAAAAGTGTGCGGGGTAAGTTCGTCCCTGTCCAACGGGGCAAGTGCGTATCCAGACAATGAAGATATCAGTGATATTTTAGAAGACGAAATAGTGTATATTATCCCTCCGCCATCTGTAGACCGCAGGGGAAAACTGTTGTTTCCCATTTCCTTTACTCAGAACAACATTCAGTGAATGGGTAATAGTGAAACTTAATTTGACGATTTTTTATGATGGACCACGAGTGAAACTTACTTTTGATTTATTAATAAGGAGATTTAAACACATCATGATGTTATTTAAATGAATATCTACTGTTAGTGACCATGTTTAATTTTCGTTTCTTTATTTTAAAAATTTGATAAACAATTTTTAATGTGCCTTGATACAGTGTATCTTCTGTCGACATTTATTTTCCTTGTACTTATTTGGTATAACTTAACTTGATTTTACAATTTGTTTTAGTTACTGTTACGTTAAAAAATTGCGTTGAAACCTAAGCAACTTACCTACTAACAAAATGTAAGTAAACGCCAGTTTTTGTCTTTAATTTTCATATTCATGTGATGTTTTCCAATGGCTGTAATTTTGCATCTTACACACCCCAACATTCTAAGGTGAAGAATTTAATAGAAAACATAACTTTATAAATTCTGAAATATGCATCTAATAGCTTAATAAGTAGAGAACACGAACTTGCCCCGCGATTATGTGTAAAACATTTAATGGAAGAATATAGGCTAGAGTAGCACTTGCCCCATATCACGGGGCAAGTGCGTACCCTGGACATTATAGTGATATTTAATTTCCTGATGGAATATACATTCTCGAAGAAAACATTCAAGATGCAGTAGTCACACACAATTAACCAGTCAATAAGCAGAAAAAGTCTTGTTTTGGTATTGCAATTAGTTTAGATGCATTTAAAATTCAAAGTTGCACTTGCATTTTTAGGGTATGCACTTACCCCAACTCACCTTATACAAAATAATAATAAAAACATGGAAAAATGAAAATCAACACTTTACACTGTCATTATATTCTGTCATCATCAAAATCAATTGACCAATGATTTCATTCTTCTTCACTAATTAAATTATCTTGAATAACTCAACTTCACATAATTAAATTCCATTAATTTCGCATAATTAATTCATTAATATTGTCAAATTTCAATTAAATCTCACAATTTAATCTTAATTACACCTCTCATCAGTTGTTTACTTATCAATTGGACCTCTCACAAGTTAGATCTCAGATACAACTCTTCCCTTCTACAGCATGCTAATTACTGTAAGTATGTATCCACCATGCACCATTCAATTTCATTATGGAATAAACTTCGTATTATTGTTGAATTACGTTAATTCTAGCTTGCCACGGTGGGTGAGTGGATAGCGTGTCGGTCTACTAACCCCAAGATTGCAGAACCTGACCGTGGTAAGTGATTTTAGAAAGGTGGCAAAAATACGATACGCATGTCATACGATGTTGGCATGTCAAAGAACCCATTTGAATTCAGTAGGGCGAGTTCATAATGGCAAAATTAATCTCGGGAGTTTCCGCCAGCACAAAGTTCCTCATTTATCTACTAGAAAGCGCTATTGTGTTCAACGAGATTAGATATCTAACATCTAACCTCCTTGACTTTCATAGTCACGGAACTACGAAATTCGACATGCAAGCTACCCTCCGGGTGTCAAATAGCAAAGCTTGCACCAGGCACCCGAGGCCATACGATATTTAAAAAAAAAACGTTAATTCTGGACTACGCGTATTATACCTTAGACCAGGACCGATGCAAATCACATTACTATCTCGCCGGCGGCGGAACAATTATTATTATTACTTCGCCAAAATGGCAATTTTAATCCTTTTTACGTAGTCGGTAGCATGCTGATCTTCTATGCCCAAGATAGCGGGTTCAAACCCGGCCGAAGCCGTCGGATTTTTTTAAGAGCGTTAAAAATCCCTCAGTATGCCTTCCTTCGGAGGGGAAGTAAAGCTGGCGGTCCCATGTCAGATTTATGGTATGTTAAAAAACTTTCCACTAATTACACCTGTGTGAAGCTAAATTGGATAGGTTAAGAATGTAAACAACGCTCTTACGTTCCTACGTTCGTTGCCAAGAGCCGACTGCGGTGGTGTCTAGTAGCTAAGTTCTGAACTTGGCCTAGTAGTCATTGACGGTGGCGCTTGGCGGCAAAAGTAGGAACTATTTGAAAAATTCTAAGTAGCAGTCTGTACTTAAATTTTAAAAAATTCCTCTCGGCACGCCGGAAGGCGGAGGTAGATTTCACCGGGCAAACTAGGGGATAGGCTATAATAGGCAAAATATGCAAGTTTTCGTAGCAGGATCAGACCTCATTTATTGCAAGAAAGTATTTTACATTTGGAGGTTAATTAACATTTTTTCGTTTTTGTATGCATATTTTTATCATTTTATTGTGTTATGGCGATGGTAACCTTCTTGTCATTTGGAGTTCATTTTTATACTTGTGATCACACTGTCCTTATGCAAGGTTTGGAACTGATGTGTAACTATCTGACAGTCTGATACTTCTTCACGCAAAATTTTATCTCTCGCAGAGATTTTTGTTGGTTCCTCAGTTTAGGGGCTGCGACAACGTGGTCATGTAACCCCGTGTACATTGCGTGTGTGTAGAATCTGATAAACGGTGTTAATTGTGATAACTGTATTAGTCTGTAATTCAGGCAAGGTCTGCAGACGGTCAATTTTAAGTAGTAGTTCCTAATTTTGTACCATATACTAACGTCAACGACACCTTGCTGTGAACTTGGCTACTAGATACCACCGCAACCAGCAACTTGCAACGAACGTTGGAACTTCCCCTCCAAAGGAAAGCATGCTGAGGGATTTTAGCGCTCTTAGAAAATCCGACGACTTTGGCCGGCTTTGAACCAGCGACCTTGGGCATATAAGTTCACCATGCTACCAGTTAGCCGCTTCCCACAGAGTCAGATGGAAAAATGAATGTGATCTCGTGCAATGGCGTTGTCTTGGCAACCTCTGATAGCTCATCCCTCATCAATTTAGAAGCGTTGTCATGGTAACCTCTGATGGCACTTGGCATTTTCTTTAATTCCGAAATCATTTTTCTCATCCCTTGGCGTAATGGTAGGTCAGATCAAAAATTCATTCAGACAAAGTTTTAGGTAATTATTAGGGGAATATTGTCCATTTTGTAGGGTTTTGATAGTCTATTAAGAGAGATATGATTAATGTTTCCCGAAAAACCCACTTTTTCCCACCCCTTTGGTCAATGATTGGTGCTATCAAAAAACTTTTCAAACATACATTTTTGGGCCTTATCCGACACATAGTATGAACTTTGAATGGATTCGATATTTCATATATTAAGAGAGTTATAGCGATATTTCACTTTTTCGAGAATAAAACGCCCCCACCGACACCCCTGTCGACCGACTGTGGCCTTTAACGAACTCGACCGATATTTTAAGGGGTTACATATTATGTAAAACATTTAAAGTGATTGGTGCAAAATTACGGCAGTTATCGTGTCCACAAGAAACTGATATATATGCATATATTGAACCCTTCAGAAAAGCAGTGTTTAATGTAAGAAATCTTAATCAAGGGGTCGCGCTCAGTTCCTATGTGATGTTTACGTTCGACAAACAACATGCTCTACTGAGGTAAGGGTCATACGATATAAACTATAGATCGAGAAAGAAAGGTGACAAGATGTAAAATAATAACATGATTTAATGACTAATAGTGCATAAAAAATAAACAACAATAAAATATAAAACAATCCTCCCTGAATTTCCCATGATAGGAATATCTAAAAATTTGAGGAGTCAGACGGATCTCCCCTTTATTTAAAATGTGGATCCTGGTTCCACTACCTTGCAATTTGGGTTTTATGTGCGCGTAATGACTAACTACGAGGAATGAGTACTTTGAATGACTGTTCGTTTACAACGGGTTAACAGCCACGATGCTTACGAACAATCATCTCGTAAATCAACGTTTATGGATATGGAACATGACATTAAATAAAACCCTTAAAAAGTAATGCTGACACACGCACTACAAATCTACTATTTACAGGAATCTCTCTCGGGACCCTCATTAGCGCGAAGACGCACTTGACTTTGAGCTGCCAACACGGGCCAAATTGCTCAACACAAACAAGGAAATACAGCAAGCATGTGACTCGCGGGTCACTGAATAAAATAAAAACATGGAATAAACCAACAACAACAAAAGCCTGACTGGCTGACATTACTTTATATGAACAAAACTGCATGTTAAGCTAACGCTTCGGAGATTATCGTGATTCGTAGGCAACTCCCATTTATTTAAACAAATTTTTATCATTGATCAGTTCTTATTCTGTATTTAAAGTTATTACTGAGCCACACAGGCACTCTCCACTAATGACCTGGCTGGCAATCCTCAGTCCGTCTTGTGCAACATCTCCCCTCTTCCTCAATCACCTGCCATTGTCCCACTCCAGTGTGTATAAATATAACTGACCAGCTGTGCCGTTATCTCAAGGAATCAACAGCAACAAACTCAACCACTTCAAAATATGGTCAGACATAATCAAAATATCCAGAATTGCCCTCGCGAGGTCACAATCTGGATTTGTCATCAAGCTGCCAGAAATCAGTCTAAGCTGAAAATCCCGCTTGTAATGACACAAAAACACACACTCACACACACACATTATTTGGGAATGGCAATACGTTGTTACACAGATCGGCTGAATGGATGCTCGCCGACAATTAAACAAAATATTAAAACCTACGATAGAGCTGACTGCTCTTCGTCACAAATCACATTGCTACAAAGGCAATAATCTCAATGAATCTGATCAATAATAAAACAAAATAAATTAATTACCCTCCAATCTACTGTATAATTATATTACTTCAGTCCTACTTCTGAAACACAACATATCTCCGAGAGACGTTTTTAACCGCATTGCGTAACATATGCAAACACGGCCGTTCACATAGCTACGTTAGTTAAAACAACAAACAAGAAAAGAACCTTCTACTAATAATACATGCGAGCTGTTTCCATGCAAAAGGTGTGTCAGACCAAAACTAAATAGACTACGTTAATCACACAAGCAAATTATTTACAAAACAAGATATGTCCCATACACCATAAGTTAATTTATCAGATAATAATAAATATTATTCGGTACTCATCCTCAGCCAGTCACCCGTCAAAGAACATCTGCAGCCATTTCCCAACTGGATTCTTCTTATCTCATCTCAACCATCTTGATGGAGTCTTGATATTTCCAGGCTTCCTCCATGGTCAATGATGTCATCTCTCGTGCTGATTCAAAAATTAAATTATTATACACTTGATGTCTGACTACTAAATTCGCCGTTCGGGTACTTCTTTCCCCAAAACAGTTTATTGGCGAATTATCGAAGATACTGCCCCTACAAATATAGTACTGTGACTATCTAACACTGAATTTAACACTTTTAATAATAATTTCTGTGTCCTTCATGACACGCAAAGTATAACTGTCAACGTCCTTAGACGCGCAAAGTATAAAAGCCTGTGTCCACTGACACACAAAATAACAGCCTACGTCCGTAGACGCACAGAGTAATAATCTTACGTCCGTAGACGCACAGAATAATAAGCAATGTCTTGGCTCTTCACACCACTTATAAATGAACTGGCCCTAGGTCTAGATGGTGGGGGAATTTAGATAAAAATTTCACAAAATAATGGTGATACAGGAATGAAATACATATCACTGAACTCGTAAAATAGCGCAGGTCAAGAATATGCCCATTAATCCTAGAATCGATCGTAGAGATTTTGTCTAGGCGATCTCCCGCGTGAATGCTAGCCGAGCGTGCCCACGCTAGACCTGCCGCGCTAAATAGGCATTCTTCTCTCATTGGTTCCCACATTTTCTGTAATTTGGCGGTTTTTAGCAGATCTTGGCGTCGTAGGAGTGTCTATTTTCTTCATCAGCCACTCACGTTACTGCATCATATTTCTTATAGGCGCGAACATCACAATGAACATACCAGAACCATGTCTCACTGCGCGTCGCTTCTATTTTTGAGTCGGCCAACACCTGTCCTTCTGACACATCGCTAGGCTATTTCCTTTCACAGCTAAAGTATTTAGCCTTTTGTCAATCTGCTTCAGGTATGTCCCCGCTGTCTCCAACCAATGCTTGAAATTTCCTCATCTCCGTCTGGCTACTTTCATGATGCTGGTGGAAATATTTATTAATTGAAGAAATAAAACATAGAATCATTTATCCAACAGAGGATAAAGGGTTCAATATATACACACATATATATAAACTTTTGAACTGACGGTGGTTTGGGAGTCTGGGGGATGTGAAACGCGAAGATATGTCGAAATTTTCCGGAAGTCGAAACATAGCACCCATTGCAATAGTTAGCTTTCTGATGAAATCTACCTAAAATAGGCTACATAATTAATAATACTACCATCGACACCTAGCTGTGAACTTGGCTACTAGATGCCACCGGAACGATCAACTCGCAACGAACGTTGGAACTTCCCCTCCGAAGGAAAGCATACTCAGGGTTTTTAGCGCTCTTATTAAATCCGACGACTTCAGGCGGGTTTGAACCCGCGACCTTGGGCATAGAGGTTCAGCATGCTACCAGTTCCGATACCGAAGTCGCTTCCCACAGACAGATGGAAAACTGAATGTGATCTCGTGCAGTGGCGTTGTCATAGCAACTGCTGATGGCTCATCCCTTATCAATTAAAAGTAAAGTTGTCATGGCAACCTCTCTTGGCACTTGGCATTTTCTTATATTTTAAATCATTTTGCTCACCCCGTGGCGTAATGGTGGGTCATATCAAAATTTCTTTCAGACAAACGTTTTAGGTAATTATTGGAGGAATATTGTCCATTTTGTACGGTTTTAATATTGTGCCTATTAACAGAGATATGATTAATGTTCCCCGAAAAACCCACTTTTTCCCACCCCTTTGGTCAATGGTTGGTGCTATGAAAAACCTTTTCAAACATAAATTTTAGGGCCTAATCCGACACATAGTATGAACTTTGAATGGATTCAATATTTCAGATATTAAGAGAGTTATAGCGATATTTCAATTTTTCGAAAAAAAAAACTCCCATTTTCACCTCCTTTGACCGATTTTGCCCATTAACGAACTCGACCGAGATTTTAAGGGGATACATATTATGTAAAAAATTCAAAGTGATTGGTGCAAAATTACGGCAGTTATCGTGTCCACAAGAAACTGATATCTATACATATATATACATAAATTATATATAAACTTTTGAACTGGCGGTGGTTTTGGGGTCTGGGGGATGTGAAACGCGAAGATATGTCGAAATTTTCCTGAAGTCGAAACATGGGGCCCATTGCAATAGTTAGCTTTCTAATGAAATCTACCTAAAACGGATAACACACACTAATACAGTCATCACAATTAACACCGGTTATCAGACAGATTCTACACACACCCAAAGTACACGGGGCTACATGACCGCGTTGTCGCAGCCCCTAAACTTAAGAACCAACCAACCTAATCCTTTTTACATACATTTTTCACAGGGTCTAATTCATGACCTGAATACTACCGATTGCAACTCTTTTCATAATGGTATCACAAACCTATCATCATTCACATAAGCAGTAATATTAATTACCACTACGGTCTCCAGCAAGGAGCATATAATAACAGAGTAGGGACTCTCTGCTATTTCTGCGTTCCGTTAAATTCAGGGATTGCGTCATTGTTTGGGCTCCAACTCAAACGCACATGGTGCGCAAAGCTACTAAAAAGCGTTTTATGGTGCGCACCACGTGGCGAATTCCAACGCCACTGAGATGCAACAACTGGCCGTGTGTTGAGCTAGAAATATAAGTGACCGGAGGATCTAGGTTGCTTTCGACGAGTACGTTAGCCAACTTACGAAATGAGAGGAAATCGAATCGAGTTTGATTAATCTGGATACTCATCGTTATTGTTGCTTTAAAGCAGGGGTCTCCAAACTACGGCCCGGGGGCCACATCCGCCCCGCGGACAGATTTTGTCCGGCCCGCGGAGAGCTAGCATACTTGAAAACTCCTTTTAGAGAACATATTTTTTTATAGCAAATTAAATTTAGTTTACTGAAGTATTCTAATTTTATGTTGAATAATTATTAATATGACATCTACATTGATATGGTCATGGGCTAACTACTCATAACATTGTTGTAGGCTTATTGTTATTGTTTTTGTGATAAGTTGGATAAAGAAACACAGAATTGTAATGAGTAAAGACATGTATAACATGCAGACATATGAAATACTAATGAGATTTATGTAATTGAGATTTTCCACTGACAATAGTTTGTAGTTGTGGACTAATTTTACTTGTACCAATTATTAAAAGAGATTTAAGATGCTCATCAGTTAATTTAGATCTGTAAATATTTTTTGTGTACTTCATTTTGGAGAAGGTCTTCTCACACAAATAAGTAGTACCAAAAACAGAAAACAGCCCACGAGCAAATTTATGCAAATTATCAAATTGTGTCAGTGGAAGACTCTTATAAAATTCCAACAAAGATGAGTTTTGATATTTGTTCTTAATTATATCACTGCACTGTAGTTCAATCATTTCCATTTGAAGTTCCGGGGCTAGGGTTTCAATGTCAGTATCAAAAGGATCCTGAAAAATCTTAATTTGATTCGCAAAGGCATCGAAGTCCGAGAAACGAGTATCAAAATTTATTTTCAAAGCACTCAAAGTTTCGATTGCAAAATCGATAGGAAACTCAGTCTCAGTGGTGTGGCTGAATATTTCACATGTTTTAAAATGTGAAAAACATTTACTTCGTAGTTGTGATTGAAACAGTATCAATTTCTTCCGGAATGATTTGATATTAGTGTATAAATCAGGAAGATGCTGGTTTTCTCCTTGCAATCTCAAATTCAGTTCGTTCACATGTTTTGTCAAATCAACATAGAATGCTAACTTCCACAGCCATGCGTTGTTTTGTAATTCAGTAAGAGGGCGATGCTTTTCATTCAAAAAAAATTCGATCACTGCTCGAAGTTCAAAAAAGCGCTGAAGGACTTTCCCATAACTAAGCCAACGTACGGCAGTATGATAAGGTAAGTCATTTTCTCCAATCTCTTCAATAAATTGTCGGAATTGTCGGTGATTCAGCCCAAAAGATCTCATAAAATTAACAGTTGATATGACTGGTTTCAGAACTTCAGACATATCCAAACATTTTCCGCACAAAGACTGTTGATGAATGATACAATGTAAGACTAATGGTTTTGAACCACCGTCATATTCTACAGCCTTTGATACAAGAGCGACCACTCCTTTATCTTTCCCACTCATGTTTTTGCCTCCATCAGTTGTAATACATTTCAAGTTTTTCCATCGAAGGTTCTTTTGATTAATGGCCATTTCAACTCCTTTAAAAATATCTGTACCAGTAGTTGTGCCATGAATACTATACATATCAAGAAGTTCTTCATGCACTTCATAGCTTTTATCTACTCATCGAATATAAATCAACACCTGAGCAGTATCTGACACATCCGTTGACTCATCCAAGGCCAAAGAAAACCACTCAACATCTCCATTTCTGTCGAACAGTTGAGAGGATATATTTTCAGCGATGTTTTCTACCCTTCGAGCCACAGTGTTTGCTGACATACTGACAGTTTTTAATAAATTTACCTTTTCAGGGCACATTTCTTCGGCTGCTGCAATTATGCATTCTTTGATCATTTCTCCATCGGTGAATGGTTTTCCACGTTTTGCAATTTCAAGAGCCACACGAAAGCTGGCACGAGTTGCAGCCTCTTGTTCGGTTTTGAGTTTTGTAAATGAAGATTGCTGCGATTTCAATCCGCGCTTCATAGCTTCGAATTTTTCTGTCCGCAAACTTCCTGTATATTTTGAGTAATTTTGAAAATGTTTTGTTTCATAATGACGTTTAATGTTATATTCCTTGAGAACGGCTATGCTTTCATTGCAAATCAAACATAGCGCCTTGTTACTGGACTCAATTACGAAATACTGAATGTTCCACTCATCTTTGAATTTTCTGCATTCACTATCAATTTTTCGCTTCTTTTCCATACTACTAAATCACACACAAATGCAACAATTCAAATCAAAATACTGTTACAAAGATGTCTTAAACTTAAACACGCACAAACACGTTTTAAGGAGGTACGCACTATTTTATTTCACAACAGTGTCATAGGAACTGACTTGTGGTTGCGCAACTAGCCTTCTTATATATTCCAATTACTGCCATCTAGAAGTGAGTGGAAGACACCAGAACTCTCTCGAACCAACGAGATTACTCTGTACGTGCTATTAGCGCCATTTGTTAGCGATAGAAGGTACTACCTATTTCCGCTTGTGTCCACCAGATGTCGTGTCACGTTACTCCTCATGGCTCGTACTCTACGACTAATCTAGAAATTACAGATAATGACCGGAAAATTAATAATATGCAGTGTTGCCGTTTTGCGGACTTTAGTCCGATTTGCAGCCTTTTTTCAACGTTGCGTACTTTTTCTTCATCAGTGGACTATTTCACTTTTTACCACCGGCAACAATGATAATATGGTTTTGGCCCTCGGAACTTACTGGAGTAATCAATATGGCCCTAAGGCTGGAAAGTTTGGAGACCCCTGCTTTAAAGCAACTACGTTTTCTTTTTGAACGCCAATATATTACTTAGATTGAATATTAAGAGGCAACGGACACCGTAAACTTGAATTTTGTACGTACGATGTGGTCTATGACGTTGGTACGATGAGAAGAAAAATAGGACTGTCGATGCTTTATTTCCTAATTTTTTCAGTTGCTTAGCCCTTTTAAGACGTTTAAGTACAAGCGAATAGTCTTTTTGAGTTTCAACGATAAAAATAAATAAATCATGAAGTTTCATGCAAGTTTGCAATATTAAGGTACCATAACCTCAAAATTACCGCACCCCTATTCCGACCCAGTACGCCAATATGGCTGATTTCTTGTCTGTATCCACAGAAAAAATATAGGCAGGGTTGAGGATTGTCTTCAAGGAAATGAGAAAGCTGATTTTCCAGACAGTTTCAATTGATTTATTAATTTATGTTCAATCATGGTACACATTGTACATTCTTTCACATGTGAGTCATAACTTCTGATGTGTGAACGTCAATGGCTTAGTCGACTGGAGACGGGATTGAAGAAGACCATGCCGGGCTGCACTCAGATGATCGGTTACGCTGCAGGACGGTGGAAAACAACTGATCACCCACAGCCAAGTACACTCCAACGCAGGAAGACCTCTTGGCTAGCTCCGATCAATCCTCAGGCTGAAGAAGCTGTAAATTCAAAGAGGATTATTTTTGGTGAACATGAATTTTCAGCCTGTAAAGCAACACAATTCCAGTTAACGCAGCATTTCTTGCAAGAAATAAGAGGGAGGGGACATTTGGAAAATGCGGTTGAACGTAATGGTGCAACACATTACCAATTACATTAAATACCCCACACCTCAGTTTAATGGTAATTAAAACCTCCTGTTTTGGGAATGTTAAAAGGATCCCTGCAGGCCAAATGTACGAAGCCACTACATATTACTGTTAAATACACAGAAAAAATCTGCATTACAGGATTATTATGCCCATTGTATTAAAAGAGAGAGGGGAAAGAGTGTGTCCTACAGACAAGTTGTCAATATCCTTGAAAATACTCTATGCCCTTTAAATATAAATTTACATTGGTCTTTAACCTCACCCATCATCTCACAACATGTGTGTTTTGAAATGTGCACATTAAATGCTAAAATCTATCGTTTTAAAGTTAGGCAATGATGACATTGTTGCTTTGTTGAAGGACTGGTGAAGTTCAAAATATGTGCACCGATATCTACCCCTGTCATCTTTTTTGTCGTGTGGCCTCCTGAGAGGCCGAGTACAGATCTTTCTAGTCAACGCCCGTGGGCGACCTGCGCACCGGAATGAGAGATGATTTAATGATGTGGAAGGAAGCGGCCGTGGCCTGTCATAAGGTACCGTCCCAGCATTAGCCTAGAGTTGAAAATGGGAAACCACGGAAAACCATTTCGAGGATGGCGACGGTGGGGTTCGAACCCACGTACACCGAGTCAGCAGAGAGCTTGGGCCCATGGCCGAACGCTGCGCTGTAGCTGCTGGCATACCTACACCTAATTATTACTCTTTCAGAGGGATCGGAGATGAGATACAATGAACTGCTATAAAAATTGAAACTAGATTTCAGTGAACCACCATCCAATACAATACCACCATTGAAATATTGCATTAATTTAAGTCAATGGGGTTCCACCTAGCCAATGTGTACAGCCGGATGTCGTAACAGATGGCAACATCACAAGGAGCTGATAAAAGGATAATAATATCGTATGGCCTCGGGTGCCGGGTGCAAGCTTTGTAATTTGACACCCAGAGGGTAGCTTGCATGTCAAATTTAGTTGTTCCTTGAATCACTATTAAAGTCAAGGAGGTTAGATATCTAAGCTCCTTGAACACTAAAGCGCTTTCTAGTAGAGAAATGAGGAACTTTGTGTAGGCGGAAACTCCCGAGATAAAAGGATGAAATAAATTAATATGACCAAGCAGTTGGAATGAAGTGAGGTACCGTCCAGGCCATTGGGGGATGTTGAAAATGGTAAACCTGACCAAAAAAAATCCAAAAACAGTCGCCAGAAAGATAGGCCCCATGGCCTAGCACTACACTTAGGCTATATGATTGCAGCTACCAAATATGTAAAAACTTTACATTAAACTATATACAGTACACACACATGTACTGACAAAGTGCAATGTAAAGAAAAATGTATCTCCTTTAGAAATTACTACAACATTATCATACTGTTACACCAGATTATATATATTTCCAGAATACTTTCACAGCACGTGTGACCGTCCAACTCTGCCTGTGGGTGTATTCTATCCCTCCCTCCCTGGAGCGGAATTCATAAGATAAGTAGGAAGCCTCAAAGAATAGGCAAGGTTGTTCCTTTTAGTCCCCTCGTACGATAGCCAGAGGATACCAGGGGTGTAGTCTAAACCCCCACCCAGAGGGGGCTGCAGTGTTGAAGCCACCCAAAGAAATTATATTGTGTTGTTGATTCATTTCGGGGCTTTGCGACATTATGGTCATGTGGCCCCATGTACTTAGGTGTGTGTGGAATTTGTCTGTTAACCGGTGTTATTGTGAAGGCTGTATTAGTGTGTGTAGTTGTAACTCAGATGATGATTAGGAAGGAGGCGGCTGTGGTATTAATTAAGCATTCGCCTGGAATAGAAGTGGGGAATCCACAAAAAGCCACTTCCGGGATGGCTAAGGTGGGATTGGAACTCGCCTCTTCTCAGTTTTTGCATAACCCTCAGGCCAGAATTAAACTTCTCGGCAGAGCTGGGAATCGAACCCGGGCCTTCGCGGTGACCGCCAAGAGTACTAGCTACTACACAATGAGGCACAAAAGAAGTTATGTATATGGTCAGTCACTGTGCATAGTTGATGTGCGACAAGTGGCAGTACAGTATACCTGATCAGGCAATAGGTATCCGGTTCACAATAGCAATGGCATCCACATTCACAGTTGTTCCAATTAAGACTTTTCTACCTCTGAAGGGACAAAGCTCCAGAGGCACTTCGTAATAATAGCAAGTCTATGAATTCATCGCTACAAGTCCAGATATTACAACCCACCAAACAGCAAGGCATTTGGGAGGAGAGAGTTAAGTACTCGATTATTCGGACCCTGCTTATACAGGGATGAACAGACACAAATCTACATCACAGATAAAGGTGACTAAAATGGGCATTACTGTACCTGGTTTATACAAAGGATTTGTATAAAACTACTACCATACGGTAATCCAAGGGAAATCTGCACAGGTGGCTATGCTGGTTAGATGTCGCCATCACAATTGAGAGCAGTACACGACCTTCTTGCCAGCATGGTAATTCTGCAATAAAGTGACAGACTATTCATCATGGACAACAGCTGAAACAAAAGTTTGAGAAATAATGAGAATGTAGGCTACATGCAGAGAATAAATAGGATGTTCATCCTTCCCCTAAATATAATGCACACCATTAATCCCAACAGAAAAAGTCTACTGGTATGTGTTAACACATTTTCAATATATATAATAATTTCTCATTCATACGCGGGCAGATTTTCTAAACTTCTAACCGATGGCTGGATTACGAGCAACACACATCACATCCATCATTAACTTATACCCCGTTTAGACGTCCCGGTTGCGATCGCGATCAGGCGCCGATCCAGATTAAGTTGGGACGTCTAAACGCAACAGGAAAACATTATCGCGATCAACTTTCCCTCCAACAGGATCAGCCCGATCCCGTTCCCACAACGAGATAATCGCGTTTGTGGCCATTGCGATCGTCGGTGTGTTCTATCCTCCTGCTGTGGGAGTGAAGTAGGCAGTGGAAATGATGGCCATTTTGTATTATCTTGTGTTTTGAAAGCGAGAAGTACGTAATGTTGACCATGTTGGTAGTATTTATGTTGGTTGATATCAGATATATGAAGATTGAGAGACACGAAATGATGGATGGAGGCAAACAAACCAGTGTTTAAACGCTGGAAAAAAAATAGCGTTGGGAAAAATCTATGAATACGAATAATAAAGACATAAATTTATTGTCATAGACAACAACGATCAAAGAAGTATTTATGAAATAAATATCCTAGACCTGTGCATAAATATTTCAAAATATTTTTATTTCCACACCAAGAGTAGGCCTAGCCTTCACATCTCCTCAGGATTTGTATAAAATTAAGGTTGAATTATGTATAAATAATAACTGAAATATTTCAAAACTGGAGGAAACAAACTACTGTAAATTTCTGCTGTACAGGGTGTTTATAAATGAATATCGGGGTTTTAACTCTTTATAATATTTATTACATTAAACATACAGTTATAAATAATAATTCAAAAGTTGGCAGACCTTGGCGATGTAATGCTGTTTTTCGCGATTATCCTGTTGTTTCATGATGGGACGTCTAAACACGTGCCAATGACAAATGCCGTTGATCGCGATTGGACATTATCCAGATCAGAGATAATCGGGATCGCGACCGAGACGTCTAAACGGGGCATTACTTCTCAAATACTGAAGGGCTTAAGATCAGTTAACTTAGATACAGGATCTCATTATGTCTCTATTATTATAAACTTAGCACGACCAAAAACAGAACTTAATTCACACACAATCAACCAACAATATACTGCCATTTTATCGACTGAAACTACCATCACCTTTCTGTAAATCACCAAATGTCGAGACGTAATAATTATCTTGAATTGCGAACTCCTCAACACATGTATCCATCACCGTCCATAATCACGTTGCCATGGAAATATAATTTTCCCAAGGACCAACAAAATGAACGGAAAGCCCCTAAAATCTAGTGACAAACAAGCAAACAAGGTTGGTAACAAAACTGTTACCGAATTTGAGCCCAAACAAAAGAATAATTATTTAACGGACGGAGAAAGTACTAGGGAGTTTCTTAGGCCTGGTCTCCAGCCTCCCCTAAAACTCGGGGTGACTGTGACCGTGCTTCAACAAAATGTATGGGCTCCAAATCACTCCCTCTTTGCAATGGCGGCCACAGTGATTGACAGCTCTTTTCACACACCATTTTACGTCTTAAATGACTCTGACCTGTCTGGCCACTACGATAATATGTGGAACAATTACGTGGATACTGATCCCTTCTACACAATATAAACATTTAATCATTCTCGAAAGATTTCAATCATTTACCCTCGCCGTATGATTTCCTACATTTAATTCACTCGCCTCATTACCAGCCTCAACTGTATTCCTGAAAGATGAGATAATATAGCCATGGGTCTATTTCCGAGGAGACTGAATGGTCAGATTACAAATAGCAATGGGTGAATGCCAACATCCCCCAAGCTTCTCTCACCCTAGTGGAAAGCACAAATATATATATAACATATCCAGGTCGGGAATCGAATTTCGTCCCTGGCTGTTTCGCAGCTTCCTTTCACGTCGCTAGGTGTGCACACAGCTACCTTTATTCCAACTAGTGCACGCTGGGCTCATTTCATACCTCCATCATCTGTCATTACAGCATGATAGCTCATTATTCAGTGCATTGGGCACAATTCAACGAACATCACAACTCACTTCAAACCTTTCTCGATTCACCTCGTGCTATAGACCTTCCTTTGAACCTCAATGCTACACTGGCATTTACCTTACTAGCTTAAATACAACTGCTATTCAATTATTTATCTATTCAAATCTTCCGATCTTTATATTACGCTCACACTTGCAAATCCACAATTTATCCTTTAAATTACATCTTTACTCTTACCTAGGTACAATGTTTATATTTAGCCCATTCTAATCTTATTCTCATTTATTTATTTATTTTATTAAGTTTATCGGTCCTGTCTCATTTTAACATTTTAGCTACATGAATGGCATTATTCCTTTCTTCCTTGGGGCCTCTTCAAAAATCTGCATAATATGTTAGTTTAATTACTTGGTGGTGCATGGCACAATTTATAAATTTTAATACATCTGTTGTACTTACAGTTTCCTTAGGATGGTTTACCTCAGTCGTCAAACGTTTCGCCCATCATCGAGCGTTTAAGCTTCAATTTTCCTCACAATATCACATTGCTTCTTGACTATTTTGGTCACACACTCGGCTTCAGTATGACCATACATTCTGAGCCTTTATTTTGCACTTTTATACACAAATATATATTTAAACACTGAAATTACACTTTCTTGACCTTAAACAAACACTTTAACACTAAATATGACACTTTTTGTACATCAATTTTCTATTTCTCTCCGTCAAATCTCAACCGTGCAGGTGATTCGCTCTATATCCCCCCGCGTTGGTGGAATGTGTTGTTGCTATCCCTCAGTTGACTACCTGACGAAGATCTTCTTTCTACACAAAAGTATACCTTGGAATACCATCATTATAATATAAGGATTCTCTCGCACAGCCTGCTTCTCTGATTCGCAGCTACCAATAGTGTATGGTTTTATATATCTCGTACTATACTGTACCCTTACGGTCCTAATGTTTATATCTCTCAAATGCGGTTACTAAATTCACCACTGGCTCTGTCTGTGCATTATATCCGCTCGTAAACTTTATACAGCGTGTTATGCTTCTTTAGTCCTACTTATGATAATAATAATAATAAATTTACTAGAGCACAAAATATGCAATTGAATTAAGCATTTCATCATACAAAGAAAACAGAAATTTGGCTGGACTTTTACAGCACAGACGCGACGACCACCGACAAGTGGAAAGAATCCAACTATGAATTAAGACACATAACGACCAGACTAGCTGCGCACGGATTTCACCCCAATCTATGCTCCACGAAGACGCACCATTCGCCGAACGAGGAATGCGTGTGCACTCTATGCGGGAAGCTATGTGACCGCCATCCAGCACTGAGTTGTGCAGGAAGGACAATTCATTTAACTAGATTCTGCACAGAATGACTGTGAAATAATAATTACTCATCACTAGTACAAAACTGTGACAGAGATAACTTTCTCTGATCTCACCGCATTACATGATATCTGTCACACGCTTTGCCGCAGAGGGATCACACGCACCTGCAATCCGGCTGATGGTAGATTTTGTTTGCACACACCTTGAAGTGGAATCCATGCACCGATAATCTGGTTAACAAGTGTCTCATCTCATAGAAACTCCTCGTCCAATACCGCGATGTCATCGCATCCGTGACATAAAATTCCTGCCATATACTTCATCTCTTTAACTTCATCGCCTGCATTAGTCTCTCATAACCCGATGTAAATGGCAGGAGCAGCTGCAATCTGAGGTCTTCAACAAAATTCTTTCGCGAGTTCATACACCAACCGAGAAAGAGTGAATTTCAAAAGACACAGTACCCTTTTCAGGTAGGTAGGTTTCACCTTCTCCAACTCTACGAGGTGCTTACACTTAAGGTGATGCCAAATACTTTCCAAACCATATGCAACTGCAGGAATGATCTTCAGCGAGAAAAGTCTCATCGCTGTCTGTAATGACAGTGTTCGGAGATGTAGTATGTCACGCGTGGCCTTTATAGCCACGTGAGTCTGGAACGTCACCCCCAGATACATGAAGTGCGTAACACATTCCAGCGGTCTATTTTTGTAGAGAATTGTCGCTCCTCTCCCTCCTTTTCTGAAAGTAATTGCATCTGTTTTCCTTTCATTCAAATAGAGTTCATTCTCTTCCGCCCACTACGCAAATCTTTTAAACGCCTGCTGTAAATCCTTTTCACTGGTTGAAATGAGAACCATATCGTCTGCGTAAATGTATATTTTTACGTTTGGGGGTAATATTTCCGCCACATCTGCCGTAGCAAGATGGAAAAGGATGGGGCTTAAGGGATCCGCCTGCAGTACTCCAATTGTCTCCTGTATTTCCTTGGAAGTTGTAATGCAGTCCGAAATAACGATGTAGTTTTCGCTCAACAGGGTCCTGACAAATCTCGCCAGGTAGTTGCCTTCACCAATCATGTTGTCTAATTTCCTTAGTAGCATTTGTCTATTGATGGTATCAAAGGCCTTTGCATAGTCCAAGAATACCACATGTAGTTTCCCCCCCAGGTGGTTTCAGGGCTTCTTCTATGTCAGCCTGCAGACATTGTATAGCCTAAAACCAAATTGCTCTTCCGGTATCTGAGATTCTATTGCCTATGTCAAACGAGTGCACACTATATTGCTGAGGAGTTTCAAAAGTGTCGATTCTAGGACAATTCCTCTGTACGAGTGGGGGTTCCCACAATCTCCCTTTCCTTTATACAGCATCTTTATTGTCGATTTTCTCCACCTGTGAGGTATTGTACCATACATTATACATGCATTAAAAAGAGCATGTATTCAGTTCTATTGATGCAAGCTTTAGGTGCACACGAGCCTCGACTTGCTCGTCCGGAGCTCTGCATTATATGAATACACCCTAAGGTAATCCGTAAACTGATACTCGTCTCTACTTAAATACTGAACTCGATCTCGTATATCATCATACTTTGTTTGAATGTTCACTTATTATTATCGCTATTTCACTGCGCACTGTTACTTTTCTACTTTATTTTTGTGGCGTGGTGTCCTATACGGAGCGCGAACTGACGCAGGTTTTTCGTCCCGAGATTCAGAAAGACTGTGTGTGGATTTCCCTACTGCGTGCATATATGCTCTGAGGCAAGAAATTAGTTCACAGTTTCCACTCAGGTCCTCAATTTCTTAATTCTTGTCTCTTCTGACCTCTTGGCATCATCTTCCTATGTGGAATTCCATGTAGATCACGATTATCTGCTTCGGAGATCAATCCGATAGTCAGATTAATGTATATTAAATTATCAAAACTTAGCGTAGGTACGCTTAGACTTGGGGATTCTCCGCAACTTTGCGCCGACACTTTACATCAGTGTGCTCTAATTAAGGCGTTTTACATCCTCTTGAATATCTCCTTAATTTTCTCTTTCTGATGATGTATTTTATTAATTTTTACACTGACCCAATCTCTAAATATTGCTGGAATGGGCGTTACTCTTTTCCCCCATCGCTCGACTTTCTTTGTTTTAGACTCATTCCGGAGTCACCATCGGGTTTCACCCTCTGCGAAAGTAGTGCCGGATGACTGACGTTAACGACTCTCGGAGACAGTCTGCCACGCCTACTCGAGAAGTCAATTTGACAACTGTCAAGTTCCTTTGACGTATTGCCAGTTATACGTGAAGCAATTATTGCATCACAAAGTAGACCACCAGAACGGAGATTGCAACTCCGCGACATACAAGCAGAATACCGTTGACAACCGGTAACCTAATTTAACCCTCAAATACGCAAGGGACCTACGGGCCCGGGACAGTCTAATCGAGGAGGCAGTGCGCCGGCCGTACGGAGGCGAGCGCCTTTCGGCGAGGTGGTGGTACCCCCAACATGGATGACGGCTAAGTTACCAGATTTCTAGACTACAAGACTTCTAATGGTGAGTGTGTCAGCTTTCCCGTTTTTTTCCTTCTCTGGCCCCTTAACTGCACTTTCCCCCCTTGCTCTATTGCATTAAACCCTAAGTTACAAATAAGTAATCTCTCTTTCATTCGCCCCATTATCGTCATTCCAGCTCCTCTCTCCACAATTACACCATGGCAACCGATCCGCTGACGCAGGACGTAACCAGCTGTCGGCACAAGGCCACACACGCGTGCCACTGCCCCAGCAGATGGCCCACGCGCTAGCCTATTGGGATCGCCCATCCTGAACCAGCTTCAATTCCCTCTACACCCATTCATCCCCATCTCCCCAAAATACACACACCCCCTCACCCACGCATCCCGTTAAGGAAGTCACCCTCTAACGCGGCTATACCCCCTTTACATTGCTACCCCTTCGCCAAGAATCGCCAGCCTACCAGAGAGTGTGGCGACCTAAACAATTGGCGGAGTCGCCGGGGTGAAACCGAAGAAAGAACGGTTTAACACGGTCCCCTTGACTACCTCTCGCTAAGCAAAGGAACTCACCCCTTAAGACGTAAACGAGTGGTGAAATCACCGGGATTAAACCGCAGAAAAAAACCTGTTTAACACGATCTCGGATTCCCCTTTGCTAGGCGAAATCACACCCCCTAGAAGGTAAGAAGTGGTGGAGACTATGCTCAGTAAGATCTCGAATACCTCTCGCTCGCACAGCAAATTCCATACACCAGTTGACTTACCTAGCACCTACCCCCCCCCCCCCCATATTGCTAACCCCCATTCACTTGAAAACATTTGCTCAACCGACTGGAGAGCAATAACAACAACTTGTGTTGACAATAGGATCAACTTCAAATCTCTCCAACTATTAGAATTACAATCACGCAGATTAATATACAATCTCACGTACACACACAGTCAATACAATGACACAGGTTATCACACAGATCACACTGTGCACACACAGCCAATACAATAACACAGGTTACCAGACAGATATCACACACACTAATTGAGTCACCACAATATCACAGGCTAGCAGACAAGCCACACACAATAATGTTCACACACAATAGCAAGGCTATCAGATTATTACACACAATAACACAGGTTACCAGACAGAATACACACACCCAACTACACGGGGACATATCGCAAAGGCCCACAGGAGCTCAACAAGGTACAATTTATATTCATAGTGGCAATACTCTGCTAGCAATTTCACGTTCCGTAGGTAACATTACAGATTGCCTCGGATGTAGGGTGTGGTAGCTATGTAGAGATGAAACGATTAGCTCAGGACAGGGAGTCAAAAGACTAAAGACTCAAACAACAAACAATCCCATTAACTAACTAACTAATTAATTAACACTAGATATAAAGATACCCATCCTTAGGAGCAGATGATCTCGTAGTTCCGCCCCTTGAAACTTCAATAACTAACTAACTAACTAACAGAATTTTCACAAGTAACAATCGGCTGGGAGATAAATATTTCATACACAATCACGCTCACTCACGCTGCAATTCATACATAATAATAAAATAAAGTTTTCAGAGACACTTTACACACTCCCGAGCTCAAAATAAGCTTTGGTCATCCTTCAAGGACAATTCCTACATTTTGCCCATACTAGCAAGTATTTTTGGAAGCTTTCCCAATCACAATCACAAGCACACAGGAACGATCGGTCCCACACGAAGCGATCTATCAATAAACGAGAAGTAACATTTAAAACTACATCTCAATTATAGCGTGTATACGAGGCACTATTACTTTCCTATATTACCGTTATTATTATTATCATTATTATTTATTTATTTAGGATCATTTCAACCTCCTATGGGTTACGATTCAACTGCCTTGACTGTTGATGTTCTTTCCTTACGCCAATACTCTTTCATTCGTTGGCTCACTCTTGCTCGTTTCTCGTCCGAAATCACCCTTCGAGTTCTCTTGGGTTTCTCTACGGACAGATCTGTCACCTCCGCAATTTTCCTTCTGAACACTTTTCTGTTTGCAATATCTCCCTCCTCAAAGCCACATTTTTTTAGATTCTGATAAACTTCTTTCAACCATGGTACTTAAATCTTTTTCCTTTCTTGAAAGATGAGGATTTTATTTGCTAGGCGTTCCGGTCCCATTTTTCTCAAGTGTACATAGAAAGTTAGTCGTCTTTTCCTCATAAAGGTTGAAATGTTCTCGCATTTTTATATAGCTCTTGATTTGATCTCAAACGGAAGGTAAACTCATTTGTTGTTGCTTTCTTGGGTCCCAGAATTTTCCTCAGAAATTTACGTTTTTCTTTTCTATTTCTGTGATTCCCTTTCTGACAATTGTCTCCGCTGCATAAAGGCATTCAGATTTCACCACGGTATTATAGTTTACATAGCACTGAATGAGATGAAGAATTTCAAAGCCCCTGGAGAAGAACAGACTTTGGCGGAGATTTGGAAGTTTTCTGGGAATTCGGCAAACATCGCTCTTCACCAACAACTAGTCAACATCTGGATTACAGGAAAATTCCCTGAACATTGTACATCCATCCACACATAAAAATGGGGATAAGACAGACCTTAACAATTACCTAGGGATTTCACTCCTGAATGTTACCTATAAAAAAAATATCGAATTCTTCTCAATAGAATTAAAGTACAACTTGAAAATGAATTAGGGGAATATCAAGGAGGTTTCAGACCCTGGATATGGTGATAACATTTATCGACTTCAAAAAAGCATATGATTGTATTCATAGAGAATCTTTATTAAAAATTCTAAGACACATGGGATTACACCCCAAATTGACAAATCTCATAAAACTAACTCTTACATGCACCAAATCAAAAGTTAAATTCAGAGGTGAATTCTCTGACCCATTTGAGGTCACAACCGGTTTACGACAGGTGAAGAGGTGCCGTTGCGTACTCAGCTAGAAACAGTTGCAGTTCGTACTTCGTTGCCAGTAATGGCAATAGTATGTAACGTGTACATCCCGCGTGATTCTCAACTGGATTACAACCAACTGGTGGATCTAGTCTCTCAGCTTCCCCCTGCTTTTCTCCTTCTGGGAGATGTTAATGCCCACAACACCATCTGGAGCTCCGCTACCACTAGCGGTAGAGGGAGACATTTTGAGAGACTGATCAGGCGGCTGGACCTGTGTTTGTTGAACACAGAGGAGCCTACGCACTTCTCTATTGCACACGGCACCTATTCAAGTGTCGATATAATCTTGTGCAGTCATGCGCTGGTTCCCCTGCTACAGTGGGGTGTACACGACGACATTAAGTGACCATTTCCTGATTATCGTTACTCTTCCCAACCAGAGAGCCATCGAGTTACCAAGTCGATGGCTTCTCCGTCGAGCTGATTGGCCAACTTTCACAGCACGTGCGGTTTTTGCCGAAGATACCTTTCAGAGTGTCGATGATCATACCAATCACATAACGAATGGTATTTTGGCTGTGGCAGAAGAAACAATATCTTCCTCACCCGGCAACTCCCGCCGGAAGCTTATCCCTTGGTGGACAGCCGAGATAGCAGCAGCCATTAAAGATCGCCGACGTGCTTTCAAACAATATCGAAGGCAAAACACCATGGTCAACCTTAACGCCTTCAAAAGGATGCTTGCTAGAGCCCGATATCTGATTCGGGAGAGTAAGAAAACGGCGTGGGAAAAGTATGTGTCGCCCATGACGGCGCATACTCCTTCATCTCAAGTGTGGACTAACCTTCGTTGGATCTCCGGGCTCCCGACATCATTGACGATACCTGAAGTCTCCATCAACGGGGACATCATCACGGACCATCTCGCCATTGCCAACAGTATTGGATTGCACTTCTCCGATGTAGCCGATCCTGCTCTCGGAGTTACGATCCTACATTTCTGACTCTGAAGCGGGAGGCAGAGGCTCATCCCTTGACCTTTGTCACTGCTGCTACGGAGTCCTACCATGTACCATTCTCCGAATGGGAACTGCGGTGCATGCACTGTCCAGGGATACAGCTCCTGGACCGGATAACATACATAATCAAATGTTAAAACATCTGTGCAAATCCAGTATAAAACAACTGTTGATCCTCTTCAATAGTATATGGATTGAAGGGGAGTTTCCTACTCAATGGCGAGAGGGGATCGTGATACCGATTCTCAAGGCTGGAAAGGATCCCAAGCTTTTCAGCAGCTATAGGCCCATTTGTCTAACAAATGGCCTATGTAAGCTGCCAGAGAAGATGGTGAACCATCGACTGGTGTGGTTCCTGGAAGAGAGAGGTCTCCTGTCTGAGTACCAGTGTGGATTTCGCTCTCATAGGTCCATCACCGACCATCTGGTCCGACTTGAGAACGCCATACAGGAGGCATTTACTGAAAGCAGCATCTAGTCGCGGTTTTCTTTGACCTTGAGAAAGCCTACGACACCACCTGGCGCTACGGGATTCTTTGCACCCTGCACGATTGGGGACTCCGTGGATATCTCCCGATTTTCAATGCGAATTTTATGTCCCAATTTTATGTACGGTACTCTTCCGAGTAAGGTCAGTAGGACGTTATCGCAATATTACACCCAAGATAATGAGTTCCTCAGGGTTCTGTGCTGAGTGTCACCTTGTTCGCGATTGCCATAAACGACATTGTTGCCGCCGTCGGGCCCACGGTAGTTCCATCTGATAGGTTAAGCCTAAGCTCAGACACTACCTAAGGGAAGATGATTTGAAAAGAAAAGGAAAAAGGTTTAAGAGTGGAAACAATCTTAGGCAGAGAGGAAGAGAATTCAAGCCAAATTAATAACTGATAGGTAGTGAGAAAGAAATTAGTTATACTGTGCGAAACTTGTGGAAGCAACTTGAATAAGTGGGAGCCTGAGCGTGGATAACGGAGAGAGCAGCGTGACCTGAGGTTACCGGCAAGCTATCGCTAAGTGCTCTTTCCCTCTCGAGCGTGATTTTGGGTACTATGGGGAAGGGTGGTGCGTTGGCAAGCAAAGGTATGCCGGATGAAAATGATTTATGTACTTTCTCTTCAAAAGGGTGAGATTTTCTGGAGCATTCTGAAACGCTAGAAATATTTAAATTAGCCGGAATATTTGTATTACCCAACACTGTCGGATCCCCAACAGAAAGGCTGAAATGCCCCCAGAACGGGCAGAGGTAAAGCACCTTTAAAGCTTTTAGCGATATTTTATTGTTATTAGTAGATATGGTATCGTTAGAGGTAACCAATCGTTGCGTTTGAAGAAGGCTAAACTCTTACCCAGCAGGGTAACTTGAACAAAACCAAAATTCTAAACAGTAAATCACAGGACAGAGCGAAAATCCCTTCAAGTAGGAAGCTGGCTGAGCGAGCTATACTTGCCTTAATAATTTAATAGAATTAGCTATGATAGCTAAACGAAAATTTTAAGTGATATTAGCAGAATTTTTGCTCTAAACGCAACAAGTGATTGATTTTATAGCAAACTTATCATTCGGTGATTTGCTTATTTCTTTGAATATTGAATTAATTCGAGAGAAAAAATATAGGGAAGGAAAGGTCATACCTGACAGCTCTTCTAGCAATAGAAGTAGAAAACAAATAATAAGGAATTTATTTAACAAAGTGATTAAGTTGAACAGCAATAACAATTTAGATCTCAGATCTATTTGGGCTATAGAAAGAAGTTTTTGTTTTAGAACAATTTAAAGGTCTCAGGCCTGTAATAATAAGGACTTTTTCAATTAACAATTAATGTTGAACAATTTGTAGGTCTCAGACCTATTGCAAGCGCTAAAAAAAACTCACAAGGGTTACTGTGCATACAATTAAAAGGTTTAAAGCCTATAATGGTAACAATAAAGGACTTATAATTTTGTTTAATAGTTCGTTACATTGGTTAGTTGGAATACCAATACTTTGATAATTCCTTTGTAGTAAGCGAAAAGGCTATACATTCCTGGGCACAGCAGGAGAAGAAAAAAAAATTAATAAGTGGATTATAACCACTGGTAATTATGCAGACATTAAGAGATTCTAAATTCTAATAGGACAGGTCACCTTTTGTGAAGCCTGGATTTCAAAAGTTAATTATAGAAATGTGACAATTAGAAAGTTCTAACTTCCTGGACATAGCAGGAAAAAAATGCATGTTAAAATGTGGGTTTATAACCACATTGATATTTATACAGTAATTACGAGATTGGATATTACAAAGATGGGGGGAGTCTAATTGTAGACCAAGCCTCATTTGAAGAAAAAAAAACAGTTTAAATGTACCCTAAATTGTTAGTAAAGGGAATTTTGAAGTATAGGGAATGTGGGAATAGAGTCCTGGCCAATTTTATTGCTCTCATCGAATCGCGGCGCGGAAGATCGTTAAACAGGCACTGTTTTGTAGCACTAAAGTTTGTTGAATGTTTATAGATTGTCACTATTGTAGTATGTATAGATGCATTGAGTTACACTTTGACGGGTTTTTAGCGTTATGGAATCTTGATGTTGCAGTTAATATGTTCACTTTGAATTGGTGTTTAGCAATAATGTGTAGTTATTGAGTACAGGTTTCACAGTTTCAAGTCTATTGCGAACGGAAATTTCCAGAGGAGTAATGGCAGTAGAATAGGGCAGTAGAAATCCCACGGAGGAAAGAAGTTATGTTTTAGACAGCTACAAGTTTTAGAAGAATCCCACGTTGCAGGGAAGGTATTCCCTTATTTAGTACAAGAAATACTAGATTTCATGACTTTAGTAGCGAGCCCAGTTGGCTAAGTATGACAATTCTCACGTGGGGCAGTTATTGCACAAGATTTCGAAAATCTAAATACTGCCTATAACATCCATAAAAGCTTTTCTGTTTAGAAAACCCTTTTAAAACGTGGTTAAAATCACTTGGAGGTAGGTACTTAGCTTTCCATGTTGTTTGCTGAAGCCGTTAGATCCAACTCTAGAACATGGCGTCGATTTGAATTTACCTCATTTAGAGAGGAGGCGAGCCTCTGAGAGAGGGATGAACTCTTCACGTAGCCGACTAGACAAGAAGTGTGCGAGAAAATTGAACACACAGAGAGCATGAGCAAGCAGGGAGGACGGGGGAAACATAAGAAGCTAAGCACTGTAGGAAACATTGGGAAAGAAAATTTTCAATACAATGCGAATTTGATACATTAAATAAATCTTCATGGAGATGGTAGATGACGACAACGACGACATCTGTTTGAGTGGTTTGGAACCATTCTTGAAATCGCTGAATCTAAAACTTCGACAGGTTGCCGTGTGGAGCGCCGTTGGAATGAGCAGAGAACGCACAACTGAAACTAACTTACATACAAAATAAGTGCATGTTCAAAGAAAAGAGAATACATAAAGGGTCACTGATGGTGTCTGCGAGAAGGGAAATACAGTAACTAATGAAAAAGGTGAAGCAAAGAGCAGCTACTGCTAACTCTAACTAAACGTGTATTCCAAGGAATGCACCACCATCTCTGTATGTAGACGATCTAGCCCTGCATTACAGCTCTGGAAGTATGACAATCGTGGAACGGCAATTGCAGCTAGCTATTAACCGGGTCGACAGGTGGGCTCACGACCGAGGTTTTCGTTTTTCAGCAGCAATAACTTCCGTCGTTAATATTTTCGGCTCCGGAGGCTACATTTGCACCCTGAACTACATCTCAGGGCTGCTGCGTTGCCGTTGGTTGACACTTATCGCTTCCTGGGGCACAATTTTGACAGCAAACTAACGTGGCAGCACCATATACGGCAACTAAAAACGGCGTGTCTCAGGAAACTGAACATGCTCAAGTTTCTTAGTGGCACTACGTGTGGGGCTGACCGTGCGGTGCTGCTACGGTTCTACCAAGCCCTCGTCCTGTTCCGGCTAGACCAGGGTCATCCAGACAGCGCTCTGGCCGCGCTCTAAGCCTGTGCTCGGAGTGCTTTGGTGGAAGGTAGTTTCAGAAGTGGTGGGTGGAGCTTGGCTGGCTGAGCACGCTGAAGTGTGCAGCCGATCCATCAGTCTAGTCTAGTCCAATGCGCTTTGCTGACAGCGTGTAAGTAAATCAGCTTCGCAGTGGTCATGACTGAACAGTATACAAATTCTGTACAGCTTATAAAGGGCATGCCAAATGTTTAGTGTGCAACAGAGATGTAATGTGTTAAAAAGAACTCAATTTGTTCTTGAATTTTCCTCTCTAATATGTTCACATTTCAGTTAGGAATAAAGTCTTCATTTACATGTATGCTGATGACACGACATTAGCTTCACAATCGTACCAACAGCTTCAGGAAGCGTTTGACAAACTGATCACCTGGGCGGACAGGAACAGCCTGTGTCTGAATGCACAGAAAACAGTCCAGATGACATTTCGTAGAGGAGGGAAGCCTCCAGCGGCAGCACTCATCAAATACCGGGACAAGGAGCTTGTTAGGGGCAACTCCTACAAATATCTTGGCGTGACCCTGCAAACGAATGGGAAAGTTTTCCCCAAACACATTAAAGAAAGAGCATCTGCAGCGATCATGGCGATGAACCAAATTAAAAGCATTCGTGAGCTGCCCTTAGAGACGGCCATAGCCCTTTTCCACATCAAGATCTCTCCCATCATGACTTACGCAATAGACATTATTTGGGAGCATCTCTCAAAGAGTGATCTAGCTTTGGTGGAAAGTGTGAAAGCGACGTACCTCAAAAAGGTTCTACGTGTAGCCAAAAACACTCCATCGCAGTTAACATACGAACTCACACGACAGCCGTTCTACATAGAGGAACTACGCCTGAGAGTGTCAGTGCCTTCTACACCTCAATATCAAGCGTTGCATCACGAGCTGTACGAGAAGAAAGCAAATATATGGCCAGACTTCTATCGTACTGACGCCATGATCAACCAAGAATGGATGAATTCAAGCTATGAACTGGGCCATACCATGACACGCTTCGCAGTTCATGGATTCCACCACAAGCTGTGCTACAGGAGGGCGTTCCATGAAACAGACGCAAACTGTTTATGTGTACTATGCGGGAAAGAGTGTGAACGCTATCACGCGGAGATATGCGTCAAAAGAACAATAACTCTTTTGGACCTCTGTACTCAACACTAGGATTTTTATGTATGCACATTGTGCGATATTCCGTTATTATTAATATTCTTCACTTAACACTTGTGTTCGTTTCCTGCACATTCCATACTTCGGAATACCATTCGATTTGTTGGTTGGTTGGTTGGTTGGTTGGTTGGTTGGTTGGTTGGTTGGTTCTTAAGTTTAGGGGCTGCGACAACGCGGTTATGTAGCCCCGTGTACTTTGGGTGTGTGTAGAATCTGTCTGATAACCGGTGTTAATTGTGATGACTGTATTAGTGTGTGTTATCTGTTTTTCTTTTTATTTAAGTGGGGGGCATGGTGGCACAGCGGTCTAGCTGTATGCCTCTCACCAAGGCGGTCCGGGTTGATTCCCGGTCAATGCATGTGAGATTTTCGAAGTGAAATGCCATGTCCTGTGGTTCGGATTCCACGTAAAAAGGAGGTCCCGTGGCTCATGATCTCACGATTAACGGTCACGTTAAACTACAAGCTTCCTTCCTTTTCCTTTTATTTAAGTACTGTAACTTACAATTTTTCAAATAGTTCCTACTTTTGCCGCAAAGCGCCACCCTCAACGACTACTAGGCCAAGTTCAGTACTTAGCTACTAGACGCCACCGCAGTCGGCTCTTGGCAACGAACGTAGAAACCTAAGAGCGTTGTTTACATTCTTAACCTATCCAATTTAGCTTCACACAGGTACAATTAGTGGAAGGTTCTTTAACATGCCATAAATCTATGACATTGGACCGCCGGCTTTACTTCCCCTCTGAAGGAAGGCATACTGAGGGATTTTTAACGCTCTTAAAAAATCCGACGGCTTTGGCCGGGTTTGAACCCGCTATCGATTTGTATATGCGGTATATTGGTTATGGCAAAACAGCCCTATTAATATGTCAACAATCCCACAAGAGCCTTCCGCCGCACGACTGTACGTACGTATCTAGTCAGCGTGGTCCGAACATCGTCCGTCTCCTCGCTGCCACAGTGTAGTGGTGGTAGGGGAAGGAGCGCTAGTCTGACTGCCCAGTGCTCCCCGAGCTCGGCCGCGCTCCTGGAGCGCAATGACTGGATGACCCTGGGCTAGACAGTGACCACCGAGAGGAGGGCTAGACTATGGTTCTGCGGTATACGGTTCAGCAAGGCCAGCAACCTTGAAAATGCTGGACAGTATCCACCATAGTGGCGTTAGGCTGGCTACCGGTGCCTTCCGAACCAGTCCGATGCCCAGCCTACTCGCCGAATCGGGTGTTCCACCTCTAAATTATAGACGCCAACATATGCTTTTAGCATATGCTGACAATGTGCGTCAAATGCCGCAACATCTACTGTCGACCAAAGTACTGTATTAAGTGTACTCGAGTTTGAAGGTTGTTTGTGAAGTAACCAATTGACCTACATAAAATCCAATAACATCATCATTTTCGTCGTTCTATTTTACGTTAGCTCGTGTAAGTTTGGAATTTTTAAATTTATATTTTAATCATCTTTGTCAGAGTTGGAACACAAAAAGTGCACGTTTTTAAGCGTGTTTCAACCATGCGTCACACTTAAGAATTATTATCTCAAAAACCCGTCATCAGATCGAATCCAAATTTTAACACAATATACATTAGAATGTTGTATAACTGGTTTATTAATTTCAAAATTTTGCGTGTCCAAGAAAAAAAGTTGTTATCATTTTTGTAAGGTAACTTTTTCTCGGCTCGGGGTGGTTGGAAAATGTAGTTCTTGGACGCGATGTAATCCTCATTCATCAAAAAGTTATGCTGCATGACTGTGAAATATGAAAATTAACTCACTTATTTTATATCGGTTTGTATTTGTAGGCGGAAATAACACATCTTTCACCAGCTACCCGCCCCAGGAAAAGCTGTACAGCATTGCTGTGATGGAGCCCATCACTTCCGAGCGAGGCACGCCATGATGCGTGATGGGCTCCATTTCGGCAACCCAGTACAGCTTTTCCGGGAGCGGGTAGCTGGTGACTTCAGTAATGTCGAACTTAAGTACGTAAAGGGAGAACGCAATGAACATCTACGGCTAGACCAAACAGTTGACGTTATCTTGAACGCTCAGCAAAATGTGCCTCCGTAAATCCTTACCAGTCTGGCAGATGATCTACACTGCCTTGTATACTGTACACGCCCAATAATACAGTGAACTTCTGTTTTATTGGTCAAGGAAGATGTTTCCCCTGTGCCATACAGTGAACTCAATTGTGTTCCGTCATTATTTATACTTTTGTGATTCTTACAGCCTCCAAGTTATTTTTTATTATGATGTTTATAATAAAGTGTTATGAATACGTTGCCAATTATGTACTTATATTGCGGGCTGGTGTGCGGCATTAATTCCGTAAGAGGGAGATGGTGCTTGCCTACCTACTTGACTAAATCAACTATTTCCAAGGTGCAACTTTTCCAAACGGTAAAAGCGAATGTTTAATAGGTTAAATGGTAACGCAGTATCGTGTGTCCTTTGTGTGCAGTAATCTCTATATGTTCTAATTCCCACACGACGACTTCTTTGCATGTTTCAATCAACTAATAAGGTGTGATATTTTAGGCCTACCCGATATTTTAGACAATTCCATGAGAGGTCTTAATGGATCTTAATTGTATCTCTATGGTGTTGGTTCGATTATTGCAGGCAACTCTTCTCATTACGATTGTGTACACACTCATTCTTCATGTGCTAAAACAGCACTTCAGTAACCGGGGCACTTTCTTCTTTCCTACTTCGGAATCTGTTGGATTTCTTGCTAATAATAATATGTATCTATAATTACTGAACTTAAATAAAAATCGTGATAACTCGCCAAAAAGCTTCTTATTCAACCACAAAAAGAGCGAGACTGTGGTAGCTGCCCCTTGGGTGAAGACGAAGAACTTATAATTCAAGTTGAGCAGTATATAGACATATAAATTCAGATAAATTCAGGTAAGTCTAAATTATTGATACATATTTCTTCGGAACCTTGTGATATCTTTTATGCTCTTACGTGAGTTAAAATAATAATTTACACGAACTGTGACAAGCCCGATGACATGATCTTAGCTATTGGATGGGCATTTATCGCCACCATGTTTTTTCTACATTAAGGTCTGAGGATTGTACAGTAGTTGGTCTTGGTGGGAGCAAGACCAACTACAATACTCAAACTTAATAATGCAGGTCTCGAAAGTGTGAAAATGGCGTATGCTGAAGCCCCGGCATATTGTTTGTTTACATTCGTTGCTGGGATTAGCCTTGATTAGCTTCGTTTGATGAAAGTTGGGATAAACTGTCGCTCATCTGTAATTTTTAGTGTCTTCTGTATGTCTGTCAAGTCCAGTTCGCGTTAATGTACTGCAATCGTATGTAAATATGTGATAATACGCTTAATATGGACTGGTTCGTTTGTGTGATGATTGTCCAGTCAACCGATGGCATTGTGTCATTTACTTCGGATGTTGAAGTACTAAGACTAAAGCATAATAGAAGTGTCTCAAGAATATACACCGCAATGATTTTCTAGTTAGTGACAATATAATAATAGCTTAGTACACGTCAGTAGTGTCGAACTTGAGTACGTAAAGGGAAAACGCAATGAGCATCTACGGCTAGACGTTATCTTGAACGCTCAGCAATATGTGCCTCCGTAAATCATTACCAGTCTGGCAGATGTTCTACACTGCCTTGTATACACGCCAAATAATACAGTGAACGTCTGTTTTATTGGTTAAGGAAGATGTTCCCCCTGTGCCAAACAGTGAACTCATTGTGTTCCGTCATTATTCATACTTTTGTGATTCTTACAGCTTGCAAGTTATTTTTTTATTATGATGTGTGTAATAAAGTGTTGTGAGTACCTTGCTAATTATGGACTTATATTGCGAGATGGTGTGCCGCGATAATTCCGTAAGAGGGAGATGGTGCTTTCCAACCTATAGTACTTTACTAAATCAACTATTTCCAGCGTACAACTATTCCAAACCGTAACAGCGAATGTTTAATAGGTTAGATGGTAACATATTATCGAGTCCCTTGTGTGTAGTACTCTCCATAATTATGTTCTGATGTCCACACGACGACCTATTTGCATATTTCAATCAACTAATTCGGTGTGATGTTTTGCCCGAGATTTTAGGCAATTCCACGAGAGGTCTTAATTGAATTGTATCTCTATGGCGTTGGTTCGATTATTTCAGGCTACTATTCTCATTCCGATTGTGTACACATATATTCTGTATGTGCTGGTACAGCACTTCAGTAACCGGCTACTTTCTTCTCTCCTACTTCAGAATCTGTTTGATTTTTTGCTAATAATATTATTCTATAATTATTGAACTTAAATACAAATCGTGATAATCGCCAAAAAGCTTCTTATTCAACCACAGAAACAGTGAGACTATTGTAGCTGTCCCTTGGGTGAAGACGAAGAAACCTATAATTCGAGGCCAGCACTATATAGATAAATTAATTCAGGTAAGTCTAAATTATTGATGCATATTTCTTCGGAACCTAGTCTCGTTTTGTGATATATTTTAGGCTCTTATGTGAGTAAAAATAATAATGTACACGAACTGTGACAAGCCCGATGACATGATCTTAGCTATTGGTAGGGCAACCATCGCCGCCATGTTTTTTTCTACATTAAGGTCTGAGGATTGTAGTTTGTCTTGGTGGAAGACGCTTCGATACACAAAAAGACAGCCAACGCAGTGCGACTTGTGATTGCCAGATTGGACAATGGAGCAGCTGATGGTATTGGTCGTCTTCCTCATCGTCGGCAGTGAACAATTTTGATTGCCTTCGAGATTACTTCGAAGGATGTTAATGTGTTCAAAATGTGTTCATATGTTAATGTGCGTGCAATTTAGCGCTCTCAACATTATGACATACGATAATATTTTCTTAATTGTACCCTTATCCCTTGCCTGCAATACTTCCTGAGAAACTCACGAACGAACAAGATTGGTAAAGTAGGCTACATTATTTTCATTTGTGTATAATGAAATGTTTGTATAACAACGCATTTGTCTAAAATAAAATAGTTGCCACAACTTAGTAAGTGACCCTCGTATATTACACAAAAATCATCCAGGTAGAGCAAATCGAAATGGATAGATAAAAATTTACTCCTACAGTAAAATGTAGGAAATTGGAGATTGTTCCTTTTGATGCCGATAGCATAATTTCAAAAACTTAATTAAGCACCTTGAACTAGTTGTTCTGAATAAATTCGTTATGGCAGACGGTAAAAGTGCATCTTTGAGCGGAGCATTCAAAAATAATAATATTTCCATTTAATGATTTGCTGATGGTATGGTGTTACTGGCACAGAGTAAAAGAGCTCTATGCTTGGAATGCTAGAAGATTTCAATATGACCTGTGAGGAATTCGGATTGAGAATCAATAATAAAAACACAAAATGTATGGTAATAAGTAAGGCTTGGATTTTTAGGTAAATAAATATTTTTTTTATTTAAGTACCGTACATATTTAAAGCATTTTTTCTATAAAACCATAAATTCCTACTTTTCACTTATTAGCACATAAAAAGACATAATATTCACATTTTTTTAAATCAGTATGCTAGATTTTTTAGTTTATTGCATTTTTGTTCTGTGTCACTTCAACGGGGAAGAACCTGTAAGCTATCTAATCTTCGTGCAGAGCGTATGTCAGCTTGCAACTGTGTTATTCTTAACTTGCCGCCCCGTGCCACTCACTGAGGAAGCTGGCGATTTCCTTCTCCATAGGCATATTGCCCTCAGGCTAGACCTCCCCCCACTCCCTCCCCCTCCCCCTTCCCAGCTACCTGGAACCAGTGTCACTCACATGCAGTTCATTTCTGGCACTGTGAAGTGTAAGGCAGTTCTACGATGCCTAAAGTAAAAACAACTACAAGATATCGTCTGTTGCAGAATTTAAAGATAATTTTATTTCTGATGGGAGCGTTCTGTTCTGCCAACCATGTGGGAAAGCAATCAAGGTGATCTCAAGTTATACAATACCTCAAGGGCAAGAAACATATTACCGCAGTTTCGCGCCTTCAGAAGAAGTGTTTCGCGATAATCGTCGGTCATTTGTGATGGACAACCAGGAGATGTATCTTGTTGTGTATTGTAATGCTACAGCAGTCAGTGAGACATAGCATAAATTGCATTCGTGAGTACTGCGTATTGTTCATATTCACATTAATAAACTAAATTAAAATTAAATATATGTACTTTTTTGTCACATATTTCAGGTATTTTTAATACATAAAAAATAAATATTTTCCTGATTTTTAGCACCTAAAAATCCGAGCCCTAGTAATAAGTACAAGAAATGTCGGGATAATTGTACATTTAGGACAGAAAGATATTGAACAGTGCTTTCAAATATTTGGGAAGCGTAATAACAGAAGATACGAGATTCAAACAGGAGGTAAAAACTCGTATCGCAATTGCCAAGGGGGCATTTAATAAGAGGGGTGCATGGATAGAGGCCTGAGGAAGAGACCGGCAAAGTGCGTTTATAAAGTGTGGCAGTATGTGGAGCTAACGTGAGACATAGACACGGAGGAATGGGGAACAAGGAAGACTGGAAGGAAGCATTTGAGATTTGGATTTGGAGGGATAAAGTGGGTACAAGCAGATGACTTCGCTCTCTTTCAAATCCGCTCGTATAAATTTGGTAACTGTAGCTTTAAGTTCTCAGCCATTCAAGCTTACAACCATCTTCCAAGCGATTTAAAATCAATTTCCAACCTGTCGACTTTCAAATTTAAAATAAAGAGACTACTTTGGAATCGGTACCTACAGTAATAAAGTAGGTAGCCAAATTTAGTGAATCAGCATGTCTCATTTCACCCTGTGCTGATAAAATTATTATTTTAATTGATTATTTTAATTATTATTTAATTATTATTTTACTTTTTATTTGTATGTTATTTGTATTGTAAATTTTATTTTGGTAAGCTAATTACAGTGTTTGGTCAAGTATCATTGTTGACAATTAACTTAATCACGCAGCAAATGTGTATGTAAGGTATATGTATATATATATATATAAAATTGTAGTAGACGCCAATAAATTTGTATTGTGCAATTCCTATGTAAGAGCATCTGGCTCGTTGGAATTAATTGTTCAATAAATAAATGAAAAAGAATGAAAAATGAGGAGGTGCTGAGAAGAGTTGGAGAAGAGAGAAAAATATTAAAGGTAATCATGATGAGGAAGCATAATTGGCCTGGACACTGGTTGCTTAATGTTGGATGCTATGGAAGGAACCGTGAATGGAAGAAGACGAAGAGGACGGAGAAGAGACCAGATGGTTTATAATACAAGAATGAAGCCAATTATGAGAAAACTAAGAGGGTATCTTTATAAGGGGAAAGAAGACCTCGCTGTTTTGCCCCTGGAGAGCGGCCGTGTGAGGACCTGCCCTAGGGCAGAACACAAATGAAGGTGAATGATTTTTGTATTAAATAAAATGTCAGTCACTACTAATATACTGTAGAAGGTACAGAAAATGTAAATAAAATCATAAGTAAGGAGAAATCTAATTCATGATTATTGTTGTTGATTTAAGGGGCAAAAGAGCGAGGTCTTTTTTCCCCTTATAAAGATCTCATTCAAAAACAGTGTGTCTTCATTCCACTCACAAGGGACAATAAAGTATTTGTGAAACTAGCGCCTCTAGCGGAGGATTTAAAAGTTATAATAAAATACTCCATACTCAGCTGCGTCTGCTGCTGTCGTGCACTCAGGTAACAGTTTATTCCAATGAAAGTGGTATAGAAAGGAGCAATGCGGATTGAGACGGCTGTGGGTATGCACTTTTATCTTAGATGGCGTCATTCCTCAGGTTATGTTGTCATGATGGAAGTAAACTAAGAATATGTTACGCCTCGGAAACAAGAAGTTTAGCCCCAAAATCAGTGGCTTAATATGCGGATTTCTTTGTGTGCTTAGCTGGAATTACTATTGCCAGATTATATAGTTGTGCTTTATATTTTGAAGTCGACGTGTTTATGACAGGTTTCACATGCTCATTGAGGTTAATGGATGATGAAGATAACTACATCCAAACACTAACTCGTTGGCCAATAATGATTAATTATGATCGAAATGATCTGTTTCTTGTGCTTCGCTTTCAATACGATTACAAGTGCAGAGAGACGGCAGCTATTAGTGATAATGATCGATGGTGCGAGATGGGACTATATGGAACTATTAGAACGAGATGAACTGGGTGGGTTTAGTTATTTCAAATACATGGGTGTAAGAACGGAATATGTTGAACCTGTTTTTCCTAGTTCATCGTACCCAGCATGGACTACTCTTAGCACAGGTCTGTACCCAGAGAATCATGGAATTATAGGAAATGCCATGTTCGATGAAGAGCACGATATACAATTTTCATTAAATCTATTTAACGTAACAAAACTACCTTTCTGGTGGCAGGATGTAGAATCTATTTGGACTACTGCAACGAAAGCTGGGCTGAGAGTGGCTACCCTTGAATGGTCAAGAAGTGATGTCCCCTACCATGATATTCTGCCTGAGATAGCAATCGGTTACGCAGGTTCTCAGAAAGATATTGAGGAAAAGCTTCGAGAAGCATACGTTTGTATAAAGCAGGGGTATGACTTAATAATGGTTTATTACGAGCAGATAGATGCTGCTGGTCATGGGTTTGGAGCAGCTTCACAAATAGTAATGACGCTAATGAAAAGAGTTGCTAGGGCACTGGATGTCTTTTTTAAAGCATTGTTCTCCACAGGGCTTGCTGGATCAGTGGACATAATTATTGTATCAGATCATGGTATGTCGTCCACTTGCTCTATACCTTTGTTAAATATTAGTACATTTATTGACGTGAAGGCTGATACCAGAAGAGTGGTATGCGAGTCCACACTAATAAGTATATTTGCTAAGCATGGATTGGAATCAAAACTTTACAATCAGCTTAGAGATAGCGGTCTAGATAATTGCAACATCAAATATAGATACGAAATTCCTAGGCGATATCATTACAAGAAGGCAAAACGTGCCCCTGATATACTCTTGTATACTGATCCAATAAAGAGTGAAGGTCAATGTATGTATACGAGAGGAATACATGGGTACGACCCAATGATAGAAGATATGCGTGGTATATTTTTGGCATTCGGTAAGTCGTTTACTCGTGGGGGTTTGGTCATGGATCCTATAAAAATGGTTGATATATATCAAATTTACTGTCATATCTTAAACATTGAAACTCAACCTCATAATGGCACATGGGAGAATGTCAGGTATATGTTAGATGAAGATGTAGAATGTCAAGAAAGACAAGAATACCTCCTTGAACGAAAAGTATTCACTCGTTTATGGGAGGAGCGATTTGAAGGTATTAGGGAAAAGAAGTACTACTCGAATACAAATTGGCAGCGTGGATTAATGTACCATAATAAGACAGGTTTTGGAGAACTCTTTGAACTGGATCAGTGCTGCCTCTAGTCTCAACACGCTCAACAAGTGGCATGCTGCCACATTACCTATCTGGAGTGCAATCAAGAAGAAAATGAGACGTAACCACGAGTATGCTGAAGAGAGCAGAGTTATCCCTAAGGAAGTTGGAAGGCTCAGCGCAGCCTTATATGCTTCCTGATTCATATTTTCTAGCACGTTTTATCGCATTTTTATGGCGTTTATTGGACCCGTATGTAGCCTACTGCAACAAAATGAACATTTCTTTTTTGCCAGAAACATTTTATTTCCAGAAAGAAAGTTCGATAATAAGAGGTGGTGTAAAAGAATAACTAAACAAGCTAGAGATAAAAACAAAGTTTTTGAAATAAAATGTTGAGAACTTGAGTAAGATTATTATTATTAGGCCTATTCGAATTTGTATTTTACACGGTAGTTTGAATACAAAACGCGGTGATTCAGCAAATAGGTCACGTTGTGCACATGGAGTACAAGCCGCCAATATAATAAACCTGGGACCTTCTGATTTCAGCTCGATGCTCTTACAAACTGAGCTACCGCGAACAGAACACTTCCTCTGCCAGCCAAAGGTGCTGTACACCCGTGGCCAGCATGAATCCTGGTGGCCAAGTGAGGGCCATGCAGGAGCAGTGGTAGAGGAGTTGTTTACGTGACCTAGAGATGCTGCCAGCCTACACACTATTTAAACATGGTTAGATAATTATTGGGGTTTTAAGGTGCGGAACAGTGAGGTCATCTGCCCCAAATATTTAAATATGGGATTGCACTACCTCGATTGTTTTAATTCTTCGAGTTTATTTGTATTTTGCTCGGCGTTGAAGACAGCGATAATGTTCCCGTATCGGGCTTGAAAATTCTTATTCAGCTTCTACGCGGATGACACACAAGTGCAAAACAAAACCTTCAGCAAAATCGACGAAAAGCATTTTTCACACTTTTGAAGCACCGGCACCTGTGCGAATCAGTCAATTTACGTTTCTGCAGTGCATCGTATTCCTGTGACTTTGCCATCCCACTAACTTTTTATCGCTTATCCACCAGGATCGGCTTAACCCACGGGCTCTTCGAGGGATCGTTCCTCTACCGTCGCAGGGACAATGTTTGCGAGCTGAACAAACTTATGCCAGCATATACAACTGGGAATAAGGACAGGCCGATCGCTAACTTAGCTCTAATTAAGGAAGGGTCAGGGAAACGTCCCGACATTTGCCTGGTGGTGAACATGGTAAACCACATTTTCAGGATGCCGAGGTGGGATTCGAACTGATGCCATTCCGATACCACCGAGACACGAGGTAGCGCGTTAGCACTCGGTCGCCGTGGCCGGTCATTCCACTAGTAATACGCGATCTTAATGCCCGATGCTCATAAGAAGGCCTGTCGGTGCAGAAATTATGTGCACTCGAGTTTGGAGATACATCTCATAATAACCAACACATTTTCAAATTTGGTTGCTGTAGCCCAACGGCGTTGAGAGTACTGAACCTTTTTAAGTTGACGTTTCCCACGAAACCCGCAAATAAACCTGTACTTTTTACATTTTACCTGCCATAATAGATATTAAAATATATTTCTGAAAGTTAATTTTATCATCAATCAACGCAGAAATAAACAGGGAAAATGGATATGTTACTTGTTTTTTCTGTAGGCCTTTTGGTTATTTTGTTATTTATCACCAAACTCGAGTACACATAATTTCTGCACCGACTGTAGGTTCCGTGCACTGTCAACGTCAAAATACACTCAAACTGCCAAAGATATACGCGGATGATCGGTGAGGGATGGCGACATGGAAGAATGGGGCGTCGAAAGGTGAGATGTTTAGGGGCGGTGAGGAGGTGATCTGCCGTGCTGACAGTAGGAGAGAGGATTGCCCGTGGCCAGAGCCATCATCCATGGTAATAACGCTGGGTCGATTTTCCGTGTTTCCCCAGGTCTTCAGTACATCTACTGAGACGACTTCTGCTGCGTACTCAACAGCACTGTGTCAGTAAAAGCCGCTGTGGGAGGCTTCGGTGGCGTAGTTGGTAGCATGCTGAGCTTCTATGCCCAAGATAGCGGGTTCAAACCCGGCCGAAGCCGTCGGATTTTTTAAGAGCGTTAAAAATCCCTCAGTATGCCTTCCTTCGGAGGGGAAGTAAAGCCGGCGGTCCCTTGTCATAGATTTATGGCATGTTAAAGATCTTTCCACTAATTACACCTGTGTGAAACTAAATTGGATAGGTTAAGAATATAAACAACGCTCTTAGGTTGCTACGTTCGTTGCCAAGAGCCGACTGCGGTGGCGTCTAGTAGCTAGTTCTGAACTAGGCCTAGTAGTCGTTGACGGTGGCGTTTGGCGGCAAAAGTAGGAACTATTTGAAAATTCAAAGTTGCAGTCCCTACTTGAATTAAAAAACAGATACACACACTAATACAGTCATCACAATTAACACCGGTTATCAGACATATTCTACACACACCCAAAGTACACGGGGCTACATGACCGCGTTGTCGCAGCCCCTAAACTAAGGAACCAACCAACCAACCAAAAGCCGCTGTGGAGCTTGTTCGAATATGTATTTTTCTCGACTGTTTGGATACCAAACGCGGTTTTACAACAATTAGCCCCCCCAGGGGCTCACATCTAGTGGGTCGTGGGTTAGCGACCACGGGACCTCAGCTGAGTCCGGCATTGCTTCCACTTACTTATGCCTGGCTCCTCCCCGTCTTCTTTCCTGTCGACCTCCCTTGGTCAACTCTTATTCTATTCCGACCCCGACGGTATTAGGGTGTCCGAGGCCTAAGGAGTCTTTCACTTTCCCGCCTTAGTTGGCCCTTGTCTCATCTTTCCTGATACCCTCATTTTTCGAGGTGTCAGCCTTTTTTTTCCTTTTACTATATTTCCTTTTCTCTTTAAGATTCCCGCACTATTTTTTTCCTTGCTCCTCGTATATCTAAATTCCCTTCAGCGATTTGTTTGCATACACTCCATTTTGTAGGCGAGTGTTTTCATCCTCAATTGCATTTTGTAAGGATTGGCAATCTAAATTGCTTTTTAGTAAGTCTTTCAATAATGTCGGGAGTCCTGAGATCCTATGAAGCTTTGTGAGTATTTTGAATTTCAATTGCAATTTGTAAGTATTTTCAACCTAAACTGCATTTTGTATGGTGGGCATTTTGCAAATATTTTGATTCTCAATTGCATTTTGTGGATATCTTGAATCTAAATTACATTTTGTAAGTATTTTCAATCTAAATTGAATTTTGTAAGTATTGTCCATCCGAATGAATAGTTTGAATCTACCGTACATTTTGTAAGCATTTTCAATTTCAATTGCAATTTGTGAGTATTTTGGATCTGAAAAGGGATTTTTTTTTCAATTTGAATTGCACTGTGTATTTTCAATTACAATTGCATTTTGTTAGTATTTTGAAACTCAATTGCATTTTGTACGTATTTCCAATCTAATTTGCATTCTGTAAGTATTTTGAATATTAGTTAGTTATTGTTGTTTTAAGGGGCGGAACTACGAGTTCATCTGCCCCTATTTATTTTATTTTTTTAAATATCAGTATGCCTTCCTTCGGAGGGGAAGCAACGCCAGCGGTCTCATGTCATAGATTTATGGCATGTAAAAGAACCTTCCATTAATTACACCTGTGTGAAGCTAAATTAGGTTTAAAAATGTAAACAACGCTCAGGTTCCTACGTTTGTCGCTAGGAGCCGACTGTGGTGGCGTCTAGTAGCCAAGTTCTGAACTAGTAGTTGTTGACGGTAGCATTTGGCGGAAAAAGTTGGTACTACTTGAAATATTCAAAGTATGCAGTCTTTAATTGAATTAAGAAACAGAAACACACACTAATATAGTCATCACAATTAACACCGGTTATCAGACAGTTTCTACACACACCCAAAGTACACGGGGCTATGCCTTCCTTCAGAGGGGAAATAAAGCCGGCGGTCCCATGTCATAGATTTATGGCATGAAAAGGAACCTTCCACTAACTACACTTGTGTGAAGTCAAAATTTGTTGGTTATATTATTTGATAACGCTATATTAGTTCCAACGTTCACCACCAGGTGCTGGCTGCGATGGCATCCAGTAGCCAAGTCCGCATCTAGGTGTCGTGGACGGTCGAATTTGGTAGCAAAAGTAAGAACTACTTGAAAAATACATCGTCTGCAGGCCGTGTACCTGAATCTCTGATACCCTAACACACACTAATACAGCCATCACAATTAACACCGGTTATCAGACATATTCTACACACACCCAAAGTACACGGGGCTACATGACCGCGTAGTCTTGGGATTACGACGGGGCACACTATGCCTCATGAGGTAAATCTGAGGAGAGGAAGGTTTCCTCGCCTCAATTATACGAAATACGTAAATACACACACTATTTCAGACACCACATTAACACAGGTTGTCAGAGAAATTTGTATTATCACGTTCTTCTGTATTCGAAAGCTTCTTTAAAAAGACATGTAGACTGAAAATTATATTTCTTGCTTGGCTGTGTAAAACTGTTCGATTGCCACTCGGCTTGCTAAGGGATATTATTGTTATGAGTTCAAACCACTGACAGCTGGATCGCATCCCTCCGGGCTGCTTTAAACCGCCTGCCCATTCAACGATTACAGCATTGGTTTTAGCGTACAACCTCGTTTCCAAATAAAGGCGCTAGGAAGCAGCACCAAGTCACTGTGGCCAAGTGGTCTTGCTGTGGCAGACATAAGTTTGGTATTGATGTTAATGGCGAAATCGTGTTTGAAATGCAACTTATTCTGAATCATTTTATAATGCTGTACTGCTGCGTGCCCTTTTGTATATCAGAACACGACAAGTTAGAATAATGGGGAATCTCATTTCATGAGATACGATCGGACAATTCACTGCGTGAGAAGTGGTTACGTGCAATTTCCAGAGAAGGTGACAAAGAGGAAGCAAATACATACATACATGAATGAATGAATGAATGAGTGAGTAAATAAGTGAGTAAATAAGTAAATAAATAAGTAAATAAATGAATAAATTAATAAGTAAATGAATAAGTAAATAAATAAGTAAATAAATAAACAATCTGTCCAAAAATCTGTAGAAATTTATAAAACAGCCATCACAATAGGACGGGTTATCAGATAAATTCAACGCACACCCAAGTACATGGGGCTACATGACCACGATGTCGCAAAGCCACTAAATAAATCAACATCCCATTTTTGGGGGGGGGCGGAGGCATTTTTTTTCCTGTCTATTATTACCCTTATTCTTTTCATCTCGTCAAGTATGCAAGTTAGATTTAAGTCAGTTGGAAGTAGTTGTATTTTTATTATCATCTATATAATTACGGGAAAATGAGCTAGACATTTCACCCCTTGAAAACAATCACCTCCACCACCATGTATTTTTGCTTTCCTTCGTATTGACAATTTGCCCGTAAGTATGTGTCTAAATACTTTTAGATGATTGAATAACAAAAGAACTAACTTAGTGTAATGTTTTCACGTCCGTCAATCTCGATATTAAGCCTCCAAACTTAAAACTCCTTCGTTTCAGGTATTTTCCTCTTTAAATAGCCACGGCGATCTCAGTGGGTTGGTCCTGCAACCTAGCGGTGAATAAATATATATCTTGTAAGTCTGTGAATGTTGAATGGGCAGCCAGCTGGCAGTGGTTCAAACCATCAGCTCACAGCACATCATAAAGCTTCACTCAAAGGATACGGCTTCACTACTGAATTGATTCAGCAATACTGTCACTTTATAGTTTGTATTTCCCCGGCGAACCTAAATGATTTAACACGTAATCTTTCACAGTCTACATTATCCCTTCAGTTCAAGGGCAGATGTTATCTCCCGAACGGCTGGTCGTAGCGTCACTGGGTTTGGACAGTCAGCTTCAAAATTGTAAGCTCTGTTGCATAGGATCAACAAAATAATTGAATATTTAATGATTTTTGTGCGCGGAGATACTGAAAATAAAGGTTTCGTACGGCAAAGCGAGACGAGAGCGTTTAGTTACGCCGCGCTATGTTATTGAATGGCGTGGGAGAGCGAGTGAATCTGGCGCCTCCCTCATGTTCACAGTTGTTCTGTGTTTGGTATAGTGAGAAGTAGTGTTTTCTGACACAATTATGCGTCACGTCGTTGAAGATATGTGTATCTGTGGCAATAATTGCAATTGCATCAAGCTTCCTTCTCGGCAATTATTCTAAAATGATGACCCATTGAATACTTCAAATGAAATTATGAAAAGTCAATTGTTAACACTTGTACGAGGTATTTATTTGCTTCTTGCCATGTTCTAGTATTTTATAATTAGTTAACTTTATATGAGATAATTTTAACAGCCTTATCGTTTTACTTGATTATTTGTTAAATAATTGCATCAAGATCTCCTTTTGTCACCTACACGCACTACCTCCGTCCATGCATATTAGTGAACTTCTTTCAAATAATAATCAGATATCAAATTAGAATACAGTAAGAGACAGCCCAGGCACTCGGTCAGACGTATTGTTACGTATTTAGGGTTCGTAAAATAACTGGTCAGGCTTATAATGCACTAACTCTTTATTTACAATAATATAACTTACACTAATGAGCATTAAAACAAATTAGGTCTACACACGCACATACACACATTGAGTCTCACTTCATACAAACTGCTAGACATTATTTATTTACACTGTTCTCTGCAAGAAGGTGTCTCTTACTGTCAGTATGTAATTCTACACCACTGTCTACGCTATTTATCTTCACATGTATATCCACTCCGTCGCACTCCGCGCTGCACGCAGCTCGATCTGCAACTCGACTCCACACTAAGAACCGTCGTGAACTCACACAACTCGGACTGCCTCAACTCAGACTGCCCGCTCGCCCCACTTCGCTGGCATATAGCCTATGTGCAATCGGCCCCTGGCCTGGAAGATTCTCGATGTTACGACTTGCAGTAGCGTCGAGTCCTTCCTTGTCGAATGCTCTCGATATTTCACGTTGCACCTAGTGGCCTCGGAAAACATAACAGACTGGTAGCCTGCGTGCCAATGGCCTACCTGACTCGTAGGGTTATTGTTATTTTGACGGTAAACGCGGGGAGAGAAAGGGATGCGGTTCTGGGAACTGTCTTGCCAGCTGATTGATCTGTCACACTGTCCCTTCCCCCCCCCCCACCCCGAGAGCATTCTGTCCGGCCCGCGGCGACACGCAACACTGCCCCCTCCTTAAAACAACCCCCTCGAGTTGTTCATCGTAAGCCTGTCCAAGGTCCGAGGGGGTGGCATTGACGGCGCTGACAAGCCCCTGTTTTGGCTGGCTCTCAATCGTTTCGCTAGCCGCTAGCCGTTAGGCTGCTCCACGCCGACAGCCGCTCATTAGATGGCCCCTTTTACACCGTAGCCAACAGGTGACCTTTCTACCGCAACGGCTTTCCAGTGGTGGTTTACGCCGCTTTGGTGGAAGGTAGCCAACCTCCACCGCCTCTACGTCTCCGGTGGTGTCACTCCTCCTCGGTGGCGTCACCCATTCCCAACGTGATAGCCTTTACCTGCCGCAGGTAGCGGCTTCCACTCGAATACTCACGTACCATGACGTCGCGATGCCCATCCACCAAGATGTATGCCGCCTCTCGGTGCACGTGCTCGGGAGGTAAGCCAGCCAGCGTGAGCTCTTGAATTGACTTACTCGCGCGCCTGTTCCTAACTTCTAGCCATAGTAGGTGCATGGCCAGTAGCTGGTAGCCCCCACGATGCTCCTCCAGCGTCGCACATGGTCCGCCACAGTGTCGAATCCGATCCCGCAGATCTGCCGTGATGTAGCCTAATCGACGTGCGGGGTCCTCACACTCGTGACACTGTTCCTGTCTTCAGAGCTGCTAAGCCTCAGTCCGGTTCCCAAGCCTGTGGCACTTCGCAGTGGCTCGTCCCCATCTCGCACAGCGTTCCGAACTCCAGACTCCATGATCTGTTCGGCTTGGTCATCAGCGTCCTCTGCAGCGCCACTTTCCATACCACCTTCAAGCTTGCTACACTCCGGTTTTGACTTCAGGTCTGATTTCATCTCGTCCTGACTAGTTTTATGCTCAGAGTTCTCCATTTTCTTTTCAGAATTTTCGGAACTTTCCCCAATTTTCTTTTCCAAATTTTCCGATTATGCCACCATTTTCTTTCCCAGGTTTTCGAAATGTTCCGTCATTTTCTTTTCAAAATTTTCCGAATTGTCCGCGATTTTATTTCCCAAAATTTTCCGCTATTTTCTTTTCCAAGTTTCCCAAATGTTCTGTCATTTTCTTTTCAACATTTTCCAACACCTCCCACATGCTACAAGGAATCTCGAAAAGAAATGTGTCTGGGTCCTCACCTGCGTCCACCAGTATCTGTCTTAAACGCATTTGTAGTGTAGACTTTGTTACCATTGCATCAGCTTCTCTTTCTTCCAGTTCATGTAATTCTGAAACCTTCAGTGCTGAAAGTTTTACTTTCCTTGTAGCCATTTTACAGTCCAAAATGTGAGATACACAGACAGTCAGCACACAATTAACCAGGCTTCAGATGGTGCACACGACAGTCACTAACAATCAACTATCGCATACACTTCCTTAAAGTAGGCCTATTTAAAAGAACGCACTGTTTGGTTAAGAACACTCACCTATAACCTAACCCTACACATCTGACACCAGTTGTTACGTTTTTAGGGTTCGTAAAATAACTGGTTAGGCTTATAATGCACTAACTCTTTATTTACACAAATATAACTTACGCCTTACACTAATGAACATTAAAACAAATTAGGCCTACACACACACATACACACATTGAGTCTCACTTCATACAAACTGCTATACACTATGTATTTACACTGTTCTCTGCAAGAAGGTGTCTCTTACAATCAGTATTTATTTTCACACCACTGTCTACGTTATTTAATATGGTGCCCGTAGGTGGTTCTAAACTGTCTTCTGTCGTTTTGAGGTGTTGTAGAGGGAGTTCATTTTTGAACTATTGAACATGGAATGTTCGATCACTCTAAAGGACTGGAAAACTGGAAACTGTCAAAAAGGAAATGGATAGACTTGAGATCGACGTTCTAGGACTAAGCGAAGTGAGATGGCCAAATAATGGAGACTTCTGGAGTGGTGACTACAGGATTATTTATTCAGGAGATACGGATGGAACAGGTGGAGTTGGCTTTATTTTAAAACGAAAACTGGCATGTCAGGTCGAAAGCATTTGGGGATTCAGTGAAAGAATTATCATGATCACACTCAAGACAGAGCCAAAGGATACAGTACTAATCCAGACATACATGCCTACTTTGAGTTACATTGATGATGAAGTGGAAGATATATATGAACAACTGAAGGAAATATTGCTGAAAGTTAAAGAAGATGATAATTTTATCATCATGGATGACTGGAATGCTGTTGTAGGAGAAGGTACAGTAGACAACTATGTGGGAAAGTATGGACTTGGAAATATGAATGCAAGAGGGAACAGGCTTATTGAGTTCTGCATAAGCCATACGCTGATTGTTGCCAATACATGCTTTGAACAACCAAAAAGAAAAAGATGCACGTGGACAATGCCAGGTAATGGTGATATATATCAGATAGATTACATACTGATAAAAAAGTCGTTATCATAATCAATCAAAATCATAAGACCTACCCGGGTGCAGATGTGGATTCAGACCACAACATGGTTTTAATGAAGAGCCAACTTAGATTAAGAAGAAAAGTTATAAAGCAACCCTGTAAGAGATGGAACATCAACAAGGTAAAAAATGACAAGCAAGCTTTACAAGAGTTCAGAGAAGAAACAAATGCAAGAATTGGCCTCCAGATGTTGTCTGGAAATATACAAGAGGGATGGAACATAACAAAAAAGGGAATAACCGAAACAGCTGAGGCATGCGTTGGTGGACATGAAAGGGCGATTTACAAACCTTGGATTACCGATGAATGGAATGGAAGAATGAAGAAAATGCAAAGTAAGAGGAAACCATGAGGAGTATGCGAGACTTCAAAACAAGATTAATAAAGAATCAAAGAGAGTAAGAGAAGAATGGTATGAAAAGAAGTGTAAAGACATAGACGAACATATGGTGAAAGGTAATAGTGAGAGAGCATACGCCGAGATACGGAAACAGTTTGGACCAAAAAGAAACATGATGAACATCATACGGAGCAAGAATGGCGAAGTCCTAACGGAAGATGGTGAGGTAGCGTTACGATGGAAGGAGTACACAGAAGAACTGTATGAGGGAGTTCTAAATGCAAATGTCCTTCAAAGTGAAGACCAGGTGGATGCTGATGAATTAGGACCACTAATTTTAAGATAAGAATTTGATAGAGCCCTCAATGAGTTACGACACAGAAAGGCTCCAGGTCCAGGTGGGATCCCTGCAGAGATTCTACTGGCCCTCGGAGATAAAGCCAAGGACAATCTATACAATCTATTAAATGAAATGTATGTAACAGGAGAAATGCCAAAGGACTTCGAGCAAACTATTCTTATTCCCATACCAAAAAAGCACAGAGCACAAAGGTGCGAAGATTATAGAACTTTGAGCCTTCTCTCCTATGCCTCGAAAATTATAACAAGAATCATCTATCATCGGATCGAGAGAAAAGTAACACGAGGAACCATCCTAAGTCTCGGAATAATTATTGAAAAATCCCTGGAAATCGACAAACTTGTTGTAATTGCTTTCATTGATTTAGAGAAAGCTTTTGATAATGTAAATTGGAAGGTGCTGTTTGAAACTCTAAGAAAACTGAAGATAGACTACAGGGACAGAAGAATACTCTATCAACTTTACAAGAACCAGACAGCATTAATTGGCAAGGATAGAGTGGAAGCAAGAATTAGGAAGGGAGTAAGACAAGGATGTGGACTATCACCACTGTTATTTAATATCTACATTGAAGAAGCTATTCAAGTATTCTTAGCTACCAACAGTCATGGCATAAAAGTTAATGGCAAGCTGTACAGTATCATACGATTTGCAGATGATATAGCCCTGATAACTGAAAATTAGAGTGATATCGAAAATGCTCTGAATCACATAAAGTGAAGAGAAACATGATGAACATCATACGGAGCAAGAATGGCGAAGCCCTAACGGAAGATGGTGAGGTAGCGTTACGATGGAAGGAGTACACAGACGAACACCAAGAGAAGTGTGGTATCGTATGAGGATAAATAAAAAGAAATCCAAAGTAATGGCATGCAGTAGGGATGGCGACCAAATAGTCAATGTGCTAATGGATGGTGAAAAACTAGCCCAAGTAAAGGATTTCAAATATCTTGGGAGCTTGATCACATCAAATGGAAAGTGTACGAGAGAAGTAAATGCTCGAATCGCACAGGAAAAAGAAGCCTTCTCAAAAAAGAAGTCTTTATTAACATCCAAGACTGTTAACTTAGAGGTGCGAAAACACTTTGTGAAAAGTTTTGTATGGAGTATTGCAAATTATGGCTCTGAAACATGGACTCTGCGACAAGCAGATGTATCAAAACTTAGGGCATTCGAGATGTGGTGCTGGCAACGACTACTGAAGATACCTTGGACTGATAAAGTCACGAATGAGAATGTTCTCAAAAGAGCAAGGGAGACACGTACCTTGGTTGAATCCTTAAACAGAAGAAGGAATAGTTTTCTTGGCCATTTGATTTGTCATTCTGACTGGTGCACCACACTCTTCGAAGGGAAGCTAGAAGGAAAGAGGAGTCGAGGAAGACCAAGGACTCAATTTATACATAGCATTAAAAGCAGGGATACGTGCGGAGACCTAACGGCATCTACAGCGGAGAAGGTAGACTTCGGTACAGTGGAGATGGTGGAGGAGGCAGCCCTGAACTTGGGGTTTAATATGAGTACAACCTGCTGCCTTGTAGGTTGAGGTGACTGGACACCAAAGGCTACAGGAATAAACCCTAAAAGAAAATCTTCCTCTGTGTTAGGCTTAGCAGGTCAACAGAAGAAAAATGCTAAAGTAGCTTCCAAGAATAATACGAGCCTCGGATGTAAGAGAAATTCAAGATGGCGACGTCAGCTTGGTCCGAATGATGGCTTCCAGCCTGATGCTCCACCAGCTACCCGAACTAGACAAAACCAAAGTATCCGGATGGGAACATTAAATATTCTGACACTAACATCCAAAACTGAAGAACTGGTTGACCTCATGGAAAGGAGGAAACTTCTGATTATGGGGTTGAGTGAAACAAAGTGGAAGAAAACAGGGAAAAGAAATGTCAGATTGGACTACTATAGCCTATACTGGTGTGGAAATGAAGTGGAGTCAAAAAATGGAGTAAGATTTTTAATCCATTAAGACGCTTGCAGTCAGGTTGAGTTTGTTAGTGAAAAGATAATAAAGTTGTCTGTGAACTTGAGAGGAAAGAAGTACAATGTGGTCCAAGTCTATGCCCCACAAGTAGGATGCTCACAAGAGGAAAAGGTTGAGTTCTTTAATGACTTGGAAGAGCACACTGACCATGAAAATTTGATTGTAATGGGTAACTTTAATGCACAAGTTGGAACACAGCGAGCTGGATAGGAATCCATACTGGGCCCCCATGGAATGGGAAAGAAATACAGAAGGAAAGAATATGCTAGACCTATGCTTGAGAAATAACCTGATGGTGAACAACACTTGGTTCAAAAAAGGGACTCCCATAAAATTACGAGATACAGCTGGGATGATAAAATAGGTACAATAATAGATTACATATTACATACTGCCCCACACATACTTCCCCTCAGTATAACTTCGAAGGCGTAACCCCTGGTTGGGATTCCGACCTCGAAGCTTGAAGCAGATAGAACACCCCTGGACGAGGATAATCGGACAGAATGACCGTTGATAGAAGCCTGAACCCTTAAACCCAAAACCGCGGCGATATGCCGTAAGTTAACTATTGAAAGAAAATTTAAAACATGAACAAATAAATATATTTTGAATACCATTTACATACATGCAAGTTGATTCTTGAATTCTAAATATAATCATTGGGACTTGCGTTACAGAATTTATATATATTATGATAAGACACAACACTCAGGAAATCCCTAAGAAACCCCGACAGAATATTAAAGGTTATGATCTTTAACGATTGCAGCCATGGAAGCAAGAAAATCCCGGACACGGTAAGTATGAAAATTTTAATATTCTCGCGGATGGTTAGATCCAGGAGAGGAAAATAAATCCCGAACAAAATCTAGTTAAAGAAAATAGAGAGAGAACATGCAGGAAACTCACCGTAAAAACCATCTCTCATCCAAACACAAAACGTGATCAGGGTTAATCCCAAAATTTTATGAAGTGAATAATTAGCACCAAACTCTGGCAAAAATCAGGCCGTAAGAAAGCGAGAATAAATCAACTCGCTTGAATATAGCGGAGCTAGGCCAAGTTCGGATAGTTAATACCGACTTAAATAGCAAGACATGCTTGCACCAAATACCAATGGCGTCAAGGCCACGCGAAGGATCCCGTTTTAGGATATATCAATTAAAACCGTAAAACGGCACAGATATTTATTTCGATCACGAAATGCTCTCAAAAGGTGTAGCGACACCCAATCAGATTACTCAGAACCAAACTTAGTTCATAAAAACAGAAAATATTGGCGATTAAGTTAGAGCGAAGCTCGCGACGTCTTTTCATATAGCAAGGCTACCTTCAACTTATTGCGACAATCGAAATTACCAAATTAATCATCATGGCTGGAAAAACAAAAGAATAATTGCCCGACAACAAAGGCCAAGGCAAGAAAAGAAAAGAAAAAAACTAAGCTAACCCAAGATTCAAAATAGGAGAAACTAAGATACAAATCACAAGTATTTTCATTTTACTTAATATAATCCTAGCTTAGGAAGGCGTCACTCACATTTTAAATTGGCATCGTAAAATAACAAATAGAACAAGAAAGAATAAGGAAAAACCTTGGGCCAAATAACAAAATTATGGGCCCATATTAGAACACATAAACTTACTAACTACATAATATTAAACTAGCCTGAGACTAGTGCGATGCCACGCAAAAATCTAAAGTCTTGGTATTATAGACGCAATGGAGATTCACGACACGAATCGCTCCTCAAGCTAAGTTATCACAATCAGTTAATTTAAGCATTTCTTTCCGTCTTTTAGAAGATCAGTTCACGTTACATTAGTTGTTTGAGGTTCAATAGGTTTACCTGAAGTTTTAGGCGACCCCACATTCCCTAAGGAATTGGGGCCGGAGCCGAGCTCCAATACGTCCACACCTTTTAAAATCACATCTTGGAATTACTCGGCTTCCCTAATCTGGGAAGGAACTCCACGGAAAATCAGTCCATGCGCATGCGCATCAACTATTTGCCACTGCTTCTAGCTCGCAGTGACGATATTCAGAACTAGTAAACAGTTGAAGGAGTACATACTGCCAACATAAAATCGGATAGAGTTATTGACGTATATGGCACTAATGTTCACCAACACGAAATGCGATTGTTAGAACTGAACGTCGCAAACACAGACGCTAATTGGCTCTGAGAGTAGTTTGAAGTTAAAAAGTTCGAAGAGCGCCAGATAAAGGTAGTTAAGTTCATAAAATTTGCCACATCTCTCAATAATGACATATATTGCAAGGTCAATTGTTGACTTCCGGAATAATTGAACCGGTCGACCTGAGTCATATAGTTCATGGGGAAGGTTTTTAATTCAGTCTATATATGTCTTCTTTTGAAACTGGGAAACACAGGGGCGACCATTAGGCTCTGAACTGAGTCCGTGATGATGACCAAGGGGCGACGAAGGACGGAGGAACCTTGAGCAGATGTAATCGGCTCAGCCTCGCGCCACCAAAGGCCTACCAGGGGGCCTGCAGTTAATCTTGAAACCTCCATGCAAAACTGTTTTTGGCTCACCGAGCAACAGTAACCAAAACTGTCACAGAAATTCCAGCATAACAGCGTGGCAGCCAGCCTCCACTCCTCCGACCAGTTGTTTTGTGGACACCAACCACCAAATGACAGGTGCTCATACGTGGTGACAACAGCCCGAGCTCTTAGGCTATGTCACGATAGCGAGGTAGAACCTCACACACACTGGTCAAGCTGAAACAGAATCAAAACAGCAGAAAGGGGGCAACAGACTCTCAAGATACGACTCTTGAAGATCTTCTTTCATGTCGACCTTGTCACCATTCACTTCTTCGTGTCCTAATCACTTAAATATTTCTTAAGGCCTCTCCCACTAACGATTCATTATTGATCACAAATCCCACTGCAAGTCCTCTCTCCGTATTAACTTACTCTTTCTTCACAGATACTATTCATGAACAAATCAACAAATCTTTCAAGTTATTAATTCAAGATCATTAAGTTTAAATTACATTTTTATAATATTGACAATTTAAATAATTAACAATAAGACGGAAAATGACAAACGATGGTCCGATTAACCCGAGCAAGTTCACCAACTAAATCCTAACCATTGACATACTAATCGGAAAAATCACAAAATGCATGATACGGGGCGCTACAGAACATAGTATAACTCCCCCGAGATCGTGGTGACTCGGCTGACGTGAACTGAACAACAAGAGCTTCCTTGAGGCAGTTCCAGATAATTTTAAATTACATAAAATAAGTTACACCAAACAGGAACACACACATCACAGATGGTTCACAATACCCAAAAAACAAACAAGACGCAGCGAGAAAGGAATCCCCTCCAGACAAACACTCAACTCAATTCAAGAAATGGAACCCTCGACACCCTACTCCATACCGATTAACCAACCACGAAAACTGTTGACACCACAAGAACAACGTTTTCCTAGTAACGACTTCTCACGCTATCAATGCGATACTCTATCATACTTTTCATGACCAACGTAGCACCAATCGACAATTCAACCAAGGATTAAACATAACCCTTTAGCATGGTAGGAATCATTCCCACTCCAGACTTGTGAACATCTCTGACTTCTTCTCACGTCTTTTCAACCGTACCAATCCAACTTGACATAAACTCGTAGATTCTCATCTCATAACCTTGAGACTTCACAACACTAACATACTAAGGAGTTCATTAATAATGAATCCTTCCAAGAAAATCGAATCAAGAGTGCCCACGAGCAAATGCGGGTCAACTCCCCTTTCACCGAAACTTCACTGAAACGCAACTTCAACCACTTCATAACCATATACTCGAACAGGTAGCTAACTAGGAGCTCCTAATGATTAAACATACCGGAATTTTAACCGGGTGAGTTAGCCGTGGTGGTTACGGCATGACTGATGGCAGTCGCTCACATCCGGGAGGCGAGGAGGTTCGAATCCCCCCGCCGGCAACCTTGAAGATGGTCTTCTGTGGTTTCCCATCTTCCTTCCAGGCAAATGCCGGGGTTGGTCCCTAACTATAGGCCACAGCCGCTACCTTCCAACTCCTCGTCCTTACATTCCAACTTCCCTCCTTCCCTCCCCAACGGTACTTGTAGCTCACCCATTGGGTGTCCGTCTCGAAGCAGCTACAAACCTGGCGAGCCGAACATGTCCTCGGACACTCCCGGCACTAAAAGCCATACGCAAAAAAAAACAAAAAAAAACGGAATTTTAAAGAATGGGAAGAAGATCTTAGACGGTAAGAACGCCTCAAGAAGGCTTCGCCGAACACAAGAAAAGAAACTGTAGGTTACAGTTCGCCGAAAATCCACAGACCAACCTTATGCCAAACCAATTTGGTACATCTAACACGACACCAGACTCCGCCAAATGACTCACAAGTCCACCTGAAATCTCTTCACTTGATGATTCACAACCAACCACTCATTGGTACACTTCACCTTCAATTCACAGACAAGACTTTACATTGACAAGATGACTAACCTCACTCTATAATTCTCGCCTTAGTCAACATCGGCCACTCACCATGATGAGCACACAACAAGGGTTCCATCTGCCTTTCAAGAATTATAATGAACCTTCAGCTACAGCTGTTTCCTCCGATTCCCTCTCACCTGCACCTTTACAGTAAGACAAATGCGTCCTGAAGATGCGTTTCCTACCTGAATCTTCCAATAGCACCGTTACTTCGGTTGGAAATGCCAACACCTTATACGGGCCAGTAAATCGCGGCATCAATTTCCCTGACACCTTGTTACCTGGAGTCTTTTTCCAAAAATTCTTGACATAAACCATGTCATCAACCTTAAATTTTCCCTGGACTCTTCCTTTGTTATACCTAATAGCCAACTTATCGTGAGAAATCTTTATTGCTTCTTGAGCTTCCTACCAAATTTCCTTAACTCTCTCCGGGGTAGGTTGATCGGGCAGTAATTCATTCAACGACCATAAATTCGATAACGACGAGTTGGGATCAAAAGCACACATCAATGAAAACGGAGTCTTCCCATGTGACTCATGTTCTCCAGTATTAAAAGCATATACAAGCCAATGTAACGACGAATCCCACTTCGTATGATTCTCCCTATGATAAGCTATTAGAGCTGCCCTTAGATTTCGATTTACTCGTTCTGCTAAACTAGGGTTAGGGTAATATGGGGTGGTAGTTACATGTGATATAGAATAGTCAAAACAGAAGTTCCTCATTTGGCCAGAGGTGAACGTCTTAGCATTATCCGAAATAAGATACTGACATGGCCCAAACGAACTGAAAATGCTTTGCAGACATTTAATAACAGAACTGGTATTACTCATCCTGGTTGGAAAGATCCAGCAAAATCTGGAAAATCCATCCACACACACGAACGCAAATCTATTACCAAGTTTGGATCTCGGAAATGGCCCGACGAAATCCACAAACAACCTTTCCATGGGCCGAGACGCCGGTTCAGACGACAAAACCCCAACCTTACTAGAGACAGCTGGTTTACTAAGGTTACAAGACTGACATCCTAGCACGAACTTTCTGATGTCCTTGTCCATGTGCTTCCAAGTAAACGACCTCCTTATCTTTTGGCGAGTCTTGAAAATGCCCAAATGACCCCCTATGGGTGTCCCGTGAAAATAACTGAGCATACCGTCAACTAGCTGAACAGGTAAAACCACCTTAGGTTTTTTATTCTGTCGAGCCACGCAAAATAGAACACCGGAACGCAGGAAATAAGGATGAACACTTTCACCAGAATGAAGTTTATCGATGATAGTTAACAAGTTTGGATACTCTTTCTGATGGATGGCAATGTCCTTGAATAACAAGGGAGAATTATTTAACATATGCTGGGCAGAATTCACCCCCACAGCTACATCAATAGCTGGAACAGGACCAACTTCCTTGTTGCTCAGAGGAGCTTCCTCATACATTCTACTGAGACAGTCTGCTACTACGTTCTCAGATCCCTTTATGTGTCGAACGTTAAACTTAAATGACGAAATACGGGTCGCCCACCTTGCAATCCTGCCCGTTTTTCGAGGTCTAGCCAATACCCAACTGAGAGCTTCATTATCAGTCTCTAGATCAAATTCCAAGTGTTCAATATACATTTTAAACTTTTCCAGAGCAAACATCACAGCGAGCCCCTCTAGCTCGTAAACAGAGTAGTTAGATTCAGGTCCAGTTAACGTCCTGGAGGCGAACGCTATCGGCCTCCGACCTTCATCTCCATCCTGTAATAGGACAGCTGCAACAGCTCCTAACGATGCATCCGTTTGAATTACAATTTTTTTATTGAAATCAGGTACAGCTAGCACAGGTGCCTTACACAACGCACTCTTAAGGTCCTCAAATGCAGACTGTTGGGATTCGCCCCACTCGAACGCAACCTTCTTCTGCCTAAGACGATTTAAAGGCAGAGCTCGCCTAGCAAAATCAGTAATAAACTTCCGAAATAAATTTATCATCCCAACGAATCGAGCAACTCCCTTAACATTCACCGGAGTCTTAAAATTGCGAATGCTTTCAGTACGTGCAGGATCAATAGACACCCCATTACTAGAAACAATGTGGCCCAAGAAGGAAATTTGCTTCTTAGCAAACGATGTTTTGGAAATTCTTACAGTTAAACCAGCAGTCTTATGCCTTTCCCAGACTTCCTCTAAATGATGACCATGATCATTGAAATTTTCACTAAAGACCACGACATCGTCTAAATAGTGGTACAAGAACTTGAACTTGATGCCGGAGAAAACTCTATCCAATAATCTACTCAGGACTGCTCCTCCAGTAGATAAGCCAAAGGGCACGCGATTAAATTCAAATAAATTCCAATCAGTGGAAAATGCAGTCAATGGCTTGGATTCCTCGGCCAACGGTATCTGGTTATACGCCTGGGTTAAATCCAGCATAGTAAAATACCGAGCATTTTTGAACCAACTAAAACAGTTATGGAGATCGGGAAGAGGTATTGATTCTTGAACAACCTTTTATTCAACCTACGATAATCCACGACGGGCCTAAAACCACCCCCTGCCTTTGGCACCAAGAAGATTGGTGAGGAATATGCAGAAGTAGAGGGTCTAATTACACCATCCGCCAACATTTTATCGATTATCTTTTTCAGCTCAACCATTTTCGGTGGACTCAACCTATACGGCAGATGTCGCACAGGGATGTTGTCAAGAGTGACAATCTTATAAGACATCAGGTTGGTAACCCCTAACCTGTCAGTGAAAACTTCAGGAAAACGTGAGCATAAATCTCTTATAATGATAGCCTGGCCATCAGACAAATCCCCCAAATTTAAATCATTAACACCGAAAGAAGCTTCAGGTGACTCTTCCTCGTCAACTTCCACATAATCAACTCCCATCTCATATTTCACAGAATTTAAGAATTGTAATTTAACATGAAGGCAAAAATTAAACCAGAAAATTTCTCTTTCTATATTCAACGACAAACCAGAATATGACATAAAGTTCGCTCCCAGAATTACAGGACACGACAATTCAGACACGACCCAAAATGAAAATTTCCATGAAAAATTATAAATGTGAACCTTGAGTTTGACAGAACCCAAGATTCCTAATTGCGAATTATTAGCCGAGACCAATTTCACGTCAACTTTAGTCAAGGGTGAAAATTTGCAAATATCTTTCATTCCCAAATACCACTTTTCGCTCATTAAAGATGCAGCACTGCCCGAGTCCAATAATGCATCAACATTAGCATCGTTAATCCAAACCTTGATAACAGGAGAGGCCAATAATTTGTTAGAAGAAACTTTAGAACACAATTCACTATCCTTTACAAGAACATGAACCGTACCTGACATCGGCAGTATCAAAACCTGTTCTTCACGATGCCAGTCCTCTTCCTGTCAATCTCGACCAGCATTACACTCCCGATCTGAGTGATCTCCCTGACCACAACGTTTACATTTGACCAAATTAACATTCTCTCGACCACCAACACCTTGTTCATTGAACATGCCTCGACGATCCTGATTATTATCATTATTATGCTCCCGATCATTTCCTCCTCTAGGCGGATTTGCTTGATTCCTCACATCACGAGGACGATCCTGACCACCTTGAGGTCGTATATTCCCCCAACGATTATTATTTCCCTGAGGTCTTCGATTCACCCACGTTTCAGATTTGCCTTGAAATCTGGAATTATTCCAACGATTTGAGCCCTCCTGTAGCCTACTGCGACCCGATTGATACAACTGACTAATATGACATCTCTGAGACTCACCTTGTCTCACGGATTCAGCATGCAAAACCACAGCATTCAATTCAGATAAGGTATGTGCTCGATACCCCACTCCTATTACTGACCTGAACTCCGGACCTATTCCATCCAAAATATGTGAAACTAACTGTTCTTCAGTGAAGTTAATAGAAAAAACCTCGGCAAACTTCAGAATATCCTGAACATACGAACTTAGAGACTCTCCAAAACATTGAACACGAGAGAAATATTGATGTTCAACTGGACCTCTCAATCGTACTGGCACAAAATTTGATAAAACTAAATTAATAAACTCCATAATTCGAGTATTTCGACCCATTGCTTCCACTACTATACTTCTCATCACACCACTAGTAATAGGAAACATCAGTTGGTAAATTTGAATATCCGTAACATCAAATACTTCAGCATACTCGTAGATATCAACTAATTCTCTCAAGAACTGAATAACACCATCAGTAGTATCGGTGCAAAGGTTTTTTAATTTACCAACACAAGCTGTTAACGGATGAGTTAAATTTCCAAAATTGTTGTTCGAGTACACAGAACGTCCTTTACCTCTTTCTCTTATTTCATTCCGAACAGGCGACCTAAGTTCACGACTCGTCCTACTAATCGTTCTTTCACTCGATTCACGTTGGGGTGAAAAATCCAACCGAATTCTCAATCTAGCATCCCTATTTTCAGAAAAGGAATGATGCTGTCCAGTACCACTCAGGAAATCAGTTTGGTCCAGCCTTGTCACGGCGAAATTCCTTCTCCTAGATAAGTCTACCATTTCATTACTATTCACAACTACACGAGCATGAATTCTATCAGTAGTGGACACCGAACATACAGGGCGAGAATTGACAAATGAATCACTATAAGTTACACCACTACACGAATTACTCATTGTGTACACAGGCAATTCACTGCACACACTCCGTGGCATTCCGGTAGAAACTGAACACTCCCCATCTCTCCTTCGCATGGAACGAGATTCATCCAAGTAAGATCTCATATCAACAACCGAAAAATCATTATCAATCCCTGAATTAGCAAACGATGAATTGGGTTCATCAGACACAACCCTTAACCTGAAATCTGACAACACATGAGATTCGTTGACCAAATCCTTTTTCACCGAAGGCACTCCTCCCACGTCTAATTTAGCAAAACGTGACATCAACCCTTCACCAACTTATTTCCTTTCATCCACACGAACATCTGACATACCCAACTTAAAATTCTTCCTTCTACCAACAATTCCATCAGCAGAATTTTTTTTCCCAACCTTTAACACAGGTGCAGTTGCCATAGCACCGTCCAACTGAAATAAAGGATTAGTCACACGAACAGGATGTGCTACAGGACTACTCCCATCACCAATTCTAATTACTGAGCTACCTTGAGCACTACCTTCTACCGGCAAGTTACTAGGAGGATTAGAATTTGGAACGCTCACTTGAATACCCTCGCCTGACTGAATTACATTAAGACCTTGCCTACTATCATTGACTACAGGTAATGAAATATGTTCAGAACGATCAGGAGGCACATCAGAACAAGTACTCTGCTGACTATTCAACTGAATAAAATCTTGAAACTCACTAACATCAAATATAGGATCAGTATCCTCAAATACCCTTTCAGCACTTCTTACTAAACTCAATTGCGCTTCCATTACTTCAATGAACTCATCATCAGATCCATGAACACATCCAGCAAAAATGTCCTCACATCGAGTAAATAAATACCGTAACCTAGCTCTCAATCTGTCATACTGTGATGCTGTTCCATATTCTTCCAAAAAGAAAAGGTTTACAATACTACAGCACAAATCAACTTTGTATTGTATCTGGAACTTACTCAACTGGAAGTCTTGATCGCGATCCAAGGTAAGCAATTCGACAGGAACATGCAAGGAATTCCTCAAAACAACACGAGCTGAGGCCAGATCCGGTGGTGTTACAATATTTCCTATGGTCAACTCATAGTTGACTTCATCCTCATACAAATTAAGAGGATCTGGTACATAGCGCTCCGCCATGGTGAAGATATGAAAAAGACAAAACAAGGATTAGCCAAATACACAATTTCAGCTCCCTACCAAATAAATTTTAACAAAATTCAGGTAATCAACAACCAACTTGCTTGTTACAGTTATTTATCGCAGTAATCATAACCACGCTCTGCTACCACTAACTGCTCACACATACTTCCCCTCAGTATAACTTCGAATGCGTAACCCCTGGTTGGGATTCCGACGTCGAAGCTTGAAGCAGATAGAACACCCCTGGACGAGGATAATCGGACAGAATGTCCGTTGATAGAAGCCTGAACCCCTAAACCCAAAACCGCGGCGATATGCCGTAAGTTAACTATTAAAAGAAAATTTAAAACATGAACAAATAAATATATTTTGAATACCATTTACATACATGCAAGTTGATTCTTGAATTCTAAATATAATCATTGGGACTTGCGTTACAGAATGTATATATATTATGATAAGACACAACACTCAGGAAATCCCTAAGAAACCCCGACAGAATATTAAAGGTAATGATCTTTAACGATTGCAGCCATGGAAGCAAGAAAATCCCGGACACGGTAAGTATGAAAATTTTAATATTCTCGCGGATGGTTAGATCCAGGAGAGGAAAATAAATCCCGAACAAAATCTAGTTAAAGAAAATAGAGAGAGAACATGCAGGAAACTCACCGTAAAAACCATCTCTCATCCAAACACAAAACGTGATCAGGGTTAATCCCAAAATTTTATGAAGTGAATAATTAGCACCAAACTCTGGCAAAAATCAGGCCGTAAGAAAGCGAGAATAAATCAACTCGCTTGAATATAGCGGAGCTAGGCCAAGTTCGGATAGTTAATACCGACTTAAATAGCAAGACATGCTTGCACCAAATACCAGTGGCGTCAAGGCCACGCGAAGGATCCCGTTTTAGGATATATCAATTAAAACCGTAAAACGGCACAGATATTTATTTCGATCACGAAATGCACTCAAAAGGTGTAGCGACACCCAATCAGATTACTCAGAACCAAACTTAGTTCATAAAAACAGAAAATATTGGCGATTAAGTTAGAGCGAAGCTCGCGACGTCTTTTCATATAGCAAGGCTACCTTCAACTTATTGCGACAATCGAAATTACCAAATTAATCATCATGGCTGGAAAAACAAAAGAATAATTGCCCAACAACAAAGGCCAAGGCAAGAAAAGAAAAAAAACTAAGCTAACGCAAGATCCAAAATAGGAGAAACTAAGATACAAATCACAAGTATTTTCATTTTACTTAATATAATCCTAGCTTAGGAAGGCGTCACTCACATTTTAAATTGGCATCGTAAAATAAAAAATAGAACAAGAAAGAATAAGGAAAAACCTTGGGCCAAATAACAAAATTATGGGCCCATATTAGAACACATAAACTTACTAACTACATAATATTAAACTAGCCTGAGACTAGTGCGATGCCACGCAAAAATCTAAAGTCTTGGTATTATAGACGCAATGGAGATTCACGACACGAATCGCTCCTCAAGCTAAGTTATCACAATCAGTTAATTTAAGCATTTCTTTCCGTCTTTTAGAAGATCAGTTCACGTTACATTAGTTGTTTGAGGTTCAATAGGTTTACCTGAAGTTTTAGGCGACCCCACATTCCCTAAGGAATTGGGGCCGGAGCCGAGCTCCAATACGTCCACACCTTTTAAAATCACATCTTGGAATTACTCGGCTTCCCTACTCTGGGAAGGAACTCCACGGAAAATCAGTCCATGCGCATGCGCATCAACTATTTGCCACTGCTTCTAGCTCGCAGTGACGATATTCAGAACTAGTAAACAGTTGAAGGAGTACATACTGCCAACATAAAATCGGATAGAGTTATTGACGTATATGGCACTAATGTTCACCAACACGAAATGCGATTGTTAGAACTGACCGTCGCAAACACAGACGCTAATTGGCTCTGAGAGTAGTTTGAATTTAAAAAGTTCGAAGAGCGCCAGATAAAGGTAGTTAAGTTCATAAAATTTGCCACATCTCTCAATAATGACATACACACATCAAAAAAAGTTTTGCATCACCTCGGTTCCAAGAGTTCCGGAACCTTTAAATACAAAGGGAATAGAGATCAACACAAACAACATTTCAGCTCGTTTTATTGCTCATGAGACCCACACATTGCATGTTGTACCATCATACAGCTAGACTTTCAGCATTTGTGGTCCAGATTGCAGTACACACCACTACCTCTAATACCCAGTAGCACGTCCTCTTGCATTGATGCATGCCTGTATTCGTCGTGGCATACTATCCACAAGTTCATCAAGACACTGTTGGTCCAAATTGTCCCACTCCTCAACGACAATTCGGCGTAAATCTCTCAGAGTGGTTGGTGGGTCAAGACGTCCATAAACAGCCCTTTTCAACATATCCCAGGCATGTTCGATAGGGTTCATGTCTGGCGAACATGCTGGCCACTGTAGTCGAGCGATGTCGTTATCTTGAAGGAACGCATTCACAAGATGTGCACGATGAGGTCGAGAATTGTCGTCCATGAAGACAAATGCCTCTCCAATATTCTGCCGATATGGGTGCACTATGGGTCGGAGGATGTCATTCAGGTATCGTAAAGCCGTTTCGGAGCCTTCCATGACCACCAGTGGCGTACGTCGGCCCCACATAATGCCACCCCAAAACATCAGGGAACCACCACCTTGCTGCACTCGCTGGACAGTGTGTCTAAGACGTTCAGCCTGACCAGGGTGCCTCCAAACACGTCTCCGACGATTGTCTGGTTGAAGGCATATGCGACACTCATCGGTGAAGAGAACGTGATGCCAATTCTGTGGGGTCCATTCAGCATGTTGTTGGGCCCATCTGTACCGCGCTGCATGGTGTCGGGGTTGCAAAGCTGGACCTCGCCATGGACGTCGGGAGTGAAGTTGCGCATCATGCAGCCTATTGCGCACAGTTTGAGTTGAAACACGACGTCCTGTGGCTGAACGAAACGCATTATTCAACATGGTGGCATTGCTGTCAGGGTTCCTCCGAGCGGCAATCCGTAAGTAGCGGTCATCCACTACAGTAGTAGCCCTTGGGCGGCCTGAGCGAGGCCTGTCATCGACAGTTCCTGTATCTCTGTACCTCCTCCATGTCCGAACAACATCGCTTTGGTTCACTCTGAGACGCCTGGAAACTTCCCTTGTTGAGAGCCCTTCTTGACACAAAGTAACAATGCGGACGCGATCGAACTGCGGTATTGACCTTCTAGGCATGGTAGAACTACAGACAACATGAGCAGCGTACCTTCGTCCTGGTGGAATGACTGGAACTGATCGGCTGTCGTACCCCCTCCGTCTAATAGGCCCTGCTCATGCATGGTTGTTTACATCTTTGAGCAGTTTTAGTGACATCTATGAACAGTCAAAGGGACTGTATCTTTGATACAATATACACAGTCAACGTCTATATGCCGGAGATCTGGGAACCGAGGTGATGCAAAACTTTTTTTGATGTGTGTATATTGCAAGGTCAATTGTTGACTTCCGGAATAATTCAACCGGTCGACCTGAGTCATTTAGTTCATGGGGATGGTTTTTAATTCAGTCTATATATATCTTCTTTTGAAACTGGGAAACACAGGGGCGACCATTGGGCTCTGAACTGAGTCCGTGATGATGACCAAGGGGCGACGAAGGACGGAGAAACCTTGAGCAGATGTAATCGGCTCACATACTAAGGTGGCTTTGGTGGCGTAGTCGGTAGCATGCTGAGCTTCTATGCCCAAGATAGCGGGTTCAAACCCGGCCGAAGCCGTCGGATTTTTTTAAGAGCGTTAAAATTCCTCAGTATGCCTTCCTTCGGAGGGGAAGTAAAGCCGGCGGTCCCATGTCATAGATTTATGGCATGTTAAAGATCCTTCCACTAATTGCACCTGTGTGAAGCTAAATTGGATAGGTTAAGAATGTAAACAACGCTCTTAGGTTTCTATGTTCGTTGCCAAGAGCCGACTGCGGTGGTGTCTAGTAGCTAAGTTCTGAACTTGGCCTAGTAATCGTTGATGGTGGCGCTTGGCGGCAAAAGTAGTGACTATTTGAAAAATTCTAAGTTGCAGTACTTAACTTTAAAAAAACAGATAACACACACTAATACAGTCATCACAATTAACACCGGTTATCAGACAGATTCTACATACACCCAGAGTACACGGAGCTACATGACCGCGTTGTCACAGCCCCTAAACTTAAGAACCAACCAACCATTACATACTAACAGATCGGAATGTATGGAAAAATGTGAGTGATGTCAAAGTGATTCCAAGTGAAGACCTTGGTGGAGACCATTGACTGCTAGTTGCAGTTATTGGAGAGAAAAGACCTCCGAGGGTCTGTAACAAAAGAGTCCCAAAAATTAAAATTTGGTGGCTAACTGAACCATGTATTAAGGAAGAATTCAAGGAAGGTATCTGCAAAATGTTGCCAAAAGTAGAACTGACATCGGTAGATGAAGAAATGAACACACCAAAGAAAGTCATGGTAGATACAGCAGAAAAAGTATGTGGACGACAGAGCAAAATAAGAAAACCTAAAGAAACAAAATGGTGGAATGATGATATTAAGAAGGCTATTAGTGACAGAAACTCAGCAAGAAGAGCACTATATCGAGCAAGAACGCAGGCAGATCCACGTGTATTAGAAGAGAAGCTTGCAGGCAGAAAAAACTGCATGTGAAACAGCTAGTTGTAGCCGAAAAGCAGAAATGTAAGGAAGATCTGGCTGCCAAAATAACACAGGAGGGGAGTAAGAAATTATTGTACAGTGTCATTAAGAACAGAAGAACTGCAAATGAATCTATCCAATTAATAGAACTTCCTGATGGTGTGGTGACGAGAAATAGTACTAAAATACTAAACGAGTTCAAAAGGCACTTTGAAACTTTACTGAACTGTAATGAAAATGTAAATGTTTCAGATGACAGGCCTTGTGATGTTAACAGTCTAAATGCAGATAGTTTGACATGGTTGGAAGTAGAGACAGCAGTATCTACGATTAGGAACAACAAGTCACCTGGCAATGATGAATTCAGTGTTGAGATGATTAAAACTCTTGGAGGGATCGGTCAACAATGGATGTACAGAGTAATCAACAGAATATGGAAAGAAAATACAATACCCAATGATTGGAAGCAGGGAATCATCATCCCATTATTAAAAAAGGGTGATAAGAAGAAATGTACAAACTACAGAGGTTGTCGCATAGCTTAAAAATTATGAGTTCATCCTTGAGGGAAGGATAAGGAAATATGTTGAACCAACACTTGAAGAGGAACAACATGGATTTAGACCACTTAGATCAACTGTGGATCTTATTTTTGCAACCAGAATGCTCTACGAAAAGTACTGGGAGAATAATAAAACACTTATAACTGTTTTTCTGGACATCGAGAAAGCATATGACCATGTACCACGCTTGCATATATGGGAATATTTGAGACGTAAGAAAGTGCCCAAGGACATCATAGCACAGGTACAACGATTATACGATGAAACAAAGAGCTGTGTACAGGTCCAGGATGGAAAGTCAGCGGAGTCCAACAGGGAAGTTGCCTTTCACCGCTTCTCTTCATTATTATAATGGATGAAGACTTAAAAGAGGTTAATAGCAAGGATCAAGAAATGCCGTAGTTTTCACCGATGATGTCTTGGTGTGGGGCGAGTCAGAAGAGGAGGTCCAAGCAAGACTAGATCTTTGGCAGAATGAATTTGTGAACATGGGTCTTAAAATCAGCAAAACCAAGACAGTTAGTTTGGTGATGAGTAGAAATCCTTCAACGGTCCATCTAAGACTTGGAGATGAGGAGATAAATGTTGTAGACAAATTCCAGTATTTAGGTAGTATTCTTTCCTAGGACAATACAATACATCAAGAGATTAACAACAGAATACAGAAAGCTTCCAATTTCCATAAGGCAGTGCGTCAGCTACTTTGGGACGAAACATTTCCACAAGCTTCCAAGATTAGTTTGTTCAAGATATACTTATTACCTATACTAACACATGGACTGGAAGCAGCAACCCTTACTGGACCAACAAACAGTTGTCTCAAGGCAGTAGAAATGAAGTTCCTCCGTTCTTGCCTTCAAAAGACGAAAATGGACAAAATGAGGAATGAGGATATCCGACAACAACTGGGATTGGAAAGTTCTGCTGGAGACACTCGAACTCAAGAGATTGAGATGGTATGGCCACATGAAGAGGATGGCTCCCCACAGGATACGTCGAGTGTACTTTGGCCAGAGTGTCCCCGGGAAGAGACCAAGAGGAAGACCTCACGATGTGTGGGAGAAGCAAATTTATAAGGACCTTGAAGCTAGAGATAAGAACTGGCATCAAATACAAGAACAACAGTTATGGATGGACAGGACAAATTGGAGACGGCTCATTTATAACAGCACCCGGCTTGCTGGAGCGAAGAAACGATGATGATGATTATAGGCAAGCACACTTATTGCCATTTGAAACTACAGGCCAGAGAAAGAATACGTTTTGGAAGACATGCATGTTACCCAGCAACCTAGCGGTTGAAGAGAAGAAGAAGATATACAGTATATACACACACACAATTTCCTGAAGAAAAAAAATACATATATTAATACAGTCCGGGCCTCCTTATAGAACGGAGACTTGCAGAGGCTCTGTGGAGGCCGGGGCACTGTGCATTGCAGCATGTCGAGCAAGGCATTGGCGCTAACAGCAGCGTAACAGCCAACTTGTTTAACATATTTACACGTTTTAATGTATTTAATAATCGTAATTACTTACATGAATTTCTTATTAGTTGCTAGAAATGCTGTCCTTCGATTTCTAAGCACACGTTGCACCGACGTATGAAGTTTTGGTACACACTCTGTAATTCATATTCACTGATATTTTGTTACCGGTACCAGTGCCGTTATTTCGTTCTCGAGAGCCTCCAGAGTATGGGGATTTTTTCTGAATACGGTACCTTTTGTTTGAGGTTCCTCCACAAGTAAAAATCACACGGCACTGAAACGAACGAACAAATTTACTACAAACTTCTTGAGAAGATAAGTTTCCACTAGGTAAATCCAATGTATGCAGCGGAATGCCTAACAAACCACACTGCTGGCACGATCGAGAGACTTGGAAGATCATTAGGAAAATTCTTGGTCCTAAGTTCAAAGATGGAGGTTACAAGCTCTGGAGTAATTCAGAAATATACTCCCACATTGAAAAGATCTCAAATGTAATCCGGAAGTCTCAATTTTCACAACTAAGGTATCTTGCCAGCTGCGTATGTAATAAATGCTATAAATAAGTATAACAAATTTAAAGTTTCCGCCTAATCAACACTCATTTATTATTTAGTTAGCTTATGGGTACATGTTTCGGAATTAGTACAATTCCTTTTTCAGCCCTTCATAATTCATATTCGGGGCGTGGTGGCTCAGCGGTCTAGCTGAATGCCTCTCACCAAGGCGGTCCGGGTTCGATTCCCGGTCAATGCATGTGAGATTTTCGAAGTGAAATGCCATGTCCTGTGGTTCGGATTCCACGTAAAAAGGAGGTCCCGTGGCTCATGATCTCCAGATTGACGGTCACGTTAAACTACAAGCTTCCTTCCTTTAATAATTCATATTCGGAAACATCATAGACTAAAAAGACCACGTCCATGTGAGAAACATAACACACTGATATTAAAATATTATAAAAACTAATTGAACACTTTAAAACATGACAACCTTATGGACATTACATACGATATGTAATTATCGTGAACACTTTAAAACATGACAACCTTATGGACATTACATACGATATGTAATTATCGTATGTAATGTCCATAAGGTTGTCATGTTTTAAAGTGTTCAATTAGTTTTTATAATATTTTAATATCAGTGTGTTATGTTTCTCACATGGACGTGGTCTTTTTAGTCTTTTTAGTCTATGATGTTTCCGAATATGAATTATGAAGGGCTGAAGAAGTAATTGTACTAATTCCGAAACATGTATTCTACCCATAAGCTAACTAAATAATAAATGAGTGTTGATTAGGCGGAAACTTTAAATTTGTTATACTTAATTACAAAACGTCAACACGGAACCTGCAATGGACTCTTCTTCGAATAAATAAATGCTATGGCAGCATCCAGGGCTACCAGACCAGCCGTTGTAATTGATCTCGCGGTGACGCATTGCGACCTTCCACAGCACAGCTCCATTCCATAGGGAGGCCCCTCACTATGTTACACACTGCCCGCTATAGTGAATTTCATTTTGCCTACTCTGACACAATAGGAACTAGCAAGGCCCAATTTTTCCCACAAAATGAGGGGATTGTTTGTCAATTTGTTCTGAAGACATTGCTTTATCATAATCTAAACAGTAGTCAACATATGCAGTAAGCAAACAATGCACTGATAGGGCTTCCAAAAACTAGGAATATACTTACAATTATTCTGTTGTAAACACTTAAAGCTGAAGAGCACCTCAACGGTTTGAAGCAATGCAGCCACAGTATTACCCAGGAGTGCCAACTGTTTAACAATATGAACACCTTCCCACAGATAGAAAGTCCGCCAAAAGATAATTTAAAAAAATCAAAATGTCACTTTGGCCGCCCTTCACCTATCCGTTAAGGTCCAAGGGAAGCAATGCAAGCGTGTATGTTGCGATTTGAAGAACTGGAATATCTTAAGATAGCAAAGTGCTGTGGAGAATTGAAATATCTTGGGCAGTTGAGTGTTTTTGTGAAGACATGTGGCCACACAAACTGATCAATAAATCACTAATTGCCTAACTTACCCTTGTAGAGGTACCAACTAATAGGAGGGAAGAATTGAAACAAAGCCAATATTATTCTAAATTTGTAGAAAGACATTAATAAGGAACTAATGGACCCGTGCGAGAACTCTTGCATGTGTATAAAGCACCCACCCGGCTCTACTGTTATGCGGACTTCTATACATATGTCTATTTGTTTAAACGCACTTTCTAAACAAATTGTCGATATTTATGAAATCAGAGTGCAATTCATCACTGCTGCTAGTTGCACAATGGGTTGTGTGCGCCCCATGTGTTCGGACTACCCGCCCGGCTCTAGTGCTATGTGTGCTGGATGCGGCACAGATCGTCTTGTTTATTTGTTTAAAAGCACTTTATAAACAAATAAATACATTTCTGTTGACTTTTCAAGAAATGCAAGATTTTTCCTGTACTAGTGAGATGATTTGGTACAAACCACACCTTCTAATTCCCTCTGGCTTAGGAGCTTGAGCTTCGTGAAACATACTCCTAAACGAATTATATATATTGTTACGGCTGTGAGTTTGTGTCATCGCTCGCCGCTTGAGTCACAACTGCCCCAGGGGCTGGGCTGTGGCCTGCCTCCTGTATTGCGTGTGCCTTATGCAACAGGGCTACTAAGACAAAGGGATAGTCCAGAATATTCGTGACTGGACCAGCGATGGAAACCTCGAGAAGCCGTGAACCCTGGATGGATCTAGAAGCATGTATTGAGTCACCGACCTGCTATATAAGTGCGACCTGTCAAGCGGGGGTTGTTGTTGTGTTTTACGAGCTAGTGTGAGCGTTTATTCTGAGCGACAGAAGTGTGGTGACGAAGTGCTGTGCGAGTTACGAAATCCAGTGACATTGTTTCTCCAGATTGTGGACAGCGAAATAGCCTGCAGCAAGTGATCGTAAGTACTGTAGTAGGCGCACATTAGGAAGAAGTTGCATGTAGTTCTGTCAAGGCCACTAGGCTCATTAGCGGCAGGATTAACTTCTGTGGTTTGTTGACAAGTGAAAGGGCAAGAGCTCTCCACAAGCAAGAGACTTGAGGAAACTGGAGTAAGGTTCCTATTGTCTTTAATTGCTGATGAGTAGTGTAATTTACTGGCCGCAATAAAGTTAATTACTTCTTTAAACAGTAATTGGTGTTGTGCTTCCTACCCACCGTAATCCAGTTAACAAAAGTGCCACTAGGGGGGTGGCACGTAACAACTGGTGTCAGAAGTGGGATTACGAACTCAAGCACAACACCTGACGGTCCTGGTTTCAAAACCCGAGCAGGTCATTTTCTCTAATTTTCCTGTGAGTGCATGCCCTTTACAAGGCAAACAACTAAAATGGAGGCGCAATTGGCAGCATTGCTAGAAAAGTTAAATGGCATAGAAGACGGCCAGAAGAATTTAACCAAGGAGCTAACTGCCAAATTGGAAGACAGCCAGAAAAGTTTAGCCGAGGACCTAACTTCCAAATTAGAAGAAGGTCAGAATAAGCTAGCAGAGGACCTGAAGGACGGCCAAAATAAGTTAGCGGAGGACCTGAAGAAGATGGAGGACGGCCAGAAGAAGATGGAGGACGGCCAGAAGAAGCTAACCGAGGACCTAACTGCCAAACTAGAAGACGGTCAAAATGAGCTAGCGGAGGACCTGAAGAGGATAGAGGACGGCCAGAAGAAGATGGAAGACGGTCAGAATAAGTTGACACAGGACCTGAAGAAATTAGAACTGGGTCTGCGAGAGGAAGTCACGGCAGTGGAAAAGAAGTTCGACGCCTTACAAGTGGAAGTTGCCGAGCTGCGCCAACGCCCGCTGATGGGGGTGGAGGAGAAATTCAACGCCTTGCAAGTGGAAGTTGCCGAGCTGTGCCAACGACCGCTGATGGGGGTGGAGGAGAAATTCAACGCCTTACAAGTGGAAGTTGCCGAGCTGTGCCAACGCCCGCTGATGGGGGTGGAGGAGAAATTGAACGCCTTACAAAAGGAAGTTGCCGAGCTGCGCCAACGCCCGCCCACCGTTACACCGGGAATATCAGGAACGGGACATAGCAGAGTGACGCCCCCAACCTTCGACGGAAAGGTCCCGTGGAGCACCTACTTACGTCAGTTTGAGGCGGCCTGTTCCATAAATAACTGGAACAACACAGAAAAGGCTACAGCTCTCATTGTAGCGCTGAGAGGTGACGCCCTTAACGTCCTTCAGGCCATCCCGACTGGATCCCAGGACTACGCTTCCCTGATCGCCCATATGGAGTCCCGATATGGAGATAGCCATCTTCAGCAGGCCTATCAGATGCAGCTCCGGACCCGGGTACAGAAGAACGCGGAAACCCTGCAGGAGTTCGAGATGGACATCGCACGCCTCGTAAGGCTCGCCTACCCAACAGCGCCGGCCGACTTTCTGGAGCAGATAGCAACGCAGACTTTCACCGACGGGCTACGGGACTCGGACACTCAACAGGCGCTGCGTCTTGCGCGCAATAAGACCCTGGCAGATGCGCTGAGCCACGCACTTGAGTTCGAGACGGCAAAACAGGCATCCAGAATGCACGCGCGGGTGCGTCAAGTGGACGTCGACGAACCAGTAAAAACCAACGAGACCAAGCCCCTGGCCGACGAATTAATGGAGGCGCTAAGCCGTTTCTTCGATAGTCGCGTACCACCAGCAAAAACGTAGCCGAGGGACATCCGGAGAGGCGGCCCGGAAGAGGACTACCGACCTGCTGGACCTGCCGTAAGAGAGGCCACCTGAGCAAGGACTGCGGTGATCGCCGCCGCCAAGGGTTTCCGTCGGGACAGTCAGTCGTAGGGAAACCGCGCGGCCCAGGAAAGCAAGTATCAGCCAGCCTAGGGGGGCAAAGGTTGGCTTGTGGCAGTCGTCAAGTCCCGGCAGTCCAAGTTCGTGTGACGCAGTTACGGAGGGATAATAGCAGCCTGATGGTCGACGGAGTCGTCAACGGAGAGAGCTGGCCCATGCTAATCGACACGGGAGCATCGAGGACCATCGTCAGCCCCACCGTAATCCCGAAGTGGAGAGTTCAACCCACACAAAGGAACCTCCAGCTAATAACCGCGACCGGAGAGACCGCACCGGTACATGGCGAAGCATCACTGGAGTTCGTCATTGGTCGACGGGCGATAAAGCATCCAGTGCTTGTGGCCGACGTATCAAATGAAGTGATCATTGGACTGGACTTCCTGGACCAGAACAACATCATCTTGGATCTGAGTACCAACACTCTGCACTTCGGAGGTGAGGAACTTGCTTTGCAACCTGCGCACGAGTCCATCACCGCACGTCGAGTAAGGCTGAGAGAAGACGTCATCGTTCCCGCCAGGACGGAGGTCAGCGCTGCCGTAATTATCGACGGAATTGCTGAGGGAGTGGCGGCTGTCATCGAGCCAAAATATGAGGACATCCAGACAAAAGGATTGCTAGTTGCCAAGACCCTCATCAACACGACGCCTCGGCCGTACGTCCGCCTGTCCAATCTGAACGACTACGATATTACGGTTCACCGGGACACCAACCTAGGAGTCTGCGAGCCCGTTACCTGGATTGCCCGCGTCACAGAAACGACGGACGGACACCTGCAGACGGACAACCGAAGAAGACGCGCCCTGCCAGAAGAACTACAGAAGCTGTACCAAGGATCCCAGGACCATTTAGACGAAGAGCAATCACGCCAACTTCAGGACCTGCTTCGCGAATTCCAGGATGTTTTCTCCGTGGGGAGCAAAGACTTCGGCAGGACAAGCTTGGTCCAGCACAGAATCGACGTTGGGGACAGCGCACCGATTAGGGCCCCATTCCGACGTGTCCCGCTCGCCAAGCAAGCCGAAGTCGACCGGATGGTAGAAGAGATGAAGGAGCAAGGGGTGATCGAGCCATCACATAGTCCTTGGAGTTCTCCGGTCGTGCTTGTGAAGAAGAAGAAGGACGGTTCCACCAGGTTCTGCGTGGACTACAGGCGGGTGAACGACGTCACGAAGAAGGACAGCTACCCTCTACCCCGGATCGACGACACGCTGGACACCATATCAGGATCAAGATGTTTCTCCACCTTGGATTTGAAGAGTGGCTACTGGCAGGTAGAGGTCCACCCTAAGAACCGCGAGAAAACTGCGTTCTCTGTGGGCAGCGGGCTCTGGCAGTTCACCGTCATGCCATTCGGTCTGTGCAACGCCCCTGCGACCTTCGAAAGGCTAATGGAGTCCATTCTGAGGGGACTACACTGGAAAACCTGCCTGGTCTACCTAGACGACGTCATCGTTCTGAGAAAAAGCTTCGAGGAGCACTACAGCAACCTGAAGGAGATCTTGATGAAGCTACGGGCTGCCCAGCTGAAGTTGAGCCCCAAGAAGTGTCAGCTCTTCCAGAAGCAGGTCCAGTACCTTGGGCATATTGTCTCCGAGGAAGGGGTGCGCACCGACCCAGAAAAGACCGCAGCTGTGAGGGAGTGGCCAGTTCCGAAGGACAAGTCCCAACTACGAAGCTTCCTGGGACTCTGCACTTATTACCGTCGCTTCGTGAGAGGATTCGCCGACATCGCCAAACCTTTACATCGACTGACTGAGAAGGACCAACTCTTCACGTGGACAGCAGAATGCCACAGTGCCTTCGAACAACTCAAGCAGGCTCTGTGCACCGCGCCTATTCTGGCCTACCCCAGACCTGGAACAAGGTTCATCGTCGATACTGATGCCAGCGACTTTGGCATAGGGGGAATCCTCTCGCAGGTAGTGGACGGCGAGGAGAGAGTAGTGGCCTACTTCAGCAAGGCCTTGTCAAAGCCAGAAAGGAACTACTGCGTCACCAGGAAGGAGCTGCTCGCCATCGTGAAGACCATTGAACACTTCCACAAGTACCTGTACGGGCAAGAATTTCTCATCAGGACCGACCATGCATCCCTGCGGTGGCTCCTGAACTTCAAGCAGCCCGAGGGTCAACTCGCGCGGTGGTTAGAGAGGCTTCAACAGTACAACTTTGAGATTCAGCACAGGAAAGGCCAACTGCATTCTAACGCCGACGCCCTGTCACGAAGACCGTGCCCCGAAGACTGCACCTTCTGTGCCCGAAGGCAGGAGAACACCGGGATACTGTGCCGACGGACTACTGTGGAACTTCAAGGGAACTGGAGCCGCGAATCTTTCACGCGGGCACAAGCAGAAGATGACCTGGGACTGATAGCCGAATGGAAGAGGGCCTGTGTCCCCAGACCCGGGTGGAACATTGTGAGTGACTGCAGCCCAAAGTTTAAGTCCTACTGGGCACAGTGGGACTCGCTGATTGTAAGGGATGGCCTCATCTGCCGTACCTGGGAGAGCACCGACGGGAAGACATCTCGGGAACAAGTCGTCGTTCCAAAGGCGATGACGGAGGAAGTCCTGAAGGAAGTTCATGGAGGATCATCTGGTGGACACCTAGGGATAAAGAAGACCCTGGAGAAGCTGAGAGAGCGGTTCTACTGGATCGGATGCCGAACAGACGTGGAGAACCACTGCGCGAGGTGCCACGATTGCGCAGCCAGCAAGGGCCCAGGACGAAGTCGACGGGGTCCACTGAAGACCTACAACGTGGGCGGCCCCATGGAGAGAGTGGCCATCGATGTTGCTGGGCCATTCCCGTTAAGCGAGGCAGGGAACCGCTACATATTAGTCGTCAGCGACTACTTTACCAAATGGCCGGAGGCGTATGCGCTCCCTAACCAAGAAGCCGCGACGATTGCAGAGACCCTGGTGAAGGAATTCGTCAGCCGGTACGGAGTACCCCTGGAGCTGCACTCCGACCAAGGGAGGAACTTCGAGTCGCAGGTGTTCCAGAACCTATGCCAGCTGCTGGGAATCCGGAAGACAAGGACGACGCCGCTACACCCTCAGTCCGACGGGATGGTAGAGCGATTCAATCGCACCATCGAGAACCATCTCCGAATAGTCGTCAGCGAGCACCAGAGGGATTGGGACAAACATCTTCCACTATTTCTCCTGGCCTACCGCGCCGCCGTGCATGAAGCCACCGGGTGCACACCAGCCCGGGCCATGTTTGGGAGGGAGCTCCGTCTACCTGTCGATCTTGCCTTCGGCCGACCTGGGAATGATCCGATCCCGGTAAGCCAGTATTGTCAAGAACTGGTCGACCAACTGGAGGACGTGCACGCATTCGCGAGGAGGAAACTGCGGATCGAGACCGACCGAATGAAGACCCGATACGACCAGCAGACGGATGCCGGCGGATTCCACGAGGACGACCTGGTCTGGCTCTTCAACCCATTACGGAAGAAAGGCCTGTCACCCAAACTTCAGAAGTCCTGGGAGGGCCCGTACCGAGTCGTGAAACGGACCAACGATGTCGTCTACAGGATCCAGTGGAGCCCGAGGGCGAAGATGAAGATCGTGCATCGAGATCGCCTGGCAGCCTACGGAGGGACACAGACGGACCAATGATTGATCGGGACGATCAGCCTTTTTAGGAAGGGGGTGGTGTTACGGCTGTGAGTTTGTGTCATCGCTCGCCGCTTGAGTCACAACTGCCCCAGGGGCTGGGCTGTGGCCTGCCTCCTGTATTGCGTGTGCCTTATGCAACAGGGCTACTAAGACAAAGGGATAGTCCAGAATATTCGTGACTGGACCAGCGATGGAAACCTCGAGAAGCCGTGAACCCTGGATGGATCTAGAAGCATGTATTGAGTCACCGGCCTGCTATATAAGTGCGACCTGTCAAGCGGGGGTTGTTGTTGTGTTTTACGAGCTAGTGTGAGCGTTTATTCTGAGCGACAGAAGTGTGGTGACGAAGTGCTGTGCGAGTTACGAAATCCAGTGACATTGTTTCTCCAGATTGTGGACAGCGAAATAGCCTGCAGCAAGTGATCGTAAGTACTGTAGTAGGCGCACATTAAGAAGAAGTTGCATGTAGTTCTGTCAAGGCCACTAGGCTCATTAGCGGCAGGATTAACTTCTGTGGTTTGTTGACAAGTAAAAGGGCAAGAGCTCTCCACAAGCAAGAGACTTGAGGAAACTGGAGTAAGGTTCCTATTGTCTGTAATTGCTGATGAGTAGTGTAATTTACTGGCCGAAATAAAGTTAATTACTTCTTTAAGCAGTAATTGGTGTTGTGCTTCCTACCCACCGTAATCCAGTTAACAAAAGTGCCACTAGGGGGGTGGCACGTAACAATATATAGATTACTGTATATATGACACAATGTTGGTAATATTTTTCTGAGCTATTTAAGAGATAATTGATAATTTATAAGTGTTTAAAATGAATATGGTTGAATGACATCAGGAGCTAAGATGACTCGAGGCTCGAGTAGGCTATAAAGTAAATAAACTACTCAGGTTAGTAGAAACCAAAGTGTCATCATTAATAAATACTTTATAACTAAATGTATTAGTATATGTTTCAGCTGGTCATTACAGCCTTCGTCAGCTAAAATACGGTATTATATAGGTTGTTTCAGAAATACTTTCACAAACTTTGGGGATTGGTTCCTTACACCAAAACAAGAAAATAAGTTCAAATACACATATGTCCCAAAATCCTTCCTTTTCGATTTATTAATGAAAGAACATTGTACAGTGACACATTAATTGACAGCCTGTTTGGAAGTGTTTAACACATGAACTCATATCAAAAAACGTTCCCGAAACCAACAGATGGAAAAACTGTCAAATGCACAGGTGTTCCAGACAGGCTCACCAGCACCACCAGTTTAGGATTAATGTGTGGGCTGGCATTGTAGGTCCATACGTTCTACCAGCACGTCTTACAGGTGCTGTCTGCAGAGACTTTATCCAGAACATCCTTTCAGACTTACTGCATGACAATGTGCCCCTGCAAATACGACAACGTATGTGGTGAATGCACGATGGGGCTCCTGCACACTTTAATCACCTTGTTCGCACTGCACTGACGGAGATCTTCCAGGACAGAGTAGGACCTGTTCCATGGCTTGTACGGTCCGTTAGACTTTTATGAGTGGTGTCAGGAACCTTCTTTATTGATATGAGTTCATGTGTTAAACACTTCCAAACAAGCTGTCAATGTGTCACTGTACAATGTTCTTTCATTAACCCTTTTAGAACCAGTCACTTATAGGTGGTCATCATCATCATCTTGTACAGTTTCCAGCCCCAGGCTGGGTCTGTTTGGAGCATAAGCCTCGCCACTTAGTCCTTTCTTCCCACCACCTCTCCGCTGCCACTCTGGTCCAGTCCTCGCCTCTCTTCTTGACACATTCCTCCACTCCTTTCAGCCATCTATCTCTTGGTCTTCCCCTTGGTCGTTTCTTCTGCATCTGCATCTCATGTATCCTCTTGGGAATCTTCTTCTCATCCATTCTCTTTAAGTGTCCATACCACCTCAGTCTTGATGTCTCAATCCTACCTTGCAAGGGCTCCTATTTCACTATTTCCCTGACCTTTTCATTCCTCACCCTGTCTCTTCTTGTTACTCCGATCCTACTTCGCAGGAACTTCATTTCACCTGCCTGTATTCTGCTTATGTCTCTTTTCTTCATTATCCACGTTTTAGGTCAGTATCGGGATATAGTAGCTTCTGTATAACACTTCCTTGCTTTATTGTGGGACATCTTTATTCCACACTAAGCTCCTAATGCTTCTCAGAAATGATTCTGCCTGTCTGCCACATTCCGTAATCTCTTTGTCATTTCTCCCATTTTTCTCCACTATACTTCCCAAGTACTTGAGACTTTCCACCTTCTTCAGCTGTCCACCTCCAAGTGTTATCCCACTCATTGGTCTGTCCTTTTTCCGGGTCGTTATCAGGATCTCACATTTACTGATGTTGAACTTTCATCCGTACTCTCCCACTGTTTCTTCCCAAGCCTTCAGTTGCTCCTGAATTTCCTCCTCCTTGTTTCCCCAGACCATGAGATCATCTGCAAACACCATTGCTTTCATCTTATCTTCTCCTATCTTTCCTGCTATCCGTGTCATTACCTCGTCCATAACCACAATAAAGAGAAGGGGTGACAGCGCACTACCCTGTTTGAGGCCACTCATTTGTCTGAACCAGTCTGTTCTTTCCCCTCCAACTTTCACACAACTCACACTTCCACAATACATCTCCTTCACTCTGCCTACAGTCCCTTTTTCCACTCCCATGTTTTCCATTGCTCCCCAAACCTTCTCCCTACACACACTATCATAGGCCTTTTCAATGTCCAGGAAGGCCATCAACAGATCCTCTCCAAATTCGTAGTGGTGTTCCTGGAGCTGTCTCACTGAAAATATGAGATCCACTGTTGATCTCCCAGGTCTGAATCCATACTGCTCCTCTCTCAATTTTCTCTCCACTTTGGCTCGTATTCTACTTTCTAATATCTTTTCATATATCTTGGCACAGTGTGGTATGAGTGTGACTCCCCTGTAATTTCTGCATTCCTTTCTGCTTCCTTTCTTAAATATTGGGACAATTAATCCTTTCTTCCAATCTTCTGGGGTCTTTTTCTCCTTCCATATCACCCTCATCACACGGTACAGACACTGTTTCCCAACCTCCTCTGCTGCCTTCACCATTTCAACACTCACTTCGTCCACACCCGGTGCCCTTCCTCCTTTCATCTTGTCTATAGCCATCTCCAGTTCTCTCCAACTCAGGTCCTCTTCCATTCCTGTGTTGTCTTCTCCATCTTCCAATACCTTGTCTTCCTCCCTATGACCATTTGGATTCAGCAAATCCTCAAAGTACTCTCTCCACACTGTCTTGAGTGTCTCTTTGTTGTGTACCTCATTTCCGTTTTTGTCCACCACTACCACATCCTCTCGCAGACCTCTTCTCTTACTTTTGACCATCCCATAAAGTACTTTCTTATTTCCTCTGCTGTCTTCCTCCATCATCTCTGTCCACTTTACCATCCACTTCTTCCTCTCCTCTGTGACAATCTTGTTTGCTTCTTTCTTCTTCATCTTATAATCTTCCCTTGCCAGATCAGTTCTTTCCTGGAACCACACTCTGAAAGCCTTGTTCTTTCTTCCCACAGCTTCTTTTACTCTCTCATTCCACCATGGTGTCTCTTTACACCGCTTTCTGTTGCTTGTTCTTCCACATACTGCCACTGCAGCTTCCATCATTGTGTTTTTGAATTGCTTCCATTCTTCTTCCCCTGTTTTAGGATTGTCTGTTGGCATCCTTTCCCTTATTATCTTCTGGAATTCTTCCTTGACTTCCTTTTCCTTGAGTTTCCATACTTTGATTCTCCTTTCCTGGTACCCTGTCCTCTTGCTATCCCTAACAACTCCCAGGTTCATAACAAGTATTCTGTGGTCTCTATCTAAGGCCTCTGATGGTATTACCTTTATATCTCTGACACTTCTCTTCATTTCCCAGTCGTACAGCATGTAATCTACCAAAGATTTCTTTGTTAAATCACTGCTGTACCACGTTACCTTGTGGCTTTCTTTCTTCCGGAACCAGGAGTTGCCTACCACTAAACCGTTTCTCTTGAAAAAATCCAGCAACTTTCTCCCTTCTTCATTCCTGCTGCCCCATCCTTCTGCTCCCATTACATTTTCATATCCTTGCCTTTCACTTCCTACATGTGCATTCAAATCTCCCATGACAATGATGCTCTGACCATTCAACTGCTGTTGTAGCTCCTCCTCAAAGTCTTCCTTCTCTTGAGCTGTATATCCAACTTGAGGGGCATATACCTGGGCTATCTCCAGGCTTCTTCCCTTTACAGTTACTCTGATCTTCATGATCCTGTCACTTATTCCCTTTACCTCTTCCTTCATTCCATCTCTCCCAACTACTCCTACTCCGCTGCTCCTTCCTTCACTGTTCCCACTCCAGTACAACTGGTACCCTTTCCTCAGTTCTCTGCGACCTTCTCCTTTCCATCTTGTTTCTGCCAAGCCCAGTACATCCAGCTTTCTTCTCTCCATCACATATACAATCTCCTCCACCTTTCCTGTCAGTGTCTGTATGTTTAATGTCCCAACTCATAGTCCATTAGCATATCCGGGTCGCCGTCGATTGCATCCGTCCTTTCCGAGGCCTGTTCCTGTTTTGAAAGCAAATATGATATCCACTACTGGCTTGCTAGGCCTATCGTAGCTTCACCAGAGCCCCGTCAGCCGTCACTTTTCAGGGTTCCCATAGAGCCTTCACAGCTACCGTAGCGGTCCCGGGGCACACAAAGTCCCCACTGTACTTCACCCCTACAGGCAATCCCCTACTTCATGCCGTTGCCCGTCTCCCACCACGTGGAGGAGGGGTTGGACTTGTGGGTGACACTTATAGGTGGTATATGTGAAAAATACCAGGCTTCTTTCAAGAAATTGCAATGTTGTACTAAAATCATTATAACTTTTGTATTTTTGAAGATATACCCCCAAACGTTTTCCTAATCATTGAAAATGAGTTGCTTTACCATTCTACTAAGTAACATGCTATGTTACAATAACACTACAACATATAAAAAAAAAAGAATTTGTTTTATTACTATGAAAATAAAAAGAGAAAAGTCAAAATTGGAGAAAGAAACACAACTCAAAATGAAAATTACACACAAACGGTTGTTATTGCCTGCAGTCACATGTTGTTGGTTTACCCTCTGGAAAGTTTCATTATCTTAGGAACTATAGTTTCTAATTTAAAAAATATTTTAATACACCATGCACTGTACATATTTCACATTTTATGCTGGTTCACTTTTAGCAATTGTAACATTTCAGAATTAATTGGAATCTATTGTGGGAAAACATGGAACTGAACCAAGGAATTTGTCATGAGTCGGTCGACCAGTATGACAGTATATTTGGCCTTCTTGTAATGCTCATTTCCAATAATACTGCCAGAAAGGCTTTTATTTCTGTGACCGTAACAGGCCTCCATTGTCGAGCGGTTACTCTCACTTCCTGAATCAGAAATAAAATCACCAACATCATTACTATACGACCCTGATATTGCTACATCTTCATCAGACTCGATGTAATCATCATCAAATATAAGGGGACGGGAATTCCGCCTGATCAATACAAAACTTTTCAGTCAAGGGGCTATATTATACCCATTTGGTTGGTACATGTTTCGAAGCCTTCCATGGCCCCTTCATCAGGGGGTATAATATAGCCCCTTGACTGAAAAGTTTTGTATTGATCAGGCGGAATTCCTGTCCCCTTATATTTGACTTTTAATCAATACGGAACCATGAGTGATTGTACGTATAGCAATCATCATCGGTGCACACTCTATTGATATACTCGGCTAGATCATCTTCGTTTACGAACACATCCCGCTCGGCTGAGGCCATACTCGTACTGACAACGGTGCTTGGTGGACAAAACAGTGGATGCTTTCAAAAATATGATATCTCCGTAAATAAAGCTATTACCGCGATAGTTGTGGTAGATTTAGGAACTGCAGGCTTTGCCGATTCTGGATCAGCTGCGTTGTGCTGCGATCTGTTAGAAAACTGAGAACTACAAGCATATACAGGGTCTTTCATATAAAATAAGAGCGCCAAGCGGCGGCTTTGTAACCGCAGCTGCGGTCACCTTGGCCGAGCTTGTGGCGCGCCAAGGCCCCCTACTTTGAGCGAGTGTACAATCCTATATGATGCAGCGGCCTTGCTGGCGTGTGTACAATGCTGAAGTCTTACTTTAGTTAGTTAGTTAGTTAGTTATTGTTGATGAAACCGAAACCCCTACTTGTGCTCATTTTGTGAGTGATTTATTCGGAGACCGTTCAAGATTCTCGCCAACGTCTTCTAGCTCATCCTCTGTTAAAACTGTTCGTGTGCGAGTATGTTTTTTATTGAGTACCGAGCCAGTAGTGTCAAAATTATTTGCAATTACGTGAATCTGTGCTAGTGAAGGTGGCACTTCATCAGGAAATTGCTGAACAAATGCATCACGTACCCGCCGAGCCAACTCGTACTTAAAATAAGTTTTACATAAAAAAATACGATGTTGCAATGATAACTGTCTCACCATGTTAGCACTTGAGGTTTAGACTGGCGACTGAGCACCTGCACGCTTATTGCAAGGTCAGGTTTGGTAATGTCAATCTGTTATTTTTATACAGTCCAACAGACTACAGCAGGGGGCCTTGGCGCGCCAAAAGCTCGGCCAAGGTGACTGCAGCTGCGGTTAACAAAGCCGCCGCTTGGCGCTCTTATTTTATATGAAAGACCCTGTATAATACTGTCTGCATGAGGAGCGCTATTGCGTACCTGGCTGTTTCCGCTAACACGCCGAGGATGCTTTTGCGCTCCTTGGTATTCTAAGAGTCAATAAAGCGAAAATGAATGATTTTGGGACATATGTGTATATGAACTTTTTTTCTTGTTTTGGTGTAAGGAACCAATCCCCAAAGTTTGTAAAAGTGTTTCTGAAACACCCTGAATAGATATAGTAAAAATTAAGACAAAAAAGCGGAAATATTACAATATTAAATTTAGCTGATGATGGCTGCAATAACCAGCCAAGACATGTACTAGAGTGCATACGGTATGTGGTGGGGCTCCAAGGTCAATCTGACCGCTCTGGGCAGACAGATTTCCAGCCACGCTTCAATAGTGAGGAACAACAGCAGTCACTCCTCATCCGCCGAGCTGTTGACATTGCATGTTCATCATCATGATCATCATCATCATCATCTTGAACAGTTTCCAGCCACTGGCCGGGTCTGTTTGGAACATAAGCCTCTCCATCATCTTCTGTCTTCCCACCATCTCTCCATCACCACCTTGGTCCAGTCTTCTCCTTTATTTCGTACGCAGTCCTCCACACCCTTCAGCCACTTATCTCTTGGCCTTCCTCTTGGTCTTTTTCCCTCTATTTTCATCTCGTAAATCTTCCCGGGTATTCTCCACCCATCCATTTGCTTAACAAACCCATACCATTTAAGCCTTGATTCCTCTATCCTATCCTGTAATGCTGCCTCCTTGACTAATTCTCTGATCTTCTCATTTCTTAACCTGTCCACCTTTGTCACTCCAATGCTGCTTCTCAAGAATTTCATCTCATTAGCCTGTATTCTGCTTCGCTCCCTTCCTCTCATAACCCAGGTCTCTGAGGCATACGTCAGGATTGGAACGTAGTACGTCCTATATATGACCCTTTTGCTGTTTTGAGGGACATCCTTACCCATAACAGGCTCCTAACACTTTTCCTGAATAATTTAGCTTGCCGCCCCCGCTCATTTATTTCTCTGTCATTTCATCCATTTTCTTGTATACATTTAGGAATAAAGCATTGATTAAGGTTGATACTTTAGTTTCTGCTTAGTAAATTATTTTATTTATTATCAATACGGATTTAACTAAGCCTTTATGATTAGCTTCATTTCACTACAAGTATATTGTGGGGTTTGATGCCATTTTTCAGTGTTGCCTAAGTAAATAAAAGTTTGGTGCTTTTCAGTCGGTCGACACGAATGTACCCAAAAAGAGCTGGGTTATGCCCTAATCCTGAAATAAATTAAATGAGATTAACAAATACACTAGGACACCAGTTTCGATCATCAAGCGATCATCATCAGATCCATTACACTTAGGCTATAACATCTATGTGTTCTCAAACATATATAAAGGTGCATTAGCACTGATACGAGACTTTAACTTTGACACATCGTTATTATTTTTTATAATTTTTATACCTAAATAGGGAATGTATTACTGATTTCATAATATGCAACTTACAACACCTGGGGAAAGGTGCGTCTTGCCAAGTCAATCAAGTCGTAGGAGGGACGCCACTGCTCTATCCCAGTTACCTGTTGTCTGCCATAAATGAATCTTGTATCCACACACATTCAAGTTCATGGCCATAGGCCCTAATACTCCAAGCTCCTAAATGAAATAGCAACATCACTAAATAAAATTGAGGAAATTAGGATTAATGGTGAATTCACTTTCAACACAAGGGTTGTTAGAATAAACAACAAGAATACAGTTTTGTTGTACATCACTTTATTGGTTATTTATTTTATTGCTTACAATAATGTGAGAGGCTTACAGATGTAATGTGCCTAGTGCAAGTCACTCCTACTTTTCTCCAACTCCTGTCATGACTTCACGCACTCTGCAACAGAAAGGGCATTGTCTTAGGTCACATGGACAGCAAAGAACTCGCTATGGCTGTATAAAATCAACTGAATGCCTACCACCTGACCATAAGGACGGGTGTGGGTAGGTCCAAGGCGAGTTTGGGATGATGGGGCTCCATAAATGATGAAACGTCATATGCAATGTGCAATCAGGCACATGCTTCAATGTGGAGTTTGAAAACTCCTAGAAATTGTACAAACTCCCACAAAATTATTTAGATCGTATTTAGATCGTAGACTTTCGCGGCTGGTGTCTAGTTTATCATCTAGGCTGATAGGATTGAGCCGCGTCATATATCGGTTATTAATTCCAGACGTTTCGGCTGACATTGCTGCAGCCTTAATCATGGGTAGGTACGAGTTGGTGTCCGTACTCACTCACGTTTCCATTAGGATTTCAGAGCACATTCGAGACATGAAACAGATAAACTACAGATCTGCAATAGCTGAACATGCTGACGTCAGGAGACACGCCATCGAATTTGATAAGGCCGAAACTGTTGCTAAAATTCCCGGATATCAAAACAGGTTAATTAGAGAGGCAATAGAGGTCGTGAATCATCCCAATAATTTCAATCGTGAAGATGGTTTCAAACTTAGCAACATTTGGAAAGTTCTCCTAGAGCGTGACTGCCAGGGTCGCGGACCAATCAGGGAGCAGCATGACGACAATGCAGTGCAAGCAGGCACTCTGGCTGGCAATAACCATTAGTTTGAATGTGGATACCAACTCGTACCTACCCAGAATTAAGGCTGCTGCAATGTCAGCGGAAACGTCGGGAAATAATAACCAATATACGATGCGGCTCAATCCTGTAAGCCTAGATAAACTAATCCCACAAAATTAATTCCATCGAATCTTATGGGTTTTTGCTGTGTCTACGAAGGGTTTGGCCCAGTTGTACCAAGTGGGCTCATCAGCAGGTTTTTGGTACAACTTGTATTGGCCCTAGGGATAGTAAACCTTGCACTACGTCCCATGTTTGAAGTACATGAGGCATGATTAAGCTTACTGTAACAAATTAAAGAAAACTCTCCAGTCGGTCAACACAAATTGTGCCCAATTACATTAGGCGGGAAAGAAATAAGATATTTTTACAAAATAACCAGGGGCGGCTACAACTTATGTGCTGAAGTGCTGGGTCCGTGGTTCAAATCCCAATCATTCCATGTGAGATCTGTGCTGGACAAAACGGAGGCAAACAGGTTTTTCTCCGGGTAATCCGGTTTTCCCTGTCAAAATTTCATTCCAGCAACACTCTCCACTATCATTTCATTTCATCTGTCATTCATTTAATCATTGGCAAAGAGGAGTGCATCAGGCCTCGGCAGCCAGCACAGTTCATATCCTCTTCGCTAGATGGGGGCTTCATTCATTCCATTCCTGACCCGGTCAGAGACTGGTAGCAGGCTGTGGATTTTCATCATTCATTTTTCATCTACAATCAAATGCAGTGCATTAAAAAGATGTCAGTAAAATGATTGGAAATATATCAATTCCCCTCAAAACGAGGTATCTAGTTGTGCGCTCCATTCACCGTAGATCGCAGCTCAGCGAGAATTTCTACGTTTATTGCCTGCAAACACGAACTCTGCCTTTTGTGCATGTGTGCCCACCTTTTCCATTGTGCTGTTCCAACAACAGCCAAGACCACAAGCCAAGACAACACAGAAATTCTTCGTCAAGCACACAGTGGCAGCACTGGTCATATGAAATGAGAACATAGTAGGTGGCTGCCTCTAGATTCTGCGGCAGCATTTTAGAGGGAATCGCTCAAAGCAAACGGAGGAAAAAATAAAGGAAGCCATCGGCTGTTCCCGCCAGAAGGTGTTTTAATACACCCAACTTACCTATCCTGAAGCAACATTTTGTAAATCGAAGAACTATAGTTTGTTCAGTATGGAAAACTCGGTGAAGAGGGAGTGTTTCTATACAGTAAATTGTGTTTCTAAACACAGTATATTTATTTTTTGGAGGGGGAATGGGTTACATACAGCACACAACTGGTTTTCTGCACCAGCCACCACTGACAATAACATGCTTGTATGTACAAAAATTGGAGGTACTTAATTCATTAATCTAATTGTACATACAATTGTAGATAAAAGCATGTTATTTTGTACTAAGCATCTTATTTCTTTCAGGTACCGGTATGTAAATATTTGTTTTCCCGCCTTATGTAATTGGTCACAATTTGTGTTGACCAACAGGAAAGCTTTCTTTAATAGAACTAGGCAACACTGGAAAATTGCTTCTATCACTTCAATTTCCTGTAACACAGAAACATGGGTTACCAAGTGATGATGATGATACAGTTCACGCCACGGTGTTTGACCGGCGAGTCCCGATTATGCAGTCGTTCAGAGGACAGTCGGCGAGCCTCATTCATGTGAAATTGATACGTGAGTTTTCAGTTGCATGGAAAGCAACTTATGTATTAATTGCAAATGCCTGAGGCTCGCCACCTGCACAATAGGGACTCACCGGCCAAAAACCGCGGCGCTAACTGTAATTGTTGTTTTAAGGGGCCTAACATCTAGGTTACTGACCCCTGATGGTATGGGTGATGATGAAAAGGAACCTACTGTTACAAATACAGACTTATCACTAACTTACAGACCAGAAGAAGTAATGAAAAAGAAAAAAAAGAAGAAAAAAAAGAAGGAAGTAAAGGCTAGGAGGAAAAGAAATGCCCTCAATCCTTGAAGAATGAGGATTGAGGGACATGGAAGAAGAGCAACGAAAGGCAGATACAAAAGGGAAGTACAATGGAAAATCTCCCTCTCGGCACGCCGGGAGGTGGAGGTAGATTTCACTGGGCATAGAAATAAGTTTTGAATTCACTAAATTAACCAAATGTTGTATACCTTCGAAAGTTGCACACATTTAGCATACCTTCTTATAATTCCAAAAACATTTTGCTTGTCCCTTGGCGTAAGGGTGGGTCATTTCAAATAATTTTCCCGACAAAAGTTTTAGGTAATCTTTAAAGGACGTTTGACCATTTTAAACGTTTTTGATATTGTGTCAATTAAGGAAGGTAAGATTTTTTCTTCTCTCAAAACTCCCATTTTTTTCACCCATTTGGTCAATGGTTGGTGCTATCAAAAAACTTTCCTGAGAGGTAAGTTTTTGGCCCTTATTCGAAGAACATAGGCGGCTTAGGTGGCGTAGTTGGTAGCATGCTGAGCTTCTATACCCAAGAACGCGGGTTCAAACCCGGCTGAAGTCATTGAATTTTTTAAGAGCGTTAAAAACCCCTCAGTATGCTTTCCTTCAGAGGGGAAGTAAAGCCGGCGGTCCCATGTCATATATTTATGGCATGTTAATGAACCCTCCATTAATTACGCCTGTGTAAGCTAAATTATTGGTTAAGAATTTAAACAACGCTCTTAGGTTCCTATGTTAGTCACCAAGAGCCGACTGCGGTGGCATCTAGTAGCCAAGTAAAGAACTAGTAGTCGTTGATGGTGGCGTTTGGCAGCAAAAGTAGGAACTATTTGAAAAATTCATAGTCTGCAGTCCTTACTTGAATTAAAAAACAGATAACACACACTAATACAGTCATCACAATTAACACCGGTTATCAGACAGATTCTACACACACCCAAATTACACGGGGCTACATGACCGCGTTGTCGCAGCCCCTAAACTGAGGAACCAACCATTTGAAGAATAGCATGATTTTTGAATGGATTTGATTTTTCACAGACTAAGTAAGTTATAGCTATATTTCACATTTTCGAAGAATGCTCCCCTCCCATTTCCACCCCTTGGTCCGATTTTTACCATTAACAAACTCGACCAAGGTTTTAAATTGTTATAAATTATACATACATTTGAAAGCGATTGGTGCAAAATGATGGTAGTTATTGTGTCCACAAGAAAGTGATATAATTAAATAGAGACATAAATTATATAAACTTCTGAACCTTCGGAGGTTTTGGGGTCTGGGGGATGTGAAACGTGAAGATATATCTACATTTTCCAAAAGTCTCAACGTGGTACCCATCGCAATAGGTAACTAAAAGGGGAAAACTTATCCAGCTCAGGAATCCCTCCGGGTTGCTAAGTACCGAACTTACCAGCCATGAGCCATTGAAGGTGTAGCGGCTACACACACCCAGCTACCTTTAGGGCCTTGAGCAGAAGGCAGGAGATATCATGGAAGAAGAGGTCTGACCACTCGAAGGATGAAGGTATCAGGAAAGATGAGACAAAGGCAATTTAATTAGTTAACGAAGTTAATACGTAGAATTATCGCATTAATATATAAGGTGGGTTCAAAAAGTAACGAGCCGGAGGCATAATTACAGAAACCAGTACCTGTATGTTGGAAGTATTGGCCCTGGCTGTTGAGGCAATTGTCCCACTGTGACACGAGGCGGTGAATGGCTGTCTCATAAAATTCCCTGGGCTGCGATGTGAACCAGTTCCGCACGTACAGCTGGACGTCGGCGTCCGAGGTGAATCGTTGGCCCCGCAGAGCCCTTTTCAGGGGACCAAACATGGCGTAATCACAAGGAGAGAGGTCTGGACTGTATGGAGGGTGGCCAAGAACCTCCCATTTGAATTTCTGCAGGAGTGCCGCGACTGTGTTGGCCGTATGAGGTCGTGCATTGTCGTGGAGCGACCACGGCGGCTATGGCGTTCACTGTCACTCGGCGGTCCTGGGTAACGAGTGCATCAACCAGCTGGACGTTGTCATCGGTAATGCAGGGGGGTGCCCCAGACCGGGCATCATCGGCTAACGACACCCGTCCTTCCCTGAAGTGCTTGTGCCACGCCTTGACCCTTGCAAGGGACATGCAGTGTTCGCCGTACACTTGTGACATTCGGTGATGAATGTCCGTTCCCCCTACTCCTTCCGCTGTCAGAAACCGAACAACACCTCTTTGCTCTTCAGTTGACACTCCATGTCACTGTTTGCAATATGACTGGCAGCGATGCACGATTGATGCATGCTGCTGCTCTCTTTGTATCGTCACGTGACGTGCGCGTGTGCCCTATAGCGACGGGCTGTAACCTTCCACGATCTGGTCGGAACCACACCTCGTTGCACACACCACGATTAGCCGATGTCGTCACTGGTGTGCGCATTCCAGCCACCGGCTCATTACTTTTTGAACGCACCTTATAGTTAATGGTTTTGCCTCATATAAGGGGAAATTAAGGTGCGAAAACGAAAGACAATACCATCAGGGTCGTAAGAGAACAAGAGTTGACCAAGGGAAGTCGATAGGAAAGAAAGGAGCCTGGCACGCTTAAGTAGAAGCAATGCCGGAGTCAACTAGGGTTCCGCGGTCACCAACACACGTCCCACTAGTTGTGAGCCCCTGAGGGGGATATCAAGAAACTTGGGATGTAACACAACAGTCGGAAATGCCACCACAACATTCTACAAAACAAAATGATACAATATTGCCTTACTTTTCTCTGACTTCTCCCATCCAATGAACTCTCCAGTGCGGGCGTTCTCTTTCTCCAGCCATTCCTGCAGTGGCTTGAAGTATTCCAGGAGACCTGCGGAATCCATGCGACGCTGTCCTGTGATCACTTCCATGGCATCAGGCCAGGGCTTGGAGGAGCCCATCTGCAGCATTTTACTGTAAGCACATCAACAAAGAATCAAGGACAACCTCTTTTATTGGCTGTCTCAAGTAGTAGAAGTGAGGAGGAGACATCCATGGTCTTAATGTTAGGAACTATAATGGCATTTGCCTGCAGTAGAAGTGAGACGCCATGGAATACCTCTTCTAAGATTAGTGGGAATCAAACCCACCTCTTCTCAGTTTCCCCTCACGAGGGCGACTTTGGTGGCGTAGTTGGTAGCATGCTGAGCTTCTATGCCCAAGATAGCGGGTTCAAACTCGGCCGAGGTCGACCTATTTTTTAAGAACGTTAAAAATCCCTCAGTATGCCTTCCTTTGGAGGGGGAGTAAAGCCGGCGGTCCCATGTCATAGATTTATGGCATGTTAAAGAATCTTCCACTTATTACACCTGTGTTAGGATAAACTATATATAGGTTAAACATTTGACTAACATTCTTAGGTTCCTACGTTCGTCGTCAAGAGCCGACTGCGGTGGCATCTGGTAACTAAGTTCTGAACCAGTTGGTCATTGACAGTGGCGTTTGGCGGCAAAAGTAGGAACTACTTGAAAAAATTCATTGTCAGCAGTCCTTACTGGAATTAAAACAGATACGCACACTAATACAGTCATCACAATTAACACCGGTTATCAGACAGATTCTACACACACCCAAAGTACACGGGGCTACATGACCGCATTGTCGCAGCCCCTAAACTGAGGAACCAACCAACCAACCCCTCACGAGGCTGAGTATACCCCAATCTAACCCTCATACCAGAATTAAATTTCTTTGCAGATAGGAAATCCAACCCAACCTTAGGACTGACAGCCAAGAATGCTAGCCACCACACCACGAGGTACGAGCTGCATACCTCGGTCGGTAGAGGCGCTCTGCTTTGGAAGGCAGTGGGTTCAGTTACTCAGTCATACAGTACAATACAATGCTCTTAACTTCCAGAACCTGCAGATCTTGCAGAATTGGATACGTCATTATCTTACACAATCACATGGTACATGGTACAGTGATGACTTGACCAGGAAGTCGGTGGTCGACTATATACTGTATGAGAAAGAACTAAATAAGAACATCACGGACATCAAGGTTATACCATCGGAGAACCTGGATAGCGACCATCGATTGCTGGTAATGAACCTGAGAGGGAGTAAGGAGAAGAAAGGGACTGAGAACCAGGAAAGACATTTAAGGATATGGAAACTGAAAGAAGGGGATAGAAGGGTCGAGTACCTCAAAATGGTAAAGGAAGGAATTCCAACAGATGAAGAAAGAGGGGTGGAAGAGGAATGGGCTAGATTTAAGAAGACAATAGTAGGTGCAGCAGAAGCAGTATGTGGGAGGACAAGTAGTAAGAAGAGGTGGAAGGAAACACCATGGTGGAATGAGAAGACAAAAGATATAGTAAAGGAAAAGAATAAAGCCTTTAGGAGGTGGTATCAAGGGAAGAGTACCAGGAAAGAAAGAAGGAGGCAAAGAGAGTAGTGGCTGAGGAGAGAAGAAAGTGGATGGAAGAGTGGACAAAGATGATGAAGGAGGATAGTGAAGGTACAAAAAAGGTCCTGTATGGGATGGTAAAAAATGAGAGGCGGAAGGATCCTACGGATTATGTTAGAATGGTGAACAAAAGGGGACAAGAGATAGAAAATAGGGAAGAACTGAAGAAAATGTGGAAAGAATATTTTGAAGAACTTCTGAACCCAAATGGAAAAGATGGTGAGGAGGAAGAAATCGGGGAAGAGGAAGATGAACTGCAAACAGAAAAGGACTTAACATGGAAAGAAGTGGAAGATGCAGTGAACAAGATGAAAGGAGGGAAGGCACCGGGTGTGGATGAGTTGAGTGTGGAGATGATGAGAGCAGCAGGAGAGGTGGGGATACAGTGGTTGTTCCGAGTGATGAGGACAGCATGGAAGGAAAGGAAGACCCCAGAGGACTGGAAAAAAGGAATAATTGTCCCGATCTTCAAGAAAGGTAGTAGAACAGATTGCAGAAACTATCGGGGAATAACACTGATGAGTCATTGTGCAAAGATCTTCGAAAAAGTTTTGGAAAAGAGAATTAGGACAAGGATAGGAGGGATGAGGGAAGAACAACATGGCTTCAGAGCAGGAAGGTCCACAGTGGATTTGATTTTTGCTGTAAGGCAATTACAAGAACAGCACTATGAGTATGGAACAGATCTACTGATGGCCTTCCTGGACATTGAGAAAGCATATGACAGTGTATGAAGAAACAAAGTATGGAAGTCCCTGGAGGATAGAGGAGTAGAGAGATGGACTATAAAGAGGATAAAGGAGATGTACAAGGGAAGCATGAGCTGTGCGAAAGTGGGAGGAGAGAGATCAGACTGGTTGGAACAGAGAAATGGCCTGAAACAAGGAAGTGCACTGTCACCGTTACTTTTCATTGTGGTGATGGATGACATAATGACCTGAGTGGCACAAGTAATTGGGGAAGGAAAGATGAAAGCAATGGTGTTTGCAGATGATTTGATGATTTGGGGAAACAAGGCGGAGGAGGTACAGGAACAGTTGGACGTGTGGGAAGGAATAATACAAGGATATGGGATGAAATTTAGCATAAATAAGAGTGAGATGGTGATCACAACAAGGAAGAAGGAAAGAACCACAACGGGAATAACAATTGGTGGGGAACAGCTGAAGAAAGTGGAGAGTTTTAAGTATCTGGGAAGCCTGATACAAGATAATGGAAGAAACGATAGAGAAATAAATGAGCGGGGGAGGCAGGCAGAAGCATTTCGGAGGAGATTGAGAAGCATGTTATGGAGCAAGGATGTCCCTCAGAACAGCAAAAAGATCATATATCGGACGTACTATGTCCCTATCCTGACGTATGCCTCGGAGACCTGGGTTATGAAAGGAAGGGAGAAGAGCAAAATACAGGCCAGTGAGATGAGGTTCTTGAGAAGCAGTATTGGAGCTACAAAGATGGACAGAATAAGAAATGAGAGGACCAGAGAATTAATGAAGGAGGAACCATTACAGGATGGTATAGAGAAATCTAGACTTAGATGGTATGGACATGTAAAACGAATGGAGGAGAAGAGGATACCCAGGAGAGTACATGAGATTAAGTGGGAAGGAAAGAGACCGAGGGGAAGACCGAGAGACAGGAGGCTGAAGGGGGTGGAAGAAAGCGTGAGGAAGAGAGGAGAAGACTGGACAAGGGTGGAGGCTGAGAGATGGTGGGAAGACAGAAGACGTTGGAGAGGCTTGTGTTCCAAACAGACTCGGCCAGTGGCTGGAAACTGTGCAAGTTGATGATGATGATTATCTTACACAACATTTTCACATTTAAATTGACATATTTACTACATTAAACATTTAGATGCTTCATTAAAATCTAAGACTTATAGTACAACTTCCCTTGATCCTACGTTCCTCCTGAAGCCAAATTGGTTTTCACCCAACTCGGTTTCTATCTGTCTTTCCAGCCTCTTGAAGCATAAATGATCCAGCTAATTGTACGGCAACATTCACATGTGTCAGCTCGTGCTTTCTTCGCTATAGGGATGATACGGTAACATTCTTCTTAAAATCAGAGGGTACAGTACCTCGCCTATCTCGTAAATCCTGCACACCAAGTTAAATTACCTGATTACACCTTCATCACCTGTGCAACTCACTGGGTACAGGTATATCATCTATGCCTGGTGTTTTGCTGCTAATTAAGTCTTCTAGTGCTCCAGCAAATTCTGATCTCAATATCAAATTGTATCATCATCATCATCATCAATTTCCTCTTTCCTTTCCATAATATGATTCCTCAAAACGGAAAGAAGAACGTGCATAAATAAAAAGTATCAGGTTGAGGGAGTCTGGAGGATTCTCCCAAATGAAACTGTCTATCGTGAGATTGATCCAATCACCAGCACAATGAAGAAGAGGAAAATCATTTCATATTTTTTTCACATCTCACGGCTTCCAGAAAACAGAACTGTATGCCAACTAGTGATGAGAAATCTAGGAAAGAAATCTGGAGGAAAATGGATCCAAGAAATCCAACAAGATCTCAAAGCAGTTGGACTCAAGAAAACAGATGCCGAGGAGAAATATAAAATTAACACCATTCTAAAACCTCACAAATTTTCTGCAGAAATGACACATAGAAAGCCTATGGAGATTTCAGACGAGTTGAGAAAATCCCGATCTGAAAGAAAGAAAAAGTACTGGAAAGAGCAAAAGAACCAAGCAGTACTACCTTCAAAGAAGAAGTGATTGTAGAACGACTCAAGTGGTCCAATATGACCTATCAATAATATAATATAATAATAATAATATGATTCTCAATCTCCTTACCCCTAAGCTTTCCATCTCTCATCCTTTCCTTCTCTATCTGTTAGAGTTTTTCCATCAGAGTCCTTAATATTACAACACTTAAGTCATCCTTTCCCCGAAAAGGAAGGAAGATTGTAGTTTAACATGACCGTGATTCTCACGATCATGAGCCACAGGACCTTCTTTTTACGTGGAATCCGAACCACAGGACATGGCATTTCACTTCGAAAATCTCACATGCATTAACCGGGAATCGAACCCGGTCCGCCTTGGCGAGAGGGATACAGCTTGACCGCTGCGCCACCACACCCCCTTTCCTTTCCCCAAAAGTACTCTTAATGATACGATAAGCTGTATCTACATTTCCAACTTTCAGACAGTTTTCTATACTTGCACATATCTCTTTCAACCATTCTTCTCCTGCTTCCTTGCACTTTTGTTTACCTCATTTTTCAGATGTCTGTATTCTGCTTTCTCACTTTCATCTTGTGCATGCTTGTGATTCTGCCTTTGATCCATTAATTCTAGTATAGCCTGAGTGATTCACGGCTTTCTACCTATTCTTTCCTTTCTACCAATATTTTATTTTGCAGATTTTGTTATTTAATTCTTCAAAAGTGCCCATTCCTCGGCATTTGAAGTTTGATCAGGGTTCTTCATTAGTTCTTTCCTTACACTCCTCCTGAATCGGTCATTCACATCCTTCTCTTTCAGTTTGTCTATTGCCCACCGTTTTAGCTTTTTACTCTTCTTCAGCTTTAATCTGCATTTCATAACAACCAGATTGTGGACAGAGTTTAGTTCTTTTAATACACTAGAGAAAATGTACCAGAATCTTCTCAATGAAATCAGTGCAGAAAATACTTTTCTAGAGACACTGCTGATGTTCTGCATCCAGAGAAGCTTGTGCATAATTACACGTAGATCTTTGACTGATTCTCTGAATCCAATCAGGGAATCTCGCAAGTATAATTTAGGTGGAGTGATTTTCCATGGTTTTCTAATCTTCAATTCCAGGCAAATGCCAGGATGATACCTTTTAATAGGTCATAACCTCTTTCTTCCACTTCCATCCCCAGTTGTATTTGTCTTACTCAGTTCATATCTTATTCGCTCCTCTGATGAAATTGGTATCGGGAAAAGTATCCAGCCGTAAGAACCACGCACCACATAGGAATTCATCTCCTCACATCCTCTACCCCATAGAAAAGGTAATAATAAGGGCTAGACATATGAATGAATGAATCTTACCCAAGAAGGTTGCCAGCTTCAGTATTCTGGTAGATGTCACAATCGTGCAGAAGCTTCGTGGGATCATTGGGTATGAACTGTCCCGCCTTCTCGCAGAGAGCACGGTGGAATTGGAACTGGATCACAAAGCTCACGTAGTACCTGCAACAATACAGATTCTAGAATTTAGAACACATCACCATGGTTTCTCGCAAAAGGGATTTTGAATATTTTGTAGTGAAGGGGGCCGGCCCCGTGGTGTTCGGGTAGCGCACCTGCCTCTCACCCAGAGGCCCAGGGTTCGATTCCCGGCTCCGTCAGGGATTTTAAAACTGACATGAGGGTTGGAACGGGGTACACTCAGCCTCGTGAGGACAATCGAGTAGCTGTCTGACAGTGAGGCAGCGCCCCGATCACGAAAACCAAGGTTAATGGCCGAGGGGACCCGATGCGCTGATCACGCGTCACCCCAATATCTGCAGACCAAATGGCTGGGCAGCGGTCGCTTGGTCGGCCTAGGCCCTTCCATGGGCTGTATAGTGCCAGGAAGGGTTTTTTTTTTTTGTGGTGAAGGGGACAGAAGGCAGGGAAATCAATTGTTATAATACTTATTTAAAACACAATTGCCAATGGGCAAGTTGGGAACTATTTGCTTACATATATATTTGCACTGGTAACATATACAGTGGTGAGGAAAATTGACTCACTGTAACTTTGATTTGAAATGTGTATCATGTTGTATTACTTAGGACAGCATAAGCCGTTATAATTTATAAAGGCATTCCAAACAATAAGGAGTGCTACATAGAGAACTTCATGATCACTGCAACAGAAGGAGGAGGTTTTACCTGATGTAAGGTGTACTTGAAACCACGTGATACTTGGCACCAGGGTCAAAATCTTCCTCAGTTCGATCCACAGGAGGTTCCACTCCCTGATACTCATGCCTGAAACAGACAGTTTGGTCAGCCTTATATTGCATACTTGGGGCATTATCATTTACTGTTACATGATTTGAAGCCATTGCAGGTACAAACTTGTATGTAACATTTTTTACATGTTGAGAAAAACTGCAATTAAGGTGACTGTTTTACATCTATGTAACATTTTTTACATATTGAGAAAAATTGCAATTAAGGTGACTGTTGTCCATGGGACAGGACTACACGGTAAGACGTAACATAGAGTTTTGTTCCATAAACCCAACACTCACTCACTCACTCACTGGAGAATAGAATAGCATTATTTTAAGTTTAATGTTATTGTTTGAACCTACTTATAATACTTTAGTCTGTGAAAATAATGTTCCTTTAAATGTAAACCTTGAATGAGCTCGTTCCTTTGCCATGGTCAAGGCATTTTTTTTTAAGTTTCAAAATACAAGTATGGTGCTTTTCCTTTTGGTATTTAAACACAATAATTTGCACATTTTTCTTCCCTCTTTCTAATATTACATCATTTGGTCGCATAAGATGACCTCGCTGATCTTCCCCTTAAAGCACCAATAACTAACAATAAGATCGGCAAAATTTGAAAATGCACACAAAGATAATTTTTATGAAAACAGAATATAATAGCAACATTTCAAGTTTCATTTTTTCAACTTTGTGATATCAAAACAAGTAGTTCCGTGAAGAACTATACAGCCTATTTTCATATATCCTACTCATGTTAATTGCCACTATCAACATACAAAATTTCAGTTTAATTGCTGTAACAGATTCGTAGATATTGAGAACCGTCTAAATATTTCAGATGGTCGCCAGGTTGGATTTTTATTTTTGTACTATTACACTAAGATTATTGTGTACGTGTGGTATTCAAACTTCAATCGCATGATTAGAACACAAGAAGTAAAAACGAGATTTTAAAATTACGCACAGCAGCCATCTTGTGATTATGCAAACAATTGAAATAAATTACATGCCAGTGGATCAACATTTGTACAAGCATTTAACGTGCAACGTTTCATGGCACTCGGATAGTTAATTCGCGAAAAACGTCCATTTAAATATTTATACTTCGCGTCGCCGCCATGTTGGATTTGTGCTCACCAGGTTACTGAAAGTCCTATAGGTGAACATATGTTCATAGTCTCTATGAACATAAAAATTCAGTTTGGTTGCTGTAAAAGATTCATAGATATTGAGAACCATCTAAATATTTCGGAAGCTCGCCATTTAGGATTGTTATATGTATAGGCCATAGAGTTATGTACCATTCAAGGACAATTATTGCCTAGGTTCATTATTCAAACTTTCACTTCGATCGCATGATAACGACACAAGAAATAAAAAACTTAATTTTATAATTTCGCACAGCCACCATCTTGAGGTTATGTAAACAATTGAATTAAATTAGATGGCAGTGCATTACAATCTGCAAAATCATTTACTGCACCACTTTTCACTGCGCTCAGAGAGTTAAATCACGAGAAAAGTCTATTAAAATATTTCAAATTCGCTTGGTCTCCATGTTCATTTTGTACTTTACAGGTTTATGAAATATACATAGGTAAACTTGTATCAGTGCCCTTTATCACTGTACAAAATTGCAGGGTGATATCTGTAATAGTTTCGGAGATATACAATGTCAGTGAAATATTTCGCACAGCCGCCATTTTGAGGTTATGTAAACAATTGAACTAAATTAGACTCCAGTGCATTACAATGTGTATAAACATTTGCTGTACCAAATTTCATTACGTTTGGATAGTTAAATAGCGAGAAAAGTCTTTTTAAAAGTCTCAACTTCGCTTGACCGCCATGTTGGTTTTATAGTCACCAGGTTTTTGAAAGTCTCATAGGTGAACTTCTAGTTGTGCCTTTTATCACCGTATACAATTTCAGGGCGATATCTGTAATAGTTTCGGAGATATTGCATGCTAGTGAAATATTTCGCACAGCCGCCATGTTGGATTGGTGAGACGTAACAAAATTTGAAGGGCACGGTCGAGGTCGCCGGGAATAGTGCTATTAACTTACCGAGTTTCATTGAAATCGCTCCAGCCGTTTAGATTTTATTAGGGGGACACACACACATACCTCACACACACACATACCTCACACACACACACACACACACACACACACGCGGACAAAAGGTGATCTCATAAGCCTATTTTTTTTTTCAAAATTGAAATTAGGCTAAAAATGTTATTTTAAATAATAACTTGAATACAGATTTCTCTGATTAAGCTGTTTTCATATCTATTCACTTCTTAACATTGTTGCCGTGTACGAGCAGGAAGCGATGAAACACAAGACTTTTTTTCTATGATTCTTTAAGTGCATTGGGCTTCACAATTTCCGGAATACTGAAACCAACTGTAGAGATATGCTCGAACTACCTGCAAATACATATCCAGAAAACATTTGTTCTGTGAATATTTCTAATTACACAACATGTAACATAGACGTTTGTTTCCGCATACTCTTCTTCTATCAAACTCATGAACACAACCTAAGAACTAAATTGTGTCTGTTAGACAAACTACTCCTCTGAAACTTGGGAAGTACAACAAATTTGCTAATGGGAATCCTAGAATATTAATAATTTTACTTTTAATAAGAATAAGCAAGGTGGAAAGAAGACAGACAAAATAAAGGAAGAAGAATATAACCTGAAAATAAACAAAGACAAAACAAAAATTTTAATATTCAGTCAACAAAAAATAAAACTTAAAAGAATTAAAATGACAGGAAGTGTCTGAATTTACTTACTTAGGAAGTAAAATCACAAATGATGGAAGAAGTTGTAGAGCGATAACAATTACGAATGCTCAAGCTAGGAATGCTTTTATCAAGAAGAACCTGTTTATTGCAAAAATTAAAGTCTTAATGTGAGGAAACAACTGTTGAGTGTGGAGTATCGTTTTATTCGGAAGTGAATCTTGGACAATAAGTGAAAAGGGAAAGAGACTCCATGCATTTGAAGCTTGGTGCTGTAGGAGAATACTGAAAATTATTTGGAGAGAAATGGTCACGAATGAAGAGGTATTTAGAAGAGCGGGAGAAAGGTGATGTTTTATATCACAAATAAAAAGACGGCGGGATCATCTAATATGACATCATACTTAGGCATCAAAGATTATTGTGGAATATAATTGAGGGTTAGTAGATTTCTGTAGGAGGAATGGATTAACTGTTGGAAATACGTGGTTTAGGAAAAAGAACTCGCAAAAAATAACTAGGTATGGATGGGGAGACAGGAAGACAAAGACAATGATTGACCTTATTCTGGTGGAAAAGGATAAACAAAGACAGTTAGTAGATGTGACAGCTATGCCCAGAGGAGATTTTGAAGGAGACCACAAAGTGGTGATAGCCAAAGTAAGGCTTGGTAAAATCACAAAACTAGTAGAAAAAAGGGAAAGAAAAATAAAGGTATGGAAACTAAAAGAGAAGGAGGTAATAGAAAAGTTTCAAGAGGAACTAAAACAGGAAATTCCCAAAGATGAAGCAAAAAGCATAGAAATGGAATGGACATGTTTTAAGAATGGATTTGTGAAGTGTGCAGTAAACACTTGTGGAAGATTATCAGAGAGGAAAAAGGAAAGGGAGACTCCTTGGTGGAACAACAGGGTAAAGGAAGCAGTTAAAGAAAAACAAATGGCATGGAGAAAGTGGATATGCAGCAAAGACGCAGAGAAATGGCAAAAATATAGAGAAGCCAAGAAGGCATGTCAAAAGATTGTACAAGAAGAAAAAAGGAAAAGCTGGGAAAGTTTCACTGAAACTCTAGAGGAGGATATCAAAGGAAGTAAAAAGGTTCTATATGGGCTAGTAAAAAACAGTGTGAAAGGTAGGGAAAACACAAAATTTGTAAAAACTGAAGCGGGACAGATATTGTATGAAAGAGATGGTATATTGAAAAGATGGGAAGAATACTTTTCAAAGCTACTGAATGTTAAACACATTGAACTGGATGAAGAAAGGGAACAAGAAGGAACAATGGAGGAAGAAGAAGAACAAGAAAAGGAGATATCTATGCTAGAAATAGAGGAAGCCATAAAGAAGATGAAGAGTGGCAAAGCACCTGGAGTGGATGAGGTGACCACAGAAATGATAAAAGCAGCAGGACCAGTAGGGTTGCAGTGGCTGTATAGATTATTTAGAATAATTTGGAAGAAGAAAGAGATCCCAGAAGAATGGGGAAAGGGTTTAATTATCCCACTTTTTAAGAAAGGTGACAAAAAGGAATGTAACAATTACAGAGGGATCACCCTTATTGCCCATGTAGCCAAGATCTTTGAGAGAGTATTGGAAGGTAGACTGAGGAGGCAGACAGATGGAGAGATGGAAGAAGAACAGTATGGTTTTAGGAGAGACAGATCAACTTTTGATCTAATCTTTACACTAAGGCATATGATGGAGAAAAGATGGGAGTTTGGAAAAGACATGGTGATGACTTTTATTGATATTGAGAAAGCTTATGACAGTGTGCCTAGACAGGTGGTGTGGGATGTATTAAGAAAAAGGCAAGTTAACAGTGCAGAAGTGCAAATGGTGAAAGCTATGTACAAATATTGTGTCAGTAGCGTAAAGACCACTATAGGAGAAACAGAATGGTTCAAGGTGGAAACGGGTCTCCGTCAAGGAAGTGTATTGTCCCCCTTACTATTCATCATAGTCATGGATGAAATCCACAAGAATGTTAAACAGAGATTGGGACAAGAGGCAATAAAGGCCATGCTGTTTGCAGATGATATAGTGATATGGGGTGAGGATGAAAAGGAAGTACAAAAACAAGTAGATGTATGGAACCAAGAGATTGAGAAGTTTGGGATGAAAGTTAGCACAGAGAAGAGCAAGACAATAGTAATGTCAAGGGGAAGCAAGGAGGGAAGAGGAAAGATAGAAGTGAACGGAAAAATTCTAGAAGTGGTGAAAAGTTTCAAGTACTTGGGAAGTGTGATCACAGAAGATGGAAAGATTACTGAGGAAATTGGAAAGAGAATACAACAAGCGAACAGCTTCTACCAAAGTGTTAGGGGTATTCTGTGGAACCAAGATGTCCCAAAGAAATGTAAGCAGGTATTATATTCAACCTATTATGGACCCGTACTAACATATGCAGCTGGAGCATGGACCACTACAAAAAGAGAGGAGAGTAGAATACAAGCAGCGGAGATGAAATTCCTAAGAGGTATAGAAGGGAAGACCAGAAGAGATAAAATCAGAAACGAGGAGATAAGGAGGACAGGAATCTTGAAGCTGCAGGACAGGATAGAAACAACCAAGTTAAAGTGGTATGGACATATGATGAGAATGGGAGAGGAGAGAGTGCCAAAGAAAGCTTTTCTGGAAAAGGTTTCGGGGAAGAGACCGCGCGGAAGGCCCCAAAAGAGATGGGCAGATACAGTGTGGGAGTGCGTGGAGAAGAAGGGAGGAAAACCTGAAGATGTACTTAAAGGGGGAGAGGAGTGGTGGAGAGACAGGCAACGTTGGAGGTCCTTGATTCACAACCCGACCCAGGAAGCTGGAAACGGGAAATGAAGAAGAAGAAGATAATTGAGGGTTCCATCGAGGGCAAAAATTACAGAGGATGACCAAGATAAAAGTTGTTGCTTGAGTCTTCAGTCTTTAGACTGGTTTGATGCAGATCTCCACGCCTCACTGTCCTGAGCTAATCGTCTCATCTCTACATAGCTACCACACACTTCATCCGAGGCAATCTGTTTAACATATTCTAACCTTGGTCTACCCCTATGGTTCTTGTCCTCAACCCTTCCTTCCATAACTAAGCTTGCTATTCCTGGGTGCCTTAGTATGTGTCCTACCAACCTATCTCTTCTCTTCATTTGCAGTCGCCAGAAACATCTCTCTCCCACTAGTCTTAATACCTCTTCGTTTGTAAACCTACCTACCAATCTGATCTTCATCATTCTCCTGTAACACCACATTTCAAATGCTTCAATTCTCCTCTTTTTTGCTGCACCAAAAGTCTAAGTTTCACTTCCATAGACTGCCACTCTCCAGACAAGGGCCTTCAAAAATTACTTCCTAATACCTAAATCTATATTCAATGTCAACAGATTCCTTTTCTGTAGAAATGCTTTCCTTCCCTGAGCTAAGCTACTTTTTATATCCTCTTTGCTTCGTCCATCACTGGTTATTTTGCTTCCTAAGTAACAGAAGTCTCCTACTTCCTTTAGTCATCATCATCATCTTGCACAGTTTCCAGCCACTGGCCGGGTCTGTTTGGAACACAAGCCTCTCCAACGTCTTCTGTCTTCCCACCATCTCTCAGCCTCCACCCTTGTCCAGTCTTCTCCTCTCTTCTTCACGCTTTCTTCCACCCCCTTCAGCCACCTGTCTCTCGGTCTTCCCCTCGGTCTCTTTCCTTCCCACTTCGTCTCATGTACTCTCCTGGGTATCCTCTTCTCCTCCATTCGTTTTACATGTCCATACCATCTAAGTCTAGATTTCTCTATACCATCCTGTAATGGTTCCTCCTTCATTAATTCTCTGGTCCTCTCATTTCTTATTCTGTCCATCTTTGTAGCTCCAATACTGCTTCTCAAGAACCTCATCTCACTGGCCTGTATTTTGCTCTTCTCCCTTCCTTTCATTACCCAGGTCTCCGAGGCATACGTCAGGATAGGGACATAGTACGTCCGATATATGATCTTTTTGCTGTTCTGAGGGACATCCTTGCTCCATAACATGCTTCTCACACTCCTCCGAAACCTGCCTCCCCCGCTCATTTATTTCTCTATCGTTTCTTCCATTATCTTGTATCAGGCTTCCCAGATACTTAAAACTCTCCACTTTCTTCAGCTGTTCCCCACCAATTGTTATTCTCGTTGTGGTTCTTTCCATCTTCCTTGTTGTGATCACCATCTCACTCTTATTTATGCTAAATTTCATCCCATATCCTTGTATTATTCCTTCCCACTTGCATCATGTACTTCCTTTAGTACATGATGCAAATACAGGGTCAACGAGAAATAATGCCTAGATTTTAAAAATTGCTATAAAGAAACTATTAGAGGTAATGTAATGGTTTTAGGCCGGCCCTGTGGTGTTGGGGTAGCGCGCCTGCCTCTCACCCAGAGGCCCCGGGTTCGATTCCCGGCTTCGTCAGGGATTTTGGAAACTGAAGTGAGGGCTGAAACGGGGTGCACTCAGCCTCGTGAGGACAATTGAGTAGCTGTCTGACAGTGAGACAGCTCCCGAGAGGACCCGATGCGCTGACCATGCTTCACCTCAATATCTGCAGGCCAAATGGCTAGGCAGCGGTTGCTTGGTTGGCCTAGGCCCTGCAAGGGCTGTAGTGCCAGGGGTTATTATTATTATTATTATTATTATTATTATTATTATTATTATTATTATTATTATTAATGGTTTTAGCCTTAAAATGTGTGGAAAAGATAAAATAAAAATTCATACCTAGCAAGTTTCAATGTGAGTTTCGTTTGTTGCTCTGCAGACGTACGTACCCCGCGAAGGTAGTGAGGCAAAACCCCACCTTGCATAAAAATGACAGGCTGTCCAGTCTGTTGTCTGATATCTCCTATTTGAGCGAACACAAACTGTTCAAGCATGTTGAGGTCATTCTTACACTTGGTAATGAAAGAATTGAAAGGGTTTCATCACAAATATCTAGGATGTCAAATCAATGATAACTGGGACATAAGTCAAGAAATTCGCTGTAGAATTGAGCAGGCCAGAAATTCTTTCATGAAAATGAGAAAAGTTTTGACCAGCCGTGATTTAAGTCTGTCATTACGCGCTCGACTGCTTCGATGCTACGTTTTTAGTGTCCTGCTCTATGGAGTTGAATCATGGACACTTACCGAGGTTAAGAAATTGATAGCATTTGAAATGTGGACATATCGCAGGATTTTAAGGTTATCATGGACAGCTGAAGTCACAAATGTGGAAGTACTGCGGCGTATGAACAAAAACTCGGAAATTCTCAGTATCATCAAAAGGAGAAAACTAGAATACTTTGGTCATTTCGTGCAACAACAAATACCACCTCTTGCAATTAATTATCCAAGGGAAGATTGATGGCATTAGGGGTCCAGGACGCAGACGAATATCCTGGCTAAAGAACTTAAGCCAGTGGTTTGGACTTAATACAGTGTCACTGTTTAGAACAGCTATGGACAAATAGCAGATCATGCTACTGAGGAAAATTGAGCAGAACATTTAGCCAGGGAGCATCCAGTAGATGTAAGAAAGGTTAAATAATTGTGAAGGTAGAAAAAGTAAAGGCAACATACCTAAAAAAGGCTCTAAGTCTCTCGAAGTACACTCGTTCTCATCTTGCTTACGAACATAGATAAGAACTATTCTACATTGGAGAGCTACATTTTCAGCTGCTGTTAATTACAACAGATGCCTACAATGAGGCAATCAAGGAACTTTCTATAAAAAAAAGTAATCCGTAAAAACTATTTTTAAATCACATGTAATCACCTCGGCCGTCCTGAAAATGGTTTTCGTTGTTTCCCATTTTCACCACCAGGCAAATGCCAGGACGGTTCCTTTCAATAGGTCCACGGCCAATTACCTTCCAAAATCCCTTCCCTGACCTGTCGAAAAGGAATAAATGGCCATTGGCTGCATTTATAAAATTATTATACATCTCTGTAGAGGCAAAACACTTCGCTCTCAGTTACGTCTACAAGTTCTGGCATTTTGGGAGAGTCAGTGGCTAGCTGACACACTGCCCAGTAAACTGAGAGCGATCAAGGGAACTACTCGTGTGTGGCGGAGCTCTTTCCGGTCACGGAGAGAGTCCGTCATTTTGTGTAGGCTAAGGATAGGTCATACAAGATCCACCCACTCGTATCTGATGAGAACGGAAGATCCCCCACTTTGTACCTGTGGAGCCGTTTTCACCATGGCCCACATTTTCACCGAGTGTGTGGATCTTGCTAACTTACGAAGAAACCTTGGTTTGCAGATGACACTCAAACTTATATTAGCCGATGACGCGGTGGCTGCTGATCGCGTTATCCGCTTTATAAGTGAGAGTGGGTTAGGGCCAGCAATCTAAATTCTCCAGTGAACATTGATTCAATGACTTGTTCGTTTTTGAATAATGTTTTTTGTTTTTCCCTAAATTTTGTTAATGTCTATAATTATTATTTTTATTTAATTTTTTGTTTTATACATTTTAGGTCTTTTCAAATTTAGGTTTCCACCTCTAAAAGTTAAATTCAATTCCAAATTTGTAGTCTATTCTTTAATCTGTGTTAAGAGGGGCAGATGACCTCGTAGTTCCTCCCCTTAAAACAACAATAACTAACTAACTTCTGTAGAGGCAACCATAACAACAACAAAGGAAAGAATTTACACAGAAAAGGAATTGAGTTCATGTCGGCTACCTAAGAATTCATATAATTTATTTCAAGTTTTTAGCAATGACGGTTAATGTACTTCTGGATTTTGGATTTGGATGGATATTCCCACACCAGACAAACCCTGAAAACCATGCACCACACTTTTTGAAATACCCATCTTGAGAATCCTGACCACAAGATTTGAGCTCACCTCAGTTCCCAATACTTGCAGTTATAGTCCTCGCTCTTGATGTCACCCTTGAAGACGCCCCAACGCCACAGATCTAACATATATGCATAGGGAAGGAAAGCTATTTTATGCAAGCCTTGAAGGAACAAGAAGTTGATGACCCCCTCCGAGTCTTGCTTGGTACTGCTGTCCATAAGACCGATCTTCTTCAAGTGAGCAGGAGTTGAGACTGACAGCGCCATGACATCACCGACTGCCTCGTGGAACCCTGTAACATAACCCTCGTGGTCAATGCTCCGTAGGCTAAGAATATTTCAGAGGCAGCCACAGATCTTTTTAATTGACTATTTTACAGTTACGGTATTGTTATTGTTACAGTTACCAAAATAGTAACAAAGTAACTTAGTGTGAAAAGGAACTCTGCTGCAGTTACAATGGTCTCGAAGTAGAGCATCATTGCTTTTCCACTACTTGTGTGCAGTGCCGGATTACCCATTAGGTTCGACTAAGCCCAGGCTAGGGCCCCTAATTATCTGTGGGCCCCCAAGCAATTTCTAATTTAGTTCAATTTTATTCCGAAGATTTAGAAAAATTTTATCCAGAACTGAGACAGTTTCAGCATTATATTCAATTACAATGTCCTTTAAAAACTGAGTTCACTCATTCTGAACTTTACGAAATTCTTATTCGAGACAAGCTTGAGTCTGTTTATCCGAACGTTGAAATTGCTTTTCGCAATGACCCTCATGATAACGAATTGTTCTGCGGAGCGCTCGTTTTCAAAATTGAAACGGATCAAAATTGTGCAAAGAAGTATCATGTCACAAGAACGATTAGATATGCTAAGTTTAATGTATATCGAGTCAGATGTTCTGCGGGAAATTGATTTTGATGACATTGTAGAAGATTTAATTGACCGAAAAAACAGAAGAAAAAATTTTGATTACATTTTACAGAAGTAAAAAATAGCATGATTTGTTAAATTGTTCATCAAATCATCTGAAATGTTTTCAAATAACGATGATCGTTTCAGTTGAAATGTATGGATATATGTAAGCCTATGTATGATTTAATAAAAAGTGTATTATTCATCTTGAGAAAAAGAACTCCTGTATATACTTTATTAAATGTACAGGTACTAAAAAATAAAAATTATTTGAAAAAAATAAAGGGGCCCCAAAAATTTGAGAGTCTTGGGCCTCATTTTACCTTAATCCGGCACTGCTTGTGTGTAAAAATAGTTGCTGCAGCTTACTCGTTGCCATTTAGCCTGGCACAGTCAGTTGCTATTTGAGCATGTTTACATCAAGAGATTTCTGACTGTAGATTTTCTGGCATGTTAAACATTCCTTTCAGGGGATTACTCTGACACCCCAACTGGCACCTCTAAAGCCGCAGTAGTTAAAAATGACATTAAACACCCATAATAGTAATTAATTACGTAAGGTTGGGATGTTTAGGAAATGTCATATTTGTTTCCTCAACTATACTTTCATTCATCATCATCATCATCTTCCTTCCAAGTATTGGGCCAAATGTCCCGTTACGGTCTTGCACTTTCCCTCCATCTCTTCATCGGACGTCCTATCGATCTATTTCCCCGTGGCTGGTAGCGAAGGATCTCCTTTGGTAATCTTCCAGGTTCCATCCTTTGGACATGATGCTTCCAGTTCTCTTGGTAGTCACAAATGTATGTAGTTATTGGTTTCACTTTTAGTTCCTTCAGCACATCCTTGTTTCTCTTATGATCCCATTTAGTATAGCCTGCTGTTCGGCGCATAAAGGTCATTTCGCATGCTGTGAGTCTGGAGATGTCCTGAGATCTTATTGTCCATGCCTCGCTGCCATAGCATAGGGTTGGTCTGGCTAATGTGTTATACAAACGCAAGCATGTATGCCTTTGGACAAGAGATGGCTTCATGACATGTTTGATGATTCCTGTTGTTCTGGTATAATTAGTTATTTTGCAGTTATGTCTCGTCCTTCTTGAAAAGATAAATGATATCCTAAATTAAAACTCAGCAATTCTTCTAGGTTTGTGCTGTGTCTTGTGTGGGGTTTCGCCTAGGACACAAAGCTAGCTCATCGGCGGGCTCTTGGTGTCCCCGCCCGGACCCCCACAGGAGCGACGAACTGCGCGCCACCTCCCTTTATGAGCCAGCTTGGTGTCCTAGGCGAAACCCCACACAAGACACGGCACAAACCTAGAAGAATTGTTGAGTTTTAATTCACCGGCCATGAAAGCCAATATACCATCTTTTTGATATCCTAAATACTTGAATATCGTTAACTCTTTCTAAAATTTTACCATTCAGACAAATTTTACTGGGGATAAGGTCCTTACCCTTAAAGGCCATTACTCTAGTCTTTTCAGTAGAAATGCACATGCTATATTTTGATGCCAGATGTTCAGTAGATATGAACAAAACAATTCTCACAGGCAAATAGTTTTTTCACTTAATGAAAATTACCATTTACTTTTTTGCTTTGAAACCTGATTCTTGAAGCCTTGTCACAAAGACGGCAAAGAAACAGAATTGCGGAGAATGCGCAATCAAATAAATACAACGCTCTGCGCGAGAACCGTTTGTTTAATTCTTACTACCAACAGTTTGTGCATTTACAGTACTGTACTGTACAACTACCTGTATTTATCAGGTCGTTGTTCTTCTTACTATGTACTGTAGGTCAACTTTTTTTGCGTCGTATTTAACTGTCGATAATTCCATTGATGGAGAAGACGAAAGAAAACTTAATAACGCTCTGTGGGGAAACACAAAAACAAACAAAAATCATGATTTTTTTTCTCCTGTCAGGGTGGCCGAGAAATCCGGAGTGCCGGTCTACCGAGTGCCGAGTTTGCGAGGCTCTACTGTACATACTGTACCTCATGGTATAAAAGTAAATGCAGACTACTACTTGAATTACTTGGAACATCATTTCAGGAGCTGGGAGGAGAAAGGGCGAATCTGGAATAAGATTACATACACTATTCGCCCTTTTTCTCCCCAGTTCCTGATTTGTGCCCAGCATGGCGTCGTAAACCACCTCAGGCCATTGGGAGTCCTATTATGTTGCATGACAATGCTCGTTGCCATGTAGCCGCAACAGAGAGGAATTTTTTTACAAGGTGGAACTGGGAAGTACTCTAACATCCACCAAATTTACCTGATAAGAGCCCTTGCGATTACGACTTATTCTCAAACATCAAAGAACCTCTACGAGGTGTTTGATTTCAATCAAGAGCTCTAGATTGATCAGTGGGAGAGATATCCAGAAACGGAGTGCGTCGTCTTCCAAGGATTTGCCAATGTATTGTTATCATGGCAGGAGACTATAAATGAAGTTTGTAATGTCAAAATTAACCAAATAACATTCTTTGTTATGTTATAGCAGTGTTGCCAATACAATGCCCTAGTATATACACACAGACACATGAACACTCAGTTTGTCACAACTCACCAGGATTACCACCACCCCTGTAAGCCACAGGCTGATGCTAGTACTGCATTTGGTATTGGGTGTGCCCCATCTCGTGATGAGCAGTGTACAAGTCTTTAACGTTTACCTCAGTACACATTTTAATCCTGCGACAGGTACCAGAGAACATGGGTTAGTACCTCAACAATTAGCCACCACATTGGGATTGGGAGGGAAGACTGAATATGCCCATTATTCTGCCACTTCAAGGGAATCCCTTAGTAGATTAATAAAATTCATGTTTTATTATACTTTCATGGAATTAGGAGCTTCCTCGGTAGAGTGGCTGAGTGTCCACCTCAAGAACGTAAATTGTCATGTCCTGTAGTTCGGATTCTACATTAATAGGAGCTCCCATTGATGATGATATTGAGATTACTGTCACGTAGTCATCAGCCACGGGAGCTTCCCTTCACCTCAAGATCCCAATAACACTGGTTCCATTCCGACTGAGATCAGATTTTTGAGGTCCCAATGAAATCCATGTCATTCCGAGTTGTACAATGTTGACCTTGCGCTGCATTTGATTCATAAGTCAATAAGCATGCAAAATATGCTTTATATGCTGCCTACAATTTGCTCTCGACTGATCCTATTCTTTTTTTAGTTTATTTATCGAGTAGCTTAAGGATTTTTCCGTTAATTACTGCAGACATACAGTAAGTGATCAGGTGAATAAACGTTGGAATTGAAATAGCTCTGTTGCGGCTTACAGAAATAAAAAATAAATGCGCTTCCAAGAACAGTAGGGATTGCACCAATTTAGGGACAAGTTTGGAAGTTCCCCAACGAAACGGCACTTGTTTCATTCGTTGTTCTCTCATCCTAGGAGATTTTGGCTTCAAGTTCAAACAAATATTACATCCTCCCTAATCCAGTCTAGTACAGATGCCACAATAACACTGGTCATCGTAAAGAACATGAGGTTAATTAATTACCATATCGCAAGCCTTGAAATGAACTTCCAACAGCCCAACATTTGGGAGCACAATAAACTGATATCCAAATCAGAAACACATTTACGTATCATGCTCTTTTGAAACTATTTCAAGACTTCCTAAACCTAAATTAATCCTGAAAAACTGGGGACATCCACAGCAGATAGCACTGCAGCCTTCTCTGCTTCTAAACCTCTCACTTTGAAATTGCTCAACACTGAACCTAACCATCACCTTCTAGGTCTGCTTCTACTTTTCTGTTACATAGTTGGTAGCATGCTGAGCTTCTATGCCCAAGATCGCGGGTTCAAATCCGGCCGAAGTCGTCGGAATTTTTAAGAGCGTTAAAAATCCCTCAGTATGCCTTCCTTCGGAGGGGAAGTAAAGCCGGCGGTCCCATGCCATAGATTTATGGCATGTTAAAGAACCTTCCACTAATTACATCTGTGTGAAGTTGAATTGTATAGGTTAAGAATGTAAACAACGCTCTTAAGTTCCTACGTTAGTTGCCAAGAGCCGACTGCGGTGGCGTCTGGTAGCTAAGTTCTGAACTAGTAGTTGTTGACGGTGGCGTTTGGCAGCAAAAGTAGAAACTATTTGAAAAATTCAAAAGTCTGCAGTCCTTACTTAAATTTAAAAGAAAACAGATAACACACACTAATACAGTCATCACATTTAACACCGGTTATCAGACAGATTCTACACACACCCAAAGTACACGGGGCTACATGACCATGCTGTCGCAGCCCCTAAACTTAAGAACCAACCAACTTTTCTGTTCAAGTTCTAACTTGTTGGCTTGCAAGCTTTCATTGGAGTCAGCCATTACAAACAGGTCATCAGCTTAGGCCAGACTACTTACCCAGTTTACACCTAATTAAATCCCACCCAGTCAGTTTATGCACTACAGCGAATGGTCCATATATAAAATGAACAGTAGTGGTGAGTGATGTCAAAAATATTTCTCTGAAGTATATAATTTTTTTTAAATGATCATCCAAAAGCGTCAAACAGAATGTTTAATATCAGCACACAGAATCTCAGCTAAATATCTTCAAAACTGTAGAAGTTACGGATATTTACAGGGAGCGGTAAAAACATCTGACGGTTTTTAAATCACAACATCACAAACATTTTAAATGATACAAACTCTTTTATTACTTATAACACCAAGGTATACATGTCAATTAATGGAAAACATGAAAGAACAAAGATTTGAAGATAACGTCTTTCAAATGATGCCCATCAAATCAATCATCTGCTCTGAAAATGCTTTCCGTTTTGCATAGTCATTAGGCTTCAACTGCTGGACAGTAACCATATTATACAGATGAAAATGCAAATCGAAACGCAATATTCGTCTCACTGTTCGATCAGACATTTGCAAAGCAGCAGCTTGTTTACGAGCCGGCCGCCGTGGACTGGTTTCCACAGCTTGTCTCACTCGCTCAACATTTTCTGGTGTCCTGGCTGACCTTGGACGGCCTGTCAACGCACGTTTTAAGGCTGAACCTGTAGCTCTAAAATTACTCACCCATAACAAAATTGTGTTATGAGATGGAACGCGTCCTCTTCGACCCACATTAAAGTGTTGACGGAACTGACGCTGAGTAACGACACAAGACTCACCACTTTTAAAAAATGCCTCGACAACAAACGCAAGTTGTTCACCTGTCCACAGCTCCATGGCTACTGAAATGGCATCACGTAGGCTCATCATCGCCCCAATCCCCACTAACTCGCTCAGCCGTACAATGACATAAACCGTCAGATCTTTTTGCCGCATGGCAAAAGATGGGCATCATTTGAAAGACGTTATCTTCAAATCTTTGTTCTTTCATGTTTTCCATTAATTGACATGTACACCTTGGTGTTATAAGTAATAAAAGAGTTTGTATCATTTAAAATGTTTGTGTTGTTGTGATTTAAAAACCGTCAGATCTTTTCGCCACTCCCTGTATCTTTGTCGAAATTGATAAAAAGTTCTTCAGTGATTTTTTTGTAGCCTCATGATATTGCTCATTTTTTATATTAGATTATCCATAATATAAGAAATTAACACCCAGTTTTATGAAACTCACCAGGATTGCCACCACCCCTGTAAACCACAGGCTGATGCTTGTACTGCAGGTAGTATTGGATGTGTCCCATCTCGTGATGAGCAGTGTACAAGTCTTTAATGTTTACCTGCGAGCACTGTTTGATCCTGCGACAGGTACCAGAGAACATGCATTAGAACCTCAACAATTAACCACCACATTGAGATTGGGAGGGAAGACTGAATATGTCCATTATTCTGCCACTTCAACTCAACCCAATTCAAGGATATCCCTTAGCAGATTAATAAAATTCATGTTTTATCATACTTCCATGGAATTAGAAGCTTCCTCGAAGAGTAAACGATTTTAAATACCTTGGTTACAAACTGTTTTTCCTTGAAAAAATGGACATACCCGAGAAAATCTTTAAATTCAACAGATGTTTAGGAATCATCAATAAAGCTTTTAGGCCATCATTAGGTCAAAAACACACCCGAACAAGAATTTACAAAACCTTAGCAATACCAGTACTTTGCTATGGTAGCAAAGCGTGGACTCTGAGGAAATGCGATGAGAGACGAATAACTACCGCCGAAATGAAATATATGCGACGAACAGCAGGAGTCACTAAGTGGGATCGCAAACGAAACACAGAAGTGCTGAATGGTCTTAACAGCAGACCTATATTGGAATACATCCATGAATACCAAAGAAATTGGCTAAGACACCTCAACAGGATGGACAGAAGCAGGATCCCTAAAGCAGTCGTCAACTACTGCCCTGGTGGGAAGAGATCTCTAGGTCGCCCCAGGAAAAGATGGCGAGAAAATTCAAATCTTTTGTGTAGACCGTAACAGTTCTTCTAGGACTAACACATGAAAGGATGATGATGCTGAGAAGCTACCTCTATAGTTCAGTGGCTGAGAGTCCACCTAAAGAGAGTAAATTGTCATGTCCTGTAGTTCGGATTCTACATTAATAGGAGCTCCCGTGAATTATGATATTGAGATTACTGTCATGTACGAGGGCTGTTTTTTAAGTAAGGCTGTTTTTTTTTAAAGCCCGTAGTTAGTGCGCATGCCACAACAAGTGTGCGCGCTACCTCCCGGCATCATTTGCGAACAAGCAGGCGTCAGTTGCAGCTGTGTAGCTGACCTGTACGCTGAACTGTGCATCTTTACAATGTTCAAGATTATTGATTCGCCCGCCACGTGTGAGGTACGATGTGTGATACGTTTTACGAGTGCAAGAAACATATCGGCTGCAGACATTCATCGTCAGCTTTGTGAGGGGTATTGGTGATAATGCAATGACGGTAGGTAAAGTGCGAAAAGGGGTACGCGAGTTCAAAAGTGGCCGTGTAAAATGTTCATGACTATGAACGCTCAGGTCTGTGATCACAGATGACTTGGTGACTGCAATTGACACGAAAATTCACGAGGACCGAAGATTCATGATAACCACTCTATCAATGGATTTTCCTTAAGTGTGAATTCTTGGTTGTCAGAGCAGGTGGCACACTTTTATGCAGAGGGATTTCAGAACTTAGTTTTAAGGTATGACAAGTGCCAAAATAAACGAGGCAACTATATAGAAAAATAGAGGAAGGTATGTAAAACCTAAAAATAAATGTGGTTTTAAAATAAAATGTTCGGTTAATATTTTAAAAAAACGGCCCTTACTTAAAAAACGGTCCTCGTAATATTACAAGCTTCCTTCATCTCAATATCCCAATAACACAAGTTCCATTCCAAATGAGATCAGATTTTTGAGGGTTCGATGAAATCCACATCAATCTGAGTGGTACGATGTTGATCCGCCCTGCCCTGCATTTGAAACATAAACCAAAAAGCATACAAACAAGCAAATAGCACGTGCTTTATATGTTGCCTACAATTTGCTCTCGACTGAGCCTATTCTTTTATAGTTTGTTTATTCAGGGTTTTCAGGATTTTTCTGTTAAATACTGCAGACATACAGTAAGTGATCAGGTGAATAAAAGTTTTTGTTGTCGTTTGAGTCTTCAGTCTTTTCACTGGTTTGATGCAGCTCTCCATATCTCCCTGTCCTGAGCTAATCGTTTCATCTCTACATAGCTATCACACCCTACATCCGAGGCAATCTGTTTAACATATTCTAACCTTGGTCTACCCCTACAGTTCTTGTCCTCGACCCTTCCTTCCATAACTAAGCTTGCTATTCCTGGGTGTCTTAGCATGTGTCCTGCCAACCTATCTCTTCTCTTCATTAGCAGTAGCCAGAAACATCTCTCCTCTCCCACTAGTCTTAATACCTCTTCGTTTGTAACCCTATCTACCCATCTGATCTTCATCATTCTCCTGTAACACCACATTTCAAATGCTTCAATTCTCCTCTTTTCTGCTGCACCAATAGTCCAAGTTTCACTTCCATAGAGTGCCACGCTCTAGACAAAGGCCTTCAAAAATGACTTCCTAACACCTAAATCTATATTCGATGTCAACAGATTTCTTTTCTGTAGAAATGCTTTCCTTGCCTGAGCCAACCTACTTTTTATATCCTCTTTGCTTCGTCCATCACTGGTTATTTTGCTTCCTAAGTAACAGAAGTCTCCTACTTCCTTTAGTTTTTTACCTGATAATCTGATGTCCATAGAGGATTCTGATTTATTTCGGCTGCATTCCAATATTTTTGTTTCACATTTATTAATTTTCATCATGAATTCTTTCCTCAAGACGGAGTCCATACCATTCAAAAACTCGTTCAAATAAAAGTTAGGACTGCAAAATAGTTCTGTTGCAGCTTTCAGAAATAAGGAATAAATACGCTTCCAAGAATAGTAGGGATAGCACCAATTTATTGAAAGTCCTCCGCCATAGCCTATGGGCAAGTATGAAAGTTCCCCCAACGGAACGGCACTGGTTTCATTCGTTGGTCTCTCATTCTATGAGTTTTTGGCCTCAAGTTCAAGCACTTACTGTTAAAAGTGTTTTTGGTTATGGTAGTTGCAACTAAACAATTTGTTGACTCACGTAGTACTAGCACTATAAAAAGCCTAGCGCGATGTCCGTGAGGGAGCGCAGTATGTGTAAATGTGTCGGGTGTACTGTAGAATAAACCAGTATAAACAGTGATGTATTGTGTTATACTTTCTCGTATATGCGCTATATAACAAAACTTATTTAGGGAAAGTCCTCTGCCATAGCCTATGGACTAGTATGGAAGTTCCCCAATGAAACAACACTTTTTTCATTCCCCGGTCTGCTATCCTGGGAGTTTCTTGCCTCTAGTTTAAGCGAAACTACATCCTTTCCAATCCACTCTAGTACAGATGCCATAATAACACAGGTCATTGTAGCGATTTCCATCACACCTAAGAGCATGGGGTTAATGACTATGATATGTCAAGCTGTGAAATGAACTTGCAAAAGCCCATTATTTAGGAGCACAAGAAACATTTACAACTGATATTCAGATCAGAAACATATTTATACAGTACGAGTCTTCACCAATGCTGTAAGTCCCCATCCTCGTGATGACGCCCTTAAATAAAATTATAAAACTTGTGGGGCATGAAAATTCAGTATTTGTGCCAAAGGGCCTAAAAGAAGAGAATGGAGAGGGCTGTCCGAATTTTCAGGTGGATAGTGTTACTCGTCTTGTTCCAAATGGTAAGTACAAAAAATTCAGTTCATATCGGTGAAACGGTGTAGATTTGAGCCCAGTAAAACCGTGTAGATTTGTGCCATAGGGCCTAAATGAAAGGAATGGAGAGGGCTATCTAATATTGTTATTGCCAAAAACCTTCCTTGGGGTGTGCACTACAACCCTACAAAATTTCAATGCAATCGGTTAAATGGTGTCGGAGTCCATTAACGTCGGACAGATATATATTTCCATTTTTATAAGATAACATGCTTTTGTGAAACTATTTCAAAATTTCCCGAACCTGATTAATCCTGCAGAACAGGAACTTCCACAGGCAGTTCCAACACCACAAGACACCAGTAACCATTGACCAGTGGTCACCAGATGCCGTTGATATTCTAAACTACTGTATGTAATGCAATAAGTATCATTGAGAATGGTATCATGCACATTCCTGTTCACCAAATGTAGTGATATGGATATGAACTTCATAATTTTGTTTTTGTAATAACTTTTTTATTCATTTAATGAATTAAAATGTATGAACATTTTTTTGCACAAGATTTTAAGCTGTGGCTATCTAAATGTGTGACAAAAATATTAGAAAGACCCAGTGGTTCTCTAGAAAACACCCCTTAAAACTCTTAAGATGTGGAAATTATTTCTTTGAAGTTAAATTGTCATTTATTGAAATTATCATTTTAACATATCTCAAGCCTAGTGTTGAAAATAAGCACACAAAATCTCAGATAAGTATCTTCAATAATGTAGAATTTGTAGATATTTTTCTTCGGCCAAGTTGACATAGGCTACAAGTTCTCCAGTGATTTTCTCGAAAACTTTCATGATATCTTTAATACAGCATATATTTCTAGGTATTATGCTATGCCTGTGTTACAGCTGGTGTTACTAAGCTGGATCGCATCACAATGAATGCATCAGGAAGAGATTTGGCATTGCACCCATTCCTGAAAAAACGCGCGAGAGTCGTTCAAGATGGTTTGGACATGTGCTGAGGACAGGGGCTGACAATATAGCAAAGATGGGTTACCGTACATGTTGGAAGTCGCCAGTAATAGACCAAAAGGACGACCAAAACAGCAATGGGCCGATACCCTTCACAAAGATCTGAAGAGCGTCAATCTCCACCCTGACATGGCCCAGGACAGAACTAAATGGAGACATCGAATCCATGTAGCAGACCCTGCCACCACGCGGGACAAACGCTGAAGAAAAGAAGAAGATGCTATGCCTGTTCGAGTTCGTCAATAGATGATGGTACACACTGTCTGGATCCCTTGTGGGATAGCAACTACTTGCTATGAACATCTATGAAGCATTCCAAAGCTTTCAGCTCCTTTGACACTTCTTATCTCTCCATTGAGGCACCAAGAAGGTGGAAAGATTTGACTTTCATGGCTGGGGTAGTTAATGAAGCAAATTTCCTTGGCCGTGAATGCCAAATCTTTGTATCTCATGATATTGTTCACTTCCTTATTTTAGAATGTCCATCTTCTTCTTTTACTTCAGCGTTTGTCCCGCGTTGTGGCAGAGTCCGCTACATAGATTCGATGTCTCCATTTAGTTCTGTCCTGGGCCATGTCAGAGTGGAGATTGACGCACTTCAGATCTTTGTGAAGGGTATCGGCCCATCTCTGTTTTGGTCGTCCTGTTGGTCTATTAGCCTTGGGGGAACCTGTAACCTCTAGAGGGCGCGTTCCCAGGAGGCGGATAGGGGGACCACAGTAATGTGGTCAGGTTCAGATACCCCGGAAAAGGAACCCGCGGACCAACAGGTATCCCAATTCCTGGGGGCTTCACAATGCTGGGACACCCTCTCTCCGGTGTTCATAAATATGGATGGCCCTGCTCTGGGTTAAGAGTGAAGACCTCAATGGCACCTGCAGTGGAGAAGGAGTTCTTCGGTACAGTGTGGTTGGCGGAAGAGGCAACCCAGCGCTCGGGTTGTATGAGTAAAAGGTATCTGTCCTCTAGATGGGGACAGATATCAGTCGTAGCGTCTGTACCTCAGAGAGGCGGCTACAAACAGCGTCTCTTTCCTATGTTAAGGGCGGCTGATAAATAGCCATAATTGGCATTGATGCTGGCAGCAGCTTTAAAATGCTTGGTGACAGGCTCTGTGACAAGCCGGCCGTAAAAACCCTCAGGCACAATCTCATGGAATGATTTTAGAATGTCCATAATATAGCAAATAGTGGAATCAGGAATGCGACTAAGCAATAGAGAAAAGGCATCAAGCTTGGATAAACCATCAATCTCTAAAGTCGGGAGAATGAAATATGGAGCTAATACGACAAAGACAATCATCTCTACATAATATAAAACCAAGTCCCCGATTCTTGGATGTCACGGGTAATCTCGAGAACTACTGGATGGATTTTGATCCGATTTTCACCATTCTGTAAAGGATTTCTCGAGGAATGTTTCTGTAGAAAAACATTCATTTATAACCTAAGAAAGCAGAGCAGTGAATTGTCGAAGAAAAACCTGCCGTCTATGCACCTTTTAAGCTCACGCTGGGTAAACCGAAAATAAGCCACCCCCGCATATAAGCCGTACCCTTAATATTCGAAGAGGAAAAGGGAGAAAAGTTTATGCCCGAAAATAAGCTGCATCCAGATTAAGGGAAGACACATTTTGCTCATCCCCTGGTGCAATGGTCGGTCGTATCAAACATTCTTTCAGATCAAGGTTTTAGGGGATTTTTAGAGTATTGACCAGTTTAAAAGGTTTTGATATTGTGTATATTATGGGAGGTTCGATTTTGTTTTGTTTCTCTCTAAAGCAATCCGGTCACACTTAGAGGTGCATTGACCTCCAGGTGGTCTCGCAAACAGCTGTGTTCATTCAACATTGGGTCCTGGAACAAGGCAAATGCAGTTCCTATTACTGTTTTTCGGTCCTGGAACATTTTCAAGGCAAACGCAGTTCCTATTACTGTTTTTCGTAAGTTTTATTATCCAATTAGTTTTAATTTTTTTTTTTTTTTTTTTTTTTTTTCTATTTTCTTTTTCTCCTCGCATTATATTCAAATTGACGCTTAAGTATCTGATCTCACTCATTTCAGGTACCACGAGCAGAATGAAAGGAAAAGCTTTTTAAATTTCAACACAGACAGTCAACCAATTGTAACCTTCTGAAGCATCACATTTGACCACCACGTGTTCATCAAATGCTGCCAGCCACCGCATTTTAAACTGTTTCTCCAAGTACTCTTCAAAATAACATAAGATATGCTACATAATGTGGTATTAATGGTTCACAAGAAATTGAACAATATCCAATACTATGTTTTATCATATACAACAAGATTTAAGACTATCTAATGACCTGGTTTACAATATAGGATGTGATGCAAGTGTGCTTGAGAACATGTCACATAATTTTATTAGTGTGAATTAGTATTTTACTGTTTTAATGTGTCAAGTGTGTTGTTAAGTGTGTTTTTTGTAATCATCATTGATATTCGATGTTGTACTTATGATGTGTCCTAATGCAGAGAAATGTGGGCTGAGGAAAAAACCACATAGGTTTTGAAACATGTACCCCTGAAGTGTTTTTGTAAGTAAAAAGTATTGATTGGGTGGAAAATTGAAAAAGTATTACTTTCTTCATATATACGGTCACTACAGAACCTGAAATGAGTGCTATTCTCTCTAAACTCCAATTTTCCCAATGATTGGGGCTGTCAAAATACTTTACCGAGATAAATTTTGGCCCTTATCCGAAAAATAGTATGAACTTTGAATGGATTAGATTTATCACATAAAGTAAAGTTTTGAAGCTATTCTTTGCAGTGTTGCCTGTACAAGACACATACTAAGTAAGTTATAGCGATTTTTCAATTTTTCGAAAAAGGCTCCCTATTTCATCCACTTGGTCTGATTTTTCCCATTAACGAACTCAAGCGAGATTTTAAATGGTTACATATTTTATGAATACATTTGAAAGTGATTGGTGCAAGCTTGACTTGAGTGGCAAATACTGGGCATATTCAGTCTGAAAAGCAGTTGTTGAAGAGACAGTGATCCTCGGCGAAGAGCGTACCTGGATTTGCACCGTCCCTGTAAACATACGGTTTGTCTTTATATTGCAGGAAGTACTGCACGTGTCCCATCTCGTGATGAACAGTCAGCAGATGCTCCATATCTAATCTTGTGCACTGCTTGATCCTAGACACAAAAGACAGCATCTTACGCCACATTCAACAAAACTGATAACTTAGGCAATATGGAAATTTTAGAAACCATTTTTCAGTGTTGCCTTAGTTATCTAGAAAAAGAATTGTTTTTCAGTCGACCAACACGATATCATGCCCAATTAAATTGGGCAAGGAATAACACTCATCTACTAATCTGGAAAAAAGAAAACATTTACATGAATTAATATTATATCTTTTCTACTGAAAGAAATTCATCAGACACCAAGCTGCGTGGTTGTCTTCATCGAATTTAAGAAAGCTTACGACTATTGGCAGAGAGTCATTACTGAATGTTCTTCAAGAGTTTGGAGTCGAAGACACATCCAGAAACTAAATTAGACTGATACTTACCAACACAGCGTCGAAGGTGAAGTTCATGGGCAAGGTCTCAGAACCATTTGAGATCAAAACTGGGGTCAGACAAGGTGATGGATTCGCTCACTATTTTTTAACTGCATATTATAAAAAAATATTAGAGAATGGAGGAAGATGCTGTGTGAAGACGAAGGGGATGAAGCTAGATTCAGATTAGGTCCAAAAATGATAGGAGAATACGGTGACTGTGGCTTTTGCAGATGATTTATCTCTTTTTGCTAACAACATCGATTCAACAATTATGAAGATCAACTGGTTGAGAGAAGTAGCAGAGTGAGAAGCACTGCAGATCTCCTACGAGAAGACAAAATACATGTCAAATATCAGCAATGAGCCAGGATATATGATCACAAATGATGGGACGATTGGACAGGTGTAGTTGGTGAGGTAATGCAACAAAATGGACTGTAACAAGCCATCAATGACAGGATCTGGAAAATAGACCAGGTGTCCATCTGACACAAAACATCTATAAAAAGAAGGTGTTTAGTATAGCTAAAGCTTAGGAACTATAGCACAGCTCTTGAACCAGAAGGGCTGTATGCTTTGGAGACTTTCATTACGTGTGGACAAGGACAAGTCGATAAATTGTTGAAACAAGAACGAAAGACATTACGGAAGATTTTAGGCATTATTAGGTATCAGGTATCATTGAGTTCCAACGAAGAATTATACATTAAGATAGGATGTTATCCATCAAAAAGATAAGAATGCTGTTCTACGGGCATATATTCCGTATGTCTGATTGACTCACTAAGATAATCTGGAATTTCACAAAGCCAAAGGCAACCAAATGAAGATGGTTCCAAGAATGTGAGGGAGACCTCAAGCAAATTGGTATCCCAGAAAAGAAAATCCACGACAGACTTGAATTTCGAGAAATTATTAAAATCTATCCGAGCCCAGGAGATATAAAAAGCCTTTCCCAGAAGCATGAAATAAGACACTGATCAATGGCCTTAAAAAATACTGGGAGGACGTCCATGCCGTCCATAGAGGCTCAATTCAAATGTAAAACAAAATTATATACTTTTATACACTTCTTGAAAAATTATTGATTGTTGTCATTTTAAAGGTCGGATCAGCAAGGTCTGACAACGACCTAAAAATGGCCTAAGTGAACAAGATCTGTTAATGTTTGGCTGGTGAACAAAACATGTCTCTTTTGGGTCAGATGACCTTGCTGATCCGACCTTTAAAACGACAACAATCAATAATTTTTCAAGAAGTGTATAAAAGTATATAATTTTGTTTTACATTTGAATTGAGCCTCTATGGATGGCATGTTAACAGTCATTGTCGTCGTCGTCGTCGTCATCATCATCAATTTCTGTTTTCCAGCTTAAGCCGGGTCGGAGCAAATATGACATCCCTCCACTTTACTCTGTCCACCATCCTTCCTCAAACACTGAACTCCACTCCAGGTTTCGTTCTCACACACTGTCCTTCACCAAATCCATCCACTGTACTCTAGGTCTTCCTTGTCCTCTTTTTCCAGTCATCCGTCCCTCCATCACTTTTTTTTGGCATTCTTGCATCATTCATCCTTTTCACATCTCAATCTGTTTTGCTCCAGCTTATCATTCAGCTTCTGTACATTCACTTCTTTTCAAATGTCTTCATTTCTCACTCTCTCTTAGACTTCTGTACCCTTCTTCTCAGGAATTTCATTTCGGCTGCCTGTATTCTACTTTCATCTATCCTCATCATCGGCCAAGTTTCTGCTCCATACATCATTATTGGTAAGTAATAGGTCTTGTACATCACTTCTTTAGCCTTCAGTGGTATGTCTTTATCCCAAACTAAACTCCGAACCTGATGATAGAAAACACTCCCACATTTTATTCCCTTGTTGATTTCCGTATCCAATCTTGCATTTTCCATCAATTCACTTCCTAAATATTTGAAGTGCTCTACTACTTCCAGATCTACATCTCCAATTTTAACAATTCCTTTTCCTTTCTTCTTTCCTCATGTCATAAGGTGAGATCAGACCCCCTATACCGACAATGCTGATTTCAGATATTTTGTGACCCATTATATCTGAAACTACCAGACATATCATTACCAAACTTGAACCAATTACACATCTGTGTGTCTTCAGTTCACTGATCTAAAATGGTGAAGATACACATATTTGGAATTGAGTTTTTTTTTGTTTCTTTCCTTACACATACCCACTTTTTTTTGGATTGTTTTGAGGTTATGTACAACACAGTTTCAATTCTACCACTTCAATAACAATAAATGTAGATCCACTTAATCACCTCTACTACTTGAATAATCTGAGCAATTTTCACGGTTCTATCTGAATTTTTTCCTGAGAAAATGGGGCTTTTGTCAGAAAATTTCAAGTTTTGAGAAAATTTAAGTTAAAAAATAATTATATAGAAACCTATGTACCGTATTTCTTCCTGGAGGACTGTTTAAAAGCACCCTGCTTCATAGTCTGATGCTTTCTCTTCATCTTTAAGACCTAACTTCTTCCTTCTTCTCTTCTTCCTTGCCTCATTGGTCATTTGATGAGCAGAAATGGCCTTATCTGTCCCATCTTCAAGAAAGGTGATAAGTTACAATGTGGAAATTATAGAGGGATAACATTTGTCCTGGCCCCAGCCCTTTAGGAAAGGACTGTGCCTATAAATACATAAAATATAATAAGAGATAACTACGTAAAAGACGACATGGCAACGCGACTACGGAGTAGACCGTAGGTCATAGACCTAGCTCCAATAGCAAGCACTTGGACAGGACACAGAGGACATTACACTCCCAACATACCGCTGACTGGACTGACATCGCACCTTTTACTTATAAATAGAGGTACGAACACGCGCCGCGGTCTCTAAGCTTTTGACGCTCTAAGCTCTTAGGAACGTGGACTCTTCTGAACCTGCAGTGACAGTCCTACACTCTATAGGAGTTGTGCTACGTCGGACCGATATGGGGGATGGCCCCATATCGAGTCCCAACGCCACCATCATCATGGAAGACCGGTATTAACGGTGGGGTGAGTGACATCGTGCCTGCTTAATTCCTTTTTCCCCCTAGATTATTATTTCCATCCTCCCCTATTGCAATTGCCACTATTTCTTAATAAACCCCCTTTCTGAACAGTCTATTGACTACCTTTTTATTTCGTTTAGGTTAAGAAGCCCTTCCCTTTAGATTAGTACCTAGTTTTAAGATCTACATTGAACGCTGACATGCAGGAGGCGCTGCACCGCCAGCGTGCGGCCTAGAGGTGAGCTAGGTGAGTATTCATTCCTCCCGCCAATTCCCCTGTATGTAAATTGCTCTCTAAACGTGTCCGCAGTTCTTCCTAAAACAATCCCAACCTCTTACAAATTCGCCAAGCTACAACCCCAATTTAGATTAATTTCATCCCCTAGATTTAGTATTTGTATTGGCATCCCTCTCAGATACAATACAAATGGTGGGAGGCGCGGGTTAGTCAAACCAACAACACCCTTAACATAACAGATACAATACAAATGGAGGAGGCCCGGGGTATCGTGACGTTGTCGTCAGACAACGCCTACAGGAGTTCAGACAACGAATTTCTACGATACAGGTCCCTAAAAACCCTCTTATGCAGCCAAGCAAAATTTACCCAAAATTGAGGAAAATTTTTTGAAGTACGGGTCAAATATTATTTTTGGTACCCACCCACACCCGCCCCAGTAACTAATACATATGTAAACGCCCCCTATACTCATTATATTAGCCAAGCGAGTGAGACAATTTAAATCCCCCCCCGAACAGAATTTTTTAGTAGATTAAGTTAGAGAATATTTTTAGTACACAATAATTATAATCCCCCCACCCCCACCCTTTTATAGATTTCGCGATAAACACCTCTTACGCCAAGCGATTTGAATAGTAACAACCCCTATCTAATAAGTCACTAGGAATATTAACGGAAGCCTAGTAGGAAGAGGTATTGATAACTACCCTACTATATGCAGAGAAAATTGCTCCTTATTTCAGATTAAACCCCCCACAATGAAGCTCTATTAGGAATAAGATTGTGATATCCCATAGAATAAGTTGGAATGAATAAATAACTTTGTATTTTTTTACAGCAGTGCAACTATACATTGTATATGATTGTAGGCTAAAATATTTTCTTCTGAATCCATTTTAGTATAACTTAGCGGAAGGTGGTATTGGCTACATGCTTTCATAGAGTTAGGAGACCTTGCAATCACATTTCTGCAAGGTGCCGCATTAATTAGTTTGTAAACGCATTCAGTCAAGACGTACTACAGTTTCTCTTTTGTTATGAAAACCGACCACAGAGGAAATGCTTATTTGTCCATTGTAACACAATCCAATATGCCATATGACTAACACGTGCTCAGCACACCGTCCGCCGCAAGGACATCAAACCTGACACTATCTCGCTAGCTCAGCGTGCAGACGCACTCGAGCGGAAGCCAGACACCTTGAGTTCAATTCCTGGCACTATTCACTCACACGCCAGATGACCTTGCATAAGTTTGCCTGCATTATTTTTGTTTTCAATGCGAAGCGTGCGATAGTAGAAAAGCGCACTAATGATTTTAAAGATGTAAGCGTAAAGTACACTCTTAAGGTAGAATTCTTTTTCCAGCAGTACATTTCAAACAGGACATTCAGTTAGCAAAGAAAACACCGTTCCCTCACGAAGTAACATAGGTGAGAAAGCAATCCAGTAGGAATATATGAAAAACGCCGACAAATGCACGGCGATATCAGTATAGCATAAATGCGTAAGCACGGACTTGGGCACAGCAGGGCAACATCGCAACGTACGACAATTGTTATCAAGAGTATCATCGTTAGTATATTAGTAATAAGTATTAAGTATTTTTAAGGGAAGTTGATAGATATCTTGAGCTGGCACAAGAGTTCGCACAGCCTCAAGAACACGACGTTATTGATATCTTGCAGCAGGTCCATGGGTGCACCTCGCTTTGAGATAAGGGAAGTATTAAGTGAAGTTGAAGAAATATATTATAGATATCTTGAGCTGGCACAATAGTTCGCACAGCCTCAAGAACACGACGTTATTGATATCTTGCAGCAGGTCCATGGGTGCACCTCGCTTTGAGATAAGGGAAGTATTAAGTGAAGTTGATAGATATCTTGAGCTGGCACAATAGTTCGCACAGCCTCAAGAACACGACGTTATTGATATCTTGCAGCAGGTCCGAGGGAGGACATCGCTTTGAGATAAGGGTAGTATGGAGGAGATTAAGGAGATATTAACACACCTACGTTGATAACAAATGCCATTAATAAATAAGATTAGTGTCCACACCGTGGCCCCAAAGTCCACAATTTACGCAAGCCAAGTGCTTAAGGGTAGAAACGTCACACCCAGAGGGAAGTAATTAGTTACAGGTACATTGGTCAATATAATAATGACAACCGGCGACCGAGGACTATCATTTCAGATTCAGGGACCTAGCCAACCCGCTGAACACATAAGAAGTAGTCCAGATATTAGAACGCTACTGAACTTTGAAAGGACATAGCCAACCCTTTCGCCTAGATGACGTTCGTTTTAATACTTTCAGGGAATTAAACCCTCCACGTTATACATCTTGTGGCGGTCAATTCAAACTTAATACACAATGAACTTAACGGCCGCTGGGATGCGTTCTGTATCGAAGTACGAACAGCCTGTCAACAGCCGATAACTTTATAGTATTTTGATAATATATTAGGAGACATTTATATTAAAATAAACTTAATACACAATGAACTTAACGGCCACTGGGATGCGTTCTGTATCGAAGTACGGACAGCCTGCCAACAGCCGATAACTTTATAGTATTCTGATAAGATGTTAGGAGATATTTATATTAAAATAAACCCAATACAGCATGGATTTAACGTCCGATGGAATGCGTCCTGTATCGAAGTACGGACAGTCTACCAACAGACGATATCTCTTTGGTATTATGTTTAACATGAGAATATAGTGACACGTTTTATGATATTGTAGCATAGTAGGTAAACTGAAACCTACACCGCTGGACACATTTGCTGATTTTTTATATAAAGAGTTAAAAGTCATAATCACATGCATCCGTATTTTCTATGACAAGAAGGCAAAAGGATATGTAAAAGATATAAAACTATGCAACTCAGGCATAATATTAGGCATTCCATATAGAGCAACCGCATTATATTCTTACGGAGCAAAGGTAGGCATTTAATTGAAGATACAGCCCCCATTAACTTTATTAAAGAGCAAAAGTAGCTATTTCAGTGAAGTTACAGCCCCATTATTTTTCTTACGGAGCAAAGATATGCATTTCAGTGAAGACACAGCCCTATTATTTTATTAAGGAGCAAGGTAGCCACCTCATTGAAGGCACACTTTAGAAAATTTTCATGGCTGCGGATACAATATAGAGAGAGCTTAAATATTTAAGAAATACCTTTAATATATATCGCCCCCCCCCCCCCCCCCCCCCCAACAAGAGATTTTTTCACCCCTGTCCAGGCACGTTATTCCACTTTACCCCATGTATATAGCATAGTTAGCTAAGAAAAGATAGTATTATTAGGTTTAGCATTAAGAATTAAGTTAGATAGTAAATCACCCCCCCCCCTATATAACGTGGCAAGTTTTACAAAAGGGTCTTACATACCATGTCATTAACAGTGTTATTTTTTACAGGCAATTATCACATGTCAATAATAAATGTCATTTTTTTTCAGATAATATATTTTCAGATAGTATTATCTTGTTAATTTATATTTCCTGAAGTTCTATACAGTGCACAGAATTTCCAAGTTAGCCCGGAGAGGCAACAAATAATTTCTAATTTCAATAACTTCCCGACGAAACAGTCGCCATTTTAACAATACTCTATTTAAACTTAACGATCGAGTGTACACGTAGTGCGAGTATCCTTACATAATGTCTGCATATCTATAGATTAAGAAGCGAATACGTCGCTTAATTCACGCTGAGAAAGTGTAAATGTAAAACTTAAGGATTAATTCTCAGCTATAGCAAAGATATACGTCGATATATAAGAAAGTTTTTTACAAATATAAAGGATTCAAGTTCTACGCAATATAAGAGGATATACGCAGCTAAATGCTTAAGGAAGCATGTTGCAGTTTTACAACGACGCATATAAGACGTGGTATAGTGTATGACCACAATGGCCAATATGTCAATGAATACATATTGCACGTTAGTTTATAAGGATATTAGTATATATGTCATAATGCAGACATTAAGTAACGAGATTACCGCGTACGACGTAACGAACTTCAGTGAAAAAAAAAATAACGGTACCAGGGTAAACCAATCCCTCTGTACAAAACGATAAGAGAGATTTCTGATTTCAGACTAATTATACGGTGTACAATCCTGTAATCCCCCAGTAGGACATACATGCAGGATGCCCCCAGGATGAACGTGACGCAAGACCAAAGTTACAACACGCATGGCAGCAAACAGCAGTCAAAACCTACAAACCATACTAGAATGTCAGCCGATTTAGGCAGGAGCCTTCAGCTATTTATTAACAATACTTCAATGCTAATTTTTTCTCTTAATAACTTAACTACATGTTTTTTTACGCACTTCATCAAGTAACTTTGACGGAATTTCACGTTTTCTAGGATATTTTTACAATTTTATTTCATCATCCCCCACGTTGTAAGGAGGTTATTCATAGTAGCGCACCCTCATAGCTACACTTGGCCTAGAGTACAATACACTACATTTTTTCTTTCCCTTTTTTACACACGCTACGAAGGGCGCGTGCTAGTTAATAAGGGATCGCCATTATTTAAGCTCCTTACAGCATCATTTCCCATCGTAGGAAAATTACAGTTATGTATGCATCCTCGAGGCAGGGCTCGACTTGACGGCATCGTACGCAAGTCACGCACTAGTCCGAGTACGGTGCTAATAATGTAAATTTCCTATGCGATTTCATTAAAGATATATCTTTCAGTTTCATTTATTTCAATTTATATTTCCGCTGAAATTCCATTTATTAGTTTTCTTCAATTTTAACAAAACAATGTCAACACTTTTATGAAAATTTTAACTCTGCCAAATGGGCAATACAGATTATGTAAAACATACAATATGGGATATAGACAGATACAGAGAACTATCTGCCATGAAATGACTGTAAAACAAACCACCCCAACACTCTTGCCACGCCTTCCAACCCTTGGCACGGTACAATTTCGCTCATCCCCCCACCCACGAAGAAGACCAGAAGCGACGAAGGACGATACGACGAATCGAAAACAAATTCATATCGACGAAAGAAAAGAAAAAAGAAGAAGAAGAAAAGAAGAAGAAGAAGAAGAAGAAGAAGAAAGAAGAAAATAAAAGTTTCCGCCCCCACGTCTAGTCCAATAATCGAGGACGATTATTAAAACAGGAAGAAGACTTGTCCTGGCCCCAGCCCTTTAGGAAAGGACTGTGCCTATAAATACATAAAATATAATAAGAGATAACTACGTAAAAGACGACATGGCAACGCGACTACGGAGTAGACCGTAGGTCATAGACCTAGCTCCAATAGCAAGCACTTGGACAGGACACAGAGGACATTACACTCCCAACATACCGCTGACTGGACTGACATCGCACCTTTTACTTATAAATAGAGGTACGAACACGCGCCGCGGTCTCTAAGCTTTTGACGCTCTAAGCTCTTAGGAACGTGGACTCTTCTGAACCTGCAGTGACAGTCCTACACTCTATAGGAGTTGTGCTACGTCGGACCGATATGGGGGATGGCCCCATATCGAGTCCCAACGCCACCATCATCATGGAAGACCGGTATTAACGGTGGGGTGAGTGACATCGTGCCTGCTTAATTCCTTTTTCCCCCTAGATTATTATTTCCATCCTCCCCTATTGCAATTGCCACTATTTCTTAATAAACCCCCTTTCTGAACAGTCTATTGACTACCTTTTTATTTCGTTTAGGTTAAGAAGCCCTTCCCTTTAGATTAGTACCTAGTTTTAAGATCTACATTGAACGCTGACATGCAGGAGGCGCTGCACCGCCAGCGTGCGGCCTAGAGGTGAGCTAGGTGAGTATTCATTCCTCCCGCCAATTCCCCTGTATGTAAATTGCTCTCTAAACGTGTCCGCAGTTCTTCCTAAAACAATCCCAACCTCTTACAAATTCGCCAAGCTACAACCCCAATTTAGATTAATTTCATCCCCTAGATTTAGTATTTGTATTGGCATCCCTCTCAGATACAATACAAATGGTGGGAGGCGCGGGTTAGTCAAACCAACAACACCCTTAACATAACAGATACAATACACATTACTAAGTGTTGGTCAAGCGCTGGCAATGTACCTGCAGTATTCTATCCTAGATGTATTCCTAGGTGATATAAGACCTTCATTCTTCCAGAATTCCCATTGGTGAAGGAGGTAACTGCATCACACACTCCTAATTTTAAAGTTTTTAGGACTACAAATACATATTTTGGTATTCAGGTCCATTCAATAATGTTAAATGCCTCATTTACATTTTGTGTTTTTCCATGAAGGCATATCTTTAGCAAGTCTGGACGTGCCAAGTCTCTAATAATAGTCTTAATGACCTCCATTACTGCTTCAGGTATTGAGTATTTTTGTTTTAACACCTCTAATGTACCAGGGTGGGTAGCAGTATACCGGTAGCAAGGAGTACCAGTAGAGGGCAGACAAGTTCATAGATAGCATATTTACCAACCCTCAGCAATTTTCCACCAAAATAATGTACAGTACATCCCTCTGAACATTACGCTCTTTATTAATATGTAAGAAGAAAAATCAACATGTATAATATGCATTGAGACAGAAAGGTAACATTTTGAACGTAGGCTATGTTCCGTAAGTGAATTTGTATTATGTTATAACTAGGGTTTACAGTTTCCCTAAAACAAAATCTCCAACCTAAGCTGTGAAGTAATGTCTGTAACGATGTGTGCATATGCATTTAATTGATGATGGAAAGGGAACTACAGTGAAACCCCTCAAATCCGAACCCCGGAAATCCGAAATCCCGGGTAATCCGAACGAGATTTTTCGACAATTTCAAGTTTGAAAAACACACACAAAAAAGAGAAACTTATGTATTTAGTCTTAAAACAATTATATTTTACATATTTTACATAATTAGTTGAAAAATAAACGAAGAAGTACAGTTAGCATATCTAACAAAGTGTAAATGTGCCTATAGGCCTACCTATCTCATCCAGGATTGAAAAACGGAAAAGTTGGTTATTGTAATTCCTTAGGTTAATCACTTTACAAAAACAATTAAATAACAATAGAAACACACAAAATATAACTTAATCTTTCACTTGAAATCAGTTATCTTCAATTGTCAAAGTGACGTAAACCTTCCCGCGGAGACAATTGCTGGCCAGTGTCGCATGAACATGACAACGTTTGGCGTAAATGCTGCGTGTTGTTCTACGAAGCGCAATGCGATGTCCAGAGCAGATGCAGCTTCAGTATAAGTCACATTGTCTGTCCTATACCGTAATGAGGGCTGGTTATTATGTTATGGATATTTTTCGGCTAATCCGAACAAATTGAAATCCGAACAGGCTACAGCCCCAATTAGTTCGGATTTCAGGGGTTTCACTGTATACCTTGAGTTTTGATCTCTATCCCAGAATTTACATAGAGCAGGATTGGAACAGCTAGACTCAAGATAGCATCTGATAAGCACTGTGAACTGAGGTCGAACCCCTCAATGTACAGTTCCCTTCCATTTCCATTGCATATGCCTTCCATACCTGTTTAACTAAGAAGCATTGCTGATTCCAGAGATCTACCATGCTTTACATGTAAGACAGTAGCAGCTTACTCGGAACCATATACTCGAATCCCTCCTTTAGATTATAAACTGAATATATTCTCAAAACTTATTTTTCATTAAATGTGTGCAGCCTGAACTCCAAGCAATCAATTTAATAAATTAAAAATTTGCAAAAATTCTAGTGAAATAAATGAGTATTTTCGACTACCCCATCTAATAATAAACAAAGTTTTTACGGTTCCGCCTAGTCAATACTTGTTTTATTAGAGTTTTTATCGTGACATAATCACTTGTCTTTACGTATGTTGGGACATGTTTCGGTGTCTAGTAACATTGACACCTTCATCAGCCTACGGTTATTGGCAATACTCAATGACATTAAAATAATTATTAAAACAACACCCAGATGACTAAAATAACACTTTAAAAGTTTTTTAAAACACTGTCATAATGAAAGTTCAAATTAAAAGTCTTTTAAAAAAGGCTTGGTGCACTGTTAAAAAAGCCTTTTTTAAAAGACTTTTAATTTGAACTTTCATTATGACAGTGTTTTAAAAAACTTTTAAAGTGTTATTTTAGTCATCTGTGTGTTGTTTTAATAATTATTTTAATGTCATTGAGTATTGCCAATAACCGTAGGCTGATGAAGGTGTCAATGTTACTCGACACCGAAACATGTCCCAACATACGTAAAGACAAGTGATTATGTCACGATAAAATCTCTAATAAAACAAGTATTGACTAGGCGGAACCGTAAAAACTTTGTTTATCTGTCAATACGGAAAAATGTGCGACTTTAAAAGTCAAAAAGTACCCCATCTACATTGACGTTATTCCCAAAGTAAATGGTTACATAAGTAACTTTCTGTAATGCTCTTTCAGAATACTAACAGCATTCAACATAGAAAAGGTCCAAAATAGGGGCTAGTTCCATATTGCTAATTACAAAATGGATATTGTAATTGTTTATTTTTTTCTGGTTTGTTGAGGTGTTGTGAGGCAAACCTCATTTAATTTAAATTGCTAAGGATTAGCTGCAATGTTCCAACTTTTTATTATTGGGAAACTAAGCACTCAGACACTTAACAAATTGTAAGTTAAAATAGAGAAATATGTAGAAATCCATTAATAATCTTCCTTAGTTAATGTATTCCCATTGCATGGAAAATTTAATGGAACCATTAACATATTCTTGAATGTTAGGATCTGAAATCAGGTTTACAAGAAACTGTATACAGTTGAACCTGCTTTATACGTAACTCTGTTCTGTGTATTTCGGATTTGTACATAATTTCTTTTAGGTCCCGGCAAAATGTAATTAAAAGCGTGTTAATTTAACCTTAATAGTACGTAATCCATTTATACGTTATTTGCTGTTATACATATGAAGTGTCAGTGAAATACATCTGAGTTTTGCGTAGCCTAATTACAATTTAATGAGCACGTGTTGTTATAAAAGAAACTACAGTACTGAATTTATGTAGTTTTCTCTTTGTCGGCGTAGACAGAGCGGTCGGGTTTCGGTGCTGAATCAGAACACAGAGTTTCTGTCTCCTGTGGGACATGCTCTAGATTGTTCACACGAAAACATTTCTCATATTCAAACAAATTTATTTTCTTTTGTTTCCGCGATGAAACCGCCGACTCTGCTGTTAACTTAATCTTTAGCGTCATTGTGAAGGTCAAAAACGACGCAGCTAGAGGAGGAGCGAGATAGAGAGCGAAGGGAACAATGGACAAGTAAAATGTCCTCAGTGCCGGTATCTGAACAGTAGTTTTATCATTCAGTTGCTTTCCATTAGCCATGGAGAACACAAAAAGGAAAAGTTATACACTACATGAGAAAGTGAAATTCATACGAGAAGTGGGCGCTAATCCGCATAAAACAAAAACTGAAATTGCTTCAGACTTAGGGATTGCTTATACCACGCTATGTACAGTCATCAGTTTAAAAAAACGCTATTTTGGATGAGTTTTTAAAACTTGGTTCGAAATCAGCAAAGCGCAGCCGTCAGCAAGAAGGGAGGTACGTAGATTTGGAGAAAGCACTTTTCACATGGTTCCAACAAAAGCGGGCTCCAGCTCTACCAATTAGTGGTGACATGCTGAAGGCAAAGGCGATAGATTTAGCTAAAATGATTATCACTGCTGATTTCAAGGCTTCGTCAGGATGGTTGCAAGGATTTAAAGATCGTCATGGAATCACAGGGAGAACAATTTGCGGTGACTCGAAAGCTGTGGACGACGTCACGGTGCAACACTGGAAAAAAAGAGGTTCTGCCGGGTATCATAAGCGATTACCAGCCTACAAACATCTAGAATTGTGATGAGCCCGGCTTATTCTACAGTCTCCTTCCTAATAAAACATTAGCTGAAAAAGGTGACTCCTGCCATGGAGGGAAGAAAAGTAAAATTCACTTAACAGTTCTTCTTGCCACCAATGCAGATGGATCGGACAAACTTCCTCCATTTGTGATAGGAAAATCGAAGATTCCGAGGTGTTTTAAGGGTGCGAAAACAAAACCTACGGAATATGAATCCAACAGAAATTCTTGGATGACTATGCTTCTAAAGGAACAGTGGTTGAAAAAACTGGACATTAAAATGAAAAAAAAAAAAACAGAAGAAAATCCTTCTTCTTATGGATAGATGTGCAGCACATCCACCTCAAATCGTTCTGGAGAATGTCTGAGTAGAACTTTTCCCTCCTAACTGCTGAACTCCTTACACTTATAAAACAACGAGACACTCTGCATGCAAAGCTCAAAAATCCCCTTCACAAAAATAATAATGATATGAACCAAGAATACTGTAGATGCAGGAATAGTGTAACAAACTTAAAAAGAAGACTAAAGTCAAATTACTACTCAGAAAAATTCAGAACATATGGAAACAATTCCAAAAAAACTTGGGAGACTATCAAAGAAATCATACACAACAAAAAACCAACAGTTGAGACATGCACTTCACTTGAAATAGACAACAAAATTATCACAGACAATCAAGAGCTATGCAAATCATTCAACTTGTTCTTCACAAACATTGCTGGAAGTCTAGCAAAAGCTATTCCTGAACAGAAGGAAATCCTCAGTAAGGACCACAAGCAGTCAAATTCCCTCTACTTATATCCAACAGATGAAGCAGAGGTCAAGTCCATCATCACAAATTTAAAGAATAAAAAGAGCTGTGGCTTAGATAGGATCAAGACAAATTTCATTAAAAACAATATGCAATCATTTATTAAAATCTTGGTTGAAATGATTAATGAGTCCTTAGTTACTGGCATGATACCAGATGTCTTAAAAATGGCCAAAGTAGTTCCTATATTTAAGGGTGGTGACAAAAGAAATCCAAATAATTATAGACCTGTTTCTATTTTATCGGTAGTTTCAAAAATTCTGGAAGAAGTGGTAAAAACAAGATTGCTTTCATTTCTGAACAAGAATACATTCTTTCATAATATGCAATACGGATTCAGGGAAAAATCTAGTACTGAGGCAGCAACTATTGACCTAATAACAATGCTACAAGAAACTATTGACAAAAATAATATGGCAGTTGGGTTATTTATTGATCTCACAAAAGCCTTTGATACAGTAGATCATAAAATACTGTTGTCAAAATTAGAAAATGCTGGTGTCCGAGGTATAGCTCTAAAATGGTTCCAAAGCTACCTTATTGGAAGAAAGCAGCATGTAGCTTTGAATAAATGCATAAGTTCAGGAAAATATATAACTCATGGCGTTCCACAAGGATCTATACTTGGACCTACATTATTCTTAATGTATATAAATGATATTGTGGAATGTAATTTGAGAGGGCATATCAAACTGTATGCAGATGATACAAATATCTTCTACACTGGGAAAGACATAATTGAAATCATACAAAATGTGCAACAAGATATAAATACTCTCTCACAATGGTTCCAGGCCAATAAATTAACAATGAACCTACAGAAGACCAATTACATGGTAATTTCAAAACAAAGCATGAAAGAAATCACACATGACAAAATATATATAAATAATATTGAAATAAAAGAGGTTAATCAGGCAAAGTATTTAGGTCTAATCATCGACAAACACCTGACCTGGATTGAACACGTTGAACGAATTGCTAAGAAACTCTCACCTGTAGTAGGGATCCTAAGGAAACTTCGGTATCTTATTCCCCTAAACCTTGTAAAACAAATCTACTATTCACTTGTACATAGCAAGCTCCAATATTTAAATGTTATTTGGGCTCACTGCAGGAAATCCACACTGAATGATTTAATGACTATTCAGAATAGGGCCATTAGAAACATATTTAACTTTCCTTACTGCACTCCAGTAAAAGATCTGTACATCAAAAGTAAAATTCTACCCCTCAGCATAAGTGCAGAACTCCGAGCAGCTATGCTAATATACAAGATTAAACACAACACAATACTCTATAGCTCTCCCTACATCTTGAACTCAGACAATCATTCTTATGGAACTAGGCATGCGAAGGACGTAGCCTTATATATCATTCACTCTTCTAAATATGGTAGAAATAGTTTCAAGTTCTCTGCATCACAGTCATATAATAAACTTCCTGATGAAGTAAAAAGTGCACCAACTTTGTCGGTATTTAAGAGGAAAACTATGGAAGTATTGTGGGAAAAATTCGATGCATCTTAATACATCAAATAAGTTAAGTTATGTATAAGATTAAAAATCCTAAGTGCTTATCATTTTAAGGGACCTTGGTCTAAACAATCTTAGATATGGTATCAACCTTATAATAGGCCTATGTCCTTATTCATCAATTTGTGTTACCTTCAGAATTTTCTTCCTTGGTGTGTAAACACACATATTACTGTACAATTCCTCTGTACGAGCCTATGGCTCTTTGGAATTAATTGAATAAAATATCTATCTAAAGTAAAAAAAAAAAAAAAAAACTGTACCAGTGTTCTACAACCACTTGATTTGGGCATCACTGCAAATTTCACAGTGCATTATAAAAGAATGCTGGTTCAACATTTAATAACACTGAGTGATGCAGGAAATGAAACTCTCTCCATTAATTTACTACAAGCCATGGACTTTATTTCGGCTGCCTGGAAGCAGGTGTCATCCTCCACAATCAGCAACTGTTTCCGCAAAGCTGGTGTCTTACTGGAAGAGGCTGCCTCTAATGATGATTATGGGGATGAAATTATGTCTGACAATGAGCTATCGCTACCGGAAGGTGCAGATTTCGATACTTTTGTGCATTTCGATGATAATCTGGCATTATGTGGGGTACAACGGGGACAGACCGGCTACAAGCGATAGTGAGAGTGATGGAGATGGAGATGACGACTTGAATCTTGAAACACCTGAACTAAGTGAAGTGTTAAGTGCAATCGATGTGTGTAGGCGTTACATCAGTGCGAAAAGTTGTAGTGAAAATGCTTTGAATTCATTACTACGTTTGCAAAAGGAGGTTTATACACTTAATGCAAGAAAAGTGGAACAAGCCAAACTATCTGATTTCTTTAAGGCTGGACCAAGTTCAAAATAATACAGTACTATATTTTCCGTCTTAATGTATGTATTGTTTGCTAGGATTTACACATGTAGGTCTATTCCATTGGTTTTTCAGTAAATATGTAATGTGTTGTGCAGGTCTGATTTCTAAGTAATTCTGAGTTATGAGAAGTTTTTTTTCTTCCCTTTGATATACGTATAAGTCAGGTTCAACTGTATTAGCATTTCGTATGGGATGACCAAGTCCTGCAAATTTGGAAGTTTAGAGTTTTACCTTTATCGATACGTCATCTTAAAAGAGAACCAACCAATCTTGTGATACAAACTATTATTCTTTTAGTATTTGACAATTGAAACCCAGTTGCACTTTCGTGTTACTACTTAAACATATGGGCTCTTATCACCCCTAAGATGCAAGAGTATCGTAAAGCAACAATTTTGATGATGGGAGTTCATGTCACTATTCCAGTACATCAAATGTAAGGTTGCCAGATGTTCCGTAATACCCAGAACAATTCCGGTTTTTTCTTGTTTTGTTCCGCGTTTCGTTTAAATCTTTAATGGAACGCCAAATATTCTGTTTTTTGGTTAATTTGATAATATATTCAATTTCGCACCAATTACAAATGTCCCGCTTCAGAATTGATTGTAATATATAGCTTGATTTCTGGTGATACAGGGGCAAGTTTGAAAGAGAAAATGATTTCTACGTCTGTGTCAGATAGATGGGTACAAGTTATAGATTTATTAGGGGCAACAAAATTAAGGAATATCTTAGTCCCTGTGAAGTTAATACTCATCATTTTCCCTTCCAATGCTTTTAAGGGGAGAGTTTTTTCTGTCATGAATATCTATCATTGGAGAGATGATAGAAACAGAAGCTCCATTAGTTTCATAAAACAACAATTGTTCACATATTACAATTATGACGAAAATTGTAGTGAATTTTATCGGAAGGTACAGTACTTACAAATAAAAAATCCTTTCAAAGGGTCGTTCAAATGAAAAGTATTTGTAAGTTGCTGGTGTCATAGGCCTATATGATATGTCAGCAATATCTAATTTTAAATTTGTGTATTTCATTATGTAATGTTTATTTAATACATATGTGTATTATTTATTACAACATTTAACTACCTTAATTTAAAAAAAAAACATGTTTTGGGAAGTGTGTTCCATTTTTCCATTCTTGAAATCTGGCAATCCTAATCAAATGAGTCATTTATACTTGCAGATAAAATATTGCAACTGACAAACGTATGCTTGTACATTTATATTCTGTTACAAATGGAATGTAATATAAGCAAATTGCTATTTTTAACTGGATTTGGATTTTCATAAAAATGTTGACTGTGATACTCTGGCTTTCAATGGTCCATCAATCAAGAGTACTAACTAGATTGTCTAAATGTCGAATCAGATGCGTTCTTACCTGAAGTCTTCAGTATCAAAAAAGTCCCAGGCAGAAGCATGGCATATGATATCCCTGTCCTTGGGCTTAGTCAGGATGGACCTCTCCCAGAACTTCTTTGGCATGGCGCTGAGATTCAAAGATACGAAGAACTCCTCGGAGAGTTTGAACATCTTGAGAGCAGTATAGCCCTGTAGGAACATTAAAACCCTTTCTTATAAAGGAAGTGCATGTAAAACAAAAACAAAATTATGAAAAAAAGTTAGAGGATATGGGACGTTCTTTCCGTTTCTACTAAAAATAAAAACCTCTGTATCTCGGTGACATTCAGCATATTTTAAATTAATTTCAACTGATCTGTAGTGACGATGGCTGGCCACCAGAATACGCCAAAAACTCATTTCCGAAAAAAATGGACTTGCCCCGTTCTTTCCGTGGGGGTCTTCAATTAGTATTGCTCAAAAATGTTGGGATCAATCAAAACTGGTCTTTTACACTTAAGTTGGACCAATCAAAAACTGGTCTTGCACATGAAAGTTGGACCAATCAAAACTGGCCTTGTGTACGAAATTTGGTCCAATCAAAACTGGCCTTGTATACGAAAGTTGGTCCAATCAAAATTGGCCTTGCACACAAAAGTTGAACCAATCAAAATTGGCCTTGCACATGAATGTTGGTCTTTTTGACTCATAGAGTCACCCATTTTTCCGCATTGACTTGCTATAATAAAAGATATCCTTGGTTCCGCCTCGTCAATACAATTTATTAAAATTTTGTAGGGGTCTTCGGTACTGAAAATTTGGGTTCGGTACGGTTCGGTAAAAAAAAATGTACTTCGGTTCTCGGTACAAAATCGGTTCGGTACAGCTCGGCTGATTTTAACATGCTAAATTAGAGTAAACCATTAAGAAAAAAGTAACACATGAGTTCTAATGATTATACAGTAAACCAAATACTTGCCAAATAGCACAATTTTTATTTAAAATACAGAAAAAATGTACAGCTAATAATCTCATACAATGTTCCATTAACTTTGAAACTTGCCCTTTTAGTGTGGAGTAAGCCAATTGATGCATACATTAAATAGACATTAGGCTCACACTGGAACACTTAAGTCCATAATTTAATTTTATTAATCAGAAGAGTTATTGTGCTCTAGTAGTAAAACTTCACTTATACGATATTCAGGGGACCAAAGGGGAAAAAAACACGCATAAATGTGAAAAATGCGTAAATGAAAGTCGGTAAATAAAAACTGCAAAATGTATGTGACAATATGGGTTATACAGGGACTTGGTTTTAAAAGCGACAGGGACCCTCGCTCGCGCCGCGAGGCGGTTCTCGCCAAGCACTTTGCCGTAATGCGCTTCTTGATGCGACGGCTTTAACAGTCCATATTCTTTGGACTAAGGTATATTACAGTTGAAATAGAGTCAATCGGTGCTGAGGAACTTCAGAACGTAAATTACAACTTCATGAAGAGGTGCCAGCGATGTGTAGCAATGAATGGCGAACATTTTCAGCACCAGCTGTGAACCATAGGCTCTAGTCTGCTCAGTGACTGTGCCGCGCGAGCTACGCATTACGGCTAAGTGCCTGGCGGGAGACAGGCTAGCAACGCGGGCGAGCGAAGGTTTCCGTTAAGAAGTGAAAACAAGAAATAATAATACGATTGTTTAACTATAATCGGCAATATGTAACAAAACAACTACAAGAGAAATGCACCCAGATATAACAAAACAAAGAAAATTGAGTCACTTTACGAAGTAGTCTGTTATCTTGACTTGTTTTTTGTTGGCCGCGGCCATGGCGTGAACAGTATTTTCAAACAGATATAATTCGGCCATTATTTCCTCAGAAACGTTATGGTGCGTCACATAATGTTTGATAGTCCATAGAGCATTGACAGCATCATTAAAATCCACTGTATTATTCTGGGGCTCTTCATCGTCATTAATAAAATACCGTAGTGTAGGCCTAAATTAATGGATTTTCATTTGTCTGAAGACGCAAGATTATTATAACACAGAATCAATCGCGTATTTTTAATGGTTTGACGAGAAGTCCTAAAAAAAACACGAATGAAAATTATAAAAGCGGAAATAATATTTTTTTAATATATCGGCGATCGTAAAACTCTTCCTCTCATCTTAACATAAGCTTCAGATGCTGTCTAACTGTGTTTTATAGCTGCTTCCTGTTATTTGGAAGGCTAACACAATAATAGCGCTTGCTTATTACGCTAGCTGTTCTTCCTTGTTGCGACACTCTGGCAAGCGAGTGTCGCCGTGACCACCGGTGTCGCTCAAGGCCATCGTAACATAATATAGCACGCGGTGCATCCTTCCGAAGGGAAGTACATGCGGTAACAAAAGTTTGCATTCGAACATACGTACTTTCTCAGAACACGCAACGTATAAATGACGCTTTATATTGCAAGGGACTTAAAATATGATCGTATAAGCGTGAAAAACGAATAAATGTAAAACGTATATTGGAGATAAATTAACATGGAAAGTATAGGCATTTTGCCGGGACCAGGAAAAAATCGTATAGAAAACGTATAAATATGAACCGTATACAAGACGTTTTATTGTATTTAACTAACTATTGAAGTAAAACATTGTTGATAAAGGACAATACTTTGGATGTCCAAAAAAAAGGTTTCCTTAAATTACGGTATTTGTGTCTCTTGTACCGAACCGAACTTTTTACCGAGTTTTTTATCGTCTCGAACCGAGGTCGGTAATTTCCTTTGTACCGTACCGAAACCGAAAAATCGGTGCACCGCCGACCCCTAAAATTTTGTGATATAATCACATGTCACTTAATCTACATCGGTACATGTTTTAAGCATAGAAGGACTTTCACAAAATTAAACAGTTTGGATATAAACATACAGTTCACCTCAGAATCAGCTGTCAACGGTAAAATCAATTTCCTTGACACTACAGTTCATTTAGTCAACAACAGGTTAGCTGATAAAGTGTTTAGAAAGCCAACCCAAACTCACACGACAATTAGAAAAGATTCAAACCACCTGGGCAACCAAAAGAAAGCCACATTTTACAGTATGGTCAACAGAGCCTTTTCCCCTTCCGTTCCCTTAGACAAAACAGAATTAAATAAAGAAATAAAAACTATTAAACAGATTGCCAAGGTAAACGGTTTCACATCACTGTTTGTCAACAATATCATTAGCAAGATCAAAAACAATCCGATCACCCGCCTAACACCTCAGCAAAAAGAACAGCCCAAAATATGCGGCTTTTACTTACTTCAATTCCAAAACATATAGTATATCAACCATTTTTAAAATGTTTGGACTAAAAATAGCCTACAAAATATCCAACACCAACGCTAATATTTTCTTTAATACTAAAAAATTGAACCATACAAATAAATTCAGCAACTCAGGTATATATATATTGTAACGTGTTTTTCGAGGGGTTTTTATGCCACTGGCATAAGTCAGTAGGAAGCCATTCTATATTTATTTACGCGGCAAATTGTTCAGCCAAGAGAATTTTTCATGTTAATTTATTATTATTATTAATTTATTATAATTATTATTAAGGTATTTTCGGAGCATTTTATAAAAATTATTAGCATTCAGATAGGTTTTCTATGCTTTAGAAAACGCTATCAAGCAAATTATTACGAACGACAATATCATAGAAAATTATGTGATTGCGGAATTTTACGGAGTTTTCGTCAGTTAGGATATTTTGAGAGACATGAGTCACTGAAAATTCATATACAGGATTAATCTTGTCGGGAAGCATGACGCAATCCTGCGTTGCAGCTTAACGAAAAGGCGGATGTATGGAACGGAATACGACTTCACCCTACCGCCGAGTGTAATGAGCCAGAGGAGGGGAATATAGCGCGTGGGGTGCAGCCAATCAGTGGAGACCACGTAAGCTAGAAGTCGGATGAAGAGTGGGGATGCGACGGGTGCATATATCGTTCAATGTTCCGTGGAGTGGGGGACTATCTGTGTAGAACTTGCCGAGTATGTTTGCACGCAGGAGTCGCTTCGATGTTCCGTGGAACGAAGACTATCTATATAGAACTTAACGAGTACGGTTGTACGCGGGAGTCGCTCCGATGTTCCGTGGAGTGGAGGACTAACTTTAGTAAAACTTAACCAGTGTGGTTGTACGAGTGTTTGGGTCCGATGTACGGACCATAGAATTATCTAATCTACCAGAATCTCATCAAATATCGACAAAGATGTCGACGTCCAGGAGACTGTGGGAAGCTCACAGCATCATCCAGTACGAGGGGAATGTTTCGGCAATTTCCAGTGGTAAGCGCGAATGACGCAGAAATACGCAATCTCTCATTTCTCTCTGTTTTATATGTCATATTTCAGTAACTTCATAGCTTGGGAATAAGAGTAAAATCAATAAGTTATCAGACTCCGTTTTCACGTAATTTTCTATCGGTAATATTCAAATCACAACGCTCCAATTTAAATTTTATACTTATTATTATTATTATTAATTTTGCTATTCTTGTTTTATATAATAAATTCATTTCTTTTACAATGCAATCTTTGCTTTCAGTAGGTAGCATTAGATATAGACCAATTCCTTCTCCTGATACAATTGTTTGTTGGGTTAATAATCAAATCATACCACGATCTGAGTGAATAGAGTCTTGAAGGTGTTCTGCCAGAGCTAGACGTTGTTAAATACAAATTTAGATTTCAACATTGCGTTGAGGTCTTGGCGCCCATTAAAACAACATAGCTTAGGCAAAGGTAAACAGTTACATTTATCTCCCAACAGTTAGGGGCAGTCAAACCGTTACAATTGTCGCTACCAACGTGGAGCAAAACTGCTACATTTGGCGCTCAACTTGTGGGCTAGCGAATCTGCTACAATATGTTAAAATGCACAAAATGTGATGCTAATTATTGTGGACAAACAGGGAGATCGTTTGCAACAAGATATGGTGAGCATTTTAATGCTATTAAGTACAACACATTTTCCATCTGGCAATCACATGAAAGATTTTGGACATGCTTACACAGACATCAACAATGACATGGAAATCCTACATCACGCAAGTAAGGGAATTAAAATGAACATTTTGGAAGAAATTGAAATAGATTCAATCCAAAGAACAGCTCCCCTAACTAATCTTAATGAGATTAATTTTGAAAACAATAACGTACTTTATGAAACATTAAGTAATTACAGATGGAAATACAAACCACCCTAGAAATAGTCCACTATTGTTGATTTGGTTTTCCTAAGCACCATACCCCTCCCCCACACCCTTCCCCTTACATTTGCTCTCGCCACATAGTAGGCCATTGTTAGCTAACCCCACTCCTTCAGTTTAACCTTCAATTCCCCTACCTCGTACAGTCTTGCTTGCTACATCCGCGCCGGCATGTCAACTCAGTGTAGCACAGTCTCCATCTAGCACAACACGGCTCTGTTCGACTCTTGCCGCAAATTATGTAAGTTTTGCATAATAAGTAAGGATACTTTTCCAAATTCTTTTTATCCTATTATTCAAATTTTCTTACTCCTAGCATCATTTCTTTCCAGTTGGGAATGGAAACCCTTGGACCAGACATTTCGGAGATAACATCAGGAACTGAATTTTGAAAACCTCAAGAAGAAAAATTAAAACCTTCAAGGGTTTTGTAATGAGTGCCTACCATAATTTTTAAAAACTTTTTAAAAAAACTTTTAAAGTGATTTAGTGTATAAGTGATTTTAGTGTGTTTTTATGTTAACATTTTATCACATCCAATGTACGGTACAAAGTGTTTTTAAGTGCTGCCAATACATTGAAAGGCTGATGATGATGCCAATGCAAATAAGCATCGAAACATGTACCGATGTAGATTAAGTGACATGTGATTATATCACAAAATTTTAATAAATTGTATTGACGAGGTGGAACCAAGGAAATCTTTTGATTATCATGAATGTTGGACCAATCAAAATTGGCCTTGCACCATTCAAAATTGACCTTGCACACAAAAGTTGAACCAATCAACATTGGCCTTGCACACAAAAGTTGAACCAATCAAAATTGGCCTTGCACATGAATGTTGGACCAATCATAAATGGCCTTGCACGTGAATGTTGGACCAATCAAAATTGAACTTGCACATGAATGTTGGACCAATCAAAATTGGCCTTGCACATGAATGTTGGACCAATCAAAATTGGCCTTGCACATGAATGTTGGACCAATCAAAATTGGCCTTGCACATGAATGTTGGACCAATCAAAATTGGCCTTGCACACAATAGCTGGACAAATCAAAATTGGCCTTGCACATGAAAGCTGGACCAATCAAAAGTGCCCTTGCACACAAAAGCTGGACCAATCAAAATTGGCCTTGCACACGTAAGTTGGACCTATCAAAATAGATCTTACAAACGGATCTTAGGCAGTGCAGATCACATGGTTTCCATACCCAGCAATTGGCAATTACACATTTGATTATGGGAAATCATAATTGATCTCTGAAGCTGGCAGGTTCTGTGTGACACAGTGTCAAATACAGGGAGGCTTTCTAAATATGCCACCCGAACACCATACCACCTTGGTAATATATTTGTTAAACAGATTATGTACATAAACAATATTTTGGAATTTATTATTTCTGCCCTTGACTACAACCTAAACACCAGGTAGTGCAGACCATAATAAGGCGTCCAGTTAGCTTCTGATAGCAAAACAGGTAACTGAAGATCTGAAGGTTAGGATGATAGAAGAGATCACATGGTTTCCATACCCAACAATTGGCAATTACACATTTGATGGTAGAAACCCAAACCAACCATGACAGTAGAGGAAGCTACACCTAGTCTAAGCCACCTGAAAGTAAAGAACGTCAGGCTTACGGAACACAAACAAAGATTCTGCAAGAAAACCAGAAAAATTGACTAATGTACAGAAGATCAATACAAGATTTCAGTATATCCACCCTGTCAATACACAAATACCTAGGTATATCTTGTGTCACTAAGTCATTCAAAACTTTATAACATTAGATATTTGTGTATTGATTGGATGGATATATTGAAATCTTTTAAGTCAATATGGATCTAATTCTAGCATACTTCATTTTATGTCAAGTGGCCACACTCTTGAACAGTGATTCAAGTTCCACTTTGGATAATGGTACACCCAGAGATAAATTAGCAGTCATCAGTTTCCTTCTGTCATATTTACTTAACTATGCAACTCCAGAAAATATATCAATGACTTTAGTCATATATGATTTTTCGCCATATTGATTACATGACACTTGAATGTAAGTTTTCTCCACTTTTTAATACAACTTTTTTATACGACACTTTTAGTTATGTTTCGGCAATTGTATGCCTTCATCAGCTTGCTTGTTCACACATAATTCAACACTCCCTCATAATAATCAGTGATTCTAAACTACCATATACACAATTCAATAAATTTCTAAAATGCATTAAAATCATATATTTGATATTTTAACAAAAGTTCAATTTTAACCACAACGTAAAAGAGAAGCATCTTCACAGGGTAAGGTCAGCACACAACATTATATTCAACAATAAAAGTCTTGGTGATTTTCCTTCTTTCTAATTGTTCTACAGTCCACATAATAATAATAATAATAATAATATTAATATCGTATGGCCTTGGGTGCCAGGTGCAAGCTTTGTTATTTGATGCCCAGAGGGCAGCTTGTATGTCGAATTAAGTTGTTCCTTGGTATGCTATAAAAGTCAAGGAGGTTAGATATCTAAGCTCCTTGACACTATAGAGCTTTGTAGTAGATAAAGGAGGAACTTTTGTGTTGGAAGAAAATCCCGAGATTAATTTTGCCATTATGAACATGGTCTACTGAATTCAAATGGGTTCTTTAACATGCCAACAACGTGTGACATGCATGCCGTGATTTTTGTCGCCTTTCAAAAATCACTTACCACGTCATATGGGAACCTAATTCAAACACATTTTCAAACCTGGTCATCAAGTTTTGAATAAGATCCAATCAAATCAATAAGTTGTTGACGACAGTTTTACTTCCAGATTATTTAAGAATTTTACGTCTCAAGTTTTATTCTAAAATTTGACCATAAAAATGTATTTTAGAAATTTATTGAAATGTGTATATAGTAGTTTCGAATCACTGATTATTATGAGGGATTACTGAACAAAGCGAAGCATCCGTGGCTTAGGCGGCAGCAGCCCGGCCTCTCACCGCTGGGTCCGTAGTTCAAATCCCGGTCACTTCATGTGAGATCTGTGCTGGACAAAACGGAGGCCGACAGGTTTTTCTCCAGGTACTCCGGTTTTCCCTGTCAAAAATTTCATTCCAGCAACACTCTCCACTATCATTTCATCTCATCTGTCATTCATTTAATCATTGCCCCAGAGGAGTGCGTCAGGCCTCGGCAGCCGGCACAGTTCATATCCTTGCCGCTAGATGGGGGCTTCATTCATTCCATTCCTGACCTGGTCGGAGACTGGAAGCAGGCTGTGGATTTTCATTTTCATTGAACAAAGCAAGCTGATGAAGACATACAATTGCCAAAACATATTATATTAATAGTGTTGTACAAGAAAGTGTATTGAAAAGTGGAACAAACTCACATTCAAGTGTCCAGAAAATATGTTCAAGCGCTAGTGGTTATGAAGCATAAACTATAATAGTTAATGGTTTCAAAGAAAAATAACCAAGTTCAATATATCTGGAAATGTGATTGTGTTCTCTTCTAACAAATGCGAGAATGATTATATAAGTTGACTAAACAAAATATATTGTCCACCACCGACACCACAATCAAAACCACCACCTCACCACTAAGGTACTAGAGCAGGTCTATCAAAGTGCAGACTCGGGACAAAATACATCATTACATATTGTGTATATTCTTGAAAAGCTAATTATTTGCATTACATGCTACTCATGCTTTAAAGATTAATTTACAAGTATTTTAAAAGTCTAGATATCACTACCATGGATGACAATACGTGCCCGCTGGTACGATGTTAGAGTGTTCAATTTTGGATCAATATTTTTTTAAATCTCAAATGTGAAGGAACTTGCATAATTCTTAGTAACTATACTCGAGACAACATTTGTTTGTGATTCGAACTTTCTGTACATAATTGCAGTGAAATACAACACGCCACCTCGCTTTGAAACAAATGTTCAGAAGACTGTTCCAAAATTGTTCCAACATCATATAAATCCCAGTTTGGCAATTTAGCTACAGACAAAAATTGCCACTGATAACTTAAGTTAATTTGAAGATGCCAGTATGCATATTTTGTTGCGAAATACAATTGCATATGATTTTTATTATTTCTGTTATTACCAACTTAAGTTTAATAAACTCCTTATGTAAATATATAAGAAATATCATTACGGTATATAGAAAGTTTTGAAACCATTTCCAATGTCGCATAAGTAACAATTAATTGATCTTTTCATATGGTTAACAGTTAGTTATTTTATGCAGTACTATAGCAGAGAAAGATTACATAGGGTTGATTGCTATCATTGCTCACAGTTACACTGACAAGTGTCAGTCTGATCTGAGACCCAGTAAACTGAGATCAATAAGGGGAACCACCCACGTGTGATGGACTTAACTTGACTCAATTCCTCTCAATCCTGCTGGAACATAGGGCATCTGTGAAGCGCCTCCATTGTGATAGTCGACTAGCCAATGCTTTAACTTCCTTCCAAGTCTTCCCCACTTCAATTGCTTCTACCTCTGTGTTCCTCCTTCATGTCTTGCTAGGATGACTTCTCCTTCGAGCACCTTGCTGTTCGTTCTGGAGATCCTACTGGCTTCCTCATGGTATGGCCTAGCCATCTCCATTTTCCTCCTCTTAATTTCCATCGTGATTGGAAGTTCATATGTTGTTCACCAGAGTTCTTCATTGGATATGATTTAGGGTCATCTGATGTTGCACACAACGATTTATAAATATCTGCAGGAGATTAGTAATATTTTGTGTTCCAAAGTTCCACAGGCATACAGAAGAGTTTGGAGTCTCACATGTGAGTCGTGCAGAGTCTTAATTTTATCTGTTCAATTCTTGAGATTGAAGCCTCCGTGGCTTAGGCGGCAGCACGCCGGCCTCTCACCGCTGGGTCCGTGGTTCAAATCCCGGTCACTCCATGTGAGATCTGTGCTGGAAAAAACGGAAGCGGAAAGGTTTTTCTCCGGGTACTCCGGTTTTCCCTGTCAAAATTTCATTCCAGAAACACTCTCCACTATCATTTCACTCTATCTGTCATTCATTTAATCATTGCCCCAGAGGAGTGCGACAGGCTTTGGCAGCCGGCACAGTTTATATCCTCGCCGCTAGATGGGGGCTTCATTCATTCCATTCCAGACCCGGTCGGAGACTGGAAGCAGGCTGAGGATTTTCACTTTCAATTCTTGAGATTGTCTAATGTTATTTGGAGTTCTTTGACATCATCCTTAATTTCTGTAATATATTTAATTCTGGAATTACTATTCCATATATTTTCTATTATTCTTCTACTAAGTCTAGGTTCCAGTGTTCGAAGATGATGTTCAAAAAATGGGATATAATCATAATAATAATAATAATAATAATAATAATAATATCCCCTCTGTGTTCTTTATGGTTTCATAAACCTGGTGATAAAATTGATTCTTCCCCTCTGATCTGATCAGATACAGGGTCTTTCATATAAAATAAGAACGGCAAGCGACAGTTTTGTTATTCGCTGCTACGGCGGCCTTGGCCGAGCTTGTGGAGCGCCATGGTCCCCTGCTGTTCTGTTGAAAGCGTGCTTGATTGTTTTATTCGTATGTCTCAACATAATCACCAAAACGATTGAAACATTTGTCGTATCGTTACACCAGCTTTCCAATGCCCTCAGCAAAATATTCTGCTTCCACTGAGGTGGGTACGTCTGGACAGTCTCCTGAAGTTTTTCCTTTTTGACGAGGCGTTGCCGCCCAACCATAACTTGAATTCTCAAAAAAGGTGAAAATCATTCAGTGCTGGTTTGGACTAAATGGCAGATGGTCCAAAACTTCACACTTGAATTCTTTGTAAAAGTCTATTGTAACATTGGTACAGTGTGGGCGTGAATGATTTCCCCTTTTTTTTAGAATTGAAGGTATGGTTGTGTGGCAACGCCTAGCCAAAAAGGAAAAACTTCAGGGGGCTGTCCAAACGTACCCACCTCAGTGGCGGCACAATATTTTGCCAAGGGCAAAGAAAAGCTCGTGTAACGATACGACAAATGTTACAATCGTTTTGGCAATTATGTTAAGACATAAGAATAAAACAAGCATTTAGTAGTAAAATCAGTTTGGTATGTCAATCTGTTATTTTTATACAGTCCATCGTAACTTGAAAAATAAATGCCAAAAAAAACCAGCCCTCGTATGTACTAGGCGCACGCTTTCAGTAGAACAGCAGGGGGCCATGGCGCGCCACAAGCTCGGCCAAGGCCGCCGTAGCACCGAATAACAAAACTGCCGCTTGCCGTTCTTATTTTATATGAAAGACCCTGTACTTCTGTTGGTGGATTGGAGACTACTATTGTAACATTTCGAATTTGAGTTTTAAACCTAGCAGTCATCATTCTGTCCGAGATGAAACTCCATTCTTTTTGGAACAGTCCAAGGATGTGCCTCTCATAGTTCCTTTTATGGATTACTTGATTTTGAATGACAATAAATAAAACCTTCGCCAAACAACCCGGCCATACGAAGTCATTCTGTTGAATGTATAGTGTCGTATTTTCAGAATGTGATTAAGCAGCATATCTGCCATGAAGCCCTTTAAGTTTCCAGTCACTCATGCTCTTGTACAACATGTATAATTAGTCATCCTGCCTCCTAATAAGTTCAAGCTCCTATTCCACATGATACTTTTGTAGATTTGAAGCCTTGTGATTGTTGCATAACTAAACTCACAGTTCCCATGGACTTAATTAATTTTGCCTTATATCTGATATCTCTATATCATTATCAAATGGAGAGAGACTACCGTATTCAATATAGATTAAATAAGTTACTCTTTCTCGTGGCTTGTTCTTTACGAACACCGTAGACTGGTTATTTTCCTTCAAGAGCAACTTTGTTTTTTCAACTGGAATTGTTCCCATGTTTTCTATTAAGATGGTCAATGGAGCAGTGTACAGTATGTAATATTCCAAGCTGGCTTCATGCAGCAACATCTTAATATAAGGCTGTTATCGATACATGTTAGTTCTATGTTAGCCACCACCATCCCGGATAGTTCCTGAGAAGAGCGTACCTGTTTGACCATCTGCGGAGTGACATCAATAGCCTCCTTGCCCTCATAAGGAATGGTTATGTCCACAATGTTGCCCCACTTTTGTGTCCACATGTTACCTGCATAACGTAAATACTCTCATGTAAGCGTACAAACTTTCCTACCTGCTTTTGCATCATCTCTGTAACATCAGTCTTCTCTTTATCCGGGTAGGGAATGGTGAAATTCAATGTTTTCCCCCAAGTAGAGGACCACATTTCTCCTACAAAATGTACACACATTTACATGCCTTTAGCTTCCATCAGGGGATGAAGGGCTAACAAAAGCTCACCGGACAAACAATTAGTTACACCCTTGATAGAGTACACTAATTGGTTTGCAGTGCTGTAGATAAGTGTTGTAGTGATACAGTTTACGCCACAGTAGTGCAGTCAATCTGAGGACAGTCAGTGAGCCTCAGGCATGTGCAATTGCTACCCGAGTTGTCAGTAGCATGAAAAGCAACTCGCGTATCAATTGCACATGGCCGAGGCTTGCAACTGGGGCTGACCACCCAAAAACTGTGGCATAAACTGTACCAAGTGGTCGTGTGATACTTCACCGCTGACAATATGACAATGGTAGTGAAGTAGTGTGTATGTGTGTGTGTGTGTGTCGATGTTCAAGCTGCACATTTTCAATTTTCGTTAGTATTTATTTATTTATTGTATGGCTTTCAGTGCCGGGAGTGTCCGAATACATGTTCCGCTCGCCAGAGGCTGTAGCTGATTCTAGCAGACACCCATAGGGTGAACTACAAGTTCCGTTCAATTTCCAGTACACAAAAACCTCGTTTATCCGGAATAGGTGGGACCTGTGGTAATCCGGATGATCGAAAATCCGGATTATCCGGAAACAAACTATTATATGAATACAAGCTACTAATCTACACAAACCTTTATTTTGACAACACCAAGAATTTGAAAGGAAATGTTTTGGCACACAAACTCAATACGGTGCCATACGTAATGTATTGTGAAAACTATTTTTCTTTCGAATTGGAGATATATTGAAACCTGGAAACGCTTCATACCTGTATAGGTACCTTCCTTATAGGAATGTTGATGGTTAAGTGTACAGTTTTATTTGAAGGATGCGTATATTTTTGTGATGAAAACATAATAATACAGTAAATTTAAAAATCAATCCGGATAAACCGGAAATCCGGATAAACGAGAGCTGAATAAACGAGGTTTTTGTGTAGTTCCAATTTTCGCTACCAGATGTCAATGATACCTAGTGGTGAACGTTGGAACTTTGATAGAGCGTTCCAATGAAATCTAACCTAGAAATTTAGTTTCACACAAGTATAGTCTGTGGAAGGATCTTTTACATGCCATAAATCTATGACATGGGACCGCCGGCTTTACTTCCCCTCCGAAGGGAGGCATACTGAAGGATTTTAACGCTCTAAAAAAAATCCAACGACTTCGGCCGGGTTTGAACCCGCTATCTTGGGCAAAGCAGTTCAGCATGCTACCAACTACGCCACCGAAGCTGCTTATTTTCGTTAGTGGATGTTACTAGATATTTATTACTTTATATTGTATGGATGTATCCTCTGTATGTCATACGAAATATATATAATGGGCCAAACAAGTGGACAGTAGCTGGCTGTAGGAGTGTGATATGGTTCCACGAATTGCCTGTTTTAAATGATGCAAGGTGTCATCCATACCAATGGCCCAATAAGATGTTAAACCTGCAGTGTGTGGATATGTAGTTCAGGCCGGAGGTGGCTGATGTTTTGGGTGTGGTTTTCATATCATGACTAGGGCTCACTCATTCAGATCACCATGAATATGAAAGAGGATGTTTATTTGAACACACTAGTTGACAACTTCATGAGGAGTATGCTGTGGGCAAGAGGACAACAGCCCTGTCCACAGGACTGCACACAAATACTCTGTCGCACCTTGACTAGGCCACTAAATCACCTGTTCTTATCCCATAAATGTAAGGAAGCTCATAGTTTTACATGACCATTAAACTCTTAAGCATGAGCCACAAGACCTCCATTTTTCCATGGAATCCAAACCACAGGACGTGTTATTTTACTTGGAAACCTCACCTGTATTGACCAGGAATCAAACCCAGTCCACCTTGGTGAGAGGCACACAGCTAGACCACTGCACCACCACTCCCACTCACAAATGTGTAGGACTATTCAAGACAGCAGGTGACGTGCTGAAAGGAGCATCCCTGCAATATGGTGGATCTACGGGTTCTAATCGACCTTGACTGGGCCACTAAATCACCTGATCTTAATCTCATAAATGTGTGGGACTATTTGAGACAGTGCTGAAAGGAACATATCTGGAGTTTGGTGGCTCCAGGGTCAACTAAAACTGACAGAAACTTGTGAACTGCCTTCTTTACCAAATCAAGGCTACGGTATTAGAACAGTGTCTCCAGGGGGTGACTAAATTTTTGTTCGGTGAGTTTATGACTTATGTTCAAATAAAATTATCGAATCTAAAATAGACAAACATAAAAATTACAATCATAAAAATATTGTTAAATTATGGAATCACATTAGTTTTAAAAAAATCTCTGGTAGAATGTATGACAAAATGATGGGCTTATGAAATATGTATTCAGGTTTTCAAAACAATTTCTTTAGAAAATATTTAACATTTGTTGTTTTTTGAGGGTACATTAGATTGATGGGTTTTACATTATAACCTAGAAATAAATTCTTAAAGCAATGAAAACTGGTTTCAAGTTTTCAGTCGTTCAACACAATTACAATCCTAATTATTGGAAAATGTGATAAAACCTGAAAAAATTACCTGTGATTAAAAGTTAGTAATTGTTGTTTAAAGGGGCAGAACAGCAAGGTCATATGCATCTCTCAGCACTGATTAAATAATACAAATTTCAAAGACATTACAATTTAGAGGTGGATGCCTAAATATACAAAAGGCCTAAATATAATATAATATAATATAATATAATAGTGAGATGATGAAGGAGTTCTGGAAGAACAAGAAGAACAGCACCAGAACATAATTTGCTTAATGTGATCCTTTGGGTCTAAACAATGTAAATAAATAAATAAATAAATATAATATAATAAAACAAAAAATTAAATAAAACTAATAATTATAATTCATTTCAATAGTTTATACCCACATTGGAGCACTTAAATCAAATGAAATATGTAGCCTACATTTAAGTCACCTACGGATTGACAGGGAATTTAGCTGTCATCTTCCTGCTCTCCCAAAAGTCTTCATTCTAGCTGACCTGGCTGCCCTTTCTCATCAGATATGACACATGGTTGTTGTTGTTTGAGTTTTCAGTCTTTTGACTGGTTTGATGCAGCTCTCCATGCCTCCCTGTCCTGAGCTACTCGATTCATCTCTACATAGCTACCACACCCTACATCCGAGGCAATCTGTTTAACATATTCTAACCTTGGTCTACCCCTACAGTTCTTGTCCTCGACCCTTCCTTCCATAACTAAGCTTGGTATTCCTGGGTTTCTTAGTATGTGTCCTACCAACCTATCTCTTCTCTTCGTTAGCAGTCGCCAGAAACATCTCCCCTCTCCCACTCGTCTTAATACCTCTTTGTTTGTAACCCTATCTACCCATCTGATCATCATTCTCCTGAAACACCACATTTCAAATGCTTCAATTCTCCTCTTTTCTGCTGCACCAATAGTCCAAGTTTCACTTCCATAGAGCGACATGCTCCAGACAAAGGCTTTCAAAAATGACTTCCTAATACTTAAATCTATATTCGATGTCAATAGATCCCTTTTTTGTAGAAATGCTTTCCTTGCCTGAGCCAACCTACTTTTTATATCCTCTTTGCTTCGTCCATCACTGGTTATTTTGCTTCCTAAGTAACAGAAGTCTCCTACTTCCTTCAGCTTTTCACCTGCCAATTTGATGTCCATAGAGGTTTCTGATTTATTTCAGCTGCATTCCAATATTTTTGTTTTACATTTATTAATTTTCATCATGAAATCTTTCCTCAAGACGGAGTTCATACCATTCAAAAACTCATTCAAATCCTCAGCGTGTCGGCCAAGATGACGATGTCATCAGCAAATCTCAGAGTTGAAATTATTTCTCCTTGAATCTTCACTCCCACTTTAAATTTTTCTCCAATTTCCTTCATTGCTTGTTATCATAGATTAATTTTTAGTGTCATCATCATCATCATCATCATCATCATCATCACGCACAGTTTCCAGCCACTGGCCGGGTCTGTTTGGAACACAAGCCTCTCCAACGTCTTCTGTCCTCCCACCATCTCTCAGCCTCCACCCTTGTCCAGTCTTCTCCTCTCTTCTTCATGCTTTCTTCCACCCCCTTCAGCCACCTGTCTCTCGGTCTCTTTCCTTCCCACTTCGTCTCTTGTATCCTCCTGGGTATCCTCTTCTCCTCCATTCGTTTTACATGCCCATACCATCTAAGTCTAGATTTCTCTATACCATCCTGTAATCGTTCCTCCTTCATTAATTCTCTGGTCCTCTCATTTCTTATTCTGTCCATCTTTGTAGCTCCAATACTGCTTCTCAAGAACCTCATCTCACTGGCCTGTATTTTGCTCTTCTCCCTTCCTTTCATAACGCAGGTCTCCGAGGCATATGTCAGGATAGGGACATAGTACGTCCGATATATGGTCTTTTTGCTGTTCTGAGGGACATCCTTGCTCCATAACATGCATCTCACACTCCTCCGGAATGCTTCTGCCTGTCTCCCCCGCTCATTTATTTCTCTATCGTTTCTTCCATTATCTTGTATCAGGCTTCCCAGATACTTGAAACTCTCCACTCTCTTCAGCTGTTCCCCACCAATTGTTATTCCCGTTGTGGTTCTTTCCTTCTTCCTTGTTGTGATCACCATCTCACTCTTATTTATGCTAAATTTCATCCCATATCCTTGTATTATTCCTTCCCTCACGTCCAACTGTTCCTGTACCTCCTCCTCCTTGTTTCCCCAAATCATTTTTAGTGTAAGTCTCATAAGTGTTTGTTTTTCAGAATCCTTTTATCTTCTCTATTTGCAATTTGTTGCATTGTAATATTCAACTCATTCAAATCATTTCGAACTTCTTTGAATCAATTAATTTGTATTTTACTTTTCCAAAAGTAGTTAAATAGTTGTTTTAATATTCTATTGTCATGCAATCTCGATAAATGACAGAAAAAGGCAATTCTCATTTCTCTCATTGTGTCCATTATTGAATCACCTTCCCGGTAGACAACTGCATTAGGCAATAATCTCCATTGCCCATCGACCTGGTGTTTTGTTATTAATGATTGTTAATAATTACTGTATAATAATATACGAACATAAAGAAAAGAAAAACATAAAATCATTAAGTCAAAAAAGAACCAAGTTATTCGAGTCAATATACATATCATGATTTAACCCACTCTCACTTATAAAGCGGATGACGAGATCAGCAGCAACCATGTCATCGGCTAATATACTGTAAGATCAAGCATATTCTGCAAACCAGGGTTTCCTCGTAGGTCAGCAAGATCCACACACACACACACACACACTGTCAGAATGTGGGCCACGTGAATACGGCTCCACAGGTGCACTTCTCATCGGGTATGGGTGTGTAGATCTTGCATGATCTATCCTAAAGCTGCGGTTTCCTCCAGTAGCAGTACCACTTTTTAGCAGCCGTAATGTGATGGTGAATGACGTCACAAAAATGTTCTGCATAGAAACAGAGGCGAGTGGTTTACTAGGAAGCGTTGACAACTACCGTCACATAAAGTTGCGGTGGCGTCATTCATATGACGGTGGTGAGTGCGGTAGCGAACAGTTTGTGAACGTTTTTGTACGGTGTACGGTGCGTATTGAAAGTAGCGAATTATATACAATGACTTATAAGATGATATATTGGAGTACGGCATGGAAGGAGAGGAAACATTAATAGATTAAGTAAAGAATCACGAGGCATTGTATAATGTGAAGAGTAACCTTAAAAATACACAGAGTTTCTGTTCAGGAGATATTAGTCTTTTGCTTCTGTTGTACGGCACTGAAGTTATGTCATCCCTTATGTAATTCAGAACATAATCCAATAACACTGGTGTTGTTCGAAAATATTCTTATTTATCTTCATGGCTGTGCAGATGACGACTCACTAAAATTTCATATGCACCTTCTGTAAGACGCCTTTTTAAAATGTCACTCCCCCGAATGTCCCCTATCGTCTTTGGATGACTCTTCTTCCAAAAATATTATGAGCATCATGTCAAGATCATCCATTTCATACTTAACTTTATGACAACATGCCGCCACGACACAAAGATTATTAGCTCCAACTTTACACCATTGTTCACCGTCAAGACGGTTCCCAGTTTCTATACGTCATTCGCCGTCACGTTATGGCCGCTAGAAAGCGGCACCTCTACTGGAGGAAACCGTACCTTTAGTCTACACAAAGTGATGGAGTCCCTGACTGGAAAGAACTCCGCCACACGCAAGTAGTTACCTTGATCGCTCCCAGTTGACTGGGCATTGGGTCAGTTAGCCACTGATTTATTCACAATGGATTATAAGAAGAGGGAGTAAATACAGGATGACCTGTTTCGCTCATCATGCAAGCATCATCAGATCTTACAGTGGTACAGGTTTCAGTTGAAAAATTCACTTCTCTCTTTTCTGATATTATTAGGGTCCTCAGCATATTGAAATATCATAGGAAGTTCATTTGGGGGAAAATAGTTAATCTGTTTCCGAGATAAGGGTTTTTGAAGTTTGTCAACAGTGGCAAACAGCTATTAAATCTTTATTCATCTTCCTTTGCAGCCATTTTCTTGACAGCCATTTCTTACAACTTTTATTTTTATGCAAATCACTGTCCCGATCTAAGTGAAATTTTCACAGCATCTTTAGGTGCATATTTGCTTTAATCTGATCTAGAGTAATGGCTGCAGTATTATTTTATGTAACTTGAGAAAAAGTGCATTGCTTCAAAACTTTTTAAACTTATCAAAGAAAAATTTACAAACAAAAGTTTGAAGCACTAGAATTATGATTCTAATTTAGATTGCAAGCCTTAAAATCTTCTTCAATTGTATTAAGTTTCAACCCTTTAAATTCAACAGTTAGGTCATAAATGTACTGTTAGCTTAATAACTTATTTTGTTTTCAAAAAAAATCATTAATTGTAATGTTGGTATCAGTGAATGATAACTAAAGCTCTGCGCGGATGCGGATATCCGCGGATAAACACGCAGATATAGTTTGCATGGCTGTGTGGATAGTGGATAAGCTGCTGATAATGTTTCGAGTAAATTTGCGGATAGTTTTTAGAATACAATGTGGAACTTACGATAATATTACATATTTGATAAGCCAATCTAAAAAAGAGGAATACTCCTATAGTTTATTGCGTACAAAATATTCAGGCACGTATTGCACTTATACACGAGGAGATTATTTTACTCATATGCTTTCAACTACATTTTATTAAGTACCGTATGTTTGTAGTAGATGGTACTGACAGCTCATCAATACTCACTGCCAATATTACTACACGTACGAGATATAATGCTGTCAATGAGCTTGTTAGTTCATCGTGGTGACATCATTAACATTCCTCAAGTCAGCTACTTCGCCGTCTAAGCCAAGGAAGATCTGGTTTCATGTGTATCTGTAGATTTATTTCCAACTTGGCACTGAAACACGCTGACTGTGATATTTCAACGGAGAGAGTTGCCATCAATTATGCGAACATGGATGGGTCAAGAAGCAGATGGATGATGACTGACTTGGAATTTCCGGCCAAATGTCAATCTCTTTCTCCAAGCGTAAAGAGATGTTCACTTATTATTAGTTAATGTTACCGCGACCAGCAGTAAAAACATCATTTCACCAACATGGATAAACTATTTATTAAAATAAAACAACGAGAATATTCAATAGTGCGTGAAACAAAGGTCAAGTCAACGATATGGCAGATATTTGGTTAAGTTTTCAATGGAAACGAAAAGGTGAACGATATAGTAGGATGTTTTACCTGTAAAAAAGTGTATTCATACTCAGGACACAAACCAGGCACATCAAACTAACTGAGGCACAAGTGCAAAAGTAGCCAAAAAGGTATAGCCAGTTTTTTATCTAAAGCAGAGGTCAAGAAACCAGAAGTGTCATCCAACTTGAAGTTCCTTGCAATGAAGCAAATTTTCAAGAACGACTTTTTCCTCAAATGTCTAAAATTGTTGGTTTAACACCTTATGCTTTATCTAATAAATTAAAAATAATATTGAAATATCAGCGGATTTGGATAAAAGTAATGCGGATGCGGATAACAGTCATGCGGATGCGGGGTGGATGCGGATAACAGTTGTGCGGATGCGGGGCGGATGCGGATACTAGTTGTGCGGATGCGGGGCGGATGCGGATAACGTTTTGTGTATCCGCGCTGGGCTCTAATGATAACGCCTTTTCAGTACGGTAACTTAAGTATTTTATCTTATATAGGTAAATGATGATAAATGTTCATTACATTGATACGGCAGTTTGTATGGTAGGAGCATGTTAAGCTACTGAAATGTTTTGTTCAAATATTCAGTTAGAACCACCTTGAAGGGCAAATCTACAAAATAAAATAGCTCTACAAAATAAAAACACTACCAAAACCCACAAACTGCTGTTCAAAAACTGAAGTAATCAATTGCAAATAACTTTTAATGATGTAAGTTTTTTAGGTTGTTATATATTACCCAATAATTGTGTCATGTTGACCAACTGAAAAGTTACTATATCAACTGTTAATAAGGCACAACTGAAAGATGGCTTCAAAGCTTTCTATATAAAATCTATTTTTAAAATATTCAATGTTAATACTCTACCCGAAAAGTAGACAACTGAGACATAGCTCATCTTTGTTAAAATCTATCAATGTAAAAAGAAAAGTGTAAATATATGGGAATTATTAAGGCCATATTTAAATATTTCATTCATAAAAATACTTGATTCTAACACACAGTGCAATTCTGTAGTGCACAAGCTTCAAACCATTTGTTATAACCATATATTCCAAGACAGCAGTGACTCTGAAGTAATGGAAATGAATGCTTTTCAGTCTGTCAAAAGAATTGTACCCAAAATTGTAAAACCTGAAAATAATAATAAATAAATAAATTCACTTGGATGACCAGTTTCGATTGTCAAGCGATGATTATCAGATCCTTTACACTTAGGATGTTAAATCTATGTCTACAAGTATGTGGGTGATGGTTGTAGACAGTGTGTAAAAGATCTGATAATGATCGCTTGACTATCGAAACTGGTCATCCAAGTGACTTTATATATTAATCTCATGTAAAAAAAAAAAACTGGTTTAGGGAAATACCTGTTACAATTGGGTACAAACTGAAAAGCATTCATTTCCATTACTAAGACAACACTGAAAAATGGCTTCCAACATGAAAAAGACTCTGAAGTAGCTGACAACCTGTTACAGAGCTTGGACGACTCTTGGAAGCAGAAACGGTTGAAAGCCGGCAGATAGGCTTGGAGACTCCTTCAGAAACGTAATATTAATAATAGTAGCTGCAGTAAGAGCAAAGATTGCATCACCTCTATCATCATAATCATCATCATCATCATCCGATTGCTGGTCACATCAAAAAATATTCTTGCATTACAGGTGAAGAAGCTAATTAAATAACAGAAATATATCATCCAATAACTTCGCCCTACTCAAAACAATTTACAAGTTTTAGTCAAGCCAGGAAAAGTGGCTCAATTTCATGGAAAATTCCCAGAATTTCTCAAAAACAGTGGTTCAAGCACAATACGAAGGCTGGGTGAATTCTATTCAAACATCTTGGCAACAGGATAATGTCCACCTGCATTTAAGGGCATAAATATTATTCTATACTGAACCCTGGTGTTTGCTTTTGTGAAGATACATCTATAAACTTATAACAATTGGTATTTAATTGTATATATGCAAATTTAATTTTTTCTCATTAGGGTTTTAATTAGTTTAATCCCTTACAATGTTATCGGTATATCATTGATGCACGTATGCATGTATGTTTTCAGCATACTGAACTGTTCTCTGAGACATAAGCTCCGCCCTGCTGCTGATGACATCAGTCATCATTCTTCTCTAATTGGTTATCGAGCCTCCCGCTTTCCTAGCATGGACTGTGCAGTCGCCTACGTCAAGCTTCTAGTTAGTTCCAGCACTTCCCTGCCTTGACGTGAAGTCAACCTTGCTACATCATATTCTGCATTTTTCAAGAATGTTCACTGGTTTATATCCACCAGCCCACTCAGCACTCCCAGTCAATTTATCTATGGGAGCGCTGCTCCAATGCCACTAGCCAGCACACTACTCAGCTGACCCCAATAGTCTACCAGGAGGTTTTGATCTCGCACACAGGTGACATGTGACATGTCTGAACAGACTTGGGACCAAATTCACAAGTGGCTCCACTGTTAGATCACATGCCTGTCACTGCAGAGTGATGCATCAGACAATGGATCATATTGAGTTTGACCTTACCAGCAATTACAGGCAGGTTTCATTACTCAGTGGATGATTAATGTGAATATGTAATTACAACAATTACCATATATCTGCTGTGAAGAACATCTTGGTGATAAGATATCCAGTCAATGGTTTGATTTTACATTTATTGTAAATAACTTCTTGTTTTCTCTCATCCATATTTTTTCCATACACCATATTTTATGATATGAAATAGAATTTATTAATAAATTAACAAAACATTTCATCTCTCATTAATTCCTCTGATGAGGTTGTCATCAGGAAGGGTAACCAAAAAACTGTCGGCTACTAAGAAAACATTAGAAATAGTTTTGAACCAAACTGTTTTATAAATTTAATTACTGTATTACGTGTTAAAAATTATTAGAAACACTTAGAAAATCATTGTTTTACCTTCATGACATTATCTCACAAACTTGCAACTTCACTTTTTGTACATTGAATTACATAAATAATAATTTTATTGACTAAAGGTATTTTTTCGCCATCTAAAATCAACCAAACCCCGTGGCGCTACAGCCAATGAAGGGCTTAGGCCTACCAAGCGACTGCTGCCGAGCCATTTGGCGTGACGTGTAGTCATTGTGTCGGGTCCCCTTGGCCGTTAATCTTAGTCTCCGGGACCGGGGCGCTGCCTCACTGTCAGACAGCTACTCAATTGTTCTCACGAGGCTGAGTACACCCCGTTCCAGCCCTCAAGTCAGTTTCTAAAATCCCTGACGGAGCCGGGAATCGGACCCGGAGCCTTCAGGTGCGAACTACCCCAACACCACCTGGCCGGCATTGTTGTCTAATATGCTTCCTAAATCAAGAAAAATGTGACACAATACACGAGTCTGATCTGGAAGCTTATTTTAAGAAATTCACTTGGTATCATTGTTTGAACAAAGAGACAGATGGTGCAGTTTTCCAGAGAACGAACATTTTAGGTCAGGTTCAAGCATAGTCACTTGAAGGTGAAGACCAGACTCTACAAGAGCTCTGTTTCTGCACATGGTTTGATTTCTGAGAGAGCCTTTATCTTGTGACTCTTCTTTGAAGACTCTGTAACACAACTCCATCTTTCTGACTCCCATTTCATTTATTTAAGCGTATGGCTTTTAGTGCCAGGAGTGTCCGAGGACATGTTCAGCTCGCCAGAACACCCATGGGGTGAGCTATAAGTTTTGTTCAATATCAAGTAGTTCCAACTTTTGCTACCAGATGTCACTGATACCTAGTGGTGAACGTTGGAACTTTGATAGAGAGTTTCAACGAACTCTAACCTGAAAATTTAGCTTCACACAAGTTTAATTAGTGGAAGGTTCTTTTACATGCCATAAATCTATGACATGGGACCGCCGCCTTTACTTCCCCTCCGATGGAAGGCATACTGAAGGATTTTAATGCTCTTAAAAAATCTCACGACTTCAGTTGGGTTTGAACCCCCGATCTTGAGTATAGAATTAATAATAATGTTATTGGTTTTACGACCCTTTTAACTACTCTGGCTTTTAGACTCGCCGGGGTGCCGGAATTTTGCCCTGAAGGAGATCTTTAACATGCCAGTAAATCTACTGACAAGGCTCTCTCGCATTTGCGCACCCTCAAATGCCAGCTGACTGCGCCAGGATACGAACCTGCAACCTTAGGCCCAGCAAGCAAGAACGTTACCGCTGAGCCACGCAGCCAGTTTTGGGTATAGAAACTCAGCATGCTAGCGACTACACCACCGAAGCCGCTGAATCCATGCATACCCACCTATCCTTGCCATTTCTAGAAAGGCAATACTGTGTTTAATGCCTTTTATGACAACACTGCAACTCCCATTATTATTGTGGACCACAGTTTGGGAATGGCTGCTTTAATTAATCAGACTTTCCCAGAAGACGCATGAAGTACAGTGGAATCCTTTAAATCCAAAATTCCAGGAAATGTGAACATCATTTTAATGGAACCACATAACAGAGTAAAGAACAAAATTATTATTAAGTAAGATTATTGTGTAACATATATTTCATTGTGTCAAAAATGAATTAACCAACACAACAAACGCAAGGTAACTGACTGGAATGCAAAGACTAATAGGCCTGTTGTAGTACTGTAGTTATTTCTATCACACATTTCTGCAACAGTGAGTCACTTGCAGCCTAGGACAGTAACACATGAAGCCTTTTTCTTGCCACTATGAAACATCGAGGGGCATGTGTTGTGCTTACAGGACATACAATGTACATATTATGGATTTTTCACCAAATCCAAACTTTTCTAAATCCATACAGGCAACAGTCTCAATTAGTTTGGATTTCCAGGGTTTGAGTGTAGTAGTTATTTCATTTAGGGAATTCAACAATGTGGTAATCATGTCCATGTGTGTCTGATAACCTCTATCATTGTAGTGTCTGCAGTAAAGTGTGTATTTGTAATTGGGGCTAGGATTAGGAAAGTAGCGGCTGCATCCCTACGTTGGGAAACATTCCATTTGCCAGGAGTAGATACAGGAAACCATGGAAATAACTTCTAGGACAATTTTTGCCTTATGAAGCTGTGTGTACCTCGCTTCAACCCTCAGACCAGAATTAAGTTTCTCGGCAGAGCTGGGATTTGAACTTGAGACCTTTGTCACCACAGTCTCAATACATGACCCAATAGCACAGAAAAGAAGAAAATAACACAATATGTGAAATAGGGACAGCACAAGACGACACAAACATCTGTCGTACCTTTCGAACCAGTGCTCCATCTAAGTTGACTCCCTTAGCATTGGGGTAAGGGTCTTCCATGGCCCATTGTTGTGACCACATGTTTCCTAGAGACAACAGATTATCACCATCATTATCACTAAGGTTAGGATGTTTAGGAAATGTCATTTTTTTCCTTGACTATATTTTCAATAAAAACTGGAATTAAGCTGTAGTTCAATATTCCTAATTTTTTGGGTAGATTTTATTGAGCATATAATTATAAGGTGCGTTCAAAAAGTAATGAGCCGGAGGCTGTAATGCGCAAACCGGTGACGACATCGGCTAATCGTGGCGTGTGTAACGAGGTGTGGTTCTGACCAGAGCGTGGAAGGTCACATCCCATCGCTAGAGGGCACGCATGCACGTCATGTGACGATACAAAGCGAGCAGCAGCATGCATCAATCATCCAACCAAGACCAAGACAGTAGGCCAGTAGACATGCTTCCTGGTGTGGTTGATGACTGTGGGGCACCCATTGGGCACACACTTTCCGCAAGTGCAGTCGTTCTTTCATGATGGTGTGCACACTTCCGACGTTCAATCCGACCACGGCGGCTATGGCGTTCACTGTCACTCGGCAGTCCTGGGTAACGAGTGCATCAAACAGCTGGACGTTGCCATTGGTAATGCAGGGGGGTGCCGCAGATCGGGCATCATTGGCTAACGACACCTGTCCTTCCCTGAAGCGCTTGTGCCACGCCTTGACCCTTGCAAGGGAGATTCAGTGTTCGCCGTACACTTGTGACATTCGGCGATGAAACCCGTTCCCCCTACTCCTTCCACTGTCAAAAACGGAACAATACCTCTTTGCTCTTTGGTTGACGCCTCCATGTCACTATTTGCAATGCGACTGGCAGCGTTGGACGATTGATGCATGCTGCTGCTCGCTTTGTATCGTCACGTGACGTGCACGCGTGCCCTCTAGCGATGGGCTGTGACCTACCACGCTCTGGTCAGAACCACACCTCGTTACATAAGCAACGATTAGCCGATGTCATCGCCGGTTTGCGCATTCCAGCCTCCGGCTCGTTACTTTCGACTTCGTCGTTATGCTTGGTTCCAACGTTATGCATTACGGAGACGGAAGTGACGTCATGCAGCCACACGGGAAGCAGAAGCTAATGGTAATTGGAGTCTGTTGAAAGAGTCCTGGGGCGTCGAGCGACCTGGGGCTTTGAGCGAAGCGAACACAAGAATACCTGACTTCTAAAGAGATATACAAGATGCCATATAAGAATACAGGGTGCCTCCTAAAGAGGTGTGCAGGATGTCAGAGTAAAATACAGTACAAGATGCCAGATAACATTACAGGGTGACTCCTAAAGAGATATACAAGATGCCAGATAAGAATACAAGGTGACTCTTAAAGAGGTGTACAAGATGGCAGAGAAGAATACAGGGTGACCCCTAAAGAGGTGCACAAGATGTCAGACAAGATTACAGGGTGACTCCTAAAGAGGTGTACAAGATGTCACACAAGAATACAGGGTGACTCCTAAAGAGGTGTACAAGATGTCACACAAGAATACAGGGTGACTCCTAAAGAGAGATGCAAGATGCCAGATAAGAATACAAGGTGACTCTTAAAGAGGTATACAAGATGGCAGAGAAGAATACAGGGTGACTCCTAAAGAGGTGCACAAGATGTCAGACAAGAATACAGGGTGACTCCTAAAGAGGTGTACAAGATGTCACACAAGAATACAGGGTGACTTCTAAAGAGATATACATGGGTTGGTTTTTTAGTTTTGGCACCTTAGTTATAACTGGAGTAATAACTCACTTAGATGGTTCCAAGTTTCACAGGCCCTCGAGGTAGTCCCCACCGTTGCGTACAACGTGTTCCCAGCGACGCGTAAGTAGTTGGATCCCGTTGGCACTGCCCAATCTATTGATGGTACGAAGAGAGCGCTCGGCAGCCTGCTTAACGTCTTCAATGGTACGGAAGCGCTCCCCGCGCATTGTCATCTTTTATCTTCGGGATGAGATCATATTAACAAATTCACAAATAAATTTGATAAAATGGTCCGGCTAGCTCAAAACAGTTGCCAGCGTTTCGCCCCAGTGTACCAATGGGCTCTTCAGTTGGTTATGGTACACCTCACCAAGACGCATGGCTAGTACATACTGTGAAGGCCGCTGCAAGGCACAAAATGTCGCCACGAGCAGCGCCAATGTACTACGGAAGTCAAAACTTCCTTTCAAAAATAATGTTAGCTTACCTTGCTAATCCATACTTCCATATTTCCAGTATGAGATCATAGTCGCAGGGACTGATGTCGGGAGAATATAGGGGTTGATAGAGGACCTCCCAACCCCAGCGATCCAACGATGCCGACACAACGCCTGCTGTGTGTGCCCTAGCATTGTCATGCAGAACGATGGGCGGTGTAACCATGTGGTGGCGCCGTTTCCTTCTCAGAGCTCCTCGGAAATGGTCTTGCAGAAACGAACATTAGTATGCCGCATTAACGGTTTGCCCTCGGGGAACAGTATGGTGAATGATCACACCATCCCAATCATAGGCAAGAATCAACATTACCTTCACATTGGTGGGGGTTGGTCGAACTGTTTGTTTCCGTGGTGATCCGTGGTGCCGCCACTTGTTCGATTGGCGTTTTAACTGTGGCTCGTAAGATCTGGCCCACGTCTCGTCAATGGTTATGATACGCCGTAAGAAGGTCTCTCCTTCGCGCTCATAACGCTGCAAGTGCATACGACAAGCGTTATATCGCAGCCATTTGTGCATGTCGGTTGAGTCATGCGGAACCCATTTGGACGCAATCTTCTCATTTTCAGTAAGTCCTTCAGGATGTGGAGGACAGTTGAATGCGCCAGTCCGGTATCTTGCTCTAATTGACGAATCGTTATGTTCCGATCCACCTCTAGTAACGCGGACTTCATCTGTACATTGTCATCACTTACTGGTGGGTGACCAGATCGAGGCATGTGCTCCACACGTTCGCGCCCATCTCGAAAGGCTGCAACTCATCTTGCTACCGTTCTGAACGGTAATGCAGCTGCACCGCACGCTTCCTGCAATCCTCGGTGACACTGTTTAGCACTGCGACCCCTAGCACACTGAATATTTATCCACGTTCTCTGCTCCGGCTTGGAAAACATTGCGACTGTCTTTCGCGAGCGCTGGTCTCACCCTACTCATCTAACAGGCGTGACTGCGCACGAGCGGTGGTGAGGACGGGCGAGGTCATGTGCTCTGAGGCAGGGGATGCAGGGCAGCAATCGTCGGTGAAAGTGGCAGCGCCCAACATTGTTGCAACTTGGCACTGAAGCATTGGTGCCAAAACTAAAAAACCAACCCATGTACAAGATGCCAGATAAGAATACAGGGCGCCTCCTAAAGAGGTGTGCAGGATGTTAGAGCAAATTACAGGGTGACACTTAACGAGGTGTACAGTATGTTAGATTCAATTCAAATACAGGGTAACCCTTAAAGAGGTTTGCGAGATATCAGATTCAAATAATGGGTGACTCTTAAAGAGTTGTAAAAGATGTCAGACTCAAATACAGGGTGACCCTTAAAGAGGTGCCCGCACGGGAAGCCTAAGTTAATGGGTAATGGAGTCTGTTGAAAGAGCCCTCCTGAGCCTTTCTAGCATGTGTAGCATTTGTAGCATGCGTCGTTTGAAATGATATAACGTCTAGTCTTTCAGACTGACTGTAATTTTTTTGAACGCACCTTATAAATGCATATTTGGATCATTTTCATAGTATTTTTTTATTGTCATATTTTATCAATATTAATGTTTTAAGGTCAAACTTTGGTAATATTTTACGGGTAGGGGGTGGACTTAACATATGGTATCCAGTGGCTACTGCAAGGTTTCTGTTCGTTAGCGGTGCTACAAATTTAAAAACTTACAATTGTTGCAGACTATCAGAAAATATTTAAATATAACTAAACTTAGTAATATTTTCTTTCTCTTTCACAGGAAATGTGATTTGTGTCGCAGTTTTTAATGCGAGAAAAGCTGAAGAATATGCTGCTTTCCACGAGTCTCTTGAAACATTCTGCGATAAAAATTTGAGGAAAACATTTTTATCGAAGGCCTATTTATGAAATCAGCGTAGATTTTAACAAATTTTTAGGTTTGAATATGGAATTAATAATAAAAATTACATTTCACTAAATTATTAACACGTGTTTTTAGAAAGCATGTAAATATTTTAAAATTAAATTTAATTGGTATTCTGCCCGAAGGCAGGTCCGAGCCTCCGAAGAGGCTACCCCCAGCCGGAGTTTGCTTGCGGTAGGGCGGCTAGGGCCTTTCCGCTCCTCCTTATGTTGGCCAACAGTGCGCAGTGCCTAGAACCGGCATACCATCCAAGTTCCGACTGCGCCCAATGTTGCTTAACTGCGGAGTTCCCATGGGATCCGGTGTTTCAACACGGCTAGGCCGTTGGCTTCATGACAATATATTAGGTCACATTGTACCTTTTTGGATCATATTTCAGTATTTTAGGGCATATTTGCCTGCATATTTCTCGTTTCTGTAGGTCCTAAACATCCGAACCTTAATTATCACTACGATCATCATCATCATCATCATCATCATCATCATTCGCACATCACAATTCCCGGGAACCTAAGTAAAGTTACTGAACCAGTCATTCTAAGTTGAAGAGCCGAAATCACTAACGAGGAACTTCCAAATGATTCGAGTAGTTGATATAACTGCATTCATTTGTACAGATGAGTTTCTAGAGCCATTTATTCCTGAGATAACGCCCATACTCAAAACAATGATAAGTATGGTCTTTACACGCTCTACTTACGATCGCCTCATGATAGGGTCCGCCAGCTCGCTAACCTTGTCCGTGTTCTTTACATGAAGACTCTCGCTGTTGGGTACAGCAACATCAATCAGGTGGCTTACTTTGTTCTCTTACTGAGAACTACTAGATCTGGTCTGTTATACGATACAGATTGATCAGTCAGAATAGAGCACTACTTTCAAGCACACTCTCAGGCTGATACTTTTATTTCCTCTTAGGAGAGCTGCGTAGCCTAGTCGGTAGAGACGCTGAAAGGGAGTGGGTTTAATTCCCACACAGATAGTGGATTTTAGAATGAAAACTATCCCTTTCAGAAATGCAAATGGCCCTGGGATTCACTTAAAATACTTAAAATACTTAAAAAACACTTAAAAGCATGCTAACAGAATGAGATAAAAAACATTAAAACACTAGGAAAACAAATTATTTTCCTTTATGGCCATTGTACTTGTAAATGTTTTGAGTAAACAGAGGTTGGCGTGTTAGCTGATCAGTACATCTGGGTCCTTGTACGCTGGATTGTGAGTTCGTGGCACCCAAAATTCCTGTTAGCATGCTTTTAAGTGCTTTTTAAGTATTTTAAGTGTATTTTTAAATGTTCCCACTGATATTGACACCAATATTCACCACATTTCATCTCCATATCATTCATCATTTCATTAATTTTAATGTCAATTGACTGGCCACACGAGAAGACAATAAGATGATGAATGGGCTAAATCTCATCCAGATTCTAATGCCTCGAAACATGTACTAACAAGTGTAAATAAACACTCAAAGCCAAGTATTGAGTAGACAGAAAAGTGTGTTTAATTAATCTAAACTTCAACTAAATTCGTCAATCATGAATAATAATAATAATAATAATATTCCCAAACCATTAGAAAATGAAAATCCACAGCCTGATTCCAGTCTCCGACCGGGTCAGGAATGGAATGAATGAAGCCCCATCTAGCGGCGAGGATATGAACTGTGCCGGCTGCCGAGGCCTGATGCACTCCTCTGGGGCAATGATTAAATGAATGAGAGATGAAATGAAATGATAGTGGAGAGTGTTTCTGGAATGAAATTTTTACAGGGAAAACCAGAGTACCCGGAGAAAAAAACCATCTGCCTCCGTTTTGTCCAGCACAGATCTCACATGGAGTGACCGGGATTTGAACCACGGACCCAGCGGTGAGAGGCCGGCGTGCTGCCACCTAAGCCACGGAGGCTTCATTTCCCAAACCATTACAAGGTGTGAAAAGCTTCAAATATTTCGGGAGTGTCCTCACAGACGATGGAGGGATAAGTGAGGAAATTGGTATGAGGATCCAACAAGCAAAGGGTTTTACCAGAGTGTGAGGGGTCTGATGTGGAACCAGGAAGTTCCTGAGAAATGTAAAAAAAAAAAAAATCTTGTATTCAACATATTACACACCTATATTGACAGAAACAAGGTTCCCAAAGTTACAAGATAACATCGAGATCAGTAAACTAAAATGGTATGGACGTATGATGCGAATGGGAGAAGACTTGAGTCCCAATGCGATTATTTACTGAGAAAGTCACGGGAAGGCGAGGTGGAGGTTGATGGATACAGTGATGGAGATCATTGAGAAAAGAGGAGTGAAAGTGGAAGATATACTGGAAGAAGGACAAGAGAGACAAACGTATGAAGGTCCCTGATTCACACCCCAACCCAAATCACTGGAACCAGGAAATGAAGCAGAAGAAGAAGAATTACCACAGAAACATTAGTTATCAGACAAATTTAACACACGCCTAAGAACACAAAGCCAATGACCAAGATATCCTAAGCCTCTTAAATCAATTAACAAGAGCACGACAACCTCCTAGCGAGCTAAGGTTTCATTGTTTTAGAAATTTCAGTTATTTGAGTGCCGGATCCAAAGAATGTTACTGCAATAATAGTTTTGCTGATATTTACCTAAGAGATGGGCAGGAATTGGTCCCTTCTTGGACACCACCGATTCACCATACTGTTCACGCAGCTTCCTCCTCACGTAAGCATGTAGCTGTGTGTACAGAGGACGCAACTCTTTCCACAGTTCCGCTACCTGATCCTTGAAGTCCTCGGTCTCATAGCCGTTCAGCCAGAATTCAGCATTGTCCGTGAAATCTGCAACAAGAACAAAGCTGAACTTCTCCATACAAGATTTAAAAGAAAAAAAAATAAGCAAGTCCCAATGTCTTCATCACGTTGATAAATTGGGTCCAATAAGATTACAAAGTTAAGCAATATTTGGTGTAGTTGGAAAGTTGACAAATTTAGCACACACCTAAGAACACAAGCCCAATGACCAAGATATCCTAAGACTCTTAAATCAATTAAAAAGATAGAAAATTCTTATTTTCCCATATAACTGATTGAGGTATTCAGTTTCAAAACGTTCTATGTCCACACAAAGTTCTTGTGTCTCACATTACTCTCCAAGCATTTCTTGGACTTAGTACAGATACCAATAAATTACACTACAAAATTCCATAGACACAAAATGACGGCATCCATGACATCATGGACGACACTAAAGCCTTATATGAAGCAAGAACTTTAACCATGACAGAAAATTATCGTATGTACTGTCAAGTGTTTATTGGAACATGTTGTCAACCTTTCATTGGGGTCTTCATCAGCATGGGCCACATTACTATAACATACTTGTACTGAACATTAAATAGGCAATTTTCTATTGAAACGTAATAAATAAAACTCAACACTAAGAAACCAATTTTGAATCATCATCAATTTCTCTTTTCCAGCCTCTTCCGGGTCAGAGAAAAATATAACACCCCTCCACTTTACTCTGTCTGTCCACGATCCTTCCTCAACCACTGAACTCCACTCCACACACTGTCCTTCACCGAATCCATCCACCATCCTCCAAGTCTTCCTAGTCCTCTCTTTCCTGTCATCAGTGTCTCCATTACTTGTTTCGGCATTCTTTCATCATTCATCCTTTTCACTTGTCCATACCATCCCAATCTGTTCGGCTCCAGCTTATCATTCAGCTTCTGTACATTCACTTCCTTTTGATGTCTTCACTCCTCACTCTCTCTCTCCTAGCCTTTTGTACCATACTCCTCAGGAATTACATTTCGGCTGCCTGTATTGGCCAAGTTTCTGCTCCATAAGTCATTATTGGTAAGTAATAAATAGGTCTTGTACATCACTTCTTTAGCCTTCAGTGGTTTGTCTTTAACCCAAATTAAACTCCGAACGTGATGATAGAAAACACTCCCAATTTTGAATATGCAAGTCTCATAGAAATGGACGTCCATACAGAAGTATTCATGAAAATAGTTAAACTTTTGAGCTCGAACAAAGGCTATTAATATGAAAATTTTGTGAAATATACTGTACTATAAATTATTTAGTTATTATTATTGTTATTATTATTATTATTATTATTATTATTATTATTATTATTATTAATCTTATGGCATTTACACAGCACTTTTGGAACACAAAGAAAAATATATAGAAGATTTACAAATTTACAGATAAATTATTTACTTAGTCAATCGTATTTGCTGTAGCATGCAAAAAGTCCAATTGGTTACCACAAAACAAGTTCTGAGGGCACTCTTCGGCTATATGTCTGATTGTCTGACGTAGGTATCCACAGGTGCACCCAGGAGAGGCGATCTTTCCCCATTTGTGAAAAAGATCACATCTCCCATGGTTGGTACATATCCTATTCAGAGTAGGCCTACACCATGTCCTACGGGGAAAATCAAGTTCCCATGATTTCTTACTTTGGAGAAAACTATATAGCTCTGGTAGAGTGTTATTAAACCATTCTTGTGCCCAAGCTTCATGAAGATTGAAGTTTTGGTCTGCCAGGTTGATTGCTGTTCTGATTGCAGAATGTCTGGAGCAGAGTCTGTTGATTTGGATGGCAGGTTGTTGCTGATTTTGTTATATTCTCTCAGGAGGATATTCTTCCTTCTCAGCGTAGGAGGTGGAATACGGCTCAGGACAGGTAGCCAGAAAGCAGGTGTGGACCTGATTTTACCAGTAATTATCCACATAGTTTGGTTTAGCTGTACATTTACTAGCTTCATGTGGCTACTATTTAACCAAGCAGGGCTGCAATATTCTGCTGCTGATCTTGACATTGTAGTGCTAACTAGTTAGTATTTTAGGTCATAAAACAGTCTTGGTTTTATTGTCAATCAAATCCATTATTTTATGAAGTCTGTGGAAGAAGTTATCAAAGTGTAATATTGCTTGAGTATTACTTGATATGTTAACTTCTATTCTACTCAACATATATCCAGAATGACACTGCCGAAACATAGAATATAACTCAGTAAATCTTCGATCTTATTCTAATGTGCAAAAATGTTTATTATTCTGTTCAAACTGTGGGTTTCTGGGACTGATACAAACACTAGTCATTTCTCGTAATTAGCTCATCTTGGATAAAATGGAGAGAACTGTTCAAAATACTGTTTGCCGAAGAATTCTGGTACATACTAAAAGAAAAGCCCATGAAACAGCAGCAACATCAGGCATGGTGCAGAGTGCATGCGAATACGTTGCGTGCTGCAGACATGAATATGCTTAGGTGGGCTAGTGGTGTTATATTTTTGGTAAAGATCAGACCCATTGCTCATACTGAGAGTAGGCATAGGTGGTGTGGCCATGCCATAAGAAGACCTGAAGACCACATGTCTAGGAAGGTGATCGAGATGAAAACAGAACTGAGACGTCGAGGAAGCCCTCGACGGACATGGATGTCCTTAAATAAGAGACCTGCAGGAACTGGATTCAATGGCTAGTCAGGATAATAAGCAGAACAGGATAAACTGTTACATTCAAACGAGGAGAGTCGATCACAAATGAAACTGAAAAATGATTAGGACAAAGCAGCTTATCATGACTTTCAAGAAAATTTCAATATTAGTTGTTCCACTGTGTCAAAGATTTTCTGCCTCGATACTTCACACGAGGGCACTTGTGACGTTTTGCAATCTCTGGACCATAATCCCCCTGTATTACACTTACTGTTCATGACAGCTGCCTCGTTGCTGAGAGCCACGTACTCCTCGAACATACCCCGCACCTTGGCCCCGGACGCCTTACGCCACTCCACCCACGCATGCTCCAGCTCCTTGTGGTCACGACTCTGGGCCATAACTTCTACCAGTTCTGGAAGATAACATTTGGTCATATTTACATTCTTTAGTGATCATGCTCTGTATCAAAACACACCAAACATATGGTCAATATACAGCCTGGGAATTTTAAACAATTTGACAAGCAAACCTTCTGTTTGGGGCAGAAAAAAACTTTTCTCTCCTCATGCCTAGAGCCCATATTTTGACATCCTAAGCATGATGATAGAAAAAAAAAATCCTAGTTCTTTCTGCCCCAAACAGAAGGTTTGCTTGTGAGCACATTTTTCACAATAGAATAGTCAAGTTTCTGTACAAAACATCTACATGGATGGAAAAATACCTAAGAAAATGGCAGCAAAACATTGTAAACAATATCGCACTATCAGTTTAGTCGTACGTGAATCAAAAATTATCACCAACATAATATTAAGACGAATTGAAAAGCAAATTGATGAATTTCTGACTGAACACCAATTTGGGTTTGTTAAAGGTAAGGGTACTAGAGAAGCTATATTGGCAATGAGACTTATGCTTGAAAAAAAGATTGGAAAAAGACCAAAGAACTTATTTATGCTTTGTGGATATTGAAAAGGCTCTTGATAATGTACATTGGATAAAAATGTTTGTAATTCTTAAAAACATAGGAGTCCCATATAGAGATAGAAGAATAATCTGGAATTTGTAAAAAATGAAATTGCAGTTATTAAAATTGGAAATGAACAAGAGGAAGCAAAAATAAGGAAAGAAGTTAGACAAGGCTGTGCTCTGTCTCCCATGCTTTTTAATGCCTACATCCAGGATGCATTGAATAAGATCGAGGATTTGAATTTGGGAATAAGGATACAAGGTGAACAAATAAATAGGATTAGATTTTCAGATGACATTACCATAGTTGCAGATAGTGAACAACATCTCAAACAAATAATAGTAAAAATGGAGGAAATCCTAGGTAATGAATACAAGATGAAAATGATGATAATCCACAGCCTGCTTCCAGTCTCCGACCGGGTCAGGAATGGAATGAATGAAGCCCCCATCTAGCGGCGAGGATATGAACTGTGCCGGCTGCCGAGGCCTGACGCACTCCTCTGGGGCAATGATTAAATGAATGACAGATGAAATGAAATGATAGTGGAGAGTGCTGCTGGAATGAAATTTTGACAGGGAAAACCGGCGTACCCAGAGAAAAACCTGTCTGCCTCCGTTTTGTCCAGCACATATCTCACATGGAGTGACCGGGATTTGAATCACGGACCCAGCGGTGAAAGGCCGACGTGCTGCCGCCTAAGCCACGGAGGCTGTACAAGATGAAAATAAATAAGTCAAAGATGAAAGTTATGGTCTGCGAAAAAAAAAAAAAGCAGACTTAAGTATGAAAATAGTGGTGGGCAACAAAACACTACAATATGTTCAAGAATTTATATATCTGGGAAGCAAAATTACTAAAGATGGAAGAAGCAAGAATGAAATCAAATGTAGAAATTTACAAGCCAAATTAGCATTTCACAAAAGGAAACGTTTATTCACTACAAATTCCATTAATCTTAAAACCAGAAAAGGATTATTAATGGCGTATCTTTGGAGTATTGCCCTTTATGGTTGCGAATCGTGGACAATTGGAAAAGAAGAAAAAAGGAGGTTAAATTCTTTTGAACAATGGTGTGATAGAAGAATGCTACAAATTATCTGGACAGAAAAAATAACGAATGCTTAAGTAATTAAAAAGATGGGGGGGGGGGGAAATTATACCATATGGAAAAGGATAAAGAGGAGGACTAGACTGATAGGACATATTTTGAGACACGATAGCCTGCTGAAAACGGTATTGGGAGGGAATGGTTGAAGGCAAAAGATGTCGAGGAAGACCTCGCCTACAATATGTACAGCAAATCATGTCTTATGTAGGATGCAGAAACTATGAAGAGATGAAGAGGAAAGCTATAAATAGAGCCGACTGAAGAACTGCTGCAGACCAATCCATGGATTGTTGAACACATGATACATATTACATCACACTCTTCCCTCTCTCCACAGACATTAATTTATTAATTTGAAATCTTAAAATTCAGCCTAACTGGGGTCAACTGATATGCCAGATCTGCACATTTGAGTTTCAGCAGGGGGAACAATTATTAGTGATTTCATGACCTGACAGGGTGATTCTGATACAGGTATTGTTTCAGCCTCTAGGTTTATCGCTAGCAGGGTTGTCTGTTTTGCTAATGAGGTTGTCTGATTATGGGGCATAACTCGTTCATCTGTGTTTAAAACATCTTGATTAGACCTTTGTTTCCAACTTGGGTATAAAGGGCCTAAATGCAGGGAATGGAGTGATCTGTCCAAAATTTCAAGTTGACAGTGTTACTCGCAGGGTTCCAAAGGGTAAGTATACAAATTTTGGTTCAGATCGGTGAAACGGTTTAGATTTGTGCCAAAAGGCCTAAATGCAGGGAATGGAGTGATCTGTCTGAAATTTCAAGTTCACAGTGTTACTCGCAGGGTTCCAAAGGGTAAGTATACTAATATTGGTTCAGATCGGTGAAACGGTGTAGATTTGTGCCAAAGGGTCTAAATGCAGGGAATGGAGTGGACTGTCCGAAATTTCAAGTGGACAATGTTACCCGCAGGGTTCCAAAGGTAAGTATACAAATTTTGGTTCAGATCGGTGAAACAGTGTAGAATTGTATAAATAACAGACAGACAAACATTGAGCTTTACAGATTGCTTATTCCCAAGTTTAGAGTAACTTGTACTTCAATATTTTGAACTGATTTTTCTTTGTATTTATGAATGTTTTAACTCTTTTTTTTTTCTTTGTATTCATAGAAAAGTCTGGATAAATTTACAGAGATTATGGAGAATGGGGTTTCCTCTTCCAGGCCCTTCAGCCTGCTGCTACTATAGTAATACAATATCAATTCATAAAACAGAGCAATATTTTCAGTGGCGTGCTTTACTTGCCTTGATATCAATTTTAAACTTTCAGCTCAAACACTACAACGACAAACACTGAAAATACCTCTGAAGATGAGGTTGACCGAGATTTTTTGTTTGTTTTAAGAATCAATGATTAACGTAATTTTAGGTAATGCATTCATTATATTCACTGTTCCTTGTAACTTAACACCTGATCAAAACATGTGCCAGGACACGCCTGAGGTTTGCCTGTACAGTAGTGATTCGTCCGCTTTACGTGGTAATCATGCGACTTCCATGAACTGACCAATAACAAAGAGTCTTCTCGCTGTTGTTTACCAATTCAATGTTATGATCGGGTGTCAAGTAATTCAGAACAAGAGATAGCTAAGGAATCCTCGCAATTCGTCAGTAATTACCTACATGATATATGGCAGTTTGAGTATCTGCTGTTATGTCCAGAGACTTCCTGAATACAAGGTAAAGGGGCAGATGACCTCGTAGTTCTGCCCCTTAAAACAACAATAACTAACTAATACAAGGTAAAATGTCCAGTTGTCCTGCTTGTATAATAGAGTGCTCCTCATTTATGTGAGAATGTTTTATAATAAGTGTATAAATAATTTGTGTAATTTATTTCAAGCAGTAGGAAATAGAAGTGCAAGAACAAGTTGCTGTATGGAATCAAGAGATAGAGAAATATGGAATGAAAATAAATGTGGAGAAGAGTAAGACTGTAGTGATGACAAGAAACAAGAGAGAAGGAAGACACAATATTGAAGTCGATGGAAATCCATTGGAAATGGTAAAAAGCTTTAAGTATTTGGGGAGCATACTCACAGAAGATGGTACCGGTACAATAAATGAAGAAATTGGAAAGAGAATCCAACAAGCTAATGGGTTTTACCAGTGTGTGAGAGGTTTAGTATGGAACCAGGAAGTCCCAGAGAAATGCAAGAAAGTTCTGTTCTCAATGTATTACACACCGATTTTGACATATGCAGCAGGTACTTGGACCACAACAAAACGCGATGAAAGCTGAATCCAAGCAGCCGAGATGAAGTTCCTTAGAGGAATAATTAGGAAGACACGGAGGGATAAAATCAGAAATGTGGACATTAGGGAGAGAACTGGGTTCCCAAAACTGCAAGACAAGATAGAGACCAGTAAGCTGAAGTGGTACGGACATATGATGAGGATGGAAGAAAAGGAATATTTATGGAGAAAATACCAGGAAGAAGACCACGAGGAAGGCCCAGAAAGAGGTGGATAGATACGGTGAAGGAAAGCATAGAGAAAAGAGGCGTAAAAGAAGTATTGAAAGAAGGAAATGAATGGTGGAGGGATAGACAACTGTGGAGGTCCTTGATTCGCAACCCGACCCAGGGAACTGGAGACGGGCAATGAAGAAGAGTAGGAAATTGATTGCAACTCCCCCACCCAATCTAATTGGGTACACTCAAGTTGACAGACTGAAAAGCTTGTAATAAATGAAAACTCAGTTCCGATAACAGTAAACGCCAGATACCCAGCTCACTTACCCGGCTCCAGGTAAAGGTCACACTTTTTCTCGTCCTGGTAGCTGCACACCTTGGCCGTGCTGTAGATAGACTGCATGTCACTGGTGAGCTTCTCCAACTGGAACAATGGGCATATCAATTATCTTTTGCAATGTTGAGGAGGATTAATCCATTCTAAGTTGCTTGTTGTCAGCTCATAGCAACTTAGATTTGGAATGCCTTTGCTGAATCATTAGAAAATAATTTATGAAGTAACCGTAAGTGACTCGCTCTTGAAAAAGATCATTCGATTTTATATTAGCTCTCATTAGGATTCATGTTATTACTTGTTAGTAATGCCAATTTATATTTTTCATAATTATTGTACCAGATCCCTATATTTAAAACTAGGTATAGTTATGCCTGTGAAACATTTGTAATGACTTCTGTTTCTGATGTTCTAGCCGACCTATCCTAATTATTCGTCTCCTTGTTGCACGGATAGTCGAGTACTTGTTTGGTTTGTCTTTGAACATTCTGTACAGGAGATATCAGCCCTCCGCCCCCCCCCCCCCCCCCCCCCCCCATCATGGACTCCGAGATCTTCTGTTCATTCTAGCAGATTATTATTATTATTATTATTGGGTCGGTGCATAAGTCCATTAACACTAAAAGTGCTGGACATTTATCACTTTCAGTGTTAATTATAATGGCTCAATGGACAATACTCATTTTGTTTCTGTTTCGAGAACTTTTGATTGCAAAAGTCCATGCCGTTCTGCATTGGGTTGGCACCACTGCATTGTGAAACCTTTGTTTTCGTTTTTCTATTGTTTTCGTACTTCTGTTTGGAGTTTGATTGTTGCGAATAGGAACTTTTATGTTGTTAGCAGCTTGCTTTGGTCATTTACAAGGCCAATCAGTATGGAGTGTCAAGTACACAAAAATGAACACTTCCGACCCATTCTACTCTACTGTCGACCAACATTTTATGTGCACTCAAGTTTGAAGGTTGTTTGTGAAGCAACCAATAGCCATACATAAAATCCAATTACATCATCATTTTCATAGTTGTTTTTTACGTTAGTTCGTGTATGTTTGGAATTTTAAATTAATATTTTAGTTGGAACACAAAAAGTGCCCATTTTTTAGCGTGATTTAGCCATGAGTCACTTTTAAGAATTAGTTTCTCAAAAACCCGTCATCAGATCGAATCCAAATTTTAACACTGGTTTGTAAATTTCAAAATGTTGCATGTCCAAGAAACAAAGTTATTATTTTTGTAAGGTAACTTTTTTAAAAATCCGCAAAACGGCGACCATGCAATGGAAGCATAGAGGCGACACCGCCAAAGAAATTTGGAACAGTGCCATCAGTTAGCAAGCCAATGGCGACACAGAACACTAAGGGCATCATCCTCATTGACTGGATATAATTGGGGGCTACGATTAACAATGCAGCATATGAGGCAACCCTTAAGCCCTTACGTCGTGCCATTCAAACTAAGTGGCCAGGAAAATGGGCTAAAGGTGTGCTTCTGCAACATGACAATGCCCGTCCCCACACTAGCCGAGAAACCACCGCTACCATTGATCAAATGGGATTCATGGTGCTGCCATATCCACCATACTCTCCCAATTTGGCACCAAGTGATTATCACCTGTTCGGGAACATGAAGAAACCTCTGGACACAGCTGTCAAGGCATGGGTACGCAGCACTCCAAAAGAATGATTTTAGGAAGGTCTGGAGAGACTGACACATCGATGGCAAAAGTGCATAAAGTTACAAGGAGATTATGTTGAGAAGGTGGATGTAACAACTGATGTGTAATATACTTCATTTGGATAGAAAAAAATTAAGTGTAAAACAATATAGTATGCCCCTCGTATTTTATGTAGGCCTATTGGTTACTTCACAAACAACCTTCGAAGTAGAGTACACACAATATTTTGGTCGACAGTAGTGCTCCAGAAGCCACGACAAGAATTTCTGGTGTGTACTGGAAGGAAGCATTTGCCGAGAGGACTGCACGGAAATGGTTTTTACGCTTCCGAGAGGGAAAATTCGCCTTGTGTGATGTACCACGTTCTGAAAAACTGCCTAAATCAGTTGATTAGCAATAATCCTCGCCAAACAACATGGGATTTGGCACACATTTTGCAATGCGATCACACAACACTGGCAGACGGTCATTGATAAAGATGGTGATTACATCACTCAGCGACTGATTTATTTATTTATCACGTGTTATCAGTCTTGTTATTGTAATGTAATGCACTGAATTTTATTCTACCTAGGCAATAAAAATGGCACGGACTTATACACCGACCCAATATAATCACCTCAGGTTTAAGATCAATAAATTGCCATAGGCCTATGATTATAAGTGAGATTCTATAACATATCTATCTCGACGAGTGTTATTTTGATAGCGTTTGACATGCATTAAAATGTAATTCCACTATCCGAGAACATATATTCAATATCAATAGATTCAAACACGTGTCTTACCTTTTCAAACTTGTCTTCCGGCAAGGCTGCTGTACCCAGCACTGAGTACTTCTTGAACTGCCGCTTAATATCGGGGTCCTGAAAGGTGGTCCATGGGAACTTGATGGTCTCCTGCCACTTCTGCTTCTCAAACTTGGCGATCTCCGCTGCTACTTTGAGCTGAGAGAGCAGAAAGCATCTCGTGAGAAATTATGTCGTTCTTATGTCGCTCAGGTATTCATAGAGTAAAGGAAGGAGCTTATTGCAATCTTTTGATCATATGACCGATCACTGAACAAAAGAAAGAAATAACCTGTATCAGAAAATATGTGGGATAGCAATTTTGATGACAGACTTCCCCTTTAAATCACTAAATTAAGCTAACACTAATTTCCTCAAGGAATAAAGAAGGCTTCTTAATAATGTTACGAGAGCGGGGTTGCTTCATTCCCTCTCGCGTGACTCACAGCCGCCTGAGACTACCTCTGGTCTCTGTCGGCCGGCTACTTGCGCAACGAGAACGAAGACATGGTCTGGAATGTTCCCGGCCTACCTGGTGATGGAACTCTCGGGAGGAACCGTGAACTCTCCTACTCTGGAAACATCCATTGAATCACCACCCTCCCTATATAAAGCGACCTGGCCAGCGAGGGAGGACAGTGTTTTTGAGCGCATGCGACAATAGTTGGTGACGTGACTTGCGAAATTACGAAACACAAGTGAGGCTATTGCAGTGCGGTGAAGTGCTGTGTGGATTGCGAAACGCAGTGGACAAACTTCCTAGCCTGTGGACGGTGAGACAGTGTACATTCTGAACAAGTGAGTGTGGCTTGTTTACTTGAGGGAGAGTGCCATTACTTCTAGCCAGCACTCGGGTCCACCTCTTTAGCGAAAGGATTAACTGCAAGGCCGAGTGAAAGGTTGAGTCGAGCTCCATAGAGGTAGCTTTTGTAAGACAGCTAATTGTTTCTATCTGCTTATTGTACGGTGTATATTTCTGACCTGCAATAAATTTAACTTCTCTTTAAAGGAACAATTGTGTTGTGTTTTACCCACCGTAATCCAGTTAACGAACTTGCCACTAGGGGCAGCACGTAACAATAACATTGGAATCTACAGCAAGATCTCAATTTTACATCCTTTGTTGAGAAATACCAGTGGCATTAGACAGCAATATAAAATACTTCAGCTCTCGTGTAGTGAACGGTGTCCCGTTTCAATTGTGTTATATTTTTAGTAGCACTCTGAAACATTTTTGTACTTATTGTGCCATGTTATTGAGGCTAACTGATTTTAAGAAACATCACATTCATATTTTAACAAGGAAATTATAAACATTTTCACTTTGCAGCAATAAACGGATGAGAAAACTCTTCGCCATGTTGGATATGGATTGGATCAGGCAGTGCTGCCAACTTCACTTCACCGTACTCCCCTATAGCGAGTTTAGACTACTGTCTGGACGAAAATTACTGATCTACTAAAATGGGTGAAACAAAAGCCATTGGTCGCTACTTGGTTAGACGACTGTGTAGACGAAACCATTGGTCGCTACTTGGTTAGATGTTTGTCTGGACGAAAATTACCAATTGAACTACAAGCAAGGGGGTCTGGGATGTATGCCCCAGGGGGCTTGTGTTTGTATGTAAAAGTCTTATTCCGCGTTCACCACTGCAATTCTAGTATGTTTCGAAATAAGCTGCAAAACCAGTGCCAAACACTGTTGGCACTATTGAAAAAATGCAATAACACCCTCTAGCATTAAAATGTTCAACTGGGTATCTTGCTCGCATTACCTATTCTTATAGAATTAAACCACTGTTTAAAGGCATCAGCGTTGCGTTGGGGTCGAAAGAGAACAAGAATGGAATGAGGGAGGTCGACAGGAGTGATGGGCGAGTGAAGCCCGCCACAAGTAAGTGGAAACAATAACCAGAATCAGCTGGAACCCCATAATCGCCAACCCTTGTCCCACTAATATATCCCCTGAAGTCATCATCATCATCATCTTGCACAGTTTCCAGCCACTGGCCGGGTCTGTTTGGAGCACAGGCCTCTCCAACGTGTTCTGTCTTCCCACCATCTCTCAGCCTCCACCCTTGTCCAGTCTTCTCCTCTCTTCTTCACGCTTTCTTCTACCCCCTTCAGCCACCTGTCTCTCGGTTTTCCTCTCAGTCTCTTTCCTTCCCACTTCCTCCTGGGAATTTATTGATTATTCTATGGTCCGCCAATCAATAAATTAGTCAAATTGTCAATACGGACCTTGAGAGATGGCTATTTCTCCCAATTCCTCCTGGGTATCCTCTTCACCTCCATTCGTTTTACATGTCCATACCATCTAAGTCTAGATTTCTCTATACCATCCTGTAATGGTTCCTCCTTCATTAATTCTCTGGTCCTCTCATTTCTTATTCTGTCCATCTTTGTAGCTCCAATACTGCTTCTCAAGAACCTCATCTCACTGGCCTGTATTTTGCTCTTTCCCCTTCCTTTCATAACCCAGGTCTCCGAGGCATACGTCAGTATAGGGACATAGTACATCCGATATATGATCTTTTTGCTGTTCTGTGGGACATCCTTGCTCCATAACATGCTTCTCACACTCCTCCGGAATGCTTCTGCCTGTCTCCCCCGCTCATTTATTTCTCTATCGTTTCTTCCATTACCTTGTATCAGGCTTCCCAGATACTTGAAACTCTCCAACTTCTTCAGCTGTTCTCCACCAATTGTTATTCCCGTTGTGGTTCTTTCCTTCTTCCTTGTTGTGATCACCATCAGGCGCGGATTCAGGGGGGGGTGTCACGGGGGTCATGACCGCCCCCCAAACGGAGACCAAATTTTTTTGCAAACTCAAAAAACGAAAACACAAACACCAGACAAATAAAACTTAACGAATTTTAACTGAAAAACAGTCTTTTTTTTTCATTTTTTTTCATTTTATTCAATACTGAAATATCTTGATTCGAATTATTATGTTCTGTTACATATTTACAACTTCAAACCTCTTATATAATAACGATTATTTATACAACAAAATCAACTCGTCTACTTTGTTTAGCAAACCTTGTGATTACCGAATCGAAGCTTATAGTGATGTCACGATGAATGTGCAGCAATGCACGGATAGGAATTTTGGGCTTTTTTCCTCATCAAAAATTTTTGCCGACGTCCAAACTGCAAGCTTGGTTGGCAATTTGAGCTGTGACTTTCTCCCTTTGTCGGTACCAACTCGACTTGCCGAAACTCTAACGTACCTTGATACTTTTCTCGAAGCTCGATGTAAAAGTCGCAAAACACGCCGTTGCAATTTGTACGAATATTTTTGGTTCGCTAAACGCATCAAATTTCTATCCATGAAGCTTGCAAAAAATTGGTCTGGTTTTGTACGTTTGGTTACTTTGTGATTGCGTTTATAGAGATACAATTTTTCTTAACAATTTCGATTCTCTGACCCCCCCCCAAGTCAAACTCTAGATCGATTTTCCGACCCCCCCCCCCAAAAAAAAAAACTCTAGATCCGAGCCTGATCCCCATCTCACTCTTATTTATGCTAAATTTCATCCCATATCCTTGTATTATTCCTTCCCACACGTCCAACTGTTCCTGTACCTCCTCCTCCTTGTTTCCCCAAATCATCAAATCATCTGCAAACACCATTGCTTTCCTCTTTCCTTCCCCAATTACTTGTGCCACTCTGGTCATTATGTCATCCATCACCATAATGAAATTAATATATGGATCTGAATTTCTTAATCTTTTGCAGCTTAAAATCATCGATAAAATTCAGTTATCGAATACTCTAATAATCAAAGCAGAAAAATCGATAATTGCTACAAATAACGATTATTGGTTCTCTGTTTAATCGATTAGTTGGTTGTTTGAATAATTGATTAATTGTTTTGTCAATCTATGTACTTCGCTCCTTTCACCACGCTCTCACAGAAGCAAAACGTACATTTGTTTAATTAAAATATATTGTAATCATATATTTTAGCCTACTTTTCACATTTTCTAATAATTAGGAAAAAGTAGACTTATGTGATCGATCCGGGCAAATGTTTGTCCGTCTGTCTGTATCCTCCCTCCTATCAACTCCTAAACGGCTGCAGCTATCGAAACCAAATTTGGTATGAGTCAAGATCTATACCTGAATATCTCACGGCCAGTGGCGGATCCAGGCCTTGCGGGGCCCTGGGCGATATGATATGGTGGGGCCCACAACAATAGGAAATAAAAAGAATATCAAATCAAATGGAAAATAGTTTCATAATAATAATAAAAAATCTACAGACAAGCACCCACTGGAAACCAAGTATGGAAAAATAACACAAGTGGAAAGTTTCAAATATCTAGGAGAGATTATACAGAAAACAGGACTGAACTTGGAATCCAATGAAGACAGGATCGCTAAATTGCAGAAAGCATACCGACTTACATGGAACCACTACAATAAAAAAAGTATTTCCATCAATGCCAAATTACGACGCTACCATACAGTAGTCTTACCAGAGGCCTTATACGCTTCAGAAACGACAGCAATCAAGGGGCGAACAAAAATCAAGGAATTAGAAAAACAAGAGAGAAAAATTCTGAGAAAGATCTATGGGCCAGTTCAGAAAGAGGGAATATGGATGAAGAGACCGACAATAGAACTGTACAAACAGACAGAGACGATTACAAACAACATAAGGAAAAGAAGGGCAAAATTTTATGGACATATACATAGGATGACCGAAGACAGACTGACCAAGAAAATTTTTAATATAGTTACGAATAGCACACTAAAAACCAATTGGGTAAAGGAAATCGTGGAAGACCTTAAGAAACTAAACATCTCTACAGAAGGCATCGCAGACAGGAGCAAATACAGAGAAAAACTTAGACTACAGAAGTTCGAGCAAACTCCCAAAGAGAGACAACCAGCAAAGAGGTGGACAGAAGAGAGAAAGAGGAAACATAGTGTGTATATGAGAGGTTTTTGGGAAAAAAGAAGAAAGGTCCAGAATGAAGCATGAAAATTGATTGTGTTGTAACGCTCTCCTTATGGGGAATTAACGAATAAATAAATAATAATAAAATATAGAATAGTTACAATATTCTTAAAACACAACAGTAAATTTTTTAAATAATATGAAGGAAACCTTTAAGTCCCCTTGAAGAAGATTATGTAAACTATGAAATATTAAAATATTACTTTGCGACTTTTTTCCCGGCTGAAGTCTTCTATTATTTCACTGAAATCTAAACTTGCTAAACGGTCACGGGAGGTCATAGCTGCACTGAAAAAAGGAATATGAATTATAAATTAGTTTGAAAAGTATAATTAATTAATTAATTAATTAAATTTTAAAAAATCCATGGCGCCCCCAACCCGGACCGCCGAGCCCTGGGCGATCGCCCTCTTCGCCCATCCCTAGATCCGCCCCTGCTCACGGCCATATCTGAAAATACCGTCAGTGCTACCAACTGCTATGTATGCCAACTCAGTGTAGCACAGTCTCCGTCCAGCACAGCACGGCTCTGTTTGACCCTTACCGCGAATTACGTAAGTTTTACAAATATTTAAGGATACTTTTCCAAATTTCTTTGTATTACTTCATATTTTCTTATGCTTAGCGTCATTTATTTCCAGTTGGAAATGGACACCTTTGACCAATTTTGGAGACAACATCATGAACTGAACTCTGAAAAACTAAAGATAGACAATTAAACCATCAAGAGTTTTGCAATGTGTACCTACCATTTTTTTTTTTTAACTTTTTAAGAAAACTTTTAAAGTTTTTTAAAGTGTTTCAGTGTATAAGTGATTTGAGTATGTTTTTATGTCAACATTTTATTGCTGTAATTACAAAGTGATTTCTTAGTGCTGCCAATACACTGTAAGGCTGATGATGATGCCAATGCATATAGGCATCGAAACATGTACCTATGTAGATTGTGACATGTGATTACATCACAAAATTTTGGATATAATGTATTGACGAGGCAGAACTGGGAAATCTTTTGATTATTATAGTAAGTCAATACGGAAAAATGGGTTACTCTATGAGTCAAAAAGATATAACTTCCATACTGTAACGTTTTTGCTCCACGTTGAGCGCACAAATGTAACGTTTCGTTACCAACCTTGCAGGTAAACATACATATATCAAAATCTCCACAGTTGGGCGTCAAATGTAACGTTCCCGGTCCTTCTAAGTGACCAAAGGTTACGTTCCTGGCGGGGCTCCAATATTGCGTTCTCCTGGAGTACAGTAGAAGAATCGCAACAAGAACAAGCACCGCTTTACTCACACCACCAATAGCATACTTACCTCTTACCTGTTCATTAGCAATGATTATAATCAGCTCGTGTGGGCGCCAGGACACCTAACATTTACTTTAGATGTGCCAAAGTATTTAATTAAAATAGTGATAGAGCACTCGAAACGTCTTTCTCTCAAGCCGTGGTATAGCTGAGCCATTAACCAATTGTCTTATCGCTACTGGGAGAAGGTATGCATTATGTCTAAAGCTAGCTACTGGAAATGAAAGTCCTACCATTACTTAAGAACAAAATTTAATTGATCAAAATTTAAAGCAGCAAAAGACGTAAAAAGAGAAACAAATGAATTTTAAAAAAATCTGGAAGTTATATTAAATTGGCGAGAGTTACAAAATGGAATATGAATTAAATTTAAACAAAAGCTGGATTCTAATTTGCCATAAACAGAATTACAGAGACTTGATTGGATTTAGTAAAGGAACTCACGGCCGTCTTCTTCATAGTGGTAGTCTGGTTTTCCCTCTGATCTTGCTGGCGGATGTCGTTTGGTTCTGCCTCAATATTGTATAGATCCTTATCTTGATACGGGCAGGGAACCAATTTGTCCCGTCTCTCGACTGACATATGTGAATGGCTTTGCTCCAAAATTCACTTTTGTGAATATGATCAAGGACACGATCATATTCACGTCAGTAGTATTAATTTTAAAACTTCTTGAACTGATAAGTTGCGATCTCGCAGCGAAGATGTCTGATAGACGTGAAGATTCAGAAAATCTGAGAAGATTGGGGGCTTGAGTGTAGATGACCATTGGTTTTTATGGAAGATGAACTTCCCCACTCTGCAGTATTTCTCGACCAATCAATTAGGTATCCTTATGACGTAGCTCCCCACTCCAGATCCCTAAGTTCTGATCATGCCTCTTCATTAGTTGGGTTAACCACGTGGGGTTGCTTCTGAAGTAATTTTAAATCAGCGTCCTGATGCGATGTTCTTCCGAGAATTCGTGACGTCAGCGCTAACTGACCAACTTGCTTTGTCTTGGACCCTCGCGTCCCCGGAATGTTTGTACATATATCTCGAAAGTCAAGTCTATTTTTGGCGGACTACCCGTGGCGAAACTGACGACACGTTGAACGACATATTTCCCAATCAAGTCTTGTATAAAATATAACCTATAACGAATCTAACTAAAATCTCCATTTTATAACTTCCGCCAAACAATAATTAAACCCCTTATATATATATAAAGAAATTATGGAATAAATCTAGAATCGATATGATAATTAAAATATACATAATAATAATAATAATAATAATAATAATTAATTTTGCTGCTTATAAAACATATAAATTAAGGGGAAGTATTCGGACTGTTACAATACTAACAAATAGATTTCAACCAAATTTCGTAGATGTAATGCATGTCTCAATAGAGATAACTCGGCATACTTTTGAAGTCATCAGGGCTACCAACTGTTGATAATTGATCTCCATAATTTTGAATCCTAGTATCAATGTATGTAGGAAAACAGTTAAAAATTTGGCACATGTGTATAAATGATATGTTTGCAGATTCATTTTGAGCAACCCATTCGTAACAGTGTTGCCAACATAATTCTACCCGTGTTGATAGGTTCAATATTTAAATGCATAACTTCCATAACACTAATGGATAACAAACAAATTTTATATATTTGTATATGCCGTAAGGGATATAATAGTGCACATTTTTAGAGGCAGCATACCTATTAACTGGGTACCTAATAACTCTCTCTAAGCATTTGAGCCATAGACTCTCAGTATCTAAGAATCCATGGAAAGAAACTATTTCAAGCAAACTGTAGTGCTACACAGGTATATTTTGATCAAATCTTAAATGCCAGTATTACCAAGTTAATTTCGTATATAAGTGTGTGTATATAAGTCAATCATTTGTATGAATCTTACAGTTTAGGAAAAGTAGGTTCTTTAGTTAATCACGGAACTACTTGTTAAATAATGTACCTTCTTTGTGAGAACTAAGCTAAAAATAGTAAAACAAGTACTGTATGTTCCTGTCCTAAATTGTAAACATTGAAAAAGAATTCAAAATCTTTGCTGAAAACTCTTCGCTTTCTTTATTATTATAAGGTGTGTTCAACAAGTAACGGAGGCTGGAATGCACAAACCGGTGACGACATCGGCCAATCGTGGCGTGTGTAAGAGGTGTGGTTCCGACCAGAGCGTGGAAGGTCACAGCCCGTCGCTAGAGGGCACGCGTGACGATACAAAGCGAGCAGCAGCATGCATCAATCGTCCGACCAAGACCAAGGCAGTAGGCCATTCGACATGCTTCCTGGTGTGGTTGAAGACTGTGGGGCACCCATTGGGTCGTTCCTTTATGATGGTGTGCACACTTCCGACGCTCAATCCGACCACGGCAGCTATGGCGTTCACTGTCACTCGGCGGTCCTGGGTAATGAGTGTATCAACCAGCTGGACGTTGTCATCGGTAATGCAGGGGGATGCCCCAGACCTGGCATCATCAGCTAACGACACCCATCCTTCCCTGAAGCGCTTGTGCCACGCCTTGACCCTTGCAAGGGACATGCAGTGTTCGCCGTACACTTGTGACATTCTATTAAGAACAAAGTTCCAAATGGTTCCGCCTCGTCAATACTGTTTATTAAAATGTCGTGATACAATCACCTGTCTTTTAATACATGGAATACATGGTACATGTTTCGACGTCTGACACTTATTGACGTCTTCATCAGCCTAAATATTTGGGCAGCACTTAAAACATTCCCTTTATATACTAGGTGTAGTTAAAAATTGTACATAAAAACACACATAGATCACTGTGACACATTAAAAAGTTGTTAAAACATTTTCTTATGTTAAAAGCTCAATAAAATCCTCAGCTGGGCTTGGCAGTCTTTCTTGATTTATTTCTAATGTTAGCTTCAAAAGCCCAAGCAAGGGGTGACCATTCCCAAGATGTAATGCGGGAATGAGCTAACAGAGCCGTGCTGAGTCGGACGGAGACTGTGCTGTACAGCACGGCTCTGTTAGCTCATTCCCGCATTACATCTTGGGAATGGTCACCCCTTGCTTGGGCTTTTGAAGCTAACATTAGAAATAAATCAAGAAAGACTGCCAAGCCCGGCTGAGGATTTTATTGAGCTTTTAACATAAGAAAATGTTTTAACAACTTTTTAATGTGTCACAGTGATCTATGTGTGTTTTTATGTGTACAATTTTTAACTACACCTAGTATATAAAGAGAATGTTTTAAGTGCTGCCCAAATATTTAGGCTGATGAAGACGTCAATAAGTGTCAGACGTCGAAACATGTACCATGTATTCCATGTATTAAAAGACAGGTGATTGTATCAAGACATTTTAATAAACAGTATTGACGAGGCGGAACCATTTGGAACTTTGTTCTTAATATAATTCAGTCAATACGGAAAAAATGTGCGACTCTCAGAGTCAAAAATACTTGTGACATTCGGCGATGAATGTCCGTTCCCCCTACTCCTTCCGCTGTCAGAAACCGAACAACACCTCTTTGCTCTTCGTTTGACGCCTCCATGTCACTGTTTGCAATGCGACTGGCAGCGTTGGACGATTGATGCATGCTGCTGCTCGCTTTGTATCGTCACGTGACGAGCACGCGTGCCCTCTAGCGACGGGCTGTGACCTTCCACGCTCTGGTCGGAACCACACCTCGTTACACACACCACGATTAGCCGATGTAGTCACCGTTTGCGCATTCCAGCCTCCGGCTCGTTACTTTTTGAACACACCTTATATTATTCAATTTTTCCCCCTGATGAGAACCGCATTGATGCGCTGCTTTTTCCACTTAAGTGGCGATCAATCTTGGAGAGTTTACACTCTTGTCCGATGTCACTGTAAGGCTGTGTCCCAATACTCAAGTTGTCTGCTATTGACTAGCTGCTAGCTACTATGTGCTATGTGCTATGCACTACGGAGATTTGGGACATGTCTGCTTGATCACAGCCTCCTTCATAGACTTGTGTTCTGAAACGCACTGGACTTACCATGGAGGAAAGAAAGGAAGGAGATGCCTTCGCTGCGCTGCCTAGCGCAAGCTGCTGAAGCCGTACGGCTCGCCCACTTTGGTTGCAAGAAAATGGCTGTCCCTATGCTTAAAGCCGTAAACCACTCCAACTAGTAATGGATTTTAGTGACATAAAACTGCAATGACAAGTCAAGATTTTTTCTTGGATAGGCAGAATACACTCTGTACATCACGGTACTTGGCACAAATAAGCTGCGTTATCGTTTTAAAAGCCAATTTAAATATAAATATGACAGCACCTTTGCGAGGCTAGTTTTGTAAAGAAGACACGGCAAAGCGTAATAATAAGCTGAAACACGGATTAAATTGAATACATGTGTCTGAAGATGCGAGTTATACCCAGTGGCGTAGCTAGACCTGAAGGGGCCTCAGGGCAAGACGTTGAAATGGGGCCCCCTCACTATCTTTTGAAAACCTAACCTCACTGCAGGCCTTTATTATTAATAATGTTTGAAGATAAGAACGTATCAAAGTGACTTTATGCACTATTTGAATTCCTCCCCCCTTGCCACTTCCCTTTTCTAGAAATATTTAATTTATACTTTGGCTGTTGGCTCCATAAAATGCCCTAAATAATTATGATAAATAATAGCTATAGCTTTTCAATTTGTGAAATTGTGATATCGTAATAAGAAAACTAAGTCTACACAAATATCAATAATTAGAAAGAGGAGAAAACTGCATGTAAATATATATTATAAGTACACAATTATGAAGCTAGAGTAGAAAACCAAAGGGAACAGATAGGATCGTCTATGAAGTACTAGACTTTAAAAATAAAATACACGCCAGGTCGAAAGCTCAAAATTATAAATGTATTATACTAATAACTTGAAATAAAATAAATATATAATTTCTTACTAATTGTTTATAAAAATATTGAGTTATTATTATTAAACAAACTATTTAAAACAAATAAACTTATCAACTAACCTAATTTACACACAACGTTTTTTCCTACTCTTTGCATCTGCAAACATGTTAATTATATGTGAGAAGTTAAGTTTTCGAGCTCTTTCATTTTCAATCGATAAAAGGGCCAACCCACTTAAACGTTCTTGGCTCATGTGCTTGTCAGGTAGGACTTGATAATTTTCAGCTTGGAAAAAGATCTTTCTGCTTTAGCCACTGTGATAGTACAGTAAAGAACATCAAGCAGTAGGCCTACACACGTCAGGATTGCTTGCAACCAGAATGTGATTTTCAATGTAGAGGAGGTCTATCAGTTGCTTAACAGTCGACATTTTCTTAATTTTAGAGGAAAGAGATGCACGTACGCTGAAAATTTGTGCAGGAAATGTTTGCGACACATCATCAGAAAAAGTCTCGGCGATATCTTTTGCATCTTTAATCAGTTCGTCATCTGAAGCATTGTGCAAGAAATAAGGCTGAACAACTTTGTAGGCATTAATAACTGACTTCATGCCTTTAAATCTGCTGTTTAACTGAGCCATAATTGTATCAATCATGGGGTAAAACACAGATACCCGAAATCTAGTTTCAGGATTGAGAAATCGGTGGTCTATACTCAGTTCAACAAAATGCTTTTTAACTTGCTTTAGTCTTTTCTCAGATAACTCACAAGGTATTCCGCACTTGGAGCCCATAGTTGAAGCTTCTTTTACAAGCTCCTCAAATGAATTTCTTAGTTCTGTAGCACCTAAGAGAGCATCACCTAATAGATGAAACACTGAAACAATACCCATATTTTCAGTTTGGAGACATTTAGATACGATGTTCAGTTGCTGAAAAATCTTTGTTTGCACAACAGAAGCACAAATTCAAAACTTACAATTTTCTTTTTCATTCCTATTGCATCATTCCTTTCTTTTGCCTCATTACTTGTCAAAATACGTTTGGGTAGCTCTCTTAATACATCGCCAAACCTCTCCTTTAAAGAAAAACTGCTTCGTACTTTCCCGACCATCTTGTTGGGAAGAGTGTTTTAAACGTTATGTTTGCATTTTCAGATACATCTTGCAACCCCAGCCAGTGTTTGATACTGTGTCGAAAAAAGTTGTATACATTTAGATCATCCTTAAAAACCTGCGATATTTCACGATTGGCTTCTACAGCGTTTTTTTCAACACCAGATTGAAATATGCATGTGGCGCAACTTCTTGAATCTTTTTCTTCCTCCCCCCCCAGGGGCTCACATCTAGTGGGACGTGGGTTGGCGACCACGGGTCCCCAGCTGAGTCCGGCATTGCTTCCACTTACTTGTGCCGGCCTCCTCTCTGTCTTCTTTCCTTTGGTCAACTCTTGTTCTCTTCCGACCCCGACGGTATTAGGGTATCCGTGGCCTAGGAAGTCTCTTCATTTCCCGCCTCAATTGGCCCTTGTCTCATCTTTTCTGATTCCCTCCTTCTGCGAGGGGTCAGCCTTCTTTTTATTTTCATGTTATCTCCTGCCTTCTGCTCAAGGCCCTCCAGGAGGCCGGGTGTATGTAGCCCCACCACTTTTGGTGCACCCTAGATAATGCTACACCCTCAGGGGCTCACGGCTGGTGAGTTCGGGAGTTGGCGACCTGGAGGGATTCCTGAGCTGGGTCCATTTTCCCATTTTGTCCCTTACCTGTGGGGCAGACCCTCTCCTCTTTCACTTTCCTATCTACCTTTCATTGCTCTCCTTCCTTCCAAGTCCCTTAATCCGCATTCTTCGAGGGTTGAGGACATTTCTTTTCCTCCAGTCCTTTATTTGCTTTATTCTCCTTTAGTTTTCCATTTCTTCTTCTAGTATGTAGGTTGGTAGTTAGTTTTAATTTTAAGTTTGCATTTTATTTTCATCTTCACGACACCCAAACCATCAGGGGCCGATAACCTTGATGTTAGGCCCCTTAAAACAACAATTATCATCATCATCATCATCATCATCTTTTCCTGCTCTTCATTGTATACTCCACTAATTACGCTTGCGCCATCATAACCTTGGCCACGACATTTTTTTTCAATTCAAGACCTTTATCTTTTACTTGCCAAACCAAATGCACTTTGATCTTCAACTTTTGTAAAAGAAGTAAACGTCTCGCAAATCTTTATTTCTTGGTGTTAATTTATTTTTCATCATTTACCACTTTGATGTACCTGAAAACTTCACTTAACTGATCGCCTTTACTTATATCGTGAGTTGTATCCATAATAACAGAGAAATAGGAGAGCTCTGTATTTCATATTTGATTTCTTTCAGTACTTCATTTGCCATGAAAGAAATAACTTCTTTTTGGAAGCTAAGGCTTAAATAGTTTACACTTCCTGCCGGCTTTTGCAAAAGGGTTTTTAGTACAGGGTCATAGTCAGACAGAAGTTCTATTAGAGACAAGACATTTCCTTTATTTGGATCTTCTATTTTACTACTTCTTCCGCGGAAAGCAAGGGTACAGGTGGCCAAAGTTAATGAAACATTAACTATTCTTTCTAGAACGTTCCTCCAGTAATTTTTCTCTTCTTTTAACTGTTTTTCTAAAGCATCACTCATTGTTTCATCATTCCTCCATTTCTCAAATATAACACAAGAAAATATGTGGTCATCCGATTGTTCATGAGTTTTAATTCTATCAGAATGATGTTTCCAGTCGTTTAGTCCCGTACTACCGAAAGTGTTCTTTGAATGTTGTGGGAACAGCCAACATGGTTGACAGTAGACACGGTCTAACTTTTGCGAATAGCAAAGCCAGAGTCTGTTACATTTCATCCCAGAACCTGATATAAAACTGTAGTAATTAGTTGAAAATGATCTTTTACTTCCTCGTCCATCAGGCTGTTTTGGAAAGGGACCACGCGGTTGACAAAGTCCTGATGCTATGATTAACCGTTTCATTTCTGGATTATTTGATGGGACTGGGAAATTCAATTTTGTCTTGTAAAACATAATTTTCAGCGTTTCCAGTTTCAGACAAGCTTACTGCGTCCTTGTTATTATCAACTGGATGATCAAGACATGAACGGCCACTATGAGTGGTCGGAACATCGATTTTATGTTCATCAGACTGTTGATGAGCGTCAACATCTGAAAAAGATACTTAGTGAATAATATTGATCAATAAAATTTAGTTTAGTGGTTTATAGTTGTTTGCAGTGTTTTATTTGTAGAAACAGATTCAACTAATTGTTGAACTAAGCCAACTAACTGAATATTGGTTGGTTAACGGGACAAAAAGACTGTGTCACCAATGATAGTCGTCCGTTCAAACGATGCTTACTGTATACCCGATACAGGGTGATTTTTAATGTGTAGTGAAAAATAAACAAATGTGCTCAGTCCAAGTGAAGTGAATCAACCGTCGTAATTCGCAAACCACTTCATTGTTGGTTTTTTAACACACGTTCTATGCTTTTTATAATATTCCGGTCGGAGACTGGAAGCATTTTTAACGTAATGTGATATTAGTTTGTTTTGAAATATTACGTCCTGACCAAATTGTTAATGGAACTCTTAATAACAATAATTTTACTTTGCTTAACAACTTATAACACTTTTACAATATAGTTAACTTTGGTTTCTTCTTACCTTCGTTATTTTCATTTTCTTCGTTTTGATCTAGTTTCTGCACCGAAACGTACTCTAAACCTGATTGAATTTGAGGGTGCAACCATGCAGTTAACGATTTAGTTCAAGCACGAACCGTTTCCTCGTATTTTCTTTTAACCTTCCTTTTTCTTAGCTCCACTTTCAGAAGTACATTTCATAGCGTCGTTAAAAAAATAGCACAATGCAAGCCACAACTTAAGTTCAGCCACTTAACCGGGAACCGCTGTGGTGACGTACCAACTGCACTACTGCTACTACTCTGCCACTGTGCATTGCTGTGGTGTGATGTTGCAGTGGAGGGGGAAGGGGTGGAACGATGAGTCATGGTGATGCGCTGAATGGGGAACAATGCATTGTCTGTCCGGCGCCTGGGTCAGACGCCCGGTTGTCAAAAAATACTCATAGAATACCACACAAATGTATGGATATATCTTACATATAGATTGCACAGAACGTGACTAGTTCCTAAACACAAGTTTAGACGCGTAGTTCCGTATACTTAGGGCCCCCTGAGCTAAATTGAATTCTCAAATATGTTTTCTTGTACAACTTTTATTTATCTATTATTATTCATTTATTTTTAATTTTCTTTTAGGGTTTGGGGGCCCCCAAATCTCAGCGGCCCCGGGGCGGTGCCCCGCTTGCCCCATTGTAGCTACGCCACTGGTTATACCAAAGAAGAAACATCTTGGGAATTAATAATGCCGAACTAATTACGGTATTTACACCAAATTGAGTTTTATGTTCTTATTGGTGTTGAGGCATTCATCAGTTTTTAGGCCTAATTTCGAGCACAACCACTTTCACTCATTGGTCGTACACATTTTGATATTCAAGAATACGAACCTCAAAATTAATAAACAGAACAATTACAAAAGGACGCATATTTGCACAAAAATACGGTATAGCCTATACGTTTCGGTACCGTACGGTATTTTCTTTGTGGGGGGTAGAAACTTGACGATTAGCCTCGAATTGATTAATTACGTAGGCCTACCGTAATTATTGACCGACAGCCGTTTGATAATTTGGGATTTCCAGAGGAATGATTTTTATTTTTTTGGTATATAGGGTAGGCCTACACATGCTGAGATAAGAATTGAAGAGTTTTTTTTAATAACTTATCACTACTGTTATTACGTTTCCAAAGTTGGATAACCAGAGCACGATAAAAACCAGGGCCAAAATAAGGTTTAGCCATGCACAATGCCTCATGCAAGTCACAGAGCACCAAATACGAGTTAAGGTTACGCCCACTTTGGTTGCAGCGCTTGGCTTCACTCATACGAGCTCAGGGCATCTCCTCTTATTCTTTCCTCCATGGGACTTACATGCTGGTACCAACCAAACCAACACTCAAGATGGCGGTGACCTGCTGCTCCTTGTAAGCTCTTTGCGCTTTCATCAGCTGTTTTAAATAAACAATACCTGAACGATTACGTTCATGGATGCGCCAAGAAGATAATATCGGCAGCGGCAAATTGACAATTTGAGACGAGGCCCTTACTGTGCGCCGGAGACCATGAACCGAGTTGTCGTTGCAATTCTCAGTCGTGATTACCACAGAACCAAACAACATATTCGCGTGAAAATAATTATCACAACAGAACAAGATATTATGCTTCCCTCGTGGGTTGTGGTTTGATGCGTCGAATTTGGCAAAGAATATAGGTCAAGCATAAACTAGATCAAAGTCAAAGCCAACCTACAATTTACATAACCTACAATTCCGATAAGCTACAATTTCTATAACTTCCTTGTACAAGTCGACAAGTCGACAAGTCGGCCAATCTAGCAAGCACTTTCGTTGACTAGCTACTACAGACTTGATTGCTATGTGCTAAGCAGTATTGGATCACGTCTTCTGACGTCACATCCGGTAAAGTAGTCGATTATCTAGTTCACTACGGCTGAAATTGTACTATTGGGACACAGCCTAAGTAACAGTTTTGTATGAGAACAAGTCTCAGATTTACCCCAAGGACAGCAGACATGTATTATTATTATTATTATTATTAACATTAGCTTCTTTTTTTCTTTTTTTTTACCATTCCCAATTTGATTGATGTTTGTTCTTCCACAGTCATTGACTCTTATTTGGTTATCTTTGTTAAAATAAACAAGGAGGGACACTTTGTATATTTAGGCAAAAAGTAACTTTTATAGATTTCTATACATAATTCCGAAGTCATTAGAGGAATGACGAGAATTCATGATATTGAGAAACAGGAACGTAAAATTCTTAGGAAAATCCATGACGCTGTTTTCCGTAATGGAATTTGGATCAGGAGACCAACAAAGGAACTTTATGAAAACACAGGCACCATTATAGATAAATTTAGGAAGAGACGTCTGCAGTTCTATGGACACATAGACCCTATATAGGATGGATGAGAACAGACTCACTACGAAGATTTTCAATATCATGTACAAGTAAATTAAAGACCAGTTGGATAAAAGAAGTACATGAAGACATGGAATTACTTAAAATCTCTGAAGACGATAGATATTAAGGACAGCGAACAATATTTAGAAATAAAATTAGAAACACGAAAATTGTACAAGTCTCAAGGAAGGATACATCAGGAAAAACATGGACAGAGGAAAGAAAGAAAATCACAGTTAACTAATGAAGAGGTTTTGGGAAGAAAGAAGAGAGGAAAAGGCAGTGAAGCTGTGATTGGCTCAAGTTCTCACGCTATCGTTATTGTTAGACTATTATTATTTATATTGTGAATGTAAGTGAATTTTTTTATTTGTATAAGCCCTAACCTTATTTTATGTAGGGCGCTACTGTAAAGGAGCTCTTAAGCTCTAAGTGTAGCCGTGAAAATAAAATCAATCAATCAATCAATCTCCTGAAGGGAAATAATCGGAAATAATAATAATTCCGAAAATAAACGTACGGTAACTCAAATCTCTCTCATGATATTATTTTATTCATGACCTGTCATTTAAACTTCTTTTCTTATCTTGTGTCCACTAATCAAATAATTGATAGAACGGTAAGTGGATTAATCGTTTTAGAATAATTTCAACCTCGCTTATTACCGGCTCTAATTCACCATCTCACTCACTTTAATGGCCTGTTTCTCATCTGTGAGGTCGGTCGCGTAGTTCCACTCAGCCACGACGGCATCATGCATATTCTTGGCGTACTCCTTGTTCAGTTGGTCGAGGTAGGCCCGCGCTTTTTCTTCGTCACTTGGCTGGCCTTGTCGCAGCTCAAGCTCGGGGTCCAGAGCTCGAGCCACCACTACCAGCAACAGCAGTGGCACCAGCAATCGTGACGTCATCCTGAAGCAAACGAGACAAATGATCAGTGTTGGTAAAAAAGTACTTCTACAACGGTGCAATCAAGAGGTGCAACATTCAGTGCAACTCAACCAATTCCTGAAGGAGAAAGGGGACATTCATTCATTCATGCAGTCATTCATTCTTACATACATTCATACAAATTTTGGATAAGAGGGGTTATTTAATTCAGAAGAACATGAGTAGATTTTGTCAGTACAATATTATAAATACAAAATAATAGTTGTTCTACACATCTCTAATTTTTTTAATGTGAAGTTACAAGATATGAAGATGTACAAAAGAAGTTGTTGTTTCATGAACGGGCTTTGTAATTTAGCCCCGTGTACTTGATTGTGTGAAGAATTCTTCTGATAACATGTGTTATTGCGATAGATGTACTAGTGTATGTATTTTTGTAATTGATATGAAGATTGGAAAGGAAGAGGCCGTGGCCTTAGATTGGGATCCATCCCGGCATTTGCCTGGAGTAAGAGAGGGAAACCACGAAAAACAACTTCCTGGATGGCTGAGTTTTGTCTCACGAGGCTGAGTGTATCCCGTTCCAGCCCTCCGACCAGAATTAAATTTCTTGGCAGAGCCGGGAATCGAATCCCGACCTCCAGCGTGATAGCAAATCATGCTAGCCGCGACACCAGGAAGTGAAGATGTACAAAAACCTGATGTATAGGCCCTAAAGAAACTTTGGAGGTTATTACCTACTACAACAAACAATGGATCAAATACCAGGAACGCGATCATGGAATAAAACTTAAGAAATATGCCAGGAGAAATTTACTGTAACACATCTTTTAAATGATATGATTATTATTTTTTGAACAGTTTCCTTTTGTTTGTAGATTATAGGTGTGTCCAAACCCCCAATAGGTGCTCCACCGGGCAATGCTACGTCAATGAGCATTACAAACGATTATGATTGGTTATGATGCCAAGTGTCGGGACTCGAGGCTGCTTCCACCTATTGTAGGAACATAGTGATGGATTTACGAATACTACTCAAATCTTTTGCAGGTTTACCCCCCCCCCCCCCCCCCCCCCAATCCAAAAACACACTTTTCTGGTCCATTAAGTAAAAACGTGCACTTAGCTAGATTATAAGCTTAGCAAATGAAGTATTTTTTTCTTATTGAATCGAACATTGTAATTTTAATCTCAACGCATTCAATTATCTCCTAAATTATTATTTATTGAAAATCCACAGCCTGCTTCCAGTCTCCGACCGGGTCAGGAATGGAATGAATGAAGCCCCCATCTAGTGGCGAGGATATGGACTGTGCCGGCTGCCGAGGCCTGATGCACTCCTCTGGGGCAATGATTAAATGCATTGAAACGTTATTTACTTTGCTCCACGTTGAGCGTACAAATGAGACGTTTTGCTAGCTCCTAACTGTTGGGTGAGAAATGTAACTGTTTACCTTTGCCTAAGCTATGTTGTTTTAATGGGCGCCAAGACCTCAACGCAATGTTGAAATCTAAATTTGTATTTAACAACGTCTAGCTCTGGCAGAACACCTTCAAGACTCTATTCACTCAGATCGTGGTATGATTTGATCATTAACCCAACAAACAATTGTATCAGGAGAAGGAATTGGTCTATATCTAATGCTACCTACTGAAAGCAAAGATTGCATTGTAAAAGAAATGAATTTATTATATAAAACAAGAATAGCAAAATTAATAATAATAAGTATAAAATTTAAATTGGAGCGTTGTGATTTGAATATTACCGATAGAAAATTACGTGAAAACGGAGTCTGATAAATTGATTTTGCTCGTATTTCCAAGCTATGAAGTTACTGAAATATGAAATGTAGAACAAAGAAAATGAGAGATTGCGTATTTCTGCGTCATTGGCGCTTACCACTGGAAATTGCCAAAGCATTTCCCTCGTTCTTGAAGATGTTGTGAGCTTCCCACAGTCTCCTGGACGTCGTCATCTCCGTCGGAATTTGATGATATTCTGGTAGATTAGATAATTCTATGGTCCGTACCTCGGACCCAAACACTCGTACAACCAAGTTTTACAAAAGTTCGTCGCTAACTCCACTGAACATCGGAGCGACACGCACTTGCGACCGTACACCTCAAGTATTTCACAGATAGTCCTCTTCCACGGAACATCGGAGCGATTCCCGCGTATATCCACACTCGGCAAGAACTACACAGATTGTTCTTGTTTCACGGCGCGTCGAACGGTATATGCACCTGTTGGCTCCCCCATCATGGTACCGCCATCTAGCTTACGTCGTCGCCACTGATTGGCTGCACCCTACGCGCTAGATCCCCACTCCTTCCTCATTACACTCCGCGGGAGGGAGAAGTCGATTTCCGTTTCCACAATTCGCCTTTTCTAGACCTTGCGACCCAAGATTGCGTCATGCTCCTCGACAAGATTCAGCGTGTACTTGAAATCCCAGTGAGTCATCTCTCTCAAATACCCTAACTGACAAAAACTCCGTAAAATTCCGTAATCAGATAATTTTCTATGATATCGTCGTTCGTAATAATTTGCTTGATAGCGTTTTCTAAGACATAGAAAACCTATCTGAATGCTAATAATTTTTATAAAATGCTCCGAAAATACCTTAATAATAATTATAATAAATTAATAATAATAATAATAAATTAACATGAAAAATTATCTTGGCTGAACAATTTGCCGCGTAAATAAATATAGAATGGCTTCCTACTGACTTATGCCAGTTGCATAAAACCCCACGAAAAATACGTTACAGCATGACAGATGAAATGAAATGATGGTGGAGAGTGTTGCTGGAATGAAACTTTGACAGGGAAAACCGGAGTACCCGGAGAAAAACCTGTCTGCCTCCGTTTTGTCCAGCACAGATCTCACATGGAGTGACCGGGATTTGAACCACGGACTCAGCGGTGAGAGGCCGACGTGCTGCCGCCTAAGCCACGGAGGCTTTTATTATTTATTAAAACAGTAAAATAAGTACAGTACTGGATAACGTTAATTTGGGATCTACATTTTATACATAAAGTTGTATAAGACCACTCCGTGGTGGAGCAGCTAGTATTCTCTCCGAAAAGTCTGGAACGAGGTACACTCAGCCTCATGACGGAAAACTGAGAAGAGGTGGGTTTGATTCCCATCTCAGCCATCATGGAAGTGGTTTTACGTGGTTCTCCTCTTCTACAGTACTTCCAGGAAAATGTTGGAATAGTTCTTAACTTAAGACCAAGGCTGCCCCCATTCACTCCTCACCTGAATCACACACACCCAAAGTACACGGGGCTACATGACCGCGTTGTCGCAGCCCCTAAACTTAAGAACCAACAAATCAGACATTCCCGGTTCTGGCAAGAAATTTCATTCTGCTATGAGAGCTGGAATGGGGTGCATTCAGCCTTGTGAGGGAAAACTGAGAAGAGGTAGGTTCGATTCCCACCTCAGTCATCCTGGAAGTGGTTTTGCGGAGTCCCCCCCACTTCTACTTCCAGAAAAATGCTGGGATGATTCCTAACTTACAGTCAAGGCCACCTCCTTTCCATCCTTCACCTGAATCACTAATACAGACATCAAAATAACACAGTTTATCAGTTAAAAAGATACAGTCAGTCTGAGAGACTAGACTTTATATCATTTCAAATGACGCATGCTACAAATGCTACACATGTTAGAAAGGCTCAGGAGGGCTTCTTGCTTCGCGAAGCCCCATGACTCTTTGCACTCTGCTGCATAACGTCACGCAATCGCCGTCTCCGTATCGCATAACGCCAGACCCCAGGAGTAAACTCAGACTCAACCGACTCCATTACCCTTTAACTTAGGCTTCCTGCGCGGGGGCTGCGTGACGTCACACACTCGCCGTCTCCGTTCGCATAACGCCAGACCCCAGGAGTAAACTCGGACTCAACAGACTCCATTACCATTTAACTTGGCTTCCCGCGCGGGGGCTGCATGACGTCACGCACTCGCCCTCTCCGTTCGCATAACGCCAGACCCCAGGAGTAAATTCAGACTCGGTGCATATGCACTGAACAACATGATGACGTCATACACGCTGTAACCGTGATGCATAACGGTAGACCTAAGCATAACGATGAAGTCGACAAGATCATTTGAAATGATAAAATATCTACACTCACACGCCCGAGTATACCGGGCTGAGTGACTACGATGTACAAACCCCTCAAATGAAAAGTTTTTAAAATATGTATAGCAGGGTGATTTATTAAATCCAGTTCTTTGGAAATCTCTCGCAGATTGTACTGACCTTGTGAAGTCCTATTCTTATTTATATTATAACAGCAACATGTGCCTTGTCTAAATTTTCATCAGGTACAGATGCTCTTGATTTATGCCCCTTGAAATAACAACCACAATCATAATCACCAAACCTTCACTTTCAACACTGACATTATAGCTTGTGCAGTATGTGGCGAAGCCTCAAGATCACGGTCCAGTATGAGTGGTGGGGAGCTAGAGTGCTAGAGGAGACACCCCTCACGTAGCTGCGCCGGACTCAAGACCATTGCATGCACAGATTTTAAGCAAGATGTCGACAGCACGGGAGAGAAGGAGTGACTGCGGTTGCCGTTTCCCCACCACTGAAACCAGTCTACCCAGAGCCGTCAGCTTGACTTTCAGACTTCACCACACAACTCCAAATCTATATCCATAGCCCTGGTCGCAGTCTACCCTAAAGTGCAAAACACTTGAAATTGGCCTCGATTGCGCATGAGCAGTACACGCATCTGGATACCACGAGCTTGTAAACTCTGCCTGCGCCTTTCAAAGCACAAGTGCGAGCCGATTTTAATGAGATAACTAGAGGACCAAACTTGCGGCACCTAACCCTTATACTCGCTCATATACTCATATACGCAGTACGTTGCTGATGGACCAATGGTTTTTGTGATCATCAGACCTAATCTCAGTCGTCCTATTAACCGACACAATAGTGGCCTCACGCATCTGGATACCAACGACAGACAGGTGAGGGAGATAAGTAATGTGGTAAACTTGATTGTACAATATATGAACTCCGTTGTTAAAGCATAATTCTCTAAAGTCGCACCAGTTAAAAGGAACTTTTAGGCCAAAACATTGACTCACAAACAACAGAGACCTGTTTCGTTACTGACCCTCACTATCTCTAAATTCAGCCAATCATAATGTAGGGTGTCTCATTTCTTTCCCAGTTTCATTAGAACACTGAGCTACTCAATTTACTGATCCCATCAAGTTTTTGTTTGCCTTAAGTCATCTTCCACGTTGAGGATTGAATAGTTTCATCCCAGAATATCCGAGGTCAGGGCCGTGAAGAGCAACAACGGGCCCAAGGACTTGGTCATTGACCCCTTCATCTTGGATAACTCCCCTTCCTCCTCAAAAAATAAAAAAATAAAAACAGTTACTGTAGAACTTAGAGCTAATCAAATCATTTATTTTCTGGTCTTACGATTATAAGCCTACGTCCGCCCGAAAAACAAGTCCATGCATTTACTAACAAAACTTAACTAAATGGTCATATTTGTTTTTCTATATCAGCTCTTTGACGTTCAGAAGTTATAGATTAAATTGCTAATTAGGGTAACTTCGCCTCTTTCACGGCTATTCACAAAATTCAACTGTTCATTTTGCAGACAATTCACTGGTACAGTATGATTGAATACAGACCTGTCAGGTTAGTAATTGAATGTAAAGAAATTGGCTATTCGAGATCCTTCTATGTCTCCGGGTCCCTCAGAATGTCTGGGCCTTGGGGCTAGAACTCCACATGCCCCTCCCTCTCGTCATCCCTGTCTGAGGTTCGAATCCCAACCCTGACAGCTGCCATCAGGAGTGTGTTTCCCCCCGGTACCTTCCACACGTTCTCTAGTAAATGCGGGCATGGTGACTTATTTCAAGTCATGGGGCACCTATCCAATCCTAGTTCAAGATAATTAGGCTTAGAGGTACACGTACATTTATTTATTTATTTATTTATTTTAATTTTAATTTATTTTTATCGTTTATTTATTTATTTATTTATTTATTTATTTATTTATTTATTTATTTATTTATTTATTTATTTATTTATTTATTTACCTTTAAGAATATTTCAAGAGGAATCTGTAAGTCAATACGAAAAACATCTTGCATTACCTATCATTACCCAGTATTAAGACATGATGATAATTGTTGTTTTAAGGGGCCTAACATCTAGGTTATCGGCCCCTAATGGTCTGGTGATAGCAAAAATGTCAATGAAGTGGAAACCAGAACGAAAATTAAGAGAGAAGGAAAATACTCACAAAAAGGAACTCAGATTGAAACTACTCACAAAATGGAGAGCGATAATACCTACAAAAGGGAATTTAGAACGAAAATACTCACAAAAGGAATAGATTGAAAAATACACACAAAATGTAGGTTAAGTTCAAAATACGTACAAAATGCAATGCACAGTCGAAATACTTACAAAATGCAAGTGAAATTCAAAATATGCTACTTACAAAATGCAAATGAGATTGAAAATACGTACAAAATGCAATTGAAGTTCAAAATACTTACAAAATGTAACTGAAATTGAAAATTCACAATGCAACTTGGATTGAAAAATGCACATTTCAGATTCCAAATAATCACCAAGTGCAATTGATATTCAAAATACTTACAAAATGCAATTGAAATTGAAAATGCTTACAAAATATATGGTAGATTCAAACTACTCAATTGGATGGATAATACTTACAAAATGTAATTTAGATTCAAAATACCCACAAAATACAATTGAGAATCAAAATACTTGCAAAATGCGCACCCTACAAAATGCAATTTAGATTGAAAATACTTGCAAAAAGAGGTTTAGGTTGAAAATACAAAATGCAATTTAAATTCAAAATACTCACAAAAGTCCCAGCCCCTATATTGAAAGACTCACTAAAAAGCAGTATTAAGACATTTTTCAGTCATATGACAAATATATATTTAACTCCAGGAAGCAAGAAACATAAATATATCCTGAAATTGGTTCATTAAATGGTAAGGAAAAGAATAGATTAAAACCTAATAATCCGGGCCCTAATTATAACATTAGGAAAGTGCGGTAATAGTTGAAATACATCGCATATCTTTAGGCGGGAACAGTGCGCGATAACTCACGAATGTTATCTCATACCGAGCTCTGGTTTGTTTAAAAAACTATTTCAGGCATTTATACACATTTCGTCTTGCTTAATCATCAACGTACAGTCAGTAACAAACATTTCTCGCTAGCTTTCTTTTCTGTGTTACCATCAAGAAATTTTCAAGTAGTACGGTATTTGATTTTAAACAAGTAGTTCCGTGAAGAACTAAATAGCCTCTTTTCATGTATCCTACATACAACATTTCAGTTTGATTGCTGTAATAGATTAGTAGATATTGAGAATCGTCTAAATATTTCGGGTGGTCGCCATCTTGGATTTTTATATATGCAGGCCATAGAGTTATGTACTATTAGCAAGCCTCCGTGCCTTAGGCGGCGGCACGCCGGCCTCTCACCGCTGGGTCCGTGGTTCAAATCCCGGTCACTCCATGTGAGATCTGTGCTGGACAAAACGGAGGCAGACAGGTTTTTCTCCGGGTACTCCGGTTTTCCCTGTCAAAACTGCATTCCAGCAACACTCTCTACTATCATTTCATTTCATCTGTCATTCATTAAATCATTGCCCCAGAGGAGTGCGTCAGGCCTCGGCAGCCGGCACAGTGCATATCCTCACCGCTAGATCGGGGCTTCATTCATTCCATTTCTGACCTGGTCGGAGACTGGAAGCAGGCTGTGGATTTTCATTTTCAGATGACGATTATTGCGTAGGTTCATTATTCAAACGTTGACTTTGATCGCATGATTAGACACAAGAAATATTTTTAAAATTCGCACAGCCGCCATCATGAGGTTATGTAAACAATTGAACTAAATTAGAAAGGAAGGAAGATTGTAGTTTTACGTGACCGTGAATCTTGTGATTATGAGCCACGGGACCTCCTTTTTACGTGGAATCCGAACCACAGGACATGGCATTTCACTTCGAAAATCTCACATGCATTGACAACTAAATTAGATGTCAGTGCATTACAATGTGTATAAACATTTTCTGTACCATGTTACACTGCGCTCGGATGGTTGAATAGCGAGGAAAGTCAATTTAAATGTTTTAACTTCGTTTTGTACTTAACAAGTTTTTGAAAGTCACACACGTGTACGTCTAGTTGTGCCCTTTATCACCGTACAAAATTTCAGGGTGATATCAGTAATAGTGTCAGAGATATAGAATGCCGGTAAAATATTTCGCACAGCCGCCATGTTGGATTGGTGAGACGTAATAAAATGTGAAGGGCACAGTTTCATTGAAATCGCTCCAGCCCCAGCCGTTTAGATTTTATTAGGGGGACACACACATACACACACACGGACAAAATGTGATCTCATAAGCCTATTTTTTCATTAATAAAAATAGACCTAAGAAAAAAACTATATTTAGCCTATGTCAATGTCAAATTTATTCCCTAGAGAAAGAAAGTTTCCTCCATCAACATCAGTCAATCCAAAACATCTTGCTTCCTGTTTTGATGATTGTTTTTATATCTACTACCCTGCCAGGGAAGTATTACCACTATATAGGCGTGGAGCGGGGCTGTTGTGTAGGCTATACATTACGTCAGCTCGCCACGTATGGCTGCTGTGGGCGGGTGCGGAGCAAGAGGGGGAACACATGTACAGTCATACAATGAGAACACACCACACAGCGAACGACCCAGCACGAACCATGCACACACACACAACATGCGATGAGGTTTCGCTGACAACAACTGCACCTCTATCGCAGGCGTGTAGCTGGGTGGAGTGCATTAGTTCCGATTTCCTTCACCAGCAATAATTCGCTGGCTGGGTAGTACCGCGTGATGGTTTTGTCTGCAAAAATTTTGATTCGCGCCAAAATAGTTGAGGGGCTTGGACATTGTGGTCATATCGCCATGTACTTGGGTCTGTGTAGAATTTGTCTGATAATCTGTTCTACTGTGATGTCTGTACTATACAGGGTGTCATTTATGTACTTGAGTACCCTTAAGGGGCGTGTAGGGGAGGGTATAGGATCAATTTGAGATAGGGAACCTGGAGTCGGAATGGCCTCCTAACCCCAGAAAACAGGTTTGTTTCAGGCCCTCAACCCCTGTAAAGTAGGGAAGCGCGCCACGTGTTACTCTGAGGTCAGGCACTCTTTCGCTGCCAACGGTCTTGGCGCGACCACCGCTCAACGCTGCGTTAGCCGAGAGCTGCATTCCTCTTGCCAATTGATAGTTCCGTCGTCTTTAACTACTACAGAAACACACGTAACTAGTTGATACTAATAATCAAAAGGCAATTAATTTACAGAATCAACGATAGTTTTAAAAATTAGCACAGAACAAACACGTACTGTGACTACGCCCCCTCCTTACCCTCAAAAAAAAATTAGAAAAAGAAAAAAAAAGAAGGCATGGCACTCCAGGAGAAACGAACCTGGGACCACCGTGGCACCGCGCCTCGCCGCTATCCTCTCGGCTAAAGCAGCGTTGAACGGTGGTCGCGCCAAGACCGTTGACAGCGAAAGAGTGCCTGACCTCAGAGTAACCTAACACATGGCGCGCTTCCCTACTTTACAGGGGCGGAGGGCCTGAAACAAACCTGTTTCCTGGGGTTAGGAGGCCATTCCGACCCCAGGTTCCCTATCTCAAATTGATCCTATACCCATCCTCTACACGCCCCTTAAGGGTACTCAAGTACATAAATGACACCCTGTATAGTGTGTGTGTATTTGTAATCGAGGTAGTATTTGAGCAGGGAGCGGTCGTACTCTTCCGTTAGGGACCATCCCGGCATGTGTCTGGCGTAGAAGTGGGGATACCACGGAAAGCCACTTCCAGGATGGCTGAGATAGAAATTGAACCCGCCTGACGAGGCTGAGTGTATCCCGTTCCAGCCCTCAGACCCAACCAGAATTAAATTTCTTGGCAGCGCCAGGAATTTGACCCGGGCCTCCGCGGTGACAGCCAAGAATGCTAGCCACTGCACAAACGAGGCGGGGTGTAATTGTAATTCAGGAAAGGAAGCGACCAGGGCCTTAAGTTCGAAACCATCCCGACATTTGCCTAAAGCCTATTCGGTGAGTCGAGACAGTACCCCTGGCTACCTGGGCAGGGAAACACGCCCAGTTCACGGTTCTGCCGGACAGGGGTAGCCAAGAAGCTCCGAGATCACTAGTCATGCCGTAGCCCTAGAAAAGACAAGACCTGTCATAAGCAGTTAAGAACTTATTATAGTACATGCATACGACTGTTTAGGTTCGACAATAAGTATTAAAACTAGGGCTCGGATTTTTAGGTACCGTAAATAAATATTTTTTTATGTAAATACATATTTTAAGCATTTTTTCTATCAATACATAAATTCCTCCTTTTCACTTATTAGCACATAAAAATACATAATATTTACATTTTTTTAAATCACAATGCTAGGTCTTTCAGTCCATTGCATTTTTGTTCTGTGTTACTTCAACGGGGAAGGACCTGTGAGCTATCTAATCTTCATGCAGGCGTGTGTCAGCTTGCAACTGTGTTATTCTTAACCTGTCGCCCCGTGCCACTCACTGTGGAACCTGGGGATTTCCTTGTCCATAGCTATATTGCACCATGGGCTAGACCTCCCCCTCCAGCTACCTGGAACCAGTGTCACTCGCATGCAGTTCATTTCTGGCAGTTCGAAGTGTAAGGCAGTTCTACAATGCCTAAAGTAAAAGCAACTGTAAGTTATCGTCTGCAGCAGTATGTTGCAGAATTAAAAGATAATTTTACTTTTGATGGGGGCGTTCTGTTCTGCCAACCATGTGGGAAAGCAATCAAGGCTTAACAGCGATCTAAAGTTACACAACACCTCAAGGGCAAGAAACATATCATCGCAGTTTCAGAAGACGTGTTTTGCGATAATCGTCGGTCATTTGTGATGGACAACCTGAAGATGTATCTCGTTGAGTATTGTAATTCCTAGTATTCAGTGAGGCATAGCATAAGTTGCATTCGTGAATACTGCATATTGTTTATATTCACCTTAATAAACTAGATTATAATTAAATATTTTTACTTTTGGTCACATATTTCAGGTATTTTTAATACATAAAAAATAAATATTTTCCAGGTGTTTAGCACCTAAAAATCCGAGCCCTAATTATAACTATTTTATGTTCGAACATAAATATTCATAAATATCTGTCGATATTTTGCCAGTTTTATGTACTGAACAGAGCGCATGAGACGCAGAGAATGCCTTGTATTTGACCATGGCCTCCTCGATTACCCTACTAAGACACTAGGCCAGGCAATGAAATTTAAATTAGAAGGCCGTGGGGCGCATCTAATTATCTAATTGGTCAAAAAACTCTTTCATGAGCTCTGATTGGTGGGAGAAACTGTTTCATAATGAAAAATAGTGTTATAATGAGCCTCATTATTGACGTCCGAAACTGGGGAGGAGCTTACGGGCAGCTGTTTGCAATATGGCGGCGATATAGTGACGTGAAGTAATTGGGTGTGCGTTTGTTATGGCTTCTAATTTATTATGGCAAAATACTACATATTTCCTTTCATTGATAGAAATATTTTTATAATCAATTTAAATGCAGTGCCAATTACTACCAGTTAAAAATATTACCCACATGTAGATAGTTAATTTACTGTCTGCTGTTACATATATATGAAGCCTGTACTTGGGAGCCTAGCGGTATCGATGTTTTTTATTAATTTCACAATATATATATATATCTCACATAACGCAAAGGACGACTCCCTGATAATAAATTGAATCAAGCAACCCTGAATTTGCATGAATGTTTTGGGTTCAAAGAAGCGTTACTTGGGATGCTCAAATCATACTTCAATATTGCAAATATTGACCTACATACTTGCTGTTCAAAGGCAAGAATGTTAATTTATTCATCTCTTGCCACAGCCAAGTTAAAATGGAGACATCCTCTTTATCAATATATTTAATTAAATATTTAAAATACAGATATTTAACAAAGTTAGAGTCTCCATTTGAACTTGTCATGAGCAAACGGAACAGATCAAAAACTACACTTTAAGCCAAACCAAATTCACTCCTCAGCTCGACATAAACCATAATACCAATTAAAACCTATACAAAACATACTCTCCTTGCTGTTGTACAACTTTCAAACCAACTATTCGCACTCAAAACTGTAAAACCCTGAAATGGGAACTAATTAAAGTTAGAATAGCCTAGGCCGATCCGGTCTCCTGCTACATTACCGCATATGTATACTTAACATCACTATAACTTCAAAATTACGGCTAAGTGACCTATCTGCCTGAGTAGTATAGGTGTTGCCGGCCTGCCTGGGATGATGGGTCACCAAACCGGTATTTAAAACTAAGATTTTACATTTTAATTAACTAAATTCAACAGTAGGGAGATCATAGCCAAAAACACAATTTAAGCCAAATCATACTTCAATGACCTACATACTTGCTGTTCAAAGGCAGGAATATAAATTCTCTGGCAAATTAAGGCTAGGAACAGCATTTTTCTTAAGTTTTCTAACCATTCGGCTATTGTCAATCGGAAGAACCCCTGAAATAAGTTTACGAAGAGCGGATTACATTCTTTGTACGGCACAGAAGTAAATAGGCTATAAGTTTATCAGTATTTTTGATGTAGCTAAATCCATGTGAATACAAATTAGAGACAATAACTATCAATAATCAACAGTACCGGTGGAAAGAAGTCGTCTTCACAAAAATGCAGACTGCACACTGTCATGTAACATGTAACACGTTTTCCAATTGACAGCGCCGAAGCCCATCTTTCTCTCTGAACTTTTTGTACAGGAAAGTAGTGAAAATATTTCGTAGCCGTTTTATACGATTTGCAACCGTATACAGAGCAGTACCTCCTCAAATTTGACAAATTTCTTTCTGTTTCCATCACGACGTCAATGCTTCACCATCTAAATAAATCACACCAGTCACAATGTTACAGCTTCAACATTCTGCCGCGTGGCTGCGCCAACCAACTTTTCTGACGTCAATAGTAAAGTTTTCTGACATATAATAGTCAGGGTCGAACATTAATTAATTAATGAAATAAATACATAAAAGAAAAATAAATAAACCACGCTGTAGATTGTAACTGATACGTCGGCCCGCTTCAAATGTAGGCTATACACAGCGCTGAAGTTGGCTTACGTTCAACAGGCTCTATGCACCCTTTGCGGGCAGCCCTGCAATCACGTGTACAACTGTGTTTACTTCCACTATCTCGACTCGGCGAACAGACTTTAGAGTAGAAGTGGGAAACCACGGACAACCACTTCCAGGATGACTGAGGAGGGAGTCGAACCACTTCAAGGTAGAGACGTACTACAGCTCTTAAATCATGGAAATATCAATACTCTGTTGCATCCAGGGCCGGAATTAAGAGTAGGCCGCCTATAGGCTAAAGTCCATTTGCCGCCCCCTCAATAGTTCATATTTGCTTAATACATTTGTTTTATACAACAAATGGATAAGAGTTGGTTGGCGTTTCCATCTTTTTTTAAATAAAGTTCATTTAGTTTAGATAAAACTACATTTTTAATGATTTACATAATACACTACATACCGTAATGAAATTAGTTATCTACTTGTTGTTTTTATTTACTTATTTCTTTTAAGATTCGTTAAAAATGGAATTGGTTTCGAACTTAATTAATTAATCAGTGATCACTATTTTACACATATTTTTATATTTTAATGCTAATGACTATCTTTTGCGTAATTGAAGGACTGTGTTCAATTTGAATTAAGTTGTCCTACACACTGACATACAATTATACAAAATGTAGTTAATTACTAGTTCATTTATTGAAAAATATACAAACTTCTCTAAAACAACTCACCCCACGCAATCTAGATATTCAGGGGTAGATGACCTCGTAGTTCCGCCCCTTAAAACAACAATAACTAACTAACTAATCTTGATGTTCAAATTTACATACCGTAGCTTTCTTACGAGATTTGTTAATGGCAAACTCGTTAATAATGCCCTCATATGAAAGTATTTTTGTTGTATTTGCCTCAATACAAGGCAATGAAAGTGATTTCAACCGTATTTTGGAAATAAGCTTACTAGTTCGTAGATAGTTCTTAACTCTGCTAAGGCAGGAAAAACTGTAGGACTAAAACATATTTTTAAGTAACACGTATTCTTAAATTCGTACGGAAAATATTATTAACGTGTGAAATACTTCATTTTAACTTTTGAATAAATTGCCAAACTGCCGCCCCTGAATTTTTGCCGCTCTAGGATACAGCCTACTTAAGCCTATTTAGAAATACGGCCCTGGTTGCATCTACAGGCAACACAATTCCTCGTATTCGTTCTCATGACCGATACGGCCCAACGCGTGTCCTCCGGCAAGACTTCCTATATCTCTGAACAATACAAGGCGGAAAGCGAGGTCAGCGTTCGATTTCCCAGACCTCGAGCTGCCACATTGCGTGAAGCTGACCACCCAAGTTTGAGCAAGATCGCGTACGGTACCTTAAATGTTTATACCAGAAGGGTCCAATTATCGGGTATTAAGCTAACAACATTTCTGGGATGTATAAACTAGTATCTCGAAAGTAGAGTTTCTTTCGATATTCAAGGTTGTTTATCATTTAGAAAATTGAACTTAAAAATTCCAACCTTAAATTTAGTAAATATGTTAGTACCTACATCAAATTAAATGTCTTCATAACGCCACTTTCTGTGGTTTTTGAATATGTCGCTCCTGTCCCCTCCCCCAATAGGTCATCGATTCAATACCCTCCTCATCCATTTTAGAAGTAGTTTTCCATGGCTTTCTACTCCTACTCCAGGCAAATGATACTTAACTTAAGGTCACGTTCACCTATTTACTGATCCTAGGTCCCATTACAAAAACACATGGTACTTAACTTGTCTATTAATAAAGAAAGCTGTCTGAACATGTTTCATTTTTGGCCATAACAGTGATACTGGTTATCAGAAAGATTGCACACTCACCCAAGAATACGTGGCCAAATGATTACAAAGTCGCAGGTCTACAAATTTCAGCTTATTTTAATGTTTTAGGTACCAACGAGTAACACACTTCGATTTTATCGAGCCTAAAAAGACCTAATTTTACGTTAGGACCTAATAAGACCTATTTTTCGTGTTTGAACCTAAAAATACCTAATTTGGTTATTTAAGTAAATAGAGTACATTCATTTATATAAAAATATTTTCAAAGCGAAAGGAGACCCTTCGAATCTTATGAAATCTTGCGTAGCAAACATCGGTCGCGTTCTTTGTGGCGAAAGGAGACCGTTCGAATCTTATGAAATCTTGCGTACCGGTATCAACAATCGGTCGCGTTCTCTGTGGAGAAACATTTCCCCTCTCACACATCGCACGGCCTGCTATTTGTTTGATACATAGTCCGTAGATATTTCTTAGTAACGCATGAAGACTTGGCACCATCACTGTTTCTTCCAGGAATGCCACACAGCCTGAAGGTTGGAAACGACCTTGGATGACTTTCAACACTACGTGTGATCTGAAGCTTGTTTATTCTAGCTTTCATGAATATAAGGCTCATTTGATTATCATTATCTTTGTAATTTTGGTTGGTTGGTTCCTTAGTTTAGGGGCTGTGACAACACGGTCATGTAGCCCCGTGTACTTTGGGTGTGTGTAGAATCTGTCTGATAACTGGTGTTAATTGTGATGGCTGGATTAGTGTGTGTTATCTGTTTTAATTCAAGTGAGGACTGCAGACAATGTCAAGTAGTTCCTATTTTTGCTACCAATTGCTACCGTCCACGACACCTAGCTTGTGGACTTGGCTACAAGATGGCATCGCAGTCAGCACCTGGCGGCAAACTTTGGAACAAATATAGTGTTATCAATTCCAACCAACAAATTTTGTCTTCACACAAGTTTATATAGTGGAAGGTTCTTTAACATGCCATAAATCTATGACATGGGACCGCCGGCCTTACTTCCCCTCCGAAGGAAGGCATGCTGAGGGATTTTAACGCTCTTAAAAATCCGACGACTCGTCTACGTACACGCGAATTGTCGTGCCATTGCCTCCAGTTGTGTTGACGTCAATCCGTAGCAAACGACAACATTATACAAGTTATACAAAGTTTAGGGCTAAGCCAAAAATTAAACATGTTCAGACAGCTTACAGTACTTTATTAATAGACAAGTTAAGTACCATTTTATTAATAACATTTCTGTAAAATCATCACCCATACTAGTAGACCTATATTTAACTGCCTAAGTGTCAAGGATGTGGGAAGCTGGTTATCAAAGTGAGTTTATTTATTAATCTCACGTGAATACCAAATGGTATGTATCGTTTTATTCTACCTTAAGTCATTAACAATTCAATTAATGTAAATTAATTACTTAAATGAACCAGTTTCAACCAGCGTTATCATCATGTGAAATTGCAATAATTGTGAGCAAAGCATTACTTCAAAAATACACAACAAAATGATATTAATTCTAAATAGTAGTCTAATTAAATGCAATAATAAAAGAATGTAAATAAAATATTACTATGTTGGAAAAGAATGTCATGGAAAAGAGTTCAAACTTAAAATAAAATTAAAACTCAGGAATGTATCAAGTTTATGCCGTGTCTTGTGTGGAGTTTCGCCTAGGAACACCAAACTGAGTCATCAGCGGGCTCTTGGTGTCCGTGACCGGACCCTCTCAGGAGTAGCGAACTGCGCGCTACCTCCCTTTTTATGAAGCGCATCTGCGCCTTCTTTCTGCGAGAGCTAAGAGCTCAATCAGACTTAACCTCCCTATGAATGCTTCCAAAAAGAAAAATTGCTGAGTTTTAATTCACTGGCCTATATAATAAAAATAAAATAAATAAAATTGGTCTACATATTAAATAATTCGAATAGTAGCCTAGGAAATATCATATAGCCTACCAGGTGAATCAGCTGTCCCTAATAATATTGTTTTATGCAGTCCAACTAGCGTTGTTATCAAAAAGGTCGATATTTCTCTGCTTGCATACCGTATGGTACTAATGCACTGCAAGTCTATCGAAAGCAAAATATAAAACGCTAAGGTGTATGTTTCACAAAACTCAAGCTCTTAAACCAGAGGGAGTTAGAAGGTGCAGTTTGTACCAAAATCTTCCAAATCGTCTCAATAACACAGGGAAAATCTTGCCTTTCTGGAAAAGTCAACGGAAATATAATTATTGGTTTATAAAGTGTCGCCTCCGTAGCGTAGCGGTCAGCATGGTTAGCTGCCACCCCGGAGGTCCTGGGTTCGATTCCCGGCTCTGCCACGAAATTTGAAAAAGTGGTAAGAGGACTGGAACGGGGTCTACTCAGCCTCGGGTGTTCCAAATGAGTAGAGGGGGTTCGATTCCCACCTCAGCCATCCTCGAAGTGGTTTTCCGTGGTTTCCCACTTCGTCTTTGGGCAAATGCCGGGATGGTACTGCCCCCGTAAATTGAATTATTTTGAGACCACGATGGCTGTATTGGCATAAATGAATAAAGTTATGAATGTCATAGTTGTGACGTGGATATTCATCACGTAGGCACGGATGACGTAGAATTCATGCAAGTAGGCTGGTTGAGCTGAGATTCTTGGTGACGTCATGATTTTGTTCGAGAAAGATCTGAAATTTACGACGCAGTCGCAGGAAACAAGGTATTGTGCTAAGGAAGAAGTTACGCTATTGGAGGAGAGACTCGAACCAATGAACGATAGTTTGGAAGGAAGACGGAGATTGCTGAAACTACGATATTTAGTTACTTTTGGCATGCAGATTTGTGGAAATCTATTTTCAGTTATGGCATTGATTTGGAATTTTGAAGAAATTAATTTTGAGTTTTTGAAATTTGAAAATCCGTCAAGTATAGCCAAAGTTAAAACTTCTAGCAATGACGGAGCAACAGGCTATGGAAGGGATGGATACGCCCCTTAAGAAGTTGATAAAAGGTCGTGCACAGGATAGAGGAGCTCTCATATCTCTCATATCTCTCATACCGCTGATACAGCATATATATTTCAGATGTTATATAGTCATTTTCGAGTGAATAAGTGAAGCGAGTCGTCTTTAGCGTGTGGTTAAAGCCCGGCGCATCGAACGAACACGGAGCAGTTCCATTTTACGCTGTTCGAAACTAGGTGAAGTTGTAACGCTCACATTAACGTTTCTACCAGATAAGATATAAAGAGTTAACTTCTGCCTTCATTATAATTCAATTGGGCAGTACAACATTGAGGTGTGTAGAAGATTTGAACAATTTCACAGTTATACTTTGAAAGATATTGGCATTTTAAGGCTGCAGACAAAAGTGATTTTCTCGCCACCTGAGAGGCACTTTTAAATTTCCACAGTATACACTACGGCTGACACGTGTTACAACCGTGATATTGGAGAATACGTTTGGTAATACAACGATACATTCTACTATGGAACATTATAATCTTGCAGTGCTTTCAATGATTATAACAGAAGTTGAGATGGAAGGCTAAGGCTTTAATGCAATTGGGACATATATCGATGGAGTGAAGTAGCAGCATGGAACTTCGTTAATGGTCATTCTACAAAAGCGAGCATGTAGTGAACATCCAACTACACTCATGCATCGTGAATCCATCGCTGAAATATATCAAATGACAGTGGAAATATTTTCATACTCCACGATTATGAATATTTCTGCGGAAATAACTACAATAAACTTCATGGCGAATTACGACTGGAACTTCAGGGAACTTTCAAGAGAGGCCAGGGTGGACCCGGCTCATAAAGAAGAGTTTTGCCAGAAGGATGTCTTTCGGATACATGGAGCAGTGCAATTTCCGGAGAAGGAAGCAGTTCGATTCTCCGAGGACGCTGATTCCAGGTTCGAGGTCGGAGCACATCTTCACGCTGGTGAAATGGAACCAACAGCAGTTTTCTTTGAAAACTTTCCTCTAGAACTTCAATCAACAGATAAGGTAGTCGTGAACGTTTCTTGTATTATTTGAGTCATGTAGCGATATCTGAGCAACCATTTTTCCCATATTTTTTGTCCTATCTTTTGCCCCATTTTCTTGATTAACATTTCTGTACTCAGTACACTTCGATGATTTATGCCTTTTTCTTCGTTTTATTGAGACATTGTTATGTCATTGGCATACTTAAATAATTTTGGATCAGTTGAGACTGATAATTTAGATTCTTTCAGTAATTTGCATATTTTTGTAGTCACGATTTGACTGTAAAGTTAACGATTTTCTATGGCAGATTTGAATTCAGACAGCGTGTCAATTTTATTAAAGTAATTCTATTCAGTTAATTACTTTGACCAATTTTCTGTCATCCTCAAGAAAGAAGAATGATTAAATGATTTTAGAGCGTTAAAATCTAATAAGTTATCGACGATCTTTGAAATACTAGTCGTCTTATGAACATGATTGCAACATAGACATTTATCATTGCATTATAGACAATTTTATGAAATATGAACTTTGAATACGATTTATTGAATACACTATAGTAATGAACATTTGATAGGAGTTTTTCTCAATTATAGATTGGAACAATAATGTTTGCATTCCACAGTCTAATTGTATTCTATTCGACTATTTATGCAGTTTAGATGAACTTTGATTGAAGATAGTATTTTTATACTGCGTTACTTTGAAGATATTAATCTCAATTTTGATAGACCAGGGAGGAGTGTCTAATCGTATTTGCTATTAAATTTATTTGTGATTGGCAAATTTTTACTTCATATCGATTCATGAATGAAACCCACGAAGGTTAAATAATAACAGACATTAATACAATTGATGAATATAAGAATTTTTGAAGAGGAACAATGGATGTATAATCGTTAGTTCAGTGGACCTGTAAAAGTCGCTGATGAGTAATGCCCTTGAATAATGAAGGAGGTTCCCACAGTAATAAATGAAGTTGTTGAATTTATGAGTGGAGGTTTTTGTATGTAATTTGGAAGATTTTGATGCCATATATATGAAGATATATGATGAATTCTGGGCCTATTGTTGAGCAATTTTGTGCGTTTTGAGCGAAGTATTTTTCCGCTGAATGTATTGTCCTGGTTCTTTGAAAGTTATTCATGTGAAGATACTGTTAAAGTTAACAAGAGTGTTAAATAATTTGAGATGAAGATTTTGAATGGAGGTTACCGTCACAAATATTAATAATAATTATTAAACCTTATTAAACCTGAATTTGACATTTAAATATAACTAACCTTCATTGGTCGATTATATCAATACAATTTGAGTAATTATCAACCGGATAAACGTGTGGTTTAATGTATTTCTTGTATAAATAATATAAACAATATTAATATTGTAAATAATTTTGTAAATATCTTTGTTAAATAATATGAAATGAAAGGGATTAATAGAGGCGTGTATAAAGTTTTTCAATTGTCGTTTGACATTGTTATAAACAATTTATTATTGTTATAAATAATTAATGAACTTTTGTTATTAACATTAAGAGTTTTGTTTTTATACTCTAAACAACGCTAATTAAACAAGTGGATTGAACAATTAAACATGATTTAGGATTGTTGGAGTAATCCACTGGTGTTTGAATGGAGCATTTAAAAGATTTGCGTGATAATATTTCAGTTGAGATATGGACATTTAACGTGTTTTGAAGGAGAGCTAAGCTCTGATGTAACTCGCTTATGCTAGGGTTGAACGGACAGGTGAGTCCACTTTGACGATGCAGGTGCATTGCAGCTGGCCCGGACAACTGTATGATAGAGGCCAAGGACGTTTACATAATAGCCTTGTGGCTATAAATAAAATGTGAAGTATATAAACACGCAAACCAATTGATATATGTGTCTCGTCCCAAATCCCGTTTCCATTCCAAGTGCATTATTAATTACGTTATTTTGAGCTTGAGAAAGCTGAAAAATTGTATGTAGAGTATACCAGTCCTACAGGAGGACATGGTTATGTGGTCGATGGCTTCTGATTGCCACGTGGATTTTGTTGTTTTATTTTTGTTAAATTCATTCTTTATGTGAAATAAATTATTGTGCAGTTTAAAGTTTCTCGTCTTCGTTTTGGTTCATTTTAAATATCATGGTGGAGGTTATTGTGAGGGCATACTTTAAGTGATCCAGTTGACAACCCAATCCCCGAGATAAATTAAAAAGGTAAGTAAAAGGTAAGTATGAACCCCCGTATATTTTGGTGTGTTCCACAATAATTTTCTTGTTAACTATTGTGCTCTAATCTCGATAGTATCTGTCAGTGCCATTTTCATTGATGTAGCTGTGCCGGTGCGTTTGATTATTGGCAATCCGATTGAGGGGGCGGATATCTGACAGCCTACTATCCTGAGATCGGGGACAGTACCTTCTTCAAGGCCACGGCCGCCTCCTTCCCTCTTCCTTGCCTAACCATCCTGACCTTCCATTACCTTCCCTCATGAGGCCCCTGTTCGCTTTGCAGGTGAGGCTGCCTGGACGAGGTGCCAATCACACCTCACCAGTTGTATTCCCTCCGATTAGATGATCCCAGCTCTAGGACACTGCCCATAGAGAGGGTAGTGGTGAGTACCCTCGCTGAGTCCGTGGGTTCCACCAACCTGGAGGGTAAACGACTAAGAAAGAAGAAGAAAAGGTTTATAAAGTGCGTTTAAACAAATAAACAAGACGATAGGCCCTGTCAGAACTAAGCCGCGTCTAGCCCGCATAGCAGTAAAGCCGGGAAGGTGGGGCGCTCACAAGTAACCTATAATAATGTTATTGGTTTCACGTCCCTTCTAACTACTGAGGCTCGGTCACGAAAACCAAGATTGGTTAGTTGGTTCCTCAGTTTAGGGGCTGCGACAACGTGGTTATGTAGCCCCGTGTACTTTGGGTGTGTGTAGAATCTGTCTGATAACCATTGTTATTTGTGATGACTGTATTATTGTGTGTTATCTGTTTTCAATTCAAGTAAGGACTGCAGACATTGCATTTTTTTCAAGTAGTTCCTACTTTTGCCGCCAAACGCCACCATCAACGACTACTAGTTCAGAAATGGTTACCAGATGCCATCGCAGTCGGCTCCTGGCGACGAACGTCGGAACCTAAGAGTGTTTGTCAAATGTTTAACCTAACGGCCCAAGGGACCCGATGCGCTATTATGATATTGACTGCAGGTCAAATGGCTGGGCAGCGGTCGCTTCATAGGCCTAGGCCCTTGATGGGCTGTAGTGCCACGAGCTTTCTTTAAACTACTGAGGCTATTAAAGATGCTGGGGTGCCGGAATTTTGCCCCGAAGGGGATCTTTAACGTGCCAGTAAATCTGCTGACATTTGCACACTCTCAAATGCCTATTGACTGCGACAGGATTCGAGCCTGCAACCTTGGACATAACAGGAGAGAATGTTACCACATATATAACAAATGAGCATTGAAAAAAACAGAATTACCCGCAGCAGTGACGAATTGCACTCTTATTTCTCAAATATCGACCTATTTGTTTAAAAAGTGCGATTAAACAAATAAACAAGACGATAGGCCCTGCCAGAACTGTGTCGCGTCGAGCCCACATACCAATAAAGCGGACGGGTGGTTTATACACATGGGCCCTCTAGTACCTTATAAAATTAATTTTTAAAACAGATCTGCTACAAAATAATGTTTTAACTTGAATTTGTAGAATGTTAATTGAAATTATATTGTATTCCTTTAAAGGAAGACCCGACTGAGTTTTTAAACCAAAATGGTCCGAAAAACGAAATTGAGTTTCTTGTCCTAGTACATTCATGTTGACCGACTGAAAAGCACCAAACTTTTGTTTACTTAGGCAACACTGAAAAATGGCTTCAAACCTCACAATAATAATACCAATTATTATTCGCATAGGCCTAATAACTATCACAAATGAGTTTCAAATTAAAATCTCTTAAACTGGTACTGCACCCTTATATCTGGATAATCCACCAATATCCCCCGGCTGGAAATAATTTGGGATTGTAGCATCTTGACGCCCCGGCTAAAAACAACATGGTGCCACTTGGCGAAAACACTCAGAATAAGGGACAGGTATTTTCTGAAACGGAATGTGCTGCAGTATCTAACTACAGAACAGTAGGGTCATCTAACTACTTAGGATAAAGAAAAATAACTCTATAAAAAATCTCGGGCGTAAGGATACGGATTAGGTCCCTCGGGAACTTCCACCCTACAGCACATTCCTCTGCCATCTAACTACAAGTATAATGCCAGTTTCCTATAAAACAATCAGGAAATCGTCAACACGAATCCGTCTATTTATTAAAAAAAAAACAATACACATCTCGTGTCACCGAGCTTTGATTAAATGCTCTCGAAAATAAACCATGAAATAAAATATATGACTAAGCGTCATTAATCCATATACAAGTACAAATTGTTTCGCTAAGAAACCGTAAAAATTGCTACGTGTAAGCTTAAATAAGCTTCTATACAGCGAACAACTGCTGTGCCCTAGGTGACGGGAGTTTATAACAAGAAAAATGTTATAAGTTAAAAATTTAAATAATCCCAAAAATAAATGACGTTACCCATGACGTAGATCTCCGTCATTACAAATACTAATCATTACTCTATACAATTCATCTCCCGCGCCCTAATATTAATATTTCTTCCTCTAAGAAGCACAAAATCTCTACACAAAGTTTTAAGGTTTAAATTTAAAATATAAAACACTCCTAAATCTATTTACGAATTTATCTGAAATACATTTAATATAACATTCTATACAATGAAAATAATCACGTCGTAGTTCGTCAATTACTTACTTAGAAATAAAATATTTACAACACGTTCGTTCCTTTCTCCCGACAATACAACATGTAATTGTCCTTCCACATTACTTCTAAATCTCAACGGGCTTCAGAAAAATATTACTTCACTCTACTTAGTCTTATTCGTGTTTTACGTTAACATCTGGGATTCCATAATCCATACAATTAAGTAGAGACTAGTTCAAAAACCTCCTACAACTTATCTGTTCATGTAATAAAAATACTTAATAAAAATACACATTTCCACTCGTTGAATAATTACCATAAATGACAAACATTAGGATAAGAACCATTTAATAGATCTGAGTTTACTCTCAGCTTCAACAACGATCCATTAAACCCTATAATTTCTATCAGATTTAACTTCATCCAGAATCCGCTGTCCTGTGAATTTCAAGGAGTTTCAACTCTATTGAGACTATTTCAATAACATCCACAATTACTAAATTTCCGTAACAATTCTCTTATAACTTCTTACTTTCATGAAATACATGCGTCTGTCCCTATAGACATTTCCTCAAAAATAGATCAATGGCTATACACTGGCTCATTGTCTCACAACAAATACCTCCGTCTACAACGGGAATAATAAATGTCATCCATCGAGATACTTCGCAAACTTCCATAACATTTCTTTCTCTACACTTTCCAATAATAAACTCTTCTTTCAGTCATCACAATCTTAATGAACATATAATAAAAAATACTGGTTCTCTCCCTGCCTCAATTTAATAGGTAATGCGATAAAATGGTAATCTTTAAATAAAATCTTATTTCTTTACTTCACTCACTTTTCTCAAAATTCTTTCAACAAACTGTAACATTTCTTCCATTTCATCATTACGTTATTTCTTACTTCAAAATATGCTCTCGTTCGCATCTGTTAATTCCACATTATAATACTTCACAAATTCTTTCTTTACTGTCTGTTCAACAAATTCTAATACTTTCAAAAAACCATTACTTACAAACTTTCTTCACTAAATTCGTTTCATTATTTCTCAGTTCGTGACTTTCCCTAGATCTCTACAATAGATCTTTCGTAATTACATTCTTTGACATATACTTCCTTTCATATACTTGGAAAACATTTCCATTATTACATTTATTGATAAAACATAGATATCGTTCGATTTAATACACGTTTGAACTTTACAATAACAATTCTGAACAAACTATAAAATCCTGAGCTAAAGTATAAAATCTGAATTAAACTATAAAATCCCCCTTCAAATTTCGAATATCGCAAAAATCCAAAATCGAAATGAAAAATCCCTAAAATTCTGAAGTGGTCGAAAAATACTATCAAACATCCGCATGATATTTTTACAAATAGAACATTGAAAACTGCAATAAACTAATAAACAACATAGAAAAATGGCATTCAACAATAGTTGTCGGATATTCAAGATCTACAATTCTACATAGTGGAATATTTAGCGTTGATCCTTGGACTACCTTGTGCTGGGTTAGAGTTGACATGAAGTGGAATCCCTTTGGTTACCCATTAGAAACGGAATGTTTCTAGCGGCTTAAGACTGCGTGGTGGTCAGCATTCTTGTCCAAATCTCCCTCCGAATATCTCGTGCGGTCAGGTACTGGGATTCGAACTCGATCATCATCGTGCTGTCTCCTCCTTCCGCCGATGACTCTTCTGATTGAGATGGGATAGCCCTTTCTCTCTTCGGCACCGGGTAATTCCCTGGTCGCCCTCGTACATGAATAACTTGCAGTCTTCTTCCCCCATAGTTCCCTGTAGATCGTCATTTGAGATGGTAAAATGACTGATGATTGTAGACTTTCTATTACGGGAGAGATGAGATGTTTATCTCCCCCGAGATGTTGATGTTAAGTCATTTCGGATGTTCTTGATGCCATCATAGCGTTGTTCACATTATTGTTTAAGCGTTCATCACGACGCCTGTAGAATCCTCATGAAATTCCTCCCTCAACTTTTGAATTTTTATCATCCTGAAGCTGTAGCTTTGTCGTAAAAATTTAATATTGTTTCCTCGCTGAATATCTATGTTAATATTACATGCACATTACTGAGTGCCTTCGATGAATAATTCTATCTCTTTCGTTCAACTTGGAGACTAGTTCGTTGTAACGTCCTTCTACTTCGAAGTCGTGGTTGATAAGAGCCTCGCTTCCTCTCGTCTTTTTTCCGCGTCTCTTTTCCAAAAACCGCGTCCTTTTCAATCCATGGCTCTGATTGGTTGCTTATATTAATTGATCAAACTCTTCATTAACAACTTAAGAACTCGGCTGTAATTATATTCAATCGTTCTTAATTATCATTTAACACTCTTCATGATGGTTTAATGTAATAACTTTGTCCTAGTAATTATATATGTTAATTACTCTGTTGGTGTTAATTTTAATAGGCGGCTTCCCATTGGTCATGGTCGCGTGTCGGTCTCGCGTCGGCTCCCTCTTCTTTCTCTTGCCACACGCTTAGTTCCTCTTCCCATTCTTTTTCACTCGGGCGTCCTCGTGACTGCTCGGGTTCTTAGTCATCCTAGCGAAGCTTGTTCCGAGTCCCCTTGCGACTACTAATTTGCTATTGGCCGGCCGAATGAACTCAGTTAATTCACTCTCTAACCAAACCAGTTTTATGTTCGCTTCCAGCATCAATAAATTTTAACATGGGCTAATTTAGAAAACTTTCCACTACTTGTATAATTTTCTGTCTCGTCTCCCCAAACGCGTACAGTACGCAAGGAAAGTTTAGGAATCACGCAAATAATTATTTTAAAATGTGTTGTAAATCTAAAACCATGTTACCAAATTGTTCGAAATTTGGGGAAAATATTACTTTTGCTAACATACCGTATATTAACTCACCAAATATGATGAATATCGGATGAAAATTGCAGGATTTAAAAAACTGAGTAAAGTCTCCCCTTAAGTTAATCTATAATGTGACTTGATAAAACTTCTGGAAATTCCTTATGACTAAAAAGATGTCCATATGTAGCTATTCTTGCCGGCCCCGTGGTGTTGGGGTAGCGCACCTGAATCTCACCCGACGGCCCCGGATTCGATTGCCAGCTCCATCAGGGATTTTAGAACCTGACGCGGGGGCTGGAACGGGGTGCACTCAGCCTCGTGAGGACAATTGAGTAGCTGTCTGACAGTGAGGCAGCACCCCAGTCACGAAAACCAAGATTAACGGCCGAGGGGACCCGACCCACTGACCACGCGTCACCCCAATATCTGCAGGCCAAATGGCTGGGCAGCAGTCGCTTGGTAGGGCTAGGCCCTCATGGGCTGTAGTGCCAGGGGTTATTATTATTATATGTAGCTATTCTTAATGTTGGATGAGGATGGACAACAGGTCGTGGGGCGTAAATTGTGTTCTCCAAGAGAAATAAAGGCTCTTTTCTGGAATAGATCATATGTTATCCTTTGATAGATGATGTTTTCCCAAATTGAAGCCTTGAAGTGTTTCGTCTTAACCTATTTCCAATCATGCTGTAGTCTTCTGGAGGAAAATGGTTAGCTTCATATTATAGTTTCGTCTATTTTTCCTTTAGTTTCCTCCTTTTTTCAATAATCCATAACAATATACGGAATGGTATATTTTAATCACATGCAATTTATTTCAGGTTATTTTTTCACATGTTCCAGTAATCGGAATTATTTTGTGTTGACCGACTGAAAGTTATAATATCAATCATTTAATTATGTTTTAATTGTAGTTCCTTGAGAAGTTAATATTAGATATTCATTTCTAGGAAAATATTTATCACGTGTAATTTTTAGCCTATTTTTTATTAAAAAAAAAAGGAAAGGCTAATGAGATCACCTTTTGACCGTGTGCGTGTGTGTGTGTGTGTGTGTGTGTGTGTGTGTCCCTAATAACTTCTAAACGGCTGGAGCGATTTCAATGAAACTTGGTAAGTTCATAGCATAATTCCGGACGGCTCCGACCGTGCCCTTCAAATTTTGTTACGTCTCACTAATCCAACATGGCGGCTGTGCGAAATATCTCACCACCATTCAATATCTCCGAAACTATTCCCGATATCACCCTGGAAATGCGTACGGTGATAAAGGGAACTACTAGAAGTTCACCTATGTGACTTTTGAAAAACTGGTAACTACAAAACCAACATGACGGCCACGCGAATTTGCGACTTTTAAATAGACGTTTCTTGCGATTTAACCAACCAAACGCAATACAACATGGTACAGTATATGTTTATACACATTGTAATGCACCGACATCTAACTTCGTTCAATTGTTTACATAACCACAGGATGGCGGATGTGCGAAATATTTCACCGGCATTCTATATCTCTGAAACTATTAGCGGTATCACCCTGAAATTTTGTACGGAGATAAAGGGCACTACTGGAATTTCATCTATAAGACTTTCAAAAACCGGTTAACTACAAAACGAACATGGCGGCCAAGCGAATTTGAAAATTTTAAATAGACTTTTCTCGCGATTTAAAGTTCCAATCGAAATGAAATCTGGTACAGGAAATGTTTATACACATTGTAATACACTGGTATCTAATTTAGTTCAATTGTTTACATAACCTCAAGATGGCGGCTTTGCGAAATTTTAAAATTAAGTTTTTATTTCTTGTGTCGTAATAATGCGATGCAAGTGAAAGTTTGAATTATGAACCTAAGCAATAATTTTCCGTTAATGGTACATGACTCTATGGCCTATACATTTAACAATCCAACATGGCGACCATCCGAAATATTTAGACGGCTCTGAATATCTGCGAATCTATTATAGCAATCAAACTGATTTTTTTATTGTTCATAGGGGCTATGGACATAAGTTCACCTATAGGACTTTCAATAACCTGGTGATCACAAATCCAACATGGCGGCGTCGGAAGTATAAATATTCCCAAGGACGTTTCTCGCAATTTAACCACCCGAGTGCAGTGAAACTTGGTACAGTAAATCCTTATACGAATGTTAATCCACTGGCATCTAATTTATTTCAATTGTTTCCATAACCACAAGATGGCAGCTGTGCGAAATTTTAAAATCTCCTTGTTACTTCTTGTGTCCTAATCATGCGATTGAAGTTTGAATGCTACACGTACATAATAATCTTCATGTAACAGTACATAACTCTAGGACCTACATATATAAAATCCAACATGGCGACCATCCGAAATATTTAGTTGGTTCTCAATATCTACGAATCTATTACAGTAATCAAACTGAAATTTTGTATGTTGATGGTGGCAGTTAACATAAGTAGGATATATGAAAATAGGCTGTATAGTTCTTCACGGAACTACTTGTTTTCACTACATTTGCGTATAATCGTGTTTACCGACTGAAAAAATATACAGTATTGAACTACAGAACTCTATGAAGGTCAGATTAAAGCCCTTTTGATTGGGGTCATCGGAATCAACAAGGCTCTTTTAGGTGTTTGCCGGGATTTAGGGTCGGATGCCCTTCCTGACGTCACGTGATTTTTCAGGTGAAAAATCCACAACACATTTCACCGGGATTTAAACCTCAGCCGTTTGGCTGAAAGTCGAGCAGTGAAGCCACGGCGCCAGCTGGTTCTAAATGATATACTGTGATTTTTAATTTCTTTCTTTACTGGATGTGGCGATCTGATGTCCATTATCTCACAAGTCATAAAGTAGAGAGTTATATAAATGTTATGACGGCGTAGTCACGGCTCGTAGCCTTCTCTTACACTACAGTGCAATGTACTGCATGCACAATAACAAACAGGAGATACTACTCAATGAAGGTCGGGCTTTGTTTAGTGCTCAGACATCTAGAGAGATATTTTTTTCGTGTATCCTCCTGAGAGGCCGAGTGCAGGTCTTTCGAGTCGACGCCCGTGGGCGACCTGCGCGTCGGGATGAGAGATGAGATGAATGGATGAAAGTGGGCAAGGATCTGGAAGTAAGCGGCCGTGGCCTATCAGAAGGTACTGTCCCAGCATTTGCCTGGTGTTGAAAATGGGAAACCACGGAAAACCATTTCAAGGACAGCCGACGGTGGGGCTCGAACCCACGCGTCTACCGAGTCAGCAGAGAGCTTGGCCTCATGACCTAACGCCGCGCTTTAGCCAGCATAACCACTACTGTCGGTATCTAGAGAGATTGATTAATTGATTACATAAGGAGCCCCATTTGCTGAATGCAATCCTATATTTTACAACAAATAACTGATTTATTTCGAGTCATAAGCACAGCAAAAAGAAACATAGGAATCAAACCAAAGGTTGATAGAATATAAATACAATGTAACACAAATCCTAAATGACAAACTAAGCAATATTAGCCCAAAATTGTGCAACAGTAACAGCGTTGTCTGAAGCATCAACAAGCTCATGTGTGGAACATGATACAGGACAACTAGGACAGTTAATTAAGTGTTTAGTTGTCTGTTCCTCCCCGCAGTCACACAAGGTGGAAGATTTCTTCAAAAAGCCCCATTTCAACAGGTTGTCCTTAGTTCGTCCGACGCCACTCCTGAGCCGATTTAAGGACTTCCACACTCTCCAGGCTTGATTTCCACCAGGAGGAAGGTTCTCAGAAGGAGCCATCCAATCATTACAATCAGATCTTGCTGTCCACTGAGATAATCTGGCTGATCCAGGCTGACCGGTGAGGGGAGTAGTAGTTCTCATGAAGCTCTTCCTAGATTTGAGCCTACTAAGTGGTGGCTGGTAACCATGTAACAGATGCTCAGTGTTATGTTCTGCTTTATGTTTCTCAAGTTTGGCTGCAACTTCACGCCTTACATCTGGAGGAGCAATCCCCGCTAGCTTGTGGAGTTTATCAATAGGTGTAGCTTTGAGACATCCCGTTACTATCCTGCAGGTTTCATTTAGAGCCACATCAACTTGCTTTGCATGAGATGATTTGCGCCACACAGGGCATGCATATTTAGCTGCAGAATAACACAAAGCCAAGGCTGATGTTCTTAGTAAATTGGGATCTGCACCCCATATACTGCCAGTAAGCTTCCGCAAGATGTTGTTACTTTCTGCTTGGTGTTAGTGCAGTGTTTACTGTAGGTCAACTTTCGATCTAAGGTAACACCCAGATATTTGGGGTAGAAACAATGTTCAAGCTCTTTTATCTTCCCATAACGCTGTAGGCTTCTCGATTGCGTAGGTGGAAAGCACAAATTTGAGTTTTAGCAGGATTCGGTCTCAAATCATTGACTATATAGTAGTTCAGAGCAAGAGTCAACTGGTTTTCTACTGCCTCAAAATCTCTGGCCTGTGTGACTAAAGCAAGATCATCTGCATTGATGAAGCTCTTTGTAAGAGAAGGTTGAGGCTGAACAAATAACCGATGCATATATGTTTACTGTCTTGGTTTATGTTGATCCGTATTGACTATTGTCAAATAACTTGTGTTATTTAATCCGCCTCGTCAATACTAAAATATGTAGTTGAATAATATTTATATGAACATGTTTCACTATACAGACGGCTTCCGTGGCATAGCCTGTAGCAAGCTGAACTGCTATGCCCAAGATCACGGGTTCAAACCCAGCCGAAGTCATCTGACTTTTAAGAGCGTTAAAATCCTTCAGTATGCCTTCCTTCGGAGAGGAAGTAAAGCCGGTGGGCCCATGTCATAGATTTATGGAATCAAAAAGAACCTAGCACTACAATTGGTAGTGTGTAGCTAAATTTGTAGATTATTTGGTTTAGAAACGCTCTATCAAGTTCCAACGTTCGCCGCTGGGTAACAGTGGCGTCTGGTAGCCAAAGTTGGAACTACTTGAAATTCAACTTTCATTCATCTTCATTCATTTCATCTCTCATTAACTCCTCTCGTGAGGTTGGCATCAGGAAGGGCATTTGGCCGTAGAAATCAACAGCCAAGTGGAATTTCATCGTATCTCATCCCCGACCCCGTTGGAAACGGGATTTATAAGGGGTAGACATAGGCCTACATGCTTCAATATACAATGATATCTTCTTCAGCGTTGAAAATAGTGTTTAACATTATAAATAAAAATGGATATCCTATCCTTACAAATAATTTGAATTAAAATTAAAGTTCCAAATACATATTTTTTCCCAAATATCAGAAAGTGTTGTTTCTAAACTGGAGTTGCGATGGATTGTGATGATCTTGCAAATATTGATGCAGGGAATTGAGACTTCTAACTTGGAGAATGTCGATGCCTCGAGAGTATCACTCACGGTAAGGATTAGCAATAACCGTTTACCATGGCGTCATGCTTTTACATTGTATAAGTCAACTATGTATAATACTGATGCAACTCGCCGACATAGCTGTTCTTATTGACAACAAGATAAGAGGAGTGCTTGCTCATTTCACAGGAGAGTTTATCCAGGCCCCCCAGGGCGGCAAAATTTCTGGCAAACTATACAAAACACTTGGGCATTAAATGTAAAGTTATTTAAATTTTAAATACCCCCACAAGGGAATATTATTGTCGCACAATGGCATTGCTGATTATTTAAGGACGTACGATAAAGGATAGTCTTAGACATCTTGGTTTTCTTGCTGTTGAATCTGACTTGAAAGTGAAATTGTGCTAATGAAATCCTAACCTTACTTGCAAAAGACAAGGCCCTTCGTTATTTAAATAATTGATGATTTGGCCATTGGTTGCGTATGGTTTCTGTTAAAATTTAATGTAAATTCTTTGTAAAGTACTTTTTCCATTTGTAATTTTAATAAACGCATATTTATAGTGTTTGCCACTCTTAGTTAAATACACACACAGATGATGAAACAGCCCCATATGTCAAGGGAACTTAAATAAATCTACATATTCTAAATCAGGGGCAGCTAAGTTTTGTTCTTTTTTTTTTTTTTTTTTGTCCAGGAGCGTCAGAAGTCCTAAATACAGGCCTGTTTATAACCGTAGCTATTTACCTCTTCCGTGAATGTGTAAGCCGACTCTACACAACAATGACATTACATGACTCACTCGTTACATTTATGTAATTTAAATGGATGAGTTCTGTACCTTTGTCAAAAATTCACTAGAGATTGGATTATAACGAAAGCAGATCGGTTTGCTATGCGTGCTCCGCGCGCCACACCGTAGCGGAAAGCCACAGAAAGCCCTGGTAGCCGGGAGGAATCGTTTTGCTATGGTATAAAGGTCACTAGGAGTTGCTAAGTCGCGTTAATTGCGTTACCTAATCTTACTAATGTGTGTTTATTTCGTAAGAGATGCAGCTGTAGTATACCTTAGGTGCAATACAAGCCAGCTTTTTGGCCAAGTCGGGCAATGCATTTCCAAGATGATTGTACATATACACGAAACTATTTACAAGTTGAAATAGAATGCATATACATTCACCGTTATGAATATGGTATTAAATATTATCCGTGTTGACTGATATTATTCTCCAATTATAAAATACGCCTTGTCAAACACTATGAAGTTTAATAATTAAATTAAAACGTACATGTTTCGGTATAACAATGATACGTTCGTCAGCGTGGATTAAATAAAAAGAATCTTAAAAGCTATGATAACAAATACAAAGAGAAAATGGATATTCTTACAAAAGCATTAGAATGTAAATAAATGAAAGTTCTTAAAAAATAGAAAAAACATAAAAGAACAAGATTAAAAGTTAATGTTAATCTACCTTAATGGACTGTCTATCGGACTTCACTGCTGAGAGCTCTGTGTTGTTGCTTCTAGCCAGGAATAAGCTAGTGATACGGAACAGTGCATATAATTTCAAAAATATGAAGTCATCCATCCCTGGAGAGAATTCTGCCGAATCCCAATTTGTCGCCTTCAATATGTCGCTTCTAGATGGTCGAACACTGCAACTTCTTAAATCAACTAGACTCTAACAAGACAGAGGATTCCCACCTGTTGGCTAGCTCCGTAGAAGTAGCCATCCAAACGGGCAATGCATTCCCCAATACAACTCAAGTTAGCCAAGGTACACTTAGTTGTAACGAAATACTTGGACTTTGATAAGCCAAATGTAATATATAAGTCGAGAATTAAACTCAAACTAGCACATTCACGAAGCAGTCCGTATCAAATGGAACATGCAAATGACAATAACAAGATGCAAAGTGAAAATATAATGGGATTGAAAAGACGATCTAAGATGATAACGATCGTAACGATATAAGAAAGTCAAAGTCCAAGTATTTCGTTACAACTTATAAGTGATGGTTTTGCTAAATACTAGAATCTGTGTGCCAGATACCGCACTTGTATCTTGTAAAGCCAGTGGCAGATGTGTATGGGCCATTATTGAATTTATCTGCACCTATGTAGAAGCAGTGTTATATTTGTTAAAAGTAGTCAAGATATCCGTAAATTCTGTGAAACACTCGAGTTTTTTCAACGCAAATATGCATCTCATTGTCAACCACGTGTACGACATCTTTAATCCTGTACACGAGATGCGTATAATGGCTTAAGCTAACCCTTGGAGGGAGACATCGAAGAAATAGTGCTACCATGATGAAGAACCAGCACCGGAACGAGGACCGACAACTATGACGAACCACGAGGAACCATGAGGAACCGTATAATAAATTGTAAGAAGAGGAGAAAGGGCCGGACCAAATGCCCTGGATGATTCGTTATAATCCCTCCTACATAGAGGAGACGCATTACCCCTCATATCTCAAGGGAGATGAGGTGAATTCACGGTATCCACAGTGAGTCATGTAATGTCATTGTTTGTGAAGGGCCTTGTCTTCGGTAGATTAATTTGAAACCGTGCTCGATAGCAACCCTTAATGGCAGATTTGTGTAGAACTAGTTTTGCTAATATATTTCTCTTCCAATTTAACTTTGAAACTGATCAACTATGAGTCAGACACCTTGTGGCGAAGTAATACGCCGGTGCACCTACGATTATGTGTGAAAGAAATGTTCAAAATGTACCCACTAATATGACCTAGCTCGAGGAGCTATTCTTCGTCAGCAGAGGCTGAATTTATAGGATGAATAACATCCGAATGTAATTTAGGGGACACCCTGTTTCAACTTAATTATTTTCTGTCATACTACGTTTTTGGGCGTATAATTTGGTAGATTGAAGTTTCACTACCGCCCTTATGAATGGATTTTGTTAACATTATTATGTGAACCTCAGACGCCACTACATTCCAAGTAGGAATAAACTCATGTGTAATGGTGTAGGCTAGTAGATCTTGCATCGAATCCACGTACACTTACGTATCAGTTTAAACAGCACGGGGAGTACAATGTGCTGTAAATGTTTTGTCTTTATTTGTGTCGAGGTGGACACACACATTTATCCCAACAAGAAGATTGTAAATAGAATGTGGTAGGAATATCTTTCAAACCAAAGCAGTTAGGGAGTGTGATAGTCTCTGTCCTGCAGGCTTGTTTGGTTTTGAAAACATTTTATATTTTTATACTGTTCAGAAGATGGTACAGAACAGTGTGTTTAAAATAGTACTAGAAGACCCGTGCTGCTCCGCAGCATTCACTTCAACAATCCTACAGCACTTCTGACCATATGACATGTGCATGTCTTCATGCTAGTGACCTGAACAGACATTTACGATACCGTCGCTTTTGGGCAAATGATGAAGTAGACTTATGAGATCAAATGTGTGGATGTCTGCCTGTCCTCTGTGTGTGTGTCCCACTATTTACCCTGCGTAAACTTAAAAGGCGCACGGACGTCAGGCCGAGGTGAACAGCTAACTCCAAACACATAAGCTATACTCTTCTCTGAAGAATTAACTCGACACGACTCCGCAGTTTGATGCTGGCTGAAGCTAGGGTGATAGGTCGCTCGCAAGCTCGTAAACTCACTCTGAAGCTAGTAATTTAAATGTCCACTGAATGGAGATTGCTGGAAGAAATGAAAACGTAAAAACACTTACAGTGGTCGATGTGGGAGCTGTCGCGGACATTATTACAGAACTTTGCATGCTGAACAATTCTCAGAGAATATCGATATGTTTAACGGTTTACCCAGTGTAAGCTTAACAGACACATGGACGTTAGGGTTTTCTTCAACTCAATTCACTGAAATTGTAAATGCTCGGCTTCTTTTGGTCATAAATAAATGTTTTTCTACCTAATCCTTCATCGAGATATCCTTTACAGAATTGTGAAAACCGCATCAAAATCCATCAAGTGTCTCTCGAGATTACCCGTTACATCCAAGAATTGGGAACTTTGTTTTATACGAAGTAGATAAATATATCCATACAATTCAAGGCTACAGTGGCGTACGCAGGATTTCCTTCTGTGTGGGGGGGGGGGGGGGGGTTCATTAATATAATAGGGTAATTGTGTACATTACCGGTATTACAGGGACGGATGACCTTGCTGTTCCGCCCCTTAAAACGACAATCATCATCATAATTAAAATGATACTTTGATTAATATTCATAAAAAACAACAATTAAACAACCGCTCTCTTTGCATGAAAAATATTCTAGGTCTCATTTTTTCGACACAATAAAAAATGAAAAGAAATTCTAAAAAATATGGACAACAGTAACTAAATATTGAGACTGAAACGATGCAGTGGTATCATCATGACCATAGTGATGTGGTTGCTTAAAATATTGATATTATGTGAGAGAAAAATAATGTTTTGCTCTCCGTGTTTCTACTGCAATTGCTATTAGCTCTCAAAATCTGCCTATCTTGATTATTTTATCTGTATCATTAATTGGAATAAATTGCAGAAACTCCTCTTTTACTGAATTATCTTTAAAAGGAAACGGGCACACACAATTAAAGCTACCCGAAGCAACGTTAAAAGAGTTACCGATCACACACTTGAACAGCAAAACTGATCCATGGGTAGCTCCAACGCTGCGAGTAGAGTGCAGGGCATTTATTAAGTGAGGAACGTGACCACACCTAAGGTATATAGGCTACGGGAGTTAAGACGCCTAACGAGCGATGCCGTAAAACAGGTGATAGATGGGACAATATATAGATTCAAGTAAAGGAATATCTCTGGGGGGGGGGGGGTCAACCCTGAACCCCCCCCCCCCCCCCCGTCGGTACGCCACTGGGCTACAGCGGTACAATTTGGTGTTTTGTCTACTTATGAACAATGGTATAAATTTAAAATAAAAGATGGGTCTCTGATATTTGAATTTAGATATGTAACTCTTGGTTAACATATAGAGGTGTGCAAATTAATAGAATTAAATAAATAATTTTAATTAGTCATAATTACTTTTATTCAAAATCATTTTATTGACCAACTTCTTTTGTTGTCCTACTTAGTAGTGTTTCCTCTCCCGTGGAATTACACCTTTTCCCATAAGGAATTGCGTCTGGAAACTTTCAGATTATTGGATTCCGAGGGATATTTGAGCTGGGTCCATTTTCAATTTTTCATTGACTTTAGAATTCAAGTCAGGTGATCTCAATGCATAGTTCATGAATCTTTGAATAGTTCAATAGCGTTCATCAGTTAAAAGACTCCAAATCCCTCCGCTCTCAATTCACACGTAAAGTAGAGTGAAGTAGTAAAAACGAAACGTGTAGCATTTTGCATTTGCAAGGCTCCTCTGTAAGTGGAAATTCTAAAAAATCATTTTAATTTGAGTTTTTTTTAGGAAAATATAATTAGGAGTCTTGGTTAAACATTTGAAGTAATTTCATCGCCTTGTAAACATACTTAGTGCATTAAACCGTGAAAAGTAAAAATGCAATTTTGGAAAACGACATCGAATCTAATAATTTCACATCTCTGTAAAGACAGCTATCGCCTCCACCCCTACATATTGAACCCGCTAAGCACAGGTTCATGTGATATTTTTCATCGCAACGCATTTTTTATGCATCACTTTAGAACGTACCCACTGACCGACCATGCTGTCGCCACATGCTAACATTCTTTGGAGTTATAAATGGTTGATCTTTTGCCTATGGAGAAAACCATTATTAAATAATCTGAGGCTAAATTATGACACTTCTATTTTTTACGAAGCTCAGATATTCTCATGTTGTAATTCTGTATCATCGAAACATTCTGCTTTTGGTAAGGTAGTAACATCGCAGACACGCGAACCGGAACCAGACAGTCGCTGCACGACTAGTGTATTCACAAGTTCACGCAGTGCAGGACTGAGCTCTTATTACATGTGTTGGGTTTACCATCCAAGTTGGATGTTGTTCTTGTCAAGTCCGTCTAAACGACGATGTATTAGTCCGCCTGGAAGGCGAAGAAAGCAATCTTAGTGCATCGCACATTATTTAACTACGAACAGTGCATAATATTGGTGAATATTACAGCCGGAGAAGGCTTGTGCTACGAATACTGTGAATTTTTGGAAAAGTGATTATAATTGTGGAACACCACATTTTCAACCACGTGTTTGAACATCGTATTTCGACATCGTCAAGTGGCGATAAAATATATCATTCACTGTGAAATTATTATTAACCGAGTGAATCATTTCAACACCCATAACTACAAAAATTGCTTTAATCGCAAGTGCGATTCTTTTCTGTGAAACACAACGTCGATGCCACGTGATTTGTGGGCAAGTAAAATCTGTGTTAGTGAAGCAGATAATAGTGCATGGCCAATTTATGAACCATCTGCGCCGTGTAGTAGCAGTGAATTTAGTACCACATTAAAGCTAGCTTCAGTTCAACTGTGCTACGCTCATTTTTCGTATTTTCAAGTGGTAAATTCGTACTTCAAAATGTCACTTCTTGATAACCACGTGTACGACGATCTTTGTTACGCATCACCTGTGGAGATGAGCTGTTAAGCTTCATCATGTGAAGGAGAGGACCGGAGAACTACAGCCGATGACGGGAGAACCATGACTTTAGCATCCGCTAAGCCAAGAAAAATGACGACTTTGAGGAGGAGTCTGGTCATATCATCACGACAACGACGAGGACGAATAAAGGCCGTAGAAATGGATAGAGCCCATGTGGAGGCCTTGATTGGACAACCCTTGCCCGGAGATCAAAGCCTTATTTTATCACTCAGGTCGTTGGAACGATTGAGATGTAGGCATCCTTTCTTGTGAGTCCGAATAATTCATTCCTTGTGAGGTTCTTTTGTGGTGTAGCTTAGTGTAGTTTATTGTAGTTTATTGTAGAATCAGACGAACTTCTTGACAAGCCATAGGTAGGTTTTGTACTGTTAGAATTAATCCTTGTAGTTCACTTTCAGTGATTTGTTAGTCACCCGTTGTGATTGAATTTCTTTTCGATCACGGTTCATTCTGATGGACATCGCTAAGATGTTATTTTTACCCCCTGCTAAGCGTGACTGTAGTCTTTGCTACTACGTTTTGTTCAACCCTAGGTGGGTGATTTTGTGTACAGTTATTTCCTGACGCCACGTGATTTTTCAGGTGAAAATTCCACCCCGCTGTCACCAGGATTCGAACCCCAGCCGTCCGGGTGAAAGACAAGCAGCTAAGCCACTGCGCCATCACGCTCTCTGCCCATTTTCAAGTTGCAAACACCAATATGACCATTTAATAAGCCCTACAGATTATCATACTAAACCAGTAAGCTTAAAGGTCAGTAGCCACTAATAATATCATAACAAATATCACATACAAGTAGCAAATCCAGACAAGTCACGCAGTAAACTGTAAACAGTATATAGTAAAGATATTTACCGAGATATTCGTAGACATAGATTAAATAACCTGAGTGTAAGGGATTTGATATTGATTGCTTGACGATCGAAACTACTGTCGACCAAAGTATTATGTGTACTCGAGTTTGAAGGTTGTTTGTGACGTAACCAATAGACGTACATAAAATCCAATAACATCATTTTCGTCATTCTATTTTACGTTAGTTCATGTAGGTTTGGAATTTTTAGTTTATATTTTAATATTTTTTATCGCAGTTGGAACACAAAAAGTGCCCGTTTTTAAGCGTGTTTCAACCCTGCGTCACATTTAAGAATTATTATCTCACAAACCCGTCATCAGATCGAATCCAAATTTTAACACAATATACATTGGAATGTTGTATAACTGGTTTATTAATTTCAAAATTTTGCGTGTCCAAGAAACAAAGTTATTATCATTTGTGTAGGTAACGTTTTCTCGGCTTGGGGTGGTTATAATATGTAGTTCTTGGTCGCGTTGTAATCCTTATACATCAAAACGTTATGCTGTATGACTTTAAAATACGTAAATTAATTCACTTATTTTATATCGGTATATATTTCTTCTTCTTTTGCTTTAGCGTTTGTCCCACCTCGTGGCAGGGTCCGCTATTTGAGTCCGCTGTCTCCACTTTACTCGGTCATGGGCCATGTCCGGATGAAGGTTGACGCCTTTCAAATCCCTGTGCAGTGTATCGGCCCAACGTTGTCTCGGTCGCCCCTTTGGTCTTTTCCCGGCGACCTCCAGTGTGTAGCCCTGTTTTGCAATGGTGTCCGCTCCTGACCGTAGCACATGCCCAAACCATCGCAGACGACCCTCACGCATTTTGTTACTGATTGCTGCGATACCAAATCGTTCCCTTATTCTTTGATTGGGGATGTGATCCAACCTAGTAATGCCAGCTGTCCATCTAAGCATCTTGGTTTCCATATATATATATCGGTATATATTTGAACGGGGAAATACGACCTCGCCTCGCTCGGCAGTGATGGGCTCCATCTCAGCAACGCTGTACAGCTTACCCCGGAGCGGCTGGCTGGTGAATCATGCCTTTTTTCCACGAACAAATACAAACCGATATAAAATAAGTGTATTAATTTATGTATTTCTCAGTTATACAGCATAACTTCTTGATGTATAAGGATTACAACGCGACCAAGAGCTATATTTTCCAACCACCCCGAGCCGAGAAAAAGTTACCTTACAAAAATGATAACAACTTTGTTTCTTGGACACTCAAAATTTTGAAATTAATAAACCAGTTAAACAACATTCCAATGTATATTGTGTTAAAATTTTCATTCGATCTGATGACGGGGTTTTGAGATAATTCTTAAATGTGACGCATGGTTGAAACACGCTTAAAAACGGGCACATTTTGTGTTCCAACTGCGATAAAAAATATTAAAATATAAATTAAAAATTCCAAACCTACATGAACTAACGTAAAATAGAACGACGAAAATGATGATGTCATTGGATTTTATGTAGGTCTATTGGTTACTTCACAAACAACCTTCAAACTCGAGTGCACATAATACTTTGGTCGACAGTAGTCATCGAAATTAATTACTGTAATTAATTAATATCTTTTAATTTTTATCTTTTTATATAGGTTTAGGGAATAAGACCCATTACACTTTGGTTTAATCGTGTTGACCAAACATTTCATTTTCGCTAAATGACAAAGTTGTTACGCCCCTTAAAACAGCAATCGACACCACCAGCCTGCTGTGCAACATGACACGTTCAGCTGCCGACTGCAATGCATTATTTTGCCAACTCACTATAAATCCGTTTCAAGGACCTTTGTAGCATTATTTTCAAATTAAAATAATACGTTTAATAGGATCGTATGTCCTCTCGAAATAATGGCAAAATACAATGTGAGTGAAATTACCCATAATTCACAGTCAATTAAGTATACGACCTTCAGCAATAAAACATAAATCCTCTTTTTTAATATCCAAGATAATTAATGTACTTATCAGGCAGGGGATTTAATGAGAGATGAAATGAAAGAAGATGAGTGAAACCGGGCAAAGAGCTCGGAGAAAGAGGCCGTGGCCTATTAGAAGCAAAGTACTGTCGCGTCGCAGCATTTTCCTGGAATTGAAAATGGAGAACCTCAGAAAAACATTTTAAGGACGACTGACAGTGAGAATGCGGTTCCTCCCACATGCGATAACGTGAAAGGAAGGCTATCTTCGGGCTCGGGGGATTCATTATTATCATATTGCACAGTTTCCAGCCACTGGCCGGGTCTGTTTGGAAGGTTACGTCTCAAAACTCACGAGTCTCAAAACTAACGAGCTAAAAATAGTAACAAATAGTATCAAAACTCACGACAATAAACTAGTAGCTGAATGAATATCATAATAACAGTCTCAAAACTCACAACTCCGGAGAGCACACTGCCCTTCAACCCATGTTTGTCCGCCCAGTTTGAGAATGGGATTTCGTTTGTATTGTACAGACGTCACAGTGACGCAGGTTATCAGACAAATTATATGCCCACTCAAGTACTCGACCACGATGTCGCAAAGCCGCTAAAAGAATCAACATTCTCTTGATGAGAGTGGTGCCAATTACAAGAGGGCAAGCAGTTCTGGCTGGCTCTAACAATGGACCTTTTCCCAATGAACTGGCTTGGCCATGGCTACCATAACCTTATAGGAGGCTAAGGCTAGGCTCGTGAGTTTTGAGACTGGCCCAGGTACAGAAACCGGTTAGAACCTACTTTTACTAACCCTCACCTTGAAATTCGTGAGTTTTGAGAATCGTGAGTTTTAAGACTCGTGAGTTTTGAGACGACACGGTTTGGAACACAAGCCTCTCCAAGGCCTTATGTCTTCCCACCACCTCTCAGCCTCCACCCTTGTCCAGTCTTCTCCTCTCTTCTTCCACCCCCTTCAACCACCTGTCTCACGTTTTCTTCTCGGTCTCTTTCTTTTCCACTTTGTCTCATGTATCCTCCTGGGTATCCTCTTCTCCTCCATTCGTTTTACATGTCCATATCATCTAAGTCTAGATTTATCTATACCATCCTGTAATGGTTCCTCCATCATTAATGCTCTAGTCCTCTCATTTCTTATTCTGTCCATCTTTGTAGCTCCAATACTGCTTCTCAAGAGCCTCATCTCACTGGCCTGTAATTTGCTCTTCTCCCTTCCTCTCATAACCCAGCGGGGGATTGATTGTTTTAATTGATATTGTAACTTTCAGCCAAAATACTGTAATTCCAATTACTGGAATATGTGGAAATATTACCTGAAATAAATTGCATGTGATTAAGTTGTATATTGTTATGGACTATTGAAATTGGAGAGAACTATGGGATGACATATTGGGGCTTTATTACGGCGTTGTGACATCATAGTTTTGTTTCTTTCTTTAGGCGGTAGCGTTTTATTGATGATGATGATTGTTGTTGTTGTTGTTGTTGTTGTTGTTGTTGTTGTTTTAAGGGACCTAACATCTAGGTTTTAGGCCCCTAATGGTCTGGGAGGGAAAATGACAATGGAATGGAAACCATAACAAAAATGACTGTAGATTGAAAATACTCACAAAAACAAGATGTTCAGTAAAGAACATATAGCCTACTTTCTCCTAAATGCATGGATATTGTTATAACTCTTTGTCCTCTTTTACGAGTATAATCGAATGTTGGTTGTAGTAGCTTGTTGAAATACAACGTGCTATAGGGATATTAAACATGAATGTGAGGTGCCCTTTGCTAGTGCTGCCTCTATAAAAAAAACAATTAGGTTTCACCGTGTTTGAATTGATATGGGGAATCGATTTGCACACATACATGGCCGCTATCAGCAAACTATTGAGCTGATGACTTTGTAGTTCAGTCAAAAGATGCTTCCCACAAAAAAAAGGTATGTTGTTGCAAAATTTGATAGAGATCAAATGATTAGGTTGGTCGTAATTTGATTTAAGCTTGTAACATTTGGGTGGCCGCCATTCCGTTTCCGTCCAGATGAGGGCGATATAAAACATAACACTGAGGTGTCCTTTGCCAGTGCTATCTCTGTAACAAATTTCGTTCAATTCGGTTTCACCGTGTTTGAATAAATAGAGGGAATCGATTTCCACACATACATGGCCGCCATCCGCAAAGTATTGGGCTGATGAGTTTGTAATTTGGTCAAAAGATTCTTTATCCATTATGGTATAATGTTACAAAATTTGGTAGAGACCAGATGGTTAGGTTGGACGTAATTGGATTTAAGCTTTTAACATTCGGGTGGTCGCCATTAAGTTTCCATCAAGATGGCGGCGATTTAAACATAACACCAATCAACAGACTTGTCCTGGCTGTGCCTCGTCTGCCTTTAACCAAATTAACCAGGGTGTTCCAAAACTATGAAACTGGAAACACTCTCTCTCTCTCTCTCTCTCTCTGCGCTTTCGTGAAGGATTTCACTGGCCTGGGGAGCTACGTTTTTTTTCTGGCTGTTCTGTGTCTTCTTTAATTAATTTGTTACGCTATTTTGGGATGTATCAAGGGTTGACTGGGGCACAGCGTTTATAATGGTAGCTGATTAATGATGAGATTTAGTGCCATTACAGAAAATACTCACGAAAGCAATTTAGATTGAGAAATACGCACAAAATCTAGTTTAGGTTCAAAATACTTACAAAATGCAATGTAGATTCGAAATACTCACAAAATGCAATTGAAATTGAAAATACTTGCAAAATGCAATTGAAATTGAAAATACTTACCTAATGCAATGTAGATTGAAAATGTCAACCCATCAGATTCAAAATACTCACAAAATACAATGGAAATTGAAAATACTAACAAAATGTAATTTAGATTCAAAATGCTCATAATATGTCGGTACGCAATTCAAAATACTGTACTTACAAAATGCAATTTAGATTGTAAATACTTACAAAATGGAGTTTAGATCGAAAATACTTACAAAATGCAATGTAGATTGAAAATACTCACAAAAAGAAATTTGGAAGGAGAATATGAATCCATAAAATCGTTCATATTTTACCAATGTACGAAAGTAATTGGTTATCTACCACTAATGTTATAATAATAATAATAATAATAATAATAATAATAATAATAATAATAATAATAATAATAATATCGTATGGCCTCGGGTGCCAGGTGCAAGCTTTGTTATTTGACACCCAGAGGGTAGCTTGCATGTCGAATTTCGTTGTTCCTTGGCTGTGAAAGTCAAGGAGATTAGATGTTAGATATTTAACCTCCTTGAACACTATAGCGCTTTCTAGTAGAGAAATGAGGAACTTTGTGTTGGCGGAAACTCCCGAGATTAATTTTGCCTTTATGAACTCGGCCTACTAAATTCAAATGGGTTCTTTGACATGCCAACAACGTATGACATACGTATCGTATTTTTGCCGCCTTTCAAAAATCACTTACCACGGCCAGGAGCGAACCTGCAATCTTGGGGTTAGTAGACCGACACGATATCCACTCACCCACCGTGGCAAGCTACTAATGTTATGAACGACAATGATAATGTGTATGAAAAACACTACTACCGAACCGTATTGTAGAGCCGGGCAAACAGCTGCTCAATTCCGATCGGTCTCGCTGGCGAGAATGAAAAATGCAAATGGATGGAAAGAGACTTACAAAATGTAATTTAAATACACTGGGGGGCCAATTCACATAAAAGTGCGGGAATCTTAAAGAGAAAAGGAAATATAATGAAAAGAAAAAGAAGGTTGATCCCACGAAGAATGAGGGATCAGTAAAGACGAGAGAAGGGCTAATTAAGGCGGGAAAGAAAGAGACCCCCTAGACCTCGGATACCCTAATACCGTCGGGGTCGGTCGACAGGAAAGAAAATGGAGAGGAGTTCAGCACAAGTAAGTGGAAGCAATGCCGGACTAAGCTGGGGTCCCGTGGTCGCCAACCCATTTCCCACTAGTAGTGATCCTCCCGGGGCCCCCGATGATGATGATGTTGATGATGATGATGATGATGATGATAATTGTTGTTTTCAGGGGACTAACATCTAGGTTATCGGCCCCTAATGGTCTGAGTGATAGCGAAAATGTCAATGAAGTGGAAACCAGAACGAAAATTAAGTGAGAATGAAAGTACTTACAAAAAGGAATTCAGATAAAACTACTCACAAAATCGGTACGGTAATACTTACAAAAGGGAATTTAGAACGAAAATACTCACAAAAGGAATAGATTGAAAAATACGCACAAAATGTAGGTTAAGTTCAAAATACGTACAAAATGCAATGTACAGTCGAAATACTCGTACTTACAAAATGCAAGTGAAATTCAAAATACTTACAAAATGCAAATGAGGTTGAAAATATGTACAAAATGCAATTGAGGTTCAAAATACTTACAAAATGCAATTGAAATTGAAAATACACAATGCAATTTAGATTTAAAAATGCGCATTTCAAATTCCAAATAATTACAAAGTGCAATTGATATTCAAAATACTTATAAAATGCAATTGAAATTGAAAAATGCTTACAAAATGTATGGGAGATTCAAACTCCTCAATTGGATGGACAATACTTAAAAAATGCAATTTAGTTTGAAAATACTTACAAAATGTTATTTAGATTCAAAATACCCACAGAATGCAATTGAGAATCAAAATACTGGCAAAATGCGCACCCTGCAAAATGCAATTTAGATTGAAAATACTTGCAAAAAGTGGTTTCGGTTGAAAATACTTACAAAATGCAACTGAAATTCAAAATACTAACAAAAGTCCCATCCCCTGTATTAAAAGACTTACTAAAAAGCAATTTAGATTGAAAACACTCACAAAATGCAATTTAGTTACACGGGGAACCAATTAACAAAAACAGTGTGGGAATCATAAAGAGAAAAGGAAATAAAATGAAAAGAAAACAAGATGTCTGACCCCTCGAAGAAGGAGGGATCAGGAAAGATGAGACAAGGGCCAATTAAGGCGGGAAAGTGAAAAACTCCCCAGGCCTCGGATACCCTAATACCGTCAGTGTCGGAAAAGAACAAGAGTTGGCCAAGGGAGGTCGACAGGAAAGAAGACGGAGAGGAGCCCGGCACAAGTAAGTGGAAGCAATGCCGGACTCAGCTGGGGTCCCGTGGTCGCCAACCCACGTCCCACTAGATGTGACGAAGGTGTATAATTCTATCAGCGTTCTTTGATACTGGAAATCAGCCAAGAGCTTCCGTTTAGCAAGATGTTAAAATTTGCTTTATTAATATTGTTCGTTGTGATATTTGCAATCATGTAATGTTAGATATCAGTCGTAGTATATTTCGATGACACTATAACTCACCATTTTTCATCACCATTCTTGCAAATTGGCAGTGATGCAATGTCCACGGTGAAGCGGCTCTCGGACCTCTTTTACTCATTTGTGGATTAGGTAGAGGTATTGTGAATTAACAAGCAGAAGCCACTCAGTGCAAAGGGCGTGAAGACTCAGCGGATGCGTTAAGTAAGATTCCCGGCTAATGCATATGTCAGTTTGGAGATCAGATGAAATGACACATGTGGTGGTTCGGACTCCACGTAAGAAAGATGTACCGTTGTTTTAAGTGTGACATTAAGAATCATAGAAATTTTCACGCTTCCACTTACAAGTTAGTGGTATGCTATAAGTGATTGTTGAAGTTAATCGTGGGGGCGTGGTGGCTCAGCGGTCTAGCTGCATGCCTCTCACCAAGGCGGTCCGGGTTCGATTCCCGGTCAATGCATGTGAGATTTTCGAAGTGAAATGCCATGTCCTGTGGTTCGGATTCCACGTAAAAAGGAGGTCCCGTGGCTCATATCACAAGATTCACGGTCACGTAAAACTACAATCTTCCTTCCTTCCCTTTGAAGTTAATCGTTTGTGATGATTATGAATGTAATAGGACATTAACAGCACGAACTGAACATTTTAAAAATCTGTTCTTTGATTTTAATTAAGAGGACACGGAAGTTTTCTAGTTTGATTAAGTTGGAAGACGCCGAAAATGCATATCGGGCAATTTGATAATATAATAATGTTATTTGTTTTACGTCCCTTTTAACTACTCTGGCTTTTAGAGACACCGGGATGCCGGAATTTTGCCTCGAAAGGGATCTTTAACGTGCCAGTAAATTTACTGACACGGCTCCCTCGCATTTGCGCATCCCCAAATGCTAGCTGACTGCGCCAGAATACGACCTGCAACCTTGGGCTCAGCAGGCAGGGTAATTTGAGTCGAGGTGTTCTCTATAATACCAAGGAGTACATTCAGCTTTTGTTTATACGATAGTCCTGGGTGTTGGTTATTTCACCTACGCCTCACTCATTGTTTAATTACATTCCTTCCATTGGTACTTCAAAGTGCTTTATCTAACTGGTATTTCAGTTTTGTCTTATCGATGTCGTTAAGCGTTCAAGTGTTGTAATTATTATTTAATTTCAAAGACTAACTTGGTTCACTTTCTACTTCAACAATGCCACGGAACCCTGTCAAATCACTACTGTTGATCTGTATTATTACTGCTGTACTTATTTCGGTAACGCTGTTTAAGTTATGGATTTAATTGATAGCATGGTAATAAATAACTGTGCAACAGTGTCCACTTTACAATATAATGTTTTTTATTCAACTCCTAGTTGCGACACATGTTTCGGTTCCTCTCTATCCTTCATCAGTCAATAAGCAACATAAAAAATTCACAATGTTCAATTTAAATCCATTACGTTGATGATGATAATTGTTGTTTTAAGGGGCCTAACATCTAGGCTATCGGCCCACATGACATGTTCGATTCAAATGGTAAAAAATCACAGGCGTCATAGCAATAAAACAGAAACACAATTCTTAAAAAATGGGTATAAAATCCCGGTAAAAGGCCCTTCGTCACATTTAATTTAAAAAAAGTTACAGTCAGTCTGGAAGACTAGACTTAGGCCTAATATCATTTCAAATGACGCATGCTACAACTGCCTTCTCGCTTCGCTCGAAGCCCCAGGTCGCTCGACGCCCCAGGACTCTTTCAACAGACTCCATTACCCATTAACTTACGCTTCCCGCGTGGCTGCATGACATCACGCACTCACCGTCCATTACCCATTAATTTAGGCTTCCCGCGCGGCTGCATGACGTCACGCGGTCGCCGTCTCCGTAACGCATAACGTTAGACTCAAGCATAACGATGACGTCGACAAGATCATTTGAAATTATAAAAACAAACTGAACCATGTTGATTATCCACTCCAATATTCATGCTTGCGTCCCATTAGAAATGCCATTTACTTATTAACTCCTTGTCTGGAGTGTACGGAGTTCTTCTATCTTATTTTATATAAGGGGGCTGTCATTTTTTTCCAGCTGCTTGAGACTAATAACTAGCAGAGACGGGAAAATAGGCTGAAAAACGCGATTAGACGGTAATCGTCGAGCTCGAAGAACGGGTACTTTAGCTAGTATACTGTTACGAGAGCGGGGTTGCTTCATTCCCTCTCGCGTGACTCACAGCCGCCTGAGGCTACCTCTGGTCTTTGTCGGCCGGCTACTTGCGCAGCGGGAACAAAGACATGGTCTGGAATGTTCCCGGCGTACCTGGTGATGGAACTCTCGGGAGGAGCCGTGAACTCTCCTACTCGGGAAACGTCCATTGAGTCACCACCCTCCCTATATAAAGCGGCCTCACCAGCGAGGGAGGGACAGTGTTTTTGAGCTAGTGCGTGTTTTTACCTGTGCGACAGTAGTGTGGCGACGTGACGTGCGAAGTTACGAAACCCAAGTGAGGCTGATTTCCAGACAGCGAGGCAGTGTGAATCATACGGAGGGACTGAGTTTTGAGAAGTGTGTACTCACCTAGTGCGACAGAGATATTGTGGTGAATTGCGAAACGCAGTGGGCTGTTCCCTAGCCAGCGGACCGCGAAGCAGTGTGTAGTGTTGAGTGACTGGCTATCGTAAATAACTGTAGTTTGTGTACAAGGCAGAGCTGCAGGTATTAATAGCGAGGACAGTAGTGTGAACGTAGGCTAAATGTGGAAGCTATAGTGACTAGTAGTGTCTTATGAAATGAGATTCAGTGCTTATTATGTGGTGTATTTTCCTGGCCTGTAAAAAAGCTAATATTTCGTTAAAGGAACAATTGTGTTGTGCTTTCACCCACCGTAAACCAGTTAACGAACTTGCCACTAGGGGAAACACGTAACAATACTATACGGTATATCTTAATCACATGTCGGTCAGAGAATGCATGGTGGGCAACAAAAACGCTACAAAGATGTTCTGAAGACCAACTTGAAGAAATGTCAAATTGATACAGGTAACTGGGAGGCTGTCATATTCGGCCGATGAGAGTGGCGCCGCAACGTCCATCAAGGCCACTTGCTCTTCGAACAAGAGAGAAGAAAGCTTCAGGCTGAAAAAAGAAATGCCAGAAAATAGCGCATGATTCGCAGAATGATCAACCCCCAAGATCCATTGGCTGCTCAAGACCTTGTGTGCCAATATTGTGGAAGAATCTGTTGTTCTCGGATCGGACTGTACAGTCACCAAAGAACTCACGTAATTTGATTAGGCGTAATATTGGTTTGCAGCGAAGATTTACATAACCGTACCTTGGAGGACAATCATACTCGTATCACGAATGATAGCCTAAATAATAATAATCACATGTAATTTATTTCAGGTTATTTTATCACATATTCCAGTAATTGGAATGATTTTGTGTTGACCGACTGAAAGTTATAAGGCAATACTGAAAATAGCTTCAAAGCCATCTTAACTTAGATTATTTTTAGGATTAGTTGAATAGGGCTAAGAAGCAATCCGCTTTTTATTTTAACAAATAACAGCACAATCATTAAAACTCAGCAAATCGTTTGGGTTTTAGCCGTGTCTTTTTCGAGGTATCGCCTAGATGCTCCAAGTCAGGTCCATCAGCGGGCTCGTGGTGTCTGTGCCTGGACCGCCACATGGGGTTCTAGTAAATAATGCATTACGGGGTGCAATTATTGTCAAAAATTATACTTAGAAACTAAGTATTAAATCTCATGACGTGCTTGCAAACACCCTGTAAACATCCAAAAATAGCATTTATAGCCATCCAGTAACATGTCGGCAAAGTGTCTTCTGTGTACTAAGCGATGTGAATTCTCATTCGCATGCAGATTATACAAATTATAAATGCGTAACACACAACAAATTTGTTGTATTTAGAAGTACGATGGTGAGATATCTTCATTGTGAACTCGGTAAATTCGTTGCTTCGGCCGTGAACGTTTTCCATTCGACAAACGGGGACTTCTGTTTAAAAAGATTTACGGTCAATAATTCCATAGCCAAAAAACCTCCCTGGCTTAGATGGCAGCACGCCGGCCTCTCACCGCTGGGTCTGTGGTTCAAATCCCGGTCACTCCATGTGAGATCTGTGGACAAACCGGAGGCAGACAGGTTTTTCTCCGGGCACTCCGGTTTTCCCCGTCAAAATTCCATTCCAGCAACACACTCCACTATCACTTCTTTTGATCTGTCATTCATTTAATCAACAGAGGAGAGCGACAGACTTCGGCAGCCGGTACAGTTCATATCCTCGCCGCTAGAGGGGGGCTTCATTCATTCCATCCCCGACTCGGCTGTGGATTTTCATTTCCATTGCCAGCGATCTACGTTCATTTAGTTTAAGCCACTGTAGCTGAATGTACTCCTATGGTGTTATACTCCTATTTACGAACGTCAAGAATCTAACACAGGCATTTTGAGTACGTTAATGTTTGTATTCAGCGTCTCTTAAGAATCATTATATACTACTAGGCAGCACTCTAAAACAGAATATACCAACGACAGTACGAATAATTCTCGTATGGTAATCGGCATGTATGAAATATTACGTGGGTACAAACTCTGCCGGGGAGATACCTTTTAATTGACTACGGCTACTTGCTTACACCTCCTTGCTCTATTTGATTCTTTTCTGTGGTGGTAGTGTTGGTGACATCTTGGTCATCAGCCCCGTGTATTTGAGTGTGGGCTGAATTCGTATGATAACCTTTCCATGTGGTGACTGAAATAATGTAACTGTAAGGTCTACACTTAGGATAGGAGTCACGGGGCTAATCTATCATCCTGGCATTTGGCCAGTGGCGGCTGGTAATAAGGTTGCAGTGTTGCAAAACGACCAGATTAATTCAAGAAAATCAATTAACACAGTAATAATATTTTTAGTAATAAAAGTTGTACGTTTTCTTTTATATGAAAAGGAATTCATAATTTTGTTCTTTAATCTTATAGTAAGTTACTGTAAACCAGGGTCATCCACACAGTGCACCCCGAGCGCTAGCGCTCCGGCCGCGTTCTAAGCCAGTGCTCCGAGCTTCTTGGTGGAAGGTAGTGTAGTTTCGGTAGTGGTGGGAGGAGCTTTGCTGGTTGAGCGCGCGGTCTGCCCCCCGCTCAACGTACATTTGTGAGCGGTTTTTTTCGGTTCTTAACCCTAGAACTGCGGACCGTCTTCCAGGAAGACGGTGTGTTGTTTAATCAAGTGCGACCGTCTCTCTGAAAGACGGTCTTGGAATTCAAATATAGTACTACTGTTAGCCTTCAGATGGCACTAATTTCAAGTTATGCTGGTTCCCAATGCTTTTATCTTTCGTAGTGTAAGTCTTTGGCAAACAAATGACAGTATGCAAGCTATTATTTGGCTGCAGAAGTGGAAGTACTTCCATGTTGATATTGAAGTTGCATTGAGCAAAATGGCCGCCAACTATGTAGACGATTCAGAAATTTAGCACTTGATTTTTGACGATTCGTGTGATAGTATGGACGATGACAGTGATTATTGTGTGGATTCGTATGAAAATGAAGATGGTGAAAGTAGTGGCAGTGATACCGGCGAACAGGATGTCACGCAAGTTATGGAAATCCCCATCAATGCAAGCGATGTTTATCATGTTCCGACAGACCCTGTACACATGCCTAATGTTAGCCGTGAAGTTGTAAGTGTGAACTAGACTGATATTCAACCCAAAGAAAGTGACTTTCCAGGTAAAAATGTACCGTTTATCGTTCATCATCCTGGGCCTGTGAACTTGCCTCCCCGTAATCGCGCGCCGATTATGTACTTCAAAATCGAGAAATGTCATATTTTTGTAAAAATAATTTTCTTTTTAGTAAATAACAGGAATTAATTGAAACTGGTTATTGAATTAGTAACAAAAAACTGTGAACTTTTCATTTATGATGTCTCTTATGAACATTTAACTCGGCAATATGGTTTTCTAGAGCAGAAAAGTCAATAATTTTTTATTTTTTTATTTTTTATAAAATACTTTTTATGATTAATTCAAAGTGACGAGTCTGAATGATTCACCTATATCAATATAATATAGAACAGTCTTTCAGCTTTATATTGGTGTATGATAAGCCATATTCATGAACACAGTATGCTTACAGATACCAAATTCCTTTAGTGTGTACTTTATGGGAATTTACTGCAGCATTTGACAGATAAACCTGCAGCAGTTCTAGGGTTAAGCTTACCAAAAGTAAACATCGTGAAACGATGAGCGATAGAATCTTGCGCAATTGTTTACGAATAGCTGTGTCCAGAAATAGTGTACCCAATTTAGAGAAGATTGTTTCCTCAAAAACTAAAAGCTCGTAAAAACGACGGAGCAACGGTCTCTCAAGGTCTGTACTATCTGTTCAAATTAGTAAAGTGTTGTTGAATTTTCCTCTCTAATATGTTCACATTTCAGTTTGAAATAAATCACAATATTCTTTACTTAACACTTGTGTTCGTTTCCTGCACATTACATACATCGGAGTGCCATTCGATTTGTATATGCGGTATATTATTTTTATGGCAAAACAGCTCTATCTCTATGATGTCAACAAACTCACAAAAGCCGTCGACCGCACGACTGTGCGTACGTATCTATTCAGCGTGGTCCGAACATCGCCCTTCTCGCTGCCAGTGTAGTGCTGGTGGGGGAAAGAGCGCTAGCCTGACCAAGGAGGATATATGGGTAGAGCTGCAACTTAATGCAAAATTTTGACCCCAACCTATTGCTCGACGCAAATAGTTCCAACTGACAATATGAGATGGCGTGACGATGCACTATCGAGCGCGATCCGTCCCCGATCTGGCCTACTCGCTCCTCTCCCCTCCCGGCCCGTACCTACCACTCCCTTCCCATTACTTTATATTCCTTTCTTTCTTTCTTTCTTTCTTTCTTTCTTTCTTTCATATTTTAGTAATTGGTCTAATAATAGGCGATTTCTTCCCCCTGTGATATCAGGTAGAGAAGAAAACATAGGCTCTATCAGAATAGTTGTGGATGTTTCCACAAAGCACATAGCATGACATAGGCCTACCCCACTGATATGTACAAATAGAAAGGCTACTATACTCCAATATTAAAAATGAATTGTAAGACAAAATTACAGCTGCACTTATCACACACCAGTATTATTTAATTGTCCGTGCTGTACTTCCTATCAATCGAATTAAGAAATATCACGTTTGAATTACGAGAAGCGTTGGAACAACCAGCCACCAGCTCTTACTTTGAATTATATCGATATTATCTGATATCGTTTTCGAGCCAAGACCAACTACAATTGTAGTTGGTCTTGTTCGAGCGCAGTGTATCGACTAAAATCGATGTGTGATTCAATATAATTAAATTTCTTCGTATAATATTGATCGAAACCGATTGTATTCCTTTCTAAGCACTGCAATATGTATTTACTATTGATATATATTCAAATATTAATTAAATATACAACATTAACAAGAATACTCACCAATTTTCCGATTTTGCTGCCATCTATAGAAGTACAACACAACTACATCGTCGTTCGCGATGACAGCTAGCGTTTTTAACGTTGTCAGCAGGTACTACTACAAGGCAAGCTAGCGTTGGTACCAAAACACCCTATAAAGTTTCACCTGGCTGCCCAATGCTCCCCGAGCGCGGCCGCGCTCTCAGAGCACAATGGCTGGATGACCCTGCTGTAAACTGTCTGAGAAAGCGAAGCGCGCCATCTATCTAGGAGCGCTCGTCCGTTTGGTCGTTGCCAGCCCCAAGCACCGACCAGATCTCAATAGTGAAGGGTGTAGCAGAGATGCTAGACCGAGTAAGTGCTATCTCAACAGTTAACTCGGCTGGTCTTTGCCCGCTGATTGCAACAAGGGAGCCGAGGCGCGGACGGAGACATCTGAGATGCTCCGTCAACTTCCTTGCGCGTACTTGTGACACCCGCGGTTCTTTCTCGCCCTCGTATACAATTTACGTTGTTGTGTTCTCGTGAAGGTTTTCCTGTAGACTATTTTATAATCCATTTAATCCGATGACAATGCGATGTTCTCTGAACTGCGACACATTCATGATGAATGACATCTTACCGCGCAATTGAATACAGTTTTCTCTGATATCAAGCAGTCCTTTACCCTAACCCCTCCCCCTTAATGAAAATAGTGCAACACCCAGAGCAATTAACCGCCAGCCACCACTGCACTACATTGCTGGAGACGTGTGCACAAACCCGATTGAACCACACTCAGGATGTCCGCTCGGGATTCGAACATTTGATCTCGAGTCTTTCAGCTTCCCCTTATAGTCGTGATGAAAGACCACGTGCATAGCTGTACCGCCGGATCTATTAAGTCATCTCCTGGGCATCCAGCCATACAAACCATTGCTTCATAGAAACTCACCCCAACCCCGTAGAAACGAGAATATGAGGCAGAAATAAAACTGTTGTTGTTGCTGCAGCAGCAAGTCTTGAATGAAAACCTCATGAATCGTCGTCGTCGTTGTTGTTGATTCTTTTAAGTTAGTGCCTTTGCGACATCGTGTTCATGTAGCCCCATGCACTTTGGTGTGTGTAGAATTTGTCTGATATCCTGTTTTATTACCATGTCTGTACTAGTGTGTAGGATTGAACGTACTAATCAAAAGAACGTTTACATGACAATCTCAACTGCGTCTGCCACTACGCGGATGTCCGATGTCTTGTGCGTGACTGCTAATCCAAGCTCACAACCGGCAAATAGCAGCAATTGTGTATATTTTATTTCGTGTTAATATGTGTCTAGTATGGATTATTAAAATAGCAAAATTATTGTGAATGAAATGATAAGAAGAAAGGATAATGGTTTTAACCCCAACGAATCTTGTTTGTTGACTACCTTCTGCTACCTTGATGCACGAAGTCATCTCTCTATATAGCACGCTGTGAGTTGAACCACCACGTCCTCATAAAGCCTGAAGCTGCTCGTACAATTTACGCCACCGATGCCGGTGTCCTTGAGAGCTCGTGCATTAAAGCGAGTCTAGTAGTCCAGTAACAACCCACTGTAGGCGCTGCTGGCCAACAGCGGGGCACACATCTTTGGTTTATTCATGATTGAAACCCGGCCAAGTCCTTTGCGCGACTGATAATTTACGTATCAACGCGCTTGCTCCAAAATTGAGGCTCACAGACTGTATGATAATCCCGATGAGCATCCAGACCGCACCGACACAGAACGGTGGCGGAAACTGATCCTCCTCCTAGCAATAGCAGGTAAGTCGGTAGGCTTGAGTTATTGTAATGCTTAGTATACAGACATGGTCATTAAAATGACGCATTCCCGTGGAAAATAGACTGATTAATCAACATGAATATTGAGAATATTGGATATTGGATATTGAATATTGGATGAAGTGTTGCAGCAGAGTTGGAGTGATTTTAGTTTCTAGACTTTGAAGAAAAAAATGGAGATATCTGGTTTTGATCCGACAGCTTGGAATTGTCGGATTGTGCTCCGACTTAAGTGGATATATCGGGTTTTGATTAGACATCATAATATGTCCATTTTCAGTACACTAAGCATGCAATATATCAGATTTGTCTTGCGAACTAAATCAAAGGAAGCTATACAACGATTCGGTTTCCCCATATTGACCTTCCTCTGATGATTGTAGTACATGCATTGTATTAGCACACAGAATAAAGCATGAAACCGATCCGAGTGTGTTCATGACGCAAAAATGAGATTAATTGTTCAGAGGAGGTACTTTTCCGTTTTCACAACTTTTACAAGGCAGATTATTGGAAATGTATTATTTATGATTTGCATACCTTTCTGGGAGTCATTAGAAGTTCATTTCAATTTGATTAATAATAATGTTATTGGTTTTACGTCCCTTTTAACTACTGTGGCTTTTAGAGACGCCGGGGTGCCGGAATTTTGCCCCGAAGGGGATCTTTAACGTGCCAGCAAATCTACTGACATGGCTCCCTCGCATTTGCGCACCCTCAAATGCCAGCTGACTGCGCCAGGATACGAACCTGCAACCTAGGGCCCAGAAAGCGAGAACGTTACCGCTGAGCCACGCAGCCAGTCCATTTCAATTTGAATTGTCTCTACTGCACCGGAAATATTTCTTTTATTATGTAAACAAATCATTTTCCTTCTTGTTCATTTGACGACGGCCGTCATGAAACATTGACGTCCTACACTACGTCATACCCGTTGCCAACATGTCCGATACAAAATACACCACACGACACGTATCTTAAATAAAGAAATAAAAGGCAAAACCAATGGCCTGTGTCTGTTGTTGTTGGTACTGTATTCTGTATTTTTTTCCTGTGTTGTGTAGCATCATACGCCAAATAAATAAATAAATAAATAAATAAATAAATAAATGGCCTGGATAAAGATCATTGATGCGTGACAAAAACCAGGGGTGTTTATAATTAGTACGGGCCGCGCTACCTAACAATTATTGGTCTAGGCGAAAACCATTGGTCTGCCGGATGCGATATAGTACTAAGTGGGGTTGGCAATACGGTACATGACGCTAAAGATGGCTGAATCAGCTGGAATTTTGTCCATATAAGTCGTGTTCATCTTTGGGATGGATGGGGGGGTTACAGACAGCGGAGGAGTAAACATCTATCACTACATCATCTCCAGATATTTTCCCAACTATTAATTCAGGTAATTTGGTTACTTTCAGTACTTTAAGAATTTAGGACCGAAAAGTAGACTACCTCTTCTGAATTTTTACAAAAACGAGTACACACTTTACTGTACGTACAAAGGCATTTTATAACTTGAGTAAAAAACAATGATCGACGGGCGGCGTGGCTCGGCAGTAAAATTCTTGCCTACTGATCCCAAGATAGCGAGATTGAATCTCGGCGCAGTCAGTTTATTATTCCAAGTAAAATGCTGCAGGAATTAAAAGCATTAATCTGTTCGGGAAAGGAAGCGGTTTTGTGTTTTAAAGAGACGCAGAATCCATCCCCAGGCAATGGAGACTGTACATATACAACATAGTCTGGCAGCGGCCATGAAACTAGGTTTGTTGGTCAAACAATTTGGAAAGGACTGGGCGACGGGTTTTGACTTCCTCTGGTACAAGAACCTACGAGATAACTAGGGTTCGGATGTTTAAGATCTAAAGAAGTACAATATATGCCAGCAAATATGCCCTAAAACTAGCCAAATATGACCTAAAAATATAAAATATGACCTAAAATCTATGAAATATGACATGATTTTTTGGGATAATTAAGCTACTTCTGAGCTAAATATATCTACCGGAGTGACATCCTGTTGAAAGACGGAAGCACACTATCGTCATGTTTCGTGACCTCATGCCTACAGAGTCACAATCTAACTTGTCCAGAAAGATGTGCTAAGAGACGTCCGTAGAGGAGCGCCTTCTTGGAATCAGGTCTTCTAAACCTGCTATCTGCCTGTTCCGGGAATAGAAAGAAAAATATATCTACTACACTATTCGGAAATCCTGTGTTTTAAACTCGACGAAGATAACACGTACGGTACCTTGTTAACGACGCTTCAATTTAAACACAAATGCTGAAATTATAACCAAATCTGACCTTATATCACTAAAATATTACCAAATATGACCAAAACAATAAAAATGGCCGAAATATGCATTTATAGGCAACATCAAATTGCTTTAAACGTGGTCAGGGACCAGTCATTCATTTTTTTTTTTTTTTTTTTTTTACTTTTCGGTTAAAATGAGCTCAGGAAAAAAACAAGACTTTTCCTTAACATCCGAACCTTAATGATAACAGTCAAGACCACGAAGAAGATGCAGTGTGATTGTTTGGAAGATGAGCTGACATCGATAATATAATTTAACGTATTAGTTGCCAATATAGTCTACTGCCTGGTGCTCTTAAGAGTGTATTACTTACTGGAATACTCCAGGACGGTCGGATCAAAGTCCGATAACTCCAAACAGTTTGATCAAAACCAGACATCTCCATATTTTTGCACTGAATGAGCTAGATGATGCATAAACATCTATTGGAGGGCATATAACGCTCTACATCGTGGTTTCTGTTTCTGTACTTTGGTATACTACCACATTCTTCACTTAGCAACCACAAGGTTAAGCGTTCTTTTAAGAACCTCTGATAAGTACTTCCCGGAATATATCGGTGTTTGATTCAACTGCGCATTTCAATTGACGATATAAGGTTAATGTACAGTGATTTGATTAAAAATATTTTGTGGCAATATGTATTTCCCCCATATCTCCTGCCTGAACCACAAACACGCGAATACAGCAAAAGTGGATTTATCGGTTTTTGTTTCGGCACTCCTCATATAGCCTATAAATGCACTTAAATACACAAAAATGACGCTTTTAATTAAATATAAGTTTTCGGCTGGAAAAATGTTAAGTGCATTCAAACGCATTTTATCGAGGAATAAATACAGTGTGGATGTCTACTCGTTATTATTCCCGGATCAATGGGATCGAGAATTAGAAGATATTAAAATCTATATGGCCAGTGGTTTCTTTAGCCGGATTCCCTTCCTGGCACCAATCTTGTGAGAGGAGTTAATGGGAGATGAAATGAATGAAGATGAACAACGAAACTGGACAAGGAGGTTCATGGAAGCGGTCGAGCCTTATTAGAAGATAGCGCCCCACCATTTCAAGAATAGTCGATGATGGGGTCTACAGAATCCGGGGATAGCTTGGCTCTAGCCTTGCGTCCTACCGCATGTAGCTCCCGCGATCAGAACCAAGGATTAAATTCATTATTTGAAATATGTTGATTTTTATCTAGGAATACGGAGAAGCGCGTGTAATTAATATATTATTATTATTAATAATAATAATAATAATAAAACAAACCGCAAACATCTACAACAAAAAATGCATGAGCATTAACACTAAAATTCGACATTACGCGACGGTCATCAAACCCGAAACACTCTACGCCAGTGAGACCTTAAACCTCAATTTTATAGGGGACTTGAAAACATCAAGAAAGCCGAAAGGAAAATCATCCGAAAAATTCTTGGCCCAAGACTTACAGATGAAGGATATCGTTTACAATCGCACAAGATCACAGAAAAATATTCAAATATTGAAACCGATTTCCGTAAACGACACTTGAAATTTTATGGACACATTATGAGGCTAGATGACAACCGATTAACAAAGAAAATATTGATGTTCTCACAAAAATTAAAGACGAAAACGGTTTGGATTAAACAAGTCCAAACTGATCTCAATAACGCCAACATCACACCCACAGATATCGAAGACCGCAAAACTTTCAGACATAAGATCTACACTTGGGAAGCTGCATCAGAAGATAAGCCCAGCAGACCTAGGGGAAAATGGACTGACGAACGTCGAGCTAAACATAGCGACATGATGAAAGAATTCTGGAAGAACAAAAAAAATAACAGCAACATATCATAACTTGCCTTATGTGATCCTGTATGGGTCGAAACATACTAAATAAATAAATGCCATGGCGCTTAGCCTATGAATTGCCCTGGCCTACCAAGTGACCGCTATCCAGCCCTGATGACCTACAGATCGTGGGATGACGCGTGGTCAATACGTCGTGTACAATTAATCGTTAATCTTGACTTTCTTGTCCGGGGCGCTGCCTCTCTTATAATTGTCCTCACGAGGCTGAGTGCATCCCTATCCATCCCCCACGTCAGTTTCTAAAAATTCCTGACGGAACCAGTGTCGAACCCAGGGCCTCCAGGTGAGAAGGCCCACTACCCCAAAACTACGGGGCCGGGAATAATAATAATAATGTAATGGGTTTTACCTCGCTTTCAACTACTGTGACTTTTAAAGGCGCCGGGTGCAGGTATTTTGCCCTGAAGGGGATCTTCAATGTGTCTGTAAACTAACTGATACGGCTCCCTCGCATTTAAGCTGCTTGTTAAATCATGCACCACGGCCGCGAAGGCAGCTACAGCAAGTCCGGATATCGTAGATTCGAATCCCGATGCTGATAGTGGCTACAATGAGTGTGGTTTTCCCCCGGTTTTTTCCACACTCCCTCCATCTAATTCCGGGAAATTGTCTTACTTCAAGTCCTGGGGCACCTACCTCATCCCTGTCCCTAATACAGTTACGCACACCGAGTCATTACAGAAATACAGGTTATCAGACAGTTTCAACACACACAACTACACGAGGCTGAGGACCAAGATGTCTCAAGTCCCTTAAATTAATTAATAAGAACAACAACAACAAGCATTTAAGCACCCTCAAATGACAAGCTACCGTGCACCACGCAACCTGTAGGTAATTAAGAGTAATTTCACAAAGAATCAAAGTATAACATAATATCTAGCAGAAATCGATTAATTGTGCGTTATATTGCTAGTTTCAAACCTTTAAAATCAACATAAAATTTAAAACTAGCATTAACTGATGAGTTTTGGATGAATTGTTCTGAAACTATCCAGCAAATGCTGATGAAGTCAAGATAGGAAAGTTTAGAATTCTCAAACAGATACAGTATTTCCATTTCACTGCCAGTGTCAACATCGCATGCCATAGTTGAGGTAGAAGACAACTCGTACTCACATTGTGCGCGGTGCAGAGCTGTCCCAGCACTAACTTTCTCCAGGCTGTGACTTGTGGTTTTGTCTGCCAACTTGCCAACGCTTAACACAAGAAGTTGAACTGCTACAACCGGTTTGCCATGGTGCGGACGTCGACCTTCCTCCTGGAGTCAACTGCTACATTTTAAGATTGAGGGCGGTCAAGGTTAAGTTGAACTGCATAGGTGAAAGACCCTCTTTAATGGATTCACGTCACCACATAAGTTCATCTAAAATTCACCGGGTGAGTTAGCCCAGCCGTGGTCGTTACGGCATGACTGCTGGCAGTCACTCACATCCGGGAGGCGAGGAGGTTCGAATCTCACCGCCGGCAACCTTGAAGATGGTCTTCTGTGGTTTCCCATCTTCCTTCCAGGCAAATGCCGTGGTTGGTCCCTAACGATAGGCCCCAGCCGCTACCTTCCAACTCCTCGTCCTTACATTCAAACAACATTCAGACAACATTCCACACGCGACGGTACTTGTAGCTCACCCATTGGGTGTCCACCTCGAAGCAGCTACAAAACAGGCGAGCCGAACATGTCCTAGGTCACTCCCGGCACTAAAAGCCATACGCTAAAAAAACTCAAATTCTTTCACAAACCAATCAGAAATGGTTTGATGTGCTCGTGATTGGTAAGTTCTCACTTGGGAAAGTTTGACTAACCTGAAATATTCACTTATTAAACATAAAAGTCAAACGTGTTAATCTATGTTTTAGTTGGTAAGTATTATTTAACTTAAATTATTAACTCTAATTGAGCCTCCGTGGCTTAGGCGGCAGCACGCCGGCCTCTCACCGCTGAGTCCGTGGTTCAAATCCCGGTCACTCCATGTGAGATCTGCGCTGGACAGAACGGAGGCAGACAGGTTTTTCTCCGGGTACTCCGGTTTTCCCTGTCAAAATTTCATTCCAGCAACACTCTCCACTATCATTTCATTTCATCTGTCATTCATTTAATCATTGCCCTAGAGGAGTGCGTCAGGCCTCGGCAGCCGGCACATTTCATATCCTCGCCGCTAGATAGGGGCTTCATTCATTCCATTCCTGACCCGGTCGGAGACTGGAAGCAGGCTGTGGATTTTCATTTCATTAACTCTAATTAATTCATATTTTCAGCGATTATCGCTTAGCTTTATCATACATTTTGTTTAACTTAAGCTAATGGCTGAAAATATTAATTGGTTCAAGTTAAACATTTAAGTTAAATAATACTTACCATCTCAAACTTAGATTAAAGCTAATGGCAGAAAAATATTAATTTAATGTTAAAAGTTAAATATTTAAGTGAAATAATACTTGCAGGCAAAAACTTAGGTTAAAGCTAATGGTTGAAAAATATCAATTGATTAAAGTTAAACATTTAATTTAAATAACACTTACCAACTAAAACTTAGATTAAAGCTAATGGCTGAAAAATATTAGTTGATTAAAATTAAAAGTTAAACAGTGTTAATTGAACAAAATTTGCTGACTAAAGTTAAAAGTTAATGGCTGAACATATTCATTGCTTAAAGTTAAACCATTTGAGTTATATAATACGAGTACTTACCAATTAAAACTAATGGCTGAAAAATATTAATTGATTTAAGTTAAAAAGTTAAACCTTCAAAGTGTAAATAATACTTAAAATGAAAATTTGGATTGAAGCTAATAGTTAATGACTGAAGATATTAGCTGATTAAAGGTGAAAGTTTAAGCTTTGAAGTTACTTACAACGGTAATTTAAGTTAGAACTTAAAAAGCAGTAAAAAAAATACAAGAAAACCAGAAAGAGAGCATTCGTCAATATTTTACTTAAAACCTTAAGATCAATTACAGAACAGAATACAACATAACACGTTGCAGTTACAGTAAAACTATCACCGACTAGAATAATGTAGTCACATAATATTACAAATACCAACAGCGGTAACTACGCATGCTAAGGCGTAGCACTCGGCCATCTCTGGACTCGGTAGACAAATAGGTTGAAACCCAACGGATGCCCGTCTTTGAAATGGTTTCCATACTGTACCATTATCAACTCCAGGCAAATGCTAGGATGGTGCCTTCTAATACGCCACGGCCGCTTCCTTCCAACCCCTTGTCAAGTTTCATTTACCATTCTATAACTCCTTTCAGGAGGTTTGCGTCAAGTAGGACATCCGGCTGTGAAATCCACCCGCCTCATAGAAATTCATCGCATCTTATCCCCTATCCCTCTGAGACATGAATGATAATTGACAGAAATACTCAGAAATGTTCTACTGCCGTCCACTTCGAGGCAACCGCACAATTGGACAGATGTCCTCATTGTTCCGCCCCTTAAGGTATTCATTTACGTTTGAAATGGCGTAATTGGATGGAATTTTAACATTCTTATTTTGTTTCCAGATGAAAATTCAATACATCTACTTTAAAAAATGAGTGGCTATTACTTGTTTTATGCAGAAATATGCTCAGAAAACTTATTTAAATAAACCAAGGCACACGTGTCTGATATTATAATGCAAAACTTTGAACTTAATTTACTCAATAACTAAGAATTGTGGTTTGCTTTACAGGTTCAAACATCAATAAGTCAAGTTGTAATTCACCCTCAACCTCACCAAGGTATCAAATTAAAGAACATTAATTTAGGAATGACCTGTTATAAATGTGGGGGAGTGTGATGGCGAAGTGGCTTAGTTGCTCGTCTTTCACCCGGACAGCCGGAGATCGAATCCCGGTGAGTTGGAAATGGTACAAAGAAAGGCCGCTAAATTTGTGCTCAGTGACTTTAATCCCAGGAGCAGTGTGAGCCGTATGTTAAAGAAACTTGGGTGGGAACCACTTGAGATTAGGAGGATGAAATCTAGACTCTGTGCTATGTACAACACGTATACAAATCAACCAGCATGGGATGAGCTTAGCAAACGTGTGGAAAAGCCTACTTACATGGGTAGGAGCGATCATCCTTTCAAAGTTAAGGGCCGACCACAGCGAACAAATTATGGTAAATGTTCTTTCGTAAACCGTGCCATAGATAATTGGAACTCTCTACCTGCCACAGTCTTAGAGCCTTTTCCCAAACATATAGGTGTGTTTAAGAAAAGTCTTCCTATTTGTGTAAATACTCCAGTTGAATTGTTAGTGAATTGTTATGTACAATTATTTATTTGTTATGTATATCTAATTTGCCACCGGGGGACACACCCCCAATTGCAAATAAACGAATGAATGAATGAATGAATGAATGAATGAATGAATGAATGAATGAATGACAGCTGGGTGGAATGTTCACCCGAAAAATCACGTGGCGTCAGGAAGGGCATTCGGTCTTAAATCCCCGGCCAAAACCAAAATGAGACAGGTTGGCTCCGGCGACCCCAATCAATTGGGATAAGCCGAGAAGAAAGAAAGAAAGAAAGAAAGAAAGAAAGGAAGAAAGAAAGGAAGAAAGAAAGAAAGAAAGAAAGAAAGAAAGAAAGAAAGAAAGAAAGTCCTGTACTAAATGTGAGAAAACGTATTTCCCCAATCAAAAACTGAATATGAAAAAAGTTAGTGATATAGGTTTCAAGGGACGGAACTGCGAGTTCATCTGGCCCTAATATGAAGAAAAAGGGGAAAACATTGAAATGTTGCATTTTGTAAAAAATATGATCTAGCCTATTTCTTAGTATAATAGTGAAGAAATAATAAATTTAGTAAGGGACATAAAACATCCTTATGTTAATAGATATGTGGAAAAACTTGAAATAAATGCATTGTTCTAGTTGTTAGGTGAGGTCCGGGATCGATTCCCAGAACTGCTAAGAAATTTAATTGTGGCCTGAAGGCTGTATCGGGGTACACTAAGCCTCGTAAGAAAAAAAATGAGAAAAGAGGGTTCGTGGTTTATCGTGGTTTCCCGCTTCTACTCCAGGCAAATACCGAGATGGTTCCTAACTTAAGTCCACGACCCCCTACTTCCCAATCCTCATCTGAATTACAAATACTCACACCAATACAGTCATCACAAAAACGTAGGTTATCAGAAAAATCCCCACACACACTAAGAACAAATGACCACGAAATCGATATTAATGGTCCTTTTAATTGCTTTGATACGGCGGGTTTCCGTCGCTTTGCTTGGGATGCGGAACTAAAACATGCCAGTCCAAGATATCAACAACAACAACAACAACAACGATCCCAAAAATGTCATTTTTTTACCAAAAAAATTGAACACCCTTTAAGTTGTAAATTAACCATTCTTATGGCATAACTGCCTTTATTAACATTATAGTTAAACACAAATACAATTCAAAAACTGTGTTATGGAAATGTTGTTAAACGTATATGAATAACTTAACGATAACAACCGTAAAATTAACGGATGTTGAAGATTAAAGTAACCAATAAGTTAGAAGTTACCCACGTTTATCGGGTTGTGTGGCGCAGCGGTAACGTTCTCGCCTGCTGTGCCCAAAGTTGCGGGACCGAAACCCAGCGCAGGACGTTTAAATACGAGGGAGCCATGCCAGTAGGCACTGGCATGTTTTAGTTCCGCATCCAAGGCAAAGCGACGGCCACCACAGCAATTAAAAGGGCCATTAAATTCATAACATTGTTATTGACTATTCATTACTAGCAGTCGCTCCTGTCGTTGACGGATTAAATGTTCAGCCTCATGGCTAAGTGGTTAGTATGCTAGACATTGGCCCGACGGGCCTTGATTTCGATTCATGGCTGGGTCGAGTTTCTCTTTAATATTTAATTCATCATTTTAAATGATTACGTCGACTTCGCTGGAGTCTGGCGTTACGTTACGGTGACGGGACGAAATGTACCGAGAATGTACTGAGGTGTATGACGTCATAGTACTGCTTGAGGTTCCTCCTTTCCCCGCGCGCGCTGGTGAGCGTGACGTCATCCAGCCAGCTACCTCCTTTGACCTTGGTTTGCACTTGCTTTTTTAGCCTATTTTCATTTTATGAAAACATAGGCATATGAGATCACCTTTCGTCGGGTGTGTGTGCGTCTGTGTGTCCCCCCCCCCTAATAACTTCTAAACGGCTGGAGCGATTACAATGAAACTCGGTAAGAGCATAGCACCATTCTGGCCGACCCCGACCGTGCCCTTCAAATTTTATTGTGTCTCACCAATTCAACATGGCAGCTGTGCGAAATATTTCGCCAGCATTCAGTATCTCCGAAACTATTACCGATATCGCCCTGGAATATTTTACGGTGATGAAGGGAACTACTAGAAGTTCACCTATGTGACTATTGAAAACCTGGTAAATACTAAAACAATATGGCGGCCAAGCGAAGTTGAGACTTTTAAATAGACGTTTCTCGCGATTTAACCATTCAAACGTAATGAAACTTTGTACAGCAAATGTTTGTAGACATTGTAATGCACTGGCGTCTAACTTAGCTGAATTGTTTACATAACCTCAAAATGGCGGCTGTGCGAAATATTACACTGACATTCTATACCTCCGAAACTATTACAGATATCACCCTGAAATTTTGTTCGGTGATAAAGGGTACTGACGCAAGTTTATCTATGTAACTTTCATAAACCTGTAAAGTACAAAACGAACATGCCGGCCAAGCGAAGTTAAAACATTGTAATAGACTTTCCTCGCGATTTAACTCTCTGAGCGCAGTGAAATGTGGTACAGTAAATGATTATACATATTGTAATGCACTGGCATCTAATTTAGTTCAATTGTTTACATACCCTCAAGATGGCGGCAGTGCGAAATTTTAAAATTACGTTTTAATTTCTTGTGTCGCAATCATGCGATCGAAGTGAAAGTTTGAATAATGAACCTAGGCAATAATTGTCCTTGAATGGTACATAACTCTATGGCCTATACATATAATAATCCAAAATGGCGAGCATCCGAAATATTTAGATGGTTCTCGATATCTACGAATCTTTTACAGCAATCAAACTGGTTTTTTTTAATGTTCATAGAGGCTATGAACATATGTTCACCTATAGGACTTCCACTAACCTGGTGAGCAAAAATCCAACATGGCGTCGACGCGAAGTATAAATATTTAAATGGACGTTTCTCGGGATTTAACTATCCGAGTGCAGTGAAACGTTGCACGTTAAATGCTTATACAAATGCTAATCCACTGGCATCTAATTTATTTCAATAGTTTGCATAACCACAAGATGGCAGCTGTGCGAAATTTTAAAATCTAGTTTTTACTTCTTGTGTTCTAATCATGCGATTGAAGTTTGAATACCACACTTACACAATAATCTTAATGTAATAGTACATAAATAAAAATTCAACCTGGCGACCATCTGAAATATTTAGACGGTTCTCAATATCTACGAATCTATCACAACCTTCAAACTGAAATTTTGTATGTTGATAGAAGCAATTAACATGAGTAGGATATATGAAAATAGGCTGTATAGTTCTTCACGGAACTACTTGTCTTTTGTTGTTGTTGTTTTTTTTTTTTTTTTTTTTTCTAATGGACTTTGAGTTCACGCAGCATTTGTAGCATTTAATATTATATAAAGTCTAGTCTTTCAGACTGACTATCAGTGTTTTTGTCCTAGCTCGGAGACTGGCAGCATGTGAGGTATTAGTTATTCAGTTCATCCTTCATCACTCTCCTGTAACCCCACATTTAAAACGCTTCTATTCTCCTCTTTTCTGCTGCACCAACAGTCCAAGTTTCACTTCCATAGAGTGTCACGGTCCAGACAAAGGCTTTCAAAAATGACTTTCTAATACCTAAATATATTTTATTTATTTATTTATCGTATAGCTTTTAGTACCGGGAGTGTCCGAGGACATGTTCGGCTCCCCGAAGGCTGTAGCTGCTTCAAGCGGACACCACTGGGGTGAGCTACAAGTTCCGTTCAATTTCAAGTAGTTCCAACTTTAGCTACCAGATATCAATGATACCTAGTGGTGAACGTTGGAACTTTGATAGAGCGTTACAACGAAATCTAACCTAGAAATTTAGCTCCACACAAGTTTGGTCTGTGGAAGGATCTTTTACATGCCATAAATCTATGACATGGGACCGCTTGCTTTACTTCCCCTCCGAAGGAAGGCATACTGAATGATTTTAATGCTCTTATAAAAACCGACGACTTCGGCCGGGTTTGAACCCACTATCTTGGGCACAGCAGTTCAGCATGCTACCAACTACGCCAACAGCTTTCTTTTCTTTAGAAATGCTTTCCTCTTTCCTGCCTGTGCTGGCCTACTTTTTATATAGCCTTTGCATCGTCCATCACTGGTTATTTTGCTTCCTAAGTAACAGAAGTCTCCTACTTCCCTTAGCTTTTCACCTGCCAATTTTATGTCAATTTGGGTTTTCTGATTTCTTTCGGTTGCATTCCATTATTTTGTTTGACATTTTCGATACATCGAGAACTACTTACACAGAAGATCCGATGGGTAGATGGAGTAACAAATGAAGAGATATTAAGACGAGCGGGAGAGGAGAGATGATTCTGGCGAGTGCTAATGAAGAGAAGAGATACTGCAGACTGGTAGGACGCATTCTAAGACACCCAGGAAGAGCAAAATTACTTGTGGAAGGTCGTGGATAAGAACTGTAGAGGTAGACCAAGGTTAGAATACTTGATGCTCACCCATGCTTTAATATTTTCTCACAAGGGAAGACTCAGGTAAGACAGGTCGAAACCTATCTTGAAACTATGCGGACGCAATCGTTGTACTATAGAGGACAATGTGCGGAAAATCAGCCTCCAGATTGAACTGCAAGGCTCCGAAATTATGTGGCGAATCTCTCATATAAATCAATGGGAAGTAGTGAGTAGTTGGAAGGGACAGCCCTGGCGGATCACGCACTCAAGACCGGTGGGAAGCAGCCGCACGCTCCAGTCGTTATATACGCCCCACCACGTGACTACTCCGAGTGCCAGGGATGTCCAGCTACGCCAGCCGTCATGCCTGCGTACCAGGATGTCAGGTACGATTTCAGAACCTTGCAGTTCAATCTGGCGGCTGATTTTCCACACGTTGTCCTCTTATAGTACAACGATTACGTCCACTAAGTTTCAAGATAGATTTCGACCTTTCTTATCTGATACTTCCCTTGCCACTAGGCTTTAGAGAGCAGAGTTAAGATAACTGCATCATTATTCACGTTTGTTGCTTAGTAATAAATAAACTAGCTTACTTTTACAATACATCATATCAATTATTATTAAGAAATCCAGAACAAAATAGCATGTGGTGGGAACAAGATACCTCCTTCCTCCGTTGGCAGTCATGTCTAGGGCTCGGAATTTAGGTAAATATATATATTGTAAACACATATTTTAGGCATTTTTTCTATAAATACATAAATTCCTGCTTTTCTCGTATTAGCGCATATAAAACATAATATTTACATTTTTTAAAATCATTATGCTAGATCTTTCAGTTTATTGCATTTTTGTTCTGTGTTATTTCAACGGGGAAGAACCTGTGAGGTATCTAATCTTCATGCAGAGCGTATATCAGCTTGCAACTGTGTTATTCTTAACTTGTCGCCCCGTGCCACTCACTGTGGAAGCCGGGGATTTCCTTGTCCATATTGCACCACGTGTTAGACCTCCCCCTCCCCCAGCTACCTGGAACCAGTGTCACTCACATGCAGTTCATTTCTGGCACTGTGAAGTGTAAGGCAGTTTTACGATGTCTAAAGTCAAAACAACTACAAGTTATCGTCTGTTGCAGAATTTAAAGATAATTTTACTTCTGATGGGGGCGTTCTGTTCTGCCAACCATGTGGGGAAGCAATCAAGGCTGAACAGTGATCTCAAGTTATACGACCCCTTAAGGGCAAGAAACATATTGCCGCAGTTTCGCGCCTTCAGAAGAATTGTTTCGCAACAATCGTCGGTTATTTGTGATGGACAACCTGAAGTTGTATCTCGTTGTGAATTGTAATGCTTCAGCAGGCAGTGAGACATAGAATAAATTGCATTCGTGAATACTTCATATTGTTTATATTCACATTAATAAACTAAATAATAATTAAATATATTTACTTTTTCGTCACATATTTCAGGTATTTTTAATACATAAAAAATAAACATTTTCCCGATTTTTAGCACTTAAAAATCCGAGCCCTAGTCATGTCTCTTCAAGCTTCGTGGTGACTGATTAAAAGTTAGCATTTAATTATTAATAAGACAACACTGGTTTCAAAGCTCTCTATACCTATTAATGTGTACATTTTAAGAGGTATTTCGCAGCTAACTGGAAGGGAGGTAATGTTTCTACGTTTAGAAGGGAAATTTGAAGTGTCCGGTTTGGTAACCCTGAAGCTTATCCAAATGAAATACGCTTGTGGTAGAGCTGCACACATTCAAACATCAAATTATTTGAATTGTCCGAATAATTTCGAATATACGAATATTTGATTTGAACATACGTATAGTTCGACTATTCAAATTATGCAAATATTCGGATTATTCGAATTTCGAAATATTCCCATTAGTGAAATAACCCGACTATTCAGTCAATAATCGATTGATTAGTTAGTTATTGTTGTTTTAAGGGGCGGAACTACGAGGTCATCTGACCCTGAATCGATTCATTCAACGAACAAGTCGAATTATTCAATTGCTCGAATAATTATAAGAAAGAAAGAAAGAAAGAAAGAAAGAAATGAGGAAGAAAGAAAGAAAGAAAGAAAGAAAGAAAGAAAGAAAGAAAGAAAGAAAGAAAGAAAGTGATAACAAGTGACGCTTGTTTTGAATACTATGTATTTATAACGATCTGTCAGGCTGAATGGGGAAGGGGTTAACCCCCATCCGACTCCTTAGATTCGCCCCTGCTTCGAACAACTCGTTTACACAAATACTGCTTGGTGTTCCTTGGCGAAATCCCACACAAGACTATAAACCGAGAAAAATTGCTGAATTTGAATTCCTTGGCCGTGAACAACATCATCGATTTTCCACTACAGCAGGCCGCGTGTGGGAATGAAGTCCCTTCCATAACTGTCTGTCCTGCCACCATTCTTCTTCCACTACTGTCCTCCATTCCACGCTCCTCTTAGTCAAAGCTCTGTGGACCTGCTTCATCCACCCATCTCGAGGTCTACCTCTTGGTCTCTTGCCAATTATCTCCCTTTCAAAATAGGCTTTAGGTGTTCTACAAGAGGGCATCCTCATCAGATGACCAAACCATTTCAATCTCGACTCCTCAAGAATGTCAGGCACACTTATTTTCAGCCCTAGATTTAGGCGGACTGACTCATTTCTAATGTTGACTCGTCTGGTCTTCTAAATACTTGATTTTAGAAATTCCATCTCAATTGCTTTCTGTCATTGGTTGGTTGGTTGGTTCTTAAGTTTAGGTGCTGCGACAACGCGGTCATGTAGTCCCGTGTACTTTGGGTGTGTGTAGAATCTGATAACCCCGGCTGTCATTGTAGCAGCTTCTAGACCATAGGTCAATATGGGAAGTAAGTAGGATTTGTACAGTGATATATTAGCTTCCTGTGGAAAGATTTTGTCCCATAGAAGCTATGAAACAGAGTTGTAAAAGTTCGCAGCTGCTTGAACCCTACAGCCAGTTTCTTGGGTTAACCTGTTATCTGTCGACAAAACGCTGCCAAGGTATTTAAAATGTTAACTATTTCGATGTCATGCTGTCCCTGCTGACTCGGTAGACGCGTGGGTTCGAGCCCCGCCGTCGGCCGTCCTTGAAATGGTTTTCCGTGGTTTCCCATTTTCAACACCAGGCAAATGCTGGGACGGCACCTACTGACAGGCCACGGCCGCTTCCTTCCACATCCTTGCCCAATTTCATTCATCTTCATCAATTCCATCTCTCATCCCGACGCGCAGGTCACCCACGGGCGTCACCTAGAAAGACCTGCACTCGGCCTCTCAGAAGGCCATAAGAAAAAAAAAAGCTTGCTAGGTTTGCTTTTCCTGCTCATCACCAAACATACGGTTTTCGTTTGGCTCATCTGTAATCCAAACTTGTCATATCCCGCCTTCCACCAATTTTGTCGTTGTTTGGATGTCATCTTCCTTTTCTCCCCAGTTCATGACATCATATCTCCACTTAGTATAAAACGAAGTCCCCGATTCTTGGATGTCACGGGTAATCTCAAGAACCACTGATGAATTTAGATGTGGTTTTCACCATTCTGTAAAGGATATCTCGAGGAAGGTTTCTGTAGAAAATAATGTATTTATGATCAAAGGAAGCCAAGCAGTAACGATTTCAGTGAAAAAGTCGAAACAAAAACCTGGCGTCCGTGCGCTTTTTAAGCTTGACACTGGGCAAACCGTTAAAATTATCAATATACTCTGAGTGTAAGAATTGTTCAGCATGGAAAGTTCTACAAAATAATCCCCGAGAGCATATCTCTATCTTTAATACATCGCCCACTATAAGTGATTTTACGTTTTCATTTCTTCAAACAATCATCATTCAATACTGATAATAATTCACTGGCCATGAAAGCCAATATACCATCTTTTTGGAAGCCTTCATAGGGAGGTTAAGGCTGCTTGAGCTTTTAGTTCTAGCAGTAAAGAGGAGCAGTTGCAATTTATAAGGTGGGTTCAAAAAGTAACGAGCCGGAGGCATAATTACAGAAACAGTACCTGTATGTTAGAAGTATTGGCCCTGGCTGTTGAGGCACTTGTCCCACAGTGACATAAGGCGGTGAATGGCTGTCTCATAAAATTCCCTGGGCTGCGATGTGAACCAGTTCCGCACGTACAGCTGGACGTCGACGTCCGAGGTGAATCGTTGGCCCCGCAGAGCCCTTTTCAGGGGACCAAACATGGCGTTATCACAGGGAGAGAGGTCTGGACTGCATGAAGGGTGGCTGAGAACCTCCCATTTGAATTTCTGCAGGAGTGCAGCGACTGTGTTGGCCGTAGGAGGTCGTGCATTGTCGTGGAGCAGAATGACCCCACGGGTGAGATTGCCTGGTCGTTTTGTTTTGATCGCTTGGCGAAGGGTGGTCAAGGTTTGCGAGTAACGCTGGGCATTCACTGTTGTCCCGTGCGGCATGAAGTGTATCAGAAGGGGGCCATCTTGGTCAAAGGAAGAACGTCAGCATTACATTTCCTGTACTCGTGTGGATGGCCTTGCCTTTCTTGGGTGGTGGTGACCCTGGATGCTTCCACTGGAGGCTTTGCCGTTTGGATTCTGGTTCGAAGTGATGACACCCTGACTCATCTCCAGCCACCACTCGTGCCAGGAACCCATTCCCTTCCCTCGCATAGCGCTGCAGATGACCAAGACAGTGGGCCATTCGACATGCTTCCTGGTTTGGTTGAAGACTGTGGGGCACCCATCGGGCACACACTTTGCGCAAGTGCAGTCGTTCCTTCATGATAGTGTGCACACTTCCGACGCTCAATCCGACCACGGCGGCTATGGCGTTCACTGTCACTCGGCGGTCCTGGGTAATGAGTGCATCAACCAGCTGGACGTTGTCATCGGTAATGCAAGAGGGTGCCCCAGACCGGGCATCATCGACTAACGACACCCGTCCTTCCCTGAAGCGCTTGTGCCACGCCTTGACCCTTGCAAGGGGCATGCAGTGTTCGCCGTACACTTGTGACATTCGGCGATGAATGTCCGTTCCCCCTACTCCTTCCGCTGTCAGAAACCGAACAACACCTCTTTGCTCTTCGTTTGATGCCTCCATGTCACTGTTTACAATGCGACTGGCAGCGTTGGACGATTGATGCATGCTGCTGCTCGCTTTGTATCGTCACGTGACGTGCACGCGTGGTCTCTAGCGACGGGCTGTGACCTTCCACGCTCTGGTCAGAGCCACACCTCGTTACACACGCCACGATTAGCCGATGTCGTCACCGGTTTGCGCATTCCAGCCTCCGGCTCGTTACTTTTTGAACGGACCTTATATATAAAGGGAGGTAGCGCGCAGTTCGCTACTCAAGTGGGGGTCCGGGCGGGGACACCAAGAGCCCGATGATGAGTCAGCTTGGTGTCCTAGGTGAAACCCCACACAAGACACGGCACAAACCTAGAAGAATTGCTGAGTTTTAATTCACTGGCCGTGAAAGCCAATATACAATCTTTTACTGAGGCTATCACGTAATGCTTTCATAAGTGTTCCTGGGCGAAGCCGGGGCGTGTTGTTAGTACATATATATATAATTATGTAATCGACTATTCAAAATACTGGAGCACTTCCAATGTTCGAATAATACGAACAACCGAAGTATTCGGACATCCGTATTGTTCGAACTTGGATTCTTCGAACATTCAAATAATTTATTCGAATTTCGGATTGGCGAATGTTCGATGTAGTCGAGTATTTGAATCATACGTACAGCCTTATCTACACTAATATAATAAAGCTGAAGAGTTTGTGTGTTTGTTTGTGTATTTATGTGTTTAAACGCGCTAATCTCTGGAACTACCAATCGGATTCGAAAATGATTTTTGTATATGATAGCCTGATTCAAGAGGAATAGTTTAGGCTATGTAGCATTAGGCTACACCTCTCAGGTAACCTTAAAGATTGCTTTTTGTTCAGCAAGTCAGAAGAACAAGCGCTTCAGAACGGCTTCAATAATACCAAGTCTATTGTTGCCTGGCAATGGGCTGCATTACTTCACCCCTACCAGTGTTCTGGTGCAGATTTGCGAGCTGCTTATAAATTGCAGTCACGGGGAGTAATTAGTGCAAAAAGATTTTTAGGCCCCTTAAAACAGTTATCATCATGACAATAGTATGCCTCTGTATAAGGGCGATGGTGTTGGTGCAGTATACTGAGGTTATCAGCTGCAATAAGCGTTGGTGCTTTCAAATTTACTTTCATTTATTCCGATCCTTATCCTTGAGTGCTCCAGTTCTGTAAAACAAATAAATCCACCGGGCGAAGCCGGGCACTACTGCTAGTAGTTAATAGCGCGCGGCACGACGACGGCCCAGTTTACTGATGATGTGCGCAGTATGTCTTTACACCACTGGAACCCAATCAGCTTGTGTTGCTTAATGTAATGTTTATGTTAAACAAATGAACCGTTGTTATTTAGCGACACTAATTCGTGAGTTAAATCATGGAGAGTGAAAAGCATAAAAGTAAGGTTCCGCATAAGCAAATCAAAGAGCAAGCTTTTAATGTACAGTATATAGTGTACTTTGAAAGAAAGAACATGAAGGATATGGCGGGAGCTTGTAAAAGCCGAGCGGTGATACCAAGTTTTCAAATCAGCTGTTTCGAATAATACACAGGGCTACACTTTGGACATCCAATTGGTACAATTACAAGTAAAATATTATATCAATCGCTTTTAAGTCAGCAGATAGCGTTCTTGGCTGTCGCCCTGGAGGTCCGGGTTGATTTTCGGCTCTGCCATGAAATTTTAAATCTGGAACGGGGTACACTCGTCTTCGTGAGGCTAAACTGAGAAGAGGCGGGTTCAGTTCCTACCCCAGCCATCCTGGAAGTGGATTTCCGTGATTTCCCACTTCTACTCCAGGAAAATACCGGGATGGTACCTAACTTAAGGTCACGACCTCTTTCTAGCCTAAATTACAAATACACACACTACTGTCGACCAAAATATTATTTGCACTCGAGTTTGAAGGTTGTTTGCTAAGTAATCAATACAGGGGCGTATATAGAGTTTTATTTCGGGGGGTGCCCAACCGGGGATTAGGGGGCATGGTATAGGCCCAAATAATAGGGGTCCGGGGTCCTCCCCTGGAAACTTTTGTATAATATGGTGCAAAATGATGAGTTTGAATGGCTATCTGACATCACTTTTTCAACCAATTTGTTGTAATGTTCTATGTTTGGTTAATGTCAAACACAAATATTATTGTTACGTGCCACCCCCTAGTGGCACTTTTGTTAACTGGATTACGGTGGGGGTACAAAGCACAACACCAATTACTGCTTAAAGAAATAATTAACTTTATTGTGGCCAGAAAATTACACTAGTCAGCAAATACAAGCAATTAGGAGCCTTATTCCAGTCTCTTCCTTGAGCGCTCTTGGCCCTTCCACTTTTCAACAGATCACAGAAGTTAATCCGTCCTAATGAGTACGGTGGCCTTGACAGAAACTACCTGCTCCTCTCCTTTATGTTCTCCGACCACATTTACTTACGATCACTTGCTGCAGGCTATTTCGCTGTCCACAAGCTGGAGAAACAATGTCACTGGATTTCGTACCTCGCACAGCAATTCGTCACCACACTTCTGTCGCACAAGATAATCGCTCGCACTCGCTCGTAAAACACAACAACAACTGCTAGACAGGTCGCACTTATATAGCAGGCCGGTGACTCAATAAATGCTTCTAGATCCATCCAGGGTTCACGGTTTCTCGAAGTTTCCATCGCTGGTCCAGTCACGAATATTCTGGACTATCCCTTTGTCTTAGTAGCCCTGTTGCATAAGGCGCGCGCAATACAGGAGGCAGGACACAGCCCAGCCCTGGGGCAGTTGTGACTCATGCGGCGAGTGATGACACAAACTCACAGCCGTAACACCACCCCCTTCCTAAAAAGGCTGATCGTCCCGATCAATCATTGGTCCGTCTGTGTCCCTCCGTAGGCTGCCAGGCGATCTCGATGCACGATCTTCATCTTCGCCCTCGGGCTCCGCTGGATCCTGTAGACGACATAGTTGATCCGTTTCACGACTCGGTACGGGCCCTCCCAGGACTTCTGCAGTTTGGGTGACAGGCCTTTCTTCCGTAATGGGTTGAAGAGCCAGACCAGGTCGTCCTCGTGGAATCCGCCGGCATCCGTCTGCTGGTCGTATTGGGTCTTCATTCGGTCGGTCTCGATCCGTAGTTTCCTCCTCGTGAACGCGTGTATGTCCTCCAGTTGGTCGACCAGTTCTTGACAATACTGGCTTACCGGGATCGGATCATTCCCAGGTCGGCCGAAGGCAAGATCGACAGGTAGACGGAGCTCCCTCCCAAACATGGCCCGGGCTGGTGTGCACCCGGTGGCTTCATGCACGGCGGCGCGGTAGGCCAGGAGAAATAGTGGAAGATGTTTGTCCCAATCCCTCTGGTGCTCGCTGACGACTATTCGGAGATGGTTCTCGATGGTGCGATTGAATTGCTCTACCATCCCGTCGGACTGAGGGTGTAGCGGCGTTGTCCTTGTCTTCCGGATTCCGAGCAGCTGGCATAGGTTCTGGAACACCTGCGACTCGAAGTTCCTCCCTTGGTCGGAGTGCAGCTCCAGGGGTACTCCGTACCGGCTGACGAATTCCTTCACCAGGGTCTCTGCAATCGTCGCGGCTTCTTGGTTAGGGAGCGCATATGCCTCCGGCCATTTGGTAAAGTAGTCGCTGACGACTAATATGTAGCGGTTCCCTGCCTCGCTTAACGGGAATGGCCCAGCAACATCGATGGCCACTCTCTCCATGGGGCCGCCCACGTTGTAGGTCTTCAGTGGACCCCGTCGTCTTCGTCCTGGACCCTTGCTGGCTGCGCAATCGTGGCACCTCGCGCAGTGGTTCTCCACGTCTGTTCGGCATCCGATCCAGTAAAACCGCTCTCTCAGCTTCTCCAGGGTCTTCTTTATCCCTAGGTGTCCACCAGATGATCCTCCATGAACTTCCTTCAGGACTTCCTCCGTCATAGCCTTTGGAACGACGACTTGTTCCCGAGATGTCTTCCCGTCGGTGCTCTCCCAGGCGCGGCAGATGAGGCCATCCCTTACAATCAGCGAGTCCCACTGTGCCCAGTAGGACTTAAACTTTGGGCTGCAGTCACTCACAATGTTCCACCTGGGTCTGGGGACACAGGCCCTCTTCCATTCGGCTATCAGTCCCAGGTCATCATCTTCTGCTTGTGCCCGCGTGAAAGATTCGCGGCTCCAGTTCCCCTGAAGTTCCACAGTAGTCCGTCGGCACTGTATCCCGGTGTTCTCCTCCCTTCGGGCACAGAAGGTGCAGTCTTCGGGGCACGGTCTTCGTGACAGGGCGTCGGCGTTAGAATGCAGTTGGCCTTTCCTGTGCTGAATCTCAAAGTTGTACTGTTGAAGCCTCTCTAACCACCGCGCGAGTTGACCCTCGGGCTGCTTGAAGTTCAGGAGCCACCGCAGGGATGCATGGTCGGTCCTGATGAGAAATTCTTGCCCGTACAGGTACTTGTGGAAGTGTTCAATGGTCTTCACGATGGCAAGCAGCTCCTTCCTGGTGACGCAGTAGTTCCTTTCTGGCTTTGACAGGGCCTTGCTGAAGTAGGCCACTACTCTCTCCTCGCCGTCCACTACTTGCGACAGGATTCCCCCTATGCCAAAGTCGCTGGCATCGGTATCGACGATGAACCTTGTTCCAGGTCTGGGGTAGGCCAGAATAGGTGCGGTGCACAGAGCCTGCTTGAGTTGTTCGAAGGCACAGTGGCATTCTGCTGTCCACGTGAAGAGTTGGTCCTTCTCAGTCAGTCGATGTAAAGGTTTGGCGATGTCGGCGAATCCTCTCACGAAGCAACGATAATAAGTGCAGAGTCCCAGGAAGCTTCGTAGTTGGGACTTGTCCTTCGGAACTGGCCACTCCCTCACAGCTGCGGTCTTCTCTGGGTCGGTGCGCACCCCTTCCTCGGAGACGATATGCCCAAGATCCTGGACCCGCTTCTGGAAGAGCTGACACTTCTTGGGGCTCAACTTCAGCTGGGCAGCCCGTAGCTTCAACAGGATCTCCTTCAGGTTGCTGTAGTGCTCCTCGAAGCTCCTCCCCAGAACGATGACGTCGTCTAGGTATACCAGTCCCCTCAGAATGGACTCCATTAGACTTTCGAAGGTTGCAGGGGCGTTGCACAGACCGAATGGCATGACGGTGAACTGCCAGAGCCCGCTGCCCACAGAGAACGCCGTTTTCTCGCGGTCCTTAGGGTGGACCTCCACCTGCCAGTAGCCACTCTTCAAATCCAAGGTAGAGAACCATCTTGATCCTGATATGGTGTCCAGCGTGTCGTCGATCCGGGGTAGAGGGTAGCTGTCCTTCTTTGTGACGTCGTTCACCCGCCTGTAGTCCACGCAGAACCTGGTGGAACCGTCCTTCTTCTTCACTAGCACGACCGGAGAACTCCAAGGACTATGTGATGGCTCGATCACCCCTTGCTCCTTCATCTCTTCTACCATCCGGTCGACTTCGGCTTGCTTGGCGAGCGGGACACGTCGGAATGGGGCCCTAATCGGTGCGCTGTCCCCAACGTCGATTCTGTGCTGGACCAAGCTTGTCCTGCCGAAGACTTTGTTCCCCACGGAGAAGACATCCTGGAATTCGCGTAGCAGGTCCTGAAGTTGGCGTGATTGCTCTTCGTCTAAATGGTCCTGGGATCCTTGTTACAGCTTCTGTAGTTCTTCTGGCAGGGCGCGTCTTCTTCGGTTGTCCGTCTGCAGGTGTCCGTCCGTCGTATCTGTGATGCGGGAAATCCAGGTAACGGGCTCGCAGACTCCTAGGTTGGTGTCCCGGTGAACCGTAATGTCGTAATCGTTCAGGTTGGACAGGCGGACGTACGGCCGAGACGTCGTGTTGATGAGATTCTTGGCAACTAGCAATCCTTTTGTCTGGATGTCCTCATATTTTGGCTCGATGACAGCCGCCACTCCCTCAGCAGTTCCGTCGACAATTATGGCAGCGCTGACCTCCGTCCTGGCGGGAACGATGAAGTCTTCTCTCAGCCTTACTCGTCGTGCGGTGATGGACTCGTGCGCAGGTTGCAAAGCAAGTTCCTCACCTCCGAAGTGCAGAGTGTTGGTACTCAGATTCAAGATGATGTTGTTCTGGTCCAGGAAGTCCAGTCCGATGATCACTTCATTTGATACGTCAGCCACAAGCACTGGATGCTTTATCGCCCGTCGGCCAATGACGAACTCCAGTGATGCTTCACCATGTACCGGTGCGGTCTCTCCGGTCGCGGTTATTAGCTGGAGGTTCCTTTGTGTGGGTTGCACTCTCCACTTCGGGATCACGGTGGGACTGACGATGGTCCTCGATGCTCCCGTGTCGATTAGCACGGGCCAGCTCTCTCCGTTGACGACTCCGTCGACCATCAGGCTGCTATTGTCCCTCCGTAACTTAGTCACACGAACCTGGACTGCCGGGGCTTGACGACTGTCACAAGCCAACCTTTGCCCCCCAAGGCTGGCTAATACTCGTTTTCCTGGGCCGCGCGGTTTCCCTACGACTGACTGTCCCGACGGAAACCCTTGGCGGCGGCGATCACCGCAGTCCTTGCTTAGGTGGCCTCTCTTACGGCAGGTCCAGCAAGTCGGTAGTCCTCTTCCGGGCCGCCTCTCCGGATGTCCTTCGGCTACGTTTTTGTTGGTGGTGCTGCGATTCTTGAAGAAACGGCTTAGCGCCTCCATCAATTCGTCGGCCAGGGGCTTGGTCTCGTTGGTTTTTACTGGTTCGTCGACGTCCACTTGACGCACCCGCGCGTGCATTCTGGATGCCTGTTTTTCCGTCTCGAACTCAAGTGCGTGGCTCAGCGCATCTGCCAGGGTCTTATTGTGCGCGAGTCGCAGCGCCTGTTGAGTGTCCGAGTCCCGAAGCCCGTCGGTGAAGGTCTGCGTCGCAATCTGTTCCAGGAAGTCGGCCGGCGCTGTTGGATAGGCGAGCCTTACGAGGCGTGCGATGTCCATCTCGAACTCCTGCAGGGTTTCCGCGTTCTTCTGTACCCGGGTCCGGAGCTGCATCTGGTAGGCCTGCTGAAGATAGCTATCTCCATATCGGGACTCCATATGGGCGATCAGTGAAGCGTAGTCCTGGGATCCAGTCGGGATGGCCTGAAGGACGTTAAGGGCGTCACCTCTCAGTGCTACAATGAGAGCTGTAGCCTTCTCTGTGTTGTTCCAGTTATTTATGGAACATGCCGCCTCGAACTGACGTAAGTAGGTGCTCCACGGGACCTTTCCGTCGAAGGTTGGGGGCGTCACTCCGCTATGTCCCGTTCCTGATATTCCCGGTGTAACGGTGGGCGGGCGTTGGCGCAGCTCGGCAACTTCCTCTCGTAGAGCGTTGAATTTCTCTTCCACCCCCGTCAGTGGGCGTTGGCGCAGCTCGGCAACTTCCTTTTGTAAGGCGTTGAATTTCTCCTCCACCCCCATCAGCGGGCGTTGGCACAGCTCGGCAACTTTCACTTGTAAGCGTTGAATTTCTCCTCCACCCCCATCAGCGGTCGTTGGCACAGCTCGGCAACTTCCACTTGCAAGGCGTTGAATTTCTCCTCCACCCCATCAGCGGGCGTTGGCGCAGCTCGGCAACTTCCACTTGTAAAGCGTTGAATTTCTCCTCCACCCCCATCAGCGGGCGTTGGCGCAGCTCGGCAACTTCCACTTGTAAGGCGTCGAACTTCTTTTCCACTGCTGCGACTTCCTCACGTAGGCCCTGTTCTAATTTCCTTTGGCTCTCCTCTAATTTCGTCAGCAGACACTCTTCCAGATTTTTCTGGCCATCCAGAAATTTGGCGGTTAGGTCCTCTGCTAACTTATTCTGGCCGTCTTCCATCTTCTTCTGGCCGTCTTCTAGTTTGGCAGTTAAGTCCTCGGATAACTTCTTCTGGCCGACTTCCATCTTGGTTTCCATGCCATTTAACTTCTCTAGCAATGCTGCGAATTGCTCTTCCATTTTAGCTGTTGGTCTTGTAAAGGGCATGCGCTCACAGGAAAATTTTAAAAAAATTGACCTGCTCGGGTTTTGAAACCAGGACCGTCAGGTGTTGTGCTTGAGTTCGTAATCCGGCTTCTGACACCAGTTGTTACGTGCCACCCCCTAGTGGCACTTTTGTTAACTGGATTACGGTGGGGGTACAAAGCACAACACCAATTACTGCTTAAAGAAATAATTAACTTTATTGTGGCCAGAAAATTACACTAGTCAGCAAATACAAGCAATTAGGAGCCTTATTCCAGTTTCCTCAAGTCTCTTCCTTGAGCGCTCTTGGCCCTTCCACTTGTCAACAGATCACAGAAGTTAATCCGTCCTAATGAGTACGGTGGCCTTGACAGAAACTACCTGCTCCTCTCCTTTATGTTCTCCGACCACATTTACTTACGATCACTTGCTGCAGGCTATTTCGCTGTCCACAAGCTGGAGAAACAATGTCACTGGATTTCGTAACTCGCACAGCACTTCGTCACCACACTTCTGTCGCACAAGATAATCGCTCGCACTAGCTCGTAAAACACAACAACAACTGCTAGACAGGTCGCACTTATATAGCAGGCCGGTGACTCAATAAATGCTTCTAGATCCATCCAGGGTCCACGGCTTCTCGAGGTTTCCATCGCTGGTCCAGTCACGAATATTCTGGACTATCCCTTTGTCTTAGTAGCCCTGTTGCATAAGGCGCGCGCAATACAGGAGGCAGGACACAGCCCAGCCCTGGGGCAGTTGTGACTCATGCGGCGAGTGATGACACAAACTCACAGCCGTAACATTATGATACTTTTTATTAATACAATCATCTTGCTCACTTGATAGTGTTTACATGGAAAGGATTAATGTTACTGTTTTGATTTACAACTCGCACTATAATATAAAGTCAAGGTTTCTTGAAGCATTGCCAAATCGGTTCTTAACCGCATCGTCAGTGAGATGTACTGTATGTCTCTGTGAATAGATGACAATAGTAGACCGTTGAGTCTGTTTTCAGAAGTAGAATTTCTTAAGTATGTTTTCAACCAACTCAAACTCCGTTCGGCAGTACCAGTAGCTACAGAGAGAGGCAAATTTGCCGAAAGTTTGATAAGGGTATAAAAGTTAGGGAAAAAACTTTTGTCACACGCTTCAAGGGCACTTGTTGCTGTTCTTGGTTCATTCATAAGATCCAAGGCACTGGAGAGTAATAAGAGTTTATGTTGTTACACATTAGATCAGAGCAAACTGATTTTCACGCTGTTTACATCGCTCTACCTTCGCCTCGCTTTGCAACTTTGCCATACGTCACTTAGTAACAATAGTACATAATTATATTGCTTTTAATGTTTTAATCCATAAACAAATAATATATGTGACAAAAATTTCGGGGGGGGGGCGGGCCCCCGCCTCTCCCCCTTATATACGCCTCTGAACCAATATACCTACATAAAATCCAATAACATCATCATTTTCGTCGTTCTATTCTACGTTAGTTCATGTAGGTTTGGAATTTTTAATTTATATTTTAATATTTTTTATCGCAGTTGGAACAAAAAAAGTGCCCATTTTTAAGCGTTGCTGAGATGGAGCGCATCACTTTCGAGCGAGGCGCGCCATGACGCGTAATGGGCTCCATCTTGGCAACCCTGTACAGCTTTCCCTGGAGCGGCTAGCTGGTGAACCATGTCTTATTTCCCCGTACAAATACAAACCGATATAAAATAATTGAATTAATTTACGTATTTCACAGTCATACAGCATAACGTTTTGATGTATAAGGATTACAACGCGACCAAGAACCACATTTTCCAACGACCCCGAGCCGAGAAAAAGTTAGCTTACAAAAGTGATAACAATTTTGTTTCTTGGATACACAAAATTTTTAAATTATACAACGCTCCAATGTATATTGTGTTGACATTTGGATTCGATCTGATGACGGGTTTGTGATATAATAATTCTTAAATAAAAATCCCAAACCTACATGAACTAACGTAGAATAGAACGACGAAATTAATGATGTTATTGGATTTCATGTAGGTCTATTGGTTACTTCACAAACAACCTTCAAACTTGAGTGCACATAATATTTTGGTCGACAGTAGTACATACATTACAGTGACACAGGTAATCATACAAATTATACACACACCCAAGTACATGGAGCTACATGGCCACTAAACATCAACAACATCAATTTGTATTGTATGAAAGTGCCAGGCTTCTCGTTTTGTCCGTAGATTTTTAATAAGTATTAGGGCCCATAGAAGTAAGTAGGGGATATAGAAGTACGGTATTTGATCTCAGTAATGGGTGGCTTAGGCGGTAGCACGCCGGCCTCTCACCGCTGGGTCCGTGGTTCAAATCCCGGTCACTCCATGTGAGATCTGTGCTGGACAGAATGGAGGCAGACAGGTTTTTCTCCGGGTACTCCGGTTTTCCCTGTCAAAATTTCATTCCAGAAACACTCTCCACTATCATTTCATTTCATCTGTCATTCATTTAATCATTGCCCCAGAGGAGTGCGTCAGGCCTCGGCAGCCGGCACAGTTCATATCCTCGCCGCTAGATGGGGGCTTCATTCATTCCATTCCTGACCCGGTCGGAGACTGGAAGCAGGCTGTGGATTTTCATTTTCAATGGCCATATAAGTATTTCAGTCTTAGAAGGGATTACAGATAGCCTATATTTGGGACTCATTAAAGGGATATAGTCTTAGAAGTGGACCAGAAAGGTTTATGGATATATTACAGACTCAGAAGTGGACTATTGAAGTATTTGCGTCTTAGGAGGGGTTTGAGTCCTAAAAGAGACTATGATATATTTGAGACTCAGAAGTGGGATAATAATAATAATAATAATAATAATAATAATAATAATAATAATAATAATGATAATAATAATAATAATAATAATAATAATAATATCGTATGGCCCCGGGTGCCGGGTGCAAGCTTTGTAATTTGAAACCCAGAGGGTAGCTTGCATGTCGAATTTCGTTGTTCCTTGAATCTCTATCAAAGTCAAGGAGTTTAGATATCTAAGCTCCTTGAACACTATAGCGCTTTCTAGTAGAGAAATGAGGAACTTTGTGTTGGCGGAAACTCCCGAGATTAATTTTGCCATTATGAACACGGCCTACTGAATTCAAATGGGTTCTTTGACATGCCAACATCGTATGACATGCGTGTCGTATTTTTGCCGCCTTTCAAAAATCACTTACCACGGCCAGGAGCGAACCTGCAATCTTGGGGTTATTAGACCGACACGCTATCCACTCACCCACCGTGGCAAGCTAGAAGTGGGATATAGAAGTATTTGAGCCTTAGATGGGACTATGATACATTTCAGAATCATAAGTGTATAGAAGTATTTGAGCCTTAGATGGGACTATGATACATTTCAGAATCATAAGTGTATAGAAGTATTTGAGCCTTAGATGGGACTATGATACATTTCAGAATCAGAAGTGTATAGAAGTATTTGAGGCTTAGAAGGGGTTTGAGTCTTAGAAGGAACTATGATATATTTGAGACTCAGAAGTGGGCTATAGAAGTATTTGAGTCTTAGAAGGGGTTTGAGTCTTAGAAGGGACTATGATATATTTGAGAATAAGAAATGGGCTATAGAAGTAATTGAGTCTTAGAAGGGACTATGATATATTTGAGAATCAGAAGTGGGATATAGAAGTATTTGAGGCTTAGAAGGAACTATGATATATTTGAGAATCAGAAGTGGGATATAGAAGTAGTTGAGGCTTAGAAGGAACTATGATATATTTGAGAATCAGAAGTGGAATATAGAAGTATTTGAGGCTTAGAAGGGGTTTGAGTCTTAGAAGGGACTATGATATATTTGAGAATCAGAAGTGTATAGAAGTATTTGAGGCTTAGAAGGGGTCTGAGTCTTAGAATGGACTATGATACATTTCAGAATCAGAAGTGTATAGATGTATTTGAGGTTTAGAAGGGGTTTGAGTCTTAGAAGGGACTATGATACATTTCAGAAACAGAAGTGTATAGAAGTATTTGAGGCTTAGAAGGGGTCTGAGTCTTAGAAGGAACTATGATATATTTGAGACTCAGAAGTGGGCTATAGAAGTATTTGAGTCTCAGAAGGGGTTTGAGTCTTAGAAGGGACTATGGTTTATTTGAGAATCAGAAGTGGGATATGGAAGTATTTGAGGCTTAGAAGGGGTTTGAGTTTTAGAAGGGACTGTGATATATTTGAGAATAAGAAATGGGCTATAGAAGTAATTGAGTCTTAGAAGGGACTATGATATATTTGAGAATCAGATGTGGGATATAGAAATATTTGAGGCTTAGAAGGGGTTTGAGTCTTAGAAGGGACTATGATATATTTGAGAATCAGAAGTGGGCTATAGAAGTAATTGAGTCTTAGAAGGGATTTGAGTCTTAGAAGGGACTATGATATATTTGAGAATAAGAAGTGGGCTATAGAATTAATTGAGTCTCAGAAGGGACTATGATATATTTGAGACTCAGAAGTGGGCTATAGAAATAATTGAGTCTTAGAAGGGACTATGATATATTTGAGAATCAGAAGTGGGCTATAGAAGTAATTGAGTCTTAGAAGGGACTATGATATATTTGAGAATCAGAAGTGGGCTATAGAAGTAATTGAGTCTTAGAAGGGACTATGATATATTTGAGAATCAGAAGTGGGATATAGAATTAATTGAGTCTTAGAAGGGAGTATGATATATTTCAGAATCAGAAGTGGGCTATAGAAGTAATTGAGTCTTAGAAGGGACTATGATATTTATGAGACTCAGAACTGGACTGTAGAAGTATTTGAGTCTTAAAAGAAAGACCATAGTGGTATTTCAGGGTTACGAATAAATTTGAAACTAAGACGTTGGGTTTGAGTCTTGCAAGGGGCTACGGTTACATTGGAGTCTCAGAAATGGACCATAAAGTATTTGAATCCTAAAAGACGGTTAAGGTTCATTGTGATAATTGTCATGACTCTACATTAGTAGGACTCTCACTTCTTGTGACGGTGAGTGCATATTTGCGGAGTGAAATGAAGTAATAATGCCAATGGCCATGTATTTTCTTTTCACGACGGTTCAGGCGGTTAACGGAAGGGAATTTGGAAGGACCTATTAAAAGGAACCGTCCCGGCATTTGCCTGGTGGTGGAAATGGGAAACCACGAAAACCATTTTCAGGACGGCCAAGGTGGAATTCGAACCCACGCCCTTCCGTTGCCAGCGAGGCACGAGTAGCATGTTAGCCCTCTCGGCCACCGCGCGCGTGTGGGCAGTGTAGAGAAGTAAGTTCTTTTAAGTTTTCTATAAATACATGTTATATGATATCGGGTCTCCTGTGGTAGGCTAAATGTTATAGATGGGCCGATCATTCGTGGCCGGTCGTAAGCGCGTGAGAATAGAAGCGAGTAGAATACTGAGACCACAGAATATACACTGCCGAGGACATATTGCGTACTTTATTTGCATTGATCACATATGTAGGTAGAGCCTCCGTGGCTCAGGCGGCAGCACTCCAGCCTCTCACCGCTGGGTCCATGGTTCAAATCCCGGTCACTGCATGTGAGATTTGTGCTGGACAAAGCGGAGGCAGACTGGTTTTCTCCGGGTACTCCGGTTTTCCCTGTCACAAATTTCATTCCAGCAACACTCTCCACTTTCATTTCATTTCATCTGTCATTCATGTAATCATTGCCCCAGTGGGGTGCGACAGGTCTCGGCAGCCGGCACAGTTCATATCCTCGCCGCTAGATGGGGGCTTCATTCATTCCATTCCCTGACCCGGTCGGTTCACTGGAGCAGGCTGTGGATTTTCATTTTCATTTTCACATAGGTAGGTATGAAGGCTCACTGTGTGTGGAGACACCGTGCGCATGGGTGTATCAAAATGAATATCGGGGTTTTAAGGCTTTGTAGTATTTATTACAGTTTACGTACGATTATAAATAATACATCAAATGAAAGAGCAACTCAAACAGTTTGTCCTACAATTGTTCGTACCTGTGCGCATGCGCACGCACTGGTTCCTTCATCTCCTGTTAGAAGAGCTAGTAACCAATATGGCGACTAGGGAGAAGAAAGTTCTGTGTGTTTATTTACAGTTTGCAAGGACTGAATCTGCAGTTACAGTGCAACAAGCGTTCCGTATTACGTTCCGGAAGACAGACCTTGTTTCGCATTGCTTCTACGATCACCCGATCTGTCGCCATGCGATTTTTACCATTGGGATAAAGGATCATGTGTATGTGCCTCCGTTATCAGCTGACCTAACCGACAGAAACGGGATTGAAGCTGTTGTTGCAACAATTACTCAAGAGACACCGATGAGCAAGGTTTGGAACGAACTCGGCTATTGACTCGATGTGTGCCCTGTGACGAATGGTGCTCACACTGAACTCTTGTAGGACAAACTGTTTGAGTTGCTCTTTCATTGGATGTCGTCATCATCATCATCATCATCATCATCTTGCACAGTTTCCAGCCACTGGCCGGGTCTGTTTGGAACACAAGCCTCTCCAACGTCTTCTGTCTTCCCACCATCTCTCAGCCTCCACCCTTGTCCAGTCTTCTCCTCTCTTCTTCACGCTTTCTTCCACCCCCTTCAGCCACCTGTCTCTTGGTCTTCCTCTCGGTCTCTTTCCTTCCCACGTCGTCTCGTGTATCCTCCTGGGTATCCTCTTCTCCTCCATTCGTTTTACATGTCCATACCATCTAAGTCTAGATTTCTCTATACCATCCTCTAATGGTTCCTCCTTCATTAATTCTCTGGTCCTCTCATTTCTTATTCTGTCCATCTTTGTAGCTCCAATACTGCTTCTCAAGAACCTCACCTCACTGGCCTGTATTTTGCTCTTCTCCCTTCCTTTCATAACCCAGGTCTCCGAGGCATACGTCAGGATAGGGACATAGTACGTTCAATATATGATCCTTTTGCTGTTCTGAGGGACATCCTTGCTCCATAACATGCTTCTCACACTTCTCCGGAATGCTTCTGCCTGTCTCCCCCGCTCATTTATTTCTCTATTGTCTCTTCCATTATCTTGTATCAGGCTTCCAAGATACTTGAAACTCTCCACTTTCTTCAGCTGTTCCCCACCAATTGTTATTCCCGTTATGGTTCTTTCCTTCTTCCTTGTTGTGATCACCATCTCACTCTTATTTATGCTAAATTTCATCCCATATCCTTGTATTATTCCTTCCCACACGTCCAACTGTTCCTGTACTTCCTCCTCCTTGTTTCCCCAAATCATCAGATCATCTTCAAACCCCATTGCTTTCATCTTTCCTTCCCCAATTACTTGTGCCACTAGGGTCATCCATCACCACAATGAAAAGTAATGGTGACAGTGCACTTCCTTGTTTCAGGCCGTTTCTCTGTTCCAACCAGTCCGATCTCTCTCCTCCCACGTTCACACAGCTCACGCTTCCCTTGTACATCTCTTTATCCTCCTTATAGTCCATTTTTCTACTCCTCTATCCTCCAGGGACTTCCATACTTTCATTGGATGTATTATTTATAATTGTAAGTTAACTGTAATAAATACTACAAAGCCTTAAAACCCCGATATTAATTTTGATACATCCTGTAGGTAGCGGTGAAGAAGGAACGGCCCACTTATACCAGCTGGAGAGACAGTAGTTTTATTAAGTACAAACCATGCTACAAAACTGAAGGACACCCCGCTCTCTGTTTACCTTGACTGGAATCACGTGCAGAGAGTACAAGGTAAATTAACTCAAGATTCTACTGCACATAAAATAGAAGTAGTATTTCTTCATGGGTGTCTTGTAAAGAAATTCGTCACACGATGTTGTAATAAAAATTAAGGTGGAACTTTATATTAGGCACGCAGTGACTGCATATAAAGAGTTCGTGAACGAATGTACGGGTATAGTCGGAGTCAAACGTACTAGAACCACTAAAAAGAAAATGATTTATTGATAGAAGAATTTGTTTCGCCCGAGATCATCCTGCCAATACAATTTCGTCAGGTGGCTTTGGTGGCGTAGTTGGTAGCATGCTGAGCTTCTATGCCCAAGGTCACGGGTTCAAACCCGGCCAAAATCGTCGGATTCTATAAGAGCGTTAAAAATCCCTCAGTATGCCTTCCTTTGGAGGGGAAGTAAAGCCGGGGGGCGGGGGTCCAATGTCATAGATTTATGGCATGTAAAGGAACCTTCCACTAATTACACATGTGTGAAGCTAAATTATAGGTTAGATTTGACTAACGCTCTTAGGTTCCAACGTTCGTCACCAGGAACCTACTGCGGTGGTATCTAGTAACTAAGTTTAGAACTAGTTGTCGTTGACGGTGGCGTTTGATAGCAAAAATTGGAACTACTTGAAAACTGAATGCCTGCAGTACTTACTTGAATTTAAAAAAAGATAACACACACAAATACAGCCATCACAATTAACACCGGTTATCACACAGATTCTACACACACACACGGGGCTACATGACCGCGTTGTCGCAGCCCCTAAACTGAGGAACCAACCAACCAAAATTTCGTCATCGCTGTAAAATTACGCTACAATAACAAAACATGTCAATTTGTTGTTGATTTAGGGGCTATGTGACATCGTGGACATGTAACCCCGTATATTGTGTGTGTGTATGGAATTTGTCCGATAACCTGTGTTATTGTGATGGCTACAATAGTGTGTGTATTTGTAATTATGATGAGCATTGAGAAGGAGTCGGCCGTGGTCTTAAGTTAAGAACCATCCCAGAATTTTCCTGGAGTAGAAGCGGAAAACCGTCGGTCCGTAATGTTGGGGTAGTGGAGGCCCCGGGTTCGATTCCTGGCTTCGTAAGGGGTTTTAGAAACACAGCTCCAGCCCTCAGACCAGAATTAAATTTTGTGGCAGAGCTAGGAATCGAACACGGATCTCCGGGGCGACAGCCAAGACTGCTAGCCACTACACCACGAGATAGTCAAGGTCAGTTATAGATGGCATAGTATTGTGCCAATCATATACAATAATAGGCCTAGAAATGCAGCTGGAAGCTATGTCAAAATATTACAATAATTTTAAAATATGATATTTTTTCCCTAAACATGTTAATTCAATTTTTGTTATTTCTTTAATTTGAAACTTAGATCTCATGGTCATCAGCCTGTGTACTTCGGTGTGCGGGAATCTTTCTTATGTCGCGATCATGAGCCACGATACCTCCATTTTTTAGTGAAATCCGAACCACAGGACGTGATATTTCACTTCAAAAATCTTACATGCATTGACTGGGAATCGAACCCGTTCCGCCTTGGTGAGGGGAAGTAGTTTGATCAATGCTCCATCACGCCCCCTCAATACTAAGCGATGTGGGGTGAGCTTCGCCACAATACTAACTTCCTCCTTACAGAAAGTGGTGATAGAGCAAATAAGGGCATTGACCAATAGGAATAAAAGTTAGGCCTAACCTTCTTTTAGGTAGATTTTATGAGAAATGATATTACAATGGACAGGTACCATGTTTCAACTTCTGGAAAAATTTGGCATATCTTCGCGTTTCACATCCCTCAGACCCTAAAACCACCGTCAGTTCAAAAGTTTATATGCAGGGTGTCTCTTATTAACGTTTAAAACCCTCTATAGCGACGTAGATGGCATTGAGACAAGTAATTTGATATAGGACACTTAGGGTCGCAAATGTCCGGAAATAGGCTACCTTAAAAGTGAACCCCAAATGTTAAACATATGACGTCATCGGATGACGACAGCTTGCCACGGTGAGTGAGTGGTTAACGTGTCGGACTACTAATCCCAAGCTTGCAGGTATGCTCCTGGCCGTGGTAGGTGATTTTTGAAAGGTGGCAAAAATACGACACACATGTCATACGATGTTGGCATGCCAAAGAACCCATTTGAATTCAGTAGGCCGTGTTCATAATGGCAAAATTAATCTCGGGAGTTTCCGCCACCACGAAGTTCCTCATTTCTCTACTAGGAAGCGCTATAGTGTTCAAGGAGCTTAGTTATCTAACCTCCTTGACCTTCATAGTGCTTAAAGGAACAACGAAACTCGACAAATAAGCTTACCCTTTGGGTGTCAAATAACAAAGCTTGGACCCGGCACCCGAGCCCATACGATATTTATTAATTAATTAATAGGATGACGACTCAGCTCGAGCGGTCAGTGCCGTGCTCTCTTACGCACACCAAAGCAAACGTTGAATGTCATATCACTCTGGCTCCGTTTCTGCGTGTGCGACTCGGGCGCGTGGGGTTCGAGGTTCAAATCCGGGGCCTATCCATCAGCTTTCTGGACAAACATTCCGACAACTTGTTAATAATCTCAGTATGGGGTGTGATCACCTCTGGCAGCAATACAGGCCTGACAACGGCGGGTCATGCTTCGAATGAGGTCATCAATAACGCCCATTCTTCCTGCAGAGCAGCTCGCAAGTCTTGGAGAGTGGTTGGTGGATGCTGACGTGATGCAACTCGTCTCCCTAGTGCATCCCAGACGTGCTCTATGGGATTCAAACCGGCAGAGCCAGCAGGCTACACCATTCGTGCAATATTTTCCGTTTTCAAGAAAACATCATCCACCTGTGTTCTATGTCTGTGAGGTCGGGCATTATCATCCATCAGTATGAAGTCTGGGCCGCCCACAGACCCTTGAAACAAATGAACATGAGGTCCCAAGATTTCGTCACGATACTTGGCAGCAGTTAAACCTTGTCGATTTACCCGTACAATTTCCTGAAGAGGTGTTCGAGTAGTCAACATAATCTCTGTCCACACCATTAGGGATCCTACTCGATATCGGACTCATTCCACAATGTTTGAGTCCCGAAATCGTATTCCGGGTTCTCTCCAGTTGCGATACCCTCAAGAATCACTCTCCAGACCAAATCGGGACTCATCTGTGAAAATAACATTGGCTTACTGTTCAACCGACCAGTTGGCATGTTGACGACTCCACTCTAGACGTTCCCTTCTGTGCAGACGCGTCAGCGGTACGCATACAGCAGGACTCCGACAGTAAAGGCCACTCTGCCGAAGCCTTCTGTACACTGTTTGCCTCGATACAACTGTTCCAGTGGAAGTGTTGAGGCCAGATGCTAGTTGCCGCCGTGCAGTACTACGGCGGTACCGTCAAGCCCTTACAGCCACATAATGGTCCTCTCGTTCTGATGTCACACGTAGTCGGCCCTGGCCTGGTCTTCGGGATATATTTTCGGTCTCTACAAACTGTCGCCACATCCGAGAAACAACAGAACGATTCACACTAAGCCATCCGACCGCATCACTTTGCAACTGTCCTGTTTCCATTCTTCCTATGGCCCTCCATCGCAGAGGGTCTTGTAGATGTATTCCCTGTGCCATACTGCACCTATTGTGCATGAGTACACAGCGAGTGTTGATGTGGAACTACCCAGTAAACACCATCCGTTTGACAGGTGCGCTGACGTCATCGTTGGCATGGTTGTGCGATGGCAGGAATGTCATCTTTCGTGCAGAACATGATTGTACGGACATTTGTTCACAGTTTGTCTGATTATATCGTGAATTAGCAATAGGACGAAGAATTAGTAGTTTGTTGCTTTAATTTTGGACACCAGTGTATAAGTTTATACAATATCACTTGTGGACACGATAACTACAGAAGAACTCCAATTATCCGAACTACGATTATCCGAATCGCCTTCAGAAAAAAAAACGGAAACGTACTGCGTTTCGCAAAATAATGTTTCTGTCTACGAGCGCTATTGTCCTTCCCTCCACGAAGCTAGTGTAGGCGCAGCGCGAACATTATTGGGATTTTTTTTAAAGCGTATGGCTTTTAGTGCCGGGAGTGTCCGAGGACTTGTTCGGCTCGTCAGAGTTTCGTAGCTGCTTCTACACGGACACCCATTTGGTGAGCTACAAGTACCGTCGCATGTGGAGTGTTGTCTGGGGAGGAAAGAGTTAATGTAAGGACGAGGAATTGGAAGGCGGCTGCTGTGGCCTATAGTTAGGGACCAACCCCGGCATTTGCCTGGAAGGAAGATGGGAAACCACGGAAAACCATCTTCAAGGTTGCCGGCGGGGGGATTCGAACCTCGTCACCTCCCAGATGTGAGCGACTGCCTGCAGCCACACCGTAACGACCACGGCTAACTCACCCTGTATTATTGGGATGATGAGCTTACTTTGACCGAGATGTTTAGCAAACATGACTTTCATTTACTGTACTACTATTGTACAGCCCTTGTGTACGTACGCTATATAACATGTAAAGGTGTTGCCTTTTCATTTAATTACATAATTAAAAATGCATACAGCACCGAAAATAAATTATTTCTCTTTAAAATGCATATGCATGTATAGCATGTATGTCAATCCAATTATCAGAACTTTTGATTGTGCGAATGGAGTCCGATCCCAATTGATTCGGATAATTGGAGTTCTGCTGTACCATCACTTTCAAATTTATACATAAAATATAACCGTTTAAAATCTCGGTCGAGTTCGTTAAGGGCAAAATCGGACCAAGGGGGTGGAAATGGGTCCTTTTTCGAAAAAGTGAAATATCACTATAACTTTCTTAACATGTGAAAAATCGAATCCATTCAAAGTTCGTACTTTTCATCGGATAAGGGCAAAAAACTTATCTCCGTAAAGATTTTGATAGCACCAACCATTGACCAAAGGGTTGGGAAAAATGGAATTTCTAGAGAAACCAAATCATACCTCCCTTAATAGGCACAATATGAAAACCGTTTAACATGGTCAATAGTCCTCTCAAAGTTACCTACAACTTTTGTCTGAAAGATTTTGGTATGAGCCACCCTTACGCCAGGGGATGAGCAAAATGTTTTCGGAATTATAAGAAGATCGTATGCTAAACATGTGGAAAATTTGTAGGTATACAACCATTGACAAATCTAGTTAATTCAAAACATATTTCTTTGCCCGGTGAGCCGAGAAGGATTCTTTTCATTAGAAATGAGAAGAAAGTAGTCTTATGAAATCACTCAAGAGACGAAATCTGTCCTTCTATGTGCTCCCTCTCATAACCTCTGAACGGCTGCATTGAACTTTACAAAATTTGATAGGCCTTGAGACATCTGGCTATTAAATATTATATTTCCGCCGTCATGGTGAAAAGAAGATGGTGTCCACCTGAATTACATTGCCTAAGTCGGCTACCAAACCAAACCTCGCACGTCATTATTGGTAATCGTTGACGTAAGTGCAATTAGTTTGCGATCGAGTATTAAAAGCAGGAAGTCTCGGAATCACTCATGTGTTAGTCGTTTTTCGTAATATGCTGTATGTGTTCGTTTTATCGAACTACGTGAGGATATGCTAATGAAGTCTGCTTTTTCTTCGGAGGTCGCGTGTTACTAGGGGCAATACACTCCAGCGTCACGACATCTGTGTTACAGTGGGCGATGCTAAGTCATGGTGCATCCTTCAGCGGAAAACATTCTTACACTCCGACAGGGTGTGGTAAGGTTACTACACGTCAAATTTATGCAATTGGCAGATTAATATGCTCTAAACCTCAAGACCTCATCTAAATTCAGCATGATAATTTCGTCTGAAAGAACAAAAATAATGGCGTTTAAAGGGAAGGATCCTATCCCAAGTAAAATCTGTTTGTATAACAACATTTTAGAATTAGTAAATGAATTCAATTATCTGGGATACAAATTATCTTTACAAGAGGAAGCGTATATATCTGCAAAAATATCCAAGTCTGGCACACTAGAACAATAGGAATTATAAATCACATCATGAAACCATCTCTTGTGCAAACACACACTCGCTTACGTCTTTACAACACTTTTGCCAGACCAACCATTTGCTACGGCAGCGAGGCATGGGCACTAAGGTGTCAAGACATCTCTTGACTTATAGCTCGTTAAATGAAATCCATGCAACGAACAGCAGGCTATGCCAAGTGGGATCATAAGCGAAATGAAGGTGTGCTAAAGAAATTGAAGGTGAAACCAGTCATCACTTACATCTATGATTACCAGGAAAACTGGAAACTCCACGTGCAAAGGATGGATTCTGGAAGACTGCCAAAGGAGATACTATGCTACCAACCCATAGGAACAAGACCTGTAGGACGTCCGATGAAGCAATGGGACATGGAAGACAAATTCAAGACCGTAAAGGGACACTTGGCCCAATACTTGGAAGTAAGATGATGATGATGATGATATGCTCTAAAATATCGGAACTAAGAACGTTCCTTACACAATCGCTGGTCTGATGCCCGCTACGGAACTTATTGTAGTTAGATAATATGTGTATATAAATGTAAGCCTCAACCCAGTGTTCATGATCTGATGATGACCAATGGAAGGTCGAAACGCGTAATCCTAAATTGTTTCCAGTATAATTGTGATCATAATTAATACATGTCATTCTTTTCAGGGCTGTTATTTACTTATTATTCATATATTATTGGGCAAATTCGTGTTGACCGACTGAAGAGTTACAAATAACAGTTTGTATAGGCAACACTGAAAGAATGGCTTCAAAACGTTACAAAGCTTTATACACTGAAGAAAATGGAAATTGCAACACCATGAAGGCATTGGTCGTTTGTGTTGATTTTCAAGATATGGATCGATGCCGTGTAGATATGTAAACAATCGAAGTTTCAGACCCATTGGATTGTTGCTACAGGTCTCCCCCACGTGATTGGTCGCGGAGGAATCAACTCCAGTATACGGACTCTGGTGTAGCGTAGGTGACTTGCAGTCTGTGCAGTGAAGTGTTCCCCATCAAACATGCCTCGACGACAGAGAAGAGCACGCTATCAACAACTGTTGCCATTTGAGAGGGCTCGGAAAATTGGGCTGTGTGAGGCTGGATTATCGCTATGGACTGTCGCTGCACGTGTTGGCCGACAGGCATCTACGGTACAACGTGTATGGCAGTAGTGGTTAATTGAAGGTACCCACACTCGTAGACCTGGCACAGGCCCAGCGCGTCAGACAACTGTGAGAGAGGATCGCCGCATCATTCGGATGGCCCGGATGGAACCCCATGCAACAGCAGCGCAAATTTGAGCAGCTGTGGCACCCCACGTTACACAACGAACAGTTGGTAATCGCCTGCGTGCAGCTGGCTTACGATACCGTGTCCCTGCAGAAGGTGTTCCATTAACCCCACAACAGCGACGTGTAAGGCTGGCCTGGTGTCGAGAACGATCGACGTGGGTCGACGAATGGCATAGGGTCGTCTTTAGTGATGAATCGCGCTTCTGTCTTGCCCGCAGTGATCGCCGGAATCTTGTGCGCCGACGTACCGGGGAGAGGGGCCGCCCAGACCTTATTGTCGAGAGGCACACAGGGCCAACACCAAGCATTATGGTCTGGGGAGCTCTTGGCTTTAATGTGAAATCACAATTAGTGCTTGTTGAGGGCACTATGACTGCCGGACAGTACGTTGATAGGGTACTCAATTCAGTGGTTGTCCCTATGATGGCGAACATTGCTAATGGGATGTTTCAGCCGGACAATGCCCGGGTTCACACTGCACGCTTCTCCAGAGAAGCTCTCCACGACATCACAACCTTAGAATGGCCCGCCAAATCCCCGGACCTCATCAGTCCTATTAAGCATGTGTGGGACATGATGGGTCGACAACTGGCCAACCGTCCTCAGCCACCCACAACTCTGGAACAACTGACCCGTGCAGTGCAGGAAGCATGGGCCACAATTCCTCAGGAAGCGATCCAGGGCCTTATTGACTCCATGCCTCGCCGAATTCATCAATGTATTGCAGCTCGTGGTGGGCACATCCTGTATTGATTGTTGTCCAAACTTGCGGTCAGAGGGACCTGAAAGTGTAATCATCGAATCACAACCGAACACTCGTCCTGCATGTTCAATTGCAGCAATGTAGCACCACTCCTTCTGGGTGTTGCAATTTCCATTTTCTTCAGTGTATTACATAATTCCAATTAATGGGACATGCGAAGAACTAACCTACAAAAATTACATGCGATTAAATATACACATCAAAAAAAGTTTTTAATAACTCTTGTTTGCCATGATACAGAGCGTATGTGGGATTGTGGGCGAGAGACGGCATTCTGTGAAATCCTGCACGCTTTATTCATATGTGAAAAGAAAATTACAAACAGGAAGACATTTCGCCAGTTAAACAGGGACTGATATGTGAGATAATCTTGCCATCCTGTGACGTTTCAGTAAGGAACATGGCCACCCAGACATGTTGATACAGTTCATGCCTGGTGATACCGCAGGCCATTCCATTCGTGCAATGGCGGACTCCTGGAGGAAGTTCGTACTACCGCCGCTCGATGTGGTAAGTATATGCAAAACATTTTTTGATGTGTATATATTTATTTTGTTATGGATTACAAAAGAGGCAGAAAACAATGGGATGCTATGTTTCGCTCGCCAAGCAATCATCATCAGATCTAAAAATACAAGACAAAATAGCTCTATAAAACACTACCAAACCTACAATGACCCCCACAAACAGTCACTGCTCGCCGAAATCAAAAAGCACGTCAAATCCTTAGAGAGTGTGACAACTATTACTGATAAATACTAAAGCATTAAGCATCCAAAAAATTGACTATTCCTTATGCAAAATTTTATTTCTACAGCTACACAAACAGGCACATTTTACATAAATCTGCTAGTTCAATACAATCTTGAAATAAAACATCTGTATTAAATTAACTACCCTATAACAAATAAAATATTTCGTCCATACTAGTGTTATGTGGAATAGTATCCATTACACAGGCTGCGTTTCCCTATTGAATCGCTATGCCGATTCTCTGCATCAAATAGGTCTTGGAACGAGGATCACCAGAGACTCCACCTATTACTTTTCCTGCCTTGTGTACTAGATTTATTGCGTCCTCACTCCAAGGACCCATTGTCTCCACGGCAAAGGCCACGAAAATATAGTCCTCCATGATCTTACTATATTTGTTTTTCTTCCGAGTGACGGCGATCTCAGCTACAGATCCTGCTTCCTTTGACGATGATGAAATATAGGAAGGAGCCAACGTATCTGAGCACGTTGCATCCCAGACTAGGCATTTGCCATTCGACCACGGAATTATGGTCATCCCATCTGGGCGGCGACCGTCGTCTCTGCAAATTCCAGATGGTTCAAGAATTGACGGGAATTTTGCAGTAGCGAAAGCCCTCCGAAGCGTTTCATTTATAGAGAAATGACGAGAATGTCGACCAGCACTCCTTTTACAAGAGAGACCGTGTGTACCACGAGCGGAAACGACCTCACCACACACATAAGTATGAGGTTTACAAAGCGTTGATCCAAGGCGGAGAGACATCGAAATCCTAAAACTATTGTTGTCCGGTAATGTCCCTATTGTTCTCGATGGGATGGCATTTAACCAAGAATTCGATCCTTTCTTCAAACTAGCCAAATCAATAGCCTTTTCCTCATCTGAGTGAAATTCCAGGTTGTCCATTATTTTTTTGCAAACGAGACCGTCCCAATTACGTTGGAACGCAGGAGCTGAAGGGATGGATCGTTAAATTGGTAGTTCCATAATTCCAAGGCCTCAGCGTAAAAAGTGATTTCCTCAATGTCTGAAATAACTGGAAACATTGACTGGACGAGAGAGAAAACACTATTCACCGATGACATGAAAGCTGGAAGCATTAAATCTTCAATTTTCCTTATTCCGATTCCACCGTAACGAACAGGGAGTGAGGCTATTGTCCAAGATCTATCATTTAAATTTGTATTAAGAGTTGACTAGAGTGCATTTCACAAAATCATCCATTCTCTGTATCGACGGTCTAATCTTCCATAGAGGAGTACTTCTAAGCAAATATATGAGCTTGGGAACAAGGAAACAGTTTTTTAGGAGAAAGTACGCAATGTGAAACTTCAAATCTTTCAGACGCCCTAGCAGAAGAGTTAACTCGTCAAATTTTCTGTATAAGGAGGGTTCAATGGCGCCTTCAGTGACTGGAGCCTTCAGCAAAGTTAGAGACGGAACCACTTCAATGCCTGGAGATAACTCGTTGAAACGAGAAAAAATCTCATCTTTATTGTCACCGCAGAAGAACAACTCACATTTTCTGGGGTTGATGTCAAGACCAAGTGATTTACATTTCGCAATAATCGAGGAAAAATCATCTAGAACGACAGTCGGATCCCCTAGCAGCGACCCATCATCCAAATACCAAATGTTCAGTTCAGATGAAAGCTTTTCCAAAATTGGCTGAATGACCAGGCAAAAGCCTAAGGGCCCTCCAGGGTCACCTTATTGGAGACCAGATTGAGAAAGGATAATCTTGTCTCCAAAAACTAGATAAGATGGTTATCGATAGCATTGCCAGAAGAAGTTATAAAGTGAAGGGGCTTTATATTTGAAACGTGTCAGCAGAACATCTCGATCAACACTATTAAACGCATTTCTGAAGTCAATCTTAAGTACAATCTTGTCGGTTCCGACATTTTTGTTCACAAAAGCTCGAGCAGAATGGATTGAAGCTTCACAGGAACCCTTCGTGCCAAAGCCAAGTTGGATAGGGTTGAAGTATTCTGCCAATTCTTCACGAACATAATTACATGCTAGACTTGCTGTTAACCTTCTTAGAGTGCAACCAATTGCAATAGGGCGGAGCCCGCCACCCTCCTTGTTCAGTTCACACAGACTCACCCCATATAGGATTGGAAGGATATTCGAATTCACCTGACCCGATAGCATAAAATTGCAGAGGGATGTTAAAGAAGTTAGTAATTTTTTTCCGGCCACATTGACTATTAATTATTTTAATATCTATAATGTTGCAAGACTGAGAAAAGACAATCCAATCCACAAAACAGTCTCCGTTTACCTATTAATCTATGAAGGTGTAGCTACTATTGCTGTGACAACCAAAGAGCTCATTTCCGAATAAATCTACGTTTGCTTCATAAAATTCAGACCGTTTTTCTTCAAGTGTGCGCGTGATAGGTCACTTCAAACTGTAGAAGTAACAGAGAATTTTCATTTGTGTAACTTTTAAATTGAAGCTACCATTGAAGTGATTTCCTCGATTTTAGTTACATGTTTCTTGAAGGGAACTATAAGGCTGAAACATATACAACTTTCAATTCATACACAAATAATGAAAATAGTGCACATGTACAGCAATCTGTTGCGTATAAGTGAAAATACTTGAATGACAAGCACTGAAAATTTGACTTTTATTGTAAAGAAATGAATCACATAATATTAATTTATATCTCAGACCTCATGAGTGCTAATGTATTAAATCTGCATGGTATTGCTCAACATATAATACCCTACATCCATGATTTATTAAAAGACTAGCGGACCTGTGCGAGAAAACTCGCATGTTCATAAACCACACTTTCCTCAATAGGTTTATAATGAGAGACTTAAGGAGAAAGGTTGTTATGTTTTTATTTCAACCAAACGATTATTGACACTATTTACATTTCAGTTAGAATTCCAAGTTCTACGTTCCCTAACTTAAGAAGGCAATCACTGAAAATTGGATCATCATAACACTCACCGGTTATTCGATATTTATGAAATTATACGATTTGAGTACTCATTCCTTTGATTTACTGTTTCTGAACTCCATGCAAAATGATAATCGAAAGACCTCAGAATGTTAAAATGACATGAAACAGGCGTCACAGCGACCAAAACGTGAAGTGGACATCAATTATGGAGCGTATATTCCTACATCAACTGTATCTGCAAATCGCACACTTATTTCATTTTAAATGATATTTTTAATACATTATAGATATTTATGAAATTAGAGTACAATTCGTCACTGCTAATGTATATTCTCTTCCATTTGAATGCTCATTTGTCACGATCGGTAGCTTGTGAGCGCTGCAGGAGGGATCTATACTCCTGAAATAAATCCTTATATTCCAGTGGTTCTTTTGTCCGCAAAGCGTACCTAAATACAGTATGTTACATTTTAGGATTGGATAAATAGGACTTTCGTAACCTACAAGGTCCCCTTAAGCAATAAGCCCCAAACTAGAATTGAGAACTAATATACAGAAATGACCTTCGAGTACTCTGCTGAGATGATGGTAAAAGCTAAAGCTTCAACATACGAAATCAGTGTTTGTCTACTAATATTGTACAGTATTGAAAGATCTGAACTGGAGACTTATCTGAAGTGGAATGTCTGCAAGCTGCTCTGGCAACACACTGTTCTGATGTAAAAAAAAAAAAAAAAAAGATCTGTATGTGGAACCTACTCGTAAATCATCAATATTAAGGTTAACTTTTGTAATTTGAGGTGCACATATAAAAGCAGAATCATATTGCAAGTTTACAGATTGTAATGAAAAGTTGCAATATCAACTATTGTACCCATCTGGGGGATCTGGGTTCGAACGTATGTCATTTAAAATCGAGAAATTTTAAAATATTAATACGACTTCCAGTCACATACGAGCTAGCCGTGAGGAAATATGAAGCAACTCAGGCAATGACGCAGAGCAGTTGATAGCCTTATCTGAAGTTATAGGATGCAACTCGTGTATGAATCATAAGTAGACTCATGCTGTGAAGAAATTGGTCAAAACAGATAGGCAGGGTTCACATCAGCACTTTTACGGCAACTCTGGATTGCAGTCCAACACCGCAGCATTGCGAAATAACCTGTTTTCTCAGAAATAACGCAAAATTATACAAGTATTTTTATGTCAACCCAAATAATCCAGGGAGTTACGAATTAACCAAGATATAAATTCAGTAATTTATGCATAGAAAAAAAAGTGTTTATGCGGCAATACGTCATTTTAGGTGGAGCCATCAAGTGGTCCTTGGTAGGGGAGGAAAAAAACCTTCGCCCACACAACTGAGGAGCAATTTGATTTTATTTAAATAAAGTGAACGATCGATTTTCGAAAAATAAGATGAGAATGTAACGTTCAGGTCGTGAGGAACATAAGGGTTATTTTTTCAAAGACGTGCGACGTCTAGTTCAAAAGTTAATTTCGAGAGGGAAAGCAAAATGATTTATTTTTCGAAGTTCTCGATAAATAGCAAGGCTTCCAGCCAGAGAGTATTCAGTCTTACGGACCCTAGTGAAGGGTATCGTACTGTTTCAACCGAAATTCAGTCTAAGCAGGCCCGGGGAAGGTATTGCACTGTTTCGCAGTAATTATTCAGTCTGCCATCGAGTCGATATAACGTTGTCATTACGCCAGTTGGGCCCGAGTAGGGCAAAATAACAGTATTAAGTAGTATTCAGTCTTCAAGTGATCGCTGGGGCGACATGCTGAATCAGTATCATCAGATCGCCACTATAAGCTAAGTCGTCAACGAGATTAAGTCTTAAATTATAGTCAGTCCAAGTGAGGCATGACATAGCACCGTAGGAACATTGGATCGAACGTGGATTCTCAAGGGAGGGCCACGGAGTTCGATTCCGAAACAAGTATTCGCAGTAAAGCAGAAACGTCAATTTAAAACTACAGAATGATGCCGAGTGAAAGGAACTATTCAAACAAAGTCGTGAGTATCAGCGAACAAGTACGCAATTGAAAGTAACAGTTAGGGCCAGTCAGAACACGTTAGCCGAAAAGTATCGCTAGTGTCAGGACAGTAAAGGATCCCCGGTCTTTGAAGGAAAGCCGTGGTGATATAGGATCGTGTGACGAAATAAAATATACGCGTCGAAGTATAAAGTATACGCGTCAAAATAGAAAGTATACGCTCAAAAGTATAAAGTATACGCGCATAAAGTTGTGCAGAGCAGTGAAACGAACAGTACGAATTGTGTCATAGCACAATAGTTCGAAAGTAAAAATTTTCGCAACCAGCCGTTGCTGAATAAAGAAATCCCGTTAAGTTCGGAAACCGGTGAGTTTAAACGGCGAAATTAGACAATTTTGAATTCCAGACCAATGGTCATCGATAGAAGCTGTCGCAGAGTAGGAAGTACAATCTGTACTAGGAAGAAGATAATCGTTATCCAGGAAGCGTATCGGAGGCCACCGTTCGTTGCTGAGATGCGACATAGACAATTACATTAGGTGTAATTCATTGTAAAGATTATTAAGTGAAATATAGGACTAAACCTCAATTGGTTTTTGTGTATGAGCACATGTGAAGTGTCTTCTAGTGTATATGCTACCAAGTGTAGCTCGTGTGAAAAGTAATAGTGCATTTAAAGGGTTATATTTGTGTAAGTGTTCCCATAAATGGGAGATATAATGTGTCAAGCTATAAATATGTATTATCCATTGAGAATCACGTGTGTTGTGAGTAGAAAAAATGTATCTAAAAATGTACCAAGTTACATTAGAATGGGTGAAACCTTTCACGACATCGATCCATGACTACAAGATGGGGTGAGTACAAATGATTGCATTACATGTGACCATTGTGAAACCAAATTTCTGAGTGAAATTGTGAAATGACATAATATGCCAAATGATTATGTTAAACATGTCAATAATAAAAGTGCAGTTTGTAAAGTTCGGCCGTAATGATAAGTGCCGCGTAAATGAAATATTTGCTTTGATAATGAAAGATACCCGAAGGTATGCACGCCATTATAATGTAAATACGGGAAGGAACCAATTAAAAATTGTTGTTAATGATATAAATGAATAAGTAATAAATAACGTGACGGTTAATAATATAATATCAAGAGGGAATTAAAACTTGAATATAACGTAAGAACATGTATATGAGTTTGTAGGCTCAGAAATAAAGTTGAAAATAGCTAATTGTTGAAAGTGAATTAAATGGTAAAGATCGTTAACGAGTCAAGGACGGTAAACGTACGTCAAAGTAAGATGAAGGCGTCATGATCTAAATAAGTAAAATCGGTGAAGGCATTAAGGCCCAAGAAATATAAAGTAAATGGAAACGGACCACAGTAATTGAATAATGTGTAAAATAAGTAAATTCGCTATCCTTGAGAGGATACCTAACTGAAGTGATAGAATATTGGAACATCCAAGTTGAAACATATGTGTATTATCGCCAAATAAAGGCTCAAGTAAAGTAGACTCTAAATAGGGCTATAATTAATGATAAAATAACATGCAGAAGGACGACACGTTAAAAGCTGTGGGTAAAATCGTCGGATATTGTTGGTATAAATCATAGTGAAAGGGTTTCTCACTACTGTATAAATCTTCGTAAGACTGGATGGATGTTGGTAAAAATAGCCCCTATAGGCTGAGAATGCGTACCTGTTATATAAGGTAGGTAGGCAGAGAGGGTGGAATCGATTCCCAGTCGCGCACTACACTAACCTCAGCGGTCAAACGGGCATGGCGGCCCCGGTTGATTAGCTAATTAATTATGTTCCCATCGCAGAGGAGTTAATATATTATAGGCGCTACGGGCTAGAGAATACGTATAAGTTAAATATCCTAACGGCATAGAACGGTTTTCCAGCATTGTATTGTATCATTAAATGATAATTAGACTGTGCGCAGTCAGTATGACGAAAATAAGTAATACAGTCCTTGGATATTCCATGTTAAGGAGGCCGTCGTAGAGAAAGCGAAACATATGGTTTCTGAATGAGTGGGGCAGGTCACGTCTGTCGTGGTCGTGAGACATTACCAGCCGTACACTTGAGTTAGACAGAACTGATTTATTGCCGGAGGGAGAGAAGTCGGTCGACTCATAAACACCGTCACTGGGCTTGTAAAGCTATAAGATAGAAGCATGTTAAAAATGAATTGTAAGATGCCGAAGTATTACCGGCTACTGAAGTTGTTACACGCGGAGAGGTCCTCCCGTCTAACGGCTTAAATGTTATCAAAGAAATGCTTTTAATAAATAAAACTGGTTCCTTATCCCAAGAACAAACGGGTGAAGAAAATTATGAGAATTAAGGACAAGGGGTCCATGTTACTAAATTCAGATGCTCACAATGGTTCACAAATAAAATGTAGTTAGAAATGGATGGTGCTCGTAGTAATGTGTGTGTATATTTATGCATGAGGGAACACTTGTGTTTTGAGAATATGTGGGACAAGAGAGACTAATTCAAGTAAAAATAGAGTAATTATTAAAACCTATAATGTATGGCAAAATAAAGGCATTTTGTGTGAAAGATAAATATCCTGATGTCGAAGCCCCACAAGGGCAGAAACTCGGTGAAGAATTGTTAAAGAACCTCAGACTTGAGGGTTTAAAAAATAAAATGCCACTAAAGTAATATAATAGTATCACGAAAATGGATTGTTAAGAATCCAAAAATCTTAAAGCAAGATATAATGATAAACTTTAGAGTCATTTAAGCATTGAATTTGTGGTATAATATTACCATTGTTTACATTGTTGTGTTGTAATTTTTTGTGTTTAAATGTTTTAGTGAATTAAAATAATAGTAAAGTAGATTTTGTTCTAGTTTTTCTTTGTTAGCTTGTACATCCCTATAGTTCACATTCTGAATACATGGTCAGACAGTGGTCGGATGGTATTACCCCCGTAAATTGAATTATTTAGGAACAAAATGAGAGTATTTTCCGTCCCCATGATAAAATTTAACCAGCAAATATAATTTCTGGAAGTGTGACACAGGAGGATGGTGTTACAAGCTCGAGGCTGTGGGAGAGCCCGATCACGTGATATGTTGCACAAGAGACGCTTCTAGAAGGTTATATTTAGCATAGCAACAGCGAGTGTGGAAATTAATATTATAAATATTGTTATAAATTATGCTATTCGATCCCATCCCAGAGCCAATGAGAAGAGATCTTATTGAAGACGGGATCAACTTCAATTACACAATATGATGAAATTATGCATTTAGGATCTTAGAAGAAGATTTTCTTATTTGGTAATGAAGAGAATATTAAAAGAAATTATGTCTGATACTTTAAAAACCGTAGAGCGGTTAATCTACGCAGTAATTACCATTAGCAATCTACGCGCTAAAATTATGGTGGGAGATTGATATGGCCGCCAAAAATTCTACTTGGAGGGGGAGATCCAAGGATCGAGGTTCTTATTCCAGCAGTCTTTGAAGAGTGATGAAGTGTTATAACTGGGTTAACGGAGATCCCAAGGCTTAGTCCGAGTGCGACGACTGTCGACATGTGGAGACGCGAGGATAGCTAGGTGGAACGTAGGTTTCACCGCACTTCCATTCTACGTGAAGTTGTGAGGAACATTGATTTGATTATATCTCATATATAATTGAGTTCTGAATATAAATAAGCGAATATATTGAGCCCGTATCATCTCATGCTGGTGGGTATTTTTACATGCCAAAGTTGGTAACACGAGAGAAAGAATCTCTGAATGCATCCAGAGAGATACAGTTGTACTTTTGACTTCGTTGGAAGACTGTCAATATTTATTTTACCATGATTAGAGAAGGTATTCTTTAATGTGCACCTTTGAATTTACCACATCAAGTATTTCTGTATAATTTGCCAAGGAGAAGTGGCCTAACATTATTTATTTAGTACTTGAGACTAAGGAATGACACTGCGGAAATGCAGGAATAATGTCTAGAGACGTTCAACGACTCGACTAGTCTAAAAGCCAGTACAACCCGCTTCCGGGAGGAAAGCACTCGTTGATTGTCTAAGTTCAGCACCGCATATGTGTGACACGCAGTTGTAATAGTCCGGTCAATTGGCCGATGAGACGTCAGTAAGTGAAGGAATAAATCCGTTGGAAACGTAAGCCAGTTTATATGATAACGCACGAGATGTGTGCAGCGGAAAACTCCGTGAAAGTGTTGATTTGCAAGCATTCGAAATCAGTGAAATATTACGGTGATTTAACCGAAAGCATGGCCGATGTGTGTGCCATTCAGAAGTGTGAGTAACTGTGATTTCGAAAGTGCCAGTGTCATAATACACACCAGTGAGAATTGCTTAAAATAATCCACTTTGTGTGAAACCGTAATTTTCTCGAACGACCGATGTCGCAGATTTCATCAGATAAAATTTTTCACCATGTGTGATAGTGGAAAAAGTGAGCCAACACGTGATTGTGTTGAGTCGAATCTGTGGAGCAGACATGGCCATTTGTTGAATAAAGTCTGCAAAATTACCAAGTGTAGAGGCTGTGTTAGTTAGCGAATCACACTAGAAGCAGTGAATTTTTTGTGTAACTTATCAACGTTACCACGATGTACGAGATCCACCAGAAAAGAAGAGCTTTACCACCGTTCACCATGTGGGTGATCATGACGTAGACACCTTATGAGAGAGATACCTAGCACCACAATAGCATAATCAAATGGAGGCTGAAGAACGGATTACAATGTGCCTATCCGAGCGTTGGAAGTATGGCCCACGCTCGAAATGGAAGGAAATACCCCTCAATTATTCCTGTAGGAATGAGGTGAGCTACAATGTTCTTCGTAAGTCTAACTAATGTCTTTTGTAAGGTGATGGTCTTTGGTGGAGTAGTTTTAACGATCGTACTTCGATTCACAGTCATCTAGTTAGGTTTTGTTTTAGTAGGTTTTTCTTTTAGCTTACCGACTATGGTAATCTTTCATGTTTCATTGCACATCGCAGCGTACGTCTCCAATGCATTTCCTAATCGTGAGTTAGTCACCTGATTAAATATGTGTGTGTTTTTATCACACGGTGCAATTAATGTCATTTTTATGTTCACTTTGAACGAACCAATTGTATGTGTAATTTAAACGGGGCTGTAATTAAGTAATTTAAATCAGCTGTTACTGAAGTCAGTATTTTGAACCCTATTTTGTGATATGTAAAGCACGCCACTGAGCAGGCGTATCCTCCAATGGGAGAAGTTATTTTATTACCTATTTTGGGTATACATTTTTATTTGAGTGGAAAGTCTACCACTAGATTCGAGAGGAATCGATTAACAGTGTGAAGGAGTGTTATATCTTTCTCTTTGTACTCCAAGTCTTGTTCACACTAGTAACGTATCATTTAAAATTAACGCCACTGTTTTATATGGTGTGAATGTTTATTTCATGCATTGGAAGTGCCTAGAGTGCACATGTTTGATTTGTAACAAACTTGCTGGGAGTGTTATATCTTCCAAACACGTTAGTGCGAGTGGAATATCTCGCGTTTTGTATGTTTTGCTTTGCCCATGCAGACACATCATTGTTAATCATTTTTGTCTATTATAAATGTATCACGAACACTACAACGAATATTATCTTATGAACTGCAAGTGTAGGATCACAATCCGAACAGTTTTATGGATCCGATATGCTAAAGAAACGAACACTTGAAACTTTACCGTTAGCCCATGCAACTCGTAACAGTTTGGGAATGAACAAAATGTAAGTCACTCTGGGAGACAAGTGTTTCCAAGGTTACGCGCAGTAGTGCCAACCCATAATCCCAGGTGAGACTAGACTTCTGACAGATTTAATGCTAATGCTTTTCTAAATGATGTGATCTACAGAAGCCAGTGTTTATTAAGCTTTATAAAACTAGGTCAAGTTAACAGCGTTATTAAGAATGCAATGATATTGTGACAGGAGGTCACCTATAATGTTTACGATCTTCGCATATGTTGTGAGCGAATCCCATTTGAACAACCATTACTGTTTAAGATTTTAGAATTGTCTTGTGAAACTGATTGACTTATTCGAGGCTATGTTATTTTTCTCACATATTGTGAAGGTTTATGCCGTGTGTTTATACACGATGAAGGGGTGGTTTCCCATAGTTTTTGAGGTTGCCGGCCTTGTTTCAAAGCTCATGTGCTTGACAGACCGAGGTTGAAGAAGTGATCCAGCGGGACACTCTGTTACTTTAGGATGGTTTTTGAGCTTTTCGATAGCTCGGAGTATGCTTGTTCGCGTGTACTTGGGTGTACACCAGTGGTTTTATCCACCAGTTAGGAAGCCGTGCAGATGGTCAATCCGCATAATTAATAAATATTAAAACAAAGACAACTAATAATCACTCATTAAATAAAATTATGTAATGAATTTAAACGAAAGCAATAATTATCGTTAATCACTAAACGCCTGTTTAAATTTGATCATGGTTTATTAACTCGCTGACCATTGCACTGAGCTGTCGTTTTATTTCTTCGTTAGCTTAAGCTTTAGACAGCTGACACATGCGACTGACAGGGATTTGGTCTACCCCAGAGTTTTCAACTCGTGGGTCGTGAACCATGTAACTTATTGTTCTACTGTTAACGAACAGTACTATGGTTTCCTAGCTTACACATGATAGATGACCGATGGAAACAAACAGTAACCATCATGTGGTAGGAAGGTTTAATAAGAATACTCTTGTGTGTGATACTTATTTATTAATTGTTTGTGAAAAACCCATATTCCCATCTTTCTTCTGCTACTTGTAGATATTTTGTTGTACAGTTGATTGTAAACTTGATTTGTGTTGTAAAGGATGACTGTAAATCACTTTAGATTTTTGTTTAGTTGTTTTTACTACGGATGCTTCTCACCGTAGATTAGTTTAACTTAGGATGAGTTTAGATTAATTAAAAATTAAATGTAAATACGGGATGGTCACAGATTACTTTGTTGTTTTTCCTGTCATGTTGGACACTTTGCCATCATGTCGTTTCGCTTGGAAACGTCATGTCTTGTTAATTATAATTTCAATTTAAAATCTTTTGAACCATTTCCCTTGCTTTGCTATTTTTTTCTGATTGTATTTAGGACCAATCGAGGGGTGATTTTTACATAGAAAGTAGTAGTTTATTTTTATTCCTTTACCTGTGTTTAGTTAACGGATTAGCCGACTGACACCCCCGATTGTAGGATAGGGGCTTATGATTTTAATAAATAATTTTGTGAAATTTACTTAAGCCTGGATTTTAATTTAATAGTTTTTAAGAGGGTGCATTTCCTTGCGGGGTCTATGACTATGCTATGATGGGAACCTGATCCCTATGATGACGAGGAGTCTTGTGCCGGAATAGCCCACAAGGAGTGTACTCCAATCCTCTTAGGCCACATGTGTTCAAGGATGTGGTTATCTGGAAAGCTACACACGATCGGTAGTGGACCAGATCACCACCTTTAACGGGCACAATATATAAAGAACAGGTTGCATACTATATATTGTGAAAAGTCGAGCGTTCTAAAGTTCACCGTTTCGTCAAGTCAGATTTTCAATTGTGTTGGAAATAAAGCTGAATATCATTTTAAATTGCAGCGTGAAGTTGACGAACGCAGTTCAAGTGAACAGTAGCGGAGAACTTTTAATATTGGTGCAACTCATAAACAGTAACAGAATGACTATTATTATTCTTCAAATGTCTTCATTCAACATAAGTAACATTGTTGATATGATGAACTAAATAGTCATGTGCCAGAGACATATTCGATAGCAGGAGTTAAGATACAACGATGGAGCTTCGTTAGACAACGTATTCCTGAATACAGACGTAGTGTACGGTTAATCTTGTGCATTTTCGTCAGTCTACGAACACTAATATAACATCAATTAACAATGGAAATATTTCATTCACCATTTATATGAATATTTCTATAATTATATTCAAATGATGAAGCTTATACATATTTACGACGGAGAATGAAGACTTTACAGAAGAGATTTGTCAAGATGCTAGGGAAGGGTAGCCCAGCAACACAGAAGAATTTGCCAGAAGGATGTCGTTCGAGCCCAGGCGAATGTTGGTGAATTCCAGAGAGGGACGTTTCCTATCTCTGAGGTCGCAGATCCGAGGTTCGAATGCAGATCCATCTCAGTATCTTGTACTGAGGAAACATATAAAGTATTGTGGGAATGCTTACATAGATCTTCAAGTTTTCGTCCAAATAAGGTATCAGTGTATCTCAATTGTAGTATAGAGCTTGATTAGTAACATTCTGAGACAGCGATCTTATTCCATATTTTTTTATATTTTCACATTTCATGTATTGCAGTGTCTTCATGTATTTTACACTTCAGATGTGTGTTGAGATTTTTTATGCTTCAAGATTATTTTTCAATTTTATTCTACGGATCAGTTGTGGAACTGACATTAAAATTTTGTTTTAGGAATCATATTGCCTCATAGGAAACTAGTCGTTTCGACTCTCGAATTTTAATAATTTTATTTTAACCAAGAATTCTGACATTGTGTCATAGCTTGAAATTGAATTCTTATTAAATTTAATTTGAGCACTTTAATGTAACGACATCTAACTTCAAGATCAGAAGAAACATCGAATGATATTGTCATATCATTATTGTACATAAACTGTCGACGATCTAAGAAATACTAGTCGTTTGATAAGACCGAAGTCTTAATCCCTATGAACATTCTTTGTGTAGAGTGGAAAAACATTACGACATTGACAAACCTTTTTATTATTGGTAAAGCTAAGAGCTTTGTTCATTTAATATGCTAGAGGAAATACCTTTTGATAGAAGATTATTCAAATCTTTGACTAGGAGTTCAAAGCTAGTTTATCCCGGCCAAGATTGAATTCTATCTGACACTATAAATAACATGTGTGTTATTTTATTCTATTTGTGTAACATCACGTCATTTGTGGACATGATATTATAACGATAAACAATTTAAAGCTTGACAAGTGAGATGAGACAGGAGTATTATTTTTATTACATGTATTTGCGACGGACGAGTTAACAGTTATTTATCTTGTTGTGGAGTAAACTTTAGGAGGTTAATCACGACTGTCTAATATCGTTCATTACAATTGGAAGTTTCGTTTGAAGAACTTAAGCATGTATAATTGTAGTCCAGTAATCATGTGTAATGATACTGAGGGTCATGCCATTATTTGAGAGAAGTTCCTACATAAGATATGTAAATAACAATTAATCCTTTTTGGTTATTGTTTAACATAGTGGACGATAATTGTTTATGCCATATATACTGTTATATGAGGATTTGTAGAGCTATGGAGAGTGCTCATGCGAGAGGGTTCCGCAATTTTAAGGAAGACAAAGTATTATTGTTCTTTGATAAGAAGGCATGGATCATGATAAGAGCCGTTGTGTACAAGTAGTCCAGCTCTTGTGAATTAATGATTTAGCTGTGTTAACAGGAGGGTTTCAGCGGAAATACAACTTGAGAAAGATTGTCTACTCATGTCTATAATACTAGTATTATACTTTATTAAACCAGAAGTTATGTAATTACGTACAGTTTACCTTAATTAATCGACTGTATTATACCGACAATGTAATGAAACCTTTATAAGCAGTATATTAAAACTACAGAACGTTAGAGAAGGGTTATGTGAAAAAAAACAGTGTATATATTTAGTTAAGAATTGTACAGTAACCGAGAAGCCAGAATCTCGAGAGTGTCGCGTTAGCAACACTAGATAATGGATATTATTATAAACATATTTCATGTAAATAATTTTTTTGAAAATGATTTAATTATTTAAATAATTTAGTAGGATTTATTAGTCAATTGTTTTGGAATAGCGTGTATATTATGAGCGGATGTGTTTGGTATGAATGATTGTTCACTGTTGAGAGTAAATGTGGAACCGAATTGGTCTAGAACAATTGCGGGGTGCGAATGAAAGAGTGTATACAAATTTTTAGAATGATTGTTTAAGAAACAGAGTAGTTATGTGAACTTTTGTAAGATCTAAATGTTAATTTTTACGTGTTTTAATTAACGCACACACAAGCAGTCTCTGTGTGGACTAGCCAGAATGATTCACCGTTATGTTGGAGAGCGATGACAAAATATGAACTGGTGTACACTCACCGCCTTGTATATAAATTGTAAACCAGTTTCGAGTGCGGCGTGGTGCTGAGGTTTCATTGATGAAACGAGACCAGCGCACGTGCGTTCTACAAACGCAGGCTAATGAATGAAACCATGTGTATGGTATGCCACGAATGCAAGAGCCTTCATTAAACGGTTTTATTTTACGAAGTGTAGGCCTAGAACAAGCCAAGATTTATACTCATAATTTTTAATACAGCATTGTAGTAAGATGTAGAGTTGAAAGGAAGTGTGAATGATTGCGTGTTTTTATTTTTAATTTCTATTGTTAAATTAGTTTATTGTTATTTTGTTAATACTAGATTAGTTTACCCTATTGTTAATAAATTTTATTCAGTCTGTTATCCGTGGTTGTTGGAGTGTGATTCATTTTAAATATAAGGTGGAGAGTATTGTGGATGTATTGTAGGCGAAGCTGAATTCCCTAGTCCCCGAGAGAGGTAAGTAAAAGTGAGTGCCCCGTGTAGTTGGTTGTTGATATATAATATTCTTGTAACTGCTGTATGAAAATCCCTAAAGGCCATGTTGGAAGCGATTTCTAATGTAGTATTTGCCGGAGCTGTTAGAAATAGGCAATCCAGCGGGGGCAATAGATATTCCAACAGGATCATTTACGGATTATCGGGTACAGCAGGAATGGCCCCCTATGAACTTTGGGGCTACGAAATTAGCTTCGTAGTGTCTCTAATAAAGGAACTTGGTTTGAACATTTCTAGTGAAAGAAATAATTACCAGACTTGTGGGATGTCTTATCCAATTTCAGATGGATGTGAGTATAATTATATAGGCTTAATTTAAATTGATATTAGGAAGGTTACACTAGATAAAGATCAGATCTTAGAAACCTGAGAGAGGTGTAGTAGGTAGACAGATTCGAAAAACGACCTACGATCTGAATATCTTTATTTCACCGGTACATGGCGATTGCAAAGGTCATGTTAAAACTAAAGCTAACTTGTTTTGATGATTGTAATGGTGGATTTTCTTTGTGGTAGTATATTTAAGGTGAATCACAGGAGAACGAACATTATGAGTAAGTTTATTTAACATAGGGTGTACTTTAAGTTAATGCTAAGGTAATTTTAAGTTACTTTTAGACATTATGGTGCTCAAAAATATATATGGAATAGGACGTTGCTCAGATGTTGTTATTTTGCTCTGTTATCGTTTATGTCTCTACAGCATCATATAAAGAGTTATTGCAATGGCATGTGAGGATGTAAAGAGAATGTTGGAGGAGTTGCAGCAGAATTTGAAGGAGCATCTGCAGAGCAGTTTGAATGTTGTTGAAGGTAAGATAAAGGAGAATTTATCTGCGAATATGGTAGATATGGAAGGTAAATTTCAGGAAGCCAAGCAGGACCTAGAACAGCTGAAGCGGGAACGAAAGGAGAACCTTAACACAGTGATTGTTAAAGTTGTTGATTCTCTTACAGATAAAGTCGCTGAAAGTGTTAAAGAGAGTTTCAAAACTGAAATTCAGGAAGTTCAGACTTCTTTAGGGGGTTTATATACTAGTGCCTCTAAAATGGTTGCAAATGTCACGCGTTTACAGGCCAGCTCAAAGCAGATACAGGATGATGTAAGTGGCGTACGAACAGAGGTCGGTACAGTTCAATCCAAAGTAGACATAGTACAGTCCGATGTTAGTAATGTTAGGTCAGATGTGTCCCATGTTCAAAGTAAAGTAGATACAATCCAAGTAGATGTATCTACTGTCCGATCCAAAGTAGACTCAGTACAAGCGGATGTGTCTAATGTACAGTCCGATATTGGTAATGTGAGGTTAGAGGTGTCCAATGTCCAATCTAAAGTAGATACAGTCCAAGCCGATGTCACCAATGTTCAGGTTGACATAAACAATATGCAGTCAGATGTCACAGATGTACAGTCTGACATAGGTAAAATACAAACAGAAGTTAATACGGTATTTGTAGATGTAACAAAAGTCCAAGTGGACATTAATTAGAGTAGACAAGAGGTAGAGGCCTCTAAAGAATTGTGTACACAGAATATAACTGCTTTAACGACACGTTTTGTTAACGATGCGTTAAAAACTACAGCTTCTCTGGTCGAATTAAAAGGTAACGTAGAAACTTTACGAACGCAGGTTATTGACCATAATAAAATTCTTAAGGCAGATATTAAGGAGGACATAGCTGCAATGTTAAAAGCTAATGTAGTTGTCTGGAAAGGCGAGTGGAACAAATCCAATGGGGAACATATTAAGCAAGTCCAAGATAACATAGAAAAGAAATTAGCCAGTACTCAAGTAGAAATTAATAGAGAGGTTATTGAAATAAGAAGGGATTTAGGTAAAAGGATTGATACGCTCACTGAAAAGCAAGTAGAAGATAGAACTCAATCTAGTCAGGATGTGCAAGCTTTGAAAGAATCGTTAGAGACTAAGACTGAAACGATAGAGGAACGATTAAACAAGGTTGTCACTAACGTTAATGTCATGAGTGAGGAGAAAACTAATGAACTAGAAGAATGCGTATCCAAGAAATTACAGAATCTTAATCTAGGAGATGTTGCCAAGCTTGAGACGAATAAGGAAGATTTAAAGACCGAAGTAGGCCAACAGCTGAAGAAGATTATCGCTGAGATAGAAGAAAAGGAAAGGGAGAAGATAGATTTCGAAGATTCGAGGAATCAGACAAGAAGAAATAGCCTAGAAGTGGAAGAAAGGGAAATCAGGCCGGAAGAAAGATTATTCAGGTTTACGGAAGGTTTAGAGGAGAGGTTAAAGAGCCCGAAAGTTACAATAGAGATTTTAGACCAAACCTTCAGGATTCATATCCGAGAAACATGACGGTCATAAGGAACTTTGAAGACAAACCGCGCAAGTTCAGCAACCTAGATAGTTTCACACCGATAGAGTACATCAGAAATCTGAAATATTACTTTATTGAATCGCATATTCCAAGAGAGAGGGAAATGAAGATCGTAGATCGCTATCTGTCAGATGGGCCCCTTGAATGGTTTTTCACCTTTAGATATACCTTCATGAACTTCGATGAATTCGCAGAAGCACTAATAAAGCGTTTCTGGTCGATTGAAGCTCAAAATTCCCTACGCGCAGAAGTATACCCACGAAAATATTCAGGAACTCCTCCTACACGCTACGCAGACTTCTTCACGAGTCAGTTAGCCAGACTCAGATTCCTTCAACCCCCGTTATCTACAGCTCAGTTGATAGACGCAATAGCCAGGATGCTCCCTGTGGAAGTCAGACGTCTAATTATCTCGTCAGGGATCAACGATCTAGCAAGTATGGACGAATTGTTCATAAAACTCGATTACACGAGCCCAATGCCACACGTTGATGCGAAAAACCAAAGGCAAGAGTACAAAGATATTAACACAGTATATCTTGACCAAACACAACAGACAGACAATCCGAAAGAACCAGAAAAGGGAAATATTGGTCCTGAAAGGAATAATTATTTCCGAGATCGTAGACCAGAACCCAGATACAGGAGATTCCGTGGAGGCCGTCCATATCAGCAACAGCAAGGACGTAGTAACGATAATAGCAATGGCAACCGTAGAAGTGGTTATTATCACAATAATAATAACTACCGATACAATAATAATGGTTATTATAACAGGAATAACAATAGGAATAACCAGAACTATAATCGTAACAGAAACTCCCAAGATGAAATTATGACGAAGGAGAAGTATGATGAACGTCATAAGGAAGGACAAGAATACCTTAAGGATTTAAGAGACAAGGAAAATGGGAATGGTGATAAAAAGGATTTGAGTATCGATTACAAACCAAGCACCAGTAAAGGAGAAGGTAATGGAAATGGTTCTCATAGACGATATGGAGGGACCATTTACGTTGACCAAAAGAAGAAGAAGAAAGAAGAGGATATACTACTGCACAGAAACCAAGGAAAGAAGAAGAAGACGTTGAAGAACCAAGAAAAGAAGAAGAAGACGTTGCAGAAGAGAAGAATAGAAGAACAGGAACGGGCCAGATAAAGATAACTACAGTAAAACTAAGAAGAAAGAGCGTTCCGTATAACTAATGCTTATGGGAATAACTGTTATGAGTTGTTTGATGATGAAAATAACGTTATTCTAGGAAAATTCAACACTAAGAATTTGAAAAAATATCATAAGAAAATAGGCTAAAATAATTCAATATTCGAGTTCAAGTGACATATCAAAAGTCTTGAATTAGAATGATTAAAAACAATTTGCAACTGTTTTTAACTTGAGATGACGGAGGAATGCCCCCGTAAATTGAATTATTTAGGGACAAAATGAGAGTATTTTCCGTCCCCATGATAAAATTTAACCAGCAAATATAATTTCTTGAAGTGTGACACAGGAGGGTGGTGTTACAAGCTCCAGGCTGTGGGAGAGCCCGATCACGTGATATATTGCACAAGAGACGCTTCTATAAGGCTATATTTAGCATAGCAACAGCGAGTTTGGAAATTAATATTATAAATATTGTTATAAATTATGCTACTGGATCCCAGCCCAGAGCCAATGAGAAGAGGTCTTATTGAAGACGGGATCAACTTCAATTACACAATATGATGAAATTATGCATTTAGGCCCTTAGAAGAAGATTTTCTTATTTGGTAATGAAGAGAATATTAAAAGAAACTATGTCTGATACTTTTAGAAACCGCAGATCGGTTAATCTACGCAGTAATTAGCATTAGTAATCTACGCGCTAAAATTATGGAGGGAGATTGATATGGCCGCCAAAAATTCTACTTGGAGGGGGAGATCCAAGGATCGAGGTTCTTATTCCAGCAGCCTTTGAAGAGTGAGGAAGTGTTTTACTGGGTTAACGGAGATCCCAAGGCTTAGTCCGAGTGCGACGACTGTCGACTTGTGGAGACGCGAGGATAGCTAGGTGGAACGTAGGAGATCACCGGACTTCCATTCTACGCGAAGTTGTGAGGAACATTGATTTGATTATATCTCATATATAATTGAGATCTGAATATAAATAGGCGAATATATATAAAGAGCAGGATGCATACTATATATTGTGAAAAGTCGAGCGTTTTAAAGTTCACCGTTTCGACAATATAAGCCTGTCAAGTCAGATTTTCAAATGTGTTGGAAATAAAGCTGAATATCATTTTTAATTGCAACGTGAAGTTGACGAACGCAGTTCAAGTGAACAGTAGCGGAGAACTTTTAATATTGGCGCAACACATACGCAACACATAAACAGTAACAGAATGACTATTATTATTCTTCAAATATCTCCAATCAACATAAGTAACATTGTTGATATGATGAACTAAATAGTCATGCGCCAGAGACGTTTTCGATAGCAGGAGTTAAGATACAACGATGGAGCTTCGTTAGACAACGTATTCCTGAATATAGACGTAGTGTACGGTCCATCTTGTGCATTTTCGTCAGTCTGCGAACACTAATATAACATCAATTAGCAATGGAAATATTTCATTCAACATTTATATGAATATTTCTATAATTATATTCAAATGATGAAGCTTATACATATTTACGACGGAGAATGAAGACTTTACAGAAGAGATTTGTCAAGATGCTAGGGAAGGGTAGCCCAGCAACACAGAAGAATTTGCCAGAAGGATGTCGTTCGAGCCCAGGCGAATGTTGGTGAATTCCAGAGAGGGACGTTTCCTATCTCTGAGGTCGCAGATCCGAGGTTCGAATGCAGATCCATACTTGAGATTTATACTCATAATTTTTAATACAACATTGTAGTAAGATGTAGAGTTGAAAGGAAGTGTGAATGATTGCGTGTTTTTATTTTTAATTTCTATTGTTAAATTAGTTTATTGTTATTTTGTTAATACTAGATTAGTTTACCCTATTGTTAATAAATTTTATTCAGTCTGTTATCCATGGTTGTTGGAGTGTGATTCATTTTAAATATAAGTTGGAGAGCATTGTGGATGTATTGTAGGCGAAGCTGAATTCCCAGTCCCCGAGAGAGGTAAGTAAAGGTGAGTGCCCCGTGTAGTTGGTTGTTGATATATAATATTCTTGTAACTGCTGTTTGAAAATCCCTAAAGGCCATGTTGGAAGCGATTTCTAATGTAGTATTTGCCGGAGCTGTTAGAAATAGGCAATCCAGCGGGGGCAATGGATATTCCAACAGGATCCTTTCCGGATTATCGGGTACAGCACACGGATGATGACCTGTATATCCGTTTCCTAACGGGTACACTATATAGAATGCGTACACAAATTGGTAAATACAGTAGATATATCCGTATTGATTGATGGGATTGATAAATTGTAAATCCACCTGATCAATGCTAATAGAAGTTGTTTAATGAAATATTAAACGACGTACATGTTTCGGAATATCAATGATTCCATCCTTAGCGTGAAAAATATTACAACTTAAAAACTAGTTATACAAAGTCAAAGAAATGGATATCCTTACAAACTGAGCTAATTTAAATTAATGAAAACCTTGTAAATATATGAATAGATATGCAATTAGACAAACTACTTTAAAATACTATATTGAAATTCTATTAGTATTTCGAAAAATATATTATTAGGAGACATCTTTTTTCGAATGTAGATATGTGAGAAGGCATGTAAATGGTCGTTAATTGGAAGAATGTTCGATAATAAACGTAAATAAATATTATCAACAATCAGTCGAAAATTCAAGATTATTCTTCACTCCTCTTAATATATTTTTAGAAATACTAATAGAATATCAGTAGGTAATATAAGCCGAAGCTGGCACAGGGGCTAATGCGCAAGATGGCGGCCGCGCGCAACCAGCCCTATGTTATTCTTATGGAGGGGTCAGTCAGAGCTTGCACAATGGCTAATGCGCAAGATGGCCGCCATACTCTGAGACCGTGAATGACGTCACAGGGGGAGATCGGCCGTGTAGTCGCTAAATGGAATATTTATTGTTTTTATTATTATTATTATTAATAATTTTATTAGGTAATTATTGATTGATAGCTTGCCACGGTGGATAAGTGGTTATCGTGTCGGACTACCAACCCCAAGCTTGCAGGTTCGCTCTTGGTCGTGGTAAGTGATTTTTGAAAGGCGGCTAAAATTATGACGCATGTCATATACACTGTTGGCATGTAAAAGAACCCAGGAGAGGTCTGCTATTTAGTTGGTAAATGGAATATTTATTATTATTATTTATTATTATTATTATTATTATTATTATTATTATTATTATTATTACTATTATTACTAGGTAATTATTGATTGATCATGTACAATCAAGACCAGCCTTATATTGCCCCACTTTATGGTGTAGTGGTTAGCATTCTTGGCTGTTACTGTGGAGGCTCGGGTTCGAGTCATGGCTCTGTCAAGATTTTAAATTCTAGGCTGAGGGTTGGAATGGGGTACACTCAACCTTGTGAGGCAAAACTGACAGGAGCTGGCTTTTGATTCATTCCGCTGCCATTCTACCTAACCCAACTTCACCTAACCTAACCTAACCTAACCTTACCTAACCTAACCAAATCCCACCTTACCTAACCTAACCTAACCTAACCTAACTTCAAAGTCAGAATGTACAATACATTTATTGTTTCTTTATACCCTGATAAATTAGATATAGAGAATGTCCACCACGATTTAGATCCTCGAGCACACTTTTCTAACATATCATTAAAACGTGTAGAAAGGAATGTCTGAAAATTTTCACTAACACACATAGTACACGTTCACTATACATTGTGTCCACTTTTTGAATGTTAATGATACGGAAAAGAGTATGCATTGATAATTCAGTGAGCTTTTTTTTCTCTCTAATCAACAGTTCTGCCCCCATAGCATTGCGAATTTTTATTGTAGTAACCTATAAATAAACAAAAAAAATCATATCTATTACAGTTTAGCTATAAGTGACCAGAACCACTATAACATTTTATTCTAATAAGGAGATTTCCATAATGATAAGAAAAAAAAGCTTACCATAATGATGGATAGTGTAAGTAAACGTATTTTGCTGCTTGATGCCACTACTTAACTGATACTCATACAACGGACAAGCGAGTTCATGTTTCGCTGACGTAATCGTATGTTCCCACGCACTTCCTGTGTGTTGCACGTGCTGTAGTGGCTAAATTTGAAACTAGATGAGATGATTTGCTGATGTAATTGTATGTTCCCCCGCACGCACACGCAGGCCCCTGTGGACGGGTCCTTGTGGACGAGTCCCTGTGGACGGATCATTGTTGAGGGGTCATTGTTGACGGGTCCTTGTTGACGGGTCCTTGTTGACGAGCCCCTGTGGACGGGTCCTTGTTGACGGGTCCTTTTTGACTAATCCCTTTAGACCGGTTCCTTTTGACTGGCTCATGACCCCTAATGCTATAATGAAATTAAACGTTGTTCCACATGATACGCAAGCAAAGAGCCGATCGCTACTATGAATTAACTTGTTTGTTTAGTTTTGTTTTTATACATGTGCACTTGGGGTTTTTGTAAGAGGGCGGGCTTTTTGAATACAGATTTATAGATGAGTTTTTTTTTAATTGCCAAAAGATTCAAAACTAATAGGTAATTAGCTTTTTAACATTTCATGAACCAATAAGGCTATGGGACTTGTATTAAGGGTCGTTGGACTTGAGGTGACATTTTGTTTTTGAATGTATTTTTTGTTGTTGTTAAAAGGGCCTAACTACACTTTTGTTAATATCTCGCTAACTAATAATCAGAGAGGGTCAAGTGAGGTGTCATGGGACTCAGGATGGTCAACCCTTTTCCATGACCAACGAATGTACCCAAAAGATTCAAAACAGCAAGGTCATTGACCTAAGATTTTATAAACTAATAATTGAATATTATCATGTGATGTGTCATAGGACTTAGAATGGTCAACCCTTTCCCATGGCCAATGCATTTACCAAAAATACCCAATACATCTAGGTCATTGACCTGAGATTTTATAAACTAATAATCGGGTACGAACATGTGAGATGTTTACCATGTGTGATGAAACATAGCTAGGTAGAGAAAGAATTAATGTAGACTAAATGTATGGTGACTGACAAGTCTTTTACCATTGAAACTTGTTTTCAGATCAAACTGCAGTATAGAGAGAGTATAGGTTGCAGGTATGGGTTAATAAATGAGAAACGGTGTACGCAAACTCTGATTTATTAAGAATTAAGAGTAGACTATCTTTATTTGATTGGTTAAAGAGGATAGCTAAAACACAAAAATGCTCAGTGGTTACCGAGACAAAATGATCGCTACACACAACAAGCTTAAAATACTTGAGGCTGATAATCAATACACACACACACTCGCTTGTTCTAAACTAAACTGTGTTGCTGTCAGTGCTCTGACAGTAGGCTGAGGATGAAATGCAATGCTAACAGAAATATAATCATTTCCGGTTGTCTAATGTTACCAGCTATCCATTTATTTATTTTTTGTGTTGCAGTGGTAAGCACTTTTAGCTCTTGTATTGGTAGTCTTAACTCGATTTCCAGGTCTGAGGCCTAGAACGAGTTGAACTAAGAAACAAGGGCATGGTGGTGCAGTGGTTAAGCTGTTAGCCTTTTCACCAGAGGGTTCGATTTCAGGTTAATATGCATGTCATAAACATATTAAACAAAACAAAACAGAGATAACAATTAAAACTGATTACATTTGTGACTTTTCAAATTATTACTTGGATTACAAATACAAAGGTGAACTGGGTTTGATATACAGTTAATGCTGTCTATCACACACTCGACTGTAAGAAAGCCAAAAGAGCAAAAGGCTTATGTAGAGCAGTGGTAAAATTGCTATATGTAGAGAACTACCTGGCAAAGCTATATCACATAAACAGTGCAGGATACAATCCAGCAATCAAATTTGTATCTTGTGGAACAGAGAAATGCACTTACGTGAGAAAATGCAAGTTCATGTGTAATATGACCTAACACAAAAGTGTTCACCTGTGCACGTGCAAAATAAGAGCTAACAAGTCACATTCTGTTTAATTCGTACGTAACGTTAGGTTAGGGCTACGAGGCACATGCCATTTGAGAGCAGGTCAAGGGATCTAACTTGGTGGATGGATGTGTTCTAACGAGTCATTTGTAGTTGAAAGAGAATAATACTTGTTCTTAAGATGTTAAAACTGAGGAGATGGTATGTACAGTAAGACGTATTGTTATTTCCTGTGTAATATTACAGACATGGCAGAGAGCACACAGTTCTGTTGCTATGACTACGCTGCAGTAATTTGAAACCCTACGTGTTCATTATGACAATGGGTGATGATTATACAAAGTTAGCAGTCATTGGATATTACACAGGTGTTCCTTCCGGTCTCATGTTGCTGACATGGCAGAGAGCGCACAGTTCTATTGCTACGACTAACGCTGCAGTAATTTGAAACCCAAGGTGTTGATCAAGACAATGGGTGATGATCATGCAAAGTCAGCAGTAATTGGATACCACAAATCAACATTGACTAAATCATAAACGTGTTGTCATAACCAGCTGAAACCTCATTTAAAGATTTTAGATTTTACATTTTATATTTAAGAATTTTTTTATTTTTAGATTTTACTTTTTTACATTTTCCTAAAAGAGTAAACAACAAGGTCACATACCTAACCACATCAAACCTAACTTAAGCTAATCCAAAGGCTAATGCACATACCCAAAGCATATAAGGTGCATGCAACTATCCTTATGCTAGTCTTACAGGTTACTGTACAACATGATCACTACCCAAACGGATTTTTTTTCTCATTTTGTTGTTTACACATATGTCAATTTTCCAATTTCCCATTTTCAGTTTTTTAATGTCAGTTTTTAGTTTTTTCAATTTCATAATATGGAAAACATGGATTTTTGCATTTTGTTGTTTACACATTTATTAATTTCACAATTTACCATTTTCAGTTCTTAAAATGTCAGTTTAAAGTTTTTCAATTCCATGATATTGAAACATGGATTTTCCAATTTGTTGTTTTCACATTTGTCAATTTACCAAATTCACATGTACAGTTTTTTTAAATTTCAGTTTAATGTTTTTGTTCTATTTGTTAATATGGAAACATGGATTTTTTTACAATTTGTGTTTTTTACATGTCATGCAACTATCCTTATGCTAGTCTTATAGTTTACTGTACAACATGATCACTACTCCACTGGATATTTTTTTTTCATTTTTGTTGTTTACACATATGCCAATTTTCCAATTCCCCATTTTCAGTTTTTTTTTAATATTAGTTTTAAGTTTTTCAATTTCATAATATGGAAACATGGATTTTGCATTTTGTTGTTTACACATTTATCAATTTCACAATTTCCCATTTACAGTTCTTAAAATGTCAGTTTAAAGTTTTTCAATTTCATGATATAGAAACATGGATTTTCCAATTTGTTGTTTTTACATTTATTAATTTACAAAATTCCCATTTACAGTGTTTTAAAATTTCAGTTTAATGTTGTTGTTTTTTCTATTTGTCAATATGGAAACATGGATTTTTCCAATTTGTGTTTTACATGTTCATTTTGCATTAGGAGTGGAGAGAGGTGGGTAGTAATTAAAAATGTGCAAGCAGTGTCCATTGTTGACAGGTCATTGTTGACGAGTCCTTTTCATACAACAGAAAAGTGAGTTCATGTTTCGCATGCATTACCTAAAATGTAATACCATGCAAGTGTTTAACATTTTACAACTAACCTGTTAGTATGATATGCACACTACAAAGGTTATATCTGTTCTGGTAATAGAATTATTTACCGTTGTCTTTTATATTTAATATGTACAGTTGAAAGTGATAGAAAAGTGGTAGAAATGCGGTAGCAAAGTGGTAGACAAGTGGTAGACAATTGGTTGAAAAGTGGTAGCAAAGTGGTAGAAAAGTGGTAGAAAAGTGGCAGAAAAGTGGTAGCAAAGTGGTAGATAATTGGTAGCAAAGTGGTAGCAAAGTGGTAGAAAATATTACATGCATTGTTAAGAAATAGTTTAAGCGGTTACATGGATTCATTACACAATAATTTTAGCATGACAGGTCTCATTTTCTATATCCAATAGTTCTTTCTCATATTTAGTATGACCAGTTTACACATATATCAATTTCACAATTTCCCATTTACAGTTCTTAAAATGTCAGTTTAAAGGTTTTCAATTTCATGATATAGAAACATGGATTTTCCAATTTTTATTTTTTTTCATTTATCAATTTACCAAATTCCCATTATCAGTTTTTAAAATTTCAGTTTAATGTTTTTTTCTATTTGTCAATATGGAAACATGGATTTTTCCAATCTGTGTTTTACATGTTCATTTTGCATTAGGAGTGGAGAGAGGTGGGTAGTAATTAAAAATGTGTAAGCAGTGTCCATTGTTTTCAGGTCATTGTTGAGTCCTTTTCCTACAACAGACAAGTGAGTTCATGTTTCACATGCATTACCTAAAATGTAATACCATGCAAGTGTTTAACATTTTACAAATTAGCTTATGTGTTAATTTATGTGTGGGGTCTTATGTTGGGCATTTTGTGTTGGCTTATTTAACAAGTTATTTTGTCAATGCATTTAGTGGATTTTTCTCTTGGTCTTGGAATGTATATCAGTCCATTTTATCACAACATAATGCTTACTGCCATGTTTGTAAGCAACAACAACACACTAAACTTTCAAAAAAATCTAAAGTACTTTAAGGTACTCTCAACTCGTACTCTTACCTCTATCCCATACCAAGTCAAGAACATTATTTTTTTTTCCAAAAAGAGGTGAATGGGGAAAGTAGACTATATGTTTAAACTAAAAAAAATCATATATAGTCATATGTTAACTCTAACACCTACGTTTATCCCATTCTTAGTCGAAAAATATTATATTTTTCTAAATTTTCCTAAAAAATATTTGGAAAGTAGGCTATTTTTTTGAAAACTAATCATTCTATAAAGTCATATATAGACTCAAACAAATGGCTTTTATATCCTTAATCGTTAGAACAAAATATGGAATTTTTGACATTTTTTCCAAAAATGTTCATTTTTTAAAATGGACAATATTTTAGAAACTAGGAATTTTACAAAAAAGTGTGTTTAACATAAATGACAGGTATTTACCCCCTCTACCCACAAGCCAAGTCCCAGATATCTGGGACAAAATCCAAAAATGTTTAATTGTGAAAGTAGGCGATATTTTGAAAACGTATCATTCTAAAAAGTCATATATAGACTCAAACAAATGTTCTTTAAGTTATTTAACGTTAAAACAAAACTTAACATTTTTTCATTTTTCCGAAAAAAGTCCAATTTTCAAAATTGTTTATATTTTGGATAATAAGAATTTTACAAAAATGTTTGTTTAACGTAAATGAAGGGTCTTTACCCCCCTCTACCCCAAAAATAAATTTCAGGACCCTAGGACAAAAACTGTGCAGTAGTGTTGTAACCTTATTTTGAAGGGTACGATTACGCCACTGACGTTATGTCAAAATTTTGACATTCGTTATTTATATCATGTGTTATTTCGGCAGTTAATTAGCCACAAGTTATTAAGTGTAGGTTTAGTCCATATAATGTATTATCATGATTAGGTTTTGTTACGGTATTAAGTTGACAGAAATCAGAGGCTGTTTTTGTAATTAGCTAGCGGTTGAGCACTAAGGGTCATTTCTTGAGCTTACGTCTTCTCCCAGAACAGCACGATGTGAAGAAACAACTTACCTGCGTACCTACTCAACAACAATAGCCGCGTGCCGAGCCCACGGTAATGAGTAAGGGTGCGGGGAATGACAAGGGTATGCGAGTGGAAAGGGAAGGCCTGAACAATAGATACGGTCGCGGAGCACCTCAACGAGACTCCTTTATGTGAAGGAGGGGACAACTCAACGAGACCTGGTTCAAGACAGTATTGCAGGAGATGTATTCAGGACATATGCTTGTCCGAGACAGGATGGTGTTAGCAGTGTCTGAGCTAACATCGTAAAAGTGGTTTAAGGACTTTCAATCCACCACCATTATTAATTCTGAGAAATCTAAATACCTCAGAATTAATAGTAGCCTGTCATTTAAAATAAATTCCACGCATGAAGATGGACTTCTACCGCCTACAACAGCAGCTTTCTCTTGGGGAGAAACACTTCAATAAAGCTGATTCATCGTTTGGTAAGCTCATTTGACTTTAATGCACAAGCTCTCTTTCTTCACTCTTGAATAAATCAACCTAAAGTAATAAATTCAGATCTAGATTAAATTAAATTCACAACGCCTCCGTTTTCTTGCAACTTTTGCCTGTCTTAAATTCTTTTGTTTACTTTCTACGTTACCGTAAGTCATTAATTAATGCATCTTCCTAACTTGTTTGTTTTTGATGCCATTAAATTTTTATTTAAAGTAAATGCAGTCTGTCTCCTTTCTAGATGATAGAAATAGATATAAGCCATCCTCTTTTCCCCGAAGTAAATGTTATTCAGGTTAATGACTAAGTCATACCACGACTTGAGTCGATGGAGTCTGGTGAATGTTCTACCTGAGCTAGGACGTAAAGTTATTTATTATTTATTGGGTTATCGCTCTCAGATCGAACCCTTGGCGCCCAACACTCTTACATATAACTTCAGATCCAGTGACCACTGATGGGTCATATCAAATGGTAAGTCAGGTAAAAAAATTGGATACAGAAATTAATAATCTGCCAGGTTTTGGTCTTATATATTGTTCCAAAATTAACATACACAGACAGAAAGAACCGTTACAGTGTGTTTGGACATTTCAAGGCCCGCCTCCTCCTCCCCACCTCACAAGATGGCGGCCGTAGCTTAACTTAACCTAGCCTAACCTAACAAGATGGCGGCCGTAGCTGAACTTAACCTAGCCTAACCTAACAAAATGGCGGCCGTAGCCTAACCTAACCTAACCTAACCTAACTTACGAGGTGTGATAAAAAAAGTTCCAAAAATGTGGCTGCGACTTAACCAAACCTAGCCTAGCCTAACCTAACCTACAAGGTGTGGTCAAAAAGTTTCAAAATGGCGGCCGTAGCTTTACTTAACCTAACCTAAACTAACTTAACCTAAACCTACGAAGTGCGATCAAAAAATTTTCAAGATTGTGGTCATAGCTTAACTGAACCTAGCCTAACCTAACCTAACCTAACCTAAACCTACGAGGTGTGATCATAAAGTCCCAAGATGGCGGTCGTAGCTTAACTCAACCTAACCTAACCCTACAAGGTGTGATCAAAAAGTTCCAAAATGGCTGACGTAGCTTAACTGATTGATCCCTGTTGATTGACCCCTTTTGATTGATCTCTGTTGATGTATCCCTTTGGACTGGTCCCTGTTGACTAGCCCCCCCCCCCCCCCCCCTTTGGACGGGTCCTTTTTGAAGGGAGTCATTTTTTTTACGGGTCCCGGAGGACGGGTCCTTGTTGACGGGTCCCTGTGGCGGGTCCTTTGGACTGATCCCTATGGACTGGCCCTTGCATTTTATCCAAATTATGTCAAAGGGGACCCGCCACAGGGACCCGTCAACAAGGACCCGTCCTCCGGGGCCCGTAAAAAAATGACTCCCTTCAAAAAGGACCCGTCCAAATGGGGGGCTAGTCAACAGGGACCAGTCCAATGGGATACATCAACAGAGATCAATCAAAAGGGGTCAATCAACAGGGATCAATCAGTTAAGCTACGGCAGCCATTTTGGAACTTTTTGATCACACCTCGTAGGGTTAGGTTAGGTTGAGTTAAGCTACGACCGCCATCTTGGGTATTTATGATCACACCTCGTAGGTTTAGGTTAGGTTAGGTTAGGTTAGGCTAGGTTCAGTTAAGCTATGACCACAATCTTGAAAATTTTTTGATCGCACTTCTTAGGTTTAGGTTAAGTTAGTTTAGGTTAGGTTAAGTAAAGCTACGTCCGCCATTTTGAAACTTTTTGACCATACCTTGTAGGTTAGGTTAGGCTAGGCTAGGTTTGGTTAAGTCGCAGCCACATTTTTGGAACTTTTTGATCACACCTCGTAGATTAGGTTAGGTTAGACTACGGCCGCCATTTTGTTAGGTTAGGCTAGGTTAAGTTAAGCTACGGCCGCCATCTTGTTAGGTTAGGCTAGGCTAAGTTAAGCTACAGCCGCCATCTTGTGAGGTGGGGAGGTGGAGGCGGGCCTTGAACTGTCCAAAACACACTACTGCACAGTTTTTGTCCTAGGATCCTGAAATTTATTTTTGGGGTAGAGGGGGGTAAAGACCCTTCATTTACGTTAAACAAACATTTTTGTAAAATTCTTAGTTTCCAAAATATAAACAATTTTGAAAAGTGGACTATTTTCGGAAATATGAAAAAATTGTTAAGTTTTGTTTGAACGTTAAATAACTTAAAGAACATTTGTTTGAGTCTATATATGACTTTTTAGAATGATACGTTTTCAAAATATCGCCTACTTTCACAATTAAACATTTTTGGATTTTGTCCCAGATATCTGGGACTTGGTTTGTGGGTAGAGGGGGTAAATACCTGTCATTTATGTCAAACACACTTTTTTTTGAAATTCCTAGTTTCCAAAATATTCTCCATTTTAAAAAATGAACATTTTTGGAAAAAATGTCAAAAATTCCATATTTTGTTCTAACGATTAAGGATATAAAAGCCATTTGTTTGAGTCTATATATGACTTTATAGAATGATTAGTTTTCAAAAAAATAGCCTACTTTCCAAATATTTTTTAGAAAAATTTAAAACAATATAATATTTTTCGACTAAGAATGGGATAAACGTAGGTGTTAGAGTAAACATATGACTTTATATTTTTTTTAAAGTTTAAACATATAGTCTACTTTCCCCATTCACCTCTTTTTGGAAAAAAAAATAATGTTCTTGACTTGGTATGGGATAGAGGTAAGAGTACGAGTTGAGAGTACCTTAAAGTACTTTAGATTTTTTTGAAAGTTTAGTGTGTTGTTGTTGCTTACAAACATGGCAGTAAGCATTATGTTGTGATAAAATGGACTGATATACATTCCAAGACCAAGAGAAAAATCCACTAAATGCATTGACAAAATAACTTGTTAAATAAGCCAACACAAAATGCCCAACATAAGACCCCACACATAAACTAACACATAAGCTAATTTGTAAAATGTTAAACACTTGCATGGTATTACATTTTAGGTAATGCATGTGAAACATGAACTCACTTGTCTGTTGTATGAAAAGGACTCGTCAACAATGACCTGTCAACAATGGACACTGCTTGCACATTTTTAATTACTACCCACCTCTCTCCACTCCTAATGCAAAATGAACATGTAAAACACAAATTGGAAAAATCCATGTTTCCATATTGACAAATAGAAAAAAAAACATTAAACTGAAATTTTAAAAACTGATAATGGGAATTTGGTAAATTGATAAATGAAAAAAAAAATTGGAAAATCCATGTTTCTATATCATGAAATTGAAAACCTTTAAACTGACATTTTAAGAACTGTAAATGGGAAATTGTGAAATTGATAAATGTGTAAACTGGTCATACTAAATATGAGAAAGAACTATTGGATATAGAAAATGAGACCTGTCATGCTAAAATTATTGTGTAATGAATCCATGTAACCGCTTAAACTATTTCTTAACAATACATGTAATATTTTCTACCACTTTGCTACCACTTTGCTACCACTTTTCTAGTTTTCTACCACTTTTCTACCACTTTGCTACCACTTTTCTGCCACTTTTCTACCACTTTGCTACCACTTTGCTACCACTTTGCTACCAATTGTCTACCACTTGTCTACCACTTTGCTACCACATTTCTACAACTTTTCTATCACTTTAAACTGTACATATTAAATATAAAAGCCAACGCTAAATAATTATATTACCAGAACAGATATAACCTTTGTAGTGTGCATATCATACTAACAGGTTAGTTGTAAAATGTTAAACACTTGCATGGTATTACATTTTAGGTAATGCATGCGAAACATGAACTCACTTTTCTGTAGTATGAAAAGGACTCGTCAACAATGACCTGTCAACAATGGACACTGCTTGCACATTTTTAATTACTACCCACCTCTCTCCACTCCTAATGCAAAATGAACATGTAAAACACAAATTGGAAAAATCCATGTTTCCATATTGACAAATAGAAAAAACAACAACATTAAACTGAAATTTTAAAACACTGTAAATGGGAATTTGGTAAATTAATAAATGTGAAAACAACAAATTGGAAAATCCATGTTTCTATATCATGAAATTGAAAAACTTTAAACTGACATTTTAAGAACTGTAAATGGGAAATTGTGAAATTGATAAATGTGTAAACAACAAAATGCAAAATCCATGTTTCCATATTATGAAATTGAAAAACTTAAAACTAATATTAAAAAAAACTGAAAATGGGGAATTGGAAAATTGGCATATGTGTAAACAACAAAAATGAAAAAAAAAATCCAGTGGAGTAGTGATCATGTTGTACAGTAACCTATAAGACTAGCATAAGGATAGTTGCATGACATGTAAAAAACACAAATTGTAAAAAAATCCATGTTTCCATATTAACAAATAGAACAAAAACATTAAACTGAAATTTAAAAAAACTGTACATGTGAATTTGGTAAATTGACAAATGTGAAAACAACAAATTGGAAAATCCATGTTTCAATATCATGGAATTGAAAAACTTTAAACTGACATTTTAAGAACTGAAAATGGTAAATTGTGAAATTAATAAATGTGTAAACAACAAAATGCAAAAATCCATGTTTTCCATATTATGAAATTGAAAAAACTAAAAACTGACATTAAAAAACTGAAAATGGAAAAATTGGAAAATTGACATATGTGTAAACAACAAAATGAGAAAAAAAATCCGTTTGGGTAGTGATCATGTTGTACTGTAACCTGTAAGACTAGCATAAGGATAGTTGCATGCACCTTATATGCTTTGGGTATGTGCATTAGCCTTTGGATTAGCTTAAGTTAGGTTTGATGAGGTTAGGTATGTGACCTTGTTGTTTACTCTTTTAGGAAAATGTAAAAAAGTAAAATCTAAAAATCAAAAAAATCTTAAATTTAAAATGTAAAATCTAAAATCTTTAAATGAGGTTTCTGCTGGTTATGACAACACGTTTATGATTTAGTCAATGTTGATGTGTGGTATCCAATTACTGCTGACTTTGCATGATCATCACCCATTGTCTTGATCAACACCTTGGGTTTCAAATTACTGCAGCGTTAGTCGTAGCAATAGAACTGTGCGCAACACAGTTTAGTTTAGAACAAGCGAGTGTGTGTGTATTGATTATTAGCCTCAAGTATTTAAAGCTTGTTGTGTGTAGCGATCATTTTGTCTCGGTAACCACTGAGCATTTTTGTGTTTTAGCTATCCTCTTTAACCAATCAAATAAAGATAGTCTACTCTTAATTCTTGATAAATCAGAGTTTGCGTACACCGTTTCTCATTTATTAACCCATACCTGCAACCTATACTCTCTCTATACTGCAGTTTGATCTGAAAACAAGTTTCAATGGTAAAAGACTTGTCAGTCACCATACATGTAGCCTACACTAATTCTTTCTCTACCTAGCTATGTTTCATCACACATGGTAAACATCTCACATGTTCGTACCCGATTATTAGTTTATAAAATCTCAGGTCAATGACCTTGATGTATTGGGTTTTTTTGGTAAATGCATTGACCATGGGAAAGGGTTGACCATTCTAAGTCCTATGACACATCACATGATAATATTCAATTATTAGTTTATAAAATCTTAGGTCAATGACCTTGCTGTTTTGAATCTTTTGGGTAAATTTGTTGGTCGTGGAAAAGGGTTGACCATCCTGAGTCCCATGACACCTCACTTGACCCTCTCTGATTATTAGTTAGCGAGATATTAACAAAAGTGTAGTTAGGCCCTTTTAACAAACCAAAAAAATAATACATTCAAAAACAAAATGTCTCCTCAAGTTTAACGACCTCTAATACAAGTCCCATAGCCTTATTGGTTCATGAAATGTTAAAAAGCTAATTACCTATTAGTTTTGGATCTTTTGGTAATTTAAAAAAAACTCACCTATAAATCTGTATTCAAAAAGCCCGCCCTCTTACAAAAAAAACAAGTGCACATGTGTAAAAACAAAACAAAAAAAACATGTTAATTCATAGTAGCGATCGGCTCTTTGCTTGTGGAACAACGTTTAATTTCATTATAGCATTAGGGGTCATGAGCCAGTCAAAAGGAACCGGTCTAAAGGGATTAGTCTAAAAGGACCCGTCAACAAGGACCCGTCCACAGGGGCTCGTCAACAAGGACCCGTCAACAAGGACCCGTCAACAAGGACCCGTCAACAATGACCCCTCAACAATGACCCGTCCACAGGGACTCGTCCACAAGGACCCGTCCACAGGGGCCTGCGTGTGCGTGCGGGGGAACATACAATTACATCAGCAAATCATCTCATCTAGTTTCAAATTTAGCCACTACGGCACGTGCAACACACAGGAAGTGCGTGGGAACATACGATTACGTCAGCGAAACATGAACTCGCTTGTCCGTTGTATGAGTATCAGTTAAGTAGTGGCATCAAGCAGCAAAATACGTTTACTTACACAATCCATCTTTATGGTAAGCTTTTTTTTCTTATCATTATGGAAATCTCCTTATTAGAATAAAATGTTATAGTGGTTTTGGTCACTTATAGCTAAACGCTTTACTAAGGGCACAAAGGATATTTATTGGTCTAAAGTCACTACAACTAGTGGGATTTTTAATTTTTTGGTACTGGACGTATGTTAGCACAATTCCAAAAAGACGGGTATACTCCACTTTGTAAAGAGAAATTAAATAGATGGATAATTGAGGGTAGAAATACTTCAAGACAGTTAGAAATAAGAGAAATTGGGATGCTATCAGAGCCTCTTGCTTTTGTATGAATTGATTTGATGGCTTTCACAATCTGGTGTGGGTAAACATACATAAAGAAAAAAAATTCATGGGCAGGGGGAGGGTTGGATGTGTATTTCATGACGGTCTCTGATACTCTTAATACATCACCAATTGACGCTACATTTGAGTAATGTTCGTTTAATTGTGATGCAGGACAGGCATCTCAACATCAGTGACTGAACTGGCACCAACTCCCAATGATTTTGCAGCACGCCATCTGGCGGAAGTGGTTTTGCAGTCACCGAAGAGGTTGTACATATATTTCACTTTTGTGTTCCTAATTGTTTGTTTTGTCTTATTACGCAGAATTCTATACTCTTCATAGTCAATGGTAAGTTTAGATTTAATAAATGTTCTACGTGCTTTATCACGTTTCTTTAAACGCATTTTGATTTCTTTACTGATCCACGGAGCAGAGCTATGTTTTATATCCACTTTCTTTTGCGTTGCATGCATATCATAGAGTTTATTTACACAATCATTAAATAGGGTCACTTTCTCATCTATGTCAGTGGATTGGTAGAAATTCTGCCACGGGAGTAATTCTGCGTCCGTTTTAAAATCATTTAAATTAAATTTGCTGAAGTCACGTACAAAGATTGATTTTGGTCGAAGTTTCGGGGTAGATGAAGAAAACACTGCATACAGGAGATCATGGGCTGAGAATCCAGCAGCTGGTTCTTGTCCGTAGTCAACAACGAGGTCATTACAGTTTAAAGAGATAATATCGAGAGAGCTGTCACAAGTAGCTGTGTGAAATGTAGTATCGAATGGTAAACATTCAACATTATAGGAACAGAGCACATCACATACCTGTTCAGTTTCAAAAGCTCCACTACCAAACCGAGCATTGGCGTCCCCAACAATAAAAACATATTTATAATCATGAATGAACCTGTACATGTCATTCAGAAAAATATCTAGGTAGCCAGCTTTCGGTGGACGCTACACACAAGCAAAGAGAATTTTAGTTTCGGTAAGAGAAATGTCAAGTATAATGTATTCAGGCCCCTAATTATATTCACCAGGAGACTGACTTAGCACGCTATACTTTATGCAATTCCTAAGGTAAACTGCAACACCACCTCCACCTACGGTTAATCTGTCATTTCTAATGACTTTGTAGCCAATGAGAGAGACAGCAGCATTTGGAATTGAGGGCTTGCAAAAGGACTCACTTACTGCAATTATGTCATAAGACGAACCACCAAAGACGTGACAAAATTCAGAATAGTGAGAGGAGTCAACTAATGATTGAGCATTGATATGAGCAATTTTAGGCAGTTTGGGTTTTCAGGCTGATAGCGGAAAGTATGTCTAATAGACTATGGTCAGATACAACCATAGGTACAAGTTAAAAGATCTTGTAAAGTAGTGAAAGGCATTGCCTAGTCACTCAGAAGAGAAATTAGTACAGTGACCATTATATATCGTCATTCATAATCTACAATAGCACAAACTACAACACAATTTAGAGGCTAAAGAAAAAGTTAAGTTATGACAGATGGCACATAAATATGTGAGTTAAATAATGACACAGTGAAACACACTGCAATCTTCAGTAACATTTTGGAATTGCACAGTCATGTCATCAGATCTGTCTAGGATTGAGCTAGGCATAGTTTAAAGTCACTTGTCACTCACCAACCAACACACCCTGAAAATGCCATTAAGGTTTTATATCTCAAGACATAGTGTATGTTATAGCTATATAGACTATACAATTAATTTAACATTTGTGATAGGTTGAATTAAAAAACAAACAAAAAAAGGAAATACGGATAAAATGAAATTAAAGTTGAATGTGGTTTAAAGCAGGCCTACTAGTCTCCAGCTTGTACCCAATATAGGTCTACTTACAGAACATAAAATGTATTCACATTGCATGATGCAAGGATAGACAGGAAATGTTAATCTGAGAGAGGGTGAGAGAGAGGATGAAGCTAATTCCTGCAAGTGGTGTCCCTGCATAGGTACTGGAATATAATTTCTAGTACTTAACCGAACGTCAGCATTCCAAAAGCATTTCAATTCATTTGTGTTACAATGCAAGTAAATCATTTTGTGACTATTTTGAATCTAAATTACATTTTGTAAGTATTCTCTATCTAAATTGCATTTTGTAGATATTGTCAATTCAAATAACAGTACAGTAAGTATGTAGTTAGTTTTAGTTGTAAGTAGGTAGTTAGTTTGTCTATTAGATATATGTCATTGTTCTATTAGACTGTGGTGTGTGAGTGTGTCTGGTAGCAGTTGCATTGTTTATTAGTTGTAGTTCATTGATTCAGTAGACTGTGATGTGTGAGGGTGCATGTGAGTGTGTCTGGTGACAGACTGTTTTAGTGGTAGTATTTGTTGTTGGTGGAAATTTAGTATTTTTTTGTTAGTAAAATATTGGTATTTAATTGTTAGTACGGTAGAAGGTTAGTATTTTTGTTAGTAGAATTGCTCTTTACTTATTCTGAAAGGGAGTAGCAGCCTTTCAGAATAAATCAATTCTTTACTAGTCTTATAGACGGTTAAGATATTGATAATATAAGCCAAATAATGGCTACACTGCGTCCTGCTGCACGGCTGAAAGCAACGGGAAACTACAGCCGTATGCTATTCCCGAGGATATGCACCTCTCTATGCATAATTACATGTGATGATGGCCTCCACCCTTGTAAAATTTCAATCCGGAGGTAAACTAGTCCCCCGTTCGGATCTCCGGGTGGGGACTAATCGAGAGGGGATTAACATCACAGAAGTGACAAAGAGGAAATCTGACATTCTACGGATCGGAGCGTGGAATGTTAGAAGTCTGCTAGGAAGTGGAAGGTTAGAAAACTTAGAAAGGGAAATGGATAGGTTGAGGTTGGATTTGGTTGGGATTAGTGAAATGCGCTGGCAGGAAGAACAGGACTTTTGGTCAGGAGACTATAGGGTCATTAGCACTAAATCAAACAATGGCCAAGCAGGGGTTGGCCTCATATTGAGTAGGAAACTTGGACAGCGGGTGGAATATTATGAGCAATATAGTGAACGGATTATTGTAGCAAAAATCAATATTAAACCTACGTGCACCACAGTGGTACAAGTCTATATGCCTACTAGTCAAGCTGATGATGAGGATGTTGAAAAGGTCTACGAAGAAATAGACGAAATTCTGAGGTATATCAAGGGTGATGAAAATGTTATAGTAATGGGAGATTGGAATGCTGTGGTAGGAAAAGGGAGAGAAGGGAAGATAGTAGGAGATTTCGGATTAGGTGAAAGGAATGATCGAGGAAGCAGGCTGGTAGAATTCTGCACCGAGCATGAGTTGGTCATAGCTAACACCTTATTCAATAACCACAATAGAAGAATATACACATGGATGAGACCAGGAGATACAGGGCGTTACCAAATCGACTTCATTATGGTCAAGCACGGTAGAAGTATGTAGCAGGGGTTTCGAAACCAGATTTTGGATTGTAAAACATATCCTGGTGCTGACATAAACTCTGACCACAATCTGGTTGTAATGAATTGCAGATTAAAGTTGAAGAAACTGAAGAAAAGTCAAAAGCCAAAAAGGTGGGCAATAGACAGACTGAAAGAGAAGGATGTAAACGAAAGATTCAAGAAGAGTATAAAGGAAGGACTAATGAAAAACCCTAAACAAACTTCAATTGCAGACGAATGGGCACTTTTGAAGAATGAAATAACAAAATCCGCAGAAGAAAACATTGGTAGGAAAGAAAGAATAGGGAGAAAACCGTGGATCACTCAGGATATGCTAAAATTGATGGATGAAAGGCGGAAACACAAGAATGTAAGAGATGAAAAGGGGAAAGCAGAATACAGACGTCTGAGAAATGAGGTTAACAAGAAGTGCAAGGAAGCGAAAGAAGAATGGTTGAAAGAGAAATGTGCAGGTATAGAAAATTGTCTGAAATTAGGAAAAGTAGACACAGCTTATCGAAGGATTAAGAATACTTTTGGGGAAAAGAAGACTAAGTGCTGTAATATTAAGGACACAAATGGAAAGCCTCTAACAGATAGGGAAGAAATGGTTGAGAGATGGAAAGATTACATCGAGAGTTTGTATAAGGGAAAGGAGATTGAGAATCATGTAATGGAAAGGGAGGAGGAAATTGATGAGGATGCGAAAGGAGATTTAATATTGAGATCAGAATTTGATAGAGCTTTGGAAGACTTAAGCAGGAACAAAGCACCAGGCATAGATGATATACCGATTGAGTTGCTACGCTGCATAAGAGATGAAGGTCTGATCAGGTTATTTCACTTGGTGTGTAGGATTTATGAGACAGGTGAGGTACCCCCTGATTTCAAGAAGAATGCAATCATCCCTATACCAAAGAAAGTGGGAGCTGACAGATGTGAAGATTACCGTACAATCAGCTTGATTACTCATGCTTCAAAGATCCTGTCTAGAATAATTTACAAGAGGATTGATAGCCAGATAGAAACGGAGTTGGGTGAAGACCAGTTTGGTTTCAGGAGAAATGTAGGAACAAGGGAAGCTGCACTAAGTCTTAGGCTGATTTTGGAAGGTAGAATAAGGAAAGATAAGAGAACGTTCATGGCTTTTGTAGACTTAGAAAAGGCTTTTGATAATGTTGATTGGACTAAATTGTTTGACATTTTGAAATCGATTGGAATAAAGTACAGGGATAGGAGGGTGATATACAATCTGTACAGAAACCAGACAGCAGTCATTCGAGTTGAAGGACATGAGAGAGAAGCTGGTATTCAGAAAGGTGTAAGGCAAGGCTGCAACTTATCACCCATACTTTTCAATCTTTACATTGAACAAGCAATGAAGGAAATTAGAGAAAAATTTAAAGTGGGAGTGAAGATTCAAGGAGAAATAATTTCAACTCTGAGATTTGCTGATGACATCGTCATCTTGGCCGACAAGCCTGAGGATTTGAATGAGTTTTTGAATGGTATGGACTCCGTCTTACGGAAAGAATTCATGATGAAAATTAATAAATGTAAAACAAAAATACTGGAATGCAGCCGAAATAAATCAGAAACCTCTATGGAGATCAAATTGGCAGGTGAAAAGCTGAAGGAAGTAGGAGACTTCTGTTACTTAGGAAGCAGAATAACCAGTGATGGACGAAGCAAAGAGGATATAAAAAGTAGGTTGGCTCAGGCAAAGAAAGCATTTCTACAAAAAAGGAATCTGCTGACATCGAATATAGATTTAGGTATTAGGAAGTCATTTTTGAAAGCCTTTGTCTGGAGCGTGGCGCTCTATGGAAGTGAAACTTGGACTATTGGTGCAGCAGAAAAGAGGAGAATTGAAGCATTTGAAATGTGGTGTTACAGGAGAATGATGAAGATCAGATGGGTAGATAGGGTTACAAACAAAGAGGTATTAAGACGAGTGGGAGAGGAGAGATGTTTCTGGCGACTGTTAATGAAGAGAAGAGATAGGTTGGTAGGTCACATACTAAGACACCCAGGAATAGCAAGCTTAGTTATGGAAGGAAGGGTCGAGGACAAAAACTGTAGGGGTAGACCAAGGTTAGAATATGTTAAACAGATTGCCTCGGATGTAGGGTGTCGGAGCTATGTAGAGATGAAACAATTAGCTCAGGACAGGGAGGCATGGAGAACTGCATCAAACCAGTCAAAAGACTGAAGACTCAAACAACAAACAACAAATCATACAAAATAATAATCGGATGTTTCTATTTACTGACCAATTGAAGAACACAATAACTAACATACATAATGAAATTGCACGTTTTAACTGTAATTAATGAATTTAGGAATAAGGATACAAGGTGAACAAATAAATATGATTAGATTTGCAGATGACATTGCCATAGTTGCAGATAGTGAACAACATCTCAAACAAATAATAGTAAAAATGGAGGAAATCATGGGTAATGAACACCAGATGAAAATAAATAAGTCAAAGACGAAAGTTATGGTCTGGGATAAGAAAGCAGACTGAAGTATGAAAATAGTGCTGGGCAACAAAACACTACAAAATGTTCAATAATTTAAATATCTCGGAAGCAAAATTACCAAAGATGGAAGAAGCAAGAAAGAAATCAAATGTAGAATTTTACAAGCCAAATTATCATTTCACAAAAAGAAACGTTTATTCACTACAAATTCCATTAATCTTAAAACCAGAAAAAGATTATTAAAAGCGTATGTTTGGAGTATTGCCCTTTATGGTTGCGAAACGTGGACAATTGGAAAAGAAGAAAAAAGGAGGTTAAATTCTTTTGAACAATGGTGTTATAGAAGAATGCTAAAAATTAGCTGGACAGAAAAAATAACGAATGCTGAAATACTTAAAAAGGTGGATGAAAATTATATCTTATGGAAAAGCATAAAAAGGAGGAGGACTAGACTGATAGGACATATCTTGAGACACGATAGCCTGCTGAAAACGGTATTGGAGGGAATGGTTGAAGGCAAAAGATGTCGAGGAAGACCACGCCTACAATATGTACAGCAAATCATGTCTGATGTAGGATGCAGAAACAATGAAGAGATGAAGAGGAAAGCTATAAATAGAGCCGACTGGAGAACTGCCGCAGACCAATCCATGGGTTGAATACTTAAGAAGAAGAATGACATTATGGTGTTTGAAGCCATTTTCAGTGTTGCCTTAGTAAACGAAAGTTTGACGCTTTTCAGTCGGTCAACACGAGATTTTCCCAAAATACTGTAGATGGGTTATTCCTTAACCCTGAAAAAAAAACATACTTCCTGACATAAATTTTAAGGCCTAAGTGTAATGGATCTGATGATGATCGCTTGACGATCGAAACTGGTCATCCAGGTGTATTTATTAATCTCATGTTTTTTTAAGGATTAGGGAATAACCCATCTCTTTAGAGAAAAACTCGTGTTGACAGACTGAAAAGCATCAAATTTTCGCGTAATTAATGATATGAGATTTATCTTAAAAACTAACAGTAAGTGACAAACATACGGTATATTTATAATACTTTATAATTATGATTAATGGGATGTATGTAGCTACCTCCTCTGACAATTGTTTGCAGTAGTGAATTATGTTTACAATTGGAAATTGCCAGCAGCGACTACAAATGCTCATCAGTTGATTTGGATCTGTAAATACTTTTTGTATACTGTATTTCATTTTGGAGAATGTTTTTTTCATACAGATAAGTAGTGCAGAATAAAAGCCACAAGCAATCGTAGAGGAGTCCACCCACGCGCCCTGAGCCATAGATATCTCACTCACTCGCTAGTCCCGAAACGAAAATTTGCGCGTAATTCAAAACTTCAGTACGTTTGCATGATGAGCTAGGGACTTAATCGAGGAGTGAGTATGGCCCTATAGCCCTTGACCGTTGAACCGAATCAATACATTTCTTTAAAATCAGCTGTTGATTCGTTTAGTAGTTATGCGACATCATGGTCATCTTTCTTTCTTCGTGTCAGTAGCACCTAGGCTATATTTTAATATGCAGATTTAAGAATATACATTAAAATGTAAAGCTAAATATCACATGAATTACCGGTACAAGTTATACAAATATCCACTTTACAATACAAAATTATCTTTTTATATATCACTTGATGTCAATATACAATTTGAGACATGTTTTGACTCTGTGAGCCTTCTTCAGTCAAAATCACTAAAAAATTCTCCTAAATCAGTCTAATGTTAGGTCTCCCAATAAAAAAAATTGTAAAACATTTTTACATCGTCAAGATGATTAAAACACATGAATATAAAATGCTTAAAGATATATATATATTTTTAGTACAAAATTTCGAAACATGGGCCACATTCTTGTTGATCCTTTTTCAAACAGGGGACCTGGAACAATTTGAAAATGGATCAACAAGAATGTGGCCCATGTTTCGAAATTTTTTACTTAAAAAAACTCGAAGCATTTTATATTCATGTGTTTTAATCATCTTGACGATGTAAAAATGTTTTACAAATTTTTTATTGAGAGACCAAACATTAGACTGTTTTAGGAGATTTTTTTAGTGATTTTGACTGAAGAAGGCTCACAGAGTCAAAACATGTCTCAAATTGTATATTGACATCAAGTGATATATAAAAAGATAATTTTGAATTGTAAAGTGGATATTTGTATAACTTATCAAAATCGATACGGGAAAACTTGGAAAAATGACTAAAGTCATAGATATTCAATTACCGGTATGTTTCTTTTTAATCGCTTATCCTCCCAGCTCCGTGAGGGGTCATTCCTCGACCATCGCAAGGTCGGTGTCTGCGAGCTGAACACACTTGGTCAGCCGATCGTCCAGGCGGCCACTTACTTGGATCTAATTAAGGAAGGATCAGGGAGGCCGTGCACCTGTTGAAAGGAACTGTCCCGTCATTTGCCTGGTGGTGAAAATGGGAAACCACGAAAACCATTCTCAGGACAGCCGAGGTGGGATTCGAACCTAAGCTCTCCGGGTGTCAGTGAGGCACGAGCTAGCGCGTTAGTGCTTTTGACCACCATGGTCGGTTCATGAGTTATGTACCCAACATTTTATAGAAATAAGAGCCCAAGTCTAATAATTAATTTGCGCATTAGGGCAAGTGACGTAAACAGCATTAAGGGACGGTAAGGTGCACTGGCAAATACAGTATGTTAAACTGCTCTCCACAATCACATAGGGATGATGATTATGATGATATTTGTTGTTCTAAGGGGCTTAACATCGAGGTTATCGGCCCCTAATGGCTTGGGTGATCGTGAAATTGATGAAATGAATAAATACATCTAAAACCAACAACTAACTTACGGACTAGAAGAAGAAACGCACTAAAAAGGAATAAGGGAAAAGAAATGTTCTCAATCCTCGAAGAGTGAGGATTAAGGGACTTGGAAGGAAAGAGAGCCATGAAAGGCAGATAGGAAAGGGAAAGAGGAGAGGGTCCGCCCCAAAGTCATATGTATGTATCGTTATCACTTCTTTTTTTTTTAAGAAGGGGGACATAAATCATCTGATTGTTTCAAGTACTGTAATCTTGATTGATATACAGTTAATTAACTGTGGAACGTGTACCATTCACCACACTTTTATGTCGGAGGATTATTCGTGCATGAAAAGATATAGCCTACAATACACCTTTGGTACTAATTAACACATCCAATCCATAGCATTCAACGGAAAGAAAGTATCAACTGACCATCTCGTGTGACTGTCATTCTTGGCTAACCCCTGAGGTCCAGGGCCAAGAGGTGTAATTCTTGTCAGAGGAAGAACTCACACACTGCGACAACTATCGGACAGTGGCGACGATCTCTCATGCTAGAAGGGTCTTCCTGAACATTATCATCAGAGGCTGGAAACCTTCCTGATGCCACAAATCGCTGAAGAGCAAGGCAGGTTTGTGCCAATGAAGGGCACAAGGAAGCAGATCCTGAACACACAACAGATCGTGGTAAAGATCCGAGAGTTCAACGTGTCAACGTTTCTCTTCTTCATAGACTGTAAAAAGGCCTTTGATTCAGTGAAGTGGGAGTTCCAGATCTGGGCGCTCTACACAGCAAGGACTGAGTCAACAAAACCTTCTTTGACACCTTCATGATCTAAGCAAGGGAGCATCCTCCCTCCCTACTATACAACAACTGCCCCAAGCACATTATGAGATGGATAAAGGCAGAGCCACAGTGGAAGGCACCCGTCAGGGAGCTGGAGATAATCATGAATCGCCCGACGATAACGAGCAGGAAATATGACCTCGAGATCAGCAATGGCAAGACGAAGGTCATAATTGTGGACAGGTGTACAACAACCTACCGCACCTGTGAAGAGGTAGTGGAGAGATTCGTATACATCGAAGCCATAATCTTCAAATATGGAAGCTGCACAGATGAGATAAGGCGTCTTGCAATAACTCGTATGACGACTGCCAAGCTAACCAAGTTTTGGAAGGACAAATGAATGACCAAAAGAAAAAGCTTAAGCTGGTCAATTCGCTGATATTCCCGATTGCTAGGTACGCCGTAGAAACACGAACCGCAAAGACAGCTGGCAAAAAGAAGATAGAAGCGCTGGAAATGTGATACGCCACCATGTCCGGTGAAGATATTGGACTGAATATCGGACCAACACTTCGGTTCTTGAGGAACTCAAAGTTAAGGACAGGCTCTGGAAGAAGATTAGCCAAGCTTTCTTGAGAAATATTGGTCACATCTCAAGACGTTCTGGAGCCATGGAGAAGCTGGTGTTCCAAAGGAACGTGCAAGGTAATCAACCCCAAGGACGAACGCCAACAAGATGAGTTGTCCGGTTGAAGATACTGGCAAGAGAGTCTCTCCACGAGGCCTGAGGACCGGAGAGCTTGGTGAAAACTCCCCAATTACCCTTGACGTGCTACCACAACCTGTCAAGGATACATCAACAGAGGACTGGAACGGAGTCCACTCAGCCTCGTGAGGAAAACTGATTAGTGGGATCGTTTCCCACCTCATACATCTTAGAAATGGTTTCTAATCCAGGCAAATGCTGGGATGATTCATAACTGAAGACCATGGTCACCGCCTTCCCAAACCCGACCTCAATTACCTCGTGTTCACACAGAATACACTATAACATCATATAGGGAGTTCGATTCAGGTAGGATATGGAATATCAATTTCTCTTCAAGTTGAATCAATATACAGTAGTAACAGTTCTAGGGTAGAGGTTTTTTATTTTATTTTTTATTTTTATTGAAAATAATTCTAGGTGGAATAACAGAATACTGCAATATACCTAAATCGCTCAGACCTGACGCGAAGACTTGTATTTGATGAAGTCTTATTCACTTAGGTTATAATTTTTCGGTCTGCAGAATCTTAAGAAATGAGCATAAAATAAAATATATTTTAGCCTATCTTCATTTTTTGAAAAAAGAAAATAGGCTTATGAGATCACCTTTTGTCCGTGTGTGTGTGTGTGGGGGTGTGGGTGTCCCCCTAATAACTTCTCAACAGCTGGAGCGATTACAATAAAACTCGGTAAGATCATAGCACTATTCTGGCCAACCCCGACCGTACCCTTCAAATTTTATTGTATCTCACCAATCCAACATGGCGGCTGTGCGAAATATTTCACCAGCATTTAATATCTCCGAAACTATTACCGATATCGCCCTGAAATTGTGTACGGTTATAAAAGGCACTACTAGAAGTCCATCTATGAGACTTTCAAAATTCTGGTGACTACTAAACCAACATGGCGGCCAAGCGAATTGAGACATTTAAATAGACTTTTATCGCGATTTAACTATCCAAACGTAATGAAACTTGATACAGAAATTGTTTATACACATTGTAATGCACTGGCGTCTAATTTAGTTCAATTGTTTACATAACCTCAAAATGGCGGCTGTGCGAAATATTTCACTGACATTCTATATCTCCGAAACTATTACATATATCACCCTGAAAATTTGTACGGTGATAAAGGGTACTAATACAAGTTTATCTATGTAACTTTCATAAACCTGTAAAGTACAAAACGAACATGGTGGCCAAGCGAACTTGAAATATTTTAATAGACTTTTCTCGTGAATAACTCTCTGAGCGCAGTGAAATGTGGTACAGTAAATGATTTTACATATTATAATGCACTGACATCTAATTTAGTTCAATTGTTTACATAACCTCAAGATGGCAGCTGTGCGAAATTTTAAAATTAAGTTTTTATTTCTTGTCTCGTAATCATGCGATCGAAATGAAAGTTTGAATAATGAACCTAAGCAATAATTGTCCTTGAATGGTACATAACTCTATGGCCTATGCATATAACAATCCAAAATGGCGAGCATCCGAAATATTTAGACGGTTCTCAATATATATGAGTCTTTTACAGCAATCAAACTGAAATTTTTTATGTTCATAGAGGTTATGAACATATGTTCACCTATAGGACTTTCAGTAACCTGGTGAGCACAAATCCAACATGGCGGCGACGCGAAGTATAAATATTTAAATGGACGTTTCTCGCGAATTAACTATCCGAGTGCAGTGAAACGTTGCACGTTAAATGCTTATACACATGTTAATCCACTGGCATCTAATTTTTTTCAATTGTTTGCATAATCACAAGATGGCAGCTGTGGGAAATTTTTAAATCTCGTTTTTACTTCTTGTGTTCTAATCATGCGATTGAAGTTTGAATACCACACGTACACAATAATCTTAATGTAATAGTACAAAACTAAAAATCCAACCTGGCGACCATCTGAAATATTTGACGGTTCTTAATATCTACGAATCTATCACAACCTTCAAACTGAAATTTTGTATGTTGATAGAGGTAATTAACATGAGTAGGATATGTGAAAATAGGCTGTATAGTTCTTCACGGAACTACTTGTTTCCAATGAATTCTATGTTTCTTTCTATATAACATTTTAATTTACTAGATCCTTAGAAATCAATGCTCCTAAAATTATTTTAATGCATTCTTTGCGTAATTAATGACATGTATGTTTATGAATAACATTTCATTATCAGGTGGAGCCATAATTTAAAATATCTTACCCATTTCGTCATCTCACCCTATCTTCCCTTACATGTTTTACCTGAAGGTATCCGTGACGTAGCTTTATATTATACATGGATTTCATCCAATGCCCATAGCAGGGTATTTTAATTGAACGCCCGTAGGGTCCCAACAAGCTCAATTTCAAGTAGTTCCAACTTTGGCTACCAGATGCCACTGTAACTAACACTTAGTTAGTTCATCATTTCCCCTTTTCCAGTTGACACTGGAATATGGGCAAATATGGTTCCTCTCCACTTTGCTCTGTCGTTCCACCATTCCTCCTCCGACAGAGTGTTCCAATCCAGGTTCCGTTTTCTAATACCATTCTCCACCGAGTCTATCCAACGCATTCTTGGTCTTCCTCGTCCTCTCTTCCCTGTCATCCGTCGTTCCAGTGCTCGTCTTGGTAGCCTTACATCATTCATCCTTTTGACATGTCCAAACCATTTCAATCTGTTTTGCTCCAGTTTGTCATTGAGTTTCTGTACTCCCAGTTCTTTCCGTATATCTTCATTTCTTACTCTGTCCCTCCTAGTTTTCTGAACCATACTTCTCAGGGCTCTCATCTCAGCTGCTTGTACTCTGCTCTCATCCCTCTTAGTCATTGTCCAAGTTTCTGCTGCATATGTCATTATAGGAACATAATATGCTTTGTACATAACTTATTTAGCCTTAATTGGTATATCCTTGTTCCATGCTAGTCCCCGTACCTGTTGGTAGAAAGCACTCCCGAGTTGTATTCTTCTGCTAATTTCCAAATCTAGTCTTCCATCTCCAGTCAGTTCACTTCCCAAGTATTTGAAGTGTTTCACCACTTCCAATTCCTTATCTCCTACTTTGATTACTCCTTTTCCTTCTTTCTTATCTCAACTCATCACCACTGTTTTACTCTTCTCCACATTTATCTTCAATCCCCATTGCTCAATCTTTTCATTTATTACGTCTAACTGTTCTTGTTAGTTATTGTTGTTTAAAGGGGGGACTACAAGGTCATCTGCCCCTACTGACACGTTGAGCGTTTCTAACCAAATATAACCTACAAATTTGGCTACACACTACCAATTATCGTAGTGGTAGGTTCTATGACATGAGCTCGCCGGCTTTATTTCCCCTCCGAAGGAAGGCATACTGAATTATTTTAACGCTCGTAAAAATCCAACGACTTCGGCCGGGTTTGAACGCACGATCTTGACCATAGCAGTACTGACTACGCCACCAAAGCCTCCTCAAAGATTGATTGGCACTTAAGTGGAAAATGCAGCGCGTCAATGCGGTTCTCATCACGTATTTTTTTCGTGGTATTTGCAGTATTTCTGAAATGCGTTTCCTTTTTCGAAATTATCTTGAGTTTGTCTGGCCCACCTAATATATTTCTTTAATTTTTAGGAGGTGGCATGCTTCAGCTCGAGGGAGGTGGAATGAAAGGTTATGGAATTACAATTTAATAACTTTTGTATAAAATCATTTGTCGGCGGCTTCGGTGGCGTAATTGGTAGCATGCTGAACTTCTATGCCCAAGATTGCGGGTTCAAATCCGGCCGAAGTCGTCGGATTTTTTAAGAGCGTTAAAAATCCCTCAGTATGCCTTCCTTTGGAGGGGAAGTAAAGCCGGCGGTCCCATGTCATAGATTTATGGCATGAAAAAAACTTTCACTAACTAAACTTGTAGAAGCTAAAATGTGTAAATTAGTTTGATAACGCTATATTAGTTTCAACATTCGTCGCCAGATGCTGGCTGCGATGGCATCTAGTAGCCAAGTCCGCAGCTACAGTAGGTGTCGTGGACGATAGCATTTGTAGCAAAAGTAGGAACTATTTGAAAAATTGATCGTCTGTAGTCCTTCTACCTGAATCACAGATAACACACACTAATACAGCCATCAAAATTAACACCTGTTATCAGACATATTCTACACACACCCAAAGTACACAGGGCTATATGCCCACGTTGTCGCAGCCCGTATCTAAGGAACCAACCAACCAACAATATCATTTGTCGATATTAGATACTGAGCACGTTTTCGTGAAATCACGATACATTCGGTGAATATCTATATCCTGACTTGATCGCTTTGTGACGTGAGTAGGATGCGAGGAGAAGGGGCTTGAGACTGGAATAATAACATAGGTCTTTGGAAACTCTTCCTCCACGTGCTACGTAATGCGTGCCCCTGGGGAGAAAGGTTGAATCATTCACTAATGTGTTACAGTGTTAAGGAAGCTATTTAAGGCCTAGCAAATTGACTTTCATATCTAGCTTCTTAGGCAACAGGCCATCGTATAATACCAATAACGCACGAAAAGTAAACAACCTGATATTAACATGGCATTATGCTGTGATGCATGACTTGTTTCTTATTTTTTTGGCATGAAAATAAATGCTAACTAGAGCTCCTTAATTGGTATATCCTTGTTCCATGCTAGTCCCCGTACCTTACCATTCTTATAGGGTACTGCAGGACTGGACCCCTGTCAGCTACTGGCCCCCTTCATAGGTCAGGTCTTTTGTTAACTTCTATAGTTTTCCCTTTTCTTTTCTTTCGGTTTGACAGGATTTGCTCCCTGTCAGCCAGTCAAAAGCAACTCAATTCTTGCTTTCCGGCATTTACATATGCCCAAGATTTGTAACTTTGATGTATTTATTCTTAAGAAACTAACCATGTTTATCTCTGTACGCAACTACAACCTTGTAACTAAAATTGTGAACTTATTGGTTGAAAATATATATTTATGTTAAAGCTACTTGCTCTCTCTCTTTTTTTTTTTTTTTTTTGTGCTTGCTCTTATCATGTTCCACCCTACATACTTAAACGCTCAAACTTTATTAATTCTGAACACACTCAGAATTCTCTCAGATAATGGAGACCTTTAATTGGTTGATCCAATGGTGTTACCTTTACACCATATTCTTGTTGTGCTAGAAACCCTTGGAAATAGTTTCACTTCATTCAAACTTGACTTATTCTGGAGAGCACGTTGCTTCATGGTAATACCTTGTCTAAAACTCTGTCGACTTTTCGCAGCTAATACGGAGTCCATCAAGGTGGAACAGGTGCAGGATCCTGACGCGCAGCCGCAGCCCTCTCCTGTCAAGTCTGACGTCTTGCCACCAGCAGGTTCTCTTGAGGTTGGGGTAAGTGCTTCAGTCTCCATCATGGTCAAAGCTGACAAGTTATTAGGCACTCGTGCCCTTGTAGAAAAGAAGTTATCCAAGTTTCGCTCTTACCTTACTGAAAAAGTTTTGATGATCATAACTTAGGCATCCTCAATGAAAAATTTAAAACTTATCAATCCAATTTCATGTCGTACGACACTGTACAAATTGAACTTGAGCTTCTCAGCTCAACTCATGAGCAAGATCGAGCTGAGGTGGAGGAAAGTTATTATGAAGGATTTGCTGAAGCCGAGGTTTTAATCAGAACATTAACCATAAAGCATAGGGACCAACCTGTCACTCCCTCGAAACCTATCTTACCCCGGATTTCCTTGCCGACCTTTTCTGGCAACGAGAAGGAATGGGATTCCTTCGAGGAACTGTACATTTCATTAGTGCATAGTAATTCTGCAATACCCGATATTCAGAAGTTTCATTATTTGAAACCTACATTGCATGGCCCCCCGCTTAAGCTGATAGAGGCACTTCCTCTCACATCAGATAATTATTCTGTTGCTTTCAATCTGCTTCAACAACGTTTTGGTAACCCCAAGCTTCGCATCCGCAGACATATTACTGCTTTATTTAATCTCCCTTCTTGTCGCCCCGACAATCTTTTCTCTATACGTCAGTTAGGTGATACTGTCGAGCTTCATGTTCGAGCTCTCGAGCACTTAAAGCAACCCGTCCAGCATTGGGACTTGTTTCTTATATATCTTACTACTTCCAGTTCGATTCTCAAACTTTAAAGCCATGGGAATCAGAGTTAATAGATCAGCCAGATCCCACCTTTCAAACTTTGGTCACGTTTATCAAAAATCGTTGCCAAATCCTTTCATCCGTTGCTCAACAAGCCGAGGTACCTAGCTCGAGCAAAGGTGCGTTCACTAAGACTTCTTCTAATAAGAAATCTGTTCGCTCTCAGGTACTTACAGTTCAGAGCACTGTACAAACCTGCTTTCTCTGCAACAATTTGCATCCGCTCTACACTTGTTCTGTGTTCAAAGCAATGACTGTCGATGAGGGAATTCCTGTTCTAGCAACAAAGCGAGAAAAAGGAGAAAGCAAGTATGAAGTCGATGCATTGGTGACCAGTTCGAGATGAATAGCACCAGTAACCATACAGACAAATAGCGCTATGTAAAGCTTGGCAAGAATTTTGCGTTTAGCTTTTAGACTATTGGTTTGATATAGGAACGGACCAGCATAATCAATACCAGTTAGAAGAAATGGTTTGCTGGGAGCGGAGTGGAACGAAGGAAGGTCAGCCATAAGTTGCTGAGGAAACTTAGGTTTGGCCTTGAAGCAAGGAATACACTTTCTAACAAGCGCGAGGATGTGAATCCTTTAAAACTGGGGGAGAAGAAATACGAGGCATAGTAACCACAAATCTACCATCTGGGTTGCGAGTGGTAGTGGAGAGATAAAGCTGCTCGCAAAAGTCATCTTCAGTGGAAGAAGAAGGGGTGGAATCGATAGACTCAATTTCCCAAAACGTTTCCAAATTGTTGTCCAACTCAACGTGAGTTAAGTGACATAAAGATGAAGACTACACAGTGGCAAGAGGGATATGACCCGTGACCAACCAACCGAACCTGGTATGGTGGGCGTAGATGCTAGAAGTTATATTAATTCTAGAGGGAAGCAAATTTTTCCAAAAGGCATTAGCACCTAGCAAAATGTCAACTGGAGCACTCTGATGAAAGTAGGGATCAGCTAATTTCAGATCAGAGGGGAAATGCCAAGTATCAATAGAAAATGAATGACTAGGAGTCGGGGCTCCAATAACAGGGATTGACAAACAATTTAAACTAAGGTTAGTGCCAGATTGCACCGAATCCTTAATATTGAGCTTTACGAATTGTAAGGAAGTAGACTTACTGTTATTGATACCAGATACTTATATCGAAGTAGTATTGGGCTTTAAGTTTAATTTCTTAACCAAAGAAGAGGTTATGAAATCGTGTGTGGCAGCATTGTCAAGAAGAGCTCGGACAGAATGCCATTTGCCCTTAGAGTCTTGGACCTGAAGTCTCACCGTGGATAACAAAACCTGAGTATTTCGCCAAGAATTAGCAGTCTGACTATACGACTGAGCGCTATAGTCAGCATGAGTGCCAGAAGTAAGGTATGACTTACTACTGGATGGCACGTTGGATTGAGAAGTCATAGAAACAACGCTTTCCAAAACCTTATTTTGGGGATGCTTAAATTTGGGTTTTTCAAACCGGTGTAACGAAGAATGTTGGCGTAGTTTGCAGTGTGTGCAGACACCTTTAGACGAACAGTTTGAAACATCACATTTGGTAGACAAACAATTATAGCAACATTTGTGCTCGGCAACAGCTTTCCTACGTTCCTCCGCTCTTAAGGCTCTTAAGCTCACATGTATAAGCGAGGTACGGCAAGGAGATAAATACTTCGCCGGAGGAGACGCCACACTTGCCGAGGAACAGTAGGAGATGCTGGCAATAAATGAAAAGCAGTTATTTGAAACAGGAATCGACAGTTAACAATTCGTCGCGCACAAGAAGAAGCTTTCATTATTGAACTATACATACTACTACAGCATTACGAGTAGCTTATTCTATATCGACTACTGCAAAGAAGAATCTGTTGTAAAGTATATTTATCAAGAAACTATGATGATAAAGACTTCAAGTCAGGGGGGAAGTTCCCAATTTGATATTGTTATGAACATTGTAATGCAGCACTAAATCCAATGGAGGGAAGTTGATCCACATTCACGGAGTGGAAATTCAGAGTAGACCAGACAACAATAAGTTCATGATTCTAAAACTGCAATTCTATCAAACAGTAATCTGAATTTACCAACAATGATACTACACAGATTTCCATTACCAACTTAGGAGATTTCCACAATAGTTATTCAATCTACGATGATGAAGAAATGCGACCAGAGGCCAGCCGTCAGAAGAGTTCGTTCGATTCGGTTACGAGTTTCCAGATTGTCAATCGAGAAGGATGAAGACCCGTTGGCGAGGTTCGAGGCCACACAGCCAGGTGTTCACGCAGGAGTGAGAGCCGCCCAGCTGACTTCTCGCAAGCAAGGAGGAACCCGTTTCCCGGCACACGACAGACGCGTGCCGAGCCAGAGGTGGAATATCTTACATATCAGGCCAGGTACCGCAATAACTGATCATCACGATGGTAGACGAAAGATTGTACTAATATCTCAGTAGTTTGTTGTATATGGGGGGTATTTCAGATGTGACCAACTTATATGTAGATTTTTCTTTACTCATAACCCATGTTATTATGTTGTCAATTGTATATATTTAATTGTAAATTTTATGCTACATCAGCGTGTGTCACTTTTGACGTATTTTAACTATTGTTTGGATTTTAAATGTTTCATATTTGAATTTTGCTGATACGTTTTTAATTATACTCACTTTAAAACGAAACTGTTTTATAAATGGAATGCTTCGATGAAATGCGTAAATACCTATACAGTAGTATGCGTCAATATTGCTAGATCGCATCGTTTATTAGAGAAAGCATAAATGAAATATGCTGAAGTATTTGTTATAAATAATTTAATGTGTCATAAAATAAGTGTAATATTTATAAAATACTTTTTGAAATATAACAATTCCAATATCGGAATATGATTAAACATGACATTGTTATAGTCATTGGTACCTAACATAACGGAGAAATAAATTAAAATAGGATCATAACGTTGACAGATGCCAAGATGATGCCTAAAGTTAGAAACAATTGTATTGAAGTAATTGGTGATTACGAAACCATAGACCAGGTGATTTGTAGATCAACCTGAGGTTTAACTGAAAACGAAACACATTTGTAAATGAATAAGTAATGCAGTAAGGAATACCAGAATGGGAGGAAATGTTTTATTTTTATTAAATACGAAGACGAGCGGACTAAAGTCTATTAATGATGACATTATTATTGTAACGTGGAAAGTATTATGTTATGAAGGTTGGTCACTTTCGTGACAGTATTATGTTTGTATTTGTTCTTCGCGACAGCCCTGTTTGACTGTTCGCCTTTTCTCTTCCCGAGAACTTCCAAACAAATTAATATGATAAACACTCTACTGTATTATTAATGTATTAATTTATATATAGCTGGCTTAGTTTTCTAAAGTTCTCACCCTGAGTGTTCCAGTCGCTTGCTCTCTCAAGTTTCCGTACTCCTGACATACAGGGCATCTACTGGCTTGATCTGCTGCCCGTTGAGTGTCAGTGTCGAGTGACGTCACCGTGACCTTCGTCCAGCCAATAACAGGACTCGTGAGTCTAGGGTCTAGCACCGTCTAGATGCTTCTGTGACCATCGTATATAAGACACTACTTGCTGGCGTTCATCATCACTCTGATCACCTCGTCACTCTGATCACCTCGTCATTCAGATCAACGCTGCCACACCGCATGGCACTATTGCCAGTCGCTGCTTCACCTCGCTGCTACGTCACGAGGCCTCTACTCTGATACATCGCTCGAGAGGACAGGAATGTTTGCCAGCCGCAGCACACTGCAAGTTGCACCTAAGATGGTGTATCTCACTTTAAACCTCGAGGCAGCAGCAGTCTTCCTGGCTGCAACAAATGTCGACTTATACTCAGTCACCGCCTGAACACTACCAGTGTCAAACCTTGACCAGAAGGGAAAAGAAGAGTTGAATATTCATATTTTCGGAATATGCATCTTGAGGCCATGAGCGCCTCCCCCAGAAGAAACTGTGGAGGACTTTTAAAACGGTTTTAGGCTAGCTGGAACTTTTATGGAGCTGGCTCAACCAATTTTGAAGATAAGTTCAAACTTTATGAAGAATTGAATTTTTACTCTCCTCATTATACATTTCATCTTTTTATGTTGCTTTTATTAATATGCATATTATATTTCAATTCCAATTTCTCTCAAATCAAGGCAAGCCTTAACATTGGTTTCTCTCCATTAATCAGGGTTCTGTCACCAGACCCTCTCTATTTGTTAAAATTAATTTCTGCGTAACTCTTTTGTGTGCATTTATTGTGCATTTTAATGTTATTATTGTTGTCTAAATAAATATTATTTATACCTTGTCAACTGAATTTTGTTTTCTGGTGATGTACTTTTATGCCCATTGCACCGCACCACTTCAGTCTATTCGCTGTTTTACAGTAGCTATTTTGTTCAGGCTTAAGCCTACTTCGCGTTCTCCCGTTATGGGAAAGATTAGGGCAGATCTTTTAACTAAAGGTTATTGACGGAATTTTGTCAAATGAAGCAAAGTGGAATATAGTAAAAGATTGTAATGAAGTGAACAGAAATGTTATTGAAGTTTATAGAGCACGAGGGTAATTAATTTGAGGAGAAGAGTTGTTAGAGTGCACCATGAAAGGTATTTCACAGGTTGGTGATTATCTAGTAGGGTCACTGATTCTTATACATGTTTGGAATGTATCAAGATGGGTTTTTAGTGGAAGAATACCGTGCGTTATTATCGTCGGAAGGAAAGGAATGTGTTGAGAAATGTATGCGTGTAGTTAACGCACTATTTAGAAGTTGTTCACCGTATAGGAAGGTTTATAAGTGTATTGGCTGTAAGAGCAAATTGTTTGATACAGTATGTCGAAGAAGTTAACTGACATCTGAGTATTTATTTGTGTTGTACATGTTGGTAAAGTGTAATTCCGAGATCCACGAAATGTATTAAGGTAAAAGATTAGTCCCACATCGTTTTTCAGATATCCTAATTATCGATTGATATTGACATTAGAGAGCCGTTATTAGCTTAATTGTTTGTTACGAAGGTTCTATTGATCTTGACAGAAACCATTAAATACAGGTAAAAACATTGTATATGAACAGTATTAAAGGAAATGTTTTAGTAGACAGAAACGCAGTGAGATTGTTAGACCACGTATGATCTTGTAAATATTTGTTAGAATATCGTGCTGGACATGAAAATTCGACTTATGTAAATACTTAAATAATTTAATAATTCTTAATCATATAATGTTGATATTTTAAAAGTCGATAAATGTACAATATAGGGTGTTATTTGTTATAAATTACAATTTTATTTGAAAACAGCTGATCATATCAGACTGCTTATTGCAACCTAGTCACAGGGTGACTATTAGAAGAAATTTACAGTAATTATTATCTGCGGATAATTTTATGTAACGAATGCTTTCACTTGGAGAGTGGATTATAGATAGAAGGAATATCTACTTATGTTAAAATTATTATTTTTGATCTTAAATATTTTTATTTGTGACAGGGAATATTTTTATAGTATGTAAATATTTATTTAATAAACTTACAGGCATTGTTTTTGCCCCAGAGGAGTGCGACAGGCTTCGGCAGCCGGCACACTTCACATCCTCGCCGCTAGATGGGGGGCTTCATTCATTCCATTCCTGACCCGGTCGGAGACTGGAAGCAGGCTGTGGATTTTCACAGGCATTGTTTAGTTCGCCTGCCTTTTTTTAATAGAAACTGATCATCTTTTCATTTCGCAATCGACATGCGATAATACTGCTGGTTAGTTACTAGAACTCACTTAGTCTCAACTTCACTGTTCACGCTCGAGATCCGAGATTCTCGTCCTACCATCATGTTTAGTTGTTTGTTTGCTAGTAAATGTGTAACTGATTAGTAGTGTTATTGCATTACCGATATGCGCCGAGAGTGTCCTAGTTATTCACCTAGTAGGGAAGTGTTGGTTTATCTGGCTGGGTATCAACGTCCTTACAATCCTTTCCATCACAACGGATATAGGTGGTGGCTATGCGAGATTAGGGCACAGTACCTGAGTACCATGTTTCGACTTCCGGAAAATGTCGACATATCTTCGCGTTTCACATCCCCTAGACCCCAAAACCACTTTCATTTCAAAGTTTATATATAATTTATGTATATAATTATATATATATCACTTTCTTGTGGACACGATAACTACCGTAATTTTGCACCAATAACTTTGATTTTTTTTAACTTAATATGTATCCCTATAAAATCTCGGTCAAGTTCGTTAATAGGAAAAATATGGGACGAAAATGGGGGGGGGGCTTTTTTTTAAGTAACATATTGCTATAACTCTCTTAGTATGTGAAATATCTAATCCATTCAAAGTTCTTACTAGCGGCTTCGGTGGCGTAGTCGGTAGCATGCTGAGCTTCTATGCCCAAGATCGCGGGTTCAAACCCGGCCGAAGCCGTCGGATTTTTAAGAGGGTTAAAATCCCTCAGTATGCCTTCCTTCGGAGGGGAAGTAAAGCCGGCGGTCCCGTGTCATAGATTTATGGCATGTTAAAGAACCTTCCACTAATTGCACCTTTGTGAAGCTAAATTGGATAGGTTAAGAATGTAAACAACGCTCTAAGGTTTCTACGTTCGTTGCCAAGAGCCGACTGCGGTGGCGTCTGGTAGCTAAGTTCTGAACTTGGCCTAGTAGTCGTTGATGGTGGCGCTTGGTGGCAAAATAGGAACTATTTGAAAAATTCTAAGTTGCAGTACTTAAATTAAAAAACAGATAACACACACTAATACAGTTATCACAATTAACACCGGTTATCAGACAGATTCTACACACACCTAAAGTACACGGGGCATGACCGCGTTGTCGCAGCCCCTAAACTTAAGAACCAACCAACCAAAGTTCTTACTATGTGTCGGATCATCATCATCATCTTGCACAGTTTCCAGCCACTGGCCGGGTCTGTTTGGAACACAAGCCTCTCCAACGTCTTCTGTCTTCCCACCACCTCTCAGCCTCCACCCTTGTCCAGTCTTCTCCTCTCTTCTTCACGCTTTCTTCCACCCCCTTCAGCCACCTGTCTCTCGGTCTTCCCCTCGGTCTCTTTCCTTCCCACTTCGTCTCATGTACTCTCCTGGGTATCCTCTTCTCCTCCATTCGTTTTACATGTCCATACCATCTAAGTCTAGATTTCTCTATACCATCCTGTAATGGTTCCTCCTTCATTAATTCTCTGGTCCTCTCATTTCTTATTCTGTCCATCTTTGTAGCTCCAATACTGCTTCTCAAGAACCTCATCTCACTGGCCTGTATTTTGCTCCTCTCCCTTCCTTTCATAACCCAGGTCTCCGAGGCATACGTCAGGATAGGGACATAGTACGTCCGATATATGATCTTTTTGCTGTTCTGAGGGACAGCCTTGCTCCATAACATGCTTCTCACACTCCTCCGAAATGCTTCTGCCTGCCTCCCCCGCTCATTTATTTCTCTATCGTTTCTTCCATTATCTTGTATCAGGCTTCCCAGATACTTAAAACTCTCCACTTTCTTCAGCTGTTCCCCACCAATTGTTATTCCCGTTGTGGTTCTTTCCTTCTTCCTTGTTGTGATCACCATCTCACTCTTATTTATGCTAAATTTCATCCCATATCCTTGTATTACTCCTTCCCACACGTCCAACTGTTCCTGTACCTCCTCCTCCTTGTTTCCCCAAATCATCAAATCATCTGCAAACACCATTGCTTTCATCTTTCCGTCCCCAATTACTTGTGCCACTCGGGTCATTATGTCATCCATCACCACAATGAAAAGTAACGGTGACAGTGCACTTCCTTGTTTCAGGCCGTTTCTTTGTTCCAACCAGTCAGATCTCTCTCCTCCCACTTTCACACAGCTCACGCTTCCCTTGTACATCTCCTTTATCCTCTTTATAGTCCATTTCTCTACTCCTCTATCCTCCAGGGACTTCCATACTTTGTTTCTGCATACACTGTCATATGCTTTCTCAATGTCCAGGAAGGCCATCAGTAGATCTGTTCCATATTCATAGTGCTGTTCTTGTAACTGCCTTACAGCAAAAATCAAATCCACTGTGGACCTTCCTGCTCTGAAGCCATGTTGTTCTTCCCTCATCCCTCCTTCTATCCTTGTCCTAATTCTCTTTTCCAAAACTTTCTCGAAGATCTTTGCACAATGACTCATCAGTGTTATTCCCCGATAGTTTCTGCAATCTGTTCTACTACCTTTCTTGAAGATCGGGACAATGATTCCTTTTTTCCAGTCCTCTGGGGTCTTCCTTTCCTTCCATGCTGTCCTCATCACTCGGTACAGCCACTGTATCCCCACCTCTCCTGCTGCTCTCACCATCTCCACACTCAACTCATCCACACCCGGTGCCTTCCCTCCTTTCATCTTGTTCACTGCATCTTCCACTTCTTTCCATGTTAAGTCCTTTTCTGTTTGCAGTTCATCTTCCTCTTCCCCGATTTCTTCCTCCTCACCGACCTTGGGCATAGAAGTTCAGTGTCGGATAAGAGCCAAAAATGTATGTTTGAAAAGTTTCTTGATAGCACCAACCATTGACCAAAGGGGTGGGAAAAAGTGGTTTTTTTCGGAAACATTAATCATATCTCTCTTAATAGGCACTATATCAAATCCGTACAAAATGGACAATATTCCCCTTATAATTACCTAAACTTTTGTCTTACGCCAAGAAATGAGAAAAATGTAATCGGAATTAGAAGAAAAAGTCAGGAGCCATCCGAGGTTGCCACAAAATTGATAAGGGATGAGCCATCAGAGGTTGCCATGACAACGCCATTGCACGAGATCACATTCAGTATTCTATCTGACTCTGTGGGAAGCGGGTTCGGTGACGTAACTGGTAGCATGCTGAACTTCTATGCCCAAGGTCGCGGGTTCAAAGCTGGCCGAAGTCGTCGGATTTTCTAAGAGCGCTAAAAATTCCTCAGTATGCTTTTCTTCGGAGGGGAAGTTCCAACGTTCGTTGCGAGTTGCTGGTTGCGGTGGCATATAGTAGCCAATTTCACAGCTAGGTGTCTTTGATGGTAGTATTTGGTAGCAAAATTAGGAACTGCTACTTGAAATTGACCGTCTGCAATCCTTACCTGAATTACAGACTAATACGGCCATCAGACACCGTTTATCAGACTGATTCTACACACATCGAAAGTACACGGGGCTACATGGCCGCGTTGTCATAATGAGGAGTGCAACGTTGTGTTTCAAGTAGATCTACTTTGTTTAGTTTGTTTGAATTTGGATATTAAAATACAGTAGAAATTATCTCTGGCAGAGATAAAATTTTGCGTGAAGAAGTAACAGACCGTTAGATAGGTACACCTCAGAGTCGAAACCTTGCATAAGGACAGTGTGACCACAAGTATAAAAATGGACCCCAAATGACGAGAAGGTTACCGTTCCCATATACAATAAAATGTTAAAAATATGCAAAAAATGACGAAAAACAAAGTATAATAATCTCCAATTGTAAAATACATTCTCGCAATAAATGTGGTCTGGTCCTCCTACGAAAACCTGCATATTTTTCCTAATTTTCACCGATCCCCTAGTTTGCCCGGTGAAATTTACCTCCACCTTCCGGCGTGCCGAGAGGAATGTTTTTTTATATTGCCTCCATCTTTACTGACCCGTTTCTATTTTAAGCCCGTGATTTTGACGCTATGTCCATCTAGCGGCCACTAGTAGAATGTCTGAGCGATCGTATGTATATATATCGGCTCGTCTTGTCAAAAAGAAAGCGCCCCATAGCGAATGTCTTCTCGCTTAATGGAACGGATAACAACAACATGCGTCAGAGAGATTTGTTGGATTCGAAGAGATGAAAATCGAGAATCATGATGGCTGGTTTAAAGTCAGTAAGATCCAAAAAGGTTTTAAAAAGAAGTTCAGAAATTATATATAAATATGTGTATTACGTTCTCGCTCTCGAGTCTACTCATCATACTTATTCTAATGGAGACCTGGTTGTAACATGAAAATGAATATGAATTTAAAAGTTGTCGACGAGATCTTCAGACCGTCTCTGGAAAATATAAGTCCTTAAATATTTTTAAAGTGCCAATATGCATGAAATATGTGTAACTTGAAGTTGGTTAGGAATACCTTGTCCCACTTATTTCAGTGTTAACTTGTCCCTCTCTAGACTGGAGATCGCGTTCTTATATTATGTTATCTTGGTTATGTTTATGTTCTTCCCTTGTGTAGATGTACGTTTTGGGGGATCGTGTTGGTTTTAGGGTTAATCTTTTTGGGTCTCTTGTTGTTATTTGCATTGTATTTTCTTTTGTTCCTTTTCCCCTACGCGTGTGTTACGTTTTTTTTTTATATATATATATATAATTAAATGACTAGGAGCATGGGAAGCTGCTTCGGGCGTTACCTGGAGGTGATGATGTAAGATGTATTTTGTTTTGTGGTTGATGATGATGAAGCCACGATGGATGAATGCCGTGAGCGAATTAATTGTTGTTGTGTTGTGTTATTTATTTGTGTAATGGGTAAATGATTTAGGGCCTCGACATACATCTGGTCATTTATTTTGTTCTTGGGTTGTATTTCTGTAAGTGACATACTTGTTTAAGGGTAAGGTTTTTCCGTTCTGGGGTTTCGTGACTTCGTAACTTACTAGAATATCTCTCCTAACTACGATTTGTAGTTAGCCTGTGGTGGGAAGAAAGATACTAGTTGCACTATTGTTAACTTGTTTTTTGCTACCCCGTTTTAATTTGAGTTTAGCTTTGAACGATCTCCAATCTAGAACACGTTAGGCATCTCGGAATTCTTCTACTTTTATTACCTGCTTTATTTCTATACTTGTATTTACCTTGTTTTGATAATATGTGTACCTTATTTCAGTCCCATCACCCCTCATTATATCATTTCATGCGCTACTCACGTCCCCTTTGTTATGTTTTGTTGTTATTAAATTTTATTCTACCTCCACTCGAAAAGTGTAGACATTGGATGGTAGGTGCTCCATCTAGTTCGGAATGTGTTAAAGAACTCGATAAGGTCTCTAGGTCCGCGTCCTACTAACATCTGCACGCCTCTCATTTACCAAAACGTAATGGCGGCCACTCAAATGGTCAATACTTAAAATTAAATTACGACCAAACTAATCATCGGATCTTTACCAAATTTGGTAGAATTATAGCTTCATATGGAACGCGTCTCGTGCCCTAACTACAAGGTCGTCAACCGTACCATTTCAGGATGGCGACCGTGTGAATTATGCAAACTTTATAATCCATAACATTGGACCAACCAGTTCCGATTATCGAATCGAGAATCGTTTAAACTGTTCTAAAAGACGTGGCCCGTTCGAAATTGAAAGTTTATACTGTAATATTATAGTGCAGAAGTGACATTAAAAAGCTGAGCCATCTCCTTTACTATACAAGATGGCAGCTGCCCTATCGTTCTGACCTATATTTCACTAATTTGAGTATGTTGCATGCAATATAGCCTACTGATAGAAGTACTATGAACTTAGTATGAAAGGAACTTTGTTTGAAATATACTCCAGTGAATAAATCGTTTAGTCAAAGTCATTATTTGCTAAGGGGTTGTATCTTAATCAGTTGATAACCTTAAAATTGGCAGGTCATATTTGGCTCCGTAGTTATAGGTTTGATCTTTCACCCGGCCGGCTAGGGTTCTAGTCCTAGCAGATTTGTATTTTTTTTGCTTGATTTTAGGTAGATTTCATTTAGAAAGCTAACTATTGCAATGAGTACCATGTTTCGACTTCCGGAAAATTTCGACATATCTTCGCGTTTTACATCCCCCAGACCCCAAAATCACCGTCCGTTCAAAAGTTTATATATATTTTTATTTTATTTTATTTTATTTATCGTATGGCTTTTAGTGCCGGGAGTGTCCGAGGACATGTTCGGCTCGCCTAAGTCTGTAGCTGCTTCCAGCGGACACCCTAAAGGGTGAGCTACAAGTTCCGTTCAATTTCAAGTAGTTCCAACTTTCGCCACCAGATAACAATGATACCTAGTGGTGAACGTTGGAACTTTGATAGAGCGTCCTGACGAAATCTAACCTAACAATTTTGCTCTACACAAGTTTAGTCTGTGAAAGGATCTTTTACATGCCATAAATCTATGACATGGGACCGCCGGCTTTACTTCCCCTCCGAAGGAAGGCATACTGAAGGATTTTAAATGCTCTTAAAAAATCCGACGACTTCGGCCGGGTTTGAACCCACTATCTTGGGCACAGCAGTTCAGCATGCTACCGACTACGCCACCGAAGCCGCTAGTTTATATATAATTTATGTATGTATATATATATATATATGTATATCAGTTTCTTGTGGACACGATAACTGCCGTCATTTTGCACCAATCACTTTGAATTTTTTACCGAATATGTGTACCTATAAAATCTCGGTCGAGTTCGTTACTGGGCTAAATCGGTCGAAGGGGGTGAATATGGGGGGCTTTTTTTGAAAAAGTGAAATATTGCTATAACTCTCTTAATATGTGAAATATCGAATCCGTTCAAAGTTCATACTATGTGTCGGATAATGCCCAAAACTTTATGTTTGAAAAGTTTTTTATAGCACCAACCATTGACCAAAGGGGTGGGAAAAAGTGGTTTTTTCGGGAAACATTAATCATATCTCTCTTAATAGGCACAATATCAAAACCGTACAAAATGGACAATATTTCCCTAATAATTACCTAAAACTTTTGTCTGAAAGAATTTTTGATATGACCCACCATTACGCCAAGGGATGAGAAAAATTATTTCGGAATTATAAGAAAATACCAAGAGGTATCAGAGGTTGCCATGGCAACACTACTAAATTGATGAGGGATGAGCCATCAGACGTTGCCATGACAACGCACTTGCACGAGATCAGATTTAGATTTCCAGCTGACTAAGTGTGAAGTGGCTTCGGTGACGTAACTGGTAGCATGCTGAACTTCTTTGCCCAAGGTCGCGGGTTCAAAGCCGGCCGAAGTCGTCGGATTTTCTAAGAGCGCTAAAAATCCCTCAGTATGCTTTCCTTTGGAGGGGAAGTTCCAACGTTCGTTGTGAGTTGCTGGTTGCGGTGGCATCTAGTAGCCACAGTCAGGTGTCGTTGACGGTAGTATCTGGTAGCAACATTAGGAACTACTGCTTGAAATTGACCGTCTGCAGTACTTACCTGAATTACAGACTAATTCAGCCATCACAATTCACACCGTTTTTCAGACAGATTCTACACTCACCCAAAGTACACGGAGTTACATGACCGCGTTGTCGCAGCCCCTAAACTGAGGAACCAACCAAAATCTCTGAGGGAGATATAATTTTGCGTGAAGAAGTAACAGACCGTTACATAGTTACGCATAAGTGTCGAAACCTTGCATAAGGACAGTGTGACCACAAGTATAAAAATGGACCCCAAATGACAAGAAGGTTACCGTCCCCATAAGACTTTAAAATGTTTAAAATATGCATAAAATGACGAAAAACAATTAAGCTCCAATTATAAAATACGTTCTCGTAATAAATGAGGTCTGATCCTTCTACGAAAACCTGCATATTCTGCCTATTTTCGCCTATCCCCAAGTTTGTCCGGTGAAATCTACCTCCGCCTTCCGGCGTGCCGAGAGGACTTTGTTTTTATATTCATTGTGTTTTGAGTACTGAGACGTTATACAATTAAGCGTTATATTGTACATTTTGCAATAGAAAATATATATTTAATTAAAACAAAGTTGCTACCACATCTGCATGAGTGACATCTACTAGCAACTAGTTGAACTATCCATGAGCTAACCACAGCCTACTAGATGCCAGCTGCGCTCTGTACCGGCCAATTAGTGAACTCATCCCTACGGTGTAATTGAATGTCTCTTGATGCCGATTTAGCGCACTCCCAAGGATAGGCGCGATTAAAAATTAGGTGTGCCGTAGGTATATTGCATGTGTTTCTCCCAGTGATACGTTTAGACCAACGAAGTTTCAATTATTGTAAGTATTCGGTGTTAATATACAGAATTCCTACGTTGTTTGGAGTGTTTGCTGATGAAATTGCAAAATGCCGGGGTAAATTATAAACTATGGTTTGAACGCCGCTGCTCAAATCCAGTGTGCCAATTTGCACTTCGAAAAGGAAGAAAATAGGAGGTAATAAGGACAAAGAGTTATAATTATTATACCCTTACATTTAAGAGAAATTAGGCTATATGTTCTTTCCCGAACATCTTCTTATTATATAATAGAACAAGTTGTCGTACATGGAGAAATGATCGTGATTGTTAACCATGTTGCACCATGTTAACTCAGTGTTTCTTAGTTATGAATAATATCTCCATGTCTCAACTTCGAACATAACTTTCATTTTTACCTCAGTTTAACTTTAACTACATTCTTTGGATGCGGTGTTTAATTGACAAGACGTAAAAATCAATAAAACTCACATTTTAAAGACACATTTCATATAATAAGGAGATTTCATGTTTTTCTGATACTTTTGAAGTAGACATACAGTAGTTAAAAAGAAGGACGTCTCCTTCAAAATAAGTAGACTTGGCAACACTGTATTGCATCGCCATTTATCTGCCTGCACGGCGATTATATGAATTATTTAATTGAGACAACTGCCGATCAATGCTTAGTTTATTGTAACATAATCTATTTAGAGAATGTACAGATAAACAATCATAAAACGTCGCATCTCTTGAGGCATGAAAAATACTATGTGTCACTTCGGCTTCTGTCGGCTGCGTACAGTTCGGTGGATATGTACTGCAACATGGTCAGTCTGTAATTCTCTCGCTATCGGCCAGCCCCTCGCCCCGCTCTCACACACACCGTATCGTGGTAAGACTTGATACACTCACAATTACGTGTGCTGCGCTGTAGCGTAGTAGGTTAGCTGTCAGGTTGTAAAGTCGTTCATCGCCGAGCAACCACATTTCGAGTCACGCCGTGAATATTATTTTTGTGAAGCAACACACCATGATGTTGTCATGCTACGAAAACGACCGCGTTTGGCCGAGCTAACGTTGATGATAATGAGTCATTACATTCTGCCATGGCTCACTATACACACGCATCCAGAGAGCGCGTTCTGGCTTTTGTCGAATACGGCAATTAAAGGGTGCATGAGGCAGCAATCCGATGTGGTTTTCCACCGAGATCTGCTCAAAGATAGGTACAGTAGTGGCGGGGGTCAGGGAGGATTGGTTGTCTACCGGGCACTGGTTTCTAATGTAGAAGAAACCCGCCATTTAGTTACAACTTCGCAGAAAAATCCGTTCTTAAACTCAGTAGAGCTTATGCAGACGACCAATTTTCCTGGATGTCCATACACGGCTCGTAAACGATTTCGAGAAGCAGGAATTGCTTCCAGAAAACCTGCAATCAAAGAATGTCTCTCCGACCAACATATAGTTGCTGAGCTGGAATTAAATCGTAATTGGGATCAGGTCATCTTCTCTGACGAGACATGTTTCAGTTCGGCAGAGGTCAGACCGGTTCGGGTTTACAGGCCCTGTGGAACCCGATACGAGAATCGGTATGTCGCCGAGCGCACACGTAGTGGCCGCATATCTGTGTCGTGCTGGGGGTGGATGTCTTCTGATGGGGCTTCATCGGATAGATGGACATCTCACTTCGAACCAATATTTGCACATCTTGCAGAATATTATGATTCCGAGTGTGAGAGAGCGCTATCCACAAGCAGTACTTCAGTTCGTGCAAGACAACTCTCCTTCCACATAAGCAGGAATGTTCAGGTCTGGTTTTCTGAGCAGGACTCCATTGAACTGCTCAACTGGGTCCCTCGAACTCCAGACTTGAACCCCATTGAGCATGTGTGAGCGAAGTGGAAACGCCATATCAGGGAAAACTGGCGTCACCCTCCCCCTCGTTTGCAGGATGCATTGTGGGAGATTATATTGGAAACATGGGAGGAGATTGCCCTTGATGAACAGTACTTCAGAAATCTAGTTCAATCAATGCCACGTCGGCTACAGCAAGTAGTCGAAGCCGGTGGATACTGGACGAGATATTGAAGAAGTGCCTACAACCGTCCTTTTCAGGACTGGCAATAAGCAAATTCATTAATCCAGATTTCCCTTTGTATGGAAACACACACGTATTTCGTTCATGACTTGCTGCGTGGCTCAGCGGTAATGCTCTCTCTTACTGGGCTCAAGGTTGCAGGTTCGTATCCTGGCGCAGTCAGCTAGCATTTGAGGGTGCGCAAATGCAAGGGAGCCGTTCCGGTAGTTTTACTGGCACGTTAAAAATCCCCTTTGGGGCAACATTCCGGCACCCCGGCGTCTCTAAAAGCCAGAGTAGTTAAATGGGACGTAAAACCAATAACATTAACACGTATTTCGTTCATGAAACATTTGTCATGTTAAAAAAACGTACAATTCGAACCCCGGTATTTCGTCGTTTCACGCAACGCCTTTTCCCCTGAGCTAACTGGTAGTCTGCAGAAAGCTTATAATATTGTAATGATATTTCCAACATCTCATGCACGTCTATAACAGCTATCATACGCCCAGTGGTAATTAATTAACGGTTTATTGCAGTATTTCGTTGTAAAACTTAAATGGCGTCCAATATCGTGCGATTCCACAATGGTATAACAGAGGCCATCAAAACAAAACTAATTGCCGAGACCAATATTTGAACCACGGTGGTCCGGGTTACCAACTTCACACCTTTCCAATACGCTGACACAGCTACTCTGTTAAGCTCTTCTCATCCATAGTCACTGGGACGCGACCCTCACTTCACGCATATATTTGCGCATTTGGGCGGTTTCTCTTGAATTGCATATCATTCTTCTCTGTTATTCTGATATTTGCACAGTGGCACTGTGTACTGATAGTTGCATGTTGTCATGAACATGTCGTTGAACGAAGATCGAAGTGCAAAAAATGTGTTGCAACTGTACAGCCACGTCCAAGCACGATGATACCCGAACAGGACTTAGATATTTTCCATGCGACAATATATGATACATGTTTCAACTCTCGATGGAGTCTTCATCAGCATAAAATATACTAACTGACGTATCAGAAGAATGCAAATTAACATAACATTGTTCTTATCTATAGTAGGCCCTACCAGGGGCGTATATAGAGTTTTATTTGGGGGGGGGGCAACCGGGGGTTAGGGGGCATGGTATAGGCCCAAAGAATAGGGGGCCCGGGGTTCTCCTCGGGAAACTTTTGTATAGTTTGGTGCAAAATGATGAGTTTTAAGGCTATCTTGCATCACTTTTTCAACCTATTTGTTGTAATGTCGTCTGTTTGGTTAATGTCAAACACAACTAAGACTATTTTATGATACTTAATATTAATACAATCATCTTGCTCACTTGATAGTGTTTACATGGAAATAATTTAATGTTTCTGTTTTGATTTACAACTCACACTATAATATAAAGTCAAGATTTCTTGAAGCATTGCCAAATCGGTTCATAACTTCATCGTCAGTGAGATGTATGTCTTTGAGAATAGATGACATCACTTTTTCAACCAATTTGTTGTAATGTTTTATGTTTGGTTAATGTCAAACACAACTAAGACCATTTTATGATACTATTTATTTATGATACTGTTTTCAGAAGTAGAATTTCTTAAGTATGTTTTCAACCAACTCAAACTCCGTTCGGCAGTACCAGTTGCTACAGAGAGAGGCAAATTTGCCAAAAGCTTGATAAGTGTATAAAAGTAAGGGGAAAAAACATTTGTCACAAGCTTCAAGGGCACTTGTTGTTGTTCTTGGTTCGTTCATAAGAGCGAAGGCACTGGAGAGTAATAAGGGGTTATGTTGTTGCACAAAAGAACAGAGCAAACTGATTGTCACACTGTTTACATCGCTCTACCTTCGCCTTGCTTTGCAACGTTGCCATACGTCACTTAGTAACAATAGTACATAATTATATTACTTTTAATGTTTTAATTCATAAACAAATAATATTTGTGACAAAAATTTCGGGGAGAGGCCCGGGCCCCCGCCCCTCCCCCCTTATGTACGCCCCTGGGCCCTACGTCTATTGTACAACCTTAATTACCTATAGCAAGAGATGTAAGAAGAAATCTTTACAAATTCAGAAAAAATTTGGCTGGAAAATTAAATACAAAGGAAGGTGTGTTTCATCCAAATGCATCATTACAAGGAGCAGTAGCATCAGCACAAGTTTCCATACAGAAGGAGTGAACCAGTAATTTGTATGAATGGATGGAACCGAGAGAATCTCCACCTCCTGGTCACACAGAGAACTGGTCGATCTGGAAATCTCTGAACAGATTGCGAGCTGAAGATGCTAGATCAAGGGACAACTTAAGTGGCATTTTCCGACCCTGACGGTTCTATGTGTATTTCAAACAACACAGCATCTCTTATGCTGTCCGTTGTGCCCATCTAGAAGAACAATGAGTGATTTGACTCAAGCAAATTCAAATGCTCTCGAAGTAGCTACGTTTTGGGACAGGAACATTTTGAAGTTGTATGATCTTGTATCCAGTTATAGTTTCTTGTTTTCATGTCTATGTCCTTTCTTTACTTCTGGCACGAATAAAAAAAATAAAAAGTCGAAATATAAGAAAAACGTTTATAAAAGGTGAATTCGTAATATCAATAAATAACCTTGTATCCTATTAACATGATAGTTGAGGATTTGCCAATACGGGAACGTTTACGTCGGTTATCAAGAGATAACTGCTTTTTGGGGCCGATAACTTAGATGTTAGGCCCCTTAAAACAACAATTTTAGTATCATCATCATCATCATCATCAGCTTTTATAAAAGGGGGTGTGGTTGCGCAGCGGTCATGCTGCTGGCCTCTTACCAAGGTGGACTGGGTTCGATTCCCGCTCAATGCATTTGAGATTTTCGAAGTGAAATGCCATGTCCTGTGGTTCGGATTCCACGCAAAAAGGAGGTCCCGTGGCTCATAATCACAAGATTCACGGTCACGTTAAATTACAATCTTCCTTTCTTCCTTTTATAAACGCTTCTCAAATTAAAAGAATTAACCTTCAGAGCAATAATTTGGGCAGATTTTATTACATCAAATATTCACATATTAAGAAAATAAAGCCCCCCATTTCCTCCCCCCGGTCCTATTTTGCCCATTAACGAACTCAACCGAGATTTGAAATGAATATATATTATGTAAAATATTCAAAGTGATTGGTGCAACATTGTGGTAGTTATCGCGTCCACAAGATAGTCTTCTTCTTCTTTTTTTCTAGCTTTTGTCCCACCTTGTGGCAGGGTCCGCTATGTGAATCCGCTGTCTCCACTTTATTCGGTCATGGGCCATGTCCGGATGTAGGTTGACGCTTTTCAGAGATCTGTGTATCGGCCCAACGTTGTCTCGGTCGCCCCTTTGGTCGTTTCCCGAAGACCTCGAGTGTGTAGCTCTGTTTTGCAATGGTGTCCACTCCTGGCCGTAGCACTTGCCCAAACCATCGCAGACGACCCTCACGCATTCTGTTGTTAATTGCCGCGACACCAAATCGTTCCCTTATTCTTTCATTGGGGATGTGATCCAACCTAGTAATGCCAGCTGTCCATCTAAGCACCTTGGTCTCCATGACACTTGGCCGACGTTCTGCTTCCTTTGTGCTCGGCCAACATTCAGTACCATAAAGCGCCACGGGACGAATGACAGTGCGATAAATCGTCGATTTTAGGTGGTCTTTCATCTGGCGGTCGCACAAGACACCTGTCGTTGCTCGCCACTTCATCCACGCAGCATTAATTCTTACGTTGACCTCCTCGGCGAGACGACCTTCAGCAGTTATCGTAGAGCCAAGATACTTAAATTTTGTCGTTCGAGGCAGATCATCGCCGTCGATTTGGATTGTTCCGATTTCTTCTGCATCCGATGGCATATATTCTGTTTTAGCTTTGTTAAGCCGCAGCCGCAGACTGATCACTCCATTCTTGGACTTGGTGTTGGAGATCCAGCTTGTTTTGAGCGGCCAACATAACGTCATCAGCGTAAAGAATGGTCCAAGGTAACGATTGTTGTAGATCTGCAGTAACCGTGTCCATGACCATAATGAACAGCAATGGTGACAGGGCTGAACCTTGATGAACACCAACTGTTACATGGAAGTTTTCCGACGCTCCTGCGGCGGCTTGGACTTAACTTCTTGGCTCCGCGTAGAGCAACTGTGCCCAGTTGGATGCCATGTTGTCGGAGAGTCAACCCGATCAAGTCATGCGGCACAGGATCAAGAGCCTTTTCGAGTTCTAAGAAAGCAAGGTGCAACGGCTTATTCTTTTTACGATTTACACTAATACAGTCATCACAATTAACACCGGTTATCAAACAGATTCTACACACACCCAAAGTACACGGGGCTACATGACCGCGTTGTCGCAGCCCCTAAACTTAAGAACCAACCAACCATCTTTTTACGATGCTTTTCAAACAAAAGCCGTGTGGCGTGGATTGCATCTATTGGGCTGCAATTTTTCACAAAACCAGCTTGGTTTTTGGTCAGTTGAGTGATCGCATGCATCCTCCTATCATGAATGCGCTCGAAGACTTTCACGGTGTGACAGAGGAGTCGAATCGGTCTGTAATTCGCACACTCGGCTGGTCTTTCCTTCTTTTTGAAGATGGGTATCGTGAAGCTATGTTGCCAATCAAGTGGCGTTCGTCCTTCTTTGAAAATTTGGTTGAAGAGTCTTGCCAACCAATCCGCTGGATCCCATATATATATATATATATATAGGTTACACGCATAAACTATATAAGCTCTTGCACTGACGGTGGTTGGTTGGTTCCTAAGTTTAGGGGCTGCGAGAAAGCGGTCATGTAGCCCCGTGTACTTTGGGTGTGTGTAGAATATGTCTGATAACCAGTGTTAATTGCGATGACTGTATTAGTGTGTGTTATCTGTTGTTTAATTCAAGTAAGGACTGCAGACTTTGAATTTTTCAAATAGTTCCTACATTTGCCGCCAAACGCCACCGTCAACGACTACTAGCTCAGAACTTAGCTACTAGACGCCACCACAGTAGGCTCCTGGCAACGAACGTAGGTAACTAAGAGCGTTGTTCACATTATTAACCTTTACAATTTAGTTTCACACAGGTGTAATTAGTGGAAGGTTCTTTAACATGCCATAAATCTATGACATGGGACCACCGATTTACTCCCCTCCGAAGGAAGGCATACTGAGGAATAGAACTGAGGTGTATTCTTTGGAATACACGGTAAGACAGAGTAAGCTTTTGCTTCGCTTTGATTCAGTTCATTCCTCCCTTTTTCACAAACACCAACAGTGACCTCCTGGTTTCTCCTAGTTGGTGTACATTGCTCATGCTATCTGTGAGTCTGTTCTAGATATATACCTTCCATGACCCACCTAGCGTCATCTAGCAGCGAATCTCTGAAGTTCCTCAATTTTTCCCTGTACAAGAGGACTTCCTTACCAATCTGGCCACCAGATCTCGTCGCTATCGCCAGCTATCATCTCCGTGATCGAGAGGACTTCGTCTACTTTTTCACCCACCCGGCTTCGCTAGTGACGCCTGCTATCAAGTCTTTGAAGACCATTTCATCAAGAGAATTTATTGCTGTAATGTTGGTTATTCTTATGTGTATTCCTTTTATCTCCTACCCCCACTTCTTTCCTTTCCCTGGTCTCTCCGCGCTTCGTTGAGCTGGCCTCACTTGTGCGTCTGAAGTCAAACCAGTCAGTTGGAGCTTAACTAAAGCACGCCTCCTCTACTCGAGAGGCAAGCTTTTAAATTCGACGCCATGTTCGAGTTTTAAAATCAACCGTCAACAGCAACATCGCCTTCTTCATAAAGCAAAGATAAGTACCGACTTCATGTTTTAAACACATTCTCATCGCTTTTAAAAAGCTAAATGCTTTTATTTTGATTTTATAGACAGTGAAAATTGCTATATGTGATACAATAACTGCTTTCAAGAGATCTTCTTGATCAAACTCGAACTATCAAGTTTAACTTTCAAAATAAAATAGTACTCCTTGTACAGATTTTCTGAGATGCTATCTCACTTCGAGGGATATTTCTAAAATACCAACTGTCTATATAATCTAGTTTTCCGCCGAGGGATTTTCTACCCATTTCAACAGTCATCATTGCTCTGAAAGTTTCCAGAACGAACAATCTATATACCAGTTGAACTGTCAAGTATTTTCCACTTTGATATGGGAGTACTTTTTCTTCACTGAGAAACTTATGTGGGATGAACTTCTAATCCAAATAAATTTTCTTCCTGCGTGGGAAATTTTCTGCCGTATTTAACTGCCGCGTATAGAAACTACAACTCATAATTCTCTCAAGCTAAAACTCAACTTTTACATAATTGCAATAACTTTTCTTTCTATAAACTTTTTGTGCTACTACAGTGAACTTTCAACTATATCAACAGACTATAGTGAAAACAGTGTCTGTTCAACTTTTTCATCCGCGTCGCGATCGTCTGAGTACAATAAATAGGCCTACGGCCATGAACACTCTTCCACAATCCCATTTGATCTTTCCCAAACCCTTTACTAACAAACTAGAGTAATAAAATTGTAACTTTAGGTCTTTTTTCAATGAGGTGTCACTCTCAGTAAGTGCCCTCCCATATTGCTCCATTTACCACTAATTAATGTCTGTACAACTTCGTGTCTAGTACACGCCTTAAAATATGTTGTTTCTCCCTTCTAATGAGGGAATTCAATTCTTTCTACTCAAATGTGAGTTATCTCTAGGTTTCACGGAAGGGAAATTTGCCCTATTTTTCTCGTGATTCCCACTTAAACATAGAAGTTCTAGAAACTTCTGCTTGATTTTTCTCTACAGGTTTCACAATAAGTGACCTGCCCTATTTTGTATAACCTCTAAACGTAATTCTGCATTAACCTAAGAAGTTATAGAAACTTCTATTTCATTTCTCCCTTTTTTGTTGTTACTTTCGAAGTTGTTATTTGTTCATATTTCTAAAACACCGTTCTAGAAATCCTTAAAGTACTCTTCTTGTACTTACTTTATTATTCAACTTTAATTACGTTAATTATCTTTAAATTTCCAATTTGTTAATCTTGACACCATTTCAAAATCTTACGAAGATTTTAGCACATATAAAAGGTTTAAAACCAAAAAATTGTCAATTGCCTGGTGCAAGCTTTAAATGATTTAGGAGATCTGCGACCCCAATTGTTCATAACATTAAATTGTATATTTGTTATATTAATTACTTCTTTTTGCATTGTTAAATAAATCAAGATTTATTATTTTGATTTATCATTTCTCAAAAACAACGATTAGGCAAGATCCTGTCTTCCCCTACTTTTCCTATGGGCTTAACTTTAAAAACTTCACAAATAAAATCAATAACGTGTCCACTTTTTGTTGCATTTGAGCAAGAACTCTTAGTTATTAACTTATTAAAGCCTCTCTTAGCTTTGATAGCTAATTCTAACTGGCCAGTTAGGCAAGCATAGCTCGCTACGCCAGCTTCCTGCTTGTTGAGATTTTCTCTACAACTTATGGTTGGTTTTTCAAAATTTAAGTGTTTCTCATTGTCTAAACTTTTAGTCGGCGCTTTGCTGGGAAAAAGCTTAGTCATTCCTAAATGCAACCATTGGTGCTCTTACCAAAATTATTCCCAAGGGTATAATTGCTTCATCCCTATCCTTCTGGGGAACATTCGGTCGCTTTTTAAAAATTCTACAATTTTAAGAACTAAAACATCACGGCTGATTAAAATTATTTGCATTCTTCAAAATATTTGTTTAAAACAAACTCCTTTGAAGAGATACACAGTAAATCTGTTACTCTTTGTCTTGACAGACCACTACCCTTCCCCATAGTAGGTAAATTTATTCTTGTGAGGGAATACGCTATAGCAGCTTGCTTGCGAATAGCCCAAGTTCCAGCTGCGTTTCCTGTTAGCTTCGCCCAGGTCCCTACCCACTTTAGGTATCGGAAAGCGGGTTTACAGTGGCAGTTGCCTTTGAGTGTACTTAAAGATAAAGTTATAACTTGTATCAGACTCTCTTCCTATTTCTCCATCCCTTTTCTCCAGTCCGAAACCCACTTCTTTTCTTCTTCATCTTCCCTTGGGGGTCAGGTTATTCCCAAGCTAATAATCTACCCAAAATTTGGTCCCAGAAACACGGGAGAGTCCATTCATGACATTTTACTTATCAGGCTTTATTTGTCAAGGTTTATTTGACAATATTTTGCAAATCATTAATATCTACTTTGAATTTTTCCGCTATAGCTTCACCGTGCAAAGCCTGTGAAGGGGAAAGAGGCCGCTCCTGTCTCCTTTGGTGTGTCCCTTTCTTTCAACTCGTTTGCTGCTGCCAGTATGACAGCATTTCCAAGGTTCCACAGTTTCGTAAGTTATACTTTAATTTACCTATATCGTCATGGCTCCTACAGATAAGGATAAGGATGAAAAACTTACTTCCAAACGAGCATCCTATCAAGGGCAAATTGCCCGATTTAGAAAATACATCAGAGAGCTAGATCCTTCAGAAGCTCAACTAGATTTGTTAAAACATCGCGTAAAGGATTTTGAACGTTCATATGAAAAATATTGCAACATCCAAACTGAAATCGAAACTTGTATGCTCAATCAAACTGATGATCGAGTCGAAGTAGAAAACCATTATTCCGAAGGTATAGGTTCTGCTTTTAAAATAATACGCCAACTCGAAGTAGAACAGAAAAAGGACGGTTCTGTTCTTGGTTCCCTTCACGAACAACAAACCTCTTTTCGTGAGGGTACTCACAAGCCCAAACCAATCATATCTAAGATTAATTTACCCCACTTCTCTGGAGACGAATCTACTTGGGATTCTTTCTATGAACTATTTTGTTCTCTTGTTCATGACAATGAAGACATTCAAGTCATCTACAAGTTTCATTATTTGAGATCTATCCTCCGAGGTCAAGCTCTGCAGTTGGTTGAAGCGCTCCCATTAAGTGCTAAAAACTACCCCCATAGTCTTTAACCTATTGAAAGAGAGATACGGTAATTCACGGTTACGTATTCAACGCCATAGGAAGGCTCTATTTAATTTACCTGCGTCACAGCACAATGACGTCACTAGTTTGCGTACTCTCATTGATACAACACAACTTCACGTTAAAGCTCTATCCCAATTAGATCAAACCACTGAACCCTGGGACACTTTCCTAATACACTTAGTGGTTTCTAAAGTCGATGTTGCTACCCTCAAAGCTTGGGAGATTGAACTTTCCAGAGAAGACGATTACTCTTACGAGCATTTAGTCACTTTCATAAATGCTAGATGCCAACTCTTAACTGCTTTAGCTAATCAAAGTGAACCCTCATCCCCTAGTTCTAAATTTGAATCATTGTTTCTTAAATCTAAAAGCGAACGCTTAGCGTCTAGTACCCAAAAACCTGGGTCCAGCTCATCTAAACTCAAGTCAAATGCCACTGGTTACCCAAATAGGTCTAGTGAACGCCGTATTGCTAGTTCTCTCGTTTTAAACACTCAAAGCGAACCCCGTAAGAGTTTAAATGAACCATTTAAGTGCATACTTTGCAAAGATTCCCACGCCTTATATCTATGTAAATCTTTTAAAGAACTGTCAGTAGACGACAGAAGAAAATTAATTTCTCAGAATAAACATTGCTTTAACTGCCATTCACCCAAGCATTCTGCTTCAAATTGCAAGTCCACCAGACTTTGCTTCCATTATGAGAAAGCTCATCACACTTTACTACATCGTCATGATCAAGCAAGGTCGTCAACCGCATCCACTTCTCAGAAAAGTGACAATGCTAACAGTTCTAATGCTTCATCTTACATTCAAAATGCCAAGTCCATACGTAGTGCCCAAGTACTATTGTCCACTGTCCAAATCGAAGTTCAGGATAACTTTGGCAACTGGGTCCGTGCACGCGGTCTTCTTGATTCGGCGGCGACCCATGATTTCGTTCCTAATTCACTAATCAAAAAACTAGGCCTACCTGTAAACCCCACTTCTATCAATGTATCAGGCATTAACAGCTCAAGATCGCAAGCTTTACAGTTTTCAAAGCTAACCATAAGAGACACTTGTCACAGAAATAACTTTCTCAAACTGAATTGTCTCATTCTCAATAGCATAGGAGAAGACACTCCAAGTCACTCTATCGATATTTCAGGTTTAAGCATTCCCTCGCATTTAAGGCTAGCCGATCCTCTGTTCAATGTACAAAGCCCCATTGACATACACTTTAGTGCCAATGTTTTCTGGAATTGCCTTCGTAAACAGGTTCGTAAGTTATCGTCAAACGTGGTTGCCAGAGACACTAATTTTGGATGATCGTTACCGGTCAACTTCCTCATTATTCTCCCCAACCCGTATCGCAATGTTATTTCGCTAATACTGATTTGGAACAGTTCTGGAGGCTTGAAAGCGTTGATTCTTCTAACGTAACCTCTTCAGAAAACGAATTCTGTGAGCAACTTTTCTTGAACACTACCACTCGTTCTCCTGAAGGCCGGTTCATTGTTCAGATGCCAAGATTACATAATCCCCCTAAACTTATTAATTCTCAACCTAAAGCTCGAAAAGCCCTCTTTGCTATCGAGAGCAAATTCAAGAAACAACCTCTCGTTAAACAACAGTACACTGATTTCATGGATGAGTATGAAAGCTTAGATCATATGGAAGTTGTCAGCAAATATGGTGACGAATTGCACCCCCCAATTGAAACGGTTTTCTTAAATCATCATTCCGTGTGGAAAACCCCTCTTGTAAAGGATAAAATCCGAGTCGTTTTCAATGGTTCATCACCAGACGTTAATGGCAACAGTCTTAACGATACTCTTTACTCTGGTCCCGCTATCCAGTCAGATTTATCTGCTATACTCTTAAACTTTCGATTATTTCCCATAGCTGTTATAGCGGACATCAAACAGATATACCGTCAGGTTTTAATTCAGCCTGAACAACGAGATCTCCAAAGAATCTTGTGGCGCGACGAAACCAGCAAGCCCATTACGATATTTCGCTTAAAGGCGGTCACTTATGGCTTAAAGCCAACCGCTTTCCTTGCTATCCGATCCTTACATTTGTTAGCCTCTCTAGATGATCACTTATTTGATTCTAAAGCTTCCGAAGCACTAACTACATCATTCTATGTTGACGATTACTTGCAGTCCTTCCCCACTCTGGAGGAAGCTTCTTTCGTGTCACTAGAACTTCAGGCATTGTTAAAGAATGGAGGATTCCCACTTCATAAGTGGAATTCCAACTCCCATGAGTTTCTCGCCCAGTTTCCTATTGAAGGTGTAGACCCCTCCTGCGTCGAAATTTGTGGAGATTCCGAATCCATAAAAACTCTTGGAGTTCATTGGTGCACTAGAACTGACACTCTCATCTATAAAGTTTCGCTTGCAGAAGAACTCCCTAACACAAAAAGGCAAATTCTCTCTGAAATTGCAACAAAAAAATTGATCCGCTTCAATTCCTTGCTCCGGTTATTGTTATAGCCAAACTTTTCATGCAAGAGCTATGGTCGCTCAAATGTGAATGGGACCAAACTGTTATCCATTCCTTTCTTAACAGATGGCTTTCTTTTCGTAGTAGTTAACTTGACTTTCGTTTATTGCAATTCCTAGGAATTTAATTAATGCTCATCATTTTTCCTTCATGTGTTTGCAGACAGTTCCGAAAAAGCTTACGGTTGCTGTGCATATTTGGTTTATCGCGATTCGTTAAATGGATCTTCAGTTTCCAACCTTGTTTGCGCCAAATCGAAGGTGGCTCCTCTTAAAACTATCACTTTGCCTAGGCTTGAATTATGTGCTGCACTCATGGCCGCAGAACTTGTTAAGAAATTACGGGAAGTCTTAAAGGTCGAATTTTCGCAAACCTATCTGTGGAGCGATTCCATGATCACTCTTTCTTGGAACGCCAAAAACCCCGTTCATTGGCAAACTTTTGTTGCAAACAGGGTTTCCAAAATTCAAACTCTTTCTTCGGGATGTCAATGGAGGCATGTGCCCAGCGCTGACAACCCCGCAGACATCATTTCTCATGGATGTTTACCCTCTCAATTGGCAGCTTCTCAGTTGTACTAGCATGGGCCCTCATGGTTAATCGAAGACTCTTCTTGTTGGCCTTCTAAACCTCCAGCTACAAACTCCAACTTGCCTGACGCTAAAGTATCTAAATCTACTGCTTCGTATCTTGTTTCCAACGTTTCTCATCCCTTGTTGTCCCGCTATTCTTCCTTTCACAAATTAATTCGAATTGTTGCCTATCTTCTCAGATGGAAATATCTTCTGGTTGACCAACCTCTTCTCCCTAAACCACACCTTACCAATCATGAATTGAATCTCGCTACCTTTAAGGTTTTGCAACTAACACAGCAAGAAGCCTTTTCTTCTGAATTGTCTTTACTTTCTTCTTGAAAGGATCTTCCAAAATCCAGTCGTCTTCGTGCCTTAGCCCCGTTCCTTGATGACAATAGGTTATTCAGGGTAGGTGGTAGGCTCTCGCAATCTTTGCTTTCTGAGGACAAAAAGCATCCTGTCATTTTGCCTTCTAAACATCACGTAACTTCTTTAATTATACGTGACTTTCATTATCGTCTGCATGTTGGTACACGCACACTGCTTTGCTTCTTAAGGGAAAAGTACTGGTTCATAAATGGAATTCATGAAGTTTCCTCTGTGATTCACAAATGCATTCCTTGCTTCAAAGCTAAACCTAAAGTCAATACTCAATTAATGAGCGATCTGCCCTCTTTTCGCTCTTCTCCTATACGTCCTTTTGCTTTTACTGGTGTGGACAATATGGGTCCGTTCCAATATCAACGCAATTCCCCTGAAGCTAAACGCAAATTGTTTGATAAGCTCTATGTTTCTCTCTTTGTTTGCATGGTTACTGGCGCGATCCATTTGGAACTAGTAACGAATGCCTCCACTTCTTACTTTTTGTCAGCCGTCTCTCGCTTCGCTGCTAGGCGTGGTGTTCCTTCTGAGATGTTCTCTGATAACGCTTCCAATTTTCAAGGCGCAGCTTCCTTGTGGAAGAAAGCTCTCACATATTCTCCTGCCATGGAACAGATTTCTAATTTTTCCTACTCAAAGGGTTTCAAATGGCGTTTTATACCTCCCTACGCCCCTCATCACGGTGGTAGGTGGGAATCCTGCGTAAAGCTCACTAAACGTCATCTAAGAAAGGTTTTAGGTAATCGCATTCTGACTTATGAAGAATTTAATTCCCTGTCTGTTCTGATTGAAGGTGTTGTTAATTCTCGCCCTTTAACTCCGCTTTCCAATGACCCTGATGACCTGCTTCCAATCACACCTGGTCACTTCCTTATAGGCACTTCTCTTTCTGTCCCTCCTCCCCTTCCCAACTCTTACAGAGATCCTAATTAACTTATTGTTTGGCGTAAACTTGAAGCCCTCCGTAATTCTTTCTGGAAGAGGACGAATTTGGAATACTTAACTTCCTTACAACGGAGACAGAAGTGGTTTCTTTCTAATCCCGACATTAAAGTGGGGGACTTGGTCCTGGTTAGGGATGTTTCTCCTCCCTTGGTCTGGATTTCTGGTAGATTGGCCGAGTGTTACCCTGGAAGGGATGGAAGAGTTAGGGTAGCCAAGATCTTGACCACTAATGGGCATATCATAAGACCATTGTCTTTAATTGCTCCTTTACCTTTAAGTTCTTAATTTCATGTCTTTTGTTCTCTGTTGGTGTTTGCGCCTCCCAGCTTGGTGTATTCTTTGGAATACACGGTAAGATAGAGTAAGCTTTTGCTTCTCTTTGCTTTAGTTCATTCCTCCCTTTTTCACAAACACCAACAGTGACCTCCTGGTTTCTCCTAGTTGGTGTACTTTGCTCATGCTATCTGTGAGTCTGTTCTAGATATATACCTTCCATGACCCACCTAGCGTCATCTAGCAGAGAATCTCTGAAGTTCCTCAATTTTTCCCTGTACAAGAGGACTTCCTTACCAATCTGGCCACCAGATCTCGTCGCTATCGCCAGCTATCATCTCCGTGATCAAGAGGACTTCGTCTACTTTTTCACCCACCCGGCTTCGCTAGTGACGCCCGCCATCAACTCTTTGAAGACCATTTCATCAAGAGAATTTATTGCTGTAATGTTGGTTATTCTTATGTGTATTCCTTTTATCTCCTACCCCCACTACTTTCCTTTCCCTGGTCTCTCCGCGCTTCGTTGAGCTGGCCTCACTTGTGCGTCTGAAGTCAAACCAGTCAGTTGGAGCTTAACTAAAGCTCATCTCCTCAACTCGAGAGGCAAACTTTTAAATTTGACGCCATGTTCGAGTTTTAAAATCAACCGTCAACAGCAACATCGCCTTCTTCATGAAGCAAAGATAAGTACCAACTTCATGTTTTAAACACATTCTCATCGCTTTTAAAAAGCTAAATGCTTTTATTTTGATTTTATAGACAGTGAAGATTGCTATATGTGATACAATAACTGCTTTCAAGAGATCTTCTTGATCAAGCTCGAACTATCAAGTTTAACTTTCAAAATGAAATAGTACTCCTTGTACAGATTTTCTGAGATGCTATCTCACATCGAGGGATATTTCTAAAATACCCACTTCTATATAATCAAGTTTTCCGCCGAGGGATTTTCTACCCATTTCAACAGTCATCATTGCTCTGAAAGTTTCCAGAACGAACAATCTATATACCAGTTGAACTGTCAAGTATTTTCCACTTTGATATGGGAGTACTTTTTCTTCACTGAGAAACTTATGTGGGATAAACTTCTAATCCAAATAAATTTTCTTCCTACGTGGGAAATTTTCTGCCGTATTTAACTGCCGCGTATAGAAACTACAACTCATAATTCTCTCAAGCTAAAACTCAACTTTTACATAATTGCAATAACTTTTCTTTCTATAAACTATTTGTGCTACTACAGTGAACTTTCAACTATATCAACAGACTACAGTGAAAACAGTGCCTGTTCAACTTTTTCATCCGCGTCGCGATCGTCCGAGTACAATAAATAGGCCTACGGCCATGAACACTCTTCCACAATCCCATTTGATCTTTCCCAAACCCTTTACTAACAAACTAGAGTAATAAAATTGTAACTTTAGGTCTTTTTTCAATGAGGTGTCACTCTCAGTAAGTGCCCTCCCATATTGCTCCATTTACCACTAATTAATGTCTGTACAACTTCGTGTCTAGTACACGCCTTAAAATATGTTGTTTCTCCCTTCTAATGAGGGAATTCAATTCTTTCTACTCAAATGTGAGTTATCTCTAGGTTTCACGGAAGGGAAATTTGCCCTATTTTTCTCGTGATTCCCACTTAAACATAGAAGTTCTAGAAACTTCTGCTTGATTTTTCTCTACAGGTTTCACAATAAGTGACCTGCCCTATTTTGTATAACCTCTAAACGTAATTCTGCATTAACCTAAGAAGTTATAGAAACTTCTATTTCATTTCTCCCTTTTTTGTTGTTACTTTCGAAGTTGTTATTTGTTCATATTTCTAAAACACCGTTCTAGAAATCCTTAAAGTACTCTTCTTGTACTTACTTTATTATTCAACTTTAATTACGTTAATTATCTTTAAATTTCCAATTTGTTAATCTTGACACCATTTCAAAATCTTACGAAGATTTTAGCACATATAAAAGGTTTAAAACCAAAAAATTGTCAATTGCCTGGTGCAAGCTTTAAATGATTTAGGAGATCTGCGACCCCAATTGTTCATAACATTAAATTGTATATTTGTTATATTAATTACTTCTTTTTGCATTGTTAAATAAATCAAGATTTATTATTTTGATTTATCATTTCTCAAAAACAACGATTAGGCAAGATCCTGTCTTCCCCTACTTTTCCTATGGGCTTAACTTTAAAAACTTCACAAATAAAATCAATAACGTGTCCACTTTTTGTTGCATTTGAGCAAGAACTCTTAGTTATTAACTTATTAAAGCCTCTCTTAGCTTTGATAGCTAATTCTAACTGGCCAGTTAGGCAAGCATAGCTCGCTACGCCAGCTTCCTGCTTGTTGAGATTTTCTCTACAACTTATGGTTGGTTTTTCAAAATTTAAGTGTTTCTCATTGTCTAAACTTTTAGTCGGCGCTTTGCTGGGAAAAAGCTTAGTCATTCCTAAATGCAACCATTGGTGCTCTTACCAAAATTATTCCCAAGGGTATAATTGCTTCATCCCTATCCTTCTGGGGAACATTCGGTCGCTTTTTAAAAATTCTACAATTTTAAGAACTAAAACATCACGGCTGATTAAAATTATTTGCATTCTTCAAAATATTTGTTTAAAACAAACTCCTTTGAAGAGATACACAGTAAATCTGTTACTCTTTGTCTTGACAGACCACTACCCTTCCCCATAGTAGGTAAATTTATTCTTGTGAGGGAATACGCTATAGCAGCTTGCTTGCGAATAGCCCAAGTTCCAGCTGCGTTTCCTGTTAGCTTCGCCCAGGTCCCTACCCACTTTAGGTATCGGAAAGCGGGTTTACAGTGGCAGTTGCCTTTGAGTGTACTTAAAGTTAATGTTATTACTTATGTCAGACTCTCTTCCTATTTCTCCATCCCTTTTCTCCAGTCCGAAACCCACTTCTTTTCTTCTTCTTCATCTTCCCTTGGGGGTCAGGTTATTCCCAAGCTAATAATCTACCCAAACTGACGGTGGTTTTAGGGTCTGGGGGATGTGAAACGCGGAGATATGTCGAAATTTTCCGGAAGTCGAAACATGGTGATTTTTAGTGAAAGAGCAATAATTTGGACAGATTTTACTATATCAAAAAGTGATGCCCGAATAGCCTGTGGACATTCTACAATTCAGATAAGTCCCCACATCAGATCTTTCAACACATTATTAGTAGAGACACTATTTCGTATGCTTTAGTTATAGCGTTTTAGCATCATCACAGAAGAGTATTTGTATGTCATTTCGGCATATTAGTTTTCAATTCTACAGTAGTTTAGGGCTTGTTGCTTAAGTGAAAGTTACAATTCCATAATCAGAAAACAATCCTTGAATTCTTGATTCTCCAATATCAATTAGTAAAGAAAAGACTAACATTTTCAGAGAGGTTCTTTTGTTCATTTCTGGAGAATTGAATCGGTCATTGTTAGAAGTCATTTTGTAAAAATTGAGATAATTGACAAAAACTGTTTCTCTCACTTAATTGTAAAGCATAGTTGCTGTCACGTGTAAGTATCATTTCCCTCAACAACACTGTTCTAGAGAGGTCTATTTGAATGGATTCATCCTTTTAAAAAGGGAGAAAATAGAAAAAGAAATGTATGACAGTTCCCTTTAACAATGAATCAGATCTTTAAAAAGAAGTTGGTTCACTTTTATGACAAATATACAGATTTATAGATACCAGTATAGCATATTACTATATTTTCAATGCTAACAATACAGTACAGTAGTGGGCAAATAGAAGCAAAAAAGTCTGTAACTAAGTCAATGCCTTTGATAGTGAGGGCGCCATTACTTCTGACTTGACATTTTAGTGCTAGGCTACAGTTTTGTTTGCTAAATGGCGACATCGCGAACGAAACTCAATTTATCGTGATATATTGATTTCAATGGCTGTTGTGATTGACTAGTTAAAGTGATTTTCCTTCTGACCGCTAGATGACTCTGGGGTAACACTGAAACGTCAAGTCGGAAGTAATGATGGCTTTACTATAGTTCTCTTTAACACTGAACGTTAAATTCAGCTAGTAGTGATACAGCATACTGAACGGGCAGACTTAGTTCATTTTAGCATAGCTACATGCCTCGACATTCATACTATACCTATCCATGGAAATCGTAATTTCGACAAGGATTGACTTACTGTTAGTGCCTTCTAACAATGACCGATTCAATTACTGAACCGATTTGCATGGAACTTTCTTGAATGTAGCATTTGAGCTTTCAACTAAAAAAGTCTAGCTACAAATGTCTTTAGCCGTGAAAAGGCTGTCGTTTTTCAGCATACTGAAAATACCTCTGTGGGTGTAAAGAAAGTAGTTACGTGACATATCATTCGTATGATTTCTTGATATTGTACCATATTATAATAGTTACAGGCAATAGTAGCATAACACTGTGGTTCAACTCAGCGAAGGAATCAACAGGATCCGTCCGTAATTATATAACAACACACGACAGCCTGAATACAGTATTCGTTAGCCATGACATTGTCTCAGCTGCTATGTTATGCTCAGAGATCTCTTGAATACAAGATGCTCAGTTATCCTGCTTGACATGTTGAACCTGATAGAGAATGCGGTCTAAGAGACACGTTTGGTAAATGTGAGTGTATTTGACCGCTGTGAGAGATTGGCACGAGTCCAGAGTCTCTGCTGCGTTCACTTGGACGTTGTCCTTGGAGATTCAGTCAACTCTGGGAAGTATTCATATGAAAGACAAGTAGTGTTTTACTCTGACTCTGTTCACCTTAGGCGTACGCGTAATAATAAAAGTGACAGTCAGTCTGAAAGACTAGACTTTGTATCATTTTAAATGCTACAAATGCTGAAAAAATGCTAGAAAGGCTGGAGGCTTCTCGCTTTGCTCGAAGCTAAAGACTCTTGACATGTTAGAAAATTATCTGCATAAAACTTATCTTCCTTATCTTGTTTCAAATTACTCGCGAAGGGCAAGGGCAAAGCAAGGTCCAGCGCGGGGGATGCCGCACGCCCACCAGAGCGCGTGGCGTTGTATTGAAGATGGAGATATGCTCTCCCGGACTTTTTTTTGTAGAACTTTTCATGCTGACCAATTCTTACGCTCATAGTATATTAAAATTTGTAACGGTTTTCCCAGCGTAAGCTTAAGAAGCGCACGGACGCCAAGTTTGTTTTCGACTCTTTTCACTGAAATCGTTACTGCTTGGCTTCCTTTGATCATACATAAATTATTTTCTACAGAATCTTTCCTCGAGATATCCTTTACAGAAAAGTGAAACCCGCATCAAAATCCATCCAGTGGTTCTCGAGATTACCCGTGACATCCAAGAATCGGGGATTTTTGTCTTATACTAACGAAGTAGAGATTGTCGGGGTACACGTGCAACAAACGGTACTATTACATCACACACCTAAGTGCATCTGTCCATCCGTCACCGTAACGTAACGCCAGACCCCAGCGTAACGACGAAGTCGACAAGATAATTTAAAATGATAATAATAATAATAATAATAATAATAATAATAATAATAACATACTGTATTTAAATAGATATCGAGTAAATGCCATTAAGTTAGGCAAATGGGTTGAACATAAAGGTTTCCAACTTCCAGAATCATTGACAAGGTTGCAGGATCGAATCCTAGCGCAGTCAATTGACATTTGAGGGTGCGCAAATGTGAGGGAGTCATGTCAGTAGACTTACTGGCACGTTAAAGATCCCATTCGAGGAAAAATTCCGGCACCCCTGCGTCTCTAAAAGCCTCAGTTTTTATACGGGACGTAAAACAAATAACTTTATTATTACTATTATTATCATCCCTGTCCCTAATACAGTTACACACACTACTACAGTCATCACATAAATACAGGTTATCAGACAAGTTCAACACACACTCAACTACACGGGGCTGATGACCAAGATGTCCCAAGTTCCGAAAATTAATTAACAAACACAATTGCTCCTGTGGGTGTAGGATGTGTTCCCCGTGGGACATTATCTGATATCTCTATTAGTGATTCCTCTCATACAAAACATAGCTCTTATCAACATTTGTTTTATCACGGTAGTCATTTAAGACTTTTCATTTTAAATAAGCATTGCAATATGTCCCATTGTTTTCCCTGTGTAGTACTGGTACTTAAAATCAATCATTAAATCTTTATGCAAATCCAACCTCGCACCACAAGCGAAGTTCTACAGTTTTGTCCAAACGTACACCTGTGTTCGTAAAAATCTGTGTGTGTATGGTTGAACTAAAGGGGTTTTCTTTCGTAAAAATTTAAAAAATATAATTGAGCCACGCTCAGAAACTGAATTCGTACTCTCACAACAACATACAAACCTTACAAACTTCCCCAGTTAATAAAGTCCTCGTTGCAATATATCATTCTCATGCTGACCGGCGACTGTTAACATGTCCTTGAAGCCCGAGGATTTATAACAAGGAGTAATAAGGAGAGGCCCTAACGGCAAGGAAGTGAAGCCAGAAGTTACTCCTTCACATATGCTCAAAACATTGCGCTAGTCCCATAAGAAAAGCATGTAATGGTGTGACGTACGTACTTAAAAGTGGTGATATTTCACGTGTGGGGCATATATTTGCACAAACAGAACTCCCACCTGCCAAAGTAATGTCATTTCACAAGTAAATGCACTTTATTTGCCATTTATTGTGTTAAGTTTACATCCTTAGAGTAGCCTCCTGACGGTACTGTTCTAGTATCATAAGTAGTGCTAGAATAGGAGTTCTGCGCCACTTCTTATTGAGCCACCCTCGTATCGGCCCCGAACCTGATATCTCGCTAACCAATCATGGGATTTTAACATACAGGGTGTACTAGAACTTGTAGTAATGCCCCCTCATTTCCTATAGCCTCTTTATTTAATAAAAGACAAAAACTAAAAAGGTAATTCGCGAGTAGTGGGGTAGTGGATGTTTTCTTGCAAGTCGCGTGTGTGCCTGAATACGTATGGCTATGTTGGGAATAGGTTAGGTGGTGGGGGAGGACTAGGGTTGAGTGAGGGGTCGTTTAGATGATATTTTCCCCCCTCTATTTGTTGGTGAGGTTATTTTAAAAAATGGGTGGAATTTGGAAACGCAATTTGAGGTAAACGTGTGTTTTTTTACATTTTGGCGATTAGTGTTTTTTGTATGCACGCGCACTTGAGGGCTTATGTAAGAGAGCGGGCTTTATAAATTACTAGCTGTTACCCGCGGCTTCGCCCGCCCGCAATAACATTTGGGATCCCGTTATAAGATTAGTTATATAGATAGATAAGCATGGGTCCTAGTGGAAAATAATTCTATCACCTGGAACCAAAAATGCATGGGACGAAAAAAAAACATCAAAATATCATGTTGTTTTCAGACCCTAAAAGACGTGAAAAAAATAATAAAAGTATAAAAAACTACTTTTTGAAATTTCATTCGAATCAATTTTTATGTCATTCCTGGGACTTAAAAAATTCCGGCCAAAAAGTACAAAATCATTAATAACTCCCTAAGTATTCGTCGTATGATGAAATAGCAAGAGACAAAAAAGATGTAATGTGTTATTATCTACAATATAGGCCATGTATAATTTTCCACTCAGACATATTACCTGTTTTTTTTTAATTTCACCCCTCCGCATGGGCCCCTTAAATTAGATTTATGACAAAAACGGCCAAACACCTATTTACTTATTTTTTATGCTGATTTTTTCCGCTGAGTTTCAAACTCCTCGCCTATGTCGTTTAATAGATACACTTCTTATCAGCTGGACCGATTTCAATGAAACTCTGTAAGTTCACAGCACTATTCCGGGTGACCCCGACCGTGCCCCTCAAATTTTGTTACGTCTTACCAATCCAACATGGCGGCTGTGCGAAATATTTCACCAGCATTCAATATCTCCGAAACTATTACAGATATCACCCTGGAATTTTGTTCGGTGATAAAGGGAACTACTAGAAGATCACCTATGTGACTTTTGAACACCTGATAACTACAAAACCAACATGGCGGCCACCGAAGTTGCGACTTTTAAATAGAAGATTCTCGCGATTTAACCAACCAAATGCAATGAAATTTGGTACAGTATATGTTTATACACATTGTAATGCACCGACATCTAACTTCGTTCAATTGTTTACATAACCTCAAGATGGCGGCTGTGCAAAATATTTCACCAGCATCCTATATCTTTGAAACTATTACCGGTATCACCATGAAATTTTGTACGGAGATAAGGGGCACTACTGGAAGTGTATCTATGAGACTTCAAATACCGGTTAACTACAAAACGAACATGGCAGCCAAGCGAAGTTGAAAGTTTTAAATAGACTTTTCTCGCGCTTTAATGAACCAAACACTATGAAACTTCGTACAGCAAATATTTATACACATTTTAATGCACTGGTATCTAATTTAGTTCAATTGTTTACGAAACCTCAAGATGGCTGCAGTGCGAATTTCGAAAATAAAGTTTTTATTTCTTGTGTTCTAAGCATGCGATCGAAATCAACATTTTCATAATGAACGTACACAATAATCATCATCTAATAGTACATAACTCTATGCCCTACATATATTAAAATATTTAGACGGTTCTCAATATCTATTAATCTACTGCAGCAATCAAACTGAAATTTAGTAAGTGTATAGAGGCTATAGGCATAAGTTCACCTATGGGACGTTCAATAACCTGGCGAGCACAAATCCAACATGGCGGCGGCGCGAAGTAGAAATATTCATATGGACGTTTCTTGCGTTTTAACCATCCGAGCGCAGTGAAACATGATGATACGGTATATGCTTATACAGTTTTAATCGACTGGCATCTAATTCATTTAAATTATTTTCATAACCACAAGATTGCGGCTGAGCGAAATTTTAAAATCTCGCTTTTATTTCTTGAGTCCTAATCATGCGATTGAAGTTTGAATAAAACACCTACACAATAATCTTCATGTAATAGTTCATAAATCTAAGGCCTATAAGATAAAATCCAACATGGTGACCATCCAAAATATTTAGACGGTTCTCAATATCTACGAATCTATTACAGCAATCAGACTGACAATTTGTATGTTGATAGAGGCAATTAATATTAGTAGGATATATGAAAATAGGCTATTTAGTTCTTCACGGAACTACTTGTTAATGATGAGTTTATATGCCGAGTATCACATCCCCCAATGAAACCAATCGGGAAATGCAGATCTAACCCCTTAACACTCTTTTAGAACCTGAATATCCAAAAATCCTTTCTTAGAGGGCGTTTGCGCCCCTTGAGGAAGCTGCATACCAAATTTCATTCCAATCCAATCGGTGGATTGTGAGATTTCGTGATGAATGAATAGGTGGTATTTGAGCTTTATATAATAGACTAGCACGTACACGCGGCTTCCCTCGCGTCATAGTCATGTCATATTGTCATTCGATGAATTGCAGGTTAAACCCCGTTAACACCCCTTTAGGACCTGAATATCCAAAATTCCCTCCTTAGTGGACGTTTTCGACACACAACAAACAAATCCCAAAAATATCATTCTTCTAACTTTAATAGTTTTGGGTGGTCGATGAGAGTGAACATCCAAAAATCCTTCCTTTGTGGACGTTATCCTTCCAAATTTTCACCCCTCCCAATAGGCACCTTATATTGGATTTATGAAAAAAAAAAAGTCGCACACCTATTTATTTTAATTATTTATTTATTTATTTATTTATTTATTTATTTATTTTTAAGCTGATTGATTTCTCCGAGTTTCAAACTCCTCACCTATGTCGTTTAAGAGACACACGCTCCGTTAGGAATCCTTCAACCCCCCTTTTCATCCCTTTCCCCTCATAATATACAACACATCGAAAAATCCTCAGACACGTGTCATATGCCGAGAATCACATCCCCCAATGAAACCAATCGGGAGATATCGCTATTGTTCGATCCCGGTGTTAGGGGATCGGATGAACAGGGGGGGTGTTGATGTACAATGTAGGGGTGGTTTCCGAAAAGGTACAAGTTTCCCGTAGTTGGGGGAAACTGCAGGTGTAGGTGTCTGTGATAGGATGTAATGTAATGGGGGTATAAATCTATAGGGGCGCGATTACTTGTCAAGGGATGTGCGACTATGAGGGAGCTATTGGTTAAGAGTAGCAATTAAATGCGAGCGAGTAGGAGCGAGACTACTTGCAGAGTCGGCAGCTTGGCCGCTGGCTGGCTTAACACTAAGTGAGCACAATGGAATACCTGACGCTGCACTTCCTAGCATTCACGGTCAGGGGCAATTAGGAAGGAACAGGTTGGGCGTTCAGATGTAAAGTCGGTATAAAATGATGTACAAAGTGTAGGTTACTGATCACGTATTTATTTGATCAGTTGTGATTAATGTAATGTCCCTTTTAGTGAAGGACAAATGTATTACAAATTATAAGTGTAGGTGTGAAGGAAGGAATACAAGTAGTATGTAAGGGAATCTGAGCACTCTCTCTCACCTGGCGATGACGATGCGTTGGAGCTGGATCTAGATGCACAGAGCCGTGAGCCGCGACAGATATTGGGTCTCCGTCGGGCCTTCCTTTTAAGAGTTCCCGAGCTGCTGACTCGGCGTGTCGTCATTGTTGGTGCTCCAGATAGTCCTGAGTGTAAATGTTTATGTGTGTGTCGTAAGCTTGGCTAATAGCGATACTACTGCGCCTGCTTGTGTAAAGGAAATGTATTCGTTGAGGCTCATGACTTAGTCTTTAGGGGTAGTTTTTTTGGGTGAAATGGTGTGTTGGTACTTGGCTAGAAGTAGATCTTATGGTTTTGAGTTGATGGTGAAGATGTGTGAGTAGCTGTGCAGCCGTCTGTAGATTCAGGGGCGTATGTTTATAATCCCCTCTGGTTGCGTAGATGTCTCAGGTCCTAGGGTCGTATCGACCCTGGGGATGAACAAGATCTCGTCGGCCTTTAGATCGAGTCCTCGCGATCTGGATTGAGAGTTAGGGGTGTTTTACCCTCCTCGTCCTTTTTCTTCATCCTTCCGGGTCCTCCTTCTTCTTCTTCTTCGTCTTTTTCTCCTTGTCCTTCTCTGGTGTTGTGTAGATGTCGGTGTCGTGTGTAGAGTGTGCTCATAGGCCAGATTAAGCTCCATAACACTGCAGGGACATTCACACACAGTCATACGTTCCGCAAGGCCAGTTCGAAGGGAAATTATGCCAGAACGGAGGCCGAAAATGACGTCAACCCCCTCAGAACAGATATACGAAGGGATGTTGCTTCCAACTACGCGGGATACACAACATCACACAAAAAGGGACTCAGAGGAACCCATACTATGGGCAGACGACATAGAGGACCCACCACAGCGAATTACGCCTATATCCATACATACACCTGATAAAACACAGGAGAAGGAGGTCCCCATGGCCACAGTTCAGAAAACGGCCAGGTTATGCACCAACGAACTTAAGGGGCACTCGAATACATCAACACAATTCACAGCACTGGTTCAGAAGGCCATTAGGCCAGAATGGAGGCGTCAAATAACACCAACCCTCTTAGCACACAACACAGAGGGGGAGGAAAAGGGCATGGCTCGTAGACAGGAGCATGCCACGGCGATCTCCAATACAACACACTCACAGACAGTTACACGTCCCCTACCGCCAGTTCAGAGGGCGATTTCGCCAGAATGGAGGCGGACACTGACATGTGCATCCCCAGCACAGATAAACAGAAGGGTTTAATTACAACGCCCCAGGGTGAAAAACGCACGCCCCTGAACACTGACCAGCCACAAACACACAATACACGGGGCATAAGGAAGGTTTTATTACCTACCCCACAAGGCCAGGCAGAGAGGAGGACACACACCCCTATAAACACTGATAGGGTAGCGCAAGGCGAATCCAGCCCCTCAGGCACAAGCGCACTCTGGCCAATAACGAGGCACCATGGTGAACTTAGGCCTAGGATTACTTTACTCAAAACACCCCTAGAAAATGGTAAAGAGGCACCCCAAAGGTAGCCAGAGGCCTATGCCTTCGTGACAGGGCGAGGGTATTCACCTTCTCGAGCAATGGCGCTGGGACGAGGATAACAACATTCACCATGGAAAATCCACTCTTCCAATAACGAAAAGCGGCCTAGGAAAAAGGCAACTCACATGGCATACTAAAATTGAAGCCATGGCCGTAGACACAGTGACAGACAATAACACGGATGACACCACGTAGACATCATAAAATCTCACACTCACACAAAACCCATAGGCTCCCATAAAAACAAATGCCTTTGGACGAAGAGGCGGAAAAAGCAGACCACAACATCCATTTCCACCCCCACACTGGTCACGAACTGTATCCCATATGCTTTGCGATTATGTATATACAAAAAAAATTATGTTCCGAATGTTTATTTACAGGTGATCATGTACGTGTCTTATATGGACACAAGGGTTTGCATATAATATACACTTAATGTCACTCAGAGCACAAACATATACACGGGGAGGTTCTTTTACATACAGAAATTACATAAGACGACACGGTAACATACAGAGAGAAAGCCAAAAGGTAGGACTCGGACCGCGAGGACCTCACCCAAATAAAGAGAACATACTAACAAAGCTGCCACCTACACCTAGTTGCCATACATGCGACTAGAGGCCATAAAGTACACACACACAGATGCATGAGTTCCACAGACACAGACATCATAAGCAAGGCGCGGACACTTATCAAACACAGTAGGACACAAAATTTGAGAGCGCGGTAATTGTAAGTAGACGTAGGATCTTTTCCAAGGCGTTTGGGAGATTGGTTGGAACAAAGTACACAACCCTCACCGTAGACGTAGCCCCATCACGTAGACACGACAAGGAATGGCACGTAAACACAAGTACTCGGGGCAAAAACGAATTACAATAAAGGTCGGACGAGTAATAATGCAATTCACGCAAGATTACAACAAGAGTACTTTACATTTGAAGTGTCAACAGACGGGCAGGAAGCAGTCAGCTAGCCAGTAGGTGTTATCGGACAAGCAACACGATACTGTTGCAGATTCAGCGCAAACGCGCGCTGTACCAGGTGGCCATGACCGTAGCTCGAGCATAATGACATTACGGTCGACACAAACTCATTTATGACAGATTCAACACCGCGATACGCCCACAAATCAAAATCAGTGATAGCCAAAATACACACAAACGCTGTACACAGGGCATATTTTTACACACACATGCCTGTTTCACAATAATCACTAGGATAGCCGAAAGAGGGCATTAGCGAGCGCACAGAGATCCGTACCACACATTGGCGGGTCGCGTCAAGGCCACATGTCTAGGAAATACACAGGTACACAACGCAAACATAGTTGTGGCCACGGTAGACTCTTCCCCTGTCTTTCGTCGGGTGTAGAGATTGACATCTGTGCGAGTTGTTGTGTCAATATATCAATTTCTATGTTCTCACTTTGTTTTCCTTGTGGTCCTGCTGCGAACTCAAACATGGTGTTATTGGTCTGGAGTTCACGGTATTCATACCAAATTTAGGCATACTCTTTATTAAGCCTAATTGCTTGTTCGGCTACTCTAGTGTCGAATGTATCCACGTATAGGTGTTCCTTCCTGAGCTGGTTGTACTGCTCGAACATAAATTCGTGCATCATGTGTAATTTCCAGTGTGATTTGTTAAGTTGTGTACGGAGGGTGGGGATTTTCGCCCTAGTCTTTTGATTCTTGGCGCTGCATCGTGGCCAGAGAAGTGCCCTTATTATCCTCATATACTGAGCGTGCAGGAGCTGCTGATACCTCCTGAGGTAGTCCTGCCTTGTCTCAAAGACCTTGTGCCATTGAATAGGGTCTTGATACTGCCCAATTTTCTCTATAATGTTTACTCTGTATGATGGAGCCATATTTGTGTGTTAGTGTCTAGTGTGAGTAAGTGTCCGTATGTAAGATGTAAAAATATGTCCCGTGGGGTTTGTGTGACACTTAGTGTTATTAATAAAAAAGCGAATGTGAGCTCGTAAGCTAATATGTTTTGATATGGCCGGTTAGTAGATAAAAACAAAAGAAATTCTGGACTCTGCACAATGCTTGTATCCAATGCCTTTCGTAAAGTACTGATAGCCTCTGGCCTAATTATCGAGCGGTGTACCTTCTAACTTCCCTTTGGGGAGGGTGGGTGGGTTTAATAATGCAAATCCCTGTTATATAGAGAAAAAATGAGGGGCGTACTTTAGAAAAAAATCGTTATTTCGCTTGGCTGCTCTAGGTACTTCTACTGATCTACCACGAGGGCTCGTTGTATGAGTCCCTACCCTTAATTTGAGTGGTACCCGGCCTCCACCAATTTGTTCAATCCCGGTGTTAGGGTATGGGATGAACAGGGGTGTGTTGATGTACAATTTAGGGGTGGTTTCCGAAAAGGTACAAGTTTCCCGTAGTTGGGGGAAACTGCAGGTGTAGGTGTCTGTGAGAGGATGTAATGTAATGGGGGTATAAATCTATAGGGGCGCGATTACCTGTCAAGGGATGTGCGAATATGTGGGAGCTATTAGTTAAGAGTAGCAATTAATTGTGAGCGAGTAGGAGCGAGCCTACTTGCAGAGTCGGCAGCTTGGCCGCTGGCTGGCTTAACACTAAGTGAGCAAAAAGGAAATACCTGACGCTGCACTTCCTAGCATTCACGGTCAGGGGCAATTAGGAAGGAACAGGTTGGGCGTACAGATGAAAAGTCGGTATAAAATGATGTACAAAGTGTAGGTTACTGATCAAGTATTTATTTGATCAGTTGTGATTAATGTAATATCCCTTTTAGTGAAGGACAAATGTATTACAAATTATAAGTGTAGGTGTGAAGGAAGGAATACAAGTATGTAAGGGAATCTGAGCACTCTCTCTCACCTGACGATGACAATGCGTTGGAGCTGGATCTAGATGCTCAGAGCCGTGGGCCGCGACAGATATTGGGTCTCCGTCGGGCCTTCCTTTTTAAGAGTTCCCGAGATGCTGACTCGGCGTGTCGACATAGTTGGTGCTCCAGATAGTCCTGAGTGTAAATGTTTATGTGTGTGTCGTAAGCTTGGCTAACAGCGATACTACTGCGCCTGCTTGTGTAAAGGAAATGTATTCGTTGAGGCTCATGACTTAGTCTTTAGGGGTAGTTTTTGTAGGTTAAAATGGTGTGTTGGTACTTGGCTAGAAGTAGATCTTATGGTTTTGAGTTGATGGTGAAGATGTGTGAGTGGCTGTGCAGCCGTCTGTAGATTCAGGAGCGTATGTTTATAATTCCCTCTGGGTGCGTAGATGTCTCAGGGGCTAAACACTATTCAATGAAATGCAGGTCTACCCCCTTAACAATCACCTGAAACCAAAAATGCATGGGACGAAAGAAATCATCAAAATATCATGTTGGTTTCGGACCCTAAAAGACGTGAAAAATATAATAAAAGTATTAAGAAAGAGATATTTTTTGACATTTCATTCGGACCAATTCTTTTGTCATTCCTGGTCATCAATAACTCCCTAAGTATTCGTCGTATGATGAAATAGCAAGTTACAAAAAAGATGTAATGTGTTATTGTCTACAACATAGGCCATGTGTAATTTTATATATTACCTGTTTTTTATTTTTAGAAATTCACCCCTCCCCATGAGCCCCTTAAATTGGATTTATGAAAAAACGATGAAACACCTATTTACTTATTTTATTATGCTGATTTTTTCCGCTGAGTTTCAAACTCCTCGCTTATGTCGTTTAAGAGATACACGCTCCGTTAAGAATCCTTCACGCCCCACTTTTCACCCCTTTCACCTCATAATATACACCACATCGAAAAACCCTCAGACACGTGTCTTCTTATTTTTAATGATGAGTTTATATGCCGAGTATCACATACCCCAATGAAACCTATCGGGAGATATTGCTATTCAATGAAATGCAGGTCTACCCCCTTAACACCCCTGAATATCCAAAAATCCTTCCTTAGTGGGCGTTTGTGACCCTTGAGGAAGCTGCATGCCAAATTTCATTCCATTTTGGCTGGGCGATGATGAGTGAGTAAGTAAGTGAGTCAGGACATTTTCTTTCAATTTTCTTTATTCAGAATTTCACCCCTCCCCATGAACCCCCTTAAATTTGATTTATGAAAATAAAACTGTCGAACAGCTATTTACTTATTTTAAGCAGTTTTTCTACCTGAGTTTGATGAGTGAGTCAGTCAATCAGTTAGGACACATTCTTTCCCGGTTTTTTTTCTCCAGAATTTCACCCCTCCCAATGGGCCCCTTAAATTGGATTTATGAAAAAACGGTCAAACACCTATTTACTTATTTTTATGCTGATTTTTTCCGGTGAGTTCCTAACTCCTCGCCTATATCGTTTAAGAGATACACGCTCCGTTAGGGATCCTTCAATCCCCACTTTTCCTCCCTTTCACCTCATAATATACGCCACATCGAAAAACCCTCAGACACGTGTCTTCTTATTATTAATGATGATCTTATATGCCGAGTATCACATCCCCCAATGGAACCAATCGGGGGTATTGCTATTCAATGAAATGCAGGTCTACCCCCTTATCACCCCTTTAGAACCTGAATATCCAAAAGCCTTTCTTTGTGCGCGTTTGCGGCCCTTGAGGAAGCGGCATACCAAATTTCATTCCAATCCGTTCGTTGGTTTCTGAGATTTCGTGATGAATGAATCAGTGAGTGAGTGAGTTAGTGAGTGGTATTTGAGCTTTACATAGTAGACAAGCAGGTACCCGCGGCTTCGCTCGCGTCATAGTCATGTCATATTGTTATTCAATGAATTGCAGGTTTAACCCCGTTAACACCCCCTTTAGAACCTGAATATCCAAAAATCCCTCCTTAGGGGACGTTTTCGACACACAACAAACAAATCCCCAAAATATCATTCCTCTAACTTTAATAGTTTTGGTTGGTTGATGAGAGTGAACATCCTAAAATCCTTCCTTAGTGTACGTTTTCCTTCCAGAATTTCACCACTCCCCATAGGCCCCTTATATTGGATCTAAGAAAAAACGGTCGAACACCTATTTATTTTAATTATTTATTTATTTATTTATTTATTTTTAAGCTGATTGCTTTCTCCGAGTTTCAAACTCCTCGCCTATGTCGATTAAGAGATACACGCTCTGTTAGGAATCCTTCAACCCCCACTTTTCCCCCTTTTCACCTCAAAATATACACCACATCGAAAAACCCTCAGACACGTGACTTCTTATTTTTAATGATGAGTTTATATGCCGAGTATCACATCCCCCAATGAAACCAATCGGGAGATATACAATGAAATGCAGGTCTACCCCTTAACAATCACCTGAAACCAAAAATGCATGGGACGAAAAAAACATCAAAATATCATGTTGGTTTCGGACCCTAAAATACGTGAAAAATAGAATAAAAGTATTAAAAAGAGCTATTTTTTGACATTTCATTCGAATCAATTTTTATGTCATTCCTGGGACTTAGAAAATTCCCGCAAAAAAGTACAAAATCATTAATAACTCCCTAAGTATTCGTCGTATGATGAACTAGCAAGAGAAAGTTAGTTAGTTAGTTATTGTTGTTTTAAGGGGCGGACTACGAGGTCATCTGCCCCCTAGCAAGAGAAAACAAGAAGTTCCGTGACGAACTAAAGAGCCTACTTTTCTTAAAATTTAAGATTCATGTCAATGATTAATCTATTTGGATCTGACTGGAATAATGACGAAATTAAGTTGGTAATATCGAAATTTCTAATTAGTTCGAAATACTGTATACCTGGCATAATGTAGCCTGATAGAGAACTATAGTTGCCAGCCCTGGTGACTGAATATATTCTTAGTTCCATCTCTTAAGGTACAGAATACAAAATTTGGTGTAATTCCAATGGATAGCATGGACGTTACATGCAGTTAAACATTGGATCTAACAGCGCGCGTAAAATCATGTTGGCAACAATGACATACATGTATTGATCAGAAATAATCTGAAATAATATGATCTATTGTTGTGCAAATTTTTAATGAAATCCATTGGTTAGTATAGCAGTTACATGCATTTTAAAATTGGACCTATCAGCAGGCATAGAATCATGTTGACAGCACTGTCGTATATTAGTTACTCCAAATTAATTTTGAATGACAGATACTATACGACTGCAATGTTTAGAGCTATTGGCTTGCATACTTTCTGATATAGTGATATTAGGGTAACAAAAATAGAGACAGTACTTATTAACAGTTGGCAGCCCTGGTTACTTTTAAGAATCGGCATAGTCATTTCTGTTATGGCACACAAAGCACACACAAAATTTGGTTGAAATCCGAATGATGGTATAGAAGTTACATGTATTTAAAGTTGGACCTCTCAGCAGGCTCAGAATCATGTTGGTAGCACTGACGTATATAAGTTACTCCAAATTAATATAGAATGTCAGGTACTATACGTGTGCATAGTTTAAAGCTGTCGGCTTGCACACTTTCTGATATATGGGTATTTGGATATAAAAAATTGAGAGCATTTATTAACAGTTGGCAGCCCTGGTCGATCTTAAGAATACACTCAGTCATATCTGTTTAAGTACACATGGCACATACAAAATTTGGTTGAAATCCAATTGATAGTGTAGAAGTTATATGCATTTAAAATTTGGACCTATCAGCAGGCTTATAATCATTTTGGCAACACTGTCATGTATGGCCTCCTGGAAATTAAACTGCAATGTTATTGTCTATACGTGTACCAGTTTTGAAATAGCTCCCATTCATACCTTCCAAGATATCCAACATGGAGCTCAAATTTCAATTGCGATTTTTCAGCAGTTGGTAGCACTGACATCATTTTCAAATATGGCCGTGAGATATTCAGGTATAGATCTTTACTCCTACCAAATTTTGTTTCGATTGGTGCAGCTGTTTAGCAGTTGATAGGGGGGGGGGACACACACACACAGCCAGACAGACAGACAGATAGACAGACAGACAGACATTTGCCCGATCTCATAAGTCTACTTTTTCCTCATTTTTGCAAAATGTGAAAAGTAGGCTAAAAAGAATGTGATGTATTATTGTCTACAACATAGGCCATGTATAATTTTATATATTACCTGTTTTTTTTTCAGAATTTCACCCCTCCCCATGGGCCCCTTAAATTGGATTTATGAAAAAACGGTCAAACACCTATTTACTTATTTTTTATGCTGCTTTTTTTCCGCTGAGTTTCAAACTCCTCGCTTATGTCGTTTAAGAGATACACGCTCCGTTAGGAATCCTTCAACCCCCCACTTTTCACCCCTTCCCCTCATAATACACACATTATCGAAAAACCCTCAGCCACATGTCTTCTTATTAGCCTACTTTCGATTTTTTCAAAAAAATGAAAGTAGACTTATGAGATCAACACAGGGCGAAAAAAAGTGCGTCTGTCTGTGTGTGTGTGTGTGTGTGTGTGTGTGTGTGTGTGTGTGAGTGTGAGTCTGTGTGTGTGTGAGTGTGTGTAATCTGAATGTCTGTCCCCCCTATCAATTCAAACACGGTGAACGTGAATTGAACGAAATTTGGTACAGAGGTAGTACTAGCAAAGGGAACCTCAGTGCCATGTTTTATATCGCCGCCATCTTGACAGAAACGTAATGACGGCCACACAAATGTTAAAAGCATAAATCAAATTACGACTAACATAATCATCCGATCTCTACCAAATTTTGCAACAACATACCTTTATGGGGGGAGCATCCTTTGACCAAACTAATAGGTCATCAGCCTAATAGTTTGCGGAAGGCGGCCATCTTTGTGTGAAAATCGATTGCCCCTATTAATTCGAACACGGTGAAACGGAATGGAACGAAATTTGGTACAGAGGTAGTACTAGCAAAGGGAACCTCGGTGTCATGTTTTATATCGCCGCCATTTTGACGGAAACGTAATGGCGGCCACACAAATGTTCAAAGCTTAAATCAAATTACGACTAACCTAATCATCCGATCTCTACCAAATTTTGCAACAACGTACTTTTATGCGGGGAGCATCCTTTGACCAAACTAATAGGTCATTAGCCCAATTTTTTGCGGATGGCGGCCATCTTTGAGTGAAAATCGATTCCCCCTATCAATTCGAACACGGTGAAACCGCATGGAACGAAATTTGGTACAGAGGTAGTACTAGCAAAGGGAACCTCAGTGTCATGTTTTATATCACCGCCATCTTGACGGAAACGTAATACCGGCCACCCAAATGTTAAAAGCTAAAATGTAATTACGACCAACCTAATAATCTTGTCTCTACCAAATTTTGCAACAACATATCTTTATGTGGGAAGCATATTCTGACCAAACTGCAAGATCATCAGCCCAATAGTTTGCAGATGGTGGCCAAGTATGTGTGCAAATCGATTCCCCCTATCAATTCAAACAAGGTTAAACCGAATTGAACGAAATTTGGTACAGAGGTAGCACTAGCAAAGGACACCTCAGTGTCATGTTTTATATCGCCGCCATCTTGACGGAAATGGAATGACGGCCACCCAAATGTTAAAGCTTAAATCAAATTACGACCATCGTAATAATTTGATCTCTACCAGATTTTGCAACAACATGTCTTTTTGTGGATAGCATCTTATGACTGACTACAAGGTCATCAGCCCAATAGTTTGCAAATAGCGGCCATGTATGTGTGCAAATCCATTCCCCATATCAATTCAAGCACGGTGGAACCGAATTGAATGAAATTTTTTACAGAGGTAGCACTAGCAAAGGGCACCTCATATTCATGTTTTATATCCGTATAACACGTTGTATTTCAACAAGCTACTACGACCAACATTCAATTATACTCCTTGAAAAGGACAAAGAGTTATAACAATACCCATGCATTTAGGAGAAAGTAGGCTATATGTTATTTACTGAACATCTTGTTTTTAATGATGAGTTTGTATGCCGAGTATCACATCCCCCAATGAAACCAATAGAGAGATATTGCTATTCAATGAAATGCAGGTCTACCCCCTTAACACCCATTTAGAACCTGAATATCCAAAAATCCTTCCTTAGTGGGCGTTTGCGACCCTTGAGGAATCTGCATACTAAATTTCATTCCATTTTGGCTGGGTGATGATGAGTGAGTGAGTGAGTCAGGACATTTTCTTTCAATTTTCTTTTTTCAGAATTTCACCCCTCCCCATGAAGCCCTTAAATTTGATTTATCCAAAAAAAACTGTCGAACAGCTATGTACTTATTTTTAAGCATTTTTTCCCCTGAGTTTGATGAGTGAGTCAGTCAGTCAAGGACACTTTCTTTCCTGTTTTCCCCCCCAGAATTTGACCCCTCCCCATGGGCCCCTTAATTTGGATTTATGAAAAAACGGTCAAACATCTATTTACTTATTTTTTATGCTGATTATTTCCGCTGAGTTTCAAACTCCTCGCCTATGTCGTTTAAGAGGTACACGCTCCGTTAGGAATCCTTCAATCCCCACTTTTCCCCCCTTTCACCTCATAATATACACCAGATCGAAAAGTCCTCGGACTCGTGTCTTCTTATTATTAATGATGAGTTTATATGCTGAGTATCACATCCCCCAATGAAACCAATCGGGGGATATTGCTATTCAATGAAATGCAGGTCTATCCTCTTAACACCCCCTTAGAACCAGAATATCCAAAAATCCATTCTTAGTGCGCGTTAGCGGCCCTTGAGGAAGCGGCATACCAAATTTCATTCCAATCCGTTCGGTGGTTTCTGAGATTTCGTGATGAATGAATGAGTCAGTCAGTCAGTGAGTGAGTGGTATTTGAGCTTCATGAAGAAAATCCACAGCCTGCTTCCAGTCTCCGACCGGGTCAGGAATGGAATGAATGAAGCCCCCATCTAGCGGCGAGGATATGAACTGTGCCAGCTGCCGAGGCCTGACGCACTCCTTTGGGGCAATGATTAAATGAATGACAGATGAAATGAGATGATAGTGGAGAGTGTTGCTGGAATGAAATTTTGACAGGGAAAACCGGAGTACCCGGAGAAAAACCTGTCTGCCTCCGTTTTGTCCAGCACAGATCACACATGGAGTGACCGGGATTTGAACCACGGACCCAGCGGTGAGTGGCCGGTGTGCTGCCGCCTAAGCCCCGGAGGCTCTTGGTATTTGAGCTTCATATAGTAGATTATTTATAGATGAGTTTTTTTTAATATTTATTAAGTACCAAAACACTAATAGGTCAACCGCTTTTTAGTATCTCGTTAACCAATAATGCGATTTAAACATATGGGGTGTCGTAGGACTTGTGGTGAACTCCCCTTTTCTATGGACGGGGTATATCCACCGCAAATTAAAAACTACCCTTACCCGGGGGTGAAATAGTATTTTTATGCATACAAAGTTGGCGGCTTTTGTAAGAGAGCGGCCTTTTTAAATGATTATTTATACATGAGTTTTTTAAAATATTTATTTAAATATACCCAAAAACTAATAGATCATCGGCTTTTTAGTATCTCGCTAACCAATAATGGGATTTAAACATATGGGGTGTCGTAGGACTCGTGGTGACTCCCCCTTTCCTATGGACGAGGTATGTCCACCCCAAAATAAAAACTACCCTTACCCGGGGGTGAAATCGTATTTTTTGTATGCATACGAACTTGGCGGCTATTGTAAGAGAGCGGGCTTTTTTTAAATTATTATTTATAGATGAGTTTTTTTAAATATTTATTTAAATAAACCCAAAAAACTAATAGGGCATCGGCTTTTTAGTATCCCGCTAACCAATAATGGGATTTAAACATATGGGGTGTGGGTAGATTATTGGCTGAGGAATAACCTAACCACCAAGGGAAGATGATAAAGATAAGGAGATGGGTTTCGGACCAAAGAAAAAGGATGGAGAAATAGGAGGAGAGTTTGACATCAGTTATGCCTAAGATTTCTTGTTCAAATGCAACAAGTGGTGAAAACCCTATTAAGAGATTTATTTGCATTAAGTAGGGCATGAACTTAGGAGGAATTAGGAAAGCCAGGATCTTGCTTAACTGTAGTATTAGAGAAATGATGAGTCAAAAAGGAAAGTTTGAATTTATTTAACAATGCAAAAAAATATCTAATAAATTTAACCAGTATATAGTTTCAATTTTTGTTAACAATTTGGAGTCGCAGACCTCCTAACATTTAAAGTTTGCTCCAGGCAATTAACAATTCTTAGGTTTCAAACCTTTATATGTACTAAAATCTTTGTAAGATTTAAAAAAGACAAATGAAGTAATTAAAGTTAGACATTAAATCGAGTACAAGGTGTGTACTTTCAGAAATTTCCAAGTACTTATCTTAGAAAAAGTTACAACTTCGAAAATAACAAAAAAAAAGAAAGCAGGTGGAATGAAAGAGAAGTTCCTATAACTTCTTATATTTACGCTGAATTACGTTTATAATAGTTATACAATATAGGACAGGTCACTTACTGTGAAACCTGAAGAGAAAGTCAAAAGGAAGGTTCTAGACTTCCTATGTTTAAGTAGGAATCACGAGACAAATTGGGCAAGTTTCCCTTTCGTGAGACCTAAAAATAACTCACTCATGAGTTGAAAGAATTGCATTCCCTAATTAGAAGGGAGAAACAATGTAAGTTTGAAACGTGTACTAGACACGTATTTATGCAGAAGTTAATTAATGTTATATAAGAAAAAGGGGAGGGCACTTCTATAGAGTGACACCTCATTGAAAAAAGACTTAAAGTAACAACTTTATTATTATGGTTTGTTAGTAAAAGGTTTAGGAAAGATCAATTGGGATTGAGGATAAATGTCCATGGCCTTATTTATAGTAATCGGACGATCGCGACGCGGTAGAAATGTTGAACAAGCACTAGTTTTCACTATAGTCTGTTGAATGGATGAAAAATTCACTGTAGTAACACAAAAGTTTATGGCAAAGAAAGTTATTGCAATTGTGAAAAAAAAACTGGTTGCACTAGGTAGGCGAGAGTCTATTGCTTGAGAAAGTTGTGGATTACAATTAAATGCGCCATAGAAAATCACAACGGTGGAAGAAAATTTAGCTATTGCAGTAATTTATAAGGAAGATTCCTTAATTTAAAATAGTATCCCCACATGTGAGTGGAAAGTACATGACGGCGAGACTGGTAGATAGAGTGCAGATTCTGGAAGGTTCCAGAACGATCCTAATAGAAGAATAGGGCAAAGTTATTCCAGCGGTGGAACGAGCTTAATAATTTTATAGACAGTGGGTATTCAATAATATCCCACGGTGTGAGAAGATCTCTCATTTAACAAGCAAAGAAGTGTTGCTTTTTACGAAGATTGGCTTAGACAGACAAAGGCCCAACATGGTAAATCCCGCTAAGGATGATTATTGCCCCAAAATATAGTAATCTCACACTGCCTATAAAATGATAGTTAAAAGCATGTAGAATTAAAACCGATGAAAATGAGGTTAAAACCTGAAGTCTGTACTTATCTTCGCTGCATGGCGAAGGTGAAGTTCCCTTTGACGATTAAAGTTCCAACATGGCGTGGAATGAAGAGAATGCCTCTTTGCTTGAGGAGACTAGCTCTGGTTGAGCTTTGACTGAGTCGACGGCCGACGTACAAGTGAGACCCACTCAGCGAAGCGCAGAGGGACCAGGAAAGGGAAAAGAGTGGGGGTAGGAGACAAAAGGAATACATATCAGCATAACCAACATAAGAAAGTTAAATTCTCTTGAGGAAATGGTCTTCAAAGAGTTGATAGTAGGCGACGCTATCGTAGCCTGGTGGGTGAAAAAGTAGACGAAGTTCTCTTGATCACGGAGATGATAGCTGGCGATGGCGACGAGTTCTGGTGGCCAGATGGATAAGGAAGTCCTCTTGTACAGGGAAGAATTGAGGAACTTCAGAGATTCGCTGCTAGATGACGCTAGGTGGGTCATGGAAGATATATATCTAGAACAGACTCACAAATGAAATAAGAGACATGACCACCAAAGAGAAACTAGTAGATCACTGTTGGTGTTTGATAAAAAGGAAGGAATGAACAAGAAAAGAGCATTAAAAATATACTCTATCTTACCGTGTATTCCAAGAATACACCAAGCTGGGAAGGGGAAACACCAACAGAGAACAAATAAACAGTTAAACATTTAAAGGTAATGGAGCAATTAAAGACAGTGGTCTTGTGATCTGACCATTAGTGGTCAAGATTTTGGCCACCCTGACTCCCCCATCCCTTCCAGGATAACACTGGGTCACTCTACCAGAAATCCAGACCAGGGGAGGAGAAACATCCCTAACAAAAACCAAGTCCCCCACTTTAATGTCGGGACTGGAAAGAAACCACTCTTGTCTCCGTTGCAAGGAAGTTAAATATTCCAAGTTCCACCTCTTCCAGAAAGAATTGCGGAGGGCTTCAAGTTTACGCCAAACAATAGGTAAATTAGAATCCCTGTAAGAGTTGGAAAGGGGAGGAGGGGCAGAAAGAGAAGTGCATATAGGGATGTGACCAGGTGTGAGTGGAAGTAGGTCATCAGGGTCATTGGAAAGTGGAGTTAGAGGGCGAGAGTTAACAACACCTTCAATCACAAAGTAGCTAGAAGCTGCGGGAAATATAGCTCTAGTAAAGATTGCGATAAGATGCGAAAAGAGAATCAACAAGTTTAAACAAAGCGTATAGAAACAAGTACATCGATTAAGGATAAGAATATACCAAATAAACAAAGGATCTATGCGAGTAGGAGGCAAGAACGCCATAGGTAACAACAATCTAGTAGCCATAAACAATGACCTTAAGTTATTATAAGCATCAAAGGGGTTAATCAAAAAAATACATAAGTCAGCGAGAAACGTGACGTGACAAGCATAAATACAAAAACACATCGAATGTAACGTCGAGAAAAAACAAGTTTGTTCATCAATGAACAATAAAATTGCAAAATACGTAAGCAAGGTGCAATACATGAGCGCGTAAAAATATGCAACGATGTTATGAAACAAGAATCGAAGCAGCTATAGGATACGAGCGGGAGTAAGTGGGAGACATAGGCATGAACGACCTTGACCCACATAGTACAGCGAGATAACGAATATAAATAGCTGAAAGAGTCCTTTACCGGAACAAGTTTATTTTGGTAATGAGGTGAGCAGCTTCTGAACTTACGGAAGCAACTCGCAAGACAATGGTTGGCAGTCAGCCAAAGTTGAGATAAGGAAAACTTGCTCTGACCTTTGGCAAGCATGAATGAAATAAACAGCAGCTTGGCCTTACCCGAACTTGTATACAAACAAGATTGACAAACAAGCAGTTCGAAATAAACAAACAACACTAGCGCAATCAGCTGTGACTTAAAGCGGAGCAAGTGACACGACATGCAGTAATTCGTGGCTTGGACGTGAAAAACCAATTTAGAGACATATGAAATAAAGTAAGAAATCAATTTCGCATAATTTTGAGGATCACGGAATCCGACAATTTTCATCAGAAAAAAGCTTAATTCTTCCGAACAAAGAAGAGAAGCTGGGACATTGAGAAGGAGTTTATGCGTAAGAATAGTTATTCTAGAGGCTAGAGAATTCAGATTTTCAAGCGGTTTCAAAAGCGGCTTCCGATTGTGAGGAAGGGGGAAGGAGCCGGCCGTGGCCATCCTACTAAATAGCGAAAGAAGGGAAACATAGCTTACAACGAAATGATGGTGACTGATAGCCATGGTTTTACACAAGGGGAAGATAGTTTTCGATAGAAAGTTTAAGCAATTACCTGCTATAAAAATGACATGAGAAGGTAAACGAAGTGACACAAGGCGAGGCGAACTTGAATTGCCATTTTATGCGGGAAGTAGGCAAAACCATTTTAACAACTTACAAAGGTGGCGTAGTTGTTTACAATGAGACATCGTTTCGGCAAGTGTTTTTCAATTATATCGAGATCGAAAACATGAGCGTTCTCTTTTTCAGAAAAGGGATTTATATCAGCAGTAACAAAATGACATTGCGATTTGGTTTGAAGACTGGGTTGTTGGATTTCACCAGTAATAACCCAACCAAAATCGGTGTCTCTGGCGACCACGTTTGAGGATAACTTGCGAACCTGTTTACGAAGGCAATTCCAGAAAACATTGGCACTGAAAAGAATTTCAATGGGACCTTGAGCATTAAACTGAGCATCAGCTAACCTTAAGTGCGAAGGAATCTTTAAACCGGAAGTATTAATAGAGCTGCTAGGAGTGTCCTTGCCAATACTGGTAAGAATAATACAGTTTAAGTTAAGATTGGTGTTTCTTTGACAAATGTCTCTGATTTTCAATTTTGAAGACTGCAAGGCTTGAGTTTTCAAATTGTCAATGCCGGATACATTGATAGAAGTAGGCGATGACGAAAGACCTAGTTTTTAACTAACGATTGCGAAACAAAGTTCTGAGTTGAAGCGGAATCGAGAAGACCGCGGGTTCGAAACCAATTTCCAAATTTATCTTGGATTTCGAATTGTACAGTGGACAAAAGGGCTTGCGCACTGTGAGCAGTTTCGGCGTTAGAAATGCAGGAAGAAGCATTAGTTTGTTCGGAGCTGCTCTGCATGGAGTTTAATGAAGCGGGTACTGGTGACCTCGATTGATCATGAACGTGCAATAAGGAATGATGCGGTTTTTTGCATTGAAAACAGAGGTTGGTAGACGTACAGTTAGAAGAAGAATGCTTAGGTGACAAGCAGTTGAAGCAATGTTTACTATTGAAGACAAACTTCCTTCTGTCTTCGACACACAATTCTTTAAAAGATTTGCAGGAGTACAAAGTGTGAAACTTTTTACAGAGCGTGCATTTTAAAGATTTGTTGAGCGGCCTGATATGTTCTCTTGGATTGTTGAAAGAAGCAGAAAGGGTTTGCTTGTTCTCGACTGATGGGGGCTGATAACCATTTGAAGAGACAAGTTTTTTCTCAAAAATGTGACACTGATGACTCGTTTCGACATTTTCGCACTGAAATGATAGTGCTGTAAGGACTTGGCACCGGCTATTGAGAAACGAGATGAGGTGTTCGAACGAGTATTCCTCCTTTCGAGTGAGTTCGATCTCCCAAGCATTTAATGTCGAAAAACCGAATCTGGATGTAGCTAGATGAATAAGGACTGTGTCCCAAGTTTGGACTGGCTGCTTGAGTTGATATAACGCTCTCACGTGCAATTGAATAGAATCTAACAGGTCTCTTAAAGAGGTGACGTCATTAGGTTTGACAACTGGCAGGTTGAACAGGCAGCGAATGTGGCGAGTGACACACAAACGTAAATTACCATATCTCTCTTTAAGGAGATTAAAGTCGATGTGGTAGTTATCTGCGCTTAAAGGCAGTGACTCAACCAAGGCCAAGGCCTGTCCTTCCAAGGACGTACGCAAGAAGTAGAATTTATGAATGTCGAGAATGTCATTATTTTCATGAATGAGGGAGCAGTAAAGTTCATAAAAGGAATACCATTCACCTTCCTGGCCTGAGAAGTGAGGTAGGATTATCTTTGGAAGTAACGATTTCGGTTTATCCTTGTGAACTGAAGCGGGTGCGAACTGGGCCGGATTGATGACTCTAGTGTCCGGTTCTGAGATACTGCGGATTAGTTGGTGGGCCTTTGCGATCCCTTCAAAATACAAAGGTTCAACCTCGTCCCGATCCGATTGAAGTTCTGGGCAAGCGGATTCAATCTCGGTTTGAATTTGATCGTAGTAATCATAGGACCGTTCGTACAACTTAAGGCGTTGTGTCAAGATGTCTAAATCACACTCGGCGGGATTTATTTTGTTAATGAAATTTCTAAATCTGGTGAGTTGCCCTTTGTAGGAAGAACGTCTGGCAATGAGAGTTTCATCCTTTTCAGTAGGAGCCATGACAAAGCAGGTAGATTAAAGTGCAACTTACGAAACTGTGGAACCTCGGAAATGCTGTCAGGCTGGCAGCAGCAAATAAGTTGAAAGAAAGGGACACAACAAAGGAGACAGGAGTGGCCTCTTTCCCCTTCACAGGCTTTGCACGATGTAGTTATAGCTGAAAGATTCAAAGCAGATATTAATAATTTGTAAGGTATTGTCAAATAACCTTTCAAAAGAATAACAAATAGGCTCTCCCGGGTTTCTGGGACCCAATTTTGGGTACATTATTGGCTGAGGAATAACCTAACCACCAAGGGAAGATGATAAAGATAAGGAGATGGGTTTCGGACCAAAGAAAAAAGGATGGAGAAATAGGAGGAGAGTTTGACATCAGTTATGCCTAAGATTTCTTGTTCAAATGCAACAAGTGGTGAAAACCCTATTAAGAGATTTATTTGCATTAAGTAGGGCATGAGCCTAGGAGGAGTTAGGAAAGCCAGGATCTTGCTTAACTGTAGTATTAGAGAAATGATGAGTCAAAAAGAAAAGTTTGAATTTATTTAACAATGCAAAAAAAATCTAATAAATTTAACCAGTATATAGTTTCAATTTTTGTTAACAATTTGGAGTCGCAGACCTCCTAACATTTAAAGTTTGCTCCAGGCAATTAACAATTCTTAGGTTTCAAACCTTTATATGTACTAAAATCGTTGTAAGATTTAAAAAAGACAAATGAAGTAATTAAAGTTAGACATTAAATCGAGTACAAGGTGTGTACTTTCAGAAATTTCCAAGTACCTATCTTAGAAAAAGTTACAACTTCGAAAATAACAAAAAAAAGAAAGCAGGTAGAATGAAAGAGAAGTTCCTATAACTTCTTATATTTACGCTGAATTACGTTTATAATAGTTATACAAAATAGGACAGGTCACTTACTGTGAAACCTGAAGAGAAAGTCAAAAGGAAGGTTCTAGACTTCCTATGTTTAAGTAGGAATCACGAGACAAATGGGGCAAGTTTCCCTTTCATGAGACCTAAAGATAACTCACTCATGAGTTGAAAGAATTGCATTCCCTAATTAGAAGGGAGAAACAATGTAAGTTTGAAACGTGTACTAGACACGTATTTATGCAGAAGTTAATTAATGTTATATAAGAAAAAGGGGAGGGCACTTCTATAGAGTGACACCTCATTGAAAAAAGACTTAAAGTAACAACTTTATTATTATGGTTTGTTAGTAAAAGGTTTAGGAAAGATCAATTGGGATTGAGGATAAATGTCCATGGCCTTATTTATAGTAATCGGACGATCGCGACGCGGTAGAAATGTTGAACAAGCACTAGTTTTCACTATAGTCTGTTGAATGGATGAAAAATTCACTGTAGTAACACAAAAGTTTATGGCAAAGAAAGTTATTGCAATTGTGAAAAAAAACTGGTTGCACTAGGTAGGCGAGAGTGTATTGCTTGAGAAAGTTGTGGATTACAATTAAATGCGCCATAGAAAATCACAACGGTGGAAGAAAATTTAGCTATTGCAGTAATTTATAAGGAAGATTCCTTAATTTAAAATAGTATCCCCACATGTGAGTGGAAAGTACATGACGGCGAGACTGGTAGATAGAGTGCAGATTCTGGAAGGTTCCAGAACGATCCTAATAGAAGAATAGGGCAAAGTTATTCCAGCGGTGGAACGAGCTTAATAATTTTATAGACAGTGGGTATTCAATAATATCCCACGGTGTGAGAAGATCTCTCATTTAACAAGCAAAGAAGTGTTGCTTTTTACGAAGATTGGCTTAGACAGACAAAAGCCCAACATGGTAAATCCCGCGAAGGATGATTATTGCCCCAAAATATAGTAATCTCACACTGCCTATAAAATGATAGTTAAAAGCATGTAGAATTAAAACCGATGAAGATGAGGTTAAAACCTGAAGTCTGTACTTATCTTTGCTGCATGGCGAAGGTGAAGTTCCCTTTGACGATTAAAGTTCCAACATGGCGTGGAATGAAGAGAATGCCTCTTTGTTTGAGGAGACTAGCTCTGGTTGAGCTTTGACTGAGTCGACGGCCGACGTACAAGTGAGACCCACTCAGCGAAGCGCAGAGGGACCAGGAAAGGGAAAAGAGTGGGGGTAGGAGACAAAAGGAATACATATCAGCATAACCAACATAAGAAAGTTAAATTCTCTTGAGGAAATGGTCTTCAAAGAGTTGATAGAAGGCGACGCTATCGCAGCCTGGTGGGTGAAAAAGTAGACGAAGTTCTCTTGATCACGGAGATGATAGCTGGCGATGGCGACGAGATCTGGTGGCCAGATGGATAAGGAAGTCCTCTTGTACAGGGAAGAATTGAGGAACTTCAGAGATTCGCTGCTAGATGACGCCAGGTGGGTCATGGAAGATATATATCTAGAACAGACTCACAAATGAAATAAGAGACATGACCACCAAAGAGAAACTTGAAGATCACTATTGGTGTTTGATAAAAAGAGAGGAATGAACATGAAAAGAGCATTAAAAATATACTCTATATTACCGTGTATTCCATGAATACACCAGGGTGTCGTAGGACTCGTGGTGAACTCCCCTTTCCTATGGACGAGGTATGTCCACCCCAAAATAAAAACTACCCTTACCAGGGTGTGAAATAGTAATTTTTTTGTATGTGTGCGCACTGAAGGCTTTTGTCAAAAGGGCCTAACTACACTTTTGTTAATATTTTCTGATCCCCTGATGGGATTTTGCCATAGGCAGTATCCTAACACCCGTTTTTAATGTAAGATTCATTTTTGTCAAAAGGGCCTAACTACACTTTTGTTAATATCTCGCAAACCAATAATGCAAGGGACATGTATGAGGAGTCCTAGCACTTGGGGCGACGTCCCCCTTTGGGGAGGGGTTTGAAACTACCCCCCAATATTGAAAAACCATTATCTTGGAAACTAAGAACCCTAAAATTAGGTGTGATAGCTCAAAAATAGATGATGATTTAGGCTTTTACCTCGATTGGCCATTTTACGCCTAAAACAGTAAATAGTCATTTTTCGAGGAAAAAAAACTTTTAAACACTTAAAATGATAAATGAACCTAAGATTTTTGTTTTTGATGAAAAATAGCAGGGGTGTGAAAACTACCCCAAACTGAAAGATCGATACCTTGGGAACTAAGAACCCTAAAATTAGATGTGATAGCTTAAAAAATACGTCATGACATACGCTTTTACCTGGATAGGTCATTTCACCCCTAAAACAGTAAATAGTGATTTTACAAGGGGGTAAAAAGGTGTTATTCGGATAAAAACGATAATTGAACCTAAGATCTTGTTTTTTATGAAACATAGGGGGGGGGGGTGAAAGCTACCCACCAAATTGAAAAAATCAATATGTTGCAAACGATGAACCCTAAAATTAGGTGTGATCGTTGAAAAATAGGTGATCTGATGACATACGCTTTTACCTCGATAGATTATTTCACTCTTAAAACAGCGAATAGTAATGTTACAGGGGGAAAATGTATTAAACACCTAAAAGCATAAGCGTTTTGTGAAACCATGCTTTACGGACGTGCGTATGGAGGATTATTATTATTATTATTATTATTATTATTATTATTATTATTATTATTATTATTATTATTATTATTATTATTATTATTATTATTATTAGGTAATTACGGATTAATGTGTGTATAGATAACTAACTAGTGGGGAGCGTGATGTCGCAGTGGCTTAGCTGCTCGTCTTTACCCGGACGGCTGGGGTTCAAATCCCGGTGTCAGCGGGGTGGAATTTTCACCTCAAATTTCATGTGTCGTCAGGAAGGGCATTCGGCCTTAAATCCCCGGCTAAAACCAAAATGAGCGTGGTTGGCTCCGGTGACCCCAATTAATTGGGAAAAGCCGAAGGACTCCAAAAGTTTTACCTGTCAAGACTCAGTGTACCCTGTTGCAGGCTTTAGAAGAAAAAAACGAACCCGGGGCCTCTGTGGTGACAGTGGAGTTATATTAATGATGCTTTTTAAACAAACATACGCTTGCATACTACCGTTGGGTTGAATCTGCACAGAGACACTGGCTTTTGTTTGTGTAGTGAGTCCTGGTGATAAGAGCACGGCGATGTCAGCAAGGTTCATATTACTGGTCTACTTGATAGGGGACGTGCTCCGCACCGTGTTAAGGTTCATGACTAGATAGTTGTTAGGTAAGTGTTGACAAGGCTGAGTGAACCTTATTGCAACCTTAAAATGGAAATTAATTTCTTGGTATAGTCGGGGTTGGAACCCAAGGCCTTAGGGTTGACAACCAAGTATGTTAACCACTACACTGTGAGATGGTCAAATGATAATGTAACAGAACATATAGAAAAGTTTTCTATAATTTAACGAATTGACTAAGAGCCATACCATGAGATGTGTAGGTATTTGAAATTGAATCCATAGCTGATGACCCTACTACTGTACACGTAAGCTATAGCAATGCCCGCCTATAGGCTATTAAGTTAGAAAAAGAAATGTATGGCTTTCTTAAATGGAGAATAATTGTGTTTACTGTGAAATACAAATCTGATATTAAAAATAGTTCATGTCCTACATGATGTTTGAACTCTTTTTTTTTATTTATACTTTAGACAAACGCTAACAAAGTTGTAATTCAGAAGCCACGGCCGCCTCCGTTCCAATCCTACACCGTACACTGAAGTTAAAATGAACAATGATCACGTTACAAACACCCAGTTTCAAAGCCATGACAAATAAGTGAACAAAGTATAAAATTCATGAGCCAGTCAGGGATTAAAAGCTGGAATTATTTCAAACAAAAGACAAGCGTTCTATAAACTTAACCACCAAGCTGTCCTATCGACCCTAATTGTTTGGCTGATGGTGGAAATATAATTAAATCTAAACTATAACTAAAACTAACTACACGCTTATATACTAGTAGAAGAAATGCAAAACAAAGGACAGAAAGAATAAGAAATGGCCCTCAACCCTCAATAATGTGGATTGAGGGACTTGAAAGGAAAGAGAGCCATAAAAGGTAGATATGAAAGTGAAAGAGGAGAGGGTCCGCCGCAGAGGTAATGGTTAAAGAAGGAGGAAAACTGGATTCAGCTCAGGAATCCCTTAAGGTTGCCAACTTCCGAACTGATCAGCCGTAAGCCCCTGAGGGTGAAGCCATATCCATGGTGCACCACAAGTGGTGGGGCTACATAAACCCTACCTTAAGTGTGGCTTGAGCAAAAGGCAGGAAATAACATGAAAATAAAAAGAAGGCTGCCTCCTCACACAAGGAGGGTATCAGAATAAAAATTAAACAAGGGTCAATTAAGTCAAAAAAGGAAGAGACTACCTAAGCCTTGGATATCCTAATAATGTTCGAGTCGGTAGAGAACAAGAGTTGACCAAGTGTGGTCGACAGGAAAGAAGACAGAGAGGAGCCTAGCACAAGTCAGTGGAAGCAATGACGGACTAAGCTGGGGGCTCCATGGTCGTCAACCTACATTCCACTAGATGTAAGCCCATATGGGTGGGTGGAAATAAAGACCTCTTTGTGTTATATCACTGGCTTTAAGGACGGTAACACATGACATGTGTTTATGATCCGATACTGGTCCTAGGGCTATGCATAATTGTATTAGATACTCAGATAACAATACTACTATGCATATTATTTTGTCTAATGGGACAGATGACCATGATTTCCAAGCCCCTAAATAACACAAAAACAAATTATTTTCATTTCAAAGCAGTTGGGGTGAGGTGAGGTGAGATTTCTACACGGCAATCTCATTAGAGAAGTTAATTAGACATCAAATTTGCAGATCAATACAGTTTGTCAAGGAGTTGGGGGAAAAAGTGACTGTGGTCCATCAATGACAATAAGACACAAGCTAATGCTTGTTCATGACAAGTCTGCTTTGTTGTATAGAGACTAGCCTTTTATGTAATTCTAGTTGGATGGCTGAAACGGCGTACACTTAACCTTGCGAGTCAAAACTTACAAGAGGTGGGTTTTATTGCTACCTCTGACATCCTGCAAGTGGTTTTCTATAGGTGTCCACTTCTACTCCAGGCAAATGCCACGGCTGCCCATAGACAAAAGGCAGAGAAAATCAAAACATATTATGTTTGGATCAATTCCATACCTACATGACAACATGTACTTAAAACAACAAGTAATGAGCATTCCATGTTAACAATAGTGAGATGGTTGCAAACTGCCAATGCTTAGAGCTCATTAGCGCCTTTTAAGGGTGGCATGGAGTACACTTACTTGAAAAACTAACAAGAGGAGTGTTCGGTTTTCCCACAACACCCAGTGAATATAAATGACTCTGCACTCAAGTCCATAACCACCTCCTTTCCATTCCTACCCTTGATAGTCAAAGGCACACATTAATACAGACATCACAGTGACAGAGGTTATTTGTAAAATACCTCAATATCTGAGATTTATCGTGAAATTGACCAGAATTTTGTAAAATCCACTAAATTTACCGCAAATTTTGCAAATTCTACCAAATTGCAGCAAAATTCAACAAATGACTACCAGATTTATTGAAATGCCCTTTGATTTATCAAAGAATGGTTTAAACTACCTCAAATTCATATAAAATTACCCGAATATAGATGAAAATTCACTAAAATTTACCAAACTTACCCAAGTGGTCTAAAAAACATGAAATTTAACCATTTTTTTAAATCACTACATGCACTCGAAAATTCTATAATATTTCCCTTTACATGTATGTTTTTTTTTTGTTTGTTTCTTTTACCGCATTGTCTGGCAAATACCTCAACATGACATTGTCCTAGGCTAGGAACTGTACATTCAACATCGTAGTTTAGTTTAGTTTCATCTCCCATAAACGGCTGTCTCAGTTGGATGTAAGAAAAAGACATCCAGCTGTAAAAAACACACCCTCACATAGACTTTCATAACCTCTTACGTTGAGATTACTAACACTAACGTCATTGAATGATTGAACGGTTTCCTTTTCACAATTGCTGCCTATACCTTCCTCTTGAAGTTTGCAAGATGGTTGCAAGATGCTTGCAAGGTTCCTAAAATGCAATTAAATTTAATGAATACCTTAAGATAGTTTGATTTGTTTAATGATATGGTGTTGATGATTGATATATATATGTTAAGACTATTTTTTTAGGTCTTGACTGGCATTGCAATAAGGATTGACTAACCAAACATGAGTTACCTATCAGGGAAACATTTTGGCCACTATGTTGGTTATTGACCAGTGAGTACAGTTCTAGAAATCATATACAACAGAGGCTTAGACCTATAGACAAACCGTCTGACCATGTTTGTTAAACAAGACATTATACCAGAGACAATTAGGATACTTATGTAGAGCTTATCAAAAATAATGTTGTGTAACAGTAAATGCTAGTCAACAAACAGTTATGCAGTACTAAAAAAAATCATACAATACCTGAGAGCGCTTCTAAAATTATTGATGTGTAACATGTTTCCACTCGCTTGCTATATGTTTTATTTTGGCGTTAGGTTGAGGGGGGGGGGATATTCAAGAAATGAAATGCAAATGGAACTGAAATGCAACACGAACAATGTGTGCGCGTGGTAGCTGAGATTGATATCACAACGTACTGTCGCTTATGTAGCTATGTGGAATGTATATCACATATGGTTTACTTCAAGGTTTGGAGATCCCATTAAAGATACTCCTACAATAAATGATCTTGAAATGGTAATTCTTTGGAGCGAAAATATTTATTAAATGATATTTAATGAAAACAATTATGATTTATTAAAGGTTTATACGTTTACTGTATTATTATTTAATGTAAGCACTCGAGGCACTATCGACCAAAATGCAGCACTATCTGGAATGTATATTGCATTTTTGAAGGTTTGCTGGTCCCATTAAAGGTATTCCCACAATGAATGATTTTCAAGTTGTCGTTTTATGGCGTGAAAATATTTAATATATGATATTTGCGAACAGGATTGGCCACTGGAATTATTTTACAAGTAGTTATTTTAATGACCAACAGAGTTCACTGTTAAGAAGGTAGAACCCTATGTGGAATGTAGGATAACATGTAACACGTAGCATGTTATACACTGTAAGGCTTGTGATTTTTTTAAAAGATGCCTTTATCCCTATATTAATAACCCAGTTTACAATACTGATAACTGTAATGTTACGGAAAAATCAAAACAAAACAAAAATTTGCATTGAAAAACTAAAAAGTGGTTGGGCAACTATACACTCAACATGCAAATAAATATATATACAAACTATGTTAATATGTAATACTCCAAGAACGAGGTGTGGATTATAACACACGCACCCTCATCAAACAGACTCTCACGGATACAACCTCTAAGGTGAAGTTCAGAGGAGAACTATCTCGGAGTTTCAAGATAAAAACCGGAGTACGACAGGGTGATGGTCTCTCGCCCATTCTGTTTAATCTGGTGCTTGATAAAGTCATCAAGACCAGGGAATGCACATTGAGGAATCTAGGAATCAAACCAGTTGCCATTGGAGCTGGAACCCGAAGAATCGAGATCAGGTGCCTTGCCTTCGCAGATGACATTGCAATCTTGGCCAACAACTCTAAGGATGCTGGCATAGCTGTCCAAGCCCTGCACGAGATCGCGGTGAAATCTGGATTACAGATATCTTACGATAAGACCAAGTACTTTGAGAATCGGAACTCCGGAAACACCCCTTTGACGACCATACATGGAACGATTGGAAGAGTCAATCGCTTTCGTTATCTTGGTGAATGGGTCCACCCCAATGGTAGAGATGGCACCTCCATCTTAGCAAGGCGTACCAAACTCAACGCAGCATACCAACTATCCCACAATTTGTACAACAAGAAATGCATTTCGAGGAATTCTAAGATCTATCACTACAGAACTGTTGTCAGACCACAGTTTCTGTATGCCGCAGAGACCCTCTTGATGAACAGAAAAGGCACCATGGATGACCTGGAGAAAGCCGAAAGACGTATCCTCAGGAAAATCCATGGCCCGAGATTGCTCCCAGATGGAACCTACCGTTTGAAATCTAATTCTGACCTGTGTCGACAGTTAGAATCAGCCAATACCAGTATGCGACGTAGGAGGCTAAAGTTCTATGGGCACCTACAAAGAATGAACAGCAGCAGGCTTACTAAGATGATCTTCTCCTTGGTTAAAAGCTACAAGACTGGAAGCCTGTGGCTTAGTGAAGTACTAAAGGACTTGGATTCGGCTGGAATTGCTGACCTTGATGTAGAAGATCGTTCTAAATTTTGTGCTATGGTAGAATCTTGGACCCCACCACCTAGAGTCTCTAAATGTCGGAAGCCCCTTTCGCAGGAGAGAAAGGAGAAATTATCAGCAGGGCTCAAGAGATATTGGGAACGGAAAAGAGCATCGAAGAACTAGTCATAAGCGCTCCGTAGTGGGCTTAAATCAATAATAATAATAAAAATAATGTTAATTAATTTCATTCATATATATATTTACAAATAACACTTCCATTTTTATTGGTTCATTTCACAATATATGAATATCCTTTATAGTATGCATAAGGTTACACTCACACAAAATACAGCTCTTTTCGTTTATGTTTGCTTGTTAAAGTTTTTAAATATAACACTTGTTGAAAATTATTTTTAGGGGATGGGGGTGTTGCTACGTTGACCCATTACAGAATAATACCAGCTTTACGAAGTTCATCTTCTATTATTAATAGCTCTTCCTTATAACCAATATGATCAGCCTGTTTACAGGCATGCAAGAGCTGTAGACGTTCGACTAATATATTAGGATCATTCCATTTGCTATTTTTTATGAATGGTTTCCAAAACTCGGGAAGCAGTTCATCATTATCACCATCATCATTATCATCCTCATCATTATAATCATGTTCATAATGATCATCATCATCATCGTCATCATTACCATCATAATTTCCACCGGTGCCCACAGTCTGTTCAATGGTTTGAGTTGCCTTTGATAGTGTTGAAAGCTTGTTTTAGATGTGCTAGAGTGCTTTAACATTGATATGTTATTATTATCACCATTACCATCCTTTTCACCTTTCCCCACCAACTTCTTGATGGAGTATGTTGTCTCTGATAGAGTTGAGGGCTTTTCAGATGTGGGTGTGTGTCTGAACATAGGTTATACAGCAGGTGTTATAGGTTTCTCATTAAACAACTCGCTAACAGCATATGTGCGTTGTAGTGTATTAAACTTGAGGTTAATATTATCTTGAGCAGCACTAGCTTTTTCTTGGACTTGTTTTTTTTTTCTTTGGTTTGGGTGTTTCTTACAATTAGACTAGCATGATTAAGTTTACAATCATGATTGTTTGAAGAAAGTATGTCCAATTCTTTTGTCTTAAGCATTCCATGTCTCTGTTTCGATCGTTGCTTTGAACAGTGCCAAATAACACTTCCATTTTATTGGTTCGTTTCACAATATATGAATATCCTTTATAGTATGCATAAGGCTTACCATACCTAGTCAATGATACTTCCATATCAACTGTCAAGCATAAACTAATCTCTAGTAAAGACAACTTGGTAATAACAACAATAGTTTAATGTGGGAGCATATATAGATGCAAAAAGTGGGAGCAAAGGTGGGGGTAAAAAGTGGGAGCAAATGAGGAAGCAAAAACTGTGAGCAAAATGTGGGAGCAAATATGGGATCAAATGTGGGAGCAAAGCAAATAAAAAAGTGGGAGCAAATATGCTAACAGATATGTCAACTAATATGCCAGCAAAATAAATACACAAGACAAGATAGTTTAAAGTGCAGAGAAAATATGGAAGCAAATATAAGAGCAAAAGTGATGTTTTTCTAAAACAACTAGACATAACAAACTTAGTCATAACCTAACCTAACCTAACCTTACCTAACCTAACCTCACCTAACCTCACCTAACCTAACTTCACCTAACCTAACCTGACCTAACCTCACTTAACCTAACCTAACCTAACCTCACCTACCCTCACCTAACCTAACCTAACTTCACCTAACCTAACCTAACTTCACCTAACCTAACCTTTCAACTCTCAGATCAAAATTAAATTCTGGGCATAGTTGAGTTGGAACTCAAGACCTCAGGGATAACACTAGACACTACACCGCGAGATGGGAAAATTATCATTCAACACAACACAAAAATAAAAGTTTCCTGTAGTGTAACTCATTGGCTGACAACCATAGCTGAGAATTCAAACCCAAGACCTTAGGACTTTTGTTTTGAACATTATCAGAAATATTATCCCATTTACATTTTGCTGCTGCTTATACAGGGCGCCCGAGAATGTTCTCCGCAGTGGGTACGTGCAGCTACGAATGGTTGACTCGTGAGTTTAGTTGGCTGCACTGCACTGTGTCCTTGAAAGTGGAACTTCCCCCGTGTGGGCTGTCGGTGTGTATCGCGATAAGCGCGCGAGCCTGCATATGCCTTCAGTGTGTATTACAGTCAGCGAGCGTTCAGATAGATTAGAGCAACAGTATACAGGCGGTAATGTTTACTACTGAAGAGAGTGTTCTTTTAGTGGAATACGTTTTTCGCGAAGGCGATCGGTTTACAGCAAATGTAAAATTAAGATTTCAGGCGCGGTTTCCTAATTCAAAGTGTCCAAACCGTGATACCATTCGGGATTTGGAAAGTAAATTTCGTGTGACTGCCTCAGTTCACGATGTACCGGGAACAGGCAGGCCTATGCTTTTAACAGACGAAAAACTTGATGAAATCGCCGATATAATGCTGCGTAGTCCAAGTAAATCAACACGAAAATTAGCTCAACAAACAGGAATCTCTAAGTCGTCAGCACATAAAGCTGTAAGAAACAAGCTTCAGTTGTTCCCTTATAAAGTTACCGTGGTTCGTGAATTAAAACAAACTGATTACGGAAAAAGGGTGATGTACTGTGAATGGTTCCAGCATCTGTTATGAATGGCTGTGGTGAGTACAACGTTTACTGTTTATTTGTTATGATGCAATCGGCAGCCGTGCTACCAACGTAACTGCTGTAGCTAGCTATCGCAGACACATGTAGGCGCTGCGGAGAACATTCCCGGACACACTGTAGTTATAAGAGTTGGCATTAATATGGGAGCAAAAATAGGGAGCAAAAAAAGTGGGAGCAAATGTGGGAGCCAATATGGGAGCCAATGTGGGAACAAAAGTGGGAGCCAATATGGGAGCCAAATATGCCTGCTCTGCCCGAAAAATACCTATTTTATTATAATTGCTTATAATGGAGAAAATTTATCCAATTCCCAGGATAGGAAACGTAAAGCGTTCACGCCCCATCTTATATTTACCTATCTCATTTTTACCAAGATGATGCTCAGTTCCATGACTTCAGTCAGCTGGTCTATTTTTCCATCTTGCAGCGGGGATGATCTTACACATGGTTCCAACAAAAATCACCAAAACAAAGGCCCACTGTGATTTTACTCTTACCACAATGCACGGTTCGTGTATGGAGCTCCTAACTCTAATCTATTGCCTCGGCCTACTCAGTTCAGCCGATAGTTCACAGCTTCCTGCCTAACTGACATTCCGCTATAGCACGGATGGCTATCTATAACTTATCCAGTTTTTCACTGGCAATGGTACGCATACTTCGTGTAATACTGTTCTGCTCCGCTTGCGAATAATTATGATTGTAACATGTCCCAAGTAGACTGTTTGGACTTAGAATATTGCGGCAATTTCTGACTGTCTCAGGCAAGGGCTCACGCCTCCCGCAATGCCCAAAGTAGACTGATTTCACTGTATGCCCAGCTATTATTTATTTGATTTGCGGAGAAAGTTACAGGAGTAGGGGGTTTCCACAATTGTATTCTATATCATCACTCGCATGAATATGCAAAGTAGCTCATTCGAAAGTCAACATTCTCAATGTCGCATTGCTCCTTCTTAATTCAAAATTCGATCGCTGGATCCTTAGATAATGAGCTCCGTAAATGTCTTCATTGTTCCATAATTTCCGCGGGATTCGGCCGCGTCTCGCGTCCCTGGCTGCGATTGGTGGTTTCAAATCCGCCCCTTAATTTGGTTTTATTTCTGGCAAAAATCACACCATAACTTAATTTAAATTTTAAAAATACTTTTGAGAGGCTGGGATCGTCCCCTTTCTGGTGATGTAACTCCTGTTCCTGAATTTCAAGTGCTGCTCTAATTTCTCTCAAGTAGGCGGGGCTTATCCAGTAGATGATCGTTGAAAATTCGGCATCCACCCGCTAAGTTGAGTGACCGCTTCTCTTTGTTTCTGCCCATGTGGCTTCCAGATGTTCGCTGCCTTGTTCCTTTCTCTATTGTCCGCGCTTGGTGAAAGTCGTGGAGAAGCACGTACAACTCGCTTCTTTTTTACCAGCTTGGTTTTCAAGCAACGTCTTCCTTCCATCAATTTCAAACATGAACAACATTTTGCAAAATAATATGTGGCATTTATGTCATAACAGATGCGTGAAGGTTACAATATGTCTGCTTATTCTTAATGATGAGTTTATATGCCGAGAATCCCATCCCCAAGGAAACCAATCGGGAGATATGGTTATTCAATTAAATGCAAGTCTACCCCCTTAATACCCCTTCAGAATCTGAATATCCAAAAATCCTTCCTTAGTGGATGATTTCGACATACAACGAACATAGCCACAAAATGTAATGTTTCTAACTTCAATAATTTTGGCTGGGCGATGATGAGTGAGTGAGTAAGTCAGGACATTTTCTTTCATTTATATTTCAGTATTTCACCCCTCTCATTAACCCCTTTAATTGGATTTATGAAAAAAAAACCGGTCGAACACCTATTTACTTATTTTTGAGCTGTTCTTCCCCCCTGAGTTTGATGAGTGAGTGAGTTAGGACACTTTCTTTCCTGTTTTCCCCCCAGAATGTCACCCCTCTCCAAGGGCCCCTTAAATTGGATTTATGAAAAAACGGTCGAACACCTATTTACTTATATTTTTAGCTGTTTTTCCCGCCGAATTTCAAACTTCTCTCCTATGTCGTTTAAGAGATACACGCTCCGTTAAGAATCCCTCAACCCCCAATTTTCACCCCTTTCAACTCATAATATACAGCACATCGATAAACCCTTAGACATGTCTGATTATTTTTAATGATTAGTTTATATACCGAATATCACATCTCCAAAGAAACAACTCATTCATTTATCGTTATTCAATGAAATGCACGTTTACCCCCTTAACATCTCTTTAAAACCCGAATAAACAAAAATCATTCCTTAGTTGACGTTTTCGACATACAGCGAACATATTCCCAAAATTTCACGTTTCCAACTTTAATAGTTTTCGCTGGGCGTGATGACTGAGTGAGTCAGACAGGACATTTTCTTTCAATTATTTTTACCAGAATTTCACCCCTCCCCATTGTCCCCTTAAGTTGGATTGATGAAGAAACGCTTGAACACCTATTAACTTATTTTTTAAGCTGTCTTTTTTCCCTGAGTTTGATGAGTGAGTGAGTTAGTCAGTCAGTTAGGACACTTTCTCTCCTTTCCCCCCCCCCCCAGAATTTCACCACACCCCATTGGCCCCTTAAATTAATTTATGAAAAAACGGTTGAACACCGATTTACTTATTTTTTAAGCTGATTTATTTTCGCTGAGTTCCAAATTTCTCGTCTATGTCGTTTAAGAGATAGGCCTACACGCTCCGTTTGGAATCCATCAACCCCCACTTTTCACCCCTCTCACCTCATAATAATACACCATATCGAAAATCCCTTAGACATATGTCTGCTTATTTCTAATGATTAGTTTATATGCCGAGTATTACATCCACAAATGAAACCATTCGTGAGATAATGTTATTCGATGAAATGCAGGTTTAACCCCCTTAAGACCCCTTTAGAACTTGAATATCCAAAAATCCTCCCTTAGTGTACGGTTTTGACATACAACGAACATATACCCAAAATACCATGTTTCCAACTCCAATAATTTTGGCTGGGCGATGATGAGTGAGTGAGTGAGTCAGGATATATTCTTTCATTTTTTTTCTTCAAGTTTTCACCCCTCCCTATGAACCCCTTAATTTTGATTTATCAAAAAATACTGTCGAAGACATATTTACTTATTTTTAAGCAGTTTTCCCCCCTGAGTTTGATGAGTGAGTGAGTCAATCGGTTAGGACACTTTCTTTCCTGGTTTATTTTTTTCAGAATTTCAGCCCTCCCCATGGGCCCCTTAAATTGGATTTATGAAAAAAAAACGGTCGAACACCTATTTACTTATTTTAAACTGATTTTTTTCCGCTGAGTTTCAAACTCCTCGCCTATGTCGTTAAAGAGATACACGCTCCGTTAGGAATCCTTAAACCCCCATCTTTCACCCATTTCACCTCATAATATACACCACATCGAAAAACCCTCAGACACGTGTCTTCTTATTTTAATGATGAGTTTATATGCCGTGTATCACATCCCCCAATGAAACCAATCGGGAGATATTGTTATTCAATGAAATGCATGTTTAACCCCCTTAAGACCCCTTTAGAACCTGAATATCCGAAAATCCTCCCATAGTAGACCGTTTTGACATACAATGAACATTTCCCCAAACTGTCATGTTTCTAACTTCAATAATTTTGGCTGGGCGATGATGAGTGAGTGAGTGAGTGAGTCAAGACATTTTCTTTCAATTTTCTTTTTTCAGAATTTCACCCCTCCCCATGAACCCCTTAAATTTGATTTATGAAAAAAACTGTCGAACAGCTATTTACTTACTTTAAAGCAGTTTTCCCCCCTGAGTTTGATGAGTGAGTCAGTCAGTCAATCAGTTAGGACACTTTCTTTCCTGTTTTTTTTCCCAGAATTTCACCCCTCCCGATTGGCCCCTTAAAATTGATTTATGAAAAAAACGGTTAAACACCTATTTACTTATTTTTATGTTGTTTTTTTTTTTCGCTGAGTTTTAAACTCCTCGCCTATGTCGTTTAAGAGATACACGCTCCGTTAAGAATCTTTCAACCCCCACTTTTCACCCCTTTCTCCTCATAATATACACCACATCGAAAAACCCTCAGACACGTGTCTTCTTATTTTTAATGATGAGTTTATATGCCGAGTATCACATCCCCAATGAAACCAATCGGGAGATATTGCTATTCAATGAAATGCAGGTCTACCCCCGTAACACCCCTTTAGAACCTGAATATCCAATAATCCTTTCTTAGTGGGCGTTTGCGACCGTTGAGGAAGCTGCATACCAAATTTCATTCCAATCCCTTCGGTGGTTTCTGAGATTTCACGATGAATGAATGAGTGAGTAAGTGAGTGAATGAGTGAGTGAGTGGTATTTGACAAATATATAGTAGTGTGCCCAATGAACACGGCTGACTAGCATCGAACCGGGGTCTTTATCACAAGAAAGACCAGGCCCATGATTCTGCGAAGAATCGAATCATTGATCTCTGAGGGGGAACAGCCACAGTGAACCCGAGGAACAATGAGTTATAACTGCATATAATTATAACAGCATGATTTCACGGCCAGAACGGGAATATTATAGCTTTAAAGGTGGATTATTGCAGAAAATACAAGCCTATGTACGTTTAAGATGCTAAGAGCTCAAGAAAGCGAGCCAGCTTGACATTTGACAAAGCGAAGTTGAAAGTGGGTGGAGTAGACGTGACGCCTATGCACTACTTTCGGCGTGTCTGGAGGGTGAAGGCCGTGATTAACGACTAAGAAAATCCCCCTTCAACAAGGCAGAGAAGCGAAGTGGGGGTGGTCGCCCACAGAAATTAATTAATTACGACCGAATGGAGCAATGAATTGAGATGAAATTTACACCCAGATGCATGTATTCTAGGAAAGATAGATTAGGAGTGTCCTCACGCCTAAATTAAAGCCTGCATCTATAAAGGAACCTATGCACAGACCTAATCCGCGGCAGGGGCAGGATTTGTAATGGAGCCATGGGGGAAGAACCGGGGTAGCATCATGACGCCATGGAAGAAAGCAATTAATTACAATTAATTGGCTGAAGCAATTGCCTGCACGCGAGTGAATTTGGAACCTCCATGAATAGACGAATAAGGATCATACTTCACTTTGTCTGAAAATGTATTATTTTAAGAAGAGAGTCGCTCCTGGAAATCCAGTGAACTACTTTTCATCAGGAAGCTTTATATGGGGGAAGCTCGAGCGGAGAGTCAGTTCGTCTTGACTCAACTCGTGTGGTGACACGCTGTCGGATCACGCAAGAAAGTGCGCGGAATTTATAAAGTATTGACGCTCAAATGTACTAGCAGTGAACAATGTAAGGCGCATCATGCAGCTTAATAACAGTAATTCTGCATCATATAATAATTAGTCGACAGCAGACGTATAAGCAACAGTATACGCGAGTATAGAATCAGTACAGTGTAGAGATAATTTAGGATGATGTTTACAGACAATGGACATAACCACAGGAAGTGTTATCATGGATAAAATAACATACTATTGTAATGAACACTCCAGTTACGGGAACCTGGGAGGCCTCGCAAGTAGTTGTGACCTAGGATTGAACAAATTTGCAGTAGAGGAGACATAAACTGTAGGTGACGGGAGACGAACACACACACGCAAGATAGACTTTCAAGGAGACCAGCGGTTGTCAGGAGTTAGCTGCATCGCATCTCTGAGGTCAGGCGATAGTGGGAATCCGATCGAGGATCTGTGTGTGAAAATTGTATAAAGTTATATTACAGTGATCTTTAAAAGTGTTTATGTTTATATGGTAAAATAATGTGTATTGTGTTAAAGTGAAAATGCCAGTAGTGAAAAATATAATTACCATGGGTAAAGTCTATGCAATGTGTCGTGTGAAAAATATCATGATGGCTTAAAACAAGCATTATGGCAGGCGAAGGGCTGGCATGCTGGACTAACCCAGCTAAAATGAAAGTGAGTACAAATTTAATATGTTAATATGATTTAATAGCTCACCATACAACGAAGCATTCCCTCAAAGATTAAGAATTAACAGTCATATGTGTACGAGATCTCATCCCTCGTATTTTCGTAAAAATATGGCTTTGAGGATGACATACTTACGGCCATTTAGGCGTAAGACATTGATGAAAGTAACGGTAACGTTAAATAATAATAATAATAATAATAATAATCTGGGGTCGGTAACAATGATAATTATATAAATCGGCATGTCAGGCCTATAGTGCGTGCAAAGTGTGTCATATCTAGCGTAAGAATACTGTGTTATTGTGAAAAGTAAAAAAGAAAGATAAAGATCGAGATAAAGAAAGCTTTTCAGTGTCATTGAAATGTTAAATAAATGTTTTATTATGGTATATTCTACAGGGTTGTATTTGAGAGCCATTAAGATAGTCAATGTATGCCAGTAAATTTATACTTGTTTTGGAGCTACGTATAACTTTGTCTTATGAGTAAATGTATAGAGGACTTGAGTGCTTTAAGAATTGAGTCATCTGTAAGAAATATTGTTTGAGCCGCGACCAGCGAGCATATAACTTAGTATCAAGAGATTTACGTCAATAAGTTGCGGGGATCATCCGAAAATAGTTTGCGCGTTGTCGAATCTACTCGGCTAATCTTCGAAGCTACGATATAGTATTGCCTTAGAGCATACATGTGTATTCGCAACAGAGTTGGGACAGAGTCTGTCTGTATCCACTGTTAGCAGAGTCTTCGCCACCAGGGATAACTGCTAGACACCCTAGGTAGGCCAATATATTAATTGATCTGCCCTTAGAGGTAAGACAAATGGTTCTTCGTGTAGGAAACGTTGATTTCCTCTTGTTATATGCATGCCCGTCCAGTGAGATAACAGTGAAACTCATCTGAGACGCGCGTAAAGCCACTGATGTCGACCACAGAACGGCAAAGCTATTTCTTGATCCATCCCTTGCCTTGAATAGTAATTAGGAGCCAAGATGAGCCCATTAAATACTCTAAATGTAGGTATTAAATAATTAGATTGACTCAATTCGTAATGACACGACCCATTCAGGGTACCTCTAGCACGGCTGCACCATTGAGTGAAAACATGACCGTGCGGGAAGTCAGGCGGGGTAGTAGGTATAATCCACTAACCCGGCAGCCATCTTGCCGAGGACGGCCCATGGCTAATCCATTGTTCGCATGAAAGGAAGTCAATAGATCAGATCCATTTATTTTAAGATTGTAGGGGGCACTGAAGAATGTCGATATTTCGAAAAGTAATTAAGATATGCTTGATATGATGATATTAATTGAATTAGATGCACTGTTTCCATACACATGCAATGTTGGAATGAAGTAATCAGATAACATTTGGCCAAGTTATTCTCCGAGGAGAAAATATTGCGCCAAATAAATGGAAGAATTTTTGTAAAGAGTATTTACCCAGTTCACACTAATCTACTCATACGGGTAGCGTAATTTGAATGATATGACACGTTTGTAACGATAATGTTATGACCAGACCCAGAAAATCGTTGTATGGTGAAGCTATAAAATATCTATATCTATGTGTATTTTGGATGGGAAAGTGTACCACTTCAGCGTTTGAAACTTATGGGAAAAGAATACGATTCGCACGGGACAACACTTATTAAACAAGGCATAAGCTAATGAATCAATGTTATTTAAAGTAAATGTTCCGTGTAAAATGGATAAATGTTTCATAATTGCAGATTTAATGTCATTTAAATATAATTTGTGTTTATTGTGTTGTGATATTCCAATTTGTGTTAAATTGTGCCACGTGAAGAACAATATGGACACTCGCAAATGTCAAAGAGTATCAACAATAGGATGTTTAGGAAAGACATGAGTGCGGTGGAGCACCAATCTTGATGACAAGAGACTCACAGATAATTTTGATTTTTATTGTGGGAAATACTTAGGAATATGTTGTTTCTTTCAAGTAGAGTAGTCACCTGACAGACTCAAATCCTGAATATGTGCTCGTATAGTGGGTTGGACGTCCCATACCTCGAAAGACCGTGAGTTAGCTGGGATACGAACACATGTTCCATATGATGACGAAAGGGTACAGTAGATATTGTCAAGTCTTTGTTATGCTATACTCGGTTGACAGTGCTGTGTGAGTAGTTGAGTAACTAACGGGATTTCAAGTAAAGATCCTCATTTTCTATACCGGTAGTGCAGAGCGCAACTCGCATCCAGTCGGCCGTGTCTCGACTTGAGCTATGTTGCAATGGAAATAATCTGCCTTGCCATTCCTTCATTCCTTATGACTTTATATTAGCCTTTGCCCGAGTACAAATGGACCGAAATCAGAAGAATGAGAAAGACTATAGAAAATTCATGTAGCCAGCGGGTCCTTCTGGGTCCTAAATTATGTGTATGCAAAATATTGTTGAGATTGGTGGAACGGTGTAGATTTGTATACGGAACCAACCCACATACATACATACATACATACAGACTTTCACTTTTATATATTAGACTAGCTGTACCCGGCATGCGTTGCAATGCCAATCAAAGAAAGTGTTGGCGTTGTAACTTTATTTGTTAAAGTGCTTTTGGATTCCCAATATTTTTTTCTTTTTCCGTTTATCACCTCTAAAATATTATAAAATTGATTTACTAACTCCAAAAAAAATCATGGGAGCGTGCTCAACAACTCAACACAGTTTCATCGCAATGAAATGAATGGTATATGAACGCATACGGGATTTTGTTTAAACGATTCACACGCCGTCACTCATTTGTTGAATCTACTTGTGCGCCACCCATTGAAAACCGGATTTACTAATTCATACACCTGTACTCAACTCACTAAAGTTTTATCACAATAAGATGAATGGTATATGAACGAATACGAGACTTTGTTTAAACGATTCGCGTGCCGTCGCTCATTTGTTGAATCTATTTGTGCGATACCTACTGTAAAGTGGATTTACTCAACCAGAAACCTTCCCTGAAGTGTACACAACATCTCACCCAAGTTTCATCGCTATCGGATGAATGGTATATGAACGCATACGGGACTATGTTGAAACGCTTCGCACGTCTTCCCTCATTTGTTGAATCTATTTGTGCGTTACCTATTGTAAAGTGGATTTAGTAAGCCAGAAACCTTCTTTGAAGTGTACACCATCTCACCCAAGTTTCATCGCTATCAGACGAATAGTATATGAACGCATACGGGACTTTTCTGAAACGCTTCGCGGGTCGTCGCTCATTTGTTGAATCTACTTATGCGATACCTATTGTAAAGTGGATTTACTAAGCCAAAAACCTTCCCTGATGTGTACACAATATCTCACCCAAGTTTCATAGCTATCAGACGAATAGTATATGAACGCATACGGGACTTTGTTGAAACGCTTCGCGCGTTGTTGCTCATTTGTTGAATCTACTCGTGCGCTACCATTTGTAAAATTCATGTACTAAGCCATAAACCTTTCCTGGAGTGTACACAACCTATCCCCAAGTTTCATCGCATCGGACGAATGGTATGAGAAAGCACACAGGACTTCGTTGAAACGCTTCGCCCGTCGTCGCTCATTTCTTGAATCTACTCGTGCGCTACCTATTGTTAAGTGGATTTACTCAGCCAGAAACCTTCCTTAAATTGTACACAACATCTCACCCAAGTTTCATCGCTATCAGACGAATAGTATATCAACGCATACGGGACTTTGTTGAAACGCTTCGCGCGTCGTCGCTCATTTGTTGAATCTGCTCGTGCGTTACCTATTACAACATGGATTTACTAACCCAGAAACCTTACCTGTAGTGTACACAACCTCTCACCCTAGTTTCATCGCTTTCAGACGAACAGTATATGAACACATACGAGACTTTGATGAAACGCTTCGCGCGTATTCGCTCATTTGTTGAATGTACTCGCGCTACCTATTGTAAAAAGGATTTACTAAGTCAGAAACCTTTCCTGGAGTGTGCACAACAATAAAACCAAAGTTTCATAGCAATCGGATGAATGGTATATGAACGCATACGGGACTTTGTTTAAGCGATTCGCGTGCCGTCACTCATTTGTTGAATTTACTCGTGCACTACAACTTTCATATTTATTCACCTTTTAAACCTTCTCTGAACGTCCACAAATAATTCAAGATCAAAATTAGCCAAATCGGTCCAGCCGTTCTCGATTTTTAGCGAGACTAACGAACAGCAATTCATTTTTAGCCTATTTTCAATTTTGAAAAAAATAGGCCTATGAGATCACCTTTTGTCCGTGTGTCGGTGTGTGCGTGTGCGTGTGCGTGTGTGTGTGTGTGTGTGTGTGAGGTGTGTGTGTGTCCCCTTAATAACTTCTATACGGCTGGAGCGATTTCAATGAACCTCGGTAAGTTCATAGCACTACTCCGGGCGACCCCGCACGTGCCCTTCAAATTTTGTTACGTCTCACCAATCCAACATGGCGGCTGAGCGAAATATCTCACCAGCATTCAATATCTCCGAAACTATTCCTGATATCACCCTGTAATTTTTTACGGTGATAAAGGGAACTACTAGAAGTTCACCTATGTGACTATTGAAAAACTGGTAACTACAAAACCAACATGGAGGCCACGCGAATTTGCGACTTTTAAATTGACGTTTCTCGCGATTTAACCAACCAAACGCAATAAAACTTGGTACAGTATATGTTTATACACATTGTAATGCACTGACATCAAAACTTCATTCAATTGTTTACATAACCACAATATGGCGGATGTGCGAAATATTTCACCGGCATTCTATATCTCTGAAACTATTAGCGGTATCACCCTGAAATTTTGTACGGAGATAAAGGACACTACTGGAAGTTCATCTATAAGACTTTCAAAAACCGGTTAACTACAAAACGAACATGGCGGCCAAGCGAATTAAAAATTTTAATAGACCTTTCTCGCGATTTAATGTTCCAAACGCAATGAAATCTGGTACAGGAAATGTTTATACACATTGTAATGCACTGGTATTGAATTTTGTTCAATTGTTTACATAACCTCAAAATGGCGGCTGTGCGAATTTTAAAATTAAGTTTTTATTTCTTGTGTCGTAATCATGCGATCGAAGTGAAAGTTTCAATAATGAACCTACGCAATAATTTTCCTTTAATGGTACATAACTCTATGGCCTATACATTTAACAATCCTACATGGCGACCATCCGAAATATTTAGACGGCTCTGAATATCTACAAATATATTATAGCAATCAAACTGAATTTCCTCATGTTCATAGGGGCTATGAACATAAGTTCACCTATAGGACTTTAAATAACCTGGTGATCACAAATCCAACATGGCGGCGACGCGAAGTATAAATATTCACATGGACGTTTCTCGCAATTTAACCATCCTAGTGCAGTGAAACTTGGTACAGTAAATCTTTATACGAATGTTAATCCACTGGCATCTAATTTGTTTCAATTGTTTCCATAACCAAAAGATGGCAGCTGTGCGAAGTTTTAAAATCTCCTTGTTACTTCTTGTCTCCTAATCATGCGATTGAAATTTGAATGCTACACGTACACAATAGTCTTCATGTAACAGTACATAACTCTAGGACCTGCATATATAAAATCCAACATGGCGACCACACGAAATATTTAGTCGGTTCTCAATATCTACGAATTTATTACAGCAATCAAACTGAAATTTTGTATGTTGATAGTGGCAGTTAACATAAGTAGGATATATGAAAATAGGCTGTATAGTTCTTCACGGAACTACTTGTTATATATGAGAAAGATGATGTGCGTTTGAGTAAGAAATTACATCAAGCACATGCTTCGTTTTCCATAATATATTATTTATGCCAAAAAAATCACCTGTGTTAGCTCATTATATCAGGTTTCCATTGATATAGCTTGTTGCTTTTATCTGATCAGGTGCTTCCTGTATCCAATTTTATGCTTAGGCCTATCCTATTTGTTGAGGTTTGTTTAGAAACTAGAAATGTAATAAAATGAGTTTTAACTAGCCTAAAATTGTAGTTTCTTTTAAAACATCACTCTCCGTACAACACATCCACTTACAGTCTAACGCTATCAGTGAGAGAGAGAAGACATTGAATGACGTGGAGAGGTAGGGGCGGAAGTAGGTGGTAAGTGAAGGGTAGACAGATCACTAACCCAAATGCAGCGGCTGTCAAACGGTGATAGTGCTGCCATCTCTTGCCTTGCGATTGACGGCGGTAGGAACATACAGCTAAAGGAGCCTAAACAATAACGGTTTTAATATTATAAACAATTATATACATTCACAAGGAAACACACTGAGCCTCCGTGGCTTAGGCGGCAGCACGCCGGCCTCTCACCGCTGGGTCCGTGGTTCAAATCCCGGTCACTCCATGTGAGATTTGTGCTGGACCAAGCGGAGACAGACAGGTTTTTCTCCGGGTACTCCGGTCACAAATTTCATTCCAGCAACACTCTCCACTGTCATTTCATTTCATCCGTCATTCCTTTAATCATTGCCCCAGGGAGTGCGACAGGCTTCGGCAGCCGGCACAGTTCATATCCTCGCCGCTAGATGGGGGCTTCATTCATTTCATTCCCTGCCCGGTCGGTCGACTGGAAGCAGGCTGTGGATTTTTCCCAAGGAAACACACACGTGTTGCTATTAGAAGCAAGGTTCTAAATTTCCAAATTTCAAATCGTAATTAGTGTATTTTTCTCCATTTTTAGCTTACTTTCGATTTTTGCAAAACATAAAAGTAGGCTTATGAGATAAACACGGGGTCAAAAATTGTTTGTATGTTTGTGTGTGAGTGTGTGTTCTCCGAATGCCCCCCCCCCCCCTCCCTCCTCACCCCGCCCCACCCATCCCCCTATCAATTCGAACACGGTGAAACCGAATTGAACGAAATTTGGTACAGAGGTAGCACTAGCAAAGGGCACCCCAGTGTCATGTTTTATATCGCTGCCATCTTGACGGAAACGTAATGGCGGCCACCTATATGTTCCAAGCTTAAATCAAATTACGACTAACCTAAGCATCCGATCTCTACCAAATTTTGTAACAACATTTATTGATACGGCGATCGTCTTTTGACTAAACTACAAGGTCTTCAGCCCAAAAGTTTGAAGATGGCGGCCATGTATGTGTGCAAATCGATTCCACCTGTCAATTCAAACACGGTGAAACCAAATTGAACCAAATTTGGTACAGAGGTAGCACTATCAAAGGGCACCTCAGTGTCATTCTTTATATTGCCGCCATCTTGACGAAAACGAAATGGCGGCCACCCAAATGGTATAAGATAAATCGAATTACGACCAACCTAATCATCTGATCTCTACCAAATTTTGCAACATTATGCCTTCTTGTATGAAGAATCCTTTTACCAAACTACAAGGTCATCATCCCAATAATTTGCGGATGGCGGCCATGTATGTGTGCAAATCGATTCCCCCTATCTATCCAAACACGGTGAAACCGAATTGAACGAAATTTGGTACAGAGGTAGCACTAGCAAACAGCACCTCATTGTCATGTTTTATATCGCCGCCATCTTGACGAAACGTAATGGCGGCCACCCAAAGGTTAAAAGCTTAAATCAAATTACGACCAACCTAATCATCTGATCTCTAATAAATTTTGCAACAACATACCTTTATATGGTAAGCATCTTTTGACTAAACTACAAGGTGCAGATAGCGGCCATGTATGTGTGCAAATCGATTCCCCCTATCAGTTCAAACATGGTGAAACAGAATTGAACGTCATTTGGTACAGAGGTAGCACTCGCAAAAAGCAACTCAGTGTCATGTTTTATATCGTCGCCATCTTGACGGAAACGTAATGGCAGCCACCCAAATGTTAAAAGCTTAAATCAAATTACGACCAACCTAATCATCTGATCTCTACCAAATTTTGCAACAACATTCCTTTTTGTGGGAAGCATCTTTTGACTAAACTACAAGGTCATCAGCCCAATGGTTTTCAGATAGCGGCCATGTATGTGTGCAAATTGATTCACCATATCAATTCAAACACGGTGAAACCGAATTGAATGATTTTTTTACAGAAGTAGCACTAGCAAAGGGCACCTCATATTCATGTTTAATATACGTATAGCACGTTGTATTTCAACAAGCTACTACAACCAACATGCAATTATATTCCTTGAAAAGGACAAAGAGTTATAACAATACCCATGCATTTAGGAGAAAGTAGGCTATATGTTCTTTACTGAACATCTTGTTCAAAATTAAGTCCTTGCTTTGTGCTAATCTTCACCAATTCCCTCATATCTCCCATGTTTATAGGAATTTTTGGACATTTCTGTTTTTTAAGTGAGTGTTTAAAGATAATAAATATAAATTAATGTGTTTACCTATTTATTATTTTTTCATATGTTTCTTTCTTCTTTATTATAAACATACAGGGGTAGAATACCCAAACCTTCAAATACAAAGAAAATAATGAAATAAATTTTGTTTTCTGATGTTTATTGATGAAGTGTAGTCTAATTTTGTGATGTTAGGTTAAACATAAATGTTTCTAAAATAAGAAAAACAGATATTTTAAGTGTTAGCATTTATTCATAAAAACCTACTTTTAGAGTAAAAAATGTACATCATAGGCATGTGGTCTAAAATTTAAAAAATCAGAAAAGCATTGTTGGTAGTAATAAAAATCCACGAAAAATACTACAAAAAAGTCTATTTATAGAGTATAGAACAACTAAAATGGAGACTTACAGGACCTAAAAATCTAGGCCATAATAATAATAATAATATTGTTTTGTGGTCTGCGCCCCTTAATTCTCATATTTGGCTCACCATATAAAAAGATTAGGCGTCCCCGATTTACAAACCTCACCAGAGTTAGTTATTGTTGTTTTAAGGGGCGGAACTACGAGGTCATCTGCCCCTTAAAAAAACGCACCAGAATAATGAGGATTTGAAGATATAGTATTTTATTTAAAAGTTTACAAAACAATATGTGTACAATCAATGATCGGAATAAACAAAACCAAACATTTCACGTTAATATCATTGGTTCATTCTACAGTACTTTTCTCCTTCCACATAGTAATACGTAGAGAATTTTGAACTCCTGGGGAAGTATCTCCTGGGAACAGTGTGCACTGTTGGTGGAGTCCAGCCATAATCCAAGGAAGTGGTGCGAAAAAACGGATGCACTGGTTGCGTCTTCTGGGAGCCATAGCCTCGGAATAACCCTAGAATAACCATCAAAGCATAGAGTCATTATGCATTATACCTCTGATTACTACAAAATCGTAGCTAGAAGAAATACTTTATAAAACATTATTAAACTTAGAGTAGATATTTCAGAGCGTGTTCGATGGGAAGATATTCGTATATCCAAATATGAAATTGAGAAGTTCGTTGCAGCGCTGTTACAATATTTTATAGCAGGGATTCTAATCTGAGGCTCTTTCACCGCTGACCGAGACTCTCCCAGGAGTCGCAGGCCGCTCTTGAAGGTAGTCGAAGTGACCAAGGCAGATCGTAGATGTACGCTAGTGATCGGAACAGTGAGACGGCTTCGATTATTGCAGCGAAATAACCAGATAAACAAAAGCCAAGTGCATTGAGTGGGTTCGACGCAGCAGAACTAATACAACCGTCAAGTGCTTACTGAATTTGGATTCTTACTCTTGGATGCAGATTGTCGGTTAAAAAGGCTTGGTTTTTTCAGAAGAAACGCATCCGATGTGCGAGGCCGACGTTGCCTGCATTCTTTGCAAGGCTCGTGGTTTTTAAGAAACGGCGCATGCGAGGTGCGATAGGTCATAACTCAATTTCTCATTAATCAGTCAACCACCTAAATAGTAAAGAAGAATGTTAACTGATTGTTTAATTTTTTAATGTGTCAGTTATTTAATCCTTTCAAACTGCATTCATAATTGTTATAAATCCATATTTTTACGAACAACTCTTTCTCATGGACCACCATCATAATACAAAACAAGCAAGATACCTGTTCTATCCACTGTGATTAATTTGCCTTTCACAACAGTATTTTTGTAGCTCTTGTGTTGAAATTTATACAACGAACCCCAAACTCCGTGGCACCACAGCCCATGAGGCCTATCAAGCGACCGTTGCCAGCCATTTGGCCTGCAGGATGTGGGGTCAGCGCGTCGGGTCTCCTCGGCCATTAATCTTGGATTTGCAAACATCATTCGATAAATTGGCAGACTGGGCAGAGAATAACAAAATATATATTTGAGAAGAAAGGACGGTGACAATGACATTTAGAAGAGGCGGGAAGCAGGCGACTTTCTTCTACAGAACAAATCCTTTAGCTGCAGTGACACATGTGAAATGTTTGGGATTAATTATGCAAACAGGTGGAGACAAATTTGCATTCCACATTAAAAACAGAGTCAGCGCAGCCGTTAGAAACACAAATAACATAAAACACCTGAGAAAATTATCATTAAAAACAGCAGTAAATTTGTTCAATGTCAAGGAATAGAAAACATCTCGCCATATCTAACAAAAGATCCACTGTCAAACCTCGAAAAAGTCAAAGCATCCTTTCTAAAGAAAGCTTTATGTGTCTCCAAGTATACTCCCTCACGCTCTGTGTACATATTGGCAAGGGAACCATTCTATCTAGAAGAACCAAATAAAGCTAACATTTCTACGCCCAGCCACAGCCAACTACGGACTGATCATGATGGAACTTGCATCAAAGAGAGAGGAAATCTGGGAAGAGTTTTTTGCTACCGATGCTATGATCATACAGGATTGGAAAAACTCAAATTACGGCCTCAAACATGTAGTGACTAGGTTTGCGAAATTTGCTATTATGCTAATTAATTTTTTTATAAAATGGGTCGTGAAACAGCCTAGATAAAAAAAAATAACGTGGCGCTAATAGAAAAACTGAAGAATGGACCCTCCAAATTCAATCTGTTATATATATAATAAATGTAATATCTTATAGAAAGTTTATTAATTAATAAGAGCTTGAATATAGATTTAGGTATCAGGAAGTCATTTGTGAAAGCCTTTGTCTGGAGCGTGGCACTCTATGGAAGTGAAACTTGGACTATTGGTGCAGCAGAAAAGAGGAGAATTGAAGCATTTGAAATGTGGTGTTACAGGAGAATGATGAAGATCAGTTGGGTAGATAGGGTTACAAACGAAGAGGTATTAAGACGAGTGGGAGAGGAGAGATGTTTCTGGCGACTGCTAATGAAGAGAAGAGATAGGTTAGTAGGACACATACTAAGACACCCAGGAATAGCAAGCGTAGTTATGGAAGTGTAACGTGTTTTTCGAGGGTATTTTACGCCACTGACATAAGTCAGTAGGAAGCCATTCAATATTTATTTACGCGGCAAATTGTTCAGCCAAGAGAAGTTTTCATGTTAATTTATTATTATTATTAATTTATTATAATTATTATTAAGGTATTTTTTCGGAGCATTTTATAAAATTATAAGCATACGGATAGGTTTTCTATGTCATAGAAAACACTATCAAGCAAATTATTACGAACAACATTATCATAGAAAATTATATGATTACGGAATTTTACGGAGTTTTGTCAGTTAGGGTATTATGAGAGAGGTGAGACACGGGGAATTCGGCTACAGGCTTAATCTTGTCAAGAAGCATGACGCAAGCCTGGTTTGCAGCGTCAGGAAAAGGCGAAATGGCCTGGACCGGCAAACGACATCTTCCTCCCGCCGAGTGTAATGAGCCAGAGGAGGGGAGTAGAGCGTGGTGGATCAGCCAATCAGTGGAGACCGGGCGACTTGAAGACGGCTCCGGAGAGGGGATGCGACGAGTGCATATAGTGTTTGCGCGCCGTGGAGAGGAGGCCTTTCGTTGTAAAATTTAACCAGTGTGGTTGCACGAGTGAGTGGCTCCGATGTTCAGTGGAGGACTATCGTTGTAAAACTTAACCAGTGTGGTTGTACGTGTTGGTTCCGATGTTCGGACCATAAATCATCATATCTACAAATATATCATCAAATAACGAAGAAGATGACGACGTTCAGGAGGCTGTGGGAAGCTCTCTTCAACATCCAGTACGAGGGAAATGCTACGGCAATTTCCAGTGGTAAGCGCGAATGACTCAGAACTACGCAATCTCTCGTCTCTTTGTTTTTATTCAGTATTTCAGTAACTTCATAGCTTGGGAATAAGAGTAAAATCAGTAATTTATCCGAATCCGTTTTCACGTAATTTTCTAGCGGTAATATTTAAATCGCAACGCTCCAATTTAAATTCAAACTTATTATTATTAATTTTGCAATACTTGTTTCATATAATAAATTCATTTATTTTAACCATGCAATCTTTGCTTTCAGTAGGTAGCATTAGATATAGACCAATTCCTTCTCCTGATACAATTGTTTGTTGGGTTAATGATCAAATCATACCACGATCTGAGTATAAAGATTCTTGTAGGTGTTCTACCAGAGCTAGGTGTTGTTAAATATAAATTTAGATTTCAACATAGCGTTGAGGTCTTGGCGCCCATTAAAACAACATATCTTAGTCTGAGAAATACCGTTACACTTGTATGCTCAACGTGGAGCAAAGTAAATAACGTTTCAGAAGGAAGGGTCGAGGACAAGAACTGTAGGGGTAGACCAAGGTTAGAATATGTTAAACAAATTGCCTCGGATGTAGGGTGTGGTAGCTATGTAGAGATGAAACGATTAGCTCAGGACAGGGAGGCATGGAAAGCTGCATCAAACCAGTCAAAAGACTGAAGACTCAAACAACAACAATGTAGCCTAATAGAGCACTACAGTTGGCAGCCCTGGTGACTGAATATATTGTTAGTTCCATCCCTTAAGGAACAGAATACAAAATTTGGTTGAAGTCCAATGGATAGCATGGACGTTACATGCAGTTAGACATTGGATCTATCAGCGCGCGTAAAATTATGTTGGCAACAATGTCATGCATGTGTTAGTCAGAAATAATCTGAAATATTATGATCTCCCGTTGTGCCAATTTTGGATGAAATCCATTTGTTAGTATAGAAGTTACATGTATTTTAAAATTGGATCCATCAGCAGGCTTAGAATCATGTTGGTAGCACTGACGTATTTTAGTTACTCCAAATTAATCTAGAAAGTCAGGTACTATACGTGCGCAAAGTTTAGAGCTATTGGCTTGCATACTTTCTGATATATTGATTAGGATAAAAATATAAACAGCATTTATTAACAGTTGGCAGCCCTGATTGATCTTAAGATTACGAATGGTCATATCTGTTATGGTACACATAGCACATACGAAATATGGTTGAAATCCAATTGATAGTATAGAAGTTACATGTATTTAAAAATTGGTTCTATCAGCAGGCTTAGAATCATGTTGGTAGCACTGATATACATTAGATGCTCCAGATTAATCTAGAATGTCAGGCACTATACGTGTGCAAAGTTTAAAGCTGTTGGCTTGCATACTTTCTGATATATTGGTATTTGTATAAAAAATAGAGAGAGCATTTATTAACAGTTGGCAGCCCTGGTGGCTCTTAAGAATATGCTCAGTCTTATCTGTTTATGTACACATAGTACATACGAAATTTAGTTGAAATCCAATTAATAGTGTAGGAGTTATATGCATTTACAAATTGGACCTATCAGTAGGCTTAGAATCATTTTGGCAACACTGTCATGTATGGCCTCCTGGAAATTAAACTGAAGTATTATTATCTATTTGTCCGCCAATTTTGGAATAGTTCCCATGTATACCTTCCAAGATATTTAACATGGAGCTCAAATTTCAATTACGATTTTTCAGCAGTTGGTAGCACTGACATCATTATCAAGTACGACATTGAGATGTTCCGGTATAGATCTTTACTCATACCAAATTTGGTTTCGATTTCTGTAGGCGTTTAGGAGTTGATAAGGGGGACACACACACAGACAGACAGACATACAGACAGACATTTTCCCGGATCGATCTCATAAGTCTACTTTTTTCTCATTTTTGCAAAATGTGAAAAGTAGGCTAAAAATTCCACTCACCGAGACTGGGATGTGTGTGTAAGCGCTGTGGCAGATGCGATGTTTTGCAGAAATAGGACAGAAACACTGACAATGTTTTGTGCCGGCTAATAAATCATGAAATCTCTACTTAATATAAAACAAAGTTTCCGATTCTTGGATATTCCGGGTAATCTCAAGAACCACTGGAGGGTTTGCGATGCGGGTTTCATCATTCTGTAAAGGATTTCTCGATGAGGGTTTCTGTAGAAAATAATATATTAATGACGACAGGAAGCCGAGCAGTAACGATTTCAGTGAAAAAGTTGAAGAGAAAACTACCGCCCGTAGGACTTTTAAGCTTACGCTGGGTAAACCGTTAAAAATATCTATATACTATGAGTGTAAGAATTGTTGAGCATAGAAATTTCTACAAAAAAAATCCACAACATATCTCTATCTTCAATACATCGCTCACTGTAAGTGTTTTTACGTTTTCATTTCTTCCAACAATCTCCTCCGCGACAGTTTACGAGCTAGCTGGCGAGCGATCCTATCACCCCAGTTACAGCCGGTAGTAAACTGACGAGTCGTGTCGAGTTAAGACTTCAGAGAAGAGTGTTTGGAGTTTCCCTGGAAGTGCAACTCGGCTTTTCTTCGTTTCGCCAGTGAACTTTTCGTTCCACAGATTACACAGTCAAGTTTAGATTGGACGGAAGGGGGACATTTGTGTTTCATGCTCCTCGCCATTCTTAAATTACGTCTGATAAAAATTCGTTGCACATGCTATCTCCATGATAATATAATTAATAGACCAGTCAGTGATTTTAACCCGTCATGCTGAGACGGAAAACGGATGTAGGTCGTAGTTCTTTGAAATCGAAAAAATACGCCTTTTATGCTTATGCAGGGTAAACCGTTAAGGATACCGGGCGAAGCTGGGGTGGGTTGCTAGTTATTCATATAATATGCACATTGTGTTTTCCTGCAATTATTTATTAATAAATGCAGATTATTCATTTCATAATCTTGGTTTTCCTGACCGGGGCCTCACTCTTAGACAAGCTACTGAATTATCCTCACGAGGCTAAGTGCACCCCGTTTCAGTCAGTTTCTAAAATCCATTACGGAGCTGGGAATCGAACCCGGGGCCTCCGCTACCCCAACACCATGGGCCGGCAAGCCATACAACAATGGGTGCATTCGAACGTATTCACTCAGCTTCTCATTTATTTTATGGTTGGTTGGTTCCTTAGTTTAGGGGCTGCGACAACGCGGTCATGTTGCCCCGTGTACTTTGGCTGTGTGTAGAATCTGTCTGATAACCGGTGTTAATTGTGATGGCTGTATTAGTATGTGCTATGTGTGATTCAGGTAGAAGGACTGCAGACGATCAATTTTTAAGTAGTTCCTACTTTTGCTACCAAATGCTACCGTCCACGACACCTAGCTGACATGACCGAGTGGATAGCAAGGTGGACCTGGCAATGAGAGACCCTGTGTTTTGTTACCGGCTGGTTCGTGGGATTTTAACTGCAAATAATTAATTCGGTTCTTCCGACCTGGGGACTGTTAAGCTTATCGTATTGGAAGCCATATTTCATTGTTGCCGAACTAATTGAAATTTAAATTCTTTTCAGTTGGTCAACACGATTGTACCCAAATTATAATGGATCCCTAAAGCGGAAATAAATTACATAAGAAAGTAGGCTATCCCTATTCGTGTTGAGCGACTGAAAAGCATCTAAATTCCATTTGGGGATTGGATTTTTGTGATGTGTTCATTTCATCCTCATCATGACATGCAGATCAGCCATGGAGGTCAACTTGAATGATCTGCACTAGGCCTCAGGTGTTGCGCCAATAGACTTACTCGCGCAAGAACGTTAAGACGTATACTGCTGACGAGTAGAACTGGGCAAGGCTCAAACCCGGAAGGAAGCCGTAGCACGCAAGATGGAGCTTTGGCAGCAGAGGTGGAATGACGGTCTCAGAGGAAGATGGACAGCTCGGCTGATGCCGAGTCTGGTCGAGTGGACAAGTAGAAAACATGGAGAAACGAATTACTTTCTGACTCAGATATTGACAGGTCATGCCTACTTTCGGTGTTACCTTCATCGTATGGCCAAAGTAAGGAGTCCAGTATGTATTTACTGCGAGAACGAACGAGATGACGTATATGATACGTTCTTCGTCTGCGCTCGTTGGGCAGCGGAAAAACAACGACTTGAAGCCTAGGTTGGTCCAATAACGCCGGTCAATATACAGTAGTTGGAGTTATGCTGAGGAACGAGCTCAGCTGGGATACGGTCGCTTTCTTCGTTGAGGTGGTCCTTCGTCAGAAGAAGTCGGGTGGGTACTCGCTCGATTTAATTAAGTCTGCGATCCGCGGACTATGAATTGAGAAGTAAGATGGTGCTTGTGAAGCAAAGAATATGGCTCCATCCTGAAGTAATACGAAAGTGGTCCCGGGATGGGTTTTGTCAAGAGGACAGGGTGTGGTTTCTTAGTGGGTAAGAATCCCACACTCTTGAGGAGTGCGGACCCTTCTCAAGGTCTAATGAAAGATTTTTCCACTTCCCTCGAAAATAAATAAATAAATAAATAAATAAATAAATAGGCTAAATAAATAAATAAATAAATAAATAAATAAAATGTGTCAGCATCGCATAAAGTTAGGTTGTTCTGTGTACTAAGTTGCAAAACGCTACGTCTAAGTGCTGTATGCACCATCTGTTGTTGCTACTTAAAACATAACTTGGTTTAATTAGTTCATGTTATGGCCGGCAATCACCTAGCCTGTGATGATCTATGCCAATTGTAAAGGATAATCTCAGCTATTAACGACCAAACTCTTCCCGACCAATCTCTTCCCCGCCTCGCATAAACTAATGAGTCATATTTAAGCACTCCAGGTTTATTTGGGGCTTCTTGAACTCGTTAAATACTGCCTAACTTAGGCCTTGGTTTATTGAGAATATGGTACAATGTACATCCTTCCCATGTAGCATGTTTCCCATGTTATCCCCCATTTTTATTCATTGTCTGGCTTCGTTCGTTATGTTGTTACCTTTTTGTTGACGGGATTGTTGCCTAATAGTGCGAATAGGGGTGAACTCGCTAAGAATGTGTGCTCATTTAGATTATATGGGTTGTTTAGTTTAGCTAAATGAATTTCTATGGCTTCTTTTATGTCAAGTTTCTTTCCTTTTGTTTCCTAGTGTATGATTCTTAGGTTTGTTTCTATATTTGACACGGTGTTTCTTGGCATGATAATAAGTACACTCCTGATTTTGAGTATGGGTTTTGTTTATTTAAACTGCTATTGTGAAGGTGCTTACCAGGTGTGTTGTTTGTTCTGAGTGCTACTTTGATTCAACACATTGTGTTGCCTGTCTGAAAAGTTGAAATATTAACTGTCAATAAGGCAACACTGAAAAATGGCTTCAAAGCTATTTTCCTGAACCATTCTTTCAACTTATTGAACCTGGAGCAACCAATGACATGTATGATAACTTCCCAAGGAAACACTAGGTATCACATTCGAAATTCTCTCTTGAAGTTGCTTTTTGACCAAAATGTAGTCAACTTATCCTTGTACTTCATCTATATAACACAACCTAATATCTGAAACACAACATTTGGCAATGATAGATTCATTTTGTCCAATTCATATACAATATATCATGTGATCATTTTTATACCCAAACCGGTACCATATGTTCCCTAAAAGTGATTCCAATCTATGTGGACACGTAATGTGGTCGTATCCTTCTCCCCTATTGGGGCATGCACATCACTGATGACAATTTATTCCCTGGCATCTGATTATTATTTCTTCTGGCTCAAGACCTCGTAGTTCCGCCCCTTAAAACCTCAATAACTAATTAACTAACTTTTGGCTCAACTTCAAGTGTATTACAACCTCTTTCAGGAGCATAACATTGGATGAAATTGATGTTCTAAGATGAATCCAATTTCAGAGTGGCTTAAATAATCTGGTCAAAATTTTATTTCACCTCCACCACATGTTATTTTAATTGAGTCTGCTTCATGGCATAGTGGCTAGCAATCTAGTCTGTCTTCACAGAGATCTCGGTTTGATTCCTGGCTCTGCCAAGAAATTTAATTCTGGTTTGAGGGCTGGAACGGAGTATAACTAGCCTCGTGAGGCAGAACGGAGCATAGGTGGGTTCTATTCCCACCTCAGCCATCCTAGTAGGTTTTTTTTACTGGTTTTCTACTACACCAGACAAATGCTGGGATGATTCCTAAATTAAGGCCATGGCCACCTGGCCCCTGTTACAAATACACACACTAGTACAGCCTTCACAATGACACAGGTTATTAGACAGATTCCACACACCCCTAAGTACACGGGGCTACATGACAATCATGTCGCAAAGCTCCTAAATGAACCAATAACATCTTTCATTTGAAACTCAGCAATTTTTCTAGGTTTATGCCATGTCTTGTGAGGGTTTTCGCCTAGGAACACCAAGCTGGCTCATCAGCGGGCTTTTGGTGTCCACGCCTGGACCTAGAAAAATTGCTGAGTTTTAATTCACGGGCCGTGAAAGCCAGTATATTATCTTACATTTGATGGGTCATAGTAACATTCACTCCATGGCTCCCTACCAGAACTGGTGGTAGCTGCCGTAAGCTTCAATGATACTTCATTCATTCATTCATTCATTTACTTTATTTACAAATGGGGGTTATTCCCCGGTTGAAAATTATGCAATTTCAAAACATTATCAACAATAATATCAAACACACAAGTCGCAATTTGAGAACTATAATAATTACTAAGGCCCGGAAGTTCATGCAAAATCATATTTTTGCATATTTATGCATATTTTGGTTAGTTTGGCACAATGTATCATATTTATTCTCCTTTGCCTGTTTAAGTGCATATCTCTGCTTGAGAAAAGCGTATATTCTAATTTGCTACTGTTTTGAAGCGCTTTTTGTTACTTCTCGTTCTTAAAATCGTAGATTTAGATTCGGACTCCGAGAGTCTATCACAGAATAATACTGAAATTATTTTAATACCTAGTACGTTTCAGACCTTTTTGCAAGATAATATCAATTATCAATTACCGAAAAAGTGCAAAAACAACTAGATGCACTGAACGGAAATATTCAGAAGTATGGCCTGAAAATCAGTATAGAGAAAAGCAAGACCATGGTGATGACAAGAGGGGAAAGACAAGGTTAGGGCACTGTGAAAATTGGAAGTCAGAGTTTGGAAATTGTGGACACGTTCAAATACCTAGGAATTGAATTGATGCAAACTGGTAGGTTGGACATGGAGATTGGCAGGAGGGTACAGCAGAGCAATGCATTCTATCAAAGTGTAAGAAAACTCGTTTGGGATAAGGAAGTACCAAGGAAAAGTAAGGAGGTAATGTATAAAATGTACTATGTACCCATATTAACGTATGCAGCTGAGACTTGGACCCTGACGAGCAGGCAAGAGAGTAGAATCCAAGCCAGTGAAATGAAATTCCTAAGAAGTATGATAGGTAAGACAAGGAAAGACAGAGTGAGGAATGAAGATGTTAGGAAGGAAGTTGGGATGGGAAAACTAAATGAGAGAATTGAGAAGAATAAACTAAGGTGGTTTGGACATGTAAAGAGGATGGAGGGAAATAGAATACCAAGACAGATGCTGGAGGCCAAGTGCAAGGGCAAGAGAGCAAGGGGAAGACCTAGAACAAGGTGGATCGATTCAGTGAAGAACAGCTTGAGAAAAAGAAATCTGGACTGGGACAAGATCGTGGAAGAAGAATTGTGGAAGGAAAGAGGAAAGTGGAGAAGTGCCATAAATACCCCGACCCGGCAGGAGCTGGATAAGGGGAAATGATGATGATGATGATGATCAATTATTTTTATTCAGCATTCACTATGTGCATATTGTAAATTTATTTTCTTTTTTGAAAATTCAATGGCTATCAAAATTGTATCAGTTATACTTAAAAATTAACATAATAACATAATTATTGATGGTCAACACCGCTTGAAGCTCCATAAAATAACATTTCCTACTGTTTAGAACTGTTTCTTAGTTGAGATATTTAAATAGAAACGCTAAAGAATACGGAGTGATCGTAAATGCCTTAGTTATTTCATAGTGTATACTTTTTGATACGTGATGCACATTTGACCAATAATTAGTGCATATTTGCATGCATATTTATTCATTTAATAGTGCATGAACTTCCGGGCCTTAGTAATTACATTCTAGCACTCGTGTTTACACAAAATTTCAGTCTTCCCATAACCTTTTCACTCCCAAGTATCTTTCCTGCTTATGCATGCCCCATCCCGGGTTCGAGGTTGGGGTTTCTAGGCAGTAAAGCGTGTGGTGAGCCCCTGAGGATTAGGATGATGTGGTGATAATTGAGGGGCCTAACTACATTTATGTTGGTATTTCCTGAGCCCATGGTCGGATTTTGGCATGTGACATGTCATAGGACTCGGGGTGACGCCCTCTTTCCTATGGATGACCTATTTCCACCCTAAAATAAAAACCACCCTTACCCGGGGAAGAAATAGTGATTGTTTGTATGCATGCGCACTTGGGGCTTTTGTAAGAGGGAGGGCTTTTAAAATGATTATTTATAGATGAGTTATTTAAAAAAATATTAATAAAACAACCCAAAACTAATAGGTCATCGGATTTTTAGTACCTCGTTAACCAATAATCGGATTTAGACATACGGGTTGTCGTAGGACTCGGGGTGAACCCTTTTTTTTCTATGGACGACTTATTTCCAGCCCAAAGTAAAAGCTACCCTTACCTGGGGGTGTAATAGTGACTAAACTCGGGACCGGGAGAGAGCGGGGCATTTGAAATACGAGTTAACTCGTGGTTGGGACAGCGGAAGACACTCGGATGTCCGAGTTATCTCGGGCTTGGGAGTGAAATGGTTAAACACATCAATATGTTTGGGGAAAGGCTCTAAGACTGTGGCAGGTAATGAGTTCCAATTATCAATACCACAATTAATGAAAGAATTTTTCCCATAATTTGTACGCTGCTGTCGGGCCTTAACATTATGTAGATGATCTGCCCTGCTAGGTAGGTGGGATTTCCCTGACATTTGCTTAGTTCTCCCCATGCTGGCCAATTAGTGTAAGCAGTGCTTGATTTGTAAAAAGAGGAGGTTCCGGTACTGTGGGCTACCGGGAGGGGGGGGGGGGGCTTTATGGAATATTGAAATATAGAGTTCTAAAAACGATATTTTTACGCTTTTCTGAACACCTTTAAAAATTAATCAGCGGACAAAATAGCAATCTAATTTTGATTGCAATTTTAAATGAAATTAAGACATTTTTCTTACCATAGCCGTTGGCCTATATTAAATTTTAATGTACATTATTTCATTTTTTATTTACGTAATTTAAAAAATTAAATACTTTCGGTTTGAAAATACACACAAGTTCACCAACAATCTTTTATTTCTTGTTATATAATTTTGTCTTTACAGTTTTATGAAATAATTATTTATTACAAAAGGTACTGTACTTAAAAATGTTTTACCTCACAGTTTATAGATTTGTTCAAAGTTTAGAAAATGAATCCTAGTGTATTTATTAATCTTATATAATTTATTTCAGGATTAGGGCAGCTCTATTTGGGTACATTCGTGTTGACCGACTGAAAAGCACCAAACTTTTGTTTTCTCCATCTCTTCTCACAATATGTCCAAAGAACAGAAGGATTTTTTGGTTGACACTAGATGGGGAAGATAATCAAGTTGAGGTGCAGAAAAGCTAATGCAGTGAGTTCTCAGTTGCGATCTATAGTATTCTGCATGAAAAAAGTTAGTGTAGCGACGAAACTCTCCCTACATCACTCAGTATTTAGACCGACCTTGCTGTATGAAAGAGAGAGATTGGTCGATTCAGGATATCTGATACATAAGCTAGAGGTAACTGATATGAGGGTAGCACAAATGATTGCTGGGATAAATAGATTGGAGCAATGGCAGGAAGGTACTCATAATGAAGAGATTAAGGCTAAGTCAGAAATGAACACGCTAGATGAAGCTGTTCGTATGAGCCGACTCAGATGGTGGGGTCATGTGATGAAAATGGGGGAGAAGAGATTACCTACGAGATTAATGAGTTCAGCTGTAGAGGCTCAGACAAGCAGAGGTAGACCTATGAGGTGATGGTTAAATTCAGTGTTGAACGATTTCAAAGGGAGAGGTGAAGAAGCAGAATGCTGATAGGGCATCCTGGAGGCGACTTGTTCGCAAACAGAGGCTTGCAGACTAGACTGGACGCTGAAAGGCAAAACAGTCTCAAATTAAAATGAATGAACAGAAGAAAGGCCCCTAGAGATGTTAAGTTGTGGACATATTAGTTCTCTTTGCAGTCCATTTTATACGCAGCATTCTGCGCTAGCACCAAAGCTCGAATGCATCAATACGCTGCTTGTCTCTGACTTGGAGGGTCCCATTAATATCACATATCAAGATTTATTTCTTCTCTTCCTTCGTCTTGATGAAGTATCTGGCTTAGGGCTGTCATTAATATATAGTAATTACTAGAAGAAGAGTTCAAGTCATTATTTTGATTGTTATTACCAAGCCTATCAGTTAATCAGGGCCTTGTTTAGTTCTGAAAGCAATGTACAGTACTATGCACTACTGGCTTGCTAGGCCTCTTGGAGCTTCACCTGCATTCCAATAAGGTCTGCAAGCAAGGAAAACTCATTTCCAACTTGTCAGATGAAGGTGAAAACCTTTCAAAAAGTTCTTCTATGACATAGGTTGTAAGACTTTCATCTGCTGTTCCCAAGGTTGCAGGATTGATTCTTGGCAGAGTCAGTTGGGATTTTAATAGTTAAATATATGAGACAGTGTTAGTAGATTTTCTGGAGCATTAAAATTCTCCTTCTCAGGCACAATTTCGGCAACCTAACACCTCTGATACAACAGTCATTACAAGCGATGTTAAAGCAGCAGCAGCAGCAGTAAATGATTTGAAGGATCAGTTTAGAAGTATCCATTCTAATACTGTACTTTCAAAAAGAATTTTAAAAATGATAATTTTTATTTTGATGGAACTATCCCAGGCAAATGAATGATTAGAAGGCTCAGAGAAATTTGGGAGAAACAAGTATGAAAAGACTTAGCAATCATCATCACCATCATCGTCATCATAATCATAATTTATCTACTCTGGCTTCGGTGGCGTAGTCGGTAGCATGCTGAAATGCTATGCCCAAGATCGCGGGTTCAAACCCGGCCGAAGTCGTCGGATCTTTTCAGAGCGTTAAAATCCTTCAGTATGCCTTCCTTCGGAGGGGAAGTAAAGCCGGCGGTCCCATGTCATAGATTTATGGCATGTTAAAGAACCTTGCACTAATTACATCTGTGTGAAGCTCAATTGGATAGGTTAAGAATGTAAACAACGCTCTTAGGTTTCTACGTTCGTTGCCAAGAGCCGACTGCGGTGGCGTCTAGTAGCTAAGTTCTGAACTTGGCCTAGTAGTCGTTGTCGGTGGCGCTTGGCGGCAAAAGTAGGAACTATTTGAAAAATTCTAAGTTGCAGTCTGTACTTAAATTAAAAAACAGAACACACACCAATACAGTCATCACAATTTACACCGGTTATCAGACAGATTCTACACACACCCAAAGTACACGGGGCTACATGACCGCGTTGTCGCTGCCCCTAAACTTAAGAACCAACCAACCAACCAACTTCGCAATGGAAAGTGAAGATAGGCATCAAAAACTGCAGCAGCAGTTAACTGGAGAATTAACTGGAGGAGGCTCCCAGTGTCCAAGGATATGTTCGGCTCGCCAGAGTTTGTAGCTGCTTCTATGCGGACACCCATGGGGAGCTACAAGTACCGTCGCGTGTGGACGAGATGAAATGAATGAAGATGAATGAGCAAGTTCAATTTGAAGTAGTTCCAACTTTGGCTACCAGATGCCACTGACACCTAGCAACGAATGTTGGAACTTGATAGAGCGTTTCTCACGAAATTCAACCTACAAATTTAGCTACAAACTACCAATTGTAGTGGTAGGTTCTTTTCATGCCATAAATCTATGCCATGGGCTCGCCGGCTTTACTTTCCCTCCGAAGGAAGGCATGCTGATGGATTTTAACGCTCTGAAAAGATCCGACGACTTCGGCCGGGTTTGAACCCGCGATCTTGGGCATACCATTTCAGCATGCTACCGACTACGCCACTGAAGCCAGAGTAGATAAATTATGATGATGATGACGATGATGGTGATGATGATAATGATGATGTTGAGTTTAGAAGTATGGCATCTACTTTAATGGTTTCAGAATTGGGCAAATTTGGGCAGAAGTTATTTTAAACTACCTCGCTGTGCAGCGGCTAGCATTCTTAGCTGTCACCCCGGAGGTATGAGTTCGATTCCAGGTTCTGCCAAGAAATTTAATTCTGGTATGATGGCTAGAATAGGGTATGCTCAGCTTTGTGAGGCAAATTTGAGAAGATTAGGGTTCAATCTCACCTCGACCATCCTGGAAGTGGTTTTCCGTGGTTTCCCATTTCTTCCCCCATTTCTTTTCCTGGCAAATGCCGGAATGGTTTCTAACTTCAGGTCTCCTTCCCAAACCTAGGCTCAATTACACGACTACAGACCAGGCGCGGATTCAAGGGGGGGGGGGGATCACGGGGGTCATGACCCCCCCGCCCCCAACCGAGACCAAATTTTTTTGCAAACTCAAAAAACGAAAACACAATTACCAGACAAATAAAACTTACCGAATTTTAACTGAAAAGTAGTTTTTTTTTTCATTTTATTCAATACTGAATTATCTTTATTGGAATTATTATGTTCTGTTACAACTGTACATATTTACAACTTCAAACCTCTTGTATAAAAACTGTTAGTTATACAACAAAATCAACTCGTCTATTTTGTTTAGCAAATCTTGCGATTACCGAATCGATGTCTACAGTGATGTCACGATGAATGTGCAGCAATGCACGGATAGGAATTAGGGGCTTTTTTCGCACCAAAAATTTTTGCCGACGTCCAAACTGCAAGCTTGGTTGGCAATTTAAGCTGTGACTTTCTCCCTTTGTCGGTACCAACTCGACTTGCCGAAACTGTAACGTACCTTGATCCTTTTCTCGAAGCTCGATGTGAAAGTCGCAAAACACGCCGTTGCAATTTGTACGAATAATTTTGGTGCGCTAAACGCATCAAATTTCTATCCATGAAGCTTGCAAAAAAATTGGTCTGGTTTTGTACGTTTGGTTATTTTGTGATTGTGTTTTTAGTGATACCATTTTTCTTAACAATTTCGATTCTCTGACCCCCCCCCCAAAGCCAAACTCTAGATCGATTCTCTGACCCCCCCCCCAAAAAAACCAAACTCTAGATCCGCGCCTGCTACAGACACCACAAAAACATAGGTTATCAGACAAATCATATGCGCACATGCACCCAAGTACACAGGACTAAATGACCACGACGTTTCAAAGCCCGTAAATAAATTAACAAAAGAAATTCTGTATGTTTTCTGCATTTTGACTCCATTTGTAGTTTAAAGTGAATTCAGTTAGTGACGTTATCTGCACTTGCTATGAGATTATAGCCCTTGCTCCCCATCCCCTCACCAGGTCCGTTCAGCTGTTACCATGTTGATTACTGAGAAGAGACTTTGGTGGTGGTGGTTTCAAGCGGTGGAGCATCGAGGTCAACTGCCTCAATCAGATACTGTACTTTAAGGTACTGGTTAGTTAAGTTAGTTATTATTATTTTAAGAAGCAGAACACTGAGGTTATCTGCCCCTAATCCACTGGTTATAGATGTATTTTCCTGCAAGGAAGAAAATCATGTAGCCTCCACTTTAATCTACGAATAACAAGATAGAAATCTTCATCATGTAGAATGCTAGTTCTACATTTGGAAGCCACCACTAATAGTTTATTTACTTGACAACATTCCAAGTAGATGTTTGAACTTCATACTTACGAGGATATTCAAAGCGAAATGGTATGTTTTTAGTCTTGTAATAATCTGAAGTCTTCTCTGAAGTGTCGGGTTCAAGAGTCTCTGGGAACGGGCATCTAAGTTCCGCCTTATCCTGTAGACCATAAGTGAGAAAATAAGTTAAATTTGCGATTCTCAAATGAAAATCTAGCAATTGTTCTAGGTTCATCCTGTGTCTTTTGCAGAGTTTTGCATAGGTGCACCAAGTCAGGCTCATCAGTGGGCTGGTGACCATGCCCGGACCCCCTCGTTGGGTAGTGGACCATGCACTACGTCCCCTTATCCGAAGCTCATAGTAACACAAAAGGATATGAGAACCTTCTTCTTCCTCTTCAAGTACCGTGTTCGGTCCCCCGAACGCTGGCGATCATCCTGGAAAAGGCGTCTCTGTCCACCGCAAGCCGGAACAATTCTTCAACAGATCGAATCTGTGACCACTGCTTGATATTCTGAAGCCAGGATATCTAACTTCTGCCACTCCCTCGTCTGCCATCTATTTTGCCTTGTAGTATATCGAAGCAACTGATATTTTTGGCCTCTAAATGATGAAGATCAGATGGGTAGATAGGGTGAAAAACGAAGAGGTATTAAGGCGAGTGGGAGGGGAGAGATGTTTCTGGCGACTGATAATGAAGAGAAGAGATAGGTTCGTAGGACACATACTAAGACACCCAGGAATAGCAAGCTTAGTTATGGAAGGAAGGGTCGAGGACAAGAACTGTAGGGGTAGACCAAGGTTAGAATATGTTAAACAGATTGCCTTTGATGTAGGGTGTGGTAACTATGTAGAGATGAAACGATTAGCTCAGGACAGGGAGGCATGGAGAGCTGCATCAAACCAGTCAAAAGACTGAAGACACAAACAACAACAACAACAACAACAACAACAACAACAACAACAACAGTACATGATACAAATAGGCAGTTTTTTGATAATGGTAGACAAGAGCTGAAGATCACATTTTGCTCTTCTGAGGACATGTCTGTCAGTAACTCTATCAGTCCAAGGTATTTAAAGCACTCGTCTATGAATCCACATTTCGAAGGACTCTAATCGTTTCATGGTGTTGACCTTCAAAGTCCAAACCTCCATACTACACATTAGTGTCAACCAGACATAGGTTCAAGCCAATCTTTGTCGGAGCTTGAGATTTAAGTTGTCATTGTTGAACCTTCTATATTACTGAAATAAAATTAGCTGTGAAATTAGCCAAAATACCTTTTGTAATGATTAATAATAATTGTGTAAATGATGTAGTTAGAGATGTTTTCTCCTCCGCTGCCTATAACTAAAGCCCTGCGCAGATGAGGATATCCTCATAACTTTTCGCCATGCTGATATAGTTTGCCTGTGCGGATAGCAGATAAGCTGCGGATAATGTTTGGAGTAAATTTGCGGATAGTTTTTAGAATACAATCCGCACTTGTTTAATATCATTACTAGGAAGAAGTTGTAGAACGAAAGTTGTGAGTGGTGAGCGCTTGTCTACCGCACCCGGGAAACTAGAGACGGAAAAGGATGATGATGATGACTAGGACCCAGATGTGTATGACATATTTTTCCATTATGTTTTTTCCATGGCAAATGTAAGATGATAATCTAAGCTAATCTCATTCAAATAATGTCATTAAGCATAATTTACACTCCGAACTGAAAAACGTTGCAATTCTGGCTGTATAACATTCATTTTAAACATAACACATGACATACATATCCTAGTGGAACAACTTTCTCCTCAAATGTCTAAATGTGTTGGTTTAATACTTCATGCTCTATCTAATAAATTTACCTCGTGGTGCAGTAGCTAGTATTCATACCTCTCACCCCGGAGGTCCGGATTCAATTCCTGACTCTGCCAAGAAATTTAATTCTGGTCTAAGGGCTGGAACTGGGTACACTCAGCCTCGTCAGGCAAAACTGAGAAGAGTTGGGTTCGATTCCTATCTCTACCATCTTGGAAGTAGTTTTCCATAGTCTCTCACTCCTACTCCAGGCAAATGCCGAGATGGCTCCTAAATTAAAGCCATGGGCACCTCCTTCCCAGTCTGGATTAGAAATACTCACAGTAATACAGCCACCACAACTACACAGGTTATCAGACAAATTATTTATTTATTTATTTATATATATATATACACACACTCCCAAGTACATGTGGCTACATGACCACAATATCGCAAAGCCCCTATATCAATCAAAAACAAAATGTTTTAATGCTAAGCACGTTATCTTCAAGTAGTGGTACGTGGAGAAATGCTCAAACAAAACGTAGATGTTTCAAACAACCAACATATTAGAAGAACAATTTGTTTATAACTCAGCAATTTTTCTAGGTTTGTGCTGTGTCTTGTGTGTGGCTTTGCCTAGGAACACCAAGCTGGCTTATCAACGGGCTCTTGGAATCCCCGAACAGACCCCCACAGGAGTAGCGAACTGCGCGCTACCTCCCTCTTTATGAAGCGCACCTGTGCCTCTTTACTGCGAAAGCTGAAAGCGCAGCCTTAACCTCCCTATGAAGGCTTCCATAAAGATGGTATTTTGGCTTTCACAGCTTGGTGTTCCTAGGCGAAACCCCACAAAAGACACGGCACAAACCTAGAAATATTGCTGAATTTTAATTCAATGGCCGTGGAAGCAAATATACCATCAGTCTGTTTGTTTAATGTCCTTTGCGCCAGCGATTCCAACTTGACTCAGTCAGGGCAGGCAGTCCAGTCAAGAGGGGCAGAAACCAGCATAGCTAGCATGCCAAGCTGGCCGCCACTGCTCTATAAAAAGGAGAAAAGATAAATGAGCTCTCAACTCTCGCAGTAAAGGAGAGGAAGTCTCTATAGGGAAATTTAAGATATGCACTGTCTGACTGTCTTACAGGAACTGGTTGACCTTGAGTGAACCTGCGATAAGACTAGGCTGAAAAGTTACAAGGATGGAGAAAGCACTGAAAAAATATTTATGCATTTCATAAGGAAATGAAACGACCTGGGATGGATGCCACCTCAATGCGTGTGTTTGTGGGTTAACAAAAGTTTCACAGCTTTGTCAGGTAATCAATTACATCAGAAATATTTTAATATTTAATGAGAATTCTTTGATGTGATTTAAAGAAGCTGGAATTATTTCAAAATATAACTAACATTCATGGAAGCTCATATAAAACAAAATGATCTCTTACCATAACTCTGATTAATCAGAATTTAACTTTGTGTATGACTTACAAAAGCAAACCTAACAATTAAACAGTTTCCATGGCAATAAGCATTGCTCCCTGTCCATTGTGATCAAGTTCCTATTTCGTTAGGAAAGAATTGCTCTAGCTGTCAGTCATTCGTCATTTCCATTATAGACTCTTATGCCTTACATTGTTCAAACTAATATGCAAGACATTGTTTCCAGGGTTTGCAGAAAGTATCGAAGTTGCTAACCTTACAAAATGCCTGGGGGCCGATGACATCATTGTTCTACTCCAGAAGAGAACAATGACCTTCAAGTGCCTTGCAGGGCCATAGAGAGCGATCACGGGCCCTAGGACAAGGTCATCCGGGCCCCTCTATTTTCATTCAACCTGTGACATAATTTTGGAATTACAGAATTAAGCTTTCACATTTTACATCCCGAACCACTTCCAAAAAAAAAAAAAAACTCCGTGTAATTTAGCTCGTCTAACTGACATTAATTTTGGGATTAGTTGCTCTCCACTCACATGCACGGTGACTTCATGCTTGTCAGACAGAGATTTGTCCCTACATATAAATGCAGTATAGGGGGCATCCTATCGTCCACGGGGATTTCGAGGACATTCCTGTTGACCTAATGGGACATGCAGCATTTTCGCTCTTCTACTGGGATTTCCTTGTTATTCCATCACTCACTTCACTTGGATCCACATACTTATACACAATTTGACAAGACCAGCAAGTATTTATATGGAAAAGGATATGCTTCTAATTGTTTTCATCCTACTGTATTAACAATAAATATTGTTATTTAAATTGTACAACATAAGACTTCGTCAACTTATGAGATGTCACATTGGGGCAGCTTACCGACAGTGGTAGTTACGCTCGCTAAAGCACAGCACTAGGCCATGGGGCCAAGCTCTCTGCGGACTCAGTAGACGTGGGTCCGAGCCCCACTTTCGACCGCCCTTGAAATGGTTTTCCGTTGATCAAAAATGGATGATGTGGAAATGAAATGTGATGTAAACATATATGATTGTTGCACTGACAAGTTAAGAAACCCTTATAATGATTAAAAGAAAACTCTAAAAAGTATGTTTGCACTTGTATAAAAGTAAATTGTTCTTAAAACTATAAACAATAACGAGTGCACATAGTTAAATTGTTATTATCCATTATCCACGTTGAATTCCACTTAATAATCTATGCTCCCCTGTGGGGGTTTGCCTGTTCCTCTATCGGGCGCGTCCCAGGTGGCGGATAGGGGGGCTCGCCGGACTTGTCCGGAGGGTTTGAGGGAAATAAAATACCTCTCGCGGACCAAAAACAGGCCCCTCGCCAGGGTTATGGTGAAGCTACGTTAGGCCTAGCAAGCCAGTAGTGGATATGAAACTGCTTTTAAAACGGGAACGGGCCTCGGAAAGGACAGATCTAAAGGAAGCAGACCTGGCTATGGAAATGGACTACGAATCGGAACTTTGAATATAACTTCATTGACGGGAAGAGTGGAGGAGGTTGTGGATATGATGGAGAGGAGAAAACTGGATGTACTCGAACTGGCAGAGACCAGATGGAGAGGGGAAGGAAGAAAAGAACTGAGAAATGGCTTGCAGCTATACTGGATAGGAAATGAGGAGGGGAAGAGAAATGGAGTGGGAATGGTGGTGAGAGAAGGGCTGAGGGAGGAAGTAAAGAGGGTAAGTGATAGAATAATTAGAGCCAGAATCACTGTGAAAGGTAGAAACCTGGACATTCTGCAAGTCTATGCACCACAGGTGGGATGCACAGCAGGCGAGAAGGACGAGTTTGAAGAGGAGTTGCAGAAGCAGTTAGTGGGGAGAGACCTGATAGTCATGGGAGACCTAAATGCCCATGTCGGAACTGATAGAAGAGGTTTTGAGGAAGTGATTGGTGGTGAAGGATGGGGAAACAGGAATAAGGAAGGAGAGAGATTGTTGGAACTGTGCAAGATAAATGGGCTAATGGTTGGAAACACATGGTACAAGAAGAGCGAGAGCCATAAAATTACTTGGTACAGCAGGGATTTGACTAGGAAATCAGTGGTGGACTATATTCTATGCGGGAAGGAGACAAAGAAGAGTATCACGGATATAAGGGTAATACCTTCAGAAGCCCTGGACAGTGACCACCGTCTGCTGGTCGCCAAGGTGAGAGGACTGAAGGAAAAGAGGAGAACTGAGAACCAAGAAATAAGAATAAGGACATGGAAGCTGAAGGAGGATGGAAATAAGGAGAAGTTCCAGATATTAGTGAGGAACAAATTACCGAAGGATGATCCGAAAACAGGTGAAGAAGAATGGAATAGGTTCAAGGACGTGTTGGTAGAAGCAGCGGAAGTCGTGTGTGGCAGAACTAGTGGAAAGAAAAGGTGGAAGGAAACACCAAGGTGGAACCCCAGAACTAAGGAAGCAGTGAAAAAGAAAAATGAAGCATTCAGGAAATGGTTCCAACAGAGGACAGACAGAACAAGAGAAGAATACCAAGAGCGGAAGAAAGAAGCAGGAGAAGTAGTGAAGGAAGAGAAAAAGAAATGGCTGGAGAAATGGACAGAAATGATGGAGGAGGACTGTGATGGCAGTAAGAAAGTGTTGTATGGAATGATAAAGGCAAAGAGAAGAGATACAGGGGAAAATGTCAGAATGGTGGACAGGAATGGAAAGGAGGTCGAAAATATGGAAGAAGTAAAGGTTATCTGGAGAGAATACTTCAAGGAACTCCTAAATCCAACTAAAACCAGTGTAGTGGACATTGTGGAGGAAGAAACAGACAGTGACCAAGACATTTCAGAGAAGGAATTGACATGGAAAGAAGTGGAGGAAGCATTAAAGAAGATGAAAGGGGGAAATGCACCGGGAATAGACGAAGTGAGTGTGGAGATGGTGAGAGCAGCAGGGGTGATAGGAACACAGTGGCTCTTTCGAGTAATGAAAGTGATATGGAGGGAGAAGAAAATACCAGAGGACTGGAAAAGAGGGATAATAATACCCATATTTAAAAAGGGGAGTAGGAAGGAATGCAAGAACTACAGGGGAATTACACTCATGTGCCACTGCGCCAAAATATTTGAGAAGGTACTGGAGAGAAGAATTCGGACAGAAGTTGAAGATGGGCTGAGGGAAGAACAGTATGGATTCAGGCCAGGAAGGTCAACAGTTGACCTCATCTTTGCAGTAAGACAGCTACAAGAACACCATTATGAATATGGGAAAGATCTGGTGATGACCTTCTTGGATATTGAGAAGGCATATGATAGTGTTAATAGAAACAAGGTATGGGAAGCAATGAGAGCAAAAGCAGTGAACAAGGAGACAGTGGCAAGAGTGAAAGCAATGTACGAGGGAAGCAAAAGCTGTGTAAAGGTGGGAAGAGAGAGAACGGAATGGTTTCAACTGGAGAGTGGTCTGAAACAGGGAAGTGCCCTCTCACCCCTGTTATTTATAGTGGTGATGGATGAAATCATACGAAAAGTGGTAAATAGCATTGGGGAAAGGAAAATGAAGGCAATGTTGTTTGCTGATGACCTTCTGGTATGGGGAGAGGATGAGGAAGAAGTACAAGAGCAATTAGATGAGTGGGAGAAGGTAGTGTTATCATATGGGATGAAGTTCTCAGCACAAAAGAGTGAAGTGGTCATCACAACGAGGAAGAAGAACAGACTGGATATGGGCATAACACTTGGAGGACAGCAGTTGCAGAAAGTAGAATGCTTCAAGTACTTGGGAAGCATAATTGAAGAAAAGGGAGGCAATAGGATGGAAATAAATGAGAGGGGAAGGTGCGTAGATGGATTTTTCAAGAGTGTTAGGGGGATGATATGGAATAAAGATGTACCACAAAAATGAAAAGGAATCATCTACAAGACCTACTTTGTGCCAATTTTGACATATGGTTCAGAAACATGGGTGATGAAGGAAAGGGACAAGAATAAAATACGAGCAGTGGAGATGAAGTTCCAGAGGAGTAGGGTAGGAGTGACAAGAATGGACAGAGTAAGGAATGAGAGAGTCAGGGAGATGGTAAGAGAGGAACCATTGCAAAATAGAATAGAGCGATCTAGGCTACAATGGTATGGACATGTGAGGAGGATGGAAGAGGAGAGGTACCGAAGAAGATGTTTGGAATGGAAATGACGGGAAGGAGGCCAAGGGGAAGACCAAGGGACAGATGGACAAAAGGAGTTAAGAAGAGTGTGGAGGAAAGAGGAGTGTGCTGGGACACAGTAAATGACGAGAGATGGTGGATGGACAGGAAACAATGGAGAGGCTAATGTTCCAAGCAGACCCGACCAGCGGTTGGAAACTGCTCAAGATGGAGAAGAAGAAGAATCTATGCTCCGTTCCGCCTTTTCAATACTTGTTGTATCAGATGTTATCACTGGTACATGTTTTGGACACTGATTTGTCCTTCCTCAGCTAGAATACATATTAAGAACACTTATAGGTAAAAACATACATTCAAACACATGCAATACATTGAATAGTCATTTGATATAGACCAAGGTGCCACATTGTCCAAGCACCTGGAAAAATTGTCCCATTCTATAACTATCTACACATAGCAACTTGGATGGTTAACTATAGTCATTTCATCAATGTTGGCAAATCCTCGTGCCATGTTTGTTACGATTAAAACTGTTCAACTAGATAAGAACTTGCCTGATATATGTTGTTGAGGTCCTATAGTACTAAAACATTAAAAACCTAAAATTGACGTGTAGTTGCACTCGTTGCATTTGGTCACTGGTTGGCACTTAGTTGCATTTTACACAAACCGTGTTCAACTGTAGGGATTCATATATGATAATATTGATAAAGACGGAAAAGTGACTTATATTGAGCGGAATCCTTTGGAGGTCAAATGCTTCCATTTGAATGGCCAATGTTGCAAATCCCTGATGTTAAGTGCCTCTAAAATGAAAGGAAAACTTTATTAAGAAAAGATAAAATGTTGTACTGCATTGACCAGTATTGTGAAGATTATTTGATGACTTACTTGTAAAGAAATTTTAAGATACCCTTAGTGACCCATCATCGTGGAGCGGCGAATAAGTCTAAGGAAAGGAAAAACTAAATCAGGTGTACAGTAAGTTGTAAAGTTGGGATACGCAATGTGAGGGACGAATATAAGATTATGTGTCAAAATTTACCGACCGGGGTGTGGAGAAGAGAGGTGTGAAAAGGCAGACATTCCCTTTATTTCTCTCTAATATATAGTTAGTCAATATGGACCTCAATTACTGACATTATGAATCAAGTTTGAATCGCTGGCGCACCAGGCATAATGTAAACAAACAAACTATTCTTCTAATGTAGTAGCTACGCTCGCTAAAGCACAGCGCTAGGCCATGGGGCCAAGCTCTCTGCGGACTTGGTAGACGTGGGTTCGAGCCTCATCGTCGGCCGTCCTTGAAATGTTTTTCCGTAGTTTCCCATTTTCAACTCCAACGGTACCATCTAACAGACCACAGCCGCTTCCTTCCACATCCTTGCCCAGTTTCATTCATCTTCATTCATTTAATTTCACATTAACTCCTCCCTAAAGGTTGGCGTCAGGAAGGGCATCCGGCCGTTAGAACCCCGCCACATAGAATTTCATCGCATCATATCCCTGACCCTGTTGGAAACGGGAATAATAAGGGGTAGACATACATACACATTGGGAAAGCTTCATATTTTAGTGTTCCAATATTACCAATAGAATTGGATAGATGTTCTACCACAAAATAGACACCTAGAAAATTATACTATTAACCTTCAATAAGGACTATGGAGCGTAATCAATATTGCATGAATATTTAATTATTAAGTTTCTATTTTAAAGTTTTAGCAATTTTTTTAAATTAATTAAATGTGTTGGATGTGTTTTTCTCCAATCAGCATTTACTTTCTAGTGTACTTTTCAATGTTTTTGAATCGATGTATCATAAGATGTTTCTTGATAAGTGGCTGATGAAGGGAGCATTTGAGCACCGAAACATGTACCACCAAATTGACTATGTAAATCTAGTCTCAAGTATAAATAATGTATTGATTGACGGAAAAGTTCACAAATATATTTTACAAATGAATATTAATTTACTTTGGTTTTAGTTATTCAGCCACTCTCCTTTTCTTTCTTTCTCTCTCTCTCTCTCTTTCATTGGTTGTTCTTTCACTTCAAGATTTTGATCATTAGGCTATGCATTAAAAAATTCAATTTTGTTATACCAGAATGTGTTCAGGCACCACAAGCAGTGGCGGATCCAGGCCTTGCGGGGCCCTGGGAGATATGATAAGGTGGGGCCCACAATTATAGGAAATAAAATAAAAAATCAAATCAAATGGAAAATAGTTTTTTAATAATAATAAAAGAAAGAATAGAATAGTAAAATTGCAGAAGGCGTACAAGCTGACATGGAATCATTATAACAAAAGAGCAGTATCTCGCAATGCAAAATTGCGCCATTATAACACAGTTGTCTTGCCTGAAGCCTTGTACGCGGCAGAAACAACTGTCATTAGAGGAATGACAAGAATTCATGATATTGAGAAACAGGAACGAAAAATTCTTAGGAAAATCCATGGCGCTGTTTTCCGTAATGGAATTTGGGTCAGGAGACCAACAAAGGAACTTTATGAAAATACAGACACCATTGTAGATAAATTTAGGAAGAGACGTCTGCAGTTCTATGGACACATATATAGGATGGATGAGAACAGACTCACTAAGAAGATTTTCAATATCGTGAATGCAAGTAAATTAAAGACCAGTTGGATTAAAGAAGTACATGAAGACATGGAATTACTTAAAATCTCTGAAGACGACATTAAGGACAGAGAACAATTTAGAAATAAAATCAGAAACACGAAAATTGTACAAGTTTCAAGGAAAGATACATCAGGGAAAAAATGGACAGAGGAAAGGAAGAAAAAGCACAGTGAACTAATGAAGAGGTTTTGGGAAGAAAAGAAGAGAGGAAAAGGAAGTGAAGCTGTGATTGGCTCAAGTTCTCACGCTCTCCTGAAGGGGAATAATCGGAAATAATAAATAATAATAAAAGAAAGAATAGTTACATTTCGAATACACTACAGTACATTTTTTTTTACGTCCCCTTGGAGAAGATTATGTTAACTATGAAATATTAAAATATTACTTTGCGACTTATTTCCCGGCTGAGGTCTTCTTTCATTTCACTGAAATCTAAACCTCCCACGCGGTCACGGGAGGTCATAGCTGCACTGAAAAAAGAATATGAATTATAAATTAGTTTGAAGAGTTTGAAAAGTATAATTAATTAATCAATTAAATTTAAAACAATTCATGGCGCGGGGCCCTGGGCGGTCGCCCTCCTCACCCTCCCCTAGATCCGCCCCTGACCACAAGAATAAGCCATAAGAAGTAAAGAGTCAATTTTTTTCTGAGATTGAATTAGAAACTTTATGCTCCACAATGCATGTTTAACTTTAGCACATTATAATTTAAATGGTGATCTTGTCTTGTAACTTCGGGAATTCTGTTTATTCCCTAATTTCCTTGTTTCTGATCTTGTCTATGCGAGTCTCTCCAAGGAACTTCATCTCTGCTGTCTGGATTCTAATTTCATCCCGTTTAGTAATGTAAGACATAAATTATGGCTAGTCAAAATTTTCCCCATTTTCTACCACCTTACACAAAGCCGCTTGAGTTTTTACTTCTAGTAGTTCAGGAACCAACCAACCAGTGAATGATGTAGTCCTAGCCATCACAGTACAAGGAAGCCTATGATTCGGAATATACCTGACCAATTATTATTAGGCCACTCAGCCACACTCAGCCATTGCCCATATTTCACAAACTAATGTGATATGGGCCAGATTGTCACCATGCATCAATTTTGCAGTCTTTCTCTGCCTTTTTCATTCGAGCTATAATTTTCAGTAACTGCTTATCTCTCAATTGCAATGGAACTGGTCAGCTGCGTCACATAGTTGTTTATCTATAGCAGGTGAGGGTCAGTTTGACCCATGCTACATTATGTATTTATTTAATTCAGCTCAACCCATGTTTTAGAGTCTTATCACTCGTTATCTTCATTTTTGAACGACTCTTATCAAATTGAAAACTTTATCTGCCTCATCAAACGTATTAGCTACCCAACATTTTGCACTACTACTGTGCTAATGTGATAGGATTTATCAAGGCTAATGATTCAGCTAATCATGGGCCAAGCACTTACTATGATGCATATCGGCTTGAAGCTGGGCTGAAAATGATACACAGTGTCTCAGCAATGTTCCAACAGTCAAACAATACTAAGGGGTGAAGATATGAATGGGGTGAAATAAAAATATTGGTATCTGTGCACAGAGATCTATGTACATGTAGAAAATGGGGGCAAGGGCGATCAGTTTTTTATTTTTTTATTGGATGTATACACTGTGGCATTACTGTAATTTATTTGTTAACCCTGTGTTATGATAATTAATTTTCCCTTTCACAGTGACCATTCTCTGTTTTCAGAAATCCAGATTCCATCCTGGACTCGACTCTTCTCTAAAGACCGAGTGGATCCAGCTGTAGCCACCTGTCCATGCTAGTCTCTTTAGTGCAATGTAAATTTCCAAGTGTTATATGAGACAAAGAACTTGTTCTTTTTTCATCTGAAATTCTAATCTTTGTATTCCATATCTTTTTGTTGTTTTTGTTTTAATTTATTTTTTAATCGCTCAATCCACCCAGCTTGCTAGTAATAGATGTTATTTTGCCACTACCCATCTGTTGAAATCCATAACATTATCACGCAGATGTAAGAAAACCATTTATAAAGTGATCATATGACCGGCAGTGACCTATGGATATGAGACATGGGTGAAGACACAACGAAGTGAAGATCTACTCAACAGATGGGAAAGGATGATACTGAGGAAAATCTATGGACCTACCCAAGTTAATGGGGAATGGCAAGTGCACACAAATAAATATATATATATAATCTTTTTAAAGATCCTCCTATCACAACAGAAATTAAAATAGCAAGGATCCGTTGGTTTGGTCATATTCAGCATATGCCGGAAAGTCGGGCAGCGTGCCAGGTCTTCCAAAGTAGACCAAAAGGACGAAGGTTAGTTGGACACCCAAGGAAACGCTGGCTGGATGATGTCGAAGAAGATCTCCGCGCCCTTTCAGTTAGAAACTTGAAGAAACAAGCAGAAAATCGTTAAGGCTGGAGACTTAGGGTGGAGAAGACCAAGGTTCTTCGTTAGTTGTAGTGCAACCGGGTAAGGTAAGGTAATCCACCCAGCTTAACTTCTCACGCATGGACTCTGCGAGGGATCATTCATTTATCGTGGCAAGGGCAGTGTCTGGGAGCTGAACGCAGTTTGTCAGCAGATACAGGCCGACCGCCCAGGTGACCGCTAACTTGGGTCTAATTAAGGAAGGATCAGGGAAGGGATTTTGGAAGGAAGTCAGCCATGGACCTGTTGAAAGGATATGTCCTGACATTTGCCTGGTTGTGAAAATGGGAAACCACGAAAACCATCGTCAGCACAGCAGAGATGGGATTCGAGCCCACTCACTCCCAATGCCAAGCTTGCACATTAGCGCTCTTGGCCACCATTGCCAATTTGTTACTATCTTCTTTCTAGTTTCTTATAGGCCATCTAAGGACCAAGACATTCAACTATTACATTTGGAGTGGGCTTTGATGTTTGCCCAGTAGTTACACATCCTCTGGCTGTGTTGTTCCCTCCTCTCCTGTGTCCAGAGGACACCTGTTTTCTTTCTTGGCGGTTTGTCCTCGAACCTCAATTGCTGAAGCATCTTCCTGAGAGATATCCGGTCTTTTAACTCTCTTTCCGTCCCTCCAAGTTCTTGCAGATCTTTGCTCACTTTCCACAACCATGGTGACTTAGTCTTCCACTTTTGACAGTAACCGAGGAGCTGGTTGGTCAACCTGGTAGGATGCATTCTGTAGACGTGTCCATAAAATGCTAGACGTCGTTTCCTAACAACAACCGTGATTCTTTCACAGTACGTGTAGAGCTCTTGATTAGGTCGCCTTCTGTATTCATGTTATTATAGTAATATTTTATTTTACATTTTTGTTTTATTAATATTAGGCTGAATTCTTAGTTAGGTCTCCACCGAAAAATGTTTAACTCATCAAAATTTATATATTTAACAGAGCTATAAGGTGTAGATGACCTTTCTGTTCATCATCGTTGTTGTAGACCAACTCCAGTTTCCCGGGTGTGGTTTATGAGCCTCATCCATCTTTGTTGCTCCAGATAGATCTTGGTCTTCTCAATCTCTGTCCAATCCATTCCTTTACTAATTTAGATTTTGTTTGATTGTATCAAGCCATCTACTTCTAGATCTTCCTCTGGGTCGAATGCCTTTAGCTGTTTTCTCCAGCCATACTTTTGCTATTCTGTTGGGTGCCATTCTTTTTACATGTCCAAACAACCTCAACCTTGAACTTTCAATTTTTCCTAGAAGAGATTCCTGTACCTGTGCTGATTCCCTTATAATTTCATTTCTGACCTTGTCCCTTCTTGCTTTCTGGACCATTGTCCTTAGAAACTTCATTTCTGCACTTTGCAGTCTACTGCCTTCAATATTCTTCATGATTGTGCAGGTCTCAAGTCCATGGGGACAAAATAGCTATTATATAGGATGTGTTTAACTTTAGCTGGTATTTTGGATCCCAGAGATGTTTTCTTACTTGATAGTAACATTGTGTACCTTTTTGTACTCTCTGTGTTATCATATCTTCCATCTCTAGAAAGTACACAGCCGAGGTACTTGAAATGGTCCACTTCTTCCAGGTTGGTTCCATCTAGAAGGATGTTGGCTGGTTTGTTTTGTCTGGTGGGTTCTTGCAGTTCTGCCCTTTAAAACAACAACAATCATCATCATCACATCAACATCAGTATCTTTAGTGAAGAGATGCTTGGTGTACTCATCTAGTAACTGTTGCCGTTCATACTTCGTTGCCAGTAATGGCAACATTATGTAGTTTATACATCTCACCAAATTATCAGCTAATTATAACCAGCTCATGAATCTCATGTCAGCTTCCTCATCCTTTTCTCCTTCTTGTAGAGAAGAGAGGTAGAGGAAGAGATTTAAGAAGCTGATCAGGCAGCTGGACCTGTGTTTGTTAAACACAACGGAACTTACCACTTCTGTGTCAGTAACACCTTGTGCAGCAGTGCTCTGGTTTGCCTGTTACAGTGAGATATGCATGACTACCTTTGTAATAGTGACTATTTCCCAAATCCTTACTCTTCCAAACCAGAAAGTCACCTAATCGATGGCTACTGCATCAGGCTAACAGGCCAATATTCACAGCACGTGCAGTTTTCTGATGATACCTATACCATTCATATTACTGTAACGACTGATATGTTGGCTGCTTCAGAAGACATAATACTTTCCTCAACCAGCAACTCAGGCTGGAAGCTTGTCCCTTGGTGGACAGCTCAGATTGCAGTAGCCATTAAAGATTGTTGACGTGCTTTCAAATGCTATCGGAGGCAAAATACAATGGACAACCTTATCACCTTCGAAAGTATGCTTGCTAAAGCATGTGGGAAAAGTATGTGTCATCAATTATGGCATATACTCCTTGTCTCAAGTATGAACTAAACTCCGTTGCACATCCAGACTGTGAAAATATCCTGAGTATCCATAAATGCAGACATCACGGATCATCTTACCATTGCCAACAGCATTGGATCGCATTCATTCCATATGTGCATTTCCAGAAGTTATGATCCACATTTGTGATTCTGAAGTGGAAGGCACAGACTCATCCCTTGTCCTTTGCCACACCTTCTTTGAAGTTCTACAATGTACCCTTCACATAATGGGACTTGTGTGGTGTGCTTGCACTGTGTAGGAGAACACCTGGACTGGATAATATCCATTATCAGATACTCAAATATATCTCCTATTCCTCCCTCTTCAGTCACATAAGAATTGAAGGGGAGTTTCTATCTAAATGATGAGATAGAATCATGGTACCAATTCCCAAGGCTGGAAAGGATCCCACATTTGTGAGTAGCAAAAAGACTATTTGTATCTCAAATAATGGCCTATTCAAGCTGCTCGAAAAGATGGTTAACTGTTGGCTTGTGTGGCTTTTGGAGGAGAACGGCATCATATTGGAGTACCAGTGTGGAGTTTGCCCTTATCAGTCCACCACTGACCGTCTGGAGTAACTAGAGAGCGCAATCCAAAAGACATTTCTCCAAAAGGAATACCTAGTCATGGTTTTCTTTGATCTTGAAAAAGCCTATGACCCCACATGGTGCTATGGAATCCTTCCCACCCTTCGTGAATGGGGATTCCAGAGTAATCTACTGACTATTATTATTGTTAGATCCAAGCAGTATCTGTATTGTTCATTATGTATCAATTGAATAATCTGGTTAGATGGAAGAGAGTGCCCAATGGCCCTAATCTTGCCAGACAAAATAAATCTATATATTATCGTAAACTATCTCCTTCCGACTCTCCTGTGTGGGGTCAAAAGAATGGATGGATCTTAAAGAGCAAACAGCAATGCAGAAAATTGGAGCAAATTGCATGCACATTGGCCTGCAGATTGTTGGGTGATGCATGGTTAGCACGTTGGATCCCGTGGCCATTAATCTTGATTTTTATGACCAGGGCACTGCCTCACTGTCGGACAGCTACTCAATTGTCCTCACGAGGCGGAGTTCACCACATTCCAGCCCTCACGTAAGTTTCTAAAGTCCCTGACAGATCCGGGAATCAAACCCAGGGCCTCCGGGTGAGAGACAGGTGCCCTACCCCAACACCACAGAGCTGGCTCCATATTGACTTACAAAGAATTATTTACAAGATATACAAGAAGTCGCATAGAAATGTACAGTATGTAGAAAAATGATATCTTGCTTCATCAATGACAACATAAATCTGAAGCTCCATTAAATGATAGCTAGAACTTAAGTCTAGTTGACACTCTTATATGGTATGGAGGCTTGGATTTTGAAGACTAGCACCATGAAAAAAATCAAGGCATTCGTAATGTGGATACATCGAAAAATGCTAAAAATACCGTGGACCGATAAAGTTACGAACAAAGATGTCCTCAAAAGAGCAAACAGTGATTGTCTACTTTTGATTGCAATTAAATGTTGCAAGACTGCCTATTTAGGTCATATTTTTAGAAACAAAAAATACCAGCTGCTTCAACTAATATTGCAAGGCAAAATAGTTGGCCGACGAGGACATAGCAGAAGACAAATGTCCTGGCTTCAGAACATGAAGGAGTGGTCAGGGATTTGATCTGCAGGAGGATTGTTCCAGCTTGCGGTAGGTAGAAATGCCTTTGCCATGGTGAACACCAACATTTGGGGGACTAAACATGACACTTGAAGAAGAAGAAGAAGGAGATTTCCACCAAGTCAATACTTTTAATTTTCTCTGGTTAATTGGTGTAGAATGGGGGCTGCGTGGCGCAGTCGCTAGAGGGTCTGAGCTTCTAACTGAAAGGGAGTGGGTTTGATCCCCACCCAGGTAGTGGATTTTAGAAACAAAACTACCACTTTCGGAAACGCAAACAGCCCTGGGGTTCACTCAGCCTACACCAGAAATGAGTACCAGTGTAATTCCTGGGAGCAAAGACTGCCGGGCGTGGAGCTGACAACTCCATCCCATCTAGTGCCGATGTCACAAAAAGTGGAAGCCTCTACCTTCCACTACTCCCAGGGCCTCCGTGGTCTGTACGGAGTTGGCTTGGCCAATTGGTGTAAAATGTTACGAGTTGCATTCCTCTGAACTCTTCTTCGGCACCTTTTGACAAATCTAAAATCTTAAACATGTTGACACTAATAAGAACATTTGCCCTAAAGAACTAATATTATAAACATTTGTTTTAAAATATTGTTATGACCCAGCCCTCAACGAGGCCTTAATGCCCAAAAACTAGTAATCAGAATTCCTCCACCCAGCCAAGCCTCACACATGAAGCAATAATTACTTCACCAAGTAGGGCACACAAAGCTTGCAACTACACGGTGCAACAAGGAGAAAATACCGCTGACCACTCATGACCTAATTGAGCCTTCAAATAAGCAAAGTACCCACGCGCCCGGGGCAGTTCCGACACAAAGAGACGATAGTGTGACGACGGACGGAGGATGGCCGCCCTCCGGCGGTTATCACCCCCGGTTGGGATTCGACTTCCAGACACATCACCGCAGCACCTCCAAGGGTAAATGCTCCAGCTTGTTCCTTTTTCCTACTCTGTACATCTAACAACACTCTCACGCTGACTCTGGTTATTAAATCCTCGCTATACATGAGTAATTTCTGTCTCTTGTCATTTCATACTTCCCTACACTGACTTCCCTAACGTCATAAAGAGCACAGCGGTGTCTATCGCACCGACTCAGCAACTATAGGGCAACTGCTACCGGGTCACGTACATGTGTCCCTGAGCCCAACTGTTGTCCCGCGTACAAACCCTCACTCACGATTTCGTTGTTTAAGCACAGCTGTCATTCAGCCTTGCGCAACACCCTGCCTCCAATTCACGCTCCCCCTTCCCGCAAAGTCATGAGTACCGCGTCGGCACTAGGTCGGTCAGCGTCTCATCTAATCCTGCCCAACTCCCTGTATCTACCTCCCTGTTATGCCCCCACGGTTGCTTCCCCTACATCTCCCAAGCCAAGCGAGTTAAGCCTTTCAGAAGAGACACACATACGGGACGCAACAATATACTGTTGATAGCAAATAATAATGTAAATATGTATGTATGTCTACCCCTTTTTATTCCCGTTTTCCAACGGGGTCGGGGATGAGATGCGATGGAAGTCTTTGTGGCGATGGTTTTTACGGCCGGATGCCCTTCCTGACGCCAACCTCATGAGAGGAGTTAATGATAGATGAAATGAATGATGGTGAATGAAACTGGGCAAGGATGTGGAAGGAAGCGGCCGTGGCCTGTCAGGAGGTACAGTCCCAGCATTTGCCTGGTGTTGAAAATGGGAAACCACGGAAAACCATTTCAAGGACGGCCGACGGTGGGGCTCGAACCCACGCGTCTACCGAGTCAGCAGAGAGCTTGGCCCCATGACCTAATGCTGTGCTTTAGCCAGCGTAGCCACTACTGTCGGTAATAATGTAAATAATACTAACAAATGCTTGCAACAAAATCTCTTTGTAGAGCTCCGAGCTTGCCTAGCCGCCCAGCTTCAGAGTGCTTGGACTAAGGAGTAAATCTGAGAAGCCCCCATGAAGTTCAATAGCCATTAGGGAAGACACAATTTCACATCGGAGACGTCATCGTGATCCATGAAGACATCCGTCCAAGATTGGTGTGGAGGAAAGCCATGATTGAGGGACTGGATCCTGGTAGAGACCAGAAGATTCAGGCAGTATTTCTTTGCACCTCGGATGGACACAGGTTGAATCGTCCAATACAGCTGGTCGTCCCCCTAGAGATCGACCATGGTGGGAAGGATGTAGGGAATAACATGAACTAACATGTTTTGTTGTACTATCCTTGCTTTATGTTTATTGACTCTGTGACAGTTTTAATAAAGATAGTGTCAGATAAGTGTCATGTTATTATCATGCAATGAAAGGATTGAATGTGTGGTAAACTTTAGTTATCTTGGAAGTGTCATCTCGAATTAGAACTCCAAAATTGAATGTCAAAGGATTCTACTTTCTTTTACCAAGTGTGGAACATTTTTTGGTATAAAACAATTCCCATAAAAGCCAAGCAGGCAATGTTCAAATCATACCTTCTGCTAATTATGACATACAGCTTAGAGATTAATGTCTCATTGAAGAGAGACATTAACAAATCACAAGCTTTTGAAATGACATTTTGAAAATCTGCAAAAGAAGAGAATAGACAAAATCAGAAATGACTGCATTAGGAGTGACATGCAGGTGACCTTAACAATAGAAGGCTGATCGGCCATGTACAAAGGATGCCAGAGACACGAATTCCCAGACAGTACTTGTAAAAGATAGTATCTGGAAGGAAGCCCGTTGGACGTCCCAGAAGAAGGTAGTTACATCAAATCACTGAAGATCTACAGTACAACATAATGGAACGACATTAAGAGATATACTAAGAGAGGAAGTTCACAATGTTAGAATTCGATGGAGGCATCTGGTCCACTCCAATCCTACCCGGCCTGCTGGAAGGATATCTAGATGATGATGAAGAATTAATTTTTGAGCTCTGTGAGTTTTAAACATGTGGTGTAAGTCTGTAATAAATAATTTATTAGAGCACAAAATATGCATTTGAATTAAACATGACTTATCTTTTCCTCGAACATCATCATCATCATTAATTACTTATCACTAGTACAAAACTGTGACAGAGATAACTTCCTCTGATCACACTGCATTACATGATATCTGTCACATGCTTTGCCGCAGAGGGCACACACGCACCAGCAATCCGGCTGATGGTACATTTTGTTTACACACACCCTGAAGTGGAATCCATGCACCGCGAATCTGGTTCTCAAGTGTCTCATCTCATAGAAACCCCTCGTCCAATCCCGCGATGTCATCACATCCGTGATATAAAATTCCTGCCATATGCTTCCTCTCTTTAACTTCATTTCCTGCATTAGTCTCTCCTAACCCGATGTAGATGGCAGGAGCAGCTGTAATCTGAGGTCTTCAACAAAAGGAGGCTCTTTCGCGAGTTCATACACCAACCGAGAAAGAGTGAATTTCGAAAGACACATTACCCTTTTCAGGTAGGTAGCTTTAACCTTCTCCAACTCTACGAGTTGCTTATACTTAAGGTGATGCCAAATACTTTCCAAACCATATGCAACTACAGGAATGATCTTCAGCGAGAAAAGTCTCATCGCTGTCTGTAATGACAGTGTTCGGAGATGTCGTATGTCACTCATGGCCTTTATAGCCGCGTTTGTTCTGTCCTTGATGTGAATAGTGAAGACGTTTCCGTGAGTCTGGAATGTCACCCCCAGATACTTGAAGTGCGTAACACATTCCAGCGGTCTATTTTTGTAGAGAATTGTCGCTCCTCTTCCCCCTTTTCTGAAAGTCATTGCAACTGTTTTCCTTTCATTCAGATAGAGTTCATTCTCTTCCGCCCACTCCACAACTCTGTCAAACGCCTGCTGTAAATCCTTTTCACTTGTTGAAATTAGAGCCATATCGTCTGCGTAAATGTATATTTTTACATTTGGGGGTAATATTTCCACCACATCTGCCGTAGCAAGAGCGAAGAGGATGGGGCTTAAGGGATCCCCCTTCAGTACTCCAATTGTCTGCTGTATTTCCTTGGAAGTTGTAATGTTGTCCGAAATAATGATGTAGTTTTCGCTCAACAGGGTCCTAACAAATCTCGCCAAGTAGTTGCCTTCACCAATCATGTTGTCTAATTTCCTTACTAGCATTTGTCTATTGATGGTATCAAAGGCCTTTGCGTAGTCCAAGAATACCACATATAGTTTTCCCCCGGGTGGTTTCAGGGCTTCTTCTATGTCAGCCTGCAGACATTGTATAGCCTGAGTTGCAGATCGTCCCCTCCTAAAACCAAATTGCTCTTCCGGTATCTGAGATTCTATTGCCTTTGTCAAACGAATGCAAACTATATTGCTGAGGAGTTTCAATACCGTCGATTCTAGGGCAATTCCTCTGTACGAGTTAGGGTCCCCACAATCTCCCTTTCCTTTATACAGCATCTTTATTGTCGATTTTCTCCACCTATGAGGGATTGTACCATATCTTAAACATGCATTAAAAAGAGCGACTAAGCATATACTCAGTTCTATTGATGCAAGCTTTAGGTGCTCGTTGTATATGAGGTCAGGCCCACACGCCTTGTTATTCTTTGATTTTCGTATAGCCATCATGACCTCCATGTCCGAGAGCAGCTCTGATTCCTCTAGTAAAATAGGGAAGGGTGGTGATTGAATAATAGGATGGGTATCCCTGCCTTGTAAAACTACTGTCAGGTGGTCTTCCCAAGTCTCTATTGGAATATTTCTAGGATATTTTGGTTGCCTAGGGTTCAGCGCCTTATAAGGGTTATCTTCTGCTTCATCAATTAGTTTTCTCCTGGTGGTAGGATTCTTTGGCCGTTTGTAGTATGTCCTTGTACTTCTTCCTCTTGAGCCGATAAACCTTCAGAAGATGTTCTGATGGATCCATGCGAGCTATGTGCAGAGCTTCTAATGCTTCTTTACGGGCCATGTAGCAACTTTCATTAAACCTTTCTTTCCCTTGAAGCGGCAAACGTGGCTTTTGTGATAAGAGACTCTAACCTGATCGCTGCCGCGTCCAAGTTACCTAACGAAATTAGCTCCATGGACTTACTTATTTCCAACTCACTCAACAAAACTGGATTTAATTTCTGAGACGTACACTGTGGTCTTCCGTACTTCCTGGAATCGGCGGAGAACATTTCAAATATTGTCAAAACTGGCAAGTGTTTCCTTAGAGTCTCTCCAAGAGTACTCTGCTGAACCGTCTTGATATTAAACTCGTTTGTGAAAACTAGATCTATTACACTGGATCCGTTATGGCAAAAGTATGTGCGTCCATTGCTTTCGTTAATGAGGGTGAAACCGGCTTCTTCAAAAAATTCCATGACATGAGTTGTCTTGAGAGAGTATTTATCTATGCGACAATTCAAGTCGCCGGCCGCAATGACTGTCTCGTTGCAACCTGTTGTTTCCAGCGCAAGTGATAATTCCCCAATTATTTCATCTTGGGTCATTTCTGGTTGAAAGTACATGCATATGATTACACATAAACTTGCTTTTATCACAAGGACGTTTTCTGAATCATATATAGTTCTAAATGGCGAAAGTATCGGATTCAGAAGGCATGTGATGCCTCCTGATGGTCTCCCTCGTTGTCCCTGTCTTGCTAATCTGTTAATCATCATCATCATCATGCACAGTTTCCAGCCACTGGCCGGGTCTGTTTGGAACACAAGCCTCTCCAACGTCTTCTGTCTTCCCACCATCTCTCAGCCTCCACCCTTGTCCAGTCTTCTCCTCTCTTCTTCATGCTTTCTTCCACCCCCTTCAGCCACCTGTCTCTCGGTCTCTTTCCTTCCCACTTCGTCTCGTGTACTCTCCTGGGTATCCTCTTCTCCTCCATTCGTTTTACATGTCCATACCATCTAAGTCTAGATTTCTGTATACCATCCTGTAATGGTTCCTCCTTCATTAATTCTCTGGTCCTCTCATTTCTTATTCTGTCCATCTTTGTAGCTCCAATACTGCTTCTCAAGAACCTCATCTCACTGGCCTGTATTTTGCTCTTCTCCCTTCCTTTCATAACCCAGGTCTCCGAGGCATACGTCAAGATAGGGACATAGTACGTCCGATATATGATCTTTTTGCTGTTCTGAGGGACATCCTTGCTCCATAGCATGCTTCTCATACTCCTCCGAAATGCTTCTGCCTGCCTCCCCCGCTCATTTATTTCTCTATCGTTTCTTCCATTATCTTGTATCAGGCTTCCCAGATACTTGAAACTCTCCACTTTCTTCAGCTGTTCCCCACCAATTGTTTTTCCCGTTGTGGTTCTTTCCTTCTTCCTTGTTGTGATCACCATCTCACTCTTATTTATGCTAAATTTCATCCCATATCCTTGTATTATTCCTTCCCACACGTCCAACTGTTCCTGTACCTCCTCTTCCTTGTTTCCCCAAATCATCAAATCATCTGCAAACACCATTGCTTTCATCTTTCCTTCCCCAATTACTTGTGCCACTCGGGTCATTATGTCATCCATCACCACAATGAAAAGTAACGGTCACAGGGCACTTCCTTGTTTCTCTGTTCCAACCAGTCTGATCTCTCTCCTCCCACTTTCACACAGCTCACGCTTCCCTTGTACATCTCCTTTATCCTCTTTATAGTCCATTTCTCTACTCCTCTATCCTCCAGGGACTTCCATACTTTGTTTCTGCATACACTGTCATATGCTTTCTCAATGTCCAGGAAGGCCATCAGTAGATCTGTTCCATACTCATAGTGCTGTTCTTGTAACTGCCTTACAGCAAAAATCAAATCCACTGTGGGCCTTCCTGCTCTGAAGCCATGTTGTTCTTCCCTCATCCCTCCTTCAATCCTTGTCCTAATTCTCTTTTCCAAAACTTTCTCGAAGATCTTTGCACAATGACTCATCAGTGTTATTCCCCGATAGTTTCTGCAATCTGTTCTACTACCTTTCTTGAAGATCGGGACAATTATTCCTTTTTTCCAGTCCTCTGGGGTCTTCCTTTCCTTCCATGCTGTCCTCATCACTCGGTACAACCATTGAATCCCCACCTCTCCTGCTGCTCTCACCATCTCCACACTCAACTCATCCACACCCGGTGCCTTCCCTCCTTTCATCTTGTTCACTGCATTTTCCACTTCTTTCCATGTTAAGTCCTTTTCTGTTTGCAGTTCATCTTCCTCTTCCCCGATTTCTTCCTCCTCACCATTTTTTCCATTTGGGTTCAGAAGTTCTTCAAAATATTCTTTCCACATTTTCTTCAGTTCTTCCCTATTTTCTATCTCTTGTCCCCTTTTGTTCACCATTCTAACATAATCCGTAGGATCCTTCCGCCTCTTATTTTTTACCATCCCATACAGGACCTTTTTTGTACCTTCACTATCCTCCTTCATCATCTTTGTCCACTCTTCCATCCACTTTCTTCTCTCCTCAGCCACTACTCTCTTCGCCTCCTTTCTCTCCTGGTACTCTCCCCTTGTCTCTACCGTCCTATTTTGATACCACCTCCTAAAGGCTCTATTCTTTTCCCTTACTATATCTTTTGTCTTCTCATTCCACCATGGTGTTTCCTTCCACCTCTTCTTACTACTTGTCCTCCCACATACTGCTTCTGCTGCACCTACTAGTGTCTTCTTAAATCTAGCCCATTCCTCTTCCACCCCTCTTTCTTCATCTGTTGGAATTCCTTCCTTTACCATTTTGAGGTACTCGACCCTTCTATCCCCTTCTTTCAGTTTCCATATCTTTATACGTCTTTCCTGGTTCTCAGTCGCTTTCTTCTCCTTACTCCCTCTCAGGTTCATTACCAGCAATCGATGGTCGCTATCCAGGTTCTCCGATGGTATAACCTTGATGTCCGTGATGTTCTTTCTCATACAGTATATAGTCGACCACCGACTTCCTGGTAAAGTCATCGCTGTACCATGTGATTGTGTGGCTCTCTCTTTTCTTAAACCAGGAGTTCCCAACTAGCAGGCTGTTCCTCTGGCAGAAGTCCAACAGTCTCTTTCCTTCCTCATTTCTTCCGCCCCAACCCTCTGATCCTAGAACACTCTCATAACCTTGTCTTTCTCTTCCTACATGGGCATTGAGATCTCCCATAACAATCATATTTCTTCCTACCAGCTGCTTCTGCAATTCCTCTTCAAACTCCTCCTTCTCTTCAGAGGCGCAGCCTACTTGTGGAGCATACACTTGCACTATTTCTACGGTCTCTCCCCTCAGTGCTACTTTCACTTTCATCATCCTATCACTTATTCTCCTCACTTCTTCTTTTAAACCATCTCGTACTGCTACTCCCACTCCATTCCTCTTTCGCTCTTCGTTCCCACTCCAGTACAGTCTATAGCCTTTTCTCAGTTCTCTCCTTCCTTCCCCTTTCCACTTTGTTTCTGCCAATCCCAATAAATCCAACTTCCTTCTTTCCATCATATCCACTATCTCCTCCACCTTCCCCGTCAGCGTTCTTAGGTTTAAAGTTCCAAATCTTAGTCCGTGTGTACAGCCGTGTCGTCGTCTATTAAATCCATCATGTCCGAGGCTCGTTCCATTTTTGAAAGCATTTGGTTTCATCCACTACTGGCTTGCTGGGCCTATCGTAGCTTCACCAGAGCCCCGTTAGCCGTCACTTTTCAGGGTTCCTGTAGGACCTTCACAGCTACCGTAACGGTCCCGGGGCACACGAAGTCCCCACTGTACTTCGCCCCTACAGGCGATCCCCTACTTTGTGCCGTTGTTAATCGTATATGCGTTTCCTGCAGCCCATTCTGTCGTTAGCATCGTTTCCGTTAATATCACTATGTCATAGCGTTCGAACATATCGTCTGGTAGAAGGCTAATTGCATTTCTCAGTCCCTCCACATTCCATAATAACATTCGCAACTGTGTCATTCCCTGCCTGGATCTATTCCAGATCAACCCCTCTGTTGAACTGTCTCTGTCTGGGGGCTCGAAAGGGCCGCACAAGGATTCCTTTTGGCCAAAACTCTACTTTTTCCACTTGATTTAAGTCTTTAAAGGGAAGTCCTAATTTAAAGGCCTTATCTGTCCCTATAGTTCGCTATTCTTCGCAGCTTGTGGGTTTTTGAATTCCTTTCGTGGAGAAATGATCTTTAAGTGTCTCACTGGTGGTCTGTTGTGATAGTCGTCCCACGTATAGCCAAGCGGTTCTCTGTCCTGCCTGCAAAATGGAATTTGGTGATTCATCCGTTCCAATGATGATTTTATTTCTCCTGTCCGATCTGTATCGCCGTCGGCGCACCACTTCAAAACCAGCGTCCTCTTCTCTGTCTTCCCTACTCCTCGTGCTTTCGTCCGTGTGGTCTGCATCAGCCCGTATATTGTCTCCCTTCCTCTCCATCTTATCGATGGGTTTCATCACTGTATTTATTGTCTCAATGTTGGTCCCTTTTTCCGTTAGGTCCCCTATGATTATGGTATGCATGCTTATCGCCTCAGTGTAGCGTTTTGGTCTCTGAAGTTGTACCGCTGCAGACGTGTTGTCTTCCACATGAGATCGGAACTCTTTTCTGATTCCCAATGTATTTCCTATGGGTTCCTGAGAGCCCATCTGAACGATGCTCAGTGTCTCCTCTGCTCCCTGGAACTGTTGATTTTCTTCCATGACATTCATGACTTCATAAACGTCCTACTCTTCTGTGTGCTCCCTACTCCGTGTGATTTCCTCCGTGTGATTTCCTCCGTGTGGTCTGCATCAGCCCATATATTGTCTCCCTTCCTGTCCATCTTATCAATGGGTTTCATCACTATATTTATTGTCTCATTGTTGGTACAATTTCCCGTTAGGTCCCCTATCATTTTGGTATGTATGCCTATCGCCTCGGAGTGGCGTCTTGGTCTCTGAAGGTGTGCCGCAGCAGACCTGCCCTCTTCAGCCTGGGATCGGATCTCCTTACTGATTCCCAATGTCTTTCCTATGGGTTCCTGAGAGCCTATCTGAATGATGCTCTGCCTCTCCTCTGCTCCTTGGATCTGTTGATGTTTCGTCATGGCACTCAGTGAGTCCGCTATCACGTCCATTCTTTTATTCATGTCCGCGCGTAGTTTTTCCAGTTCCACGCGCATGGACTTCCCTGCCTTATAGAGCATATAGTCCTGTTCACAGTTATGGCATAGCCATATTAGCTTACACTTCTTTTTATGACTTACTCTTAACACGTCAAATTGCCCTTTCTGAAGTTCCGTGCAAGATAGGTGATGCCATCTTTAGCATGTTCCATCACACTCCACAGCTGCATCAGTGGATTGGACTACCCGCTCACATATGGGGCAGATATCCATTTGGGCACTGTGATCAGCACGTAGCGTGCTTACTTCTGGCAAGATGGTCAGCTGTATGTAACTAGATCGTATGATCTCTGTGGCGCTTGCTACAGAGATAATCTAAAAATGCAATAATACGCTTCCTTGTCGCTATGTGTCTTTAGTGTCGCGATATCTTTGACTATACTATTCCTCTAAACTCAGATGGCTTTGGATATATTACGCTGTTATTCTGCAGCGTGTAATTCCTTGTTGAGAGGCAATACTCATTGGTATCTAGTGAGCAGTTATTCCGTGGCGGACAATTTCTTTACCAATATATATACAAATCACTAATAATTGAGCACTATCTTCTAACAGATCAACTTATGTTAATAGCCACCTTCATACAAACATATACATCAATCATATCCACTTATTCCGACCTTATTCACAGTAACACTTTCACAAGAACATTCGATTATCACAGCTAATTCACATGCATATTCATCGCCGCCGCCATTTTCAAGTCTGTAATAAACATAATTAGCCTACCCTGCGAATTAAAGCACAAGCTGCTACTGGTATACTGTGATGTCTGGTTATTAAGACATCTTCCACATTGTGCAGGTGGCCAGCATTACTGTGTTGTCTCACTGAATGAGAGCTGAGTTGTAAAGTAGTGTTGAAATTGTCATCTTGATGTTATGTTTACATACAGTATTATGTCCTAACAGTTCCTATATAAAAAAATAGAAGTTTTCACCGTTTCCCTTACAAAGACAGTTATAAAGCTTGGTTGAGTGAAATTAATCGCAGAGCATTTACTCCAGGAAATGTTGCCGAAGTATAATAAGTCTGAAGTATGAGTGCAGTTATGAAACTATTGAAATGTGTGGGCACAGTTACAATGAAAAAAAGTCCTCTCGGCACGCCGGAAGGCGGAGGTAGATTTCACCGGACAAACTTGGGGATAGGCGAAAATAGGCAGAATATGCAGGTTTTCGTAGAAGGATCAGACCTCATTTATTGCGAGAAGGTATTTTATAATTGGAGCTTAATTAACTTTGTTTTTCGTCATTTTATGCTTATTTTAAACATTTTATTGTCTTATGGGAACGGTAACCTTCTTGTCATTTGGGGTCCATTTTTATACTTGTGGTCACACTGTCCTTATGCAAGGTTTCGACACTGATGTGTAACTATGTAACGGTCTGTTACTTCTTCACGCAAAATTATATCTTCCGCAGAGATTTTGGTTGGTTCCTCAGTTTAGGGGCTGCGACAACGCGGTCATGTAACCCCGTGTACTTAGGGATGGCTGTAATTCAGGTAAGGACTGCAGATGGTCAATTTCAAGCAGTAGTTCCTAATGTTGCTACCAGGTACTACCATCAACGACACCTACCTGTGAACCTGGCTACTAGATGCCACCACAGCCAGCAACTCGCAACGAACGTTGGAACTTCCCCTCGAAAGGAAAGCATACTGAGGGATTTTTAGCGCTCTTAGAAAATCCGACGACTTCGGCCGGCTTTGAACTCGCGACCTTGGGCATAGACATTCAGCATGCTTGCTACCAGTTACGTCACCGAAGCCGCATCACACTTAGTCAGATGGAATTCTGAATATGATCTCGTGCAAGTGCGTTATCTTGGCAACGTCTGATGGCTCATCCCTCATCAATTTAGTAGTGTTGCCATGGCAACCACTGATAGCTCTTGGCATTTTCTTATAATTCCGAAATCATTTTTCTCATCCCTTGGCATAATGGTGGGTCATATCAAAAATTCATTCAGACAAAATTTTAGGTAATTATTAGGGGAATATTGTCCATTTCGTACGGTTTTGATATTGTGCCTATTAAGAGAGATATGATTAATGTTTTCCGAAAAACCCACTTTTTCCCACCCATTTGGTCAATGGTTGGTGCTATAATAAAACTCTTCAAACATAAATTTTTGGGCTTTATCCGACACATAGTATGAACATTGAACGGATTCGATATTTCACATATTAAGAGAGTTATAGCAATATTTCACTTTTTCGAAAAAAGCCCCCCCATTTTCACCCCCTTCGACCGATTTAGCCCAGTAACGAACTCGACCGAGATTTTATAGGTATACATATTCGGTAAAATATTCAAAGTGATTGGTGCAAAATTACGGCAGTTATCGTGTCCACAAGAAACTGATATGCATATATATATATATACACATATACATACATAAATTATATATAAACTTTTGAACTGACGGTGGTTTTGGTGTCTGGGGATGTGAAACGCGAAGATATATCGAAATTTTCCGGAATTTGAAACATGGTACCCATTGCAATAGTTAGCTTTCTAATGAAATCTACCTCTGGTTGGTTCCTCAGTTTAGGGGCTGCGACAACGCGGTCATCTAACCCCGTGTACTTTGGGTGAGTGTAGAATCTGTCTGATAAACGGTGTGAATTGTAATGGCTGTAGTGGTCTTAATTCAGGTAAGGACTGCAGACGGTCAATTTCAAGCAGTAGTTCCTAATGTTGCTACCAGGTACTACCGTCAACGACACCTAGCTGTGAACTTGGCTACTAGATGCCACCCCAACCAGCAACTCGCAACGAACGTTGGAACTTCCCCTCCAAAGGAAAGCATACTGAGGGATTTTAGCTCTCTTAGAAAATCCGACGACTTCGGCCGGCTTTGAAACCGCGACCTTGGGCATAGACATTCTGCATGCTACCAGTTACGTCACCGAAGCCGCTTCCCACTTAGGTGGAAATACTGAATCTGATCTCGTGCAAGTGCGTTGTCATGGCAACGTCTGATGGCTCATCCAGGCCATCATGCAGCGACTCTTAACGATTGATCAGCTGATCGGTAGGGGTAGAGATGGCGACCATTTTGCTTTGTGCTGTGTTGTTTATATCTTTTATGAATGAGTATCCACGTGAAAAGTGATACTTTAGAACGCTTCTACTTACGTCAGCTAGAATTAGGATTATTTATTTTCTGAAACAAACGTTCATTTTGTAGGTAGGTTATTGTATCTACGCAAATTTTGCGTTGCATGTTTGTCATCACACAGAAGGTTATGTTTTAGTTAGGACCTCTATATCACTTATTATTTCGACTCATACAAGGTTTTTGGATGGTAATAAAATATTGTTCGTTCAGGAAACCTCCTTCCCAGGTCGCAGGTATGTCGAAAGTTTGTTTATAGCAACTACCGGTATTATGAAAGAAATGATTATGTGCCTTGCTTCTCCTTCCCCACCACGCCAATTTAAGAAAGCAATGCATACACAACATTCCTAGAAATTAATGGTAGGTACATTACGGGGAATACAAGAGTGTGTGTTAACATTTCCCTGAAAGTAAGATACCATTCTTCGGGAGAGAAGAGCTAATCGCCTTGATGGTAGGTTGTTAGTTAATATGGTTTCAATTATTGTAAGAAGTTCCCAAACTTCAGCCTATGCTAGGACTGGAAATATTTCTAATATGATACCGTAATGCTGAGGTTAAGTTACTTACCCCATGTAAAACAGAGAAGCGATATCCAGTATTCAGTATCTACTGAAGTCAGTCCAAGTTACATTATTTATGTGAGAATGGTCTCTCGATCAAGCTCGAGTGAATATGGTAATGTTTTCGTGGTAGCATTTGTGTAGGCTACTGTATTTACATTAATGGGATAATTAGCACCTGGTGTATGTACTGTAGGTTATTGATACCTGATTTCAAAATTACAACCCATTTGTAAATTCCTGATGCAAGAAACAAGTTAGATTGAGTCATAGAAAATAAGTGCTGTTAGGATAGGCCCTGTTTAAGTCACCTTGAGGGTGGCCTGTGCATTGATTACAGTTAGAGATCGGTTACATTGTGCATTGTCATCCACGAGCAGTTTAGGACGTGATCTGTTGAATAGCCAAGAGTGATGTGGGGTTTTCTCAGGCATCTACCATAAACCTTTTCAAAGCGGTGAACAACGTGAAAATGGCCAAGAATAGATCTTATTCTCAACGTCAAAATGCTGCAATTTAGCCCTGTTCGTGTGTTTCAACGTCATGGTCCTAGTAAATGTACTGGCAATGTACCATTTTGTTCACTCTCAAAATGCCAGCTACATCGGTCGGATTCGAACAAGCGGAGCGATAATTAGGCGTATGTAGTGGTAACGGATGGAAGTACCAATTAGCCCTAAATAGCATTGCTATTTTTCTACGCCTTGAAGCGGGAGCGTAATTTATATTAGGTTTAAAGAGACTGCGTGTGAAAGGAGCTATCTGACTGCTACTGCGACTATAACGACCCTAGGCGTGACGTCACAGTAGGAGCCTTACGGCCTGTACATTACGATGGCAGTGGCTCATCCCTTATCAATTTAGTAGTGTTGCCATGGCAACCTCTGATAGCTCTTGGCATTTTCTTATAATTCCGAAATCATTTTTCTCATCCCTTGGCATAATGGTGGGTCATATCAAAAATTCTTTCAGACAAAGGTTTTAGGTAATTATTAGGGGAATATTGTCCATTTCGTACGGTTTTGATATTGTGCCTATTAAGAGAGATATGATTAATGTTTCCCGAAAAACCCACTTTTTCCCACCCCTTTGGTCAATGGTTGGTGATATAAAAAAAACTCTTCAAACATAAATTTTTGGGCTTTATCCGACACATAGTATGAACGTTGAACGGATTCGATATTTCACATATTAAGAGAGTTATAGCAATATTTCACTTTTTCGAAAAAAGCCCCCCATTATCACCCCCTTCTACCGATTTAGCCCAGTAACGAACTCGGCCGAGATTTTATAGGTATACATATTCGGTAAAAAGTGATTGGTGCAAAATTACGGCAGTTATCGTGTCCACAAGAAACTGATATATATATATATACTTTTGAACTGACGGTGGTTTTGGGGTCTGGGGGATGTGAAACGCAAAGATATGTTGAAATTATCCGGAAGTCGAAACATGGTAGCCTACCCATTGCAATAGTTAGCTTTCTAATGAAATCTACCTCTGGTTGGTTCCTCAGTTTAGGGGCTGCGACAACGCGGTCATCTAACCCCGTGTACTTTGGGTGAGTGTAGAATCTGTCTGATAAACGGTGTGAATTGTAATTCCTGTAATTCAGGTAAGGACTGCAGACGGTCAATTTCAAGCAGTAGTTCCTAATGTTGCTACCAGGTACTACCGTCAATGACACCTAGCTGTGAACTTGGCTACTAGATGCCACCCCAACCAGCAACTCGTAACGAACGTTGGAACTTCCCCTCCAACGGAAAGCATACTGAGGGATTTTAGCGCTCTTAGAAAATCCGACGACTTCGGCCGGCTTTGAAACCGCGACCTTGGGCATAGACATTCTGCATGCTACCAGTTACGTCACCGAAGCCGCTTCCCACTTAGTCAGATGTCAAAGTCAACCCCTGGCACCATCCAGCCCATGACGGGCTAAGGCCGACCAAGCGACCGCTGCCCAGCCATTTGGCCTGCAGATATTGGGGTGACGCGTGATCAGCGCGTCGGGTCCCCTCGGCCGTTAATATTGGTAATCGTGATCGGGGTGCTGTCTCACTGTCAGACAGCTACTCAATTGTCCTCACGAGGCTGAGTGCACCCCGTTCCAACCCTCACATCAGTTTTAAAATCCCTGACGGAGCCGGGGATCGAACCCGGGGCCTCCGGGTGAGAGGCAGGCGTGCTACCCCAACACCACGGGGCCGGCTTAGTCAGATGGAAATTCTGAATCTGATCTCGGGCAAGTGCGTTGTCATGGCAACGGCTCATCCCTCATCAATTTAGTAGTGTTGCCATGGCAACCTCTGATAGCTCTTGGCATTTTCTTATAATTCCGAAATCTTTTTTCTCATCCCTTGGCGTAATGGTGGGTCATATCAAAAATTCTTTCAGACAAAATTTTAGGTAATTATTAGGGGAATATTGTCCATTTTGTACGGTTTTGATATTGTGCCTATTAAGAGAGATATGATTAATGTTTCCCGAAAAACCCACTTTTTCCCACCCCTTTGGTCAATGGTTGGTGATATAAAAAAAACTCTTCAAACTTAAATTTTTGGGCTTTATCCGACACATAGTATGAACGTTGAACGGATTCGATATTTCACATATTAAGAGAGTTATAGCAATATTTCACTTTTTCGAAAAAAGCCCCCCATTTTCACCCCTTCGACCGATTTAGCCCAGTAACGAACTCGACCGAGATTTTATAGGTATACATATTCGGTAAAAAATTCAAAGTGATTGGTGCAAAATTACGGCAGTTATCGTGTCCACAAGAAACTGATATACATATATATATATATATATATATATATATATATATATATATATTTAGTGCCCTTTCAGCAAGAAATATGCAAATCACAGTATGCCAGCATTGCTCAATTCGGGATTTTCGGGGTTGCAGTATGTTCTCCCACTCTGTGACTTACACATTTTGGATTAAATAGAGGATACACTCGCAAAAATAACAACAAAATCAACTCCTATTTTAACACATTTAATTAACCAAAATTTATGGCGCTACAAACAATAAAACAAATAAACTACTGACCAAAATCCTTCTACTTGTTCAAAGTGAACAAGGAATAATCTAAGAATTAAACAAATATTATATTAAAACACATGGTTTCCTTTAAACCAACAACTCATAATTATTTTTACTTCCATAAAGTATGTATCTTAAGGTTCCATATAACCACGAGCTCCTTTGGCTCGATACTTTGCAATAATAACGGTGTCATTCTTTTGTACACCTCAATAACTATTTTTATATTTTCTAATCATCAAAACAAATATATAATTACATTTAAAGTACATGTTAATTCTCTACTTAAATGTTTGGGCATTTCACACGTTCTCAGCATTTACCATCTCTCTCAAGTTTTACAAATTCACCATAGTGATCGGGAAAATACTTGTGTACCCCAGAGTTACAAAGATTACTTGACAAAGTCAAAAACTACGATTACTCCCAGAATCTAGTTATCTTCATTAAACTCATGGAATCCTACGTCCATACAACATTACTATAGGGATTTTTATTTATTTATTTGTCTTATAAGACCATTATCACATAAGAAAACTACGATCTGAACTAGCAAGCGATAATTTCATCTACAAGGACCTCGGTTCAAATCCCGGGTCATTAACAACTTTTAAACACTCACGGTGTATTTATTACTTCTTACAGACGGCCTTCACCGACCCTCCTCCTACTAGGGTCTGACCGTACACTTGAATGAGATTTATGACTGTGAGGGTAACTTCTCGTCTAGTCTGCGTGTGGGAGCTATACTCAATGCTTTTAAAACAAATCTTTCTTTCTTTTCAGTTATCTGGGGAGACCTGGCATTTTACTTCTCTTATTTACTTTCAACAACATTATTAGGTTCATAAACCACTTTCGTAACCTTGGCATTTATTAATTATGAAGGGTCCTCATTGATTGGGAAGAGTAATACACATTCTACGACGAATACTTAGGGGCTTCAACAACAAGACGATTCTAGATTCGAATCTCTTAACATGCCTCGGGAACCATTCCCACATTGGAGGACTTATACAAAATGCGATTTAGGGTCGGCCGTGGCCTACATGACCTACGCTCATAATACCATACAATTGCTCCCTATTACAAATATAATAACACACACATGGCCTCGTGATCTACGTCACTATTTGAGGACTTACAACATAGCTCAATTTACCGCAATCAACTACCCCTCATAAGTAATTTACCAAGTACATTTAGATTCTACGCATTCCTAGCGTGACATTTTATTTTAATTGCGCTCCATTGCGCTATACATTATTTTTCGGCCTAGCGTCTTCCAAAGAACTGATAAATTCCATATTAACAATTGATACAATCTCAATTTTTATATTAATCTTTTCCTTTGACAATAATCGCTCTAATTTTAAGAACATGCATTAACATCATGTCTTATACTTTTATTAAGGCTCCAACGCTCTTATTTTCATATCATTCAATTTGATCTTTATTTATATTTCCTTTATTATTATTATTATTTATTTATTAGTAAGCTTGCTTTTATAACATTCGTCAAATACACTGACATTTTATTCCATACATTTCCTCCACAGGATTTATTCTTTCACATAATTATTTATAATTTCTCAAATTTTATTTGTTCAGTTCGCGTTCTTATTCTGTTATTAGTTATTTAGCAACATCCCTTTACCTCAAAACTCCGGTGGATTTGTACACAAACACTTCCCCGACACCAAAACACAATGAAAATCTTTACTCACATGTTATAGGTCGTTCCCTGACCTTCCTTCTCGTGCGATGCGTCATTTTGCCCACTCTTTTAAATTACTCCATCTTGTACAAATTCATTGCATGTACAGACATATCTTGACACATATTTAACACGTATACATTTAACACTGATAACATTTTAGATACACTGGTGTATCCGTTTAGAACACACAATAAAACACTGAAAATATACTACTTTTAACACAAATCTTGATATATTTACACTTCACAAATTCTGATCACTAGGCTGCTATTAAGTCTATCACACGTGACTTCTTAACCTCCCGTCTCCAAGGGTGAAATTTAGTAATGTCGGCTTCCTATCCTGCAGAATATGAAAGTCTCGAACCATCTACTTCCTCCCTGCAATAGCACTCCTTCAAATCCCGTTCCTGACGATCTGCTATTTCTCTGACTCGAACGGCTCCCTTTTAGATCCTATTGATTGATCTTAGCGAAAGTCTGTTCTGTTCACGGTCCCCTCGATAATCTATCGGTGACCTATGGATTTTTAGCAACTAATACTTCTCGTAACTTAGTGCCTTTTAATAGTTCATCTGCTTCCTTGAAACAATGTCTATAGTTTCCTTCTCTTCTTCGCTTATTCGGTTCTCGAACTTCTAATCTTCTAGAATACTTTGTGAACCTTATTCTGTCTGTCCCTGCTTGGGTTCTTTAAATTTGATAAAATGTTTATCTCGCTGTTACGGTACTTCCGTACGTTATGATACTTTTGGTCATTTAATTTTAAGACCTATCGCCCTGAGTTCTAAGTTAACAGCCTGCTTTGACTGTATTTTATGAACTTTTCACGGTAAACTTTATACTGTCGGACCTAAATCCTGTAACTAGGATTTTCCTAATTATCAACACGGCGATACTGTAATATTACTTCTTTGCAACTCCTTACGGATGCACGTAAGTTATTGATACCGCGACGCCCTTGGCTGTCGGATATTGTCTATGCGATGTGATATAGCATCTCCCCTCAAGGAGTACTGGTAAACTGCCTTCGATGTGTTACAGCGTGACGCCCCTTCACGGACTGTCAGAATACTGCATTCGGTGATATTTGGAACAGTATGTCCTCCTCAGAGAATCATACGTCTGAATACTGCGTGATGCAGCACCTCCCTCACGGAGTCTGTCGTGAACTGCATGTTTGGCTTGGTGAGGCCAGGAGTTTTATACTCTTTAGTAAAAAAAAGATAAAATCCTAGTCCTTTTCGTGACCAACTTTTGAACTAATTGTCGCACAATTATAAAAATTATATCTCCAGAAAGCTCGTCTTCCAAACGTCAAATGATCTCACTGCGCATAAGAATCGATCGTGCATTTCTGAGATATTAATTAATTTTTAGTCTTTAGCTGCGTGGGTAGTGCTGTTGATTTTACCTTCCCCACTCCTCGGGTCTCAGTGAATCCCCGATGACGTATGCTGCGTTTGCATTTATTTCCTGGGCAATTATTAAAAGATTTTTCTTTACACAAAAATCTCTAATCCGAAATGATTCACAGTACTGTATTTATTTACTTATTTTTATTCTCGCAAATGGGTTAAATTTAATTATTCTTCTTCTGGCACAGCGGCGCTGTTGCCGTTTTACTGCAAGGTAAGCTTGATTTCCGAGTCGTGCTTCTCTGTCTTACAGTCCAAACTTTCCACTCGTTCTATTAATACTCATGACCGGCTCCTTCTCAATGAGTCAAGAGGCATGATCTCATTTCCTGAACATCTGGGTCCAGCTTCTTGCGCAACGTTATGCTAGCATCCTTGCTTGAAATCTTTCTCCGTTCCATTAGAAACTGTATGTATCTTTCATTCCTTTCACAAATACATGGATTCGACCCCTTATGAACCAATGGTACATGGGTTCATCTCACCCCTCCATAGGTAAATAAATTTTCGAAAAATTTTGAGGAAATTTATTTCAATTATTCATAAAAATCTTATTTTTCCTTTAATTGTCGAAGCCATTCATAACGTTTATCCGTACCTTCTGTTTCTTTATTCCTTTAAAGTCCCTTCCTCTCTGGTTTGTATCTGTAATGGATCTTTCACAGATCCCATTCATTCATTTCCCCTCGCTGACGTCTATACTCAGGGTAATAAATGTCTTGTCACGTTCGGGTGTTTACGATTCTCCCCTAGTCTGGCACGCGTTCTCCAAACTTGAGTCAAACAGTTTGTTTCTTCTCTTGTTTTATAAGACGGGCCTCTTGCCGGTCTGTTTCTCTTTTCTCATTATGATGTCAACTTATTGACCTTCTTTGTTAATACCTTACGGGTGCAAATGGCTTTACCCGTTACTTCGTCATTCTTATTTTCAGACTCCAAGTATGTAACATTTCATTTAGTTTTTAAGAGCTCGGTCTATCCTCACCTGACTCTTCTTGGTTTTCTTCCATCTTCCTCGTCTCCTTTTGAGATGGTATTTCGAGAAAAATTCTCTTATTTCTCTTACTCTTTAACCGGGTGCATGTGGCTTAACCCGTTGGCTACATTGGAATAATCCTTTTCCTTCATCTCGCATCGAGATGGCATTTTCAAAGAGTATTTTTTTCTGCTCTTTCAATTCCATAGATCCTTCAGATCTCCCTCCTGTCTCTTCCTTTTATCATTCCTTTTCTTTTTACGAAGCTTCCAACTATAGAACGCCTGTGCGTCCTCTTTCTCCAAGGCATTGTACATCGTATCTCCTCCTCTCCTAGTTTCCATGGGGTATCTATTTTCTTGTAAGCCGACTACCAATTGCGGGTTTCTTCCTCTTTCCTGATTTTCTTCAAAGACATCTCCTCTTATTTTTTCATTATTTCCAACAATCTCATCCTTTCCTTTGAGATTTTCTTGGCTCTCGTTGGCATCGGTTTCCATTTCTCTTTTCTTTCTTTGGCAATCCTGGCATTTTATCATTAATTCAAGGATCTGTGCCTTCAATTTTTCTTCTTCTTCTTCTAATGCCCTTTTATCTTCCTGATCCTCCTGAATGTCTTCTGGGGTTTTCCTTTTCAATTTCTATGAAATCTTGACCCTCTGTTTCTATCGGTGCTTCGAGGACAGTTTCTATTATTGTTTCTTTTACTTTCTCCATTTCTTCAAGAATTATTATTTCCGTTTCCCCAGTCTTCAATTCTTTTGTTATCTCCTGTTCTGATATTATTTCTTGCTCTTCCAGCTCCACCTTTTCATCAAAATGTTTTTCTTCACTTTGCATCTCATTTTCATTTCGGCTGTCCTCCTGGTCTGGGATTCTCCTTTCATCTTGAGTCTCCATTTGTTCTTCAGGAAGGATCTCAAAGTGTTCCTCAGTTTCTACTGGAGTCATTACAATTTCTACTTCTTGTTCATCTTCTTTTCTATTATCAATTCCAGGCTCTTCTGGCATCTTGACTTATTTTTCTTCTTCGATTTCTACTTGCTTTTCAGCTTGGGTAACGGCTTCATCTGACTGACGGTTCTGCTCCAACATGTATTCCTCATATTTCTTTTGGACGGCCTCTAATATTTCTTCGTATTCCGGAATTTTGACTTCTCTTACTTCAGCCAACTCCTGAACAGTTCTGATATCACTTTTATCCAATATTTCTTGTATATGATCCATTAATTACCCGGACTTATTGCTCACTTGATCCATTTGTTCTTGGACGCCCTTCCTTCTATCTACTTCTTCATATTTAAACGATGACCGAATATTCTCCCATTTATTATATATTTCCTCCAGTTTTCTATATGTTTCCTGCATTTCTTCTACAACCTTTTTCTGCTCTGTCCAGGAACTTAATTCAATCAATCCTTCTTGATCCAATCTTTGTACGAATTCCCGTCTTATTATGTTCATCTCTACTACAACTTGAATATATAATTCCTTTACTTCTTGTTCAGATACCTTACCCAATTTTCCCCTTATCTCACTAAGGATCTTAGCTACCCTATCTCTGTTTTCTACAATATTCTGTAGTTGATCATCATTTTTTTTTAATTCTTTAGGCCCTAGTCCTAAATGCATCTTCCCAAATTTCTCTATCGATTCATCATATTGCTGACGTACCTTTTCAATCATTTCTCCGTACAGCTCTATATCCCTTAACGAAGCCAATTGTCTATTCTCCTGAGGTGGAATATTAAGACTATCATTCTTTTCGCTTTCGCTTTCCGAGCCTACTTGACCCTGCATTACTACGCGAGACTTTGAATTATCTTTACCCTTATTATTTTCTTTACTAATTACATTCTCCCTTGGAATCGGTTCACATTTTTCTTTTTCCTTTTGGAGCTCTAAAGGCTCAACTTTTACCCTGTTGTCTGCAGACATGTTACCTTCTCTTCGTGTAACTATGTCTCCAGGTGCACGCATGCTTTCTAAAGAAACCTTTACATTTTCTTTACTTGGGTACTCTTTATCCTTTATAGATTCCAATCCAAATATTCTTCTCATCTCCTCTCTCTCCTTGTTGAAGTGCTCCTCCAGGCACTCCTTAAACTCCCTTATCGTCAACATCTTATTAGAATACCGTGGGCTACTCATGCCACATCGCTGGTACATGCTTGAGAGATGGTAATCTGAACCATTGTGTCCCAATTTTCTTCAAAATTTTACTTTGGTACGGGTTTTTACTACAACGTACCCTTTTGATATCTTTATTCAAACTCAAAACTTTTATGGAAGTATTTAAAAATTCAAAATTTCGAAAAACCATTTTCTTCCAAAAAAAATGAAAATTTTGATTTTTCGAGAAAACTCGGATTTTCCCTAGGAAAACTCAGCCCTGCGTACTGGGCGCCATGTTTTAAGTTCTGGTAGGGGGTTGTTTATATTATTCAGGGCTGCTCGGTATGAGTTTCCAGGGACCCATGCGGTCAGTTAACATTTTACGTTGTAGCTATTCCTATCATTACTTTACTTTACATGAGATGACCGTCTTAAGTGTTCCTCTAGTTATTAATCCAAGCACATTACTTCTATTCCCCCATGTGCCCTTTCAGCAAGAAATATGCAAATCACAGTATGCCAGCATTGCTCAATTCGGGATTTTCGGGGTTGCAGTATGTTCTCCCACTCTGTGACTTACACATTTTGGATTAAATAGAGGATACACTCGCAAAAATAACAACAAAATCAACTCCTATTTTAACACATTTAATTAACCAAAATTTATGGCGCTACAAACAATAAAACAAATAAACTACTGACCAAAATCCTTCTACTTGTTCAAAGTGAACAAGGAATAATCTAAGAATTAAACAAATATTATATTAAAACACATGGTTTCCTTTAAACCAACAACTCATAATTATTTTTACTTCCATAAAGTATCTATCTTAAGGTTCCATATAACCACGAGCTCCTTTGGCTCGATACTTTGCAATAATAACGGTGTCATTCTTTTGTACACCTCAATAACTATTTTTATATGTTCTTATCATCAAAACAAATATATAATTACATTTAAAGTACATGTTAATTCTCTACTTAAATGTTTGGGCATTTCACACGTTCTCAGCATTTACCATCTCTCTCAAGTTTTACAAATTCACCATAGTGATCGGGAAAATACTTGTGTACCCCAGAGTTACAAAGATTACTTGACAAAGTCAAAAACTACGATTACTCCCAGAATCTAGTTATCTTCATTAAACTCATGGAATCCTACGTCCATACAACATTACTATAGGGATTTTTATTTATTTATTTGCCTTATAAGACCATTATCACATAAGAACACTACGATCTGAACTAGCAAGCGATAATTTCATCTACAAGGACCTCGGTTCAAATCCCGGGTCATTAACAACTTTTAAACACTCACGGTGTATTTATTACTTCTTACAGACGGCCTTCACCGACCCTCCTCCTACTAGGGTCTGACCGTACACTTGAATGAGATTTATGACTGTGAGGGTAACTTCTCGTCTAGTCTGCGTGTGGGAGCTATACTCAATGCTTTTAAAACAAATCTTTCTTTCTTTTCAGTTATCTGGGGAGACCTGGCATTTTACTTCTCTTATTTACTTTCAACAACATTATTAGGTTCATAAACCACTTTCGTAACCTTGGCATTTATTAATTATGAAGGGTCCTCATTGATTGGGAAGAGTAATACACATTCTACGACGAATACTTAGGGGCTTCAACAACAAGACGATTCTAGATTCGAATCTCTTAACATGCCTCGGGAACCATTCCCACATTGGAGGACTTATACAAAATGCGATTTAGGGTCGGCCGTGGCCTACATGACCTACGCTCATAATACCATACATTTGCTCCCTATTACAAATATAATAACACACACATGGCCTCGTGATCTACGTCACTATTTGAGGACTTACAACATAGCTCAATTTACCGCAATCAACTACCCCTCATAAGTAATTTACCAAGTACATTTAGATTCTACGCATTCCTAGCGTGACATTTTATTTTAATTGCGCTCCATTGCGCTATACATTATTTTTCGGCCTAGCGTCTTCCAAAGAACTGATAAATTCCATATTAACAATTGATACAATCTCAATTTTTATATTAATCTTTTCCTTTGACAATAATCGCTCTAATTTTAAGAACATGCATTAACATCATGTCTTATACTTTTATTAAGGCTCCAACGCTCTTATTTTCATATCATTCAATTTGATCTTTATTTATATTTCCTTTATTATTATTATTATTTATTTATTAGTAAGCTTGCTTTTATAACATTCGTCAAATACACTGACATTTTATTCCATACATTTCCTCCACAGGATTTATTCTTTCACATAATTATTTATAATTTCTCAAATTTTATTTGTTCAGATCGCGTTCTTATTCTGTTATTAGTTATTTAGCAACATCCCTTTACCTCAAAACTCCGGTGGATTTGTACACAAACACTTCCCCGACACCAAAACACAATGAAAATCTTTACTCACATGTTATAGGTCGTTCCCTGACCTTCCTTCTCGTGCGATGCGTCATTTTGCCCACTCTTTTAAATTACTCCATCTTGTACAAATTCATTGCATGTACAGACATATCTTGACACATATTTAACACGTATACATTTAACACTGATAACATTTTAGATACACTGGTGTATCCGTTTAGAACACACAATAAAACACTGAAAATATACTACTTTTAACACAAATCTTGATATATTTACACTTCACAAATTCTGATCACTAGGCTGCTATTAAGTCTATCACACGTGACTTCTTAACCTCCCGTCTCCAAGGGTGAAATTTAGTAATGTCGGCTTCCTATCCTGCAGAATATGAAAGTCTCGAACCATCTACTTCCTCCCTGCAATAGCACTCCTTCAAATCCCGTTCCTGACGATCTGCTATTTCTCTGACTCGAACGGCTCCCTTTTAGATCCTATTGATTGATCTTAGCGAAAGTCTGTTCTGTTCACGGTCCCCTCGATAATCTATCGGTGACCTATGGATTTTTAGCAACTAATACTTCTCGTAACTTAGTGCCTTTTAATAGTTCATCTGCTTCCTTGAAACAATGTCTATAGTTTCCTTCTCTTCTTCGCTTATTCGGTTCTCGAACTTCTAATCTTCTAGAATACTTTGTGAACCTTATTCTGTCTGTCCCTGCTTGGGTTCTTTAAATTTGATAAAATGTTTATCTCGCTGTTACGGTACTTCCGTACGTTATGATACTTTTGGTCATTTAATTTTAAGACCTATCGCCCTGAGTTCTAAGTTAACAGCCTGCTTTGACTGTATTTTATGAACTTTTCACGGTAAACTTTATACTGTCGGACCTAAATCCTGTAACTAGGATTTTCCTAATTATCAACACGGCGATACTGTAATATTACTTCTTTGCAACTCCTTACGGATGCACGTAAGTTATTGATACCGCGACGCCCTTGGCTGTCGGATATTGTCTATGCGATGTGATATAGCATCTCCCCTCAAGGAGTACTGGTAAACTGCCTTCGATGTGTTACAGCGTGACGCCCCTTCACGGACTGTCAGAATACTGCATTCGGTGATATTTGGAACAGTATGTCCTCCTCAGAGAATCATACGTCTGAATACTGCGTGATGCAGCACCTCCCTCACGGAGTCTGTCGTGAACTGCATGTTTGGCTTGGTGAGGCCAGGAGTTTTATACTCTTTAGTAAAAAAAAGATAAAATCCTAGTCCTTTTCGTGACCAACTTTTGAACTAATTGTCGCACAATTATAAAAATTATATCTCCAGAAAGCTCGTCTTCCAAACGTCAAATGATCTCACTGCGCATAAGAATCGATCGTGCATTTCTGAGATATTAATTAATTTTTAGTCTTTAGCTGCGTGGGTAGTGCTGTTGATTTTTACCTTCCCCACTCCTCGGGTCTCAGTGAATCCCCGATGACGTATGCTGCGTTTGCATTTCTTTCCTGGGCAATTATTAAAAGGTTTTTCTTTACACAAAAATCTCTAATCCGAAATGATTCACAGTACTGTATTTATTTACTTATTTTTATTCTCGCAAATGGGTTAAATTTAATTATTCTTCTTCTGGCACAGCGGCGCTGTTGCCGTTTTACTGCAAGGTAAGCTTGATTTCCGAGTCGTGCTTCTCTGTCTTACAGTCCAAACTTTCCACTCGTTCTATTAATACTCATGACCGGCTCCTTCTCAATGAGTCAAGAGGCATGATCTCATTTCCTGAACATCTGGGTCCAGCTTCTTGCGCAACGCTATGCTAGCATCCTTGCTTGAAATCTTTCTCCGTTCCATTAGAAACTGTATGTATCTTTCATTCCTTTCACAAATACATGGATTCGACCCCTTATGAACCAATGGTACATGGGTTCAATATATACATACATAAATTATATAAAGTTTTGAACTGACGGTGGTTTTGGGGTCTGGGGGATGTGAAACGCGAAGATATGTCGAAATTTTCCGGAAGTCGAAACATGGGACCCATTGCAATAGTTAGCTTTCTAATGAAATCTACCTAAAATTCAATGTGAGCTTGGGACAGAGTATCACAGGAATATCTTTCCCTCAAGAGAAGATAGTATGAAAGAAGATACTGTACTGACAACAACTACTCTGTAAGTGAACAGGAAATAAGTTCGGACAATGAGGATTAAAGAATTATGGGATATGAATCCACTAAAATACAAGCACAAGGCTTAGGTATGCAACTTTTTATAATTGTATGCAATTGCCTTCTTCAAATGTTCACAGTTTGCTCATGTGGGATTATTGTAAGTGATGTACATTCACAATCAATAACCAGTTTCCTTAGATTAAAAAAAAAGGCTTATTTTTACTGTCATTTTCCACTCGTAATTTTGTTAACATTATTTTCAGTATTTCTTTTATGTAGACACCACTAACGCCCAATCCCCAGATTAAAATCCCTACAGCCCAGCCAGGAATTGAATCCAGGACACTTCAGACAAAGACTAGCATGCTAATCAATTAGCCATGGGCCCAGACAAGTTAGTTTACCCATTTGTATTATCTTCTTCATCATCATCTTATCCCACTTCAAACGGGATCGATGTTTCTGGCCCTTCTTTTCCACTTTTTCCTGTCCCACACATCATCTTCCTCTAACTTTTTCTCCTTCAGCTCTTCTTGGATATTGTCAATCCATCTTCTTCTGAGTCTGCCCCTATTTCTCGTTCTATCTACAACCAAAGCCATTACTCCCCTCCCTACATAGCTTTCGCCCCTTCACATAATATGCCCATACCACAACAGTCTTTTCTCTGGGATTTTCTTTGATGCTTCTGTCACTTTAACAGTTCCTCTGATTTTCTTATTTTTGATGCGGTCCTTCCTAGCGACACCACTCATCTATCTAAGCATCTTCATCTCCGTCACATCCAGTTTATTACATTGTGACTTTGTTGTAGCCCACGTCTCTGCCCCGTATAACATGGTTGGCCTTACTGCTGTCTTGTAGGCTTTTCCTTTCACTTTTATGTTGAGTCTCTTGTCACACAGAATTCCAGAAAGTTAGTTAGTTATTGTTGTTTTAAGGGGCGGAACTACGAGGTCATCCGCCCCTAAAAAAATCCTTTTCCAGTTCATCCAGGCCGACTGTACTGTACTCTGCGGTTGATTTCTGCATTTATGTTGCCATCGTCAGACACCAATGACCCTAAATACTTGAAGCTACCCACTGACCTTAAGCTTGTTCCATCCATCTCCACCAGTTCATTCATTCCCCTCGCCTCCAAGGTACAGGTACTCTGTTTTCTTCCTGCTGATTTTCAAGCCTCTGTTTTACAGAGAGTTTCTCCAGTTTTCCAGCCTTCCTTCCAGCTCTTACTGCTGCTGCACAAAACAACATCATCAGCAAACATCACGCACCATGGCACTTTACTTCGTAAGCCGTCAGAGAGAACATCCATTACAAGGCTGAATATGTATGGACTCAGTGCGGACCCCTGATAGTACAGCCCAACTCGAACTGGTATCCATTCAGTCAATCTTACGCTACTTCTTACTCTTGTTTTCGCCCTGATGTATTATAATATATTATAATCACTAACAGTATTTGTACATGCCTCTTCAATAGCATTTCATCTTCTTTCTAGTTCAACTGGCTGCGTGGCTCAGAGGTAACGTTCTCGCCTACTGGGCCGAAGGTTGTAGGATCGAATCCTGGCACAGCCAGTCGGCATTTGAGGGTGCGCAAATGCGAGGGAGCCGTGTCAGTAGATTTACTGGCATGTTAAAGATCCCCTTCGGAGCAAAATTCCGGCACCTCAGAGTCTCTAAAAGCCTCAGCAGATAAATGGGACGTAAAACCAACAACATTATTATCTTTCTAGTTTGAACTGGTAAGGTTGGTTGGCATCCATAATTTCACTCACAATCAATTACTTACCAAGAAATAATTAGACCGAATACCATATCAGTTTACCAAAAAGCCTGCAGCATGGTAGAGAGTGGTGTGATGCAGTCGTAGTGAGAAAGACTTCATGCAACAAAGGCAGGCTGCCTCCAACCATGACATTACTTTATTCAACACTGGCTGCTTCCAAGCTGCATATCTGTGGTAGTAAACAACGCTCACATGCTGAGTTCTGGGTTAAATGATATTATCAATTAAGGCAACACTTAAAAATGAATTGTTTAAGCTTAGGGCTCCTTTAAGAAACAGTCAACAACCAGCATTTTTTACCACAGGAATGTTAGAAAGCTGACCAATTAGAAGTTTACAATTTTTTGATGCTGTGATGCTGAATATTGGATAATATATAATTTTAAACATAATCAAAGCGGCTTCGGTCGCGTAGTCGGTAGCATGCTGAACTGCTATGCCCAAGATGGCGGGTTCAAACCCGGCCGAAGTCGTCGGATTTTTTAAGAGCGTTAAAATCCTTCAGTATGCCTTCCTTCGGAGCGGAGGTAGAACCAATGGGCCCATGTCATAGATTTATGGCATGTAAAAGAACCTGGCACTGCATTTGGTAGTGTCAAGCAAAATGTGTAGGTTATATTTGACTGGTTAGGAAATGCTCTCTATCAAGTTCCAACATTTGCCGCTAGTGTTAGTGACAGTAGCATCTCGTAGCCAAAGTTGGAACTACTTGAAGTTGAACTTGTTGGGAGCTCTTGGGCATTCAATCAAAAATGCCCAGCTGATGGCCATTGGCTGCGATTCGTATATCATTAATCATAATCTAATATTTATCCATAATAGTTATTTCAGCAAATAATAATTTAAAACATGAATTTACAAAATTCTTATCCCTAGAAAAAAGTATTTTAAAATATCCATATTATCCAATATTCAGCATCACAGCTTCAAAACAACAATTTTAAACTTGCATTCAGTGGCACAAATAGTTTCTGAACCCTTCACATGATGTACCTGTTGGAGAATCTTCATCCCCTTCCTCCTGCCATCTTTTAACAATGTGACAGTTCAAGGTATTGCAAGGGCTGGAACCAGTGGTGAATTTTCCAGTATGGCTAGTTATGCTCCACAGTAAAAATGCAACAGCATCAAAATAATAATTTTATTTCAAATCCTGTACTTCAAAATTGTATTTTAATCCATCTATTTTCCTTAAGAGACACAAGATTTTTGGTCGGGTCTGTTTACCTCTTCGCTGCTCTGCACCTACAAACACCAAACGTTGCTTGCCCTGCACCCTGCATCAGCTATGCTGAAAAGACGTAAAGCGATATTCTCCATGAGGAAATCAGCAAGGCTTGTTAAACTGTTTGGGTGTGGGATGTGGATGGACCTCTATATTTTGCTTCTGCTTGCTTGTTGCTCTTCCGAGTAGCCTAGAAAGTTGTCATTTGTAAACCTATACAACAGTGGCAAATCTAGTACATGGATTTTGGGGGGTTTGACAGTTTGAATACCTTACTTAATTCGCAGCAGCAATAGCAATATTGGTAGTAGTAGATGACCTACTAGTTGTCGTAGTTGTTGACCAATAGTAATACTCGTAGTAGCACTTAGAAGACGAGCGAATAGTATTAGTAGTCTGTACAGCTTTTGTACCCTTGAGAAATCAAATTATAAATCTTAACCACATTACCCGATTCTGAGGTCAGGATTCACCATTGGCTGGAACCTAAAGCAAGGTCAGTGACCGGTGACAGCAGGGGTGATTTATTTCTAGTACTGTAGTTGGGTATTGATCGACAAGGGTGAGTCTGCGAGTCCATTTAATAAGAGTAAGTAATATCAAATTCATTTAATACATTGTGTTACTTCATGGTTAATAGTTGAATGCCTTTACACAAAATTCAGGATGCACTATATATTTGTAGGGTTGGATTATCAACTTCCCTAGTTTGGACTTCACCTTAACATTATGCAAACAGATTATATGAAAATGAGTCCAGTTGCAGATTCAATCCATGCCAATATCAAAGACTTAATAAACTCCAACCTATTCCAATACCTTATCTGCAAAACGGCATTGGACCCAGTCGATAGCAGTGAAAAGGGTATGAGTCAACCCAACCTGGATGAGGTGTAGGGATGTTAAGAGAACATTATGTACATTTTATGCCTCCAATTTTGGCTGGTTAGCTCCAGTTGCCCAGTCTGCGAGCCACAGGCAAGTGCAATTGATACATGAGCTGTTAGTAGCACAATAAGCCAGACTGTGACATAACGGTGCCGAGTGCTCTGCTGATGAATAAATGAGATACAGTAGTAGAATGATATTTATCGTAGTTACTTCTAGTTCACTGTGTTACTTATAGTGAAGATTGTGTTGGTGTGCTGAGCAAAAAGCCACCTATTTAATCAAAACTTCATGGCAAACCTTTTCACAGTCAAACTCGTGAGGTTATAAATAGTGAAGGAGCATATGGTGAGGTCTTAATTCATCTGAAAAAATGTGCAGGATAGGGTGGTGGTTGCAACAAAAGTGCCAGAGAGGACCGCTAGAAGGATTGTTAAAGAAGGAAGTAAGTGTGAGGAACAGGGTACATCATTTGGAACATCAGGTAAGGCCCATTGGGTACCCAGTTTCATCACTGATATTGATGATTTTGATAAATGTGTGGAGAAGAGTCAGACGGTAGTGATGGCAAAATATGTGCGAGATGTATGGGGTAATATTGCAGTAGATGGAAAACCATTAGAATGTGTGAAAAGCTTCACAGACGATGGAGGGATAAGTGAGGAAATTGGTAAGAGGATCCAACAAGCAAATGGGTTTTACCAGAGTGTGAGGGGTCTGGTGTGAGACCAGGAAGTTCCCGAGTAATATAAAAAAATCTTGTATTCAACATATTATACACCTAGCCTATATTGACATATGCAGCAGGCACGTGGACAACAACTCAACGCGAGAAAAGTAGAATCCAGGCAGCAGAGATGAAGTTCCTTAGAGGTATCATTGGAAAGACTCGCAGAGACAAAATCAGAAACAAGGAAATTAGGGAAAAGACAGCATTCACAAAGATCGAGATCAGTAAACTAAAATGGTATAGACATATGATGCGAATGGGAGAAGACAGAGTTCTGAAGCGATTATTTATTGAGAGAGTCACGGGAAGGCACCAAAGGGGAAGGTCGAGTATGAGGTGGATGGATACAGTGAGGGAGAGCATCGAGAAAAGAGGAGTGAAAGTAGAAGATATACTGGAAGAAGGACGAGAGTGGTGGAGAGACAGAAAAGTATGGAGGTCCTTGATTCACACCCCGACCCAGATCATTGTAACCGGGAGATGAAGAAGAAGATAAATGTGTTATTCGGTTACAAATGCATCAGTGTAATTAAGGTGATTGTCATCTTTAACTTCAATTCTAACAGCTTTTGGCCTCAACATACGCTGAGGAATGGAGTGTTATCATTTTACAACAATCAAAATGCCACTGATTAAAGTCACGCTTGAGCCTACTATGGTTTCTCTTGGTGTGGAACCTACCTGCCATATGTCTCGTATCACATGCAATATCATCATTCTATGACGAAGCACTCGGTGATACATTGATCTAAACGAGAGGCATTCAGTCATTCACTTATCTCAATGGCTGATTACTCTGGCTGTCAAACACCGGTCTAACTTGTGAAATACGAGGTTTACTTTGAGGGTTTTACTACGCAGGTTAACCTTTATTTATTCGTATCAGAAGTATACATTTTACATTAAAAAATATACTTACTTACTCCTTGGCGCTACAGCCCTTGTAGGACCTTGGCCTCCCGGACAATCTCCACCCATTCTTCCCTGTTGACTGCTTTGGTTCTCCATCTTCTGACTCCCATCCTTCTCAGATCCTCCTCCACGTTGACCAGCCATCTGGTCCTAGGTCTTCCCCTCACACGCCGTCCTCCTGGCTTCCCATTGAAGACCATCCTTACTACCCTGTTCTCTGTCATTCTTTCTACATGTCCCAACCAACGCAGTCTACTACTCTTTATTTCTACTACTATATCTGGCTTACCATACAACTCTCTTATCTCCATATTATTCCTCATTCGCCAGAATTCACCTTCTTTTACTGGTCCATATACTTTCCTAAGTATTTTCCTTTCCCATCTCCTTAACAATTCCTCATCACCTTGTGTCATGGTCCAAGTCTCCGAACCATACATCACCACAGGTCTCACTACCGTACGATATACAGTCAGCTTCAGATTTCTACTAAGACTTCTTGATTTTAAAACTTTGCTTAAAGCATAGTAACTCCTATTTCCAGCTGCTATCCTTGCATGTATTTCTTCTCTCATGTTATTGTTTTCAGCTATCATTGACCCTAAATATTTAAAATTTTTACAGCGTTCATATTCTTTCTCATTCAGTTTCACATTTTTCTCTAATTCATTATATTTTTTCCTAGATGTTAGCATATACTCGTTTTTGACTGATTAATCGTCAATCCAATCTCTGCCCCGTATTCCTCTAATTTCATTAGCTTCTCTTCCAAATCCTGTTTCCTCCTAGATAATAAATCAATATCATCTGCGCGTCACTTGGTTAAGCAATGTTCCTCCTGCGTTGCCCTCTTGTATCCTTCGCATTACATTCTCCAAGGCAATGTTAAACAGTAAGGTGGAGAGAACATCACCCTGTCGTAATCCTTGGTTAACTTCAAAGGTATTTGATAGAATACCTTCAGCCTTTACTTTACATATTGTTCTTTCCAAAGTCATTTGTACCATTCTTGTTAATTTATTAGGTATTCCTGCCTCTTCCATTGCCTTCCATAGCTGATTCCTTTTAATGGTATCATATGCTTGTTTAAAATCTATAAACAGCTGGTGTACATCAATGTTGAACTCGTAACATTTTTCTAGGATCTGTCTGATGGTGAAAATCTGGTCCATAGTAGATCTATTAACTCTGAAGCCACACTGGTAATCTCCTAGATATTCTTCTACATATATTCTCAACCTTCCAGCTATAATTTTTGCTAAAACTTTATACACAATACACAGCAATGCTATCCCTCTATAATTACCACAGTCTGCTTTGTCATGTTTCTTATGTATAGGGCAGAGTATTGCTATGTTCCACTGCTCTGGCATTTGCTCCTTTTGCCATATCTCTACCATGATCTTATGCAACCGTCTTGCTAGTTCTTCCCCTCCATATTTTATCATTTCTGCTGTGATGTTATCTTCTCCCGGCACCTTATTATTTTTTAGGGCCTTAATACCATTTTCAACTTCTTCCAATGTGGGTTCCTTGACTGATTCCATGTCTGTCTCTACTTCATTTTGTTCCTGTCCCATCTCCTCCCTCTGTCCAACTTCTACATCACCTTCATATCCAATTTCCGCATTCAGCAATTCACTAAAATACTCCACCCATCTATTTAACATATCATCTTTACCTTCAATCAAGTTTCCCTCCTTATCTTTACAAAAAGGATTTCTGGGTTGAAATCCTTTCTTTATATCTTTAACCCTTGAATAGACTCTCTGGTTTCCTGAGCTGTCTTTCTCTCTTCTAACTCCTCAATCCACTGCTTCTCAAAATCTCTCTTCTTCTTTCTACATTCCTTGTCTGCTTCTTTTCTCTTCTCCCTATATTCCTGTACAGTAGTTCTTGTTCTTCTTTGTAACATTCTTCTTCTTGCCTCATTCCTTTCTTCAATCTTCTTTCTACACTCTTCATCAAACCAATCCTGCATCCTCAGTTTCTTCTTTCTGCCCAGCACAGTTTCCGCCGTGTTTTGTATTATATCTTTGACCGTTTGCCACTGTTCTTCTATACTTTCTCCATGCTTCTCTTTCACTTCATTAAGCTTATTTGTCAAAACCATTGTGTATTGCTGAGCTATGCTTTCATTCTTTCTTAATTTATCATCATCAAACCTATGTATAACAGCTCTCTTAATCTCTTTGTACTTGGCTATCCTTTGTCTATATTTAACTCTTACCAGAAAATGATCACTATCTCCGTCTGCTCCTCGACAGCTATCCACTTCCAACACATCTGAGGCATGTTGTCTATCTATAAGCACATGATCAATTTGGTTTTCTGTGATCCCATCAGGGGAGCACCATGTCACTTTCCTTATATCCTTCCTTTGCATCCATGTGCTTTTGATAAGCATGTTACTGCCTAGAGCAAAATCCATCAGTCTAATACCATTATCATTGGCCACCTCATGTAAACTCTCCTTTCTCGCTGTAATCCTGTAGGCAATTTCTCTTCCCACTTGTGCATTAAAGTCCCCCATAATAACCTTAATATCATGCTTTGCCACTCGTGCTAGTTCCTGTTCCAGCTGCTCATAGAAAAGATCCTTTTCTTCCTCCTCTGCATCTTCGGTTGGTGCGTATGTACATATGAAGGATATATTGAAGAAACGGGCTTTCACTCTTAATACACACATCCTTTCGTTAACAGGCTTAAAATTTAGTATAACATTTTTATACTCATTATCAACAAGAAAACCTGTCACTCCATATCCTCTGTTCCCACAACTATAGAATAGGGTGTGTGTCCCCGTGGCAAGTATTCCACTTCCATTCCATTTTACCTCTTGTATTGCTGCCAGCTTTACATTATATTTCTTCATTTCCTTCTTCAATCCTCCAGGTTTACTCAGTGTTCTTACATTCCATGTCCCAAAATACAAATTCATGTATCGTTTCCGTTGCCAAGGTCGTTTATCCATTTCATCCGTCCAGTTTCCTTTGTCCTTTGGTTCCGTAACGAGTGTTTTTTTCTGGGGTAGGGTTGTTAGCCCCTTGCCCAACCCCCAACCTGGAGGACCAGGGTACCGCTCTTAGTCTGGCTCATCACCTTAGGCCTGTCCAGCTTGGGTGGCCCTACCAGGAGCCGAAGCTCCAGCTGGCATAGCCCCAAGGATCATTTGAGCTCGCAAGCCTCCAAACACCCAGCAATACCTGATTGCCTTCTGCAAGGTGACTGTACCGGCGGGAGGATTAAAAAATATGGTACTTAATATTGCACATATCAAATAGTGTCTGTCCAAAATTAGGTGCATTAGGGGCATTAGGTGTCGTAGCCATCAAGTCCTCCATTGTGCAAATTAAAGGACACTTAATGCAATTCAAGAAATGGACTGTGGTTTGGACTTCACCACAATCACATAGCCTGGATGTGCCAGGAAAACCCCACTTTAATATATTGGCTCTTGATCTACCAACACCAGTGCGAAGCCTGTTTAATGACTTCCACGTAGACCAGTGTTCCTCATGCCCTGGAGGGAGATGTTCAATTGGTAGCATCCAGCCTTCAAGTTGAGTATTTCTAGATCTCCATAATCTTAACATTGTGGAGTTAGCAGATTCATTTAGATCTTCTGTTGTAATCAGGAAACTACTCCTAGACCTCAGTCGTCGAGGGGCAGGTTCATATCTGTATAATGGGTGTGCGCGCATGAGGTAATTGCTTTGATTTTCTCAGTCATGGCTGCAACTTCTCTTCTGGTAGGGCGATTCCAGCCAAACAGTAGATTCTATCTCGTGTTGTTGGTCTCAAACAGCTAGTGATAAGTCGGCATGTTTAATTTAGAGAAGTGACGACTTGTGTTTATAGTTGAGAGCACGATCCAATGTTGCACCTAAATATTTAGGTGTTGGGCAGTGATCTAGTTGAGTGTCTTCCCATGCTACCTGTAATTTCCTTGAATCCTGTCTGTTCTTTAGATGGAAGGCACATACCTGACTTTTAGATGGATTATGCTTCAATTGGTTTCCTCTGTAGTAGTAGGATAGTTCAGAAAGAGCCTCTGATAGCTTACCTTCTATAGTCTCAAAGCCGTTTGCTTGAGTAGCAATAGCTCGATCATCCGCATATATGAAGCTTTTGGTATCAACTGGAAGAGGTTGGTCATTCGTAAAAATATTGAAGCGTATTGGGGCAAGAACACTGCCTTATGGCAAGCCATTCTTTGGTTTCCTCCATCGACTATTCTGATCTTGAAATTCGACAAAGAACCTACGATTTTTAAGAAGGTTGCTAATGACTTGTGTCATCTTGTAGTCCTTTGTCATGTTATATAATTTGCGCTACAGTATACGATGATTAACTGTATCAAATGCAGCAGATAAATCGATAAAAGCCACCCCTGATATTTTATGATTTTCATACCCATCTTCAATATATTGTGTCAGATGGAGAACCTGTGAGGTACAACATTTCTCTTTACGAAATCTGGTTTGCTCTGGAATGAGGAGAAGTTCGATGATCGCTGCAAGACTTTCAAGGATCATCCGTTCTAGGATCTTGTATAGTGAGATAGGTCTGTAATTTTTAGGATCGTTTGGATCTTTTCCTGGTTTGAGAATTGCAATTACTCTAGCTTTCCTCCACACACATGGTAACTTGCAGGTGCTTATGCAGTTATTGTACAATTCTAATAACCATTGTTTAGCAACAGATCCAAATTGCTTTACTTGCTCAACACATATTTCATCTAAGCCGGGAGCCTTACCATTCTTACACTGATCTATTGCCCTATTCAACTCAGATAAAGTGAATGGTACAGTGAGTGTATCAGTCTCCTGCTCATAATCCCTCTCAATTCCTTTATTCAGAAATCGACATGGATTAGATGATCGTCCATTTTGTAGAAGTTGATGTGCAATTTGGTTTGCTGTAACAGTGGAATGTGTAGATGTTTTACTGTATTAGGATCACTACTGAGTCGACTAAGTAATCGCCAAGCTTTTTGACTACCTCTGCTCAAGTCAATATCTTCCATCATCCTTAACCACTGTGCCCGTTTTGCTTCAGATATAGAAGAAATCACCTATCGTCCCATTGTGATGGTGTCATTGCTGAATAGGTTTTCTTCGAATAAGTTATGATACTCTGACAGGAGAGCAGAGGTTTCCTGAGTTAGGCCTTGTATGTAGTTTGTTCTGCATCCTCTAGGGACTGCAGCTCTTGAGCACTCATGGATAATATTATTGAACTGTTGATATTCTCCTGGAATTGGAATTAGTGGTTTGATCTTCTCGTCTAGTAAGTTGGTGAATCTTTCCCAGTTGGAGAATTAACATACACTCGTATAACTTGCTGGTTTTGGAAACTTTGTTTCATTTTTAGTTGTGATCGAAATGATGGACTGAAGATAAAATTGCAATTAGCCGGCAAGACTCCAGACTATCAGCAGAGCACGTGCTCTAAGCGTCTCCTGTCAGCTGCTACCACTAAACTCGCCTCAATGCACGAGCTCTCACGTCCACCGGCCAAAAGCTGTGGCGTAAACTGTAACCAGAGGATATCAATCCATCTGAGATACTAGATTTACCAACTTGTTGTATTTCCATTAGCATTCAATGGAACAGAGACAGCCTAAGACCAAAGCTGTGGCAGTTGGCCATTACCCTCACCCTTTTAAAAGAAAAAGAGTAAACGATGACTTGGTGTGGCTACATTTCTTAATACATTAAGATCGGCAGACAATGACCAAAGGAAGTTGTCAAGCTTCTATTACCATGAACATGAAAATACCGTATGTGGTGTATGCCTGACGGAGCACTAAGTGAAGTGGCGAGCAAAGATCCAACACTAGGGAGATGATGGGTAGGATATTCTAGTTTTAATTGAGTTTTAACAAACTTACATTACAAAGCTAATATTAAACTGATAGTTTAAAATGTATTTTAATATTGCCTTGCAGCAGTTTCATTATAGAAAGACATGAAATGAATCATCTTTGAATATTTGAAATTGTATTGACTTAACAATGATATTATGTTCCTTAGGCCTACAGTAATATTACCGTATAAGGATTTCAAGATATTTGTCACTACAGCAAAATAATTACAGTTTGTATTGTTTCCACATCTACACACATTACTAAATTACATCCTAAAAAATTTATATGATGCAATAGGATTAAATAAAAAATAAATACCGGTTTAGGCTATACCGGTAGCCTAATTTCTAACTATTGGCTCCTGGGTCCCCCTCTGCTTCTCTTAGCCTCAACAAATGAACTCATAAGTTTTCTTTGCACATTGTGCGAATCTTTTCTCTATTACCGGTATTAAATGAACTCATTAACCTCTCTTCTCAAGACCCCACAAATCTGAGTCAGCTCATACAAACCTCTTCATCTAGCATGTTCAAATCTAACTTAGGCCTATCCTTTATCTCTTCATTATGAGTACGGTACCCTCATGCTATTGCTCTAATCTATTTGTCCTAGCAATCATTCGTTCTATCCTCATATTCGTTACCTCTGTGTTAATAATAATAATAATTTGTTGTTTGATCCCTATTATCTGCCACCCCAAGAACCCCTCAAGGCAAAATATGCTGGGAACGCTACTAGTTAACGGTAGCTTTGCTGGCCATCTTCGCGGAGTCGCGGGATCGATTCCCCTTGCTTCACGCTGGTCGCCCACGGACGTCAATCAAAACGACATCCACCAGGCCTCCCAGGAGGCCACATGACAATTCATTTATATTTTCTGGAATGTGAATCTGGTCTCTTTGTTAGAATCAAGAAACAGCAATTAAATTTAAAAAGCAATGTTAAATTATAACGTGCGTAATGTGTACGCTGAAACGCGAAGCATTAGAAAACACTACTGGCACCTTGTGGCAAATATCGGAAGTTCTTTCAAGTCCCCTTGCTGACATAGCTGCGCTAGCACGCGTATCCAAGTGCAGTGATTTTTAACTCACCGCATGACCACCAGCTGGCGTAGTTTACGGGCAAACACTCGGTTGTCAAGAGCAGGGAGGTGCTCCGCGGGATTCGTTGAAATTATCGTTTACCCATCGTGTGAAGTTTGTTTTTATCAGTGAACTGTTAATAAGTAAGTTATGAAGAAGACATAACCGCCGTAATTCATCATTACTATGTGTACACGTGCAGCATGTGCTTCTTGATAATTGAAATTTGTTTAGCCGTGCGCCATATTGAGCCAAGTGCGGGAGGTTGAGTGTCTTTTGAGGTTGTAAACAAATATCTAAGTTAGGTATTTTGAGCCGTGATGATTTAGTGTTGTGATGACAACTTGTATTCGGAACAATGAATACAAGACCGCACCTTCAGCCGTATCTTAACAATTCTCTTGCCATTAGGCAAGAAATACAGCGTTTTGAAAGTGTCCATCCATCTATTTATGCCATTTATGATTTAATTGAACTCGTGCCTGATCCTTTGGTTGCTCAGCAGATACGGGATCATGTCGTCTGCATTGAAGGTAAGGGAATATAACTATATTATAAATTATTTCTTATTGACTTTGAAATAAACCAAACTTCATTAACTTAATCCATTCCGCTCTAACAAAATATTTCAGCGTGATCTGTTTGATAAGAATTCGGCCTTATCTTGCTAATATGTTATTATTGAGTTTTAATACATTTAAAGTAAATGTTGACACGGCTGTGAGCGTGATGTGACAACATGTGACCGACGCATGTGGAAATGTCATGTCACATGGAACTTCTAAAAGGTTATGTAATAGATATCAACGAGAAGCCTATTTTGTGTGGTTTGTGAAATAATGTAATGTGCTTTAGCATGAAGATGTTTTCACAGTAGATTGCATGCACAGTAATGACATTTGCGAAGAAAGTGACATTTGTAGGTTATGTACAGTTCAGTTGTGCCAACTGTTGTCTATAGTCTCGCACGTTTGGTAATTTTTTGACGTTCTATAGGTTTGTATGCGTATTTGGATCCCAGTTCAGTTGTTAAGTTATGGTTTACGTATGAATGGCGTACAGTATTAGCCTATACGGAATTATGAATATTGTGTTGATCGGTTTGTGTGATTTCCTATTAATTCTTAGTTTGATTATGAGTCATTGTGAGATATTTCTGTAAAATTGACGTAGCAGATGAACTTTGTAGTAGGCTATCAAAAATAAAATGTATATATGATAATGACGGGTTTATTTTAGTTGTAAGTTATAATAATAAATTTTATTTCAGCCAATTTAAGTTATAGGTACAGATTAATTCTTTACGAGAGGGTTTCACGACATGAAATAAAAGGCAAAACTATTGGCCTGGATAAAGATTATTGATTATTGTCACTGTGCGTGACAAAAACCAGGGGTGTTATCTATTAGCTAGCGCGGCCTAATCCACCATTGGTCTGGACGAAAATATTGGTCTAGGCAAAACCATTGTGAATCCCTCTTGTGAAGTTTTACCATACCAGTAATAGGCCTGATACAAAATAGACAATAATTTTTGGCAATTTACTGTTGTAACTTATCATCTGATAATATAGGCCAATCTATGGCCATACTAATTTCCAACTTCAATTGTGGACCTACCTTTGCCATTTTTCTGGTTAAGCCACTGAAATTAAGATGAATCTAGTACATTAGCATACACACAGCCTACCTACACGAATTATAAGCCAACAGTGATGCAATTATTCCTAGCCTGAATATCAGCAATGATATAAGCTACCATTCATTGGATTTTGTTCTTTCTATAAGGGACTTAAGATATCTTGGGCCATCAGTCCCAAGTTTTAATGTAGCCTAAGTTAAGAGTACAGTGGTAAATGACTGGTTGGTGGAATGCATAGGGAAGTCATTGCTGATATTTCACAGTAACTTAAGTTAATTATTATAAAAACTCACTCCCTATGGCCTTGTAGATCACTGTTATACCCTTGCCATTATGTTCTTATTTTGTTACCACTATCAGTGTGTACTAGGTGGTATGGTAATCGAATTGTACATTGTTGATTAGGGTTTGGGTGAGAATTTCAGCCATTGCAAGTTTTTTTTTCTTTGAACTCTCTAGGCCAAACTGTGTAATGTAGTTCAGTTTGTAATCTATTATCAAGGTCACAACATGATTTTATTTACTATGTTGCTTAGTTGTGCATTTTTCACATTTGGTACAATATTTCATTCAGTGGTATACCAAAGCACTGGGTGTTGTTGATGATGATAATTGTTGTTTTAAGGGGCCTAACATCTAGGTTATCGGCCCCTAGGGTGTTGTTGAGACTGACAGCCATGTCAGTGATGTGTTGAGTCTTCATGTGTTTGACATGTTATCAGAATATGTTCGTGACTGTAGCATCTCAGACCCTGGCATTGTTCGCTACCAAACTCTTACTGACGCTAAATGCAAGCTTGCTGTATTTTAAAAAAAATATGTAAAGGTCACCTGTTGTTCATTGGATTTTAGTTTTGTGTATGAATGAATTAACTTTCTATGGGTAAAAAACTAGGGAATTTTGTAACTTAGTTCTTGGATTTGGTTGGGTTATTGACCAGCTGTAGAGGCTGTCATGAAGTTCCTAATTTTTAAGCTGCTGATGAATTGCATGATTTAATTTAGGGATTTCAACAATAGCCTACGCTGAGATACCTCTTCCAGCTGCTGCGTGGGTGTCTGATATTAATATTTGGTTGACCCTTGAGGACTGACACATGGGTATTTTTGACCCAAGGTTTAATTAACTTAATGCTTTATATTTTAGTTTTGGTCAGCCATCATTTTTTGTTGCTTACAGTACTGTACCTTCCTTCCTTCCTAGCCTTGAATTTCACCCTGCTAAAGAAACATGTCCATAGCTCTGTGAACACCCAAATTATTTATGGTTGGGTCAGATTTATCCATTGCGCCAGTCCTCACGTATTAAGAAAGAAAATTATGGAACCGTGAATTTCAGAGGTACAAGATTTTGATTAACTTACTGGTCCCAGTTTGACTCCATTTCTTTTTTCACTGCCTTTTGTCATTCACTGTCTACATTTTGTCATAAAGGGAAGAAGGAAGATAATCTAATTGATAGCTACCATACCATCACCAGGGGTTTTCAATAGATCAGCTTACTAATCACTTCCCATGAATAATTTCTTAATAGACCACAGGTGGATTGTTTCAGATTAATTTTATCATCTTGGTGTAAGGTTATTAACCTAAGAGTACCGGTACCAATGACAGTTAAGTTAGTTGTTGTTGGCTGACTGAAAGGCAATCCTTACGTACTGTAACTTGGATTCTAATAAGGCAATTCACTGGGGAGGAAAATGACATTTAAGTTTCTATACTTATTATGTTGAAGAATAGATGTGATTCCCTTCAGGTTGTTTCAGAAGCACTAATTCTGTATGCAGTAACTCCATGAGTGGGGCAGGTGCCCTCGCTGTTCCGCTCCTTAAAAGAGCAATAACTCCAGGGGTCCCTCGACGTATTGTAGCTCTTGTTCTCTAAAAGTCACAGTAGTTAAAGGGCACATAAAACCAGTAACATTATTAAGATTCATATTGTACAAATGGCAATTGTTTTACAAGTTACCTTAAAGTAGTGCCGTATGTTATGAATATGCCTGATGCCAGTCTTGTCCATTTCATTTCATAGGCTATTTATTTATCAGTGCCTTACACTATATTTACAGTACACTGAAGGGAGTCCCTGAAAAGAGCAAAGCCCCACTTCGCATTCGGGATGCGTCAGACTTGCATCCAGTGCACGTAATTTCCTAGATTAGGCTATGCCTGTATGTTTGTCGCCTATTTTTTCCCGTTTCTACGGCTTCGGGGGCCGACTGTCCAATATGAAGCCAACCTCATGAGTGGAGTTGGTGTAAGATGAAATGAATGAGACTGGGGAAGGAGTTGGAAGTGATACTAAAATTAGGCTGGAGTATCGGTTTTACGTCCTTTGCTTTAAACTACTATGGCATTAGAGAATCGGGGGTGTCGGAATTTCGCCCTGTAAGATATATTTAACATACCAGGGAAATTTACTAATCTCTCGCGTTTAAGCACTCTAAAATACCAACCGACTTCAGTGGGACTCAATCCCGCAAAATACCCCGCGGCGTAGTCGTGGCGTTGAAATCACTCACCCCGACCGTGACGGAGAGCTGCAGTAAGTAGGCTAAATCGGAGGTTCGAATCCTGACGCTAATAGCGGCTATCTGAGTGTGGTTTTTCCACATTACCTCTAAGCGAATGCCGGGGTAGTACCTAATTTTAAGTCTCGGGGTACCTACCTTATCCCCAACAGCTGCATACACTACAACAGAAACCTAAGTTATCAGACAAATTACATACACTCAAGTACACGGGGCTGATGACCAAAGAAGTTGTAAGCCCCTATTACAAATTAACAGCACCCGTAGCGTTGAGCACCCTACCGTTACGGCATGAAGCCGGTCGTTATAACTAACAGTCTGTAATAATATACTCTACGTCTAGGTTGCCATGGAACCGAATATATTCGTATACCGAGCAAGGGCGTTGAGCTCAATGGACAAGATAATAGGCACCTTTAATTGAAACGTGACTTCTTCGGAGATGAATAGCCGCATTTCCGTCTAGCATGGAGCCACCGCGGTTGTTTTTAGCTGTTCATGATATGGATTTGTTCCTCTTAACTGCTGCGGTTTTAGAGACGTCAAATTATCCGACAGACGAAATCGCTATTCCATCCGTTAAAACAATAGTCATCATCAGTATCCGCATTTTCCCTTGAAGTAGATCTTTAACGTGCTACTGCATCTCATGAAACGGATCTCTCGCATGTAAGCACCTTAAAGTGCGCCGGGAATCGATCCCGTTACCTTGGGCACTGCAGGCGAAAGCTTCACCGCTGTGCTACGCTGCGGAGGCGCAAAAGACGTTCAATGAAACTAGCATCTAGGGTCATTGGAGATCAGTCGAAATATTTAAATGTTGCAGAATGCCAATCATTCATCACACTCAATTCAGGATAATAGAACCCTCCAGTAGCTCAGTAATTCGGATGAGTTGTCACTTCAGCCGAACGACCTATTTCCATAGAATTTACACATCCCCTGGATATGGCAGAGCCGCCTCCAGTTTGAACAACACTTACCAGTCCTTATGGATTGAAATATTCGAGGGGGCGTGGTGGCGGAGCGGATTCGATTACCGGTCAATGCATGTGAGATTTTCAAAGTGAAATGCCATGTGCCGTGGTTCGGATTCCATGTAAATAAAAGGAGGCCCCATGGCTCATGATCTCGAGATTAACAAACTTCCTTTTGTTTTTCTTAGAAATATTAGAATCCATTAACTTATGTCAGTATTGCCTAGTAATATTTTGATAGAATCACTTTTCATTCGGTCAATACGAGTGTACCCAATTTGATTGGGCGGGGATTGGCAATTAACTTCCTAGTGCTTGGTATAGCCTACCTAGTTAAATAGGCTACTTGAATTATTTGGGCACTTCATAAATTACTTTTATGCTCGACCCTGGCGAAATGTAAATATTATGTCAGAAAACTGTACTATAATGAGGCTCATTATAGTACAAGTTTTCATTATGATACAGTTTCTCCCACCAATCAGAGCTCAAGAAACAGTTGTGTGACCAATTAGGTGAGGATATCATCGCACCTGCGCTCACTTCCATGGCCCCCTATTTAAAATTTCACTGCGATTCCCAGTTCTCCCGTATTTAATTCTGGTCTGAGGGCTGGAACGGGGTATAACTTACTAGTCTCGTGAGACAAAACTGAGAAGAGGTGGATTCGATTCCTACCTCAGGCATCGGAGGTGGTACAATGGTCAAGCTGTGAGCTTCTCACCAAGGTGGTCAATTCATGTGAGATATTTGAGGTGAAATGTCACCCTCTGTGGTTCAGATTTCTCGTAAAAACGTATAACAAGCCGTCCTGGAAGTGGTTCACCGTGGTTTCCCACTTCTATTCCAGGCAACTTAAGACCATGGCCGCCTACTTCCCAATCCTCGTCTGAATTACAAATAGGTTTACACACATAATATAGCCATCACAATAACACAGGTTATCAGACAAAACTTTCACACACCTGTGGGGGACGACAGTTAAGAATGCTAGTCGTGGTCTTTAATATTCAGATTGTGTAGATGTAAGCTACTTCTTCAGGCTTGCGGGGGCCATTGTTGTAGGAAGTACAAAAGTAAAATGTACATAATATATCTGTGTAATGTACTGTACATATTATTGGGATTTTGAAATAGATTTAGCACGATTCAAAGAAAAACTTGCGACTGTAGGAACGGTCTCATTTAGAACGATTTAAATATAGCCAGCGGGATGTGTGGTTAATGTATATAATGTGCCTCATAACCGGACCCTTCTGTGCCCCCCTCGTTACGCACTGTATTACTCCCTTGCAAGACTTAATAACTCCGTTTGGGGCAGCCACGTTCATCATAATTACGCATTATTACAACAGTGTTCCATAAATAATGTTTCAAACTTTGCAAATTGTAAATCATTCTTACCACTGTGTCAACCTTGTATTATACTGTTTTAATTTCACACTTAGTTATTTTAATGTTCACCTCTACTTTTATTTAGTAACTGTTTAGCTTAAGTTAGTAAAAGTTACAAGATAACATACTGTGTAATTTTTATGCCACTGTAATTGGGATGAAATTTCCTGTTGTGCGCAAATAAATAAAATAATTACAATTTACCGTAACACACAACCGGAAAGGATAATAGTCCAGTCAAATTAGACATAACAAGGGGCCCGACCTTGCAAAAGGTCATGTAGTTCTAATTTTTGTATATGTTGTTCGGACCTCTGCCAATAGAAAAAAAATCAATCTTCGAAAGTCCTGTGCTAGCTGTGTAATAGCAAAAAAAAACAACAAAAAAACAGCCAGATATTTGCACTTTTTTCAGTTTTTGCTCAATATCGTCTAAACTATGTGTCTGAGAGAAAACATTGTGAATAACTGTTTACAATGATATTAAATTGTCTACAATTTGCGTCCTAAGCGAGCTCTGTACGTTTAGTAGTTCCCGAGATACAATTATTTAAAGATTGGATGTTTTTTCAAAAAATTGGACAAATATTGTCAAAAATTCTCACCCTATGATAAATGTCATTGATAATGAACTTAGTTTATTTGTTTACCTTTAATTTGAGCTTTGACGGGTACCTGTAGGCCCAGTGCTTCTCCCAAATGTGGCATGTAACAGAGAACCTTGAAAAATAGAAATAGGGTGAAATCAATCAAAACAAGTTTTGAGCGTATCCGACACCACGTACAGGACCTGTAATGATTAAATCAGAGTTAATATAAGTATACGTAGCAATGGTTTCATAATTATGGGAATGTTTCCGTGTTAATTATTAATTATTTACTGAAATGATGTGTTTGATTCCGGTACGTATAATATTACTTATAATTGCTTGTAGTTATTTGCGATCATTTGCTGTGTTATTTTGGTTTGAATATTTTTGTGTGATCATAGCGTCGATATGCTTCAACTCTGCATTATTATGGATGAGGTAGAAATGACTGAGGAGGAAGGAACTGCAACTGAAATGATGCTACTTGAAAGTGAGCGGTCTCTCATCATGTTTGTATAGGAAAACGAGACTTACCAAACCCTAAGAGCCAAATTCAAAACTGCATTGGATAAGCTGTGGGTCCAATATCTTCGCGTGTGCACTCTCATAAAATATTCCTTCAGGCAAAGAGAGCGTGCTGGTGATTGGAACCTTCACCTGTATTCTGTACATAAAATGCTACCATTTTCTCATTCTACTGGTCACTATTTCTACGCAAATAGTGCTCACCTATCTGCAAGATATGATGGCTGTAGAAGATCGGATGGATCCTACTGAGTTGAAGATGTTTACAGAAGGAGTATTTACTATCCGCCGATCTGAAAAGCTATGGTGGATTGACACAGGGGCGAGGACTCCAGCAGTGTGCTAGTCTGGTGGACCGTAGGAATAGTGTTCATGGTAAACGCATGCGAGGAACTGGAACGTTTCTGCCACATCTCCTATCCTGCTGGTGAACATCATGTTGTTATGGGGCCTTCTCGAATCATTCGAGATAATGGTGATGCAGAAAAACTAAAAAAAACTGGTTTGTTCTCCACCCTTCGTTTCCCATCACTGATAAATTGGATCCATCAGTAGTGGAATAGTTGGTGGCCCTAACATAAATTGCCACTTGTTCCAACAACTGGGAACTAAAGGTATTAAGAAAATCAATGGGAATACGTTTGATAAAGTAATCTTTAAAACTAAGGACAAAGTATCCACATTGCCATCCATCACCACCTCTGTTAAAGTGGGGAACAAGAGAGTAGTTGTCGATCCACTTACTATTTTCCAAAGGGTGTGCATAACCAAAAAATCGGACGAAGATCTGAAAGAACATTTTAAACATGAATTAGCCCCATTCTCAATGTCTTAGTTTAATAAACAGGGGGTCCGAAAGGAGACCAAGTCCAGTCTCTTCTCTGCTTTCACTCCACTATCCAGCCACACACCAGCTGACTACAATACTTACGTTGTTTTGGATGGGGGCTATCTTTTAAACACGGTTGTCTGGCAGCGCAAAACGTCTGTGACAGCCATTGTTTTAGGTTACATCAGCTATATTAAACCACCATCATCCAACTACCTCAGCAAAAAGTATTGGCCAATGAGAACAACAAGAGGTGCCTCATCCCACATCTTTGCGATTCATTCGAGCAGCATGGCATACAAGTAAAAGTAGCCGAAGGAGATGCTGATCTGGACATCATTGCCATGGCACTATCCGAAAGTCCTATATTCGACCATGTGATCGTAGTAGGAGAAGATGTTGACCTCCTCGTACTCAATGGTTTAGGCTCAGGTGCAACTAACATCTACCTTCAGAAGAGTATCAAAGGTGAAGCCGGCTGTGTCCATTACTCAAGCTCCTCTTTCACGCATCGACCTGCTCAACACTCACCAGGCACAGTGGCCTTTTATCCTTGCATTCAGTGGGTGTGACACCACTTAGCTAATATATATTTAAAAAAACAACTTGTAGAACTGGCAGAACTGCTGTCAGACTCCAGTAACGAAACCATAGCAAACGCTGGGAAGGAGTGCTTTGTGTATTTGTACGGGGGTGATTTTCTAACAGACTCCCTGAATAGCCTTCGCTACCAATTGTTTTGTTTCATCTGCAGCCAACATCAAAATCAATCTTGCTCGCTTGCCCCCCAATAGTGGATACAGCACGCCACCATGCTTACAGAACTTACCACCAAGTTCAAAAGTGGTTGGGGGTCAAAAAAATTCCTACAGATTGGGGATGGAAGCTTGAAGATCAAGTGTTTACCCCTATCACTACAACTACGTGCTTCTACTGCGCATGATGTCCTGCAATTGCAGAAAAGGTTGCAGTTGCCGCAAAGTTGGGCTGAAATGCTCAACCCTTTGTCGATTTTTTGGTGGCAAAATGTGTCGAAAAGTGCAATCGCTTCAGCTAGAGGATTAGGACGATGAGGAAGACATCCCCACTCCTACATTTCTAGAACTGCAAAACTAACCTGCGCCTGCTGTTCAGTTCAAACATTCCTCCAATAAACCTGCACCATCGTCAGAGGAAGATTTTCGAGACCTAGACAATCACAAGTGAAATTGTAAAATAAGTTTAGATGTAACGTTTTTCTTTTGTAATGAAACAAAATAGTACCTATGTGAACTCTCTTCTTTCATTTTCCTCAAATTCCATTTTCAAGGTTTTCAGTTACATGCCACATTTGAGACAAGTACTGGGCCTATAGGTACTCGTTAATGCTCAAATTAAAGGTAAACAAATAAACTTAAAGTTCATTATCAATGACATTTCTCATAGGATGAGTATATTTGACAATATTTGTCAAATTAGAAGACCAAAACCAACAATTTTTACTTCTTTGAAAAAACATCCAATCTTTGAATAACTATATCTCAGGAACCACTAAACTTACAGACTCCAATTGTAGACAATTTGATATAATTGTAAACGGATGTTTACAATGTTTTCTCTCAGACGCATAGTTTAGATGATATTGAGCATAACCTGAAAAAAGTGCAAATAACTGGCTGTTTTTTTGGCTATTACACAGCTAGCACAGGACTTTCGAAGTTGCAAATTTGTGTTTTTACTATTGGCAGAGGTCCAAACAACATATAAAACAAATTAGAACTACATGACCTTTTGCAAGGTCGGATGTATATTTTGACTGGCTATAAGCAAAATGAACAGAGAAATAAATTCATGCTTAGGTCGTCACGTTGTTTCATTTATGGGCTTGAACATCGTGGCCATCAGCTTTGTGAGCTCGGATGTGTGTAGAATTTGTCTAGAACCTGTGTTATTGCGTTGTGTATTCGTGGCAGTAGAGGTAGTATGAGGTTAGAATTGGGAAGGTGGTGACCGTGTCTTTAAATCCGGAACCAACCCGGCATTTACTTGGAGAAGCGAAAATCCATGGAAGGCCATTTCTTGAATGGCTGAATGAGAATCGAACCTACCTCTTCACTTGAGAAGTTTTAAGAATATGTAAGAATGAAATACCGTATCCATAATCTGAAAACTTCTCAAGAGATAACTGTTTTTATGAAAGCTAGCCTACTCTAATTCAAAGAATTCAGTGTAATCACTCAGACAAATTTTAACACACTAACTTATTTCATATTATGGTGTTTGTAGCCATTTTCAGTGTTGCTTTAGTAAATCAATGTTTGATGCTTCTCAGTCGGTCAACACGATTGTATCCAAATGAGATGAAAAAAATTACATGAGATTAATAAATACACTTGGATGACCAAGGAAATTCCGGAAGTAAATCACCACTTCCAGTATCTTAACAAAACATCACACAGACTACAACTAACAAATATTGACGAGTTGCATTATCTTAACTATAAACTTAATACTGCGACTAAATAAGTGTATATATTGTAAATATTTTCACCCATACTTTCAGACATAGATTTTATAGCCTACGTGTAATGGCTCTGATGATGATAGCTTGACGATCGAAACTAGTCATCCAAGCGTATTTATTAATCTCATGTTGTTTGAATCTTTCCTGTGTCGGACACTATAATAGAAAACCTAGAAAAGGAAGGAAGAAAGCTTGCAGTTTAACGTGGCTATGTAAGCCATGAGGATGGGGCCTCCTTTTTACGTGAATCTGAGCCATCGGACGTGACACTTTGTCTAGAATATTGAACTATAAGAAGCTATTTTTGAGTGTTGCCTTAGTAATCTATTGCTTATATTAGACGTTTTTCAGTCATTCACGAGTGTACCCAAATTAGATTATGCGGGGAGGTACAATTAATTTCCTAGTGCCTGACACTTCATAAAACACTTCTCACCATAAATGTACAATTTATTTCAGGCACTAGGAATTTAATTGTAATTCCCCGTCCAATCACATGCGGGCACACTCGTGTTGACCGACTGAAAAGCTTCGTCTAGAAGACGTTTCATGACAGATTTTCTCATAGAATGCAAATACATTTGCCATTGATAGCACAAAATAATGTTTGTAGATATCCGTACTGATAGATGAATTCAAAGTTTAAACTATAGGCTACACCTACTTACACAAATATATCTATTATAATTATAATGTACATGTTTCGACCTGACATTGAGGTCTTCTTCAGCTCAATTAAGATTGCAATCAATTAAGAATAAAATAAAATAGATGTACTTAAGTCTAATGTATTTTGATGTGAAAAATGTATATGAGATCCATTGTAATTATGAAGCAAGCTGCTTTGGTTATTAACTTTTGTTATTCTGTAGCTTTGAAGAGACGCGACGTAGCCCTAAAGTGAATTTTATCGTGTTGGAAGCCATTTTTCAGTGTTGCGTCAGTAATCTAAATTTAACGTTTTCAGTTGGTCAACATGATTGTAGTCGACCCAATTGTAATGGGTGTTTCCCTAATCCTGAAAAAAAATGATATTTATAAATACATTTGAATTTCTCGACAAATCACTTTCGAAGGAAGGTTGATAAATTTAAAGGGTTTCAGGGAAATCCTAGCTCAAAAACCAAGGTCATCTGGTCTGGAGAAAGGAGGAGACTCGGCGGACGCATGAAGACATTCTGGGAGGAGAAGAAGAGATTGGCATGTCGGCTGATTGTTCAACGTGGTCCACAGTAGGCCAAATCGACAGAAGAAATACATTTGAATGATCAGTTTCGATCGTCAAGCGATCATCATCAGATCCTTTACACTTAAGCTATTTAAACTTAATCTATGTCAACAAGTATGGCTGATAGTATTTTCATTGTATACACTTATTTGGTTGCAGTAAGTTAGTTGTTAAACTAGCGCAACTAGTCAAGATTTGTTATGTGCAGGCAGTGGTGAGAGGAGCTGCTTGCTCACATCGCTCAATCAGCTGAGTTCACAATCCACTCCAACTTGACCATTTAATAACAATCACAGATATCACAATAAGCAGGCAAACTTGAAGGTCAATCACCACTATCCTTATTTTAACAAAAACAATCACATATCACTATAGTAAATGCCATCAGCCAGTTATTTAAGTCTAATGAGCAGAAGTCGAACTGGAACATGGAACTTTTAGAGAAACGGCACTATGCCCGGAAGTATGAATTCTGAAGAAGAAACTGAAACTGTGCTAAATTTTATATAAGTTGTAACGACCTACATTACTTTTGATCTAGAGGCAGTTTTCATCATCCATGGAAGAAAATGCAAATTTTGATAAGAAGTTGCGGGGAAAATACTTTGGCAAAGATCGAAACCACGAACTTGTGCATTACAAGAGTTTCTATGTGAGGAACAACAGAAGGCCGAGGGCGTAGACTATGGTGAACAAGATCAGGATTGTAAGGCGAACTCTAAATCATCTCCTGAATTTATTTCGAGTTTTGCTTCATTACTTTGGTGTTTTTATTACACCCAATCATTGTTGTTCATTTAATTAATATTTGTGAAAAAAAATACAGTAAGCATACTTCAAAGCAACCTCTCCGTCAAGTCCAAGCGAAGTCCGCTATTTTTCATCTGTTAATAACCTTTCAAACTAACACTGTGCAATATTGTGAAAGTGCGTTTGTATGCCTAGGATGTTATCAACGTAGTGCCAAACACTCAATTTGATTGAAGTTGGTATCAATAGACAACATTCTGTTCCAGTGGGTATTGTACACACTGAGGAGCTTTGTGTTTCCTGTGGCTAGTTCCCTCATGTGGTTTGCGGTGCGCGATGATTCACTGACATTGTCTGTCTCTCGTTTGAGGGCTTACTCAGTTCCGATGTACTTCCCCAATATCATAGTGGCTCATGTTTGTATATTATTAGGTATTAGGAGAGACTTGCTTGCCTACTTCCGGGGTTGAGTTGCTTATTTTGGCACACTGCCATTCCCGCCTCCAGAAATTACCTTTTTGTTCGTGGGCTTCTACCGGTTTCACGGCCAGCTGTAAAACGTAATCTCTATCTTCTAAAGTTCATTGTATGGATATAATGTATAGTAATTGTTAGGTTACCGGCTACGGTGACCGAGAGCGCTTTCGCGCTACCTCGAGAGAGCGTGCCGTGGGTTCGAATACCACTTCCGCCGTCCTGAAAATGGTTTTCGTGGTTTCCCATTTTTACCAACAGGCAAATACCGGGATGGTTCTTTTCAACAGGTCCACGGCCAACTTCCTCCCCGATTCCCTTCCCTGACCCTTCCTTAATTGGAATGTTGTATAACTGGCTTATTAATTTCAAAATTTTGTGTGTCAATGACACAAAGTTATTATCTTTTTTGTAAGGTAACTTCTTCTTGGCTCGGGCTGGTTTGAAAATGTAGTTCTTGGTCGCGTTGTAATCCTTATACATCAAAACTTTATCCTGTATGACTGTGAAATGCGTAAATTAATTCACTTATTTTACATCGGTTTGCATTTGTACGGGGAAATAAGACGTGGTTCACCAGCTAGCCGCTCCGGGGAAAGCTGTACAGCGTTGCCGAGATGGAGTCCATCACGCGTCATGGCGCGCCTCGCTCGGAAGTGATGGGCTTCATCTCGGCAACGCTGTACAGCTTCTCCCGGAGCGGCTAGCTGGTGAACCATGTCTTATTTCCCCGTACAAATACTAACCCATATAAGATAAGTGACTTAATTTACGTATTTCACAGTCATACACCATAACGTTTTGATGTATAAGGATTACAACGCGACCAGGAACTACATTTTCCAACCACCCCGAGACGAGAAAAAGTTACCTTACAAAAATGATAACAACTTGGTTTCTTGAACACACACAATTTTAAAATTAATAAGCCAGCTATACAACAGTCCAATTTATATTGTGTTAAAATTTGGATTCGATCTCATGTCGGGATTATGAGATAATAACTTAATTCTTAAATGAGACGCATGGTTGAAACACGCTTAAGAACGGGCACTTTTTGTGTTTCAAGGCGATAAAAAATATTAAAATATAAATTAAAAATTCCAAACCTACATGAACTAACGTAAAATAGAACGACAAAAATGATGATGTTACTGGATTTTATGAAGGTCTATTGGTTACTTCGCAAACAACCTTCAAACTCGAGTGCACATAATATTTCGGTCGACAGTAGTGTTCAGTTCCCAGACACCGTCCTTGCGACGGTAGAGGAATGATCCCTCGCAGTGTCCGTGGGTGAAGCCGAGCTGGGAGGATTGTTAGGTTGCTGGCGAATAGCAGATAACCTCCGTACTGGGTAATCGATTTGAGTAATGGCTTTGTCCTTGACATTTGTTTTTCCGTGCTCTTCATTGTGCAACAGGTTAGGGGTGTACCCGAATACAGGTAGGTTTTAGAATCCTTTTTGTATCCCTCCTTCCCCTTCGCATATTGATAAAATGTTACAAAAATTGTGGTAGCTTCTGAGCAAACGATATTGCATAGGCCCGCCTCGTTGTGTAGTGGCTAGCATTCTTGGCGTCATCGCGGAGGTCCGGGTTCGATTCCCATCCTGAAAGTGGCTTTCCATTTCTACTCCAGGGAAATGCCTGGATGGTACTTAACTTAACCCTGAACTGCATCATATATGCCACCTGGCAACACATGAAAATCCAGTCTCCGACCGGGTCAGGAATGGAATGAATAAAGCCCCCATCTAACCTGGCAACACATTTAAAAAAAAATTCTGAAGTTTGTGATGTTGATTGTCTGAATAATCAGACTTTATCAATTCAGCTACTGGTGCAGTGGTTAGGTGTTTGTCATTCCTTCATAGATATATCAGAGCGAAGTTAGTTTTCTGGGAGTATCACAGACACTGTTAATTTAAGGGCCTTTAAATGTGGTTTTCGGAGACCCTTCATAGCCGGGTGAAAAAGACCTTTCGTACCACACTCACACATGAAAATTGCGTGAAAAAATTCTAGAGTGCCCCTTGACCCCCTTAAGCGCATTATACTGTATGTATTGATGAATTTTACAGCTTAATTTGGTTCAGTGATAACCTTATAACCGTCTGGAAACTTTCACAGTAATGTAATGATTGGAATTGCATTGCGTCTTACAGTAATAGATGGACCTGTGAGATTTTGTTACCATGGTTACCGTGTTGCATTCTTTCATTATTTCATTGTATATATACACGTTTTAAGGTATATATTTAATTGTGAGGCATTTAAAGAGTAAGTGAGTGCGTTTCGCTTCCGCATTGGGTTATGCTTAACCTGTAGGTACCCCATATGTGTAGGTTGGTGTTAATGGGACCTTATTTTCGGTACAAAACTGGAATGGGACCTTAGCAGAATAATATAGGGAGGGATATTAATAACATGAAATGTATTTCATGTTATTATTTCATATTATATTCCGGCAACTTAATTGGAATTATTTTGTGTTTACCGACTGGATTATTGTCATTAAGGCAACACTGAAAAATGGCTTCAAAGCTATCTTTAAGCAACAAATTACACAGTTAGCAGTAGTTCAATGTAAATAGGCAACAGCATGTAAAATTGGAAAGTTTATGTTGTTCCAAGTGCAAGATATAAATACATTACAGTGTATGTCTACCCCTTATTATTCCCGTTTCGAACGGGGTCGGGAATGAGATGCGATGACATTCTATGTGGCGGATGGTTTTTACGGCCGGGTGCCCTTCCTGACGCCAACCTCATGAGAGAGGAAATGAAGATGAATGAAACTGGGCAAGGATGTGAAAGGAAGCGGCCTTGGCCTGTTCGAAGGTACCGTCCCAGCATTTGCCTGAAAATGGGAAAACCATTTCAAGGACGGCCGACGGTGGGGCTCGAACCCACGTCTACTAATTCCGCAGAGAGCTTGGCCCCATGGCCTATAGCCGCGCTTCAGCGAGCGTAGCTACCGCTGTCGTTTTTAAATACATTACAGTATACACTCTAAATCCAAGGATGTGTTTATGTTTAGGCTACTTGAAACTAAAAGTCTTGCTTATGTAGGATTGTGATTTTTTTTTTTTGGAAAGTCCAAACTAACATTATGAACAGTCTAATTTATAAGCAGGGTCATCTCACGTCCATGTCTGAAGATCGAACGCTGACCTCCAGGACGACAGCCAACAGCGCTACACTACTCACTACAGAAACACAGTGTGAGGGGCGTGGTGGCACAGTGGTCAAGCTGTTGGCCTCTCACCAAGGTGGACAGGGTTCGATTCCCGGTCAATGCATGTGAGATTTTCGAAGTGAAATGCCATGTCCTGTGGCTCGGATTCCACGTAAAAAGAGGTCTCGTGGTTCATTATCACAAAATTCACGGTCACGTAAAACTACAATCTTCCTTCCTTTAGAAACAAAGTTTTCATACAAATTCAATATCCTCCCAACCGAAAGAAAACTTGTAGTTTTACGTGACCGTTAATGTCGCGATCATGAGCCACGGGACCACCATTTTACGTGGGATCCGAACCAGAGGATGTGATGGAGAGGTAAGCAGCTTGACCACTGTACCATCACGCCCCACCCTTTCATGTACACGCGGTTGATGACCATAGATGTCACAATTAATAACGAATGTCCAAGAATAATAGTGTACGTAAAAGTAACCCCTGATACACATTAGAAGATGTCAAGAAATGCCCAAAGATGAACAGACTTCCGAATTTCCTGTCCTCTTCCAGCCTCGTCTGAGTTCACTCGCTTGAGCAAGCTGTGCCATCCGAGAAGCGCCATATAATCACTCAAAATGAATGATACTGAATTTGGTAATTTTAACAGAATAAGAGTTCAAAGTATGTAAGGTGGTCCAATTTTTAGCACTCCTGAAATTCCGCGAAAGGATTGTAGGCGATTTAACAAAAGCTGTTCCCGCACGACGAACTCGAGGACGTATGAAGCATTTACAGTACAAATCGTGCGAACTATTCTGTCTTCTGTTACAAAATTTCGTGCAAATATCCATTCATGAATTGCAGTATCAAGAGTCCATGTATACGAACGACTAAGGGTCAAATCCTGGCGCTGACAGCGGTCAAACTGAGTGTAGTTTATCTGCACTCCATTCTGGCAAATGCCGGAGTCCACCTCGTGGCGTGGTGGCTAGCATTCTTGGGTGTCACTGCAGATGTACGGGTTCGATTACTCGCTCAGGCAAGACATGTAATTCTAGTTTGAGGGCTGGATTCAGGCGTACTCAGCCCCGTAAGCGAGAATTGAAAAGTAGTTTTCCACTTCTACTCCAGGAAAATGCCGGGATGGCACCTACATTAAAGCTGTAGCCGTTAGTTACCCAAATCCTTGCTCAATTACGAATTCATAGGAGACAGGTTATCAGATAGATTCCACACACACCCGATTGCACGGGGCTATAAGACCACGAAGTCGTAAAGCCCCTAAATGAATTCACAGTACAATGCAAATACGTAAATGGTACCTTAGGGGCAGATGACCCCGTAGTTTCGCCCCTTAAAACAATAACTCACTACCCTAATCCTTGTCCCAAATTATAATACAGTATTATACTTACTACTGCGGTTATATCAATAACTCAGATTGGCAGACAAATACAGCTCAATAAACACGTGCGTGGGGTTCATGATCAAAGATATATCGCGCCTCGATTGAAGTTTTAAGTATTTTCAGGAAGGGCTCGGAAATGAGCTGGTGATTAGAGAACGAGTCTTGTGAAAAAAAAGAAGGGAGAAGATCGTGTTTTAAAATGTATTTCGGTTGTTGACTTGTATTTCGTCTAAGCTGCGCTTTCAAAAGATGGTCCACTTCTGGCATACATTGGGGTGTTCTAGTGCGTATCGTGCATTGCCCTCTGTCGCAAAAATAGACTTAATGCGACCTTACGTCATGCTTATCTTTGGAACAAAGGGCGCTGTTTCGTCGTGGTGAGACCTACGAAGTGCATGCCAGGAGAATCCTTCGTCCTAATTGTATCGTTACCAGTGGCGTATGTAAGCACCCCCTCCGAAATTTTGTCTCGTGTAATATTTACTTATGAATTAAAGCATAAAAAAACAATATAGGTCTACTTACCATGTACTATTGTTACTAAGTGACATATTGCAACGTTGCAAAGCGAGGCGATGGTAAGCGCGGCGGTGAAAAATGCATTTTCCTCTAACTTTTATACCTTATCTAACTTTTGCCAGTTTAATTAGGCGCGATTCACACTGGAGAAACTGGTTTCGTGAAACGTGAAACTAAAGTTGCTTGCAACAGATAGATAAGATTAACATAGGGCTGTGCACACTGCGTTTCATGAAACTGTAGTTGCATTGGTTTCGTGAAAACTCGGAAAAGCAGTTTCATGAAACGCAGCGTGCACAGCCGTATGTATTTTAATATTATTCTTTGGCCAATGCCTCCCGTTTTTTTACGTAAATATACGAACTTTCTATTGAAGGATGAAGTGCGAACTTTGGAATCAAAAACTTGGCCTGCTGTTGGTTGGATATTACGAACCTAGGTGTTTACAAGACATGCAAATTGTACCTCGTAATAACATCAGGGGCGTATATCGAGTTTTATTTTGCGGGTTGCTCAACCGGGAGTTAGGGGACATGGTATAGGCCCCAAAGAATAGGGGATCCGGAGTTATCCCAGAGAAACTTTTATATAATTTGGTGCAAAATGATGAGTTTTAAGACTATCTTTTTCAACCAATTTGTTGTGATGTTTTATGTTTGGTTAATGTCAAACACAACTAAAGACCATTTTATGTTACGTTTTATTAATACAATCATCTTGCTTACTTGATAGTGTTATATGGAAAGAATTAATGTTACTGTTTTGATTTACAACTTCACTATAATATAAAGTCAAGGTTTCTTGAAGCATTACCAAGTCGGTATATAACTTCATCGTCGGTGCTTTTATGTCTGTAACAAAACTAGACCGTTTAGTCTGTTTTCAGAAGTAGAATTTCTCAAGTATGTTATCAACCAACTCAAACTCCGTTCAGCAGTACCAGTAGCTGCAGAGAGAGGCAAATATGACGAAAGTTTGATAAGGGTATAAAAGCACTTGTTGCTGTTCTTGGTAGGTTCATAAGAGCGAAGGCACTGGAGAGTAATAAGAGGTTATGGTGTTACACATAAGATCAGAGCTAACTGATCGTCACACTGTTTACATCGCTCTACCGTCGCCTCGCTTTGCAACGTTGCCATACGTCACTTAGTAACAATAGTGCATGATAAGTAGACTACCGTATATTGATTTTTAATGTTTTCATTCATAAACAAATATTATATGTGACAAAAATTTCGGGGACGACCCTCCTTATATACGCCCCTGAATAACAGGAGAGTGGGGAATCGGGCAACCTCTTTGCTCACGTGAACCGCAAGGTCAGTTATTTAAGTTAGTATTCTGTTATTTAATTATTATGTGGGTGTCCTTGTCCTTTCTATTGATATTCGTCAGCTGAACCGGGCGCTCTTTCTTTGGGCTGGCAAGTAGGGGATGCGATAGTGGTTTATATTGCGATCACGTGAACATAACTCGAAGGCTACTGATTGTTGTTTTAAAGGGCGGAACAACGAGGTTATCTGCCCCTGAAGGCTACAGGAATGGTTACCGAATTTTAATTGCATTTAGTTACCGTTCGGGTTCATTATTCTTTGGAGGCATGGTCCTCGTTAGGAAGGCGGGGCCATGAAATCCAACAAGAAAAAAATCATGGCCCCACCATCCTAACTGATGGAAAACCGTTGCTTCTGTGTGCATGTTCCAATGCAACTGGTTTCTTGAAACTGATTTTATGAAACCAGTTGCATGAAACTGGTTTCTCCAGTGTGCACCGCGCCCTGTCTTTGTAGCTACCATCGAACGGAGTTTTTCGAGTTTGAGTAGGTTGAAAACATATTTAATTTAGAAAGTCTACTTCTGAAACTGGCTCAATGGTCTACATAGGAATACGTTCACAGAGACATACAGAACACTGACGAAGTTATAAACCGATTTGGTAATGCTTCAAGAAACCTTGAATATATAATATTATAGTGTAAGTTGTAAATTAAAACAATTTGTTAATTATTTCTAAATGCTATTACGTGAGAAAGATGATTGTATTAATAAAACGATACATAAAATTGTCTTGTGTTTGACATGAACAGAACATAAAACATCACAACAAATTGGTTGAAAAAGTGATGCCAGATAGACTTAAAATCCATCATTTTGCACCAAAGAAGAAAGGAAGATTGTAGTTTTATGTGACCGTTAATCTCGACATCATGAGCCACGGGACCTCCTTTTTACGTGGAATCTGAACCACAGAACATGGTATTTCACTTTGAAAACCTCACATGCGTTGACCGGGATTCGAACCCGGTCCCCCGTGGTGAGAGGCCAACTGCTTGACCGCTGTGCCACCACGCCCTCATTTTGCACCAAATTATACAAAAGTTTCCTGGGGAGGAGCCCCGGACCCTCTTTTCTTTGGGGGCTATTACATGTCCCCAAACCCCCTGATAGTCCCCTCCAAGAAAAAACTCTATATACGCCCCTGATCGTTACTATGCCCACTAGGACCTTTTTTTTCTGTTTATTTCATTGTGGGCTTCTACAGGGTCCTCCACTCAAAGTGCCCGGTCGCGCGGCGCGTGGAGGGTCGGACGAGCACATGGCAAATCGCTGAGCTTGGGGTCAAGAGAGCGCCCGTACGAATCGCATGTAAATAACAAGCACACAATAAATCAGAGTAAAGTCATTACTCAACCTGTCACAGAAGATGTTGACAATGTCCTCGACCTGCATCTACACATTTCTGGCATGTTCTAAGGAAATTTTCATTCACACACTTAACTTAGTTCATCTACACTGCTCACAAAAATTAGAGGATATTGTAAGGTCAGCTCATAATTGTGCAATAATATTCGAGAATATTTAGTTTTTCAACCATTTATTACTTACATAATGCTGTACTGACAGACAAAGCAGCCCATGATTCCAGAGAGCCCCTGATGAGTGTTTGAATCAAATGACATGAATGAAGAGAGAATATGGCAAACAAACAAAGCAACATTAACACTACCATAATCGTGGGCCATAGGTGAATATTGGTCTTTAGTATGGTGTATGGTCTCCTGGAACGGCTAACACTGCTGCACACTTGTGTGCCATTGATGCAATGAGAAGATCAATGAGTTCTTGGGGGATACGTGGCCACTCGTCCATAAGAGCAATCTTCAGCTGAGGATCAGTTGTAGGAGGTGCTGGTCTGCCTGCAATGCGCCTGCCAAATGCATCCCACACGTGCTATATCGGATTTAAGTCTGGCGAGAAAGCTGGCCACTGCATACGCTGGATACCCTCCTCCTGCAGCATGTCGTCCACCAACCCGCTCTGTGAGGACGTGCATTATCGTCCATAAACACAAAGGAAGCACCTATGGCACCAGCATACGGCACGTCAAAAGTTTGTAGAATCTTGTCTCTATACCTTACAGCAGCCACAGTACCACCTGGGATGATGTAGAGGTCCGTACGTCCACCCAGGCTAATTCCAGCCCACACCAGCAACCCACCACCGCCATATGGGGATCTATCTTGTACAAACGATGGGTTGTTTCGTGTCCCTCGTTTCCTCTAGATGCGAACACGTCGACTATCCGATTCCACGTTGAATCGCGACTCATCAGAAAACAGAACTGAGCTCCATTCGGAGTGCCTCCACCCACGTTGCTCCTCCGCCCAGTTTCTGCGATCTCTACGGTGTTCTGGAGTTAACCTGGTACACACCATGGGCCTACGGGCAAGAGGCCACGTGCATGAAGTCGGTTACGGACAGTTTGGGTTGATACTCTGTGTTCTGTTGCTGTTAGAAGGGCACTTCTCAGTTGAGTTGCATTCTGCCGTCTATTCCGGCGGGATGTTATCACGAGGTAACGGTCATCCCTTGCTGTTGTTGCCCGTGAGCGACCTTGTCCTACCCTTCTGTGAACAGCAGCTGCTGTTCGAAAACGATTCCACAGTCTTGAGATCACACTTTGAGACACCCCAAGGGCTCGAGACACAACTTGTTGTGTCTTGTCCAGCTTCCATCCGCCCGATGGCCCTTCAAGCCATTGATTCAGGTAAACCACGTTGTGGAGGCATTGCTGTCCCTAAGTCACGTCATTCACTAACTGACAACGGGAATGGAATGGCTCTGACCTCAGTAACAAACCACCGCCGTATGACCCTTTGACAGCAACAGTACGGACAGTGCCCTCCGTCATGTGGTGTATGTGCAGGGGTGACGCAAACACATGTCTACATTCTCTGGGAGTAAAGGAACGCGATTGCATCTAATTCGGTACGAAACACATAGCATACATAGCTGAGTTTACAATATCCCCTAATTTTTGTGAGCAGTGTACATAGATAGCCTCAATTTCTCTCGTGATATTTAAGTCAGTTTGAGTTTATCTAGAGTGAGGGTTTGTTGCATAAACCTTGTTTTTAATTTTTCCCATAAATAAAAATTGAAGCAATACGCGTTAACACTTAGCAATAACACGTTATAAAAACTTGAAACACAATAACAATTAAACAATAACCACGGGCACACATTATAAACTTAACACTTATGACTTAAAATAGGCAATAAAAGAAATAACGAAGTCAACTTTACTCGTCAAATCCTGCGTCGCAACTGTCTCAGTTCCGTGTTGCCATGTGCTCGTCTGACCTTCAGCTCGACCTTCTACCTGCAGCGCTGCGTCGACCGTGCTGCCGCCCTCACTTTGAGTGAAAGACCCTGTAGAATCTCACGATCGAAATTTAATGTCTTTCAGTCGGTCAACACGATTGAACCCAAATGTAAAGAGTGTTTCCCTAATCCTGAAAAAAATTACACGAGGTTAATAAATACACTTGTATGATACCAGTTTCGATCGTCAAGCGATCATCATCAGATCCTTTACACTTAGGCTATTAAATTTATGTATACAAGTATGGGTGATGGAATTTACAATATATGCACTTATTTAGTTATTAAACTAGCGCAATTTGTCAGGATTTGTTAGTTATGGGCCTATGTGATTTTTTTGGCAACTAACAAAATACATCCGACTAATTGCAGCGTGTTATTCTCAAACAACTTGTCAAATACGGCTCTGCAACCAACTGTCGTTAGCTTTCGGCATTCGGAGTGGTTTGAGGCAAGGAGATCCATTAGCGCCACTAATATTCAATTTGGTCTTGGAAAAAGTTAGTCGGGACACTGGTCGAATCAGAGAAATGGAGATGGCGGGAGGAGACACAATCCTGGCATTTGCTGACGATGTTGTGATTCTTGACGATATCTTGGAGCAAGTATGCACTGATACTTCCCGATTTCTTCACAATGCGAAGGATATTAGGCTGGTGGTAAATGTGGATAAAACAAAATATCTCGTTGTATCGCGCCGTCAAACTCCATTATTGTTAACGGACATGCTTTTGAACGAGTTCAAGAATTCAGGTACCTGGGATCCATACTAACTAATAGAAGTGAAGTGTCGAAAGAAGTGCGTCAGCGAATAATAAAACGCTAATCGCATGCTCTATAGTCTGATTTATTTTGTCTTTCTTCGGCTTACCCCAATTAATGGGGTTGCTGGAGCCATCCAGGGTCATTTTTGGTTTCGGCCGGGAATTTGATACCGAATGCACTTCCTGACGCCACGTGATTTTTCAGGTGAAAATTTCACCCCGCTGTCACCGGGATTCGAATTCCGGCCGTCCAGGTGAAAGATGAACAGCTATGCCACTGCGCTATCGCGATCCCCCGCATGTTCTATAGTCTGAATAACTTATTTAAAATCCCGTATATTATCGCAGAAGAATAAGATTCAGTTATACATGCCACATGTACGGGCGGTACTTTTGTATGGTTGTGAAACGTGGGTGACATCAGCAACAACCGAAGAAGCCATATCTGCCTTCGAGAGGTAGGCACTTCGAAAGATTTATGGACCCGTTTGCAATGCCATGGATGGTAAATGGGAACGAAGAACGAAGGTTGACCTGTATCAGTGGTTTGCAAAACCACAAATTGGCCGAGTACTAGGACAGAAGATACTACAGTTAGTACGAGACCCGGTACTGTATAAGAAATTTATACCCTCATCTGTTATTTATTAGTGATAAGAAATAAATGATAGATAATATACACATTGACATATCGCGAATAGGTTGCCTAGTTAAATTGCGTGCGGATAATATTAACTAATTAAATTTTTAATTAAATTAATTAAATCTACTTCTCTCATTAGTTATTTAAAAAAGTCGTACACTGGTTAAGAGAACATACCCAACAGAATTGAAAAAGTCAAGGTTGCCTTCTTCCCCCTCTGCCCAACTGTGGAGTTGCCAGGTATAAGCAGGTGAGTAAATGTTATTGATATACTCTCATCAGTTATTTAATCGTATATTATAGCAAATGAAAGCTTTTTTTTTTCCTTTTCTGAATCTAACTGTATTAGGTTGCCTTATGAAAAAGTTGATCCAATCCATGGTTGCCTAGATTTTAGATGTAAATTTTAAACGCGAGCGGTGAGAGTGACAGAGATGCGCACGCAACTCCATGCAACAGACAAAGATGAAGCGAGATGTTATTAATGAAGATTTTCCCTTAGTGTAAGCGCGTTCTATAGATAAAATACTGAATTCAATGCAGATTAAATATTAACAACAATATCAAATTATTTTCACACACATTTATTTATTAAAAAATTACATAATTATATAAGATTTGTTTATTCATACAAATATTTATCAATAAAATAGATCAGTAAAAAAATATTTGGAATCTGACTCATTAGAAGTGGCTACTTCGAAATCTAATTCTAATTCTTCATAGTTTTCTTTTTCTTCTGATACTCTGAGTACATCCTCAACTTGTAAAGGTGCGGGATCCCCTACAAACCATCTAGGCTTCAAATATCCATCCAAAAACCAGCCACAATCTTCAGGATTTAGTTTAATGCAGCTTGCATCTATTGCATGAAGCCACATTGAATTTACATAGATTGTTTGGTTGGTTGGTTCTTAAGTTTAGGGGCTGCGACAACGCGGTTATGTAACCCCGTGTACTTTGGGTGTGTGTAGAATCTGTCTGATAACCGGTGATAATTGTGATGACTGTATGAGTGTGTGTTATCTGTCTTTTAATTTAAGTACTGGAACTTAGATTTTTTCAAAATAGCTCCTACTTTTGCTGTCAAGCGCCACCGTCAACGACTACTAGGCCAAGTTCAAAAATTAGCTACTAGACGCCACCGCAGTCGGCTCTTGGCAACGAACGTTGAAACCTAAGAGCGTTGTTTACGTTCTTAACCTATCCAGTTTAGCTTCACACAGGTGCAGTTAGTGGAAGGTTCTTTAACATACCATAAATCTATGACATGGGACCGCCGGCTTTACTTCCCCTCCGAAGGAAGGCATACTGAAGGATTTTTAACGCTCTTAAAAAATCCGACGGCTTCGGCCGGGTTTGAACCCGCTATCTTGGGCATAGAAGCTCAGCATGCTACCGACTACGCCACATAGATTGTTCGTAAAATTTTCTTTTGAAGAGACTTCCAGCATGGTGGAATCAGATTGGAGTCCATACATTTAATCTTCTTTATAAAATGCTCTTTATCATTGTATGTTGCATATGTTTTTTGGAACAGCTGATATCTAGCGTCATTACCGGTAATGTTGAAACAATTTTTGATCCCATACAGAGGGGCAGTAAACTCCTGAACACGTTCAATTATTTCATTGACGAATAAATCTATTGGGTACGTTAATGACGCGAATATTTCTTGGAAATCCTTTCGTTTGGAAAATATTTTAAAAGGCTTGATTTTTTCCTTTGTTATAAAATGCAGCTGTGTAATCACAGCCCGTAAATGCGTGGAAACCGAAGCATAAAGTGGGATCCAATTTCATTGCAAGCTCAGTACAGTTAATACAATCAAAATCTTTCCTGTTACTTTTCTTAGATGAAAAACCCGCCAACCATTTTGAGTCTCCGGAATTTTGTGGATAGTGGCCAGTAAAATTACTAAGACATCGGTGTCATTCGCTTTGACCAATATTTTCGAATTAGGTGGCGCTTTTGATATATGGAACATCATCCGCGTATCTGCCTCTTCATGTTGGCATAAATAATCTTCTTCTTCACGTTTTACAACGTGAATTTCGACTGTATGATACCTTGTTCTCTTACTGTAATAAACATTTTTTAGTTTGGATTATTGACACGAGATTGTCATTTTCCCAGTAATTAGCCAATAATTGCACCAGGGCTTCTTTGAAACAGAATTTTTTTAGACTCCCAAGAAAATCGCTAGGCCTTGGCTGTAGAGGTTCTTGGATGACGTACTGTCTATCAAACTCCCGCCGACTTTGACGTTCAGTCTTTGATGGAAGGTGTTAGGTGCCTATCAAAAATGATGTGTATTTGAGAGGCGTTAGTTGAGCACAATTTCATTAAGATAGATCCAGCAATCTTATTAAAGGTCTGCAGCATAGAAGATCCAATGAAATATAAGTAATATAAACCGTCTATTATTTCAATATCGATACCGATAGGCTCAACAATTTTGACTTTGGACTTCAATACCTGGGCTAGCTTAGATTTATCTGTTTTTAATAAGTCACCAGTACAGGAGAAAAGAGCAGGTGGCACAGGCGCTAACGGAAACGTTAAGCAGTGCTCATTGTTGATGATTTTCTCAATACTAATCGCAAGTAATCGTCCAAAGATATCTTGTTCCATTTTAAGAACGGCCCGTTTACTTTTATATTTGCGGGTTTGAGCTTTTACGGCAGACTGTGAAGCGAAATTCAGGATTTTGTTACGCTTAACGGTTTTTCGAACCTTCCGGGAGTAGAATTAGATTCAGAAATAAACGTCGATTTTTGTTGATTTCCAACGGACTTAACGTTGATTAGAAAATCACAAACTTCAGGAGATGCTGCCGTACCAGTTGATATATTAAACAGAACATTTCTATCAATACTTCCAATGAAGGGATTCAGTGTATTTTTTATAGTCTCAATGATCATTTGAAGACTTTCGTTATCCTTCTTCATCCGACTCTTCTGAAAGGCATGACAAATATCATATTTTTGCGATAGACCGACAGGCTCTTTAACCGCGGACACAATTTTGATTCCTATGCTGTGACTAAATGCCCAAGTTTGTCTTGCTCAGGGGCGGTTCGACGTTGTACATCTAGGGGGGGGGGGTGAGAATTTAAAAAATGCCGACTGGCTGTTTAACATTGCCGACTATACGTTTAAAAACTGAGCAACGGGAGGGAAAGGGGGGGGGGGGAGAGAGGGGGGGGGGCGGCAAACGATACACAAGACAAGTATACTTAATCAATGGCTTTCATTTAAAATGTATTTTATTAGTTCCAGAATTTTCAATCGCAGGGAAATTTGATAAATGAACAAAATAAGTGTTTAAAAAGATGGTATATTGGCTTTCACGGCCGGTGAATTAAAACTCAGCAATTCTTCTAGGTTTGTGCCGTGTCTTGTGTGGGGTTTCGCCTAGGACACCAAGCAAGGCTCATCGGCGGGCTCTTGGTGTCCCCGCCCGGACCCCCACAGGAGTGACGAACTGCGCGCCACCTCCCTTTATATAAGGTGCAACTGCACCACTTGACTACGAGAACTAAAAGTTCAAGCAGCCTTAACCTCCCTATGAAGGCTTCCAAAAAGATGGTATATTGGCTTTCACGGCCGGTGAATTAAAACTCAGCAATTCTTCTAGGTTTGTGCCGTGTCTTGTGTGGGGTTTCGCCTAGGACACCAAGCAAGGCTCATCGGCGGGCTCTTGGTGTCCCCGCCCGGACCCCCACAGGAGTGACGAACTGCGCGCCACCTCCCTTTATATAAGGTGCATCTGCACCACTTGACTACGAGAACTAAAAGTTCAAGCAGCCTTAACCTCCCTATGAAGGCTTCCAAAAAGATGGTATATTGGCTTTCACGGCCGGTGAATTAAAACTCAGCAATTCTTCTAGGTTTGTGCCGTGTCTTGTGTGGGGTTTCGCCTAGGACACCAAGCAAGGCTCATCGGCGGGCTCTTGGTGTCCCCGCCCGGACCCCCACAGGAGTGACGAACTGCGCGCCACCTCCCTTTATATAAGGTGCAACTGCACCACTTGACTACGAGAACTAAAAGTTCAAGCAGCCTTAACCTCCCTATGAAGGCTTCCAAAAAGATGGTATATTGGCTTTCACGGCCGGTGAATTAAAACTCAGCAATTCTTCTAGGTTTGTGCCGTGTCTTGTGTGGGGTTTCGCCTAGGACACCAAGCAAGGCTCATTGGCGGGCTCTTGGTGTCCCCGCCCGGACCCCCACAGGAGTGACGAACTGCGCGCCACCTCCCTTTATATAAGGTGCAACTGCACCACTTGACTACGAGAACTAAAAGTTCAAGCAGCCTTAACCTCCCTATGAAGGCTTCCAAAAAGATGGTATATTGGCTTTCACGGCCGGTGAATTAAAACTCAGCAATTCTTCTAGGTTTGTGCCGTGTCTTGTGTGGGGTTTCGCCTAGGACACCAAGCAAGGCTCATCGGCGGGCTCTTGGTGTCCCCGCCCGGACCCCCACAGGAGTGACGAACTGCGCGCCACCTCCCTTTATATAAGGTGCAACTGCACCACTTGACTACGAGAACTAAAAGTTCAAGCAGCCTTAACCTCCCTATGAAGGCTTCCAAAAAGATGGTATATTGGCTTTCACGGCCGGTGAATTAAAACTCAGCAATTCTTCTAGGTTTGTGCCGTGTCTTGTGTGGGGTTTCGCCTAGGACACCAAGCAAGGCTCATCGGCGGGCTCTTGGTGTCCCCGCCCGGACCCCCACAGGAGTGACGAACTGCGCGCCACCTCCCTTTATATAAGGTGCAACTGCACCACTTGACTACGAGAACTAAAAGTTCAAGCAGCCTTAACCTCCCTATGAAGGCTTCCAAAAAGATGGTATATTGGCTTTCACGGCCGGTGAATTAAAACTCAGCAATTCTTCTAGGTTTGTGCCGTGTCTTGTGTGGGGTTTCGCCTAGGACACCAAGCAAGGCTCATCGGCGGGCTCTTGGTGTCCCCGCCCGGACCCCCACAGGAGTGACGAACTGCGCGCCACCTCCCTTTATATAAGGTGCAACTGCACCACTTGACTACGAGAACTAAAAGTTCAAGCAGCCTTAACCTCCCTATGAAGGCTTCCAAAAAGATGGTATATTGGCTTTCACGGCCGGTGAATTAAAACTCAGCAATTCTTCTAGGTTTGTGCCGTGTCTTGTGTGGGGTTTCGCCTAGGACGGGGACACCAAGAGCCCGCCGATGAGCCTTGCTTGGTGTCCTAGGCGAAACCCCACACAAGACACGGCACAAACCTAGAAGAATTGCTGAGTTTTAATTCACCGGCCGTGAAAGCCAATATACCATCTTTTTGGAAGCCTTCATAGGGAGGTTAAGGCTGCTTGAACTTTTAGTTCTCGTAGTCAAGTGGTGCAGTTGCACCTTATATAAAGGGAGGTGGCGCGCAGTTCGTCACTCCTGTGGGGGTCCGGGCGGGGACACCAAGAGCCCGCCGATGAGCCTTGCTTGGTGTCCTAGGCGAAACCCCACACAAGACACGGCACAAACCTAGAAGAATTGCTGAGTTTTAATTCACCGGCCGTGAAAGCCAATATACCATCTTTTTGGAAGCCTTCATAGGGAGGTTAAGGCTGCTTGAATTTTTAGTTCTCGTAGTCAAGTGGTGCAGTTGCACCTTATATAAAGGGAGGTGGCGCGCAGTTCGTCACTCCTGTGGGGGTCTGGGCGGGGACACCAAGAGCCCGCCGATGAGCCTTGCTTGGTGTCCTAGGCGAAACCCCACACAAGACACGGCACAAACCTAGAAGAATTGCTGAGTTTTAATTCACCGGCCGTGAAAGCCAATATACCATCTTTTTGGAAGCCTTCATAGGGAGGTTAAGGCTGCTTGAACTTTTAGTTCTCGTAGTCAAGTGGTGCAGTTGCACCTTATATAAAGGGAGGTGGCGCGCAGTTCGTCACTCCTGTGGGGGTCCGGGCGGGGACACCAAGAGCCCGCCGATGAGCCTTGCTTGGTGTCCTAGGCGAAACCCCACACAAGACACGGCACAAACCTAGAAGAATTGCTGAGTTTTAATTCACCGGCCGTGAAAGCCAATATACCATCTTTTTGGAAGCCTTCATAGGGAGGTTAAGGCTGCTTGAACTTTTAGTTCTCGTAGTCAAGTGGTGCAGTTGCACCTTATATAAAGGGAGGTGGCGCGCAGTTCGTCACTCCTGTGGGGGTCCGGGCGGGGACACCAAGAGCCCGCCGATGAGCCTTGCTTGGTGTCCTAGGCGAAACCCCACACAAGACACGGCACAAACCTAGAAGAATTGCTGAGTTTTAATTCACCGGCCGTGAAAGCCAATATACCATCTTTTTGGAAGCCTTCATAGGGAGGTTAAGGCTGCTTGAACTTTTAGTTCTCGTAGTCAAGTGGTGCAGTTGCACCTTATATAAAGGGAGGTGGCGCGCAGTTCGTCACTCCTGTGGGGGTCCGGGCGGGGACACCAAGAGCCCGCCGATGAGCCTTGCTTGGTGTCCTAGGCGAAACCCCACACAAGACACGGCACAAACCTAGAAGAATTGCTGAGTTTTAATTCACCGGCCGTGAAAGCCAATATACCATCTTTTTGGAAGCCTTCATAGGGAGGTTAAGGCTGCTTGAACTTTTAGTTCTCGTAGTCAAGTGGTGCAGTTGCACCTTATATAAAGGGAGGTGGCGCGCAGTTCGTCACTCCTGTGGGGGTCCGGGCGGGGACACCAAGAGCCCGCCGATGAGCCTTGCTTGGTGTCCTAGGCGAAACCCCACACAAGACACGGCACAAACCTAGAAGAATTGCTGAGTTTTAAGTGTTTAAATATTATAAGAATTTTACAAAATCAAGTTATTCTTTCTAAAACCCTACTCTACGATGTTTTAACAAGGACTTCTTCTCCACTATCTCCGTAATTTCAATGTCGTCGACCTTATCTTTCGCTGAAAACAACATCATGATGGAGTCTAAGCGGTCGTCATCCATCGATGTCCGCAAATGATTGTAAATGAGCTTCAACTTGCTGAAGGACTGTTCGGAAGAAGCAGAAGACACTGGGGATGTTAAAATCAGTCGAACTACTTGTTAACCACACTGGATAATCCTCTTTAATTTAACAGCAACTTTTGCGATTTCTTTAAAAGATGAGCACTGTTGACTGGTATCGAGCAGGATTTCAAGCTCAGCCAGCACAAGCTCTTCGTCGTGAAGGATGATTTTCACGTATGATTGCTTTATAGATCGGACGCGCTCGATGGTGCAGTTTTTCCTATCAGCGGGTATCTTGATATCTTCAAAAGACTTGAAAGCGCTCTGAATCAGCTGCATCGCGTCTACTACATTCAGCTCCTCCGCTTCTAAAGGCTCGGTTACGTTCTTAATTTTAAACAGGATGTTTTTGGTAAAGTACATGCCGCAGATAAAATCAAAGTAGAAGCTTTTTGTGCAAGCCTGACGCAAAAGTTCGGGTTTTACTGTCAAATTCAGAATCGAATTAGGTTTTCATTGTTTCCAATGCTGTGACTATCTCTTCATAAGACGTAGAAACATATCTCATCGATTCGGCGCGCGCAGTCCACCTTGTCTTTGATAAATTCTTAAGTTGAAGTGAATTTTCAATTTTATCCAGCTCTTTCTGCAAGCTTAAATTTCGTTTCGTGCTACCCGAAAAAAAACCTACCATGCTTCAAGAGTGTCAAAAAACTCTCGGATAAGTGCGCTAGCATTACAAGCTGTCTCTACGAAAATGTTTAACCTGTGAGCTTGGCATGGAACGTACGGAATATATATTTTGCACTTCTCTGATAGCTTTTTCTGAGTGCCGTTGTATATGCCAGACATTTTACTAGCAAAGTCGTACGATTGAAACGCTAGTTTATCGAGTGGAAGTAAAAGATCTTCTGAATTTAAAATATAAAAAACCAGTCAACTCCTCTCCAGTCTTTTTTTTTTGTTAAAACAGCGTCTATTTTTAAAAGACGCTCCACAGGAACGAGCTCTTCATCTTTTTCGACGACGTATCGGATATTCAACGCGAGGAGGTCTTTATGTGACATATCGAGAGTAGTATCTTCTATAAAGGAGAACATACCGACGTTCTTGATCTCTTCTGCAATTATTTCACGAGTTTTCCCTCCAAGTAGACCGATGAATTCATTTTGAGAGTCGTTGCTCATACACGTAACCTTGTGCTTCCGAGTATTCACTTCTTCCAACCACCTATTCATGACCGGACTGCCGTGAAAGTAACTTCACAATTTGCGTGAAGTTTCCATTATCTTGAGTGATTCCATCCTCGTGGCCTCGGAAAGTCAAACCTTGCCGACAAAGGGTTCTTGCAGTGTCAATAAGTATCTGGATAACTTTTTTGTGGAACTCCTTTTCTTGTTCTTCCTCAATTCCGATCGTCCGTAAATGTTTATCAAGGAGAACGTCTACGTGGCCTTTTGCAATGACAAAGTGGCACAAATCTGTCATAGCTGCTTGATGAGCTTCTGAAATGAAGTGTTCTTGTAATTTGCCCTTTATCTTCTTTCCGCAACTTTTCAATTTGTGCCACTGACGTACTCCATCGTGCGACCATTCATCACTTGCGGACGCCCTTCCTCGTTCGTTTGGAAATAAGCCACAGGCAAAACAAAACACCGCGTCATTTTCAATGCTGTACTTCAACATGGGAAAATCCGTATACCAGGCTGGATTAAATCGATGCTGCTTATTTTCTGGTATGTCTGGATTTGCTGGAAATACACTAAGTTTTGGCTGGAAGGCCCCAAGTGAAGTCAGGTACAGTCGTTCGTTTGCCGTGATAATTCTTTTCCGTTTTGCAGGATCGCGATTAACAGGTAAATCGCCCTCTTGAATGGGTACTGCGTCTGCACGCATGTTATTTCCCTCCTCACTTTCTCGTTGAACCAACTGACCGCTTTCATCGTGGATTCTGGATAAGCAGTCTTATCATTTCTACCATAAAAAGTTTTGTGTTCGGAATAGCGTCTTCTTTTATTGTTTTCAAAATACCTTCAACTCTTTTGAAATGCGTTATAAACTCACTAACTTGGCCAGAAAAAAACAATCCACGAAAATTCGCTACTACGCGGTGTAGGGTAGTCACCACTACAACCGGCATCCGATGAAGTTCCAGCTGCTCGTAACTTGCGAACGTCAGATGTGTTGGGGGATAGTGGTGGTTCAACGGTTCGCGATGAGCAACGGTGATCAGTGGCTCAACGGTACACGATGGCTCAATGGTACACGATGGCTCAATGGTACACGATGGCTCAACGGTAAATGATGGCTAACGATGAGCGATGGCTCAACGGTGGTAAATGGCTCAACGGTGGACGATGGCTCAACGATGGACGATGGCTGAACGGTAGACGATGGCTCAACGGTAGATTTTGATTTTAATTGTACCTTAGCTACCCGATGGGCATTAGGTTCAACCCTTTGAAGAGGTTGAGCGTCGCAGGGGTGCTTTTCCGGATCGCTGCCACTGAATTTGCACCTAGTTATCACTGTAAAAGTTGCTGGTTCAAGAACGACTGCTTTCGCTCATTCTCAGTGACCACTGCACTGATCATAGTGAGCACTCTACCCCTTGAGGAACCTAGGAACCATAAACCTGTCAATTTTGTCACAATAGCGCGGATATGTAAGGACGCGCCGAGACAAGCGGTAACAGGTCATAACATTCCTCCGACAACATCACAATGAATCGGCTTGACCTGAAGTTATCAATGCGCTCACCAACACCTTTTGTCTAGCCACATGGCACAGATGCTGGGCTCGCTTCGCTGTGAAGCTGAGTCGCTCTGCATAATGAACGCGGGATATTACTCCCACCCAGGAACGTGCCGATGAGTTCATTCCTTGTCCATGGTCCCATATTGCTCATCTGTTTGAATATAGCTTGTTATGTATAATTGTATGTTGTATAAATTACGATACGATTAAATAAATACATTCTTTCTTCAGTTTCCATACGCAGAAACGAAATGGCAAGTGGCAGCCGGTGCACCGAGGACTGGAAGTGAAACTTTTAAAATGGTTATTTTGCCAACTCTTCCTCTTGGCGCACTGGGCTATTGCCTGGCTGCTTGAAATTATTGCTGCGTCCGTTTGTGTCGACTGTCGGTAAAAATGCCGACTGTTGGTATTTTTTTTTTTTTTTTTAAGAAATCGGACCAAATCGTATAAGGCCATGCCCCGTTTTACTTTCTTAAATGCTGTTTTGGGTAATGTTACGACTCCTTCAGGATTTGCCGACTGCCGACTGATGTCGTATAAGCCGACTGAGAAAATACCTAAGGGGGGGGGTGAGACACCCCCCCAACCCCCCCACTCGAACCGCCCCTGGTCTTGCTGATATAGACTCTGCGGCAAGATTATGTGTCAATTGATTTGAAGCATCAGCATTTATGGTCGGTTCTAAGATTAAATCAACAGGTGATAGGGAGAAATTAGATTTGGTACGTCTGATACCAAATACTCATCGTCGAAATTCAGATACCACAAGCGAATTGTTGTTCTGTGCCTTTATAAGATTGTTCAGGTACATAATGGACCATCTGGAATAATTTGGCTGGTTCAATGAAAATAACAAATCGGACATGTTGTAAATGGAGTCCTATATACAACTCAAAGTCACTGCACCGGATGCTTCTTGAAAATCTCAGAAAGAAATTAATGGACTCACAATACTGGAGATAGTATTGAGCGGTCTTTCCATGTTCAACAAGCAAAGTTTCTTCGCGATAATCTTTGTAGCCATCTATGATTTTTCTCAGGATTTCAGGTAAGTCGACTTGGTTCCCAACAAAAATAACATTTTGGTCCTTTACATTCTGTAAAAGCTCATCCAGTATCTCAGGATTTGATTCATGTTCAGACAAATACTGCTCGAGATGAAGGATCTGTAGTGCAGCTGAAGTTAATGGATGGAGTCTGGTTGGTTGGTTCTTAAGTTTAGGGGCTGTGACAACGCGGTCATGTAGCCCCGTGTACTTTGGGTGTGTGTAGAATCTGTCTGATGACCGGTGTTAATTGTGATGACTGTATTAGTGTGGGTTATCTGTTTTTAATTACAGGCTGCAAATTAGAATTTTTCAAATAGTTGCTACTTTTGCCGCCAAGCGCCACAGTCAACGACTACTAGGCCAAGTTCAGAACATAGCTACTAGACGCCACCGCAGTCGGCTTTTGGCAACGAACGTAGAAACCCTAGAGCGTTGTTTACATTCTTAACATATCCAATTTAGCTTCACACAGGTGTAATTAGTGGAAGGATTTTTAACATGCCATAAATCTATGACATGGGATCGCCGGCTTTACTTCCCCTCCGAAGGAAGGTATACTGTGGGATTTTTAACGCTCTTAAAAAATCCGACGGCTTCGGCCGGGTTTGAACCCGCTATCTTGGGCATAGAAGCTTAGCATGCTACGGATGGAGTCTTTTGCAGCGATTAAAATGTCAAATGTCGTATGGAGTTGCGCGCGCATCTGTCACTCTCATCGCTCGCGTTTAAAATTTACATCTAAAATCTATTCTAGGCAACCATGGATTGGATCAACTTTGTCATAAGGCAACCTAATACAGTTAGATTCAGAAAAAAAAAAGCTTTCATTTGATATAATATACGATTAAATAACTGATGAGAGTATCAATAGCATTTACGCACCTGCTTATACCTGGCAACTCCACTGTTGGGCAGAGTGGGAAGAAGGCAACCTTGACTTTTTCAATTCTGTTGGGTATGTTCTCTTAACCAGCGTACGACTTTTTTAAATAACCAATGAGAGAAGTAGGTTTAATAAATTCAATTAAAAAATTAATTATTTAATATTATCCGCAAGCAATTTAACTAGGCAACCTGTTCGCGATATGTCAATGAGTATATTATCTATCATTTATTTCTTATTACTAATAAATAATAGGTGAGGGCATAGATTTCTTATATAGGATCTTAGATTAAGTAGTTAGGCCACATCTTTCGATCTGATGAATCCATCCAAAACCGAGTTCTTCATTCACAACCCGCTGGAAGACACCCAAGAGGACGTCCCAGGACGCGATGGAAGGATTGAGTATTGACAATACTTCAGCAAATGGAGAGAATGCAGTGGAAGATGAAGCTAGAGACCGGCAGCGTTGGAATGCTATCTCCTTTGTGACTTGATTTCTTTGTTATAACTTTTTCTCTTTTTTTTCTTACTTTTGTTCTGCTGTAGGCCCTCGAGGCCCATAAGTGCAAAAAGTGATGATGTACTAACAAATCTTGACAAGTTGCACTATATTACGAATTTACTCTTTTCGAATTCACGACTGCATTGAGAATGGCCTGATAGTCTACTGCTGACTTGCACATTATGGATCGAGCTTTAACCCTATCACAAAATAATAGTGTCCTGAATCGTGAATGACTTTGCCATGCTCTATCAAAATAATTCCCACACATCACTCGTTGCGGTCGTACTCAGAATATACTATACGCCTACATAAATGGTGATGTTTTCATGATGATCAATCTGTGAGAACTGTACTAGCCATTTATATGTAAATGTATGAATTAATTCCAGTACCTATTGCTTACTAAAAACACATGCGCTCACTGTTCATCATAATCTTTGTGGAGTAGGCGATCACATATATCACTACACTACGGTTGTTGTTTTTTTCTATCGTATGTGCATTTGTGATTGTGCCGTTTCTAGTTTCCCATAGGGGCTCACAACTCATATTCCTCCTTTATGCAATAGCCTACTGCTGTTGAAGTTGTTGAAATATGCTGATTTTGAAATGGAAGCCAAGTGTGCGTTTTCAATCCATGGCTTGAATTAGTTCTTTAAATGTAGTACTTTTTGTCTTTATAAATCTGTCAATGTTATATTTTTTTATCGTAGTGGAGTATTGGGAACTGGTTGTGTATAGTATTCTTCACTTCTTGTGAGAAATTCAAGGCACTTCTAATAAATGCATATTAACCTACGTCTGAAAAATATAATTGCTCACTTACACACTGAATGCCGATCTGTGTAAATTAATCCACTACTTTTTGTACCATTCGTTGGCCTCGCTCATTAGCTGTAACAGTGACGTACCGTAACTACAATATTGCACTTTTTCAGCTTTTTCTCAGTGTAGTGCTGGAAGATGTTCTTTATCGATTCGTTTAATGGACTCAATTCTATAGTTTTAGTTCATCTCGCGGGACTACATAATTCGTTGCTCCCTTTTCCGAATATTGCATACTTCATGCACACCGACACTTCTTAGTTGCGTTGGTGTCTGTTCAACACTCATCTGAACAAAAGTTATAAAATTCCTATTCAATATGGCGGATTGTGAAATCCGTTTATAACTGCTAAGGTACTTGAAGGTAGGCCTAAATACGGTAAGTTGCATATTCCCACAGCTCATGTAATTTTATGCTAGAAACCTTGATGATAAACGTCGGGTCTGTGTGTGTTACGTACAAATATGGGCCTACTGATGATTAAGGTGGCCGAATATCCTTGTTCCAGGGTTGCATTAATAACCTCATCAACCGCACCCATGTATCTATGATTTGGTTCACTAATCTATTGAATGGTTTTACTTAACTCTGTCTTGACGCATGATCTCGTGGGCGATTTTGTCTGATCGTTTCAGGCATAAATTTACGAGATGGAGAGGTTGCCGTGCCCAATATATGGTTCCGAAAGCGGATGACTCTCAGCTTATAGGATTGCCTATATAGGTAGCGGGGGCGGTGTAATAATGGCCCGAGCTTTGATATCCGCATGTATTTATTGATTAGCGACAGGGAAACGTCATTGGTATATACTGTAGGTCGCCGTTATATCTATGCATGCTAAAGTTACACTAATGAAATTCATGACTAGCATTTGTGGTTCATTTATCTCCGAGTGCTTCTATGCATGATGTGTATGTGAATGTTTCCGTAAATACTTAGCCTACCTGTTCCTGCTTAATGAAAACTATTACGTGCCGAGTGCGAGCGTGCCGGATGCGACCCAGTAAAAATCGTGGCTGTAGCGACCCTGCTAGTAGCTTACAGTGCCTCATGCGACCCATTGTTCGAGAGAAGAATTGAATATCTTATTTCCAAAGTGACGTAAATCCATGAAATGCAAAACCTCAGAAATCGCGTTTTTGTATCTTCGTATAATTAAATTCAGATATGATTATGAATATAATGTAATTTCATTCATTACTTTTATGCACATGCTGACACTGTGTTTTAAAAATCGCCTATCAATGGAAATTGTGGTGATCGTCCCCTGTAAGTTGGAGTTAGTACGTTTTGGAAATAAAGCATATATTGACATACGCTTTGTGTGGCATTTATGAACATTTAAATGGTTTAAACACAACAAACACAAACTGATGCTCTACATATTCTTCAAAGTTAGCCATGGCCTTGATTTATCACGTGATATCACGTGATGTCCAGAGAGCCATAGTTGTTGGTCAACATGGATATAAGACACATTGAAAATAAATACCCGTTGGAGTTATATCACTTTGCAAGTAAACTTAGTTCTTAGATCTATGTTAATATGAGATATACGACATATTGCGACTTAAAACCATTACTATACGTTGAGAGAACCTATAAACCTGCTCATGAAAGAAAGAAAAAAAAATAACTTTCAATTTTGGATTTACGTCACTTTGGAAAAAAAGCTCTTCAATTTTTACGGCTCCTAACCTAACCTAGCAGTGACAGATGTGTTAGAAATTCCCAGATTCCACCGATACATCAGTGCTTGAGTCGCTAGTGGCACGATGGCAAATTGGTGGGTCGCATCCGGCACGACACCATGAAAACTGGGGAATTCAATGGCAGTCTGATCACGTATTGCGAGTTCATTGTAGCCCACATTTAATAAACCGTGTATTTTTCTTGCGGTCTGAACAGTAAATGGCCATGCATGAAATACTTGCGGCTATTAACATTTTACATTACTATGGGGCTCTCCTAAAATTATTGCCTGGACCCCATCACCTCCCAAGTTCCACGCCATAGCATGTCCATATCGGCTATACCACGACAAAATCTACCGCTTAACTACAGTACAGTTTCGGAATGATTGTTACTGTAATAACGTGTTTCCAAAAGCACGAATGTGTAGTTTACTCGAAGCTCTTGAAATAAATATGTCATTAATGCCACCCAGATATAATGTTAGTGTGAATGATGGTAAAACCTTATACATATTTCAAAAGCATTGACATTTTCCCTCCGATATTCACGTGCCTTCTGTCGTCCTGCACAATTTTCTTATTCCTTGTACGTCTATACTGAATGTCCCACTTAAATCTATCACCACCTGAAACAACAATAGATACTGAAAAACGACTTTCACAGGCTGCATGAAGACAGCGAAGGGGCTCATTAAACTAAATAGTAAGGGTCATTCAAAAATGTAAGCAAATATGATGTTCAACATAAACTTACGCGTTAAGAATGACTTTTTGTTGCATCGCAATAGGTCACCACATCGCGATTAGAAGAAACATGAAGTTTGCACTTGAAGATCGTCAGGATGTCCAACTGATGCGCGTTTCGCTTATCTCAAGCATCAACGTCACGTTACAATTTCTCAGGATGTAGCCTAATCGACCTATTATGATGCAACAAACGCCATTCTTAACGCGAGTTTCCATGTTGTTTTGTGCAATAAATAATATGGGATGTCCATTTAAAAACACATAAGTTTATGTTGAACATCATATTTGCTTACGTTTTTGATTGGCCCTTACTGTTCAGTTTAACTCCTTCCCTGCCTTTAAGTTATGCCTGTGAAAGTCGTTTTTCAATATCTATTGTTTCAGATATATATACGGTGAAAATTTTTAAGTGGGTCACCCTATATGTAACTTATATATAAACTGTATATGATGATATAAGTTATTGGTGTTGCAATTAGATGTAGGCCTATCGCTGCGAAGGATCTTAAGTACAAAGTGTAGACTACAAGGATGTTCAGCCTCTTGGGAGTGTGCCTACTCGAGGGCTGGATATACCCTTGTTTCAGGATGAAGCTTATTCAAAACCTGGCATTTACAATCCTCTCCTCGTTAGTCTTATACCGCTGTACTCTTGTATTTCATGCAGCTACTGAATCCTAAAGCAGTCATTGAATTGGCTTGACTCATTTTGTCCATTTCCGTTCTGTTCTGTATGTGGAAGTGGCTTACACAGTCTGCACGTGCCACCCTTTTATAGGTTGGATGAGAACGTGCTGGAATCTACCCACAGCCTGTCAGGTGTTCCCATTAGTCAGAGTTTGGACCGCGCTGTCAACTCCAGTATGGGATTCGTTTGCACTGACAACTTAAACGATGAAGCGGGCGTCTCAAGTAATTCTCCTTCTGGTTTTAACATAGTATCACTTTTCATCTATTATCGTGCAAGTAAGTGCATGTTCCTTTAGCATAATATTCAACGATTTACTATCATAGGATATTACATGCTGCTGATTCGGCTAGTTTTCATAGGCTCAGATCCACCATTGTCGACTCTCTGAAAGGTACGCCGTGCTTGAAGTCTCCTGCGTATCCGACACGCGATTAACTTAATGTAGAGAACTGATATTGTGGTTACTTACCAAACAACCAACAGGTGATATATGCTTGATCCAACTTGATTTGAACTGAATGCAAATCAGTAGCAAATTGAATTAGAAAATAAATTCTATTATGTGTGTTGCATAGGTTGCATTCAAGAGAAGTATGGAAATTGTTTATTTCTAAATTTATATATATTAATTACTGTATGTAGAAATAAATTACGACCTGAGTTTTGCTTGGTTTATTAGTCCTGGTTATCTGAGCTTTTCTCGTGCAATGCTATTCCAAAGACCAACGAGTGTACATTGTTACCCAGAGATAAATACAAATAGCTTCGCATGGCCTCCTTGATCCTGCCTCCTTGAGTCCAGATCGGCAGTCATAAAGGAGGTGCTGCGCTCTGGATTCATGCAGTGGAGAAGTGTTGTGGTTTCGCCACACCAGCCCCCGAACGAGATGAGGTGGCTATGGCGAAAAGAGTTTCTGGAACCTGACTTTTCGGGCTGAGCGAGTGGTGGTGAGTCCAAGACCGACTACAATACTCAGACCTTAATGTAGAAAAAACATGGCGGCGATGGTTGCCCTACCAATAGCTAAGATCATATCATCGGGGTTGTCACAGTTCGTGTAAATTATTATTTTTACTCACCTAAGAGCATACAAGATATCACAAGACGAGACTAGGTTCCGAAGAAATATGCATCAATAATTTAGACTTACCTGAATTAATTTATCTATACAGTGCTGGCCTCGAATTAGAGGTTTCTTTGTCTTCACCCAATGGGCAGCTACAATAGTCTCACTGTTTCTGTGGTTGAATAAGAAGCTTTTTGGCGAGTTATCACGATCTGTATTTAAGTTCAGTAATTATAGATTAATATTATTAGCATAAGTTGGAGAGAAGAAAGTATCCGGTTACTGAATTGCTGTCCCAGCACATGCAGAGTATTTGTGTACACAATCGGAATGAGAATAGTTGCCTAGTTCTACATTAAGGTCTGAGTATTGTAGTCGGTCTTGGTTAAACCGCTCCGATAGAACAGTGACTCTTCAGATTCGAGACAAACCTGCCCGTCTGTCTTTTACAGTATGTATCATACGCTAAATTAAATGGAAATTTTAATGTAGGAAGTCATTTGAGTACCGGTGTTTTTTGCAACTAATGGAGTGATTTCAAGATTCACAGTTATTGTTTTCAGTAAACTTTGTATGAGTTGTTCAGAAATGCAGTCAAGTTACTCTCTCTTAATGTTCTCAGAGATTCTTTGTCAATGTTTCAAAATCGAAGTTTGTAGTTTTACGTGACCTATAATCTCGCGATCGGGGCCGATAACCCAGATTTTAGACCCTTAGAACAACAATTATCATCATAATCATCAATCTCGCTATCATGAGCCACGGGACCTCCATTTTTACGTGGAATCCGAACCACAGCACGTGATATTTCACTTCGAAAATCTCACATATATTGACCGTGGATCGAGCCTAGTGTTCAAAATTACTCTTATGAAAATGAAAATCCACAGCCTGGTTCCAGTCTCCGACCGGGTCAGGAATGGAATGAATGAAGCCCCCATCTAGCGGCGAGGATATGAACTGTGCCGGCAGCCGAGGCCTGGCGCACTCCTCTGGGACAATGATTAAATGAATGACAAATGAAATGATTGTGGAGAGTGTTGCTGGAATGAAATTTTGACAGGGAAAACCGGAGTACTCGGAGAAAAACCTGTCTGCCTCCGTTTTGTCCAGCACAGATCTCACATGGAGTGACCGGGATTTGAACCACGGACCCAGCGGTGAGAGGCCGGCGTGCTGCCGCCTAAGCCACGGAGGCTTACTCAAAATTACTCTTATAATATTCCTAAATGAAGTTCCGCAATAGGAACCGTCCTCAGCCAAATTGTTCATAAATTTTCATTCAAGATAATATTTTCTTTATAATCTCGGTGTTCATTGTTCTATTAGCGGCTTCGGTGGCGTAGTCGGTAGCATGCTGAACTGCTATGCCCAAGATAGTGGGTTCAAACCCGGCCGAAGTCGTCGGATTTTTTAAGAGCGTTAAAAATCCTTCAGTATGCCTTCCTTCGGAGGGGAAGTAAAGCCGGCGGTCCCATGTCATAGATTTATGGCATGTAAAAAATCCTTTCACAGACTAAACTTGTGTAAAGCAAAATTTGTTAGGTTAGATTTCGTCAGAACGCTCTATCAAAGTTCCAACGTTCGCCACTAGGTATCATTGATATCTGGTGGCGAAAGTTGGAACTACTTGAAATTGAACGGAACTTGTAGCTCACCCTTTAGGGTGTCCGCTGGAAGCAGCTACAGACTCAGGCGAGCCGAACATGTCCTCGGACACTCCCGGCACTAAAAGCCATACGATAAATAAAATTGTTCTATTGAATTAATTGTTACGCTATATCTTTATGGTAACTCTTGGCTAAAACAGCTATCCGAATCCGATTTTTGTTTCTCTCTCTAAGCAAAAAATAAAACTATTTTGTAAACAGAAAGTTGTTATCTCATAGATATTGTGAGTTAGAAAATTCTTAAAGACCACCTCGTGGTGTCGTGACTTGCATACTTTGCTACCACACCAGAGGTTCGGGTTCGAGTCCCGGCCCTGCCAAGAATTGTTATTGCCTTGTGGTTTTTCGTGGTTTCTCACTTACTGTATACTCCAGGCAAATGTCGGAATGTTTGCTATCCAAGATCACGGTCGCCTCCTTGCCGCCTCAGACACCTTTTTTCCGCTATATTATCAATTACACATGAGGAATGAGAGGCACGATTAGAAAAAAATGATTAGCTGAGTAGAATTTCTAAGAGACGTGGTATCCATGTTTAAGACCTAGCACAACAGAAGTGAGAAGAAGAGTAGCATGTCTGACGATCAGCTGTTAACAAATGAAATCCATTGTTAACGATAACGTGAATGAAGATTGCCACTTAAAGTTCTGGTATATCATATTAAAGTTCAGGACTGCGGTTGTTTGGTGGTAGTTCAGGAGAAATTGATGTTTATAGGAATGTTTTTTAAGTAATGTCCAATAATGTTTGTGAACTCTTTTTCTTTTGGATTTGGTGCATGGCAGGCCGAGTGTGGAAAAACGTACCGTACGTAGCCTACAGTAAATATGAAACAGGATGATATTTGTTTCAAGGAAAGTATAAAACGTTTCGTTTAAGAAAATCCAATTTGGATCAAAACTATTGGTATAAACATTAACCAATTTGTTGTAGTTGAATTGTTCTACTTTTTTGATTCAATTGACAAATCAGACATTGGTCATCATCATCATCTTGAGCAGTTTCCGACCGCTGGTCGGGTCTGCTTGGAACATAAGCCTCTCCATCGTTTCCTGTCCGTCCACCATCTCTCGTCTTTCACTGTGTCCCAGCACACTCTTCTATCCTCCACACTCTTCTTAACTCCTTTTGTCCATCTGTCCCTTGGTCTTCCCCTTGGTCTCTTTCCCTTCATTTCCATTCCAAACATCTCTTCGGTATCCTCTCCTCTCGCATCCTCCTCACATGTCCATACCATTGTAGCCTAGAGCGCTCCATTCTATTTTGCAATGGTTCCTCTCTTACCATCTCTCTGACTCTCTTATTCCTTACTCTGTCCATTCTTGTTACTCCTACCCTACTCCTCTGGAACTTCAACTCCACTGCTCGTATTTTACTCTTGTCCCTTTCCTTCATCACCCATGTTTCTGAACCATACGTCAAAATTGGCACAAAGTAGGTCTTGTAGATGATTCCTTTACATTTTTTGTGGTACATCTTTATTCCATATCATCCCCTTAACACTCTTGAAGAATCCATCTGCGCACCTTTCCCTTTCATTTATTTCCATTCTATTGCCTCCCTTTTCTTCAATTATGCTTCCCAAGTACTTGCAGCATCTACTTTCTGAAACTGCTGTCCTCCAAGTGTTATGCCCATATCCAGTATGTTCTTCCTCCTCGTTGTTATGACCACTTCACTCCTTTGTGCTGAGAACTTCATCCCATATGATAACACTACCTTCTCTCAATCATCCAATTGCTCTTGTACTTCTTCCTCATCCTCTCCCCACACCAGAAGGTCATCAGCAATCAACATTGCCTTCATTTTCCTTTCCCCAATGCTATTTACCACTTTTCGTATCATTTCATCCATCACCACTATAAATAACAGGGGTGAGAGGGTACTTCCTTGTTTCAGACCACTCTCCAGTTGAAACCATTTTAGGTTCATTCTGGTTCCGTATTGATAAACTAATTATTCTAAACAGGATGAAAGTTCCGCCTGATCAATACTTTATTAATAGAGATCACTGGGTGGTCATTAATGGGACATGTTTCGAGGCCTAAATATTATTATTGGCCCCTTCATCAGCCGCTATGGCAGAACGATACAAGAATATTTTTTGCATAGCACTTAAAATTCCCTTAGAATTGAATCTTGTATGGTGCACCATAAAGAAAGATTGAAACATTTACGCCTAATATGAGTTGCGGTATGTCAAAAGTCTTATGAACTATGTCTATAAACACTTTCAATGGACGCCTCACGGTGGTACTTAAGATGTTATTGAAGACACAAATGTATGGTACCGGTTCGGTATGACAGCAACAGTTCACAACACCTTTGTTGGAATCAGCTGTAGGAACACTTAATTACTCAATACTTCACCAGCAATATAAAGATAATAAAACCAAAGAAGTCACTGCACTGAAATCATTTCTTGCCTAATATAGATCTTACGAAGTGCATAACTTCAACACTTGCCTTGGCAGAGATTGGCCTTTAATTCGTCTAAAAAAATCAGAACCGGCATTGCATACAATTTAACCTCTTGCTATTTGCCAGTACAATAAGTTTGGTTATGTATCATTGCTCTAACAAGGTAATTTCTCGTTACTGGTTATGAAGTTTATAAGTGGCCTTCACCTACTCATTTCTCCCTTTGCAATTCACTAATTTTTCTCCTTATTTTTCTCATATTAGGCGTATATGTTTCAATTTTTCTTTATGGTGCACCATGAAAAATGAAAATCCACAGCCTGCTTCCAGTCTCCGACCGGGTCAGGAATGGAATGAATGAAGCCCCGATCTAGCGGCGAGGATATGGACTGTGCCGGCTGCCGAGGCCTGACGCACTCCTCTGGGGCAATGATTAAATGAATGACAGATGAAATGAAATGATTGTGGAGAGTGTTGCTGGAATGAAATTTTTGACAGGGAAAACCGGAGTACCCGGAGAAAAACCTGTCTGCCTCCGTTTTGTCCAGCACAGATCTCACATGGAGTGACCGGGATTTGAACCACGGACCCAGCGGTGAGAGGCCGGCGTGCTGCCGCCTAAGCCACGGAGGCTTTATGGTGCACCATACAAGATTCAATTCTAAGGGAATTTTAAGTGCTACGCAACAAATATTCTTGTATCGTTCTGTCATAGCGGCTGATGAAGGGGCCAATAATAATATTTAGGCTTCGAAACATGTCCCATTAATGACCACCCAGTGATCTCTATTAATAACGTATTGATCAGGCGGAACTTTCATCCTGTTTAGACTAGTTGAAACCATCCCGTTCTCTCCCTTCCCACCTTTACACAGCTTTTGCTTCCCTCATACATTGCTTTCACTCTTGCCACTGTCTCCTTGTTCATTACTTTTGCTCTCATTGCTTCCCATACCTTGTTTCTATTAATACTATCATATGCTTTCTCAATATCCAAGAAGGCCATCACCAGATCTTTCCCATATTCATATTGGTGTTCTTGTAGCTGTCTTACAGCAAAGATGAGGTCAACTGTTGATCTTCCTGGCCTGAATACATACTGTTCTTCCCTCAGCCCATCTTCAACTTCTGTTCGAATTCTTCTCTCCAGTACCTTCTCAAATATTTTGGCGCAGTGGCACATGAGTATTATACCCCTGTAGTTCGTGCATTCCTTCCTACTTCCCTTTTTAAATATGGGGATTATTATCCCTCTTTTCCAGTCCAGACATTGGTGTTTTATTGAAATATTAGGTAAGTAAATTATCTTAGCCAACAACTCTAAGCTGCCCAAGCCCTGCACGAAATAGCGTTGAAGTCTGGATTACAGATTTCTTACGATAAGACCAAGTACTTTGAGAATCGGCACTCCGGAAACACCTCTTTGACGACCATACATGGAACGATTGGAAGAGTCAATCGCTTTCGTTATCTTGGTGAATGGGTCCACCCCAATGGTAGAGATGGCACCTCCATCTTAGCAAGGCGTACCAAACTCAACGCAGCATATCAACTATCCCACAATTTGTACAACAAGAAATGTATTTCGAGGAATGCTAAGATCTGTCAGTGCAGAACTGCTGTCAGACCACAGTTTCTGTATGCCACAGATACCCTCTTGATGAACAGAGGCACCATGGATGACCTGGAGAAAGCCGAAAGACGTATCCTCAGGGAAATCCTTGGCCCGAGATTGCTCCCAGATGGAACCTACCGTTTGAAATCTAATTCTGACCTGTATCGACAGTTAGAATCAGCCAATACCAGTATGCGACGTAGGAGGCTAAAGTTCTACGGGCACCTACAACGAATGAACAGCAACAGGCTTACCAAGAAGATCTTCTCCTTGGTTAAAAGCTACAAGCCTGGAAGCATGTGGCTTAATGAAGTACTAAAAGACTTGGATTCGGCTGGAATTGCTGACCTTGATGTGGAAGATCGTTCTAAATGTTGTGCTATGGTAGAATCTTGGACACCACCACCTAGAGTCCCTAAATGTCGGAAGACCCTTTCGCAGGGGAGAAAGGAGAAATTATCAGCATGGCTCAAGAGATATTGGGAACGGAAAAGAGCATCGAAGAAGAACTAGTCATAAGCGCTCCGTAATGGGCTTAAATCAATAAGAATAATAAGGAAAGTAAATTGTTAATTTATAGAATGCAACTTGTTCTATACTCAGTTTTAAATAATCGTCTAGAAAGGTCGAGAACAATGTTGGACACAAACAATGTACGGTTGGTCGTAGAACAGTGAGGCCCTTCTCTAAATGACGGACCGTAGCAGAGGCCGTGTGACGGGCGGGCCACTGTGTGTAGCATTATGTCGAGCAAGGTGCTGCCGCTAACAGAAGAGTAGCGCCCAACTAGTTCAAGACATTTACAGTTTTTAACGTATTTAATAAGCATCATTACTTACATGGAAATGCTGTCCATTTTCTAGACACACGTTGCACCGACGTAGGAAATTATGGTACACTCGCTGTAATTCATCCTGACTGATCTTTCGTATGAGTGCAGTTATTTCGTTCTTGATGGCCTCCAGAATACGCAGATTGTTTATGTATACATTTTGTTTGAGTTTTCTCACAAGTAAAAATAGCACGGCGCTGAAACTTACGAACACATTTACTGTAAGACTTTTTCTTGAGAAGATAAGTCTCCACTAAGAAAATGCGTTGTTCTGTACCTGATCGTGTTCACGGAATACAAGACAAGCTACAGTACCGGTACTTCACCACAAATCATAACTCTCACAACTAAGGTATCCTGCCAGTTGCTTATTTATTCAATACTATGACAGCATCCAGGGCTTCCCGACCTGCTGTTTTGTAATCGGTACATGCTAGTTATTTGGCTGTGACTCATCCCGATCCGTCCGCCGCGCGGCCGCTGTGAGATTCCGTCTTTTAGAGAAGGACCTTACTATAGTAGTAACTTAACATGTATTAAAATGCAAATTGCATTCATTGTGCGCCAAATAATTATTTATGTTGGTTATTGAAATACTTAGCGTTTCATTTTGCACCCGCGGTTCTGCAAGTGTACGGAATGGTCCTGACTAACCTACAGTATTATAATCTCCTAACTTTTTTTCCTTGTTGTCATCTACCGTATAATGTGCCTGAACTCCTACTTGCTTGCGATGATCCTAAGTTAAGCCTTTAACTTTTTTTTTATGAAATGATTACAGAATAACTGCGATCCGTCACTTAAATTTTCAACTATGGTATGGGTAGCCTATGTTATAGAAGTTCAGTGGCGTACCCCCAAAGACATTATTTTGTTTACCTGAATCCTTATATTGTCCCATCTAACACCTACCGACCGCGGTGGCTACGCTCGCTAAAGCGCAGCGTTAGGCTATGGGGCCAAGCTCTGTGCGGACTCGGTTGACGTGGGTTCGAGCCCCACCGTCGGTCGTCCTTGAAATTGTTTTCTGTGGTTTCCCATTTTCAACTCCAGGCAAATGCTGGGACGGTACCTTCTGACAGGCCATGGCCGCTTCCTTCCACATCCTTGCCCACTTTCATCCATTCATCTCATCTCTCATTCCGACGCGCAGGTCGTCCACGGGTGTCGACTAGAAAGACCTGCACACGGCCTCTCAGGAGGCCACAAAGTAAAAACCAAAAAGTCTCACCTGGTAAACGTTTTACAGTACCGCCAGTGAGGCTTCATTACTCCTGTATATATGTGGTCACGTTCTTCAGTTGGCAAATAACCCATGGTGTAACTACAATGGTGAGGCGGATCGCTCCCTCTCTCTCGTGCGGATGACGTCACAACGGGGGCAGCCGTGACTTGTGGCTAAAGGCGGGAGTCAGGCGCGTGAATCCGCAGTCGATTGAAATAATGATGTTAATGTCGACAGGTGTGTACGTTGCTAGTGAAAGTATTGTATTTCAATCTCTGTCAACGGCATAATAAGGAATGTGTCTTCAATCATCCAAGCAACGGTTCCTTAAAGGTGTTTGTGTTTGCAAACCTTCCTCATTTATTGAAACTTGTGAGAAATCATTTGTTAGATTTGTCCGTAATTAGATCAAGGATGTGTACTGCTCAATGGGAAAAAGGTGAGCAAGGAATGTTTTGGAACTACTAATTTCTATGTCTTCTTCTGAACTCACTATTGCGCACAAAATTAGCAGATATAATTTAGACTTAAAGGGATCAGAGAGACAAAAATTTCGGCCTGCAGCTCAAGTACTATCAAACCAGGAATCAAAGGCTCTTGAATGGTGTGGAGGGAAAGGTTTGCTGAAAAACATTGACTGAGAAGAAGCTGCTAGATGTATAAAATTAATGAATGACTTACTCCTGACTTACTCACTGCTAAAAACAAATTTGGGAGTCATTCTGAAAGCCCCCAGGGGATCACAACTTGTGGGACGTGGGTTGGTGACCACGGGACCCCAGCTGAGTCCGGCATTGCTTCCACTTACTTGTGCCGGGCTCCGCTCCATCTTCTTTCCTGTCGACCTCTCTTGGTCAACTCTTGTTCTCTTCCGACCCCGACGGATTTCCGAGGCCTAGGGAGTCTCTTCCTTTTCCGCCTTAATTGGCCCTTGTCTCATCTTTCCTGATACCCTCCTTCTGCGAGGGGTCAGCCTTCTTTTTCTTTTCATGTTCTCTCCTGCCTTCTGCTCAAGGCCCTCAAGGAGGCAGGGTGTGTGTAGCCCCACCACTTCAGGTGCATCCTGGATATTGCTACACCCTCAGGGGCTTACGGCTGGTGAGTTCGGGAGTTGGCGATCCCGAGGGATTCCTGAGCTGGGACCGTTTTGTCCCCTTTTACCACTGACTTTGGGATGGGCCCTCTCCTCTTTCCTATCTGCCTTTCATGGCTCTCCTTCCTTCCAAGTCCCTCAATCCTCATTATTCTTGGGTTGAGGGCATTTCGTTTCTTTCTGTCTTTTATTTGCCTTATCCTTTGTTTGTTTACCATTTCTTCTTCTAATATGTAAGACTAGTTTGTATTAGTTATAGTTTTCATTCTCATCTCATCTTTCACTATCACCCAAACCATTAGGGGCCGATAACTTAGATGTTAGACCCCTTAAAACAACAATTATTATCATCATCATCATCATTCTGAAAGAAATGCATTTGGTACTGATTTAGACAAGCGAATCATTGTGCTAAATAATGTCAATGAGTTGATAACGTCCATGAAAGTTGACCGACATAAAGCCTTACTCCCATTTCGAAAAGGAATTCTACTCGGCAACACGTATCTAGTTAACCTTTTTAGATGCTTGAAGCCGATGTACCAAGTCGAGTACATAATAACTTATCGTCTAAATCAAAATATTTTGGAGAACCTTCTCACATATATTAGAGGAATGGGAGGCTCCAATGATCACCCAAATCCTCTGGATATCAAATAAACTGTATATTGAGATGGTACATTTTGGATAAGCCCTCTGCTTCAGTGTTTACTTTAAATATAAATACAGAGGAGGATATTGACGAAAAGTGTCTGATTAAACCAGTGGAAACAGAAACCGAAAGGCCTACCTGTTTCTCGCAGACAGCGTTAGTGAATGTTGCCAAACATATTCCTGATATCGTGGATGCTCCTGACTAAGAAAAACTAGATTCCAGTTTATTTATTGAATCAAATTACGAAACTGCGGAAATGAATATGAGTTTGTTTAAAATGACTGATCATCAGAATGAATTGTTGGATGAATTTGATGTCTCAGATTTTAAAGATGAAATGAACCATGAAGGTTTAAAATACAGTACAGGATATGTAGCACATATATTCAGGGATAAGTACAAAAATTTGCGAACATTATCTCAAGAACATTGGTTGGTTCCTCAGTTTAGGCGCTGCGACAACGCGGTCATGTAGTCCCGTGTACTTTGTATCTCAAGAATATTAGCCCAGTAATGAAGGCCCAGAATGGCTCCAGTTTATTTCAAGGGGAAATCGTTTGTATCCCTCTAATGAACATATGGAAGTTGAAACAACACTGGAAGCTGAGTTTCATAAATTTCATGACATTTCGCTATCAAATGATATGTTTATATTCAATGAAGTAACCAGCAGGACCTTGAAAAAATTGTCTCATATTAATATTGCATATGAGGTTATTCACCGTTTAGATCGAACAGAAACAGAAAAATAAGTTTCGGCAATTCACAGAGAAAATTGAATCGCAAAATGTGGTAAATTCATCAATGTAAGAATATAGTTGATCTCGTTATTGGACTATTAATATTATTTAGAGGTACGGCGCATTCATAATTACCAACATTATTATCAGTGTTTACAATACAAAGTATGTTGAGTGTTATAATACATTTTATTTATTAATTATGCCTTCAACTTAAGACCAGAGCCGTGTCAAATACATGTACTTCGTGCTGTGTCACCGAACGCAATGCCCCCGTTGTGACGTCATCCGCACAAGAGAGAGGGAGCGATCCGCCTCACCATTGTAGTTGAAATAACCTACACTCCACTCGCAGCCAGGCTGCTCCTCCAGTGTTGGTGCTAGCCACGGAATTTTCTTCACGTCGCGTCGCTTCGGGCTGCTTTAAATGTGCATACATGTGAACTGCCAGATCGCGAATCGCACTCTTTCCTTCCGAATGTATGTATAATGCGTGATGGATCGATTTCTTATTAAAAAGCCAAAATATAAGTAAAGAAGGCGCTCTAAGATTGCAGCTTGCCATTCCAAATAGTTCCAATAGTTCACACTGTTTTCCATATAGTTTAAATTATTTTTGCTTATTTACAATAGTGTTTGCAATTTTGTTTATTGTACTAGAACACTTAATTAAAATAATTTTCATACAAAGAGAATGTTATTTAATAATTATTGCTTTACATGAATGATAATTGAAATACCATTTTTTTAAATACACACCATTAAGAAAGAAATTCAATGTTCGCCTCTGAATAAGTATTCCATTAATCGTTTCGAATAGCGTCATATCCTTGACAGTATTTCTAGGAGCTGAAATTGGTTTCGGGTGTCTTTTAATTATGGTGCATTGTTAATCATCAAGTTTGATATATTGTATGAGTGTTTTGCTTCAAGGCCATCATCTTAATGATACTGTATGTGGCTGCAATGTATGCTGTTTAAAACTCTTGTGTCTGTAGTGGCGAGTTCGATGGGAATCTGGAGAATTTGTTTTGTAAAGAACCGGTTTTGGCACGATGTCCTAGACGGCGTTTCTTTATCCGAGTCTCCTTCTCTTCTTTTTTCTTACTTGTCCCTGTCGAGTCAGCCGTACCTGGTCTTCATGTGACATGTCAACTTAGATGGATATCCTTACAATTAGGAAAATGTAAGATATTGATTGTACTTAAAACACTACGCCGTAACAGAGACATTAATCAAAAACTGCAGCTGACTCGATTAGCTGGGTGAGCAGGGGGTTGTCTGTAGCGAAAGGTTAGGTTTTCTCCTGTTAGTTGCTTTCTTTCTTGCTAGAATATGAACCTCCGATCTTCCTGTTTCCGTTTCGCTGCTATAACCTGTTGGACTTCCTTACTCTTCTCTGGTCCTACTACTCCCATTTTATGTATGCGAATGCATAGGCCTATTAAGAATGGTTCGTGCAAAAGCTCTATTTGAATGTTTCATGAGAAAAAAAAAAGGAATGGGTTTGTTTATAAATGCATATTTTGCATATTTCGAGTGTTGTGGCATGCTATTAGCGTTATTGCATACATTTTGCATATTTGACCTTTACAGCCGTAATTTCCAAAGTTGGTCTGTGAGGTCGCTCCTACCCTTTCGAAAATAATTGAACACAAGGAAATGTGCGGTTAAGTGATTTTACGGGCAGACACACTGCTCGCAGTTGTCGCGAGTAGGCCTATAACTGGAGAGTATGTGGGCAGACTGGGCGAAACGAGACCATCTTTTAAAATTCCGACTACCCCGCGGCGTAGCCACGCGTCCTCAATCGCTCAACACGACTGCGTTGGGAAGCTGCAGCAAGTCCGAAGACTGGAGGTTCGAATCCCGGCGCAAATGGTAGCAATCCTGAGTGTAGTTTCTCCCCGGATTTTCCTCTCTCCCTTCAGGCAAATCCCAGGACACTTAACCGTTTCCCTACCTAAAATAATTACTGTTGCACGCACTCCTATGATCGCCACAGAAACTCAAGTTATCGGACAAATCGAACATAGGCTATTCAATTACACGAGGCTGATAACTAAACTGATCCAGAGCCCCTAAAACGAATTAACAACAAAATTCCGAATATAGTTAAGAAACCTTTCTTTCTCTACTAGTTTTCCCTAAACTCAAAAGATCACAACGTGTCTAGGACAGGCTGTGTGGCGTAGCGGTAACGTTCTCGCCTGCTGTTCCCAAGTTGGCAGGATTGAATCCTGGTGCAGTCGGTTGGCATTTGAAGGTGTGTAAATGTGGGGGAGCCGTGTCAGTAGATTTACTGGCACGTTATAGGTACCATTTGGGGCCAAATTCCGTCACCCTGGCGTCTCTAAAAGCCGCAGTAATTATAAGAGTCGTAAAACCAATAACATTATTATTATCAGGAGTGATATGAGCAGCTTTTATTATTATTAATATTATTATTATTATTAACTTGTTCTTCTTCTTGCTTCATTACGGCCAACTGTTTCCTCTGCATTTTAATGTTGGCCCAGTACTCTTTCATTCGTAATCGATGTTGCACCTTTCTCTCCGTCGCCCACGCCTTCCCGTTTTTAGTTTCGGCTTAGGTTGAAAACTCCGATGTTCTTGAAGTGTTTCCCTAAGTGGGCCACGCTCCCGGATATCTTCACACGTTATCCCAATCTCCAACAGATCTTTCTCTACTTCACTGAACCAGGGCCCCTTTGTCTTTCTCTCATGGAGAAAATAAAAAAAAAGGTTGGATAGCCGTGTTGATTTCATTCGGGTTATATGTCCATAGAAAGAAATCCTCCTTTTCCTCATCACGTCAGTTATTTTCTCTACGTGTGTATACAACTGTTGGTTGTGACGTCTTCGGAACTCGCCGTGTTCTTTGACTGGACCCAGGATTTATTAATGGTTTTTTTTTCTATGCACCCTACCTTTTAGTGTTCCCCACTAATAAAAGTCACAAGTTGTCAAGTCCGGGCTTCGTGGTGGCCACAAATTCTTACTTATGATACGATCAGGACCACCATACATTCGCCGCAATTCCGTCATTGACATGTCGGCTGTATGAGGAGTGACGGAATCCTGCTGAAAATAATTGGTCCGACGTTCAGTATAAGTAACTTCGTTGCAGAAGGGGTTAAGAATGTCACTTGACATACCGCTCACTGTTTATCGTACCCTCGTGGAAAAATTGCCCAATAATGCGGTGTCCATTAATCGCACACCACACCCTAATCTTCTCATCGTGTAAGGGTTTTCAAGAACAATGTTTGGCTTCTGGTCACTGTAGTAGAGGTAATTTTGTGAAGCAACATGGCCTTGTAAATAATACCACGCTTCATCACTAAGATCTTTAGGTTCTAATTCCCCTGAGTTTACCTTTTCTAACACCCAGTTACAAAATCGCAACCTCTTCTTGTGATCTGGTTCATTTAGCGAGTGCCCAACTGGAAGTTTATATGGCTTCAGTTTCAATAATTTAGTTGCATTTCTTGCGGAAGATGCGGATACGCCCGTTTCTTGTGCTAAACGTTTTAAAGATTTTTGAGGGGTATGTTCCAATCTTTCGCCAATATCGTCTAATTTTTGTTATGTAAGAACACAACGTTGTCTGTCAACTCTTTTATTATTTACGGAGCCTGTTATTTGAATTGTTTAGCGAGCCTCCTAATTGTACTGACATTAGGCACATATCTTCCTGGAAACTTGATTCGAAATTTTCGTCTTGTTTCAGAACGAGATTTTCTGCTTTTCATGTACGAATTATGGATATACACACGTTCGCGCAATGTGAATTGGTGTCTAGGCATGGCCAACAATCACAGTAATCACAATACTCACTAAACGTGCAACACTAACGTCTAAGTTTTGCAGATACACGTCCATATGAATGACAAACCACGTGCGAACTAACGATATAAGTCAGCGGAGCGCGCTAACCACCGGTTGAACCGTGTACGCGCGCCCGCGATCTTCGCCAGTCACAGCCGGCTTAGCTTGCCGTGTTGACCCTGTAGTACTGCCATGTGAGGCGGTCCTGTTTCGAGCTGCTGGCCCGCACATTTCACAGCTACTGTAAGTACAACTCAATTTATTTTACAGTAATCATTTAATCATGTAAATTATTTAACTTCCGTGTTTCATTTTTTCGGTTTAATTTACGTGTGTGTTTTTGAGCGTTGTCCGTGAATACGCATTCCATTTCTACGTCATGTCATGTGGTAATGTTTGTGTTTTTGGATATTGTCGTTAACCATTTGCGTATCTAGTTGATTTTGAATCTCTAAGATTTGAAAGTATTACCGTACTGTATTTTCGATGGCTTATATGTGGTGATTTTTATGTTCTTCGCTTATTCTTGTGCCACAAATAGAGATGATCTCATGTGAGGCAATCTTTTTGTGTTTGATTGGTCACAACTGAGCTTCTGTGTGTGGACAATATCCGCGGGACCCCCCACAGGAGCCAGCTTGGTGTCCTAGGCGAAACCCCACACAAGACACGGCACAAACCTAGAAGAATTGCTGAGTTTCAATTCACCGGCCGTGAAAGCCAATATACTATCAATTGACTGTCTAGCTTTTGCAGATGACCTTGCGTTTTTTGCGGATTCATTGGATACGGCCAGGCAACAGATCAACCAGCTTCAAATACAAGCTGCAAAGGTGGGCCTCCTGACCTCTTTCGAGAAAACAGAATTTATCACTAACATCAAAACGGCTCCAAAACATATAGAAGTGAATAATGAGAAAATCAAGCGGGTTGTGAAATTTAAGTATCTTGGTGAATGGATAGAACCTACAATGTCCGAAAACGAGACCTATATCCCTGTGGCAAAACTCAAGCACTACTGCACGGTCATCCGGCCAGAAGCTTTGTATGCAGGGGAATGTCTCGCCATGAATAGAAAAGGCATAATGGAAAAACTGGAGACCAAGGAAAGGAAGATATTGAGGAAAATCCTAGGTCCAGTCAAAGAACACGGTGAGTTCCGAAGACGCCACAACCAAGAGTTGTACACACACGTAGAGAAAATATCTGACGTGATGAGGAAAAGGAGGATTTCTTTTTATGGACATATAACCCGAATGAAATTAACACGGCTATCCAACCGAATTTTTGCTTTTCTCCATTAGAAAAAGACAAAGGGTTCCTGGTTCAGAGAGTTAGAGAAAGATTTGTTGGAGATTGGGATAACATGTGAAGATATCCAGGAGCGTGGCCCACTTCGGGAAAACTCCAAAAAATATCGGAGTTTTCAACCCAAGCCGAAACTAAAAACCGGGAAGGCGTAGACGACAGAGAGGAAGGTGCAACATCGATTGCGAATGAAAGAGTACTGGGCCAACATTAAAATGCAGAAGAAACAGTTGACATGAGTGGTCCTTAGTTTGCCGTAACGAGGGAAGAAGATGAATAATGGCTCAGATAATAATAGTCTTCTAATGTTATTGGTTTTACGTCCCGGGGCTGGAGTATCACCCAAAAGGTTAATGAGTTCGGCTGTAGAGGGTAAGAGAAGCAGAAGTAGACCTAGAGGTTTGATTAAGCGTTGAACGATTTCGAAGCGAGAGGTGTAGAAGCAGAAGAGGTCGCAGTGCTCATCGCTAATAAGGGATCGTGGAGGCGAATTGTTCGCAAACAGTCGCTTGCAGACTAGACTGGAGGCTGAAAGGCAAATCATTCTCAAATGAAATTGTATACAAATTTATTATTATTATCTGGAGTGATGTATGTTTGATCATTATTACATTTCATGAAATATTAAGGGTTTGTTTGCCAGAAAATCTGTATAGGGGTTGTATAACCCTACTGGACTTATCGTCCACTGCTATGGTTTACTAGGCCTTTCATATCCCTGTCATTTTCCTTTCATATTATCCATTGTTAGAACAGAGGTCCGTGTGTAATGTTTGCCAGCTAGCAGAGTCTTCGTGGGATTTGAATGCTTAAGTGGGATGTAACACCATCCTATTGTTTCTATGATTTATTGGTAAATACTAGGTTTCTGCTTATATCTGATTCTGCTCGCCATTTGTTGTGCTTATTATAGACCAGCTTTGACATAAAATGGAAGTTCTTCTGGCTTAAATATACTGACCCTATTAATAATTTTCTAGTAGGCTTTCCTTTAACTGTAAAGATATGCGTGTGAATACTTTACATTTTACTTGTATTGTACAGTGCGCCCAGGAATGTTCCCCGCAGTGCCTACAAGCTGCTGCGAGAGATTACGTCACCAGTTACGTTGGCAGCACGGCTGTCGCTTGTATCGTTCATAACAAACAAACTGTAAACTTTATACTGAACACAGCCATTCACTGATGCTAGAACTGCTGATGACACACATGCCGGCTTATTGCAATATACACTGACGAATTCGACAGCCCACACATGTGGCCTTCATCCTATCAAGGACACTCTGCTGCCAACTAAACTGATGACGCAACCTCTCGCAGATGCACATAGCCACTGCGGAGAACATTCCAGTGCGCCCTGTACATTTGGAGGAGGGTGACTGATTACGAGTGGAATTGTGATTTTTCATCCTAGCAGCCTTGTTGATATTTTAAAAAAATATTTTCAAGGAGCCTTAATTCTACAGTTTTTCTACCAGCTGTATTAGGCGTACTTTTTAAAGATTCTGTCGATCTTGTGAGGGTTGGTGTTTGTGGACCGTTTTTTCGTTTAATGATTGACACTGTGGGATCTAATAGTGTCGTGTAGAGCTCTTCTGTAAGCCGCAACAAATATTTTTAAATCTGGTGTAATTTGTTTTCAGGTTGTTTTTCGCATTTCCCACTAATTGGGATTATATTGTGTTGACCGACGGGGAAGTTGCAATATCAATTGTCAATAAGGCTACACTGAAAAATGGCTTCAGAGCTCTGTACTCATGGCAAATAAAAATGGCGAAAGGAAAAATAAAGTACGGTAGATGGTTGTTGACTGTTTGTCCGCGTTAAGGTTAATAAAATGAATTTTCCTATTCGACTGCTGGCCCACCATGGGTACTGTTTCGGCAACACTACTGTATTTAGTGCAAAGCTCAGGTGTAAGTGAAAACACACCATTATGTTACCTTGCAAAGAGAAGTGATTTAACAGCTTACCGACGCAACTCTAGGACCTGGCAAATAGAGCGTTCAAGTGACAGCGCGATCTCCATACAATAGTCATGAGATATTATATCCGATATGAAGGCAATTATTGTGAACTCTCTCCATTGTGAGTTAATTCAGTGCCTGCAGCTTGGCAAGTTCCAACTTAATTAATTGCGCTGTGAAACATTGTCGCCGGTGGTTTTGCTAATGTAAACACCATGCATGTGAGCCTGTTGGGGGTGATTAGTGGGATATGCAGATCCACAATTAATGGTTCTGTGTCCTCAGGGCTTGGTTCTCACGTTGTGTTACTCTCAATTCCCTTGTTTACCTACCTAGTAGCTCACCCTCCCACTTCATGTCACCTCACCTCCCAGTACGGCGGGCGTATAATCTGCTGCTTAACTTGACTGGGATGGCGAGGTACATCCCCGGACCTTTGTACAGGGTCATTATGTGTGTGCGCGCCAGTAAACACGGCAAGCTAAGCCGGCTGTGACTAGCGCAGATCGCGGCCGCACCCAGCCGGCGGACTTTCACACTTTTACAAAAACATTTTCAATAATGTGTACTTACAGAGCTCATAGGTCATGCTGAAAATGTCCTCCCTCTCTTGTAACACACATCTGTTGATGAAAGAATGTCTGTCAACTCTTTTGTTATTTACGGAGCCTGTTTCCTTGAATCGTTTAGCGAGCCTCCTAATTGTAGTCTACTGGCATTAGGCAGATGTCTTCCTGGAAAATTTATTCGAAATTTTCGTCTTGTTTCAGAACGAGATTTTGTGCTTTTCATGTACGAATTACAGATATACACACGTTCGCGCAATGTGAATTGTTGTCTAGGCGTGACCAACAATCACAGTAATCACAATGCTCACTAAACGTGCAACACTAACGTCTATGTTTTGCAAATACACGCCCATATGAATGACAAAACACGTGTGAACTAACGATATGAGTCAGCGGAGCACACCAACCGCCGACTGGACCGGGTGCGCTCGGCCTCGATCTGCGCTAGTCACTGCCGGCTTAGCTGGCCGTGCTTACTAGCGTGCACACACATAATGACCCTGTACTCAATTTCACTCGTCCGCCTCGTTGCGTAGTGGCTACCGTCATGCAGTCAGTCTCAGAACTTAATGACTGTACCACGTATTTCCTCCATTACTGTTGAATTCATAGGGCTCTCACCGCATACGCCCGGGTTCGATTCCTGGCTCTGCCATGAAATTTAATTCTGGTCTGAGGGCTGGAATGGGGTACACTAGTTAGTTATTGTTGTTTTAAGGGGCGGAACTACGAGGCCATCAGCCCCTCAGATGGGGCATGCAAAAAAGTCCTCGCATTATATCTCTGCCGGTGAGGACCGTTGCATTTCTGAGAATTCCCGCCGTCAACTCCTCTACTCCTATTCATAAGACATATTTCATATTGCTACGACCACCCAAGCATGAGAAAAAGTTGTTTTACAAAATTAATAACAATTTTTAGAAAAGTCAGATTAGATGAAAATTTCATATACACGTTTACAATAAGTTCCTTTGAGACGTTTAAAAGTGTTATTACGATCAGATCAATATTGTAATGATCTTTCTAAGTGAGCGCTCCGTAGACTTAGTAAAAAGAAACGGTTCTTTGTTTGTGTGTGTTCAATTTGCTATACAATTTTAACGAGATACGATGCAAATGTTTACTCTATATAGTCTAGCACAGGGTGAAATAAGGGAAATTTTGGTTTAGCTCCATCTTATGTAAGTTTTTATTGACATCTAAACTCGAGTATCCATACCCTCTCCCCGACAGTAGATGGTGACGTTGGTGCGACTGGTTTTCCAGTAGAAGTCTTTCGTCTCACCAACTCATCTGCTATAGGCACGTTATCAGCTATCGAAGTTTGACGGGCATCTGAGCGGGAATTTATTTCATGCATATAAAGCGAAGTGAGAAGTTAGAAGAGAGGAATGATACTGCATGCGTGGTACTATCTTAAATTTTTCCTCACCGAGTGCTTTGTTTGTGGCACTCAGCGGGTGATTTATTGGAATCGTGGTGGGCTCTTCTCGGGGAACGTGGTGTTTGTTCTGTGTAACTCGCGTTGAAGTCTACGGCAGTCTGTTTCTTGTTTGCTACTTTTATATCTCTCTTTGCTCGAGCACATGTTTCAGCACTCTATCTTTCGGCTATGTTTACACATCCTCGCTAATCTCCTCCTGCTTTACAGATCATTGCGGTTTTGTGCTCATTAGCTGAGATAGGCCTTTTTTTTATGGATGTGAACAATTCATTGGTACCGGTATAATTAGTTCCTGATGGGATCTAATTCCTAGACGAGGAACGAAGTTGTCGGCTACAGAAATGAAATAGCGTGAACTTATAAAATTAGCGGTGTGCCCAATGCAAGGAGTTGTTTATTTATTATTTATGTATCGTATGGCTTTTAGTGCCGGGAATGTCCGAGGACATGTTCGGCTCGCCAGAGGCTGTAGCTGCTTCAAGCGGACACCCATAGGTTGAGCTACAAATTCCGTTCAATTTCATTAGTTCCAACCTTCGCTACCAGATGTCACTGATGCCTAGTCGTGAACGTTGGAACTTTGATAGAGCGTTCCAACGAAATCTGACCTAGACATTTAGCTTCACACAAGTTTAGTCTGTGGATGGATCTTTTACATACCATAAATCTATGGCATGAGACCGCCGGCTTTACTTCCTCTCCGAAGGAGACACCCTAATTGCCAGCAAGTGAAGTCAGCGGGCACGCCCATTGTAGTATTCAAAACATTGCTGGCGAGCATTAGGATGAGGACTAATAACCGACCAATACGTGTCTACTTTGGTCGTATTATAAATAGTAGCCTAAAACTTTTACTGGATAATAAACTACAACGATTTATTTTAATCTGCAGGCTAATCTAGCGAAAAATCATCGAAATGCATATGCATAGTGAACCCGCTATGCGTATTGTTTGCGGTTCATTTATTAGTTACCGTACTTTTATTACATTATTTATCAGTAGGCTACTACAATTACCTTATGCAATGCATGCCGATTGCCGAGTGGTTTAAATTTAACGAGTGAATTTCAGATGTTTCTGTTCAACTAATCGTTGTTCTGCAAATTTTTACTGATTTAAATAAATATATTCAAAAAAACATAACCCTGTCATAACAGTGAAGTGGTGAAAATCTACCTCTTTCTTGGAGGTTTTATTTCCGTTATCTCAAAAATTAATCTGTAATTCTTACAAAAGGAATACGGTTGGCAGTTCTATTTTATATCTTGGGGTTGTTATTAGCTCCGTGTACTTGCATTGATGGGCTGTTAAACCAGTAAGTGGTGATAAATGATTGGTTGTTGTTTAAGTGCGGAACAGCTAGGTTATCTGTCCCTTACAAGTAGGCTACGTGGGTGATACATTTATTTAGTTACAACAGTTCCTATAAACATGCGCAACTTGTCAAGGTATGTTAGTTATGTGATATAACTAACAAATTTTGTGAAGTTGTAGACATAGATTTTACGGCCTAAGTGTAAAAGATATGATGATGAATTTATTGACGATCGAAACTGGCAATCCATGTATTTTATTTTCACGTTTAGGGAAACGCCCATTGCAATTGGGTACAATCGTGTTAGCCGACTGAACTTCGTTTGCTAAGGCAACACTGAAAAATGGCTTCCAACCCTATAATCTTATATTGTTTTAAGGTTTCTCAACTTCTTATTTCCAGATCGTATAATATGTGATTCTAGCTATAGTGTTAAGAAACTTCAACAGTCTAAAGTGTCTACTGTAATGTAGCATTCTTAAGGAAATTACAGTTATTTACCTATACTGGAAAATTGTGTTTTTGACTTATTTGCTTTTTGCCTGTCACCCTAGAAATCGGACCATGTTTTACAACCCGTCACTCACAATCAGAAATAATGAGTGTTTACTCTTGTAGTCTTGAGGACACAGCCATAATCTAAAGTGGTGGATACACAGTATATATTTCCACGAGGACATCCATCCGCCCAGCATTCCGGGAGACCATAAAGATCCAGAATGATATACAGTGTTGGCTCTACAGTAGGCTAGAAGGTTACATAATATACATTACGATACACCATATAAATGGTTCTGCAGCATGTGGATTGAAGCTCATAATATGCCCAAGCAGACCTTCTCAATATCATCCTCGATGATGCCAAGCTCTCTCAGGATGTTCACGACGAACTTGAAGGATGTCCCCTGAGCTCCGAATAGGAGGGCATTTACTTTCCATGCATTTAGGGAGGTTATATCTCTCATTCGGGTGAGGTATGCATGCATTGTCGGTAAATAGCCTCTTTCTCCTCGTTGACTCGTACGGCTTGAGGAATGTCCACTTCCATTCGTACCGTGGGGTCCAGGATCAGACCTCTTCCATTCTTCCCGTCAATGGCAACGGTATCTGCTCTACGGTGACTGCCGTTATCCGAAATGCAGTGCACCTCCTCATAAACTTCTCATTTCAATTTCTTCAGGGATGTGGCAATTGATGATCGTACTCTGTGATGGCGGGAATTTCGTAATAACTCCCCTTTAGGACATGTCCTAGCGTCTCTGGTGAGTTATGTTCTAACTACTGGGAATCCTCACAAAGTCGATAAAGAAACTGCCTCTACAAGATACGTTTGCGATGGTAATGACGTGTGTGCACAGAACGTGCTTACACCCTGAAAACAGTTGTCATTCGCCCCGCGACGCGATGTAAGTTTTGCGTCTTAATACTGTTCGGCATGGCGTGTAGGGGAGCGCTCCCTTGCAAAGAGGTTCATCAAATCGGGGATAACCAAGTCGGGGGAGAGTCCGCACAAGAGGGGAAGGAAGCACCAAACAAGCCTATACATCTGTAGTCTCTAATGGTGGCCCGACCGTGATAATTTGATAGATGATAACAAGGTGAAGGTAGGCACTTGGTAGCTACTTCCTGATTCCTTAACGAAATAAGAGAGCTCCTGCGGATGTGCTCCAATGCTCTCGATTTTGCTGTCTTAAGATGGATCGATACGTCGTTAAAAGACATTTCTGAGGCATATCCTCGAGCAACGGAGCTTGTTAAAACGTGAAGAGTGAAATAAACTTCTCTAAGGAGGCTGAATATTTATCATTTGTTTTTGTGAAATTATTATTGAGAGAAGATCTTTATTCAGGAGCAGATAGCCTTGATGATCCCCGTAAAACGCGTAGACCCATACATACAGGAGATCGCACAGTGAGATCCTTCCCTATAGAACGGAGCCGCGCCGGTTCGTGTGACGGGCGGAGAGTGATTAGTCAACGCATTTGCTGTTTACAGTTAAGGGCAGGGCGGGAAGCCCCGTATGTTGCCATTGCATTTATTACATACGGAGCTGGCAAGATACCTTAGTTGAGATAATTACGACTTGTAGTGAAGTACTGTAGGCTATCTCGCATCCCATGAACATGGTTAAGTATGGAACAAAACATCGAATTTTCCTGGAATTTTCCTATTGGCAGCTTATCCTCTCAAGAAGTAGTCTTTCAGTTAATGTGTTCGTTAGCTTCATAGCCGCTCGATTTTTACTTGTGGGGGGGGGGGGGGACCTCAAACAAAGTATATACAGAAACACTCCCCGTACTCTGGAGGCTCTCGAGAATGAAATAACTGCACAGATACGAAATATCAGTGAGGATGATTTACAGCAAGTTGGTGCAATGTGTGTTAAGAAAATGAAGGACAGCATTTCCAGCAACTCTTGTGAAATTCATGTAAGTAATTCGTTAAAATGTGTCAATCTGCTGCGAGCGTCAGTGCCTTGCTCGACAGGCGGCTAGCCTCAGTGCCCCGGCCTTCACGCGGCGCATGAGAAGTTCCGTTGTGTAGCGAAGGCTCTCACCGTACATTTCCAGAAAGTTCTCCGGCTCAATGTGTTATCGCAGTGTTAAGAGAATTACAAACATGTGTTCATAAGTGTGAATACGAATGGAACAATACTACAAACCGTGCGGTAACAAAATCATTCCTGCCTGGTATGAAGCATAGATTGAAGTTAAAATTACCATTAATTGGAAAAATAACCACTTTCTTAACTGAACATGGAAAATTAAAATTCATATTTCTTCCGTTTTGAATAAAATACAGGCCCTTATGTACGTGTGGAAACGAGGCGTGAACGGTAGATTATCTATTATTTACATGTGACAAATTAGAAAACAACAAAGGGACAGTATGATAAATATATTTCATTATTATTTCGTGTAGTCTCCTCAGAGAGCGAGTGCAGGTCTTTCTATTCGACGCCCGTGGGCGACCTGCGCGTCGGGATGAGAGATGGAATTGATGAAGGCGAATGAAATTGGAGAAGGATGTGGAAGGAATCGGCCGTGGCCTGTCAGAAGGTACCGTCCCAGTATTTGCCTGGTGTTGAAAATGGGAAACCACGGAAAACCATTTCAAGGACGGCCGACGGTGGGGCTCGAGCCCATGCGTCTACTGAGTCAGCAGAGAGCTTGGCCCCATGACCTAACGCTGCGCTTTAGCCAGCGTAGCCACTGCTGTCGGTATAAATAAATATGGAAAATGGACATTCGAAAAATCAAACTAAAGCAATATTATAAATAGGAATTAATTAATATTTTAATTCAATAGATTGTCAGAATTTAGGATAATACAGCAGAATGTCAACTGTTATTGCAAACTATATAAATTAAAATTACTAAATAGAGTTAGATCGGTTCTATAATAATACAGTAGAATAACTTGTGTTTGTATGAATGAATGAATGAAAATCCACAGCCTGCTTCCAGTCTCCGACCGGGTCAGGAATGGAATGAATGAAGTCCCCATCTAGCGGCGAGGATATGAACTGTGCCGGCTGCCGAGGCCTGGCGCACTCCTCTGGGGCAATGATTAAATGAATGACAAATGAAATGGTAGTGGAGAGTGTTGCTGGAATGAAATTTTGACAGGGAAAACCGGAGTACTCGGAGAAAAACCTGTCTGCCTCCGTTTTGTCCAGCACAGATCTCACATGGAGTGACCGGGATTTGAACCACGGACCCAGCGGTGAGAGGCCGGCGTGCTGCCGCCTAAGCCACGGAGGCTTTTTTAACTTGTGTTTGTATTGTATGTCTACCCCTTATTATTCCCGTTTTCCAACGGGGTCGGGGATGAGATGCGATGGAAGTCTTTGTGGCGATGTTTTTACGGCCGGATGCCCTTCCTGATGCCAACCTCATGAGAGGAGTTAATGAGAGATGAAATGAATGATGGTGAATGAAACTGGACAAGGATGTGGAAGGATGCGGCCGTGGCCTGTCAGAAGGTACCGTCCCAGCATTTGCCTGGTGTTGAAAATGGGGAAACCACGGAAAACCATTTTAAGGACGGCCGACGGTGGGGCTCGAACCCACGCGTCTACCGAGTCAGCAGAGAGCTTGGCCCCATGACCTAATGCTGCGCTTTAGCCAGCGTAGCCACTACTGTCGGTTGACTTGTGTTTGTATAATTAATTTAAATTGAAGTATCAAATTTATTATGGAATTAACAAATTGAAAACAACCTGCCATAGAATAAGAGTAGATACGAGACGTTCCGTAAGAGAAGGGCGAGCCCGCCACGTGCATTTGTAGATAATCAGTGGGCAAGGTTCGTGTTCGTGAATTGGATAAGGGTGAGGCTTCAATACAATGTTCACTTTCCGGACGATAAGGGCGAGCTTGCCAGCATGGAGCACCCTTGCATTATAGAGCATAAAAGCAGCTACCTGATGCGTAAATTTTAAAAAAAGAAAGGCTCACAACGGGTTCGCTCTTCTCTCACGGAACGCCTCATATAATAGATACTTAGTTGTTGTTTTAGGGGCGGAACAGCGAGGTCATCTGCCTCTACACTATACTCTAAATGATTCCGATCTTGGATTCACACCCTCACCATTGACTTCGTCCAGTTTGCCCATCCCCTGCCCACAAGTGCGGTGGCGTTAGCGACGGTGCCATTAGCGACGAATGGCCTCCTAGGGAAGGAAGGATTACTGTAGTTTTGACCGCTGTGTCACAGTACCAGTAACATACAAAGAAATGCCGCTGCGTATTTAAGTAACATACGATGTGAAGCTTTAATGAATTTATTTTTATTTTTGTTCTATCCAGCCAATGGCCATGTATCTTCCTTTTCAGGACGGGATTATGAAAGGAAATCGGCCGTGGACCTATTGAAAGGAACCGTCCCGGCATTTGCCTGGTAGTGAAAATGGTAAACCACGAAAGCCATTTTCAGGACGACCTAGGTGGCATTCGAACCCAAGCTCTCCCGATGCCAGCGAGACACGAGCTAGCGCTCTCGGCCACCGCGGCCGGTGGAGCTTTAATGAACCGAGTAAGATTGATATTCTGTGCAGTGTAAAATTTGATGCTGGTGACAAAAGAGATATTAGAATGAAAATGTTCATAAAACTTTACAAGAAATGCGAAAACGTCAATTGGTAGCGCTAACCAGAACTGCGTGCCCCTTTTTCGTTAGCACCTCAATTATTATTTCAGGTGGGCCTCTTGTAAGGATTCGCACAAGGTTTTCTAGACCATACCTTTACGACGGAGGGTCAGGTGTAACAAGTTTAACACTATATGTGCTTCCTTTTTTTGCGTTTACACACACCCACATCACTACCCCGTTTTACCTTATTAGTCGCATATAGCTATATCCCTCGTTTATTATTACGCAAGGTTTACCTCTCTTAGTTGAAATGAAAATCCTCAGCCTGCTTCCAGTCGACCGACCGGGTCAGGAATGAAGCCCCATCTAGCGGCGAGGATATGAACTGTGCCGGCTACCGAAGCCTGTCGCACTCCTCTGAGGCAATGATTAAATGAATGAAATGAAATGAGAATGTTGCTGGAATTAAATATTTGACAGGGAAACCCGGAGTAACCGGAGAATAACCTGTCTGCCTCCGTTTTGTCCAGCACAGATCTCACATGGAGTGACCGGGATTTGAACCACGGACCCAGCGGTGAGAGGCCGGCGTTGAAATAAACTCCACAATTAACCGGACTGGACCTAAGTTAGACACAGTCAGAATGACGAGTTATCAAACCAAATGTGCCCCACCATACCGACTGCATTCTTGAGCAGGGGTTTTCCCACCATAATGGGAGCTGTCACATTTCGTCGCTAATGGGAAACTCAGGACTATCAGAATGTATAGCTCGTCGCTAATGGGACACTTAAATGTCACTTCATGATCCGTCGCAAATGCGAATCGTCGCAAACGGGAAGACACCGTGTCAAACCCCTATCATGACAGTACTGATAGAACATATTCTGAATGATTCATGTTGGTAACCTAATACATTTTCTGACGACGACTTCCCGTTTTTATGCTTATAAAATTAAATTCTTGTGGGAAAAATCTTTTGAAAGTACTGTACATTACCTCGGATAGTTTAAAATGAAGGGAGGGGGGAGTGACAGAGCCCGTGGGAAATAAAGCCGTTACGCCTTATTTCGAGTATTTAATAAGAACTTTCCCGTTGTTTTATTGCGACCACTTAGCAGCTAGCATTCTTAGCTGTCGCCTCGGAGGTCCGGGTTCGATTCTCACCTCATTTTACTCCTGGTAAATGCTGGGATGGTTCCTAACTTAAGGCCACAACCGTCTCCATCCCAACCCTCAAATGAATTGCAAATACACACACTAATACAATCATCAAAATAATACTGTTTATCAGACAAAAATCCACTCGCAGCCAAGTACACGGGGCTAAATGACCACGATGTCGAAGCCCCTGAAATGAAACAACGGTTTTCTTGCTTGCCTGTTTCTAGTTGCCTGCCATAGTAGATAGCAATTAATACATGATGGCGCAAACCCACTAGCGGTGAGGGGAAAGGGTGAGAAGGAAGGTAGTGGAGAGGGTCAACGCCGCTGTGCTCGTGGGAGATACTAACGTGCAATACTTCTTTTCCCTGTTCCAGTGATCTGGGTCGGGGCGTGAATCAAGGACCTCCATCCGAGGCCTCGACTCGCACACTATCATATTTAGGCTATTTGTACGATGGGTTCGCCACACCCAAAGGTTACTAACGTGCAATACTGCTTTTGTTAAAATAGTATTAGCCAGTGTGAACATTTCCGTAGCAACGAGAGAAGTGTACGTTTCTCCCCTAATAACCATGCTGCAGCACATGGATTCGCCCGCATGCATACGCATGTGACATCAGGTAATAATTGCGGTATAACTTGTTAGTTATTGTTGTTTTAAGGGGTGGAACTACGAGGTCATCTGCCCCTGGTTTTTTTGTTGTTGTCGTGTGGCCTCCTCAGAGGCCGAGTGCAGGTCTTTCTATTCGACGCCCGTGGGCGACCTGCGCGTCGGGATGAGAGATGGAATGGAGGAAGGTGAATGAAACTGGTTAAGGATGTGGAAGGAATCGGCCGTGGCCTATCAGAAGGTACCGTCCCAGCATTTGCCTGGTGTTGAAAATGGGAAACCACGGAAAACCATTTCAAGGACGGCCGACGGTGGGGCTCGAACCCACGCGTCTACCGAGTCAGCAGAGAGCTTGGTCCCATGACCTAATGCTGCGCTTTAGCCAGCTGAGCCACTACTGTCGGTATCTGCCCCTGGTATAACTTGTGGATGCGTATTTCTACATTATATTGCACTGTTGGTCAAGCACGTATGCGGAGTTGAAGTATATCACGACGAACACGCTACTCTTATCCGCTGTTTACATTTTATCGTTATTCGCAGCTGGTTAAGCAGATTCATCTTCTGGGCTACTTGTAAACATTTTTTCTAACACCCGCCTGTGCCAAGTACTAGCACTTACGTCTCTTGTAAACAAACCAAACTTCTAAACACGTCTCTTCTCAGGAAATGGGGTAAGTTGAAATATGGTACAGTACTAATATTCTAGGTACATTATATCCTACCCATTATTGTTGTTGATTTATTTAGTGGCGTTGCGACATCATGGTCATGCAGGCCCGTGTACTTGGGTGTGTTTGTGTGCTGACTAGTGTTCTTGGCTGTCGCCGCGGAGGACCAGGTTTCATTTCCGGCTCGGTCAAGAATGTATTTCTGGTCTGAAGGCTGGAACGGGGTACACTCAGCTGCGTGAGGTAAAATTGAGAAGTGGAAGTGGTTTTCTGTGGTTTCCCGCTTCTACTCCAGGAAAATGCCAGGATGGTACTTAAGGCCACGGCCGCTTCCTACTCAAATCCTACCTCAATTACAAATGCACACACTAATACAGACATCACTACAGTGACACAGTCAGTGACACAGGTTATCACACAAATTCTAAACACACCCATGTACATGGAGCTACATGACCACGATGTCGCAAAGCCCCTAAAGAATCAACAACAACAACAACAACAACAGCAACAAATGCATTTGTGTAGAATGATGTTTGATAATATGTCTTATTGTGATGGCTGTGTTAGTGTGTGCATTTGTAATTCAGATTAGGATTGCGAAGGAGATGGCCGTGGCCTTATGTTAGGAACCATCCCGGTATTTGCATTGAATAGAAGTGGGCGAAACAACGGAAAACAATTATTTCCAAGATGGCTTACGAGTGCGATGGCTGAGTGTACCCCTTTCTAGCCCTCAGACCAGAATTCCTACCCAGTGGACTACAGAGTTCCCTTTACCGGTAAATATCTTCTGATCCGCTGCTGATGTCTACATTCTGTTTTCACTACCTTGAATGGTATTACAGGGCTCATAAATCAACGTGCAACGACAACACGTGTCATTATTAATTTCTGTGATACCATTACCAACTATCTTTAGTATTATACTGATTATGGCTAGTATTGAAGATCTTTAACATACAAATTTATAGCAGTTTATGCATTTCTAAATTCAAACACGCATTTTTGGAGTAAAGTAATAAAGATTTTAGGCGTGGCTTGTAGATGAAGCTAGCGACTTTCGTAACCTTTCAGCGGGGGGTAAAAGAGTTTCTCCGCTGAGTTTATATAGCTGCAGAAAGTAGTGTTAGGCTATAACCCCCTCCATAGGTTCACAAGTAGTGGGATGTAAATTGGCGACCACGGGACCCCAGTTGAGTCTGACATTGCTTCCACTTTTTTGTGCTCAGCTGTACTCTTTTATCTTTCCGTTTGACCTCGCTTGATCTACTCTTGTTCTCATCCAATCCCGACATTATTAGGGTATTCGAGCCCAGAGGAATCTTTCATTCTTCCGCATCAATTGACCCTTGACTTTCTTCTTTTTCTTCTTCTTGACGTTTCGGCCAGCTATGGACCACGTTAATTCAACTGCCCTCTTCCTCGAGCTTTAACATTAGCCCATTAACGCCTCATGTGCTCTCGATGCTGCTGTTTCCTGGCTTCAGTACACGTCTTGCCTGTTGTTAGTTTAGGCTTTTCCTGGAAACTCAGGTGTTCTTTTAGTTTCATCTTAAGGGGCGTACGCATCTGAATATTGTTGTATGTAATTCCCACTTCTTTTAAATCCTTTTCTACCTCTGTGAACCACGCTCTCTTGTTTGTCTTCACCCAGAAAGTAAGTAATCGCATTAGGTTCAGTCTTGTTAAATGACCATAGAACACAATCCTCTTCTTTATCAACACGTCAGTGATTTTGGTAACATGTGTGTAGAGTTCATGGTTGTGCCTCCGTCTGTAATCACCGTTTTCCTTGACTGGGCCCAAGATTTTCCGTAAGATCTTCCTTTGTTTGGTTTCAAGTTTCTCCATAAGAGATTTTCTGTGCATCGTATATAAGGCACTCTGCAGCATATAAGTCTTCCGGTCGGATGACTGTGCAGTAATGTAGAAGCTAGGCATTTAGGAATAATGATTTCTTGTTATAGATTCCCTTCGTTAACTGGTATGCAGTTTCCATTTTTCTCATTCCTGATGTGAAAGCCTCCTTCTCAGGCTATATCCATTTACCTAGGTATTGGAACTTGATTTTTTTAAATATTCTTCTTCTTTCTTCGATTCGGCCAACTAGGGACCACGTCAGTTCAACTGTATTTTCTTCAGAGCTCTAACTACCGCCCAGTGTTCCCGCATTCGTCTCCGGCGTTGTTCTTTTCTCTCTTGGGACCACGCCTTCCCTGTCTTCAGGTTTGGCTTTTCCTGGAAACCTTTGTGCGTACGTAGTTTTTCCTGAAGTGCAACACGCTCCTGGATATCTTTTGGTGAAATTTCCATTTCACGTAGATCTTTCTCAACTTCCGTGAATAGGGGCAGATGACCTCGCAGTTCCGCCCCTTAAAACAACAATAACTAACTAACTTCCGTGGACCATGCCCCTTTGGTTTTCTTATCCTGAAAGTACGTCAATATCCGTTTTGACATCCTGCCTGGGCTCATTCGTGTCACGTGGCTATAAAAGGCAAACCTTTCTTTTTCGAATCGTGTCACTGATCTTCTCCGCGTGCTTGTATAATTCGTGGTTGTGACCCCTTCTGTACTCGCTGTTTTCTTTGATGGGACCCAGGATTTTCCTCAAAATCTTCCTTTCTTTAGCCTATATGTTTTCGATTAGACCTTTCTTGTTCATTATTAGAGTCTCCGCCGCATAACAGAGCCTCTGGTCGAATAACAGTGCAGTAATGTCTAATTTTGGCGTTTAAGGATATCGATCTCTTATTGTAGATGTCTTTAGTCAGGTTGTATGCCATTTCCATTTTATTAATGCGTGACACGAAGGCTTCTTTCTCTGATAGGTTAGGCTCTATCCATTCACCGAGGTATTTAAACTTTTCTGCCTTCTGAACTTTTCCTAGTCCGACCTCTAGTTCCCTGGGCGTTAATTTTATGTTTGTCATGAATTGTGTCTTCTCAAAGGAGATTTGAAGCCCAGCCTTCAGTGCTTGATTTTTCAGTTGGTTAAGTTGTTCTTCTGCCGTATCAATGGAATCTGAAAAGATCACTACATCATCTGCAAAGGCTAGACAGTCGATTGTAAGATTTATATACTTGTACCCTAGCCTTACCCCATTTTCTTCCCTTGAATTTTTCATTTCCTTCCGCCATTCTCGGATGACCTTTTCTTCTTCTTCTTCTTATTGATGCAACCAATGGCCATGGACGGGACAGTGAATGGATTTTCGGAAGGAAATCGGCCGTGGTCCTCTTGAAAGGAACAGTCCCAACAATTGCCTGGTGGTGAAAATGGGAAACCACGAAAACCGAAATCGGATTCGAACCCACGCCTCCCGATGCCAGCGAGGCACGAGGTAGCGCCTTAGCAATCTCGGCCACCCTGGCCAGTGCTTTTTCTTTTCTTATATCCTCATTTTTAATGTCGGTGGCGACTATATTGAAAAAAAAAAGTCCTCTCGGCACGCCGGAAGGCGGAGGTAGATTTCACCGGACAAACTTGGGGATGGGCGAAAATAGGCAGAATATGCAGGTTTTCGTAGAAGGATCAGACCTCATTTATTGCGAGAAGGTATTTTATAATTGGAGCTTAATTAACTTTGTTTTTCGTCATTTTATGCTTATTTTAAACATTTTATTGTCTTATGGGAACGGTAACCTTCTTGTCATTTGGGGTCTATTTTTATACTTGTGGTCACACTGTCCTTATGCAAGGTTTCGACACTGATGTGTAACTATGTAACGGTCTGTTACTTCTTCACGCAAAATTATATCTCCCGCAGAGATTTTGGTTGGTTCCTCAGTTTAGGGGCTGCGACAACGCGGTCATGTGACCCCGTGTACTTAGGGATGGCTGTATTAGTCTGTAATTCAGGTAAGGACTGCAGACGGTCAATTTCAAGCAGTAGTTCCTAATGTTGCTACCAGGTACTACCGTCAACGACACCTACCTGTGAACTTGGCTACTAGATGCCACCGCAGCCAGCAACTCGCAACGAACGTTGGAATTTCCCCTCCAAAGGAAAGCATACTGAGGGATTTTTAGCGTTCTTAGAAAATCCGACGACTTCGGCCGGCTTTGAACTCGCGACCTTAGGCATAGACATTCAGCATGCTTGCTACCAGTTACGTCACCGAAGCCGCTTCACACTTAGTCAGATGGAATTCTGAATATGAACTCGTGCAAGTGCGTTATCTTGGCAACGTCTGATGGCTCATCCCTCATCAATTTAGTAGAGTTGCCATGGCAAGCACTGATAGCTCTTGGCATTTTCTTATAATTCCGAAATCATTTTTCTCATCCCTTGGCATAATGGTGGGTCATATCAAAAATTCTTTAAGACAAAATTTTAGGTAATTATTAGGGGAATATTGTCCATTTTGTACGGTTTTGAGATTGTGCCCATTATGAGAGATATGATTAATGTTTCCCGAAAAACCCACTTTTTCCCACCCCTTTGGTCAATGGTTGGTGCTATAAAAAAAACTCTTCAAACATAAATTTTTGGGCTTTATCCGAAACATAGTATGAACGTTGAACGGATTCGATATTTCACATATTAAGAGAGTTATAGCAATATTTCACTTTTCGAAAAAAGCCCCCCATTTTCACCCCCTTCGACCGATTTAGCCCATTAACGAACTCGACCGAGATTTTATAGGTATACATATTCGGTAAAATATTCAAAGTGATTGGTGCAAAATTACGGCAGTTATCGTGTCTACAAGTAACTGATATGCATATATATATATATATATATATATATATATATATATATATATATATATATATATATAATTATATATACACTTTTGAACTGACGGTGGTTTTGGGGTCTGGGGGATGTGAAACGCGAAGATATGTCGAAATTTTCCGGAAGTCGAAACATGGTAGCCTACCCATTGCAATAGTTAGCTTTCTAATGAAATCGACCTCTGGTTGGTTCCTGAGTTTAGGGGCTGCGACAACGCGGTCATCTAACACCGTGTACTTTGGGTGAGTGTAGAATCTGTCTGATAAACGGTGTGAATTGTAATGGCTGTAGTAGTCTTAATTCAGGTAAGGACGGCAGACGGTCAATTTCAAGCAGTAGTTCCTAATGTTGCTACCAGGTACTACCGTCAACGACACCTAGCTGTGAACTTGGTTACTAGATGCCACCCTAACCAGCAACTCGCAACGAACGTTGGAACTTCCCCTCCAAAGGAAAGCATACTGAGGGATTTTAGCTTAGAAAATCCGACGACTTCGGCCGGCTTTGAAACCGCGACCTTGGGCATAGACATTCTGCATGCTACCAGTTACGTCACCGAAGCCGCTTCCCACTTCGATGAAAATACTGAATCTGATCTCGTGCAAGTGCGTTGTCATGGCAACGTCTGATGGCTCATCCCTCATCAATTTAGTAGTGTTGCCATGGCAACCTCTGATAGCTCTTGGCATTTTCTTATAATTCCGAAATCATTTTTCTCATCCCTTGGCATAATGGTGGGTCATATCAAAAATTCTTTCAGACAAAAGTTTTAGGTAATTATTAGGGGAATATTGTCCATTTCGTACGGTTTTGATATTGTGCCTATTAAGAGAGATATGATTAATGTTTCCCGAAAAACCCACTTTTTCCCACCCCTTTGGTCAATGGTTGGTGATATAAAAAAAACTCTTCAAACATAAATTTTTGGTCTTTATCCGACACATAGTATGAACGTTGAACGGATTCGATATTTCATATATTAAGCGAGTTATAGCAATATTTCACTTTTTCGAAAAAAGCCCCCCCATTTTCACCCCCTTCTACCGATTTAGCCCAGTAACGAACTCGACCGAGATTTTATAGGTATACATATTCGGTAAAAAGTGATTGGTGAAAAATTACGGCAGTTATCGTGTCCACAAGAAACTGATATATATTATATACTTTTGAACTGACGGTGGTTTTGGGGTCTGGGGGATGTGAAACGCGAAGATATGTCGAAATTTTCCGGAAGTCGAAACATGGTAGCCTACCCATTGCAATAGTTAGCTTTCTAATGAAATCTACCTCTGGTTGGTTTCTCAGTTTAGGGGCTGCGACAACGTGGTCATCTAACCCCGTGTACTTTGGGTGAGTGTAGAATCTGTCTGATAAACGGTGTGAATTGTAATGGATGTATTAGTCTGTAATTCAGGTAAGGACTGCAGACGGTCAATTTCAAGCAGTAGTTCCTAATGTTGCTACCAGGTACTACCGTCAATGACACCTAGCTGTGAACTTGGCTACTAGATGCCACCCCAACCGGCAACTCGTAACGAACGTTGGAACTTCCCCTCCAAAGGAAAGCATACTGAGGGATTTTAGCGCTCTTAGAAAATCCGACGACTTCGGCCGGCTTTGAAACCGCGACCTTGGGCATAGACATTCTGCATGCTACCAGTTACGTCACCGAAGCCGCTTCCCACTTAGTCAGATGTCAAAGTCAACCCCTGGCACCATCCAGCCCATGACGGGCTAAGGCCGACCAAGCGACCGCTGCCCAGCCATTTGGCCTGCAGATATTGGGGTGACGCGTGATCAGCGCGTCGGGTCCCTCGGCCGTTAATATTGGTATTCGTGATCGGGGTGCTGCCTCACTGTCAGACAGCTACTCAATTGTCCTCACGAGGCTGAATGCACCCCGTTCCAACCCTCACGTCAGTTTTAAAATCCCTGACGGAGCCGGGGATCGAACCCGGGGACTCCGGGTGAGAGGCAGGCGCGCTACCCCAACACCACGGGGCCGGCTTAGTCAGATGGAAATACTGAATCTGATCTCGTGCAAGTGCGTTGTCATGGCAACGTCTGATGGCTCATCCCTCATCAATTTAGTAGTGTTGCCATGGCAACCTCTGATAGCTCTTGGCATTTTCTTATAATTCCGAAATCATTTTTCTCATCCCTTGGCGTAATGGTGGGTCATATCATAAATTCTTTCAGACAAAAGTTTTAGGTAATTATTAGGGGAATATTGTCCATTTTGTACGGTTTTGATATTGTGCCTATTAAGAGAGATATGATTAATGTTTCCCGAAAAAACCCACTTTTTTCCACCCCTTTGGTCAATGGTTGGTGCTATCAAAAAACTTATTTGACATAAATTGTTGGCACTTATCCGACACACATTATGAACTTTGAATGGATTCGATATTTCACGTATTAAGAGAGTTATAGCGAAATTTCAATTTTTCGAAAAAAGACCCCCATTTTCACCCCCTTCGACCGATTTTGCCCATTAACGAACTCGACCGAGATTTTATAGGGATACATATTATGTAAAAAATTCAAAGTGATTGGTGCAAAATTACGGCAGTTATCGTGTCCACAAGAAACTGATATACATATATATATACATAAATTATATATAAACTTTTGAACTGACGGTGGTTTTGGGGTCTGGGGGATGTGAAACGCGAAGACATGTCGAAATTTTCCGGAAGTCGAAACATGGGACCCATTGCAATAGTTAGCTTTTTAATGAAATCTACCTAATAGTGCAACATATATGTGCTAGTTCATATTACCATGGCGTGTCAGTTTGGCAATAAAGGGTCCCTGGGAAGCGAAAGAAAATTGCGATACTTATTTCGTAACTTCCCTCGTAGTTGGTTATTGTTGCTAAAATGGGTGGAACAGTGAGGTCATTTGCAACTAGGAGAAGCATTATTTGGAATCCCTACTCATATTTCCATGTGGAGACGTATTTATCAATTTTATTGAGCCGACGCTTGACACGGAACAGTGTATTACTCAGCAAAACACAAATCAAAACTGTGCCGTGCTTGCAATGAATGATGATAAATTATCGCGTGTTTATATCATTATATTATTGGAAATAAATTTCAGGATGAAAGGGCTGAGAGTTACTAAAATGGCTTAGCGTAGAATTTAATTGATATAGTAACGAGGGCGTGTAGCTAACAAAACATTCCGGGTCAGAAGACGTGAGATTTTCGATGTAAATTGCTATGTCCTGTGGTTCGGATTCCACGTAAAAAAGGAGGTCCCGTGTCTCATGATCGTGAGATTAACGGTCACGTAAAACTACAAGTTTCCTTCCTTTTCCTTCCTTCCTATTTTAGGATTTGTATTCCTTAATTTAATAGACTTTCATATTTCAAACATAGAACAATATTACAAATACCATTATTATTCATTTCTACGAAAACCGAAAACACTCTAAAAGTGTGTGTTTCCATCCCTTGCTCGAATCCCTGCCTCCAGAAGATGAGGAGTTTTAAAATTTAATTGGCGCCATATTATTCTTTAATTACAAAACACTCAATAATGTGGTGGTAAACTATCCAAAGTGAAGAATGTTATTACTCTTGTATTGAGCATTTTCATTACTCCCGCTTTACGGAGAACTGATGTGAATATCGATTGAAGTGCCTCTAAAAAAAGTTACATTAACAACAATTTAATTTTTCTTTTTCAAATGATTTCTTTTTCTTTGTGCCGGGCAATGTGTTTTGAAAATCAGACGATTACTTTTGGAGGGAATGCGGGTTAAAACTTGCAATTTTCAGAAGGAAGATACCTGGTTGAATGGCGCATCATTCCAATGGTCATGCATGTCGCAATACAGACACAGCCTCGCCTAAAAGTTGTGAGTTTGTATCCTCCGAAAGTTGTTGTTGATTCTTTGGGGGCTTCACAGTATGTTTCACTTTCTTGTGGACACGACACGATACGATTGTACCAATCACTTTCAAATTTATCCATAAAATATAACCATATAAAATCTCGCCTGAGTTCGTTAATAAGCAAAATCAGACTAAGGGAGGTATTTTTCAAAAAAGTGAACAATTGGTAACATTGTCTTGGTAAAACCCAGCAATTCTTCTAGGTTTGTGCCGTGTCTTGTGTGTGGTTTCGCCTATGACACCAAGCTGGCTCATCGGCGGGCTCTTGGTGTCCCCGCCCGGACCCCCACAGGAGTGACGAACTGCGTGCCACCTCCCTTTATATTAGGTGCAACTGCACCACTTGACTGCGAGAACTAAAAGCTCAAGCAGCCGTAACCTCCCTATGAAGGCTTCCGAAAAGATGGTATATTGGCTTTCATGGCCGTGAACCATCTTTTTGTCTTATTAAGTTAGTCTATTGTATGTGAAAGATCGAATTAATTCAAAGTTCATACTATTCTTCGGATAAGGGCCAAAAACTTATCCCAGTCAATTTTTTTGACCAAAGGGTGGGAAAAATGAAGTTTTGACAGAAAATAAATCATAGCCTACCTCCCTTAATAGGCACAATACCAAAACCGTTTAAACTGGTCAGTACTCCTCTAAATATTAACTTACCTAAGACTTTTGTCTGAAAGAATTTTTGATGTGACCCACCCTTACGCAAGGGATGAGCAAAATGTTTTCGGAATTATAACAAGATAATTCTTGTATGCAAGGTACGTGGAACCTTTGTAGATGGCCTAGAACAATTGGTAAATTTAGTGAATTCGTAACATTTTTCTTCGCCCGGTGATATCTACCTCCGCCTTCCGTCGTGCCGAGAGGGATTTTTTCTTTGTTTATTATTTATTTTAGTAAAGCGATTGAATTACACTTGTTTTAAATTGACAGTCGTAACACTGTGGTTACCCGCTCATTTAGGAACATACTCTATGTCAGTTGCTTAGAAGTTATATTTCCAGTAAGAACCTCTCCCCATTTTTGTTCAAGTCCCGTGATGATACTTTAAATTCTAAATGATTGGTATATGTGCAAAGTCCTAATTTAACCTTGAAAGAAAAAGTATTTCTTATTAATTAACATTTTTTTTTTTCAGGTAAGTGATGGATCTGGTGGATAATTTCGATGATATGGGGTGAAGCGATTCATTGTTCTTTCTGAGTATCGATTCTGGAACCACCACCGTGCGGGAACTACACGTTGTCAGACGTTGACTGCACTGCTGTAAGGGCTCGGATAGCACTCACTTGCTCCTCTGTTATTGAGATTCTGATGGCCCGACTCTATGGGTAGCCTATGGTGGAGTTTCTTGCTGTTGGATTTCCATATAGCCTACTTTTGGACGATACGTTTGCTGCCGTCGCCTCTCGACTCTTCGCCTAGGTGAGCTATTTCATCCTTTGTTTCCAGGAGTTTGGACAAATATACCAATTTTCCCAATTCTCTTAAATAATTTTTGCCATTGATATATAATAATAATAAAAATAATAATAATAAATAAAAATAATTAATAATAATCCTGATCTAGATCTTTTGAGTAGTCTCGAAAGTCCGGGTTCGATTCCCGGCTCTGCCAAGAAATGTAATTCTGGTCTGAGGGCTGCAACATGGTACACTCAACCTCGTGAGGAAAAACTGTGAGAAGAGGTGGGTTCGATTCCCATCTCCGCCATCCTGGAAGTGGTTTTGCGTAGTTTCCGGCAAACGCCGGGATGGTTCCTAACTTAATACCACGGCCGCCTCCTTCCCAAATATACACATTACTACAGACAACACAATAACTCAGGTATAAGACAAATTCTTTACACACACCCAACTACACGTGGCTAAAGGACCGCGATGGCCCAGCCCTTCAAATGAAACAACAATTGAGTGTAAGCCATTTAGGCAAACTACTCTCAAATTTCGACGTTCCGTTTGCACTACCACCTAGTCTGAGTCCAGCATATATTTTAATATTTTTCCTACGTATCTCCATAACTCGAATTTATGTTGACATCCCCTAACGATTCGAGATATCGAGGTTTTAATGTTTTACTGTCTGGCTCCGTGGCCAAATGGTTAGCGCGCTAGGCTTTGGCCCGAAGTGACCCGGGTTCGATTCCCGGCCGAGTCATCAGGGATTTTAATCTCCTGAGGTTAATTCCCCTGGTTTGGGGACTGGGTGTATGTGACGTCTTCATCAACACTTCATCCTCATTACGACGCGCAGGTCGCCTACGGGCGTCAACTAGAAAGACCTGCACACGGCCTCTCCGGATGCCACACGATCATTATTATTACTGTTTTACTGTATACTGTAATATTAGGAACCACTATACTGTAGATATGTGAAAATAGCGGCTTAGTGACACTGACCTCGAGCAACACATCTTTCAGCTAGAATGAGAAATTCTCATTGGAGCATGTCAGGTGACGTTACAAATCATTTCCGTGATGCCCGCTACGTACAACTTCCTTCCTGTTGTTGGCGTCTCCGTTCCTTCGTGTGTGGGAGCCGGAGGCTCCTTCGGAGAGACATGTTTGGTGGGGTCTGGTGAATCATCGTACGGGTCGCCCAACAAGTTTCAATTGCGTTCTAATATTACTAGCATAACTCTTCATATGTTTATTGTCGGGTCCCCGCGGCCGTTAATCTCGGTTTTCGTGACTGGGGCACTGTCTCATTGTCGGACAGCTACTCAATTGTTCTCACGAGGCTGAGTGCACCCCGTTCCATCCCTCACGTCAGTTTCTAAAATCACTGACGGAGACGGGAATCAAACCCGGGGTATCTTGGCGAGAGGCAGGCGCGCTACGCCAACACCACAGGACCGTTCTCATGTAACCGTGATCTACTAGTGCATGGTACAGTATTTCTTAAGTGATTTTAAGTGGATTTTAAGGATCGTGTGTCAGACTGCCTTACTGGGAAATTGTACGTCTCATGGTTAGCTTTATTAGCTGTCACCTGGGAGGCCCGGGTTAGACTTTCAGCACTGAAGTATTACTTAATTCCGGTTTGAGGCACCGGAAAGTTAACGTTACTTATTAATGGAACATTTGTCTATTATTCACGAACCGTCAGTTAGTTAGTTAGTTACTGTTGTTTTAAGGAGCGGAACTACGAGGTCATCTGTCCCTAACCATCAGTTAACCCAGTGTTGATGCGTAATTAAAATTTAAGGATTGCTCGTCGTATTATCAGTCTGAAAAGTATATAAAACATCAATTTCAATGTAGTATAATACGTAGTTGATTAACACGCTTCTCTGAATCAGGGCTGCCTTAGAGGCAAACTAAATCCCAAACAAACCCCGGAGCACAATAGCCCATGAAGGGCTTAAGCCTACCAAGCGACTGCTGCCCAGCTATTTGGCCTGCAGATTGTGAGGTGACGTAGTCATCGCGTCGGGTCCCCTCAGCCGTTAATCTTTGTTTTCGTGACCGGTGCGCTGTCTCACTGTCGGACAGCTACTCAATTGTTCTCACGAGGCTGAGTGCACCCCGCTCCATGCCTCAGGTCAGTTTTTAAAATCTCTGACGGAGACGGGAATCAAACCCTGGGTATCCTGGTGAGAGGCAGGCGCGCTACGCCAACACCACGGGACCGGCCTTTAGAGGCAAAGCTTATAAAAAAAATACATTTTAAGTAGGCCTATTACGACAGGAATTGTCAGATTGCTGTCCAAATATATATTACCGGTATTATGTCTACGGGTGGTACATAAGAAGCGTTGAATTTCTCTATGGTAGTTGGTTTTTAGAGTTGTTGCCCTTCCTGACGCCAACCTAACGACAAGAGTTATTGAGAGATGAAATAAATGAAGATGAATGAAATTGGGCAAAGGGTTGAAAAGAAGTTGCCGTGAACTATTATTGCGTGAAGTCTTAAATGGGGGAATCAAGGAAAACTATTTCAAGGACTGCCAAGTGTTAGGTCGCGGGAATTCCCGGGGGAAGAAATTTGTGGGAATAAAGTAGAACCGTATATGGGCTTTGTATTGCCAAGGCAAAATAACAACCTTGCCATATATTCAAATTGTGGCTGAGCGTAATACTAAAACATAAATAATTAATAACTCAGAATCCAATTGCTCAATTATCACGGAACTTTGTAAGAGAGAAGTAGGCCTACCTTATAAGAGACATCGCTAGTATTTGTCCTAAGACTATCACACTGCATATAACACGCAGCCGCCATCTTTAGAATCTTGAAAATTTAAGACATTAATATCGATAATCCACTATTTATTACAGTTACAATGACGAAATACAGCAAATGTGTATTCTCACATAGGCTAAAAGGATTACTCTGCAGAAGGCACAATTTCATCGATTCCATGTATTCAAGACGGTAGATGGACGTACATTTCTAATGTTAGAATCAATTTCTCTGGCTGCAAGAGCGGCATTACAACGAAATTTAGGAATAGAGGTCTTGAATATGGTACATCGTTTAACATTCACCACAGGAACATTCAATAAATTACTTACAGTATACCCTACTGTATTGCTTGATAAAGACAACGAGTTATAACTATAGTCTACTCATATATTAAATATAAAGTAGGCTACTTCTTGTTTAGAACATAATTATGTTACTTCAAAATCACCGCCAGTGCGTATTGGCTTTTCTGCGTTTTGTTGTGAAGAATGATGGTATCCCCTCTCGTCCCTGGACGCCAGTCCGTCAGACCGGTTGTCAGTGTGCGAATCATGATATCACATTGGTGGACGTTCTCCACAATGAAGCAGGCAGTGTATATTGACAGGCAGTCGTGTTTGGAGTGAGTGAGCCTGCCTAGCTTGCGGTCGATCGTTGTTTCCGTGCGGTTTCTGGACTGATAAATAGCCACTGTTACCAATCATCACGCAGCCAAGATACTGCGGGTGGCATATAGGTCGGCCGAGGCCATTCAACCTGCAGGACGTACCTATCGTAATGCGTAACTTTAACACGTGATTTAAAAAAGAGAATTTGGATTGATCTTTCGATATGGACAATAATAAGAAAGAAGGACTGTCAGTTGATCACTGACTGATCCTGGTACTCTTTCTACTGGTCTTGAAGAATGGTAGTAATTCCATGGGAATGTCCTGCTTTCTCACGGGTAGCAATGACTGTGCTCCGAGAATTCTTTAGTTGTGAAAAGATATCCAATAGAAAATCGTAACGACTATTTCCTTACAATACATTAGGCTTGATGATGTTGCAGTGGGGCATGATTTGCAAGAAAGCAGATAATGGTCATAAAAGACTATCGCCTTGAAATGCTCATCCATCTTAATAAAGAAATTGTTAAAAACCTTGTAGGGCTTCTTAATGGTCGTTGTACGAGAACTGGTCACCTCATACATGTTTGTCAGATCACAAACTTGTTTTCTACAAAATAGCATAAAGAAAATGACAATATTTAACCAATTGATATTACAACTTTTCAGTCGGTCAACAGAATGTAATGTATCTATCTTCTATATATATAAAGCTCAATGTTTGTCTGTCTGTCTGTTATTTATACAAATCTACATCGTTTCACCGATCTGAACCAAAATTTGTATACTTACCCTTTGGAACCCTGCGGGTAACTCTGTCCACTTTAAATTTTGGACAGACGACTCCATTCCCTGCATTTAGGCCCTTTAGCACAAATCTACACCGTTTCACCTAATTGTACCGAATTTTACATGCTTATCCTTTGGAACCCTGCGGGTAACACTGTCCACTTTGAATTTCGGACAGACCACTCCATTCCCTGCATTTAAGCCCTTTAGCACAAATCTACACCTTTTCACCTAATTGCGTCGAATTGCGTTGAAACCCTGCTGATATTACTGTCCACTTAAACTTTCGGACAGACCACTCCATTCCCTGCTTTTAGGCCCCTTAGCACAAATCTACACCGTTTCACCTGATTGCACCGATTTGTACATACTTACCCTTTGAAACCGTGCTGGCAACACTGTCCACTTGATATTTTGGACACCCCCTCTCCATTCTCTACATTTAGAATAACAGACAAAAAGAACTTGAAAACCACGTTTTAAGGCCCTATAACCAGTCATGCCCGTCTATCTACACACATCAAAAAAAGTTTTGCATCACCTCGGTTCCAAGAGTTCCGGAACCTTTAAATACAAAGGGAATAGAGATCAACACAAACAACATTTCAGCTCGTTTTATTGCTCATGAGACCCACACATTGCATGTTGTACCATCATACAGCTAGACTTTCAGCATTTGTGGTCCAGATTGCAGTACACACCACTACCTCTAATACCCAGTAGCACGTCCTCTTGCATTGATGCATGCCTGTATTCGTCGTGGCATACTATCCACAAGTTCATCAAGACACTGTTGGTCCAAATTGTCCCACTCCTCAACGACAATTCGGCGTAAATCTCTCCGAGTGGTTGGTGGGTCAAGACGTCCATAAACAGCCCTTTTCAACATATCCCAGGCATGTTCGATAGGGTTCATGTCTGGCGAACATGCTGGCCACTGTAGTCGAGCGATGTCGTTATCTTGAAGGAACGCATTCACAAGATGTGCACGATGAGGTCGAGAATTGTCGTCCATGAAGACAAATGCCTCTCCAATATTCTGCCGATATGGTTGCACTATGGGTCGGAGGATGTCATTCAGGTATCGTAAAGCCGTTTCGGAGCCTTCCATGACCACCAGTGGCGTACGTCGGCCCCACATAATGCCACCCCAAAACATCAGGGAACCACCACCTTGCTGCACTCGCTGGACAGTGTGTCTAAGACGTTCAGCCTGACCAGGGTGCCTCCAAACACGTCTCCGACGATTGTCTGGTTGAAGGCATATGCGACACTCATCGGTGAAGAGAACGTGATGCCAATTCCGTGGGGTCCATTCAGCATGTTGTTGGGCCCATCTGTACCGCGCTGCATGGTGTCGGGGTTGCAAAGCTGGACCTCGCCATGGACGTCGGGAGTGAAGTTGCGCATCATGCAGCCTATTGCGCACAGTTTGAGTTGAAACACGACGTCCTGTGGCTGAACGAAACGCATTATTCAACATGGTGGCATTGCTGTCAGGGTTCCTCCGAGCGGCAATCCGTAAGTAGCAGTCATCCACTACAGTAGTAGCCCTTGGGCGGCCTGAGCGAGGCCTGTCATCGACAGTTCCTGTATCTCTGTACCTCCTCCATGTCCGAACAACATCGCTTTGGTTCACTCTGAGACGCCTGGAAACTTCCCTTGTTGAGAGCCCTTCTTGACACAAAGTAACAATGCGGACGCGATCGAACTGCGGTATTGACCTTCTAGGCATGGTAGAACTACAGACAACATGAGCAGCGTACCTTCGTCCTGGTGGAATGACTGGAACTGATCGGCTGTCGTACCCCCTCCGTCTAATAGGCCCTGCTCATGCATGGTTGTTTACATCTTTGAGCAGTTTTAGTGACATCTATGAACAGTCAAAGGGACTGTATCTTGGATACAATATACACAGTCAACGTCTATATGCCGGAGATCTGGGAACCGAGGTGATGCAAAACTTTTTTTGATGTGTGTATATATATAAAGCTCAATATTTGTCTGTCTGTTATTTATACAAACTGTAAGAATATACTAATAAGTCTATTGTTGGCTGGCAATGCGGGCTGCATCACGTCGCTCCTACCAGTGTTCTGGTGCAGAATTGCGAAAATGGTTACATCTTGCAGTCACGATGAGTAATTAGTGCAAAAAGATTTCTTAGGCCCCTTGAAACAGTTATCATCATGAACATATTATGCCTCTGTATAAGTGCGATGGTGTTGGTACAGTACATTGAAGTTATCAACTGCAATTTCCGTTGGTATTTTCAAATTTAGTTTCAATTATTCCGATCCTTATCCTTCAGCGCTATGTGGTGATAAATGACACTAATGCTACCTCAGGTGCTCGGGACAGCCGAAGTTTTCCCAAGTGCTCTGATTATTTTCCTACGGCGCTATGCGACAAAATACGACACTATTGGTATCTACGTTTTTAACATCCAATGAGATTTAGACCCTAGGCAGTGTCTTTTATTTCACTTACACCTCTTATTAATCATATTTTTCAATTCGTTTGTAAATTACATGTGTCAGTACTGTAGTTAATAAATAGCCGTTTCCTTATTCATTATTATCATTATCATTACGGGAAAATGACCTTAATGTTAGGTACATTATACTGTACTACTTATCACCCCCACTACCACCACCACCACAAAACGTTATATGTATATTCCTGATAGTTGTATCATGTGCCAGTTCTGTAGTAGTATTCATTATCATCCATAAAACAAATAAATCCTCCGTGCGAAGCCGGGCACTACTGCTAGTACAGTATATACACCGGGTGAATCAGCTGCCCCTAATAATATTGTTTTATGCAGCCCAACTAACACGAGTTGTCAGGAAGGTCGATATTTCTCTGCTTGCATCTTTTGTGGCACTAATACACTTCAAGCATATCCCGCAAGCAATACTGAACACAATTATTTTTCCCTCGTATTAGTCTATAGTCACATCGAGGGAAAATAGTAGTGTTCAGTGTTCAGGATATGCTTGTAGTGTATTAGTACCATACGGGATGCAAGCAGAGAAATATCGACCTTCTTGATACCAAGGGTAGTTGGGCTGCATAAAACAATATAATTAGGGGCAGCTGATTCACCTTGTATTTGAAACACTAAGGTGTATGTTTGACAAAACTCAAGCTCTTAAACCAGAGGGAGTTATAAAGTGCGGTTTGTACCAAATATTCTAGATCGTCTCAATAGTAAAGGGAAAAATCTTGCATTTATTGATATATTTACAGTATTTTGTTTATAAGTTGCAACAGACAAACAAGACGATAGTCCCTGCCAGAACTGTGCCTAGTCGGGCCCGCATGACAGTAAAGCTGGGAGTCACAAGTAACCAATCGTAGCAAATACGCATTCAAAAGAAAGAGAATTACCCGCAGCAGTGACGAATGGCACACTGATTTCATAAATATCGATAATTTGTTTTAACAGTGCGTTTAAACAAATAAACACGACGATAGCCCCTACCAGAACTGTGTCACGTCAAGCCTGCATACCCATAAAGCCGGGTGGGTGGTGTATGCACGTGCGAGAGTTCTCGCATGGTTCTGCTAGTTATTATTGTAATAATTATTAGTATTTATTGTAACTACCAGTTATATTATCACTGGCCGCCACTGGTAACGAGCATTTTCGTTTCTTCTTTACTGTTAAAAGTAGCGGCGTTACCCTTGTTATCGACATTACATAATACACCGCGTTACTCCCCAATCGTGCTTCGCTGTAATGTCATGTGAATAGTCTTTTAATAAAACAGGAATCTTGAGCTTACGTTTAGATGCGTGATGTTTCACGTCAGAAGTGAACTGTACGGGAGTTATCACTCATCTCTCATTCATAAACTGAAGGAAGGTAACAGACGTTAGGGTAGCGAGAATAATTGCTGTTACTAATAAGGTCTTGTTAGGAGCAGTGACAGAAGGGTGCCCGTAATGAAGATCTAAGGGCCAAATTAGCGACGGAGTGAAGCCGTGTGCTTAAATGGTTAGTGCCAAGATATGCGAGATCGCTCAAGATGCTTGCGTAAGGCTCTGTACTTTGGTTCTTGTGCTAACACGAGACAGTTGATCAAACTTCGGTTTCTCCTAATTGTACCCCAGTGGGCGTTAAATCACCAGCTACGACCGTGATAGAGAGAAACACCAAGAACGGAGGTTCGAATCCCAACGTTGACAGCGGCTATCCAGAGTGTAGTTTTTCCACGCTCCCCCCAGACTAATGCCGGAATAGTACCTTAGTTCAAGTCCGGTGTACGTACTCCATTCTCAACCTTAATAATTGCATTTACTCTCACTACTACTGTCATCACAGAAATACAGGTTATCAGACAACTTAACCCACACCAAAGTACACTGGGCGGAATACCCTGATATCCCAAGTCCTATAAATGAATTAGCAACAACTCTCCTAACTGCTGCTCACGGATGACTATTATATGTTTCGCTTGTCACATGTGAGGACGGGACAAAATTCGAAAAAAATAAATGTCGTAATTCCTGTATTACGAGGTATATCCAGAAATTCTCTATTTTTTTAATCAAAAGAAAACATAGTTACATGAAAAACTTTATTGGCACCAGACACAGCAATGTTTGAGCTAGTTTTCGACATAATCACCTCCAGAATTGAGACACCTTTCATATCATGGGATCAACTTGTATTCTTGTGTCGTAGAAGTACCGCCTGGGAATTGATTCGGCGTGTGATTATTCGTCAGTGAGAAAATGCTCTGCCAAGAAATTTAATTCTGGTCTGAGGGTAGGGACGGGTTACGCTCAGCCTTGTGAGGCACTACTGAGAAGAAGCGGCTTTGATTACCACCTGAGCCATCCTAGAAGTGGTTTTCTGTGGTCGCTTTCTTCCAAATCCTCACCTGAATTACAACTACGCACACTACTTCAAACACCACAATAACACTGATTAACAGACAAATTCTATCTCATTATATACTCGTACATACCCAAGTACACCGGACTGAGTGGTCCCGATGTCCGGACATCTCGAATGAAAAAACTACAAATCGTATGATCGGTTAGCGTAGATGCGGGCGCCTCATTGCATACCCGCGTCGTAGCAGTGACAAGTCTCGATGAGCTCTGAAGACAGGCAAATGCCGGGGTGGTTCCTAAATTAAGGCCACCGTCGCCTCCCACCCATACCCTAACCCCAATTACAAATACACACAATAGTGCAACCATCACAGTGCCGCAGACTATTAGACTGATTCCACACATGTACACCCAAATACACGGGGCTACACAACAATGTAGCAAAACCCCTAAATGAATTAACTGTTCTATTATATATATTATATGACATTCATTATTCCTGTTTCTACGGGGTCGGGGATGAAGTGGTGGCTGTTTTCTTTTACTACCGGGTGCCCCTCCTGACCCCAACTTCACCAGAGGTGATCAAAAGAATGGAAACGAATGTACCTGGGCAAAGTAAGTACCGTCTCGGCATTTGCCTGGAGTTGAAAATTTGAAAACCATTTCAAGGACGGCCGACAGCAGTGTTCGAACCCACTCGTCGACCGAGTCAGGAGCAGCCTGACCTCATGACCTTTCTCCTTAGCGCGCATAGCTACCGCGATCAGTATCCTGTGTCCTCGTATTTTGGTTTTGCTTAACTTTTGGACACTAATCAAAGCATATCATCGATCGATATCTTCGTCTGCACATCCCATTTAGCTTCTGTTGCTGAGCCTGGCGACACTATTAGGTTCACCGCGAGGTTGGATCGTAGTGAAATTAGTAATTTTCAAACTTGAGAGTGAAAAGTTTGTTTGAAATTGCTGTCCTCATTAACCGTGGGGCAATTTGCGTCGTCATGCCCCTCGCCAGCAATCTATGCTCGTCCCTTCTCTTTTTGTCTCACTGGGCGTGGAACAGGAATCGCGCATCATCGCTGAATACGCATGTGGAAAATAAAAGCTGACTTGTGAACACCGCAGGTGATATGCAAAATACGGAAGTAATCCTTCAGCACACAACAAGTATTTGTTTTAATCCCTAACTCGACGCGTTATTTCGACCATACAGACCTAGGTTTTACAGAGAAATGTGCTTATAAAGAAGTTAACTCACGCAGGTAAAAATCAATTAAAAAGTTTTTTTTATGTAACGGTCTGAATGGGTTTTCAAGGAAGGGGTGTGTTGATTTGCTTACCTAAACGAGTCTCGAGACTCGCTTTAGTCATGATTGATGAGCCACTAAAATTAGACGAGCTGAGAGATTGGTTGGTTCCTTAGTTTAGGGGTCATCTGCGCCTATTTCAGCATGTATTTTAAGGGGGGTAGGCCCCCTTTTATGAGAGGTACGGAGAAGAGTTACATCAATGATTGGTGTCGTGCCTCGGATGGATATCTGTACCAAATTTTACGTTGATCCACCCAGCCGTTCTCGAGTTATAAGGGAACAAAGTTGTCCACAGACAGACACAAATTTTATTTTCGCGCGCATCCCTCATATAACAGTCTGAAACGCGTTAATAACGCAAATTTCTGTAGAAATTCAGAAGAAACAGACAAACTTTCATTTTATATAATAAAGGGATGTATAGATTACTTTTGTTTGTGAAAACTCGTGTAACGCGTCAAACCTATTTACAGACAGTATAGTTCACATAATATGGTTGTTGCATTATTATTATTATTATTATTATTATCATCATTGTGCTTTAAGTATTTTGCCTGTGATCTATTGAATTATTTTTGTGAATAACTGTAGTGATGATATTATCTACACTATTTTGTCGTTCTAAATCACCCGTTCTTATTTTAAACTAGTGACCTAATTGTATTGTAATATCTCGTGTGGTGAATACACAAATGATACACTGCACTAAATGGAATAAAGTTATGCCAACTTATCTGGTTTTAGAAACTGATCCTTGTAGCGGCTGTCCTCGATTCAAGCTCACATCGGTCCGCAACAACCATAGAAGTGAACTATACTGTCTGTAAATAAGTTTGACATAAAATTTCCATTACTAAGGCAACACTGAAAAGTGGCTTCCAACATGGTAATGATATTGTTACGGCTGTGAGTTTGTCATCGCTCGCCGCTTGAGTCACAACTGCCCCAGGGGCTGGGCTGTGGCCTGCCTCCTGTATTGCGTGTGCCTTATGCAACAGGGCTACTAAGACAAAGGGATAGTCCAGAATATTCGTGACTGGACCAGCGATGGAAACCTCGAGAAGCCGTGAACCCTGGATGGATCTGGAAGCATGTATTGAGTCACCGGCCTGCTATATAAGTGCGACCTGACAAGCAGGGGTGGTTGTTGTGTTTTACGAGCTAGTGTGAGCGTTTATTCTGAGCGACAGAAGTGTGGTGACTTGCGAAACCCCTAGTGTAGCGGCGAAGTGAGGAACATACAGGGGGCTGCCGTGTTCTGAGTGAATGTGCTTTCACTGAGTGTCAGATATTGTGGTGTCGAAATCCAGTGACATTGTTTCTCCCAGCAGGCGAACAGCGCGCAGCAAGTGCTCGTAAGTACTGTAGTAGGCGCACATTAGGAAGAAGTTGCATGTAGATTTGTCAAGGCCACTAGGCTCATTAGCGGCAGGATTAACTTCTGTGGTTTGTTGACAAGTGACTCCTCTCCACAAGCAGGAGACTTGAGGAAACTAGAGTAAGGTTCCTATTGTCTGTAATTGCTGATGAGTAGTGTAATTTTCTGGCCGCAATAAAGTTAATTACTTCTTTAAGCAGTAATTGGTGTTGTGCTTCCTACCCACCGTAATCCAGTTAACAAAAGTGCCACTAGGGGGGTGGCACGTAACAATATTATTCTTATATGCTCTCTAAAATGAATGATTACTGTACTTGAACCGTGTTACTCGATAAACATTCTTCTATTACTCCAATACTGCCGAAGTTTTGTGGATATATTTCTTTATCGTAATGAGAAAAGTTGCAAACTGTATTTTGTAAATGTGCTGATAATAGTTCGGATTTTGTCTGAGGCCTAGTTATGGAAATGGGCGTTAGTTGCCTCCAGCCAAGTGCCTGCCAGATAATGAACGTTGAGGAAGCGCCGATGTATGGAAACGTGTGCTTATCTCCCGGATGAAGAGAAATCAATTATCGTGCCGAGATATTGGATTAGAATTAACAACGGAATCCAGAGATCCTACATTCGCTTTGTTTAATATGACTCGCCCACGTACCGGTACCGATCAGGGTAGAGCACAATAGGTGGACTTATAAGTGACGTTATGAAGCCATTTTTTCAGTGTTGCCTGCACAAACTAACAGTCGGTCAACACCGCTCTTGCCCAGTTAGAGTAGGTGGGGTAACTATATCTATATAACTCACTATTCCTGAAACAATAATTGTATAGTTTCCATATTTTGAGTCTCTATACTTCAATATTCTCATAAAACAAAGTTGAAAAATTAAAATTAATAAAAATAATAAATCGTTAGTTCCTGTGTGCGAAAGCTGATCATGGGCCAATGACTTTGATGTGTAAGTTTTTCGAGCATACAAGTTGACGAACAAAAGAAGAAATACATATTTGCACATTCATTGTTAGCTACAGAATCAACTGTTATAGCTCACAAGGTAGACTTCCATAAGGGTGCCTAACAATTTTCTAAACCCTGCATTCCGAAACATGGAAATTTTCCGTTAAAATGCGCATTTTGATTTGATTTCAGTCGTCCGCGTAACACAATGTCCATTAAATAAAGGGAATTTAACACGTTTTCACCCCTATGTCCACGAAGCCGTCACATATTTCTGTTTAATGAAGGGTCTGTTGAAGGTAGGTTTCACTGTATCTTGATAGGTACGTGAGCGAGTCATATTAAACAAAGCGAAGATAAGATTTCTGGATTCCGTTGTTAATTCTAATCTCTACATGATAATTGATTTTGATAAAAAAGTATTTTTTATGTTGTGTATTTGCCTTGGGACATAGGCCTACAGTACATTTGCTAATCAATAATGATCGCGAGAAGCTCCTCTTCCTTCTTTTCTACGAGTTTGACTCTAGCGTCTTTACATATAAATCACTTTTGTCGCTGCTTTTTCCCTTTCTCTTATTCTTGAACGCGAAACTTTCACTTTGTCACAGAGTTCTGGTTTAATGAAGCGTCATTAGCTCTTACTGTATCAGTCTTAGTTGATTGCTCTCCCGTAAAGATACTGCCTGTCTGTCGTAAAATCATGTCGTACGGCATTATTAATGTCATAATACTACAGCAGTTAAATACAAGCTTTAGCGTATTTATGAAGACTAGCGGACCCGTGCGAGAAATCTCGCATGTTCATAAACCATACTTTCCCCAATAATGAGAGACTTAAGGAGAAAGGTTATGTTTTTATTTCAACAAAATGATTATAGAACACTATTTACATTTCAGGATAAAGGAACGACCTCAGAATGTTAATATGACATGAAACAGGCGTCACAGCGGCCCATGGACAGCAATTATGGAGCGTATTTTCCTACATCAACGGTGTTTGCAAATCGCATACTTCGTACAATTTTTTAAAGTCATTTTTTAAATAAATTATAGATTTTTATGAAATTATAGTGCAATAAGTCACTGCTAATGTCTATTCTCTTGCATTTGAATGCTCATTTGCCACGATCGGTCGCTTGTGAGCGCCGCAGGAGGGATGCATACTTCTGAAATATATGATCTATTCCGCAATACACGCAAGTACGTGAAGCCTTGGGACAGTAGTATGTAAATATTGTTAATTGGTGTCGTCCTTCCATGACTTTGCTTGAGAATGCCCACACCTGTGTAGGTTGCATTATCACGTCAGCCATGTGAAATATTGCCTAATCTACTCCCGGTGATTGACATGAATTAACGGAGTGTGAACGGACCATCATACTGGGTGTCTGACGGATGAGACTTCCATTGCCCAAATAGTGAGGACTTTAAACATTCCCGTATCTAAAGCACTCTACCCCTATCTGTGACGTCACACTTCATGGAATGCATTACCGCGCACCCAGGACAGCTCTGTCGTCGACCTCGGTGGTTGTCTGGCTAGAATTATCCAGGACAATAATATTAATCCTATGGCCTCAGCTTTAGATAAAGCTGGAACAATATACGCTTTGTTGTTGTTTATTCATTTTGGGGGTTTGGGACATCTTGGTCATCAGTGCTGTGTTGTTGGGTGTGTGTTGAACTTTTCTGATAACCCGTATTTATGTGATGGCTGTAGTAGTGTGTGTAACTGTATTAGGGACAGGGATGAGGAAGGTGCCCCGGGACTTAAAGTAAGGCACTATCCTGGTATTTTCCTGGAGGGAGTGTGAAAAAAAACGGGATAAAACCATACTCAGGATAGCCACTGTCAGCGCTGTGATTCGAACCTGTGATCTCCGGACTTGCTACAGCTGCCCTCAGGACCGTGGTGCACGATTTAACGAGCACGGCTATGCCGCTTAACGGCATGTAAACGATCTACGCTCCAGTTTCAACGTTCCTCTTGCACTGCCCTCTAGCAGTGGAACCGGAACTCCTTTAGGCGACCTTTGACTGAGATTTAACAGATTTCGTCTTGCGATCACCATATTCTATACGACTTTGTAAGACTCGTAATATCGTGAATTTTTCCCGTATCGTCAGTCATAGACATTTGGCTGGCTGCGTAGCGTAGCTGTTAGGTTCTCGTCACCTGTGCCCAAGCTTGCAGGATCAAATCTCGGTGCAATCAGGTTGCGTTTGGGGATATTTAGATGCAAAATACCCGTGTCTGATCCATTTAAGGGCAAAATTCGGGCACCCCGACTTCTCTCAAGCCGCAGTAGTTAAAATGGTTGTAAAAACAAATTACAGCAGCCTCGATGGCGTAGTCGGTAGCATGCTGATCTACTATGTCCAAGATCGCTGGTTCAAACTCGGCCGAAGTCTTCGGATTTTTAAGAGCGTTAAAATCCTTCAGTATGCCTTCTTTTGGAGGGGAAGTAGCCTATAGCCGACGGGCCCATGTTATAGATTTATGGCATGTAAAAGAATCTACCACTGCAATTGGTAGTGTGTAGGAAAATTCGTAGGTATATTTGGCTGGTTTGAAACGCTCTGTCAAGTTCCAATGTTTGCCGCTAGGTGTTTGTGACAGTGGCATCTTGTAGCTAAAGTTGGAACTACTTGGGAGCCCACGGGCGTTCAATTAAAATACCCTCCTACGTCCATTCGGCTGCAATTTATGTTTAATAAAAACAAATTAGCTACATTTTATTTTTCGGTATTGTAGTCAGGATTACTCGTAAGAGGTGATTTCCTCCTAGAAGAATGTGTGAACGGGGTGCCTGAACTGAAATAATTTCTTCGCAGCAGTCTACAAAATGAGGTGTTGAACTTCTAAGAGTGAAGCTGATGAGACATTAGATAGATTACTTCAATATGTTCAAGTTTATGTCTAACCATGTAGCAGGGGAGCGTTTGGTGGATATAGGGCTTGTTTCTCCTTCTGTACTTATTGTGGCTGAGAAAAGTGAAATTTCACCCTCGAGGTCGGATTGAGGATGTAAGCCGTGATGGTGTTTATCCACTCTTGACTTGTATTTGAGACATATGGAGGATAATGGAAAGGAGCGGTATGATGACTTACGAGGTCTTGAATTCCCACCTTGAAAATATTATCTGTAATATTTTTCTGTGTATCCTTTGAAAACCAGTTAAAGTGACTTCATTTTTATTGGGATAGGCCAAGTTTTTTGTATCCAGAATGCAATTTCGCTTACATCCAACTCTTGTCACGCGTTTGAGAGATTGTGTTATGTCTACCCCTATCATTTCCATTTCCAAGGGGTAGGGAATGAGCTGTGCGATGACTCTTACGGCCGGATGCCTTTTTGACGCCAATCTCATGAGCGGAGATTTTGCGAGTTGATGTAATGAAGATGAATGAAACTGAACAAGGCGATGGAAGGAAGCGGCTGTGGTCTTAGCATATGCCTGGAGTTAAAAATGGGAAACCACAGAAAATCATTTCAATGATGGCCGCCGGTGGGGTTATATCCACAAGTCTACCGAGTCTGGAGATAGCCTGGCTCCATGGCCTAGCACCTTAGTTCGCGCAGCTAACGTGGTCGGTATTTATGAGTCGTTTCGTCCAACAAATATATTGTTTTTGTAGAAATATGTAATATTTCGATAAGTGTGCCCAGTTAACCTACTGCAGAGTTATTAATGCGAAATATTTTACATTCCTATACAATTCGGCGTAAAATAACATCCCTAATAATTAATTTTCCAGGGACTGCATACTAATATGAAGGACAAGGACAATGAAAGTTGCCTGGAATGCGTAACGAACAAGAGCAAATAGAGAAATGAAGCAAGAATAGCTACTGTGTTTCCTTATTTCCTCTTATTTAATGAAGGTGTGTCGCAACGAAATGAGAAAAGTGCTCAAGAAAAATGTATGTTAATGCACGCACGGCTTGCTCTGCATGCGAGCTGTCAAAAAGGTGTGTGAAGAAAAATGCACAGAGAATGCCTTGCCGTATGCAATAAAGAAGTTGCCGCGGGGACGGAGACTCCTACGAGTAACATTACGAATTAAACGATGGAGAAATTCTCTATTGTATGAGAGATCTGTGGAATAGAAATACAAAAGACAAAATGGCTTACTAGGAGTGTTTGAAGCTATTTTGTTTAGTGTTGCCTACAGTAGTTACAGTTTTAGATATAAATCGGTCATAGGAAACGTCCATAAGCCTTCAGAGAATACCACTAATATCACATAGAAAATGAAGACATTACAACTCTAAGAACGAATGAATATAATTAATCTTTTGAATTAACATGTTAGCCAGTTGGATGCTAACTTTTAAATAAATTGGTTTTACTAATCTTATGAGGGTAAACATTGCATACTTGGACATTATTCATTAATAAATGAGCATTTTATTTAAGGTCCCATACATCCCAGGGTTCAGAATTGCCTACTACAGTAGTCAAATTCTTGTTCTGAGTATTTATATAACGGGAAATTTCAAATGATCGTTCTTCCTCAGCAAATGTAACAGCCCTCAGTACAGGAAGTGAAAATTTATCAAGGGCAAAATCTTCTGTAACGAATTGAAAGAGTACACTACTTTTCTTGCTAACGGCTTTTAATCTTCAGGAAGTTGCTGTTTATTTCTATAGGCCTATAACAGTTTGCTTGAGTATCATCTGTTTACAGTATACAGGGTGTCTTTTATGTACCTTTGGAGAATGATAGGTCATATAGGGGACGGGTGTAGAAGTAATTTGAGATAGGGAACTTGGGATCAGAGCGGCCTCCTTAACCCCTAAAATAAGGGTTGATTCAGGCAATTGTAATGAATTCAAACACTACCTCCGTTATGTAACATGAACAGTTGTTCAGCTGTGATTTGAATTCTCGAAAAGTACCGTAATCTTGTCATGAACTGATACAAAAATGCTCTTATCATTTTGTTTCACAAGTATTTGACGCAATAACTGCTTTTGTGTAATTATTGTGTTTTGTAATTTTATTGCCCATTGAAGGAACTTTGTGACTAATAACGGAACTGCGGTAGTTATAAGATCGTGCCTTCTAATGATTACCCTACGGCAAAAATTAAGCTAAACATGCCTAGCCTAGCTAAACCTTACTTTCTCTTGCAAATCAACGTGATTTAAACGTAATAACGGACTTAAACAATTTAATGCTACGAAGGGCACAACGATCGGTTTAATTTACCGAAGGTATCAAGCTTAAATACCTTACACCTAAAATAAAATTAAAAATTAAAAAAAAACACACACACACATATTGCCCAAGCCCAGAATCGAACCCGGGACGACCGGTCTTTCGCACCGCAACGCTCTATCCATTACGCCAGCGCCACATGGTGAAATGAATCTTGCCAAGAGTTAAAGGATTGAGAATGGTAATAGAGGCTTGGGTCGGTTGCCTAACTGATAGGCTGGAGGGCCTGAATCAACCCTTATTTTAGGGGTTTAGGAAGCCGCTACGACCCCAAGTTCCCTATCTCAAATTACTTCTATACCCGTCCCCTGCACGACCTATCATTCTCCAAAGATTCATAAAAGACACCCTGTATACAGTAAAGCATTAGTTTCGTCTTTGCTTAGACTTTTCGCCCCATTTTTGTATAGATCTTGTCCAGAATATGACATTTTCTCTCTCTCTCTCTCTCTCTCCGCGATTGCAGACCCAGGGGTGCCTAAGCATTTCACTGAATCAGGGCTCTCTTTTGGTATTTTAACAAAATAAAATGCTTCTATCCAGATAGAACCCTCGAGAATGCCCCCAATAACTTACTGCTGTACTTTCATTAATTAATGATTAGCGGAATAGTCTATCCCACAGGATTATTCTTGTTTTTTATCGCTTATCCTCCCAGCTTGACTTCACCCACGGAGTCTGTGAGGGATCATTCCTCGACCGTCTCAATGGCGGTGTCTGAGAGCTCACACTTTAGGCTATGATTTTTATTTATTACACTGAATGTAACGTTTTCAGATAAGAGTAGTTCTTCATTTGAAGTGCCGGTGTTAATTTAAACCCTGGAACCATTCAATGTGGTACTGTGTGCCTCAGGATTTTTTGTTTCCTGACAGCTTGGTTATGGTGATTCTTAGAGCCTTCCACTGCTTCGACTTCTCTTTGATCTTGACTTGATTTTATTTGCTCAGCCTCGAGATGCAATACTGAGAGGAGGCAGGTTCGATTCCTACCTCAGTCATCCCGGAAGTGGTTTTCCGTGGGTTCCCACTTCTACTCCAGGCAAAAGCCGGGATTTCACGTAACTTAATGCTGCTTTCTACCCAAATCCTACCTCGAGTACAAGTACACTCACTAGTACAGACATCACAATGACACAGGTTATCAGACAACTTATACACACACTTAACTACACGGGGCTACATGACCACGATGTCGAAAGGCCCCTAAAAGAACACATAAACTACAGCTCTCATTTGGCACCTTCCCTGTAACAAATGACATCTGCTTTTATGTCAAAACGTGAGTACGGTGAATTATCATTAAAATAACTGGTACAATTTTGGAATGACATATCTTCTACTAGGTGTTGAGTGTGTGTATGAAATTTATCTCTTGGAAAGTGATGGTCAATTTTACGAGATTTGTGCGGGTGTTAACCTGACACCCTTGATTCATAATGAAGTTCTTATTTTCTGTTATTTTCAATTATTGCAGTGCTTTTCTAAATTGCAAATAGTTGGTAAGAGCAATTCATTTGATTGGCTTCATGTCTTTTTTAATAATTGTAAAATATGTGTTTCTTTTTTGGGGTACTCTGTATTCCAGTGATTGCTTAATGTCACAAAAAATAGGTACAATTTTCTAGGGTTAAGGGCCAAGTTACATGCGCACAACCTGTGTGCGTATGTTTATAACTGCTAGGCTGTTTTATGACAGCGAATATTCCTAATGAATAAAGTTCACAGGCTTGGATGCGCCCGATGATTATGATAAATACGTGTGTCTGCTGCTGGGATGTGTCGTTAAAATGCTGTTTGTCAGTGTCAACCGTGAATCTGCGCGAGAGAATGTGAGAAAGTTGGGAGGCTTGCAACGGACGTGGGATATTAATATTGATGGTTTCCATATTTCAGAAGATATGTCTCTGCCCCTCGCATCTGGCTTCGTTGATCGACATTTCAAACTGCGAACGTAAACATCTTACGCAGCAGGCTTTTCTTATCTCATGTATTGGATAAATCAGAAGTTTTCTAATGTGGCAACTAGAAGCATAGGTTTACGCGCGCCACGTACACCGACTACATTGGATCATCAGTGTTTTAACCTTTCCCTTGGACATACATTTAGTGTACACTCATAAAAATGGAAATTGCAATACTATGAAGGAGTGGTGCTGCACTGTTGCCATTGAACATGCAGGACAAGATTTTGGTTGTGATACAATGATAATACCTTCAGGTCCTTTTGACCTCAAATGTAGACAAAAATCAATATAGGATGTGCCCACCATTAGCTGTATGACAGTCCTAAATTCCTTGAAGCAAAATGTCAATTAGGCTGGGCCTTGGATCACTTCCTAAGGAATTGTGGTCCATCCTTGGTCTACTGCCAAGGATCTGTTATTCCAGGTTTGTGGGTGCCTGAGGCAAGTTGATAAGTTGTCGACCCATTAGGTCTATTCTGAATAGTACTTGCATATTCTATCACCACCACAACGGAAGTATAGTATCTTAGTTACATCCTACAAACAATTAGCACATTCATAAATTTGGCCTGCGGCTTGGTATGTTTTACATGTAAACTGACGATGCCTGTGTTACGCTGGAAGTGTGTCTTCTTGTAAGAGGTAGAGGTAAGCGTAAGGACACCCCTGGTGACGAGCAGATCAATGCTGGCCGCTAATGCTCACCTACAACTTCTTCCATAATATAGTGTGTTTGCTGTGCCGACCTTCCGCCCATCTGTCTAGCTGCTATCGACTGAGGAAGAACCTCTCTGGTGGAGGAAACAAAAACAAAGTCCCAGACGTCTGGCGCACAAGCTCGCGTTTTGCTTGAGCACAGTTCAAAACATGTATGTCCCCCAGGGGCCCACATCTAGTGGGACGTGGGCTGGAGACCCCAGCTGAGTCCGGCTTACTTGTGCCGGGCTCCTCTCCGTCTTATTTCCTGTCGACCTCCCTTGGTCAACTTTTTCTTTTCCAACCCCGACGGTATTAGGGTTTCCGAGGCCTAGGGAGTCTTTCACTTTCCCGCCTTAATTGGCCCTTGTCTATTCTTTACTGATCCCTCCTTCTTCGAGGGGTCAGACCTCTTGTTTTCTTTTCATTAAATTTCATTTTCTCTTTAAGTTTCCCGCACCGTTTTTGTTTATTGCCTCCCCCCCGTGTATCTAAATTCCCTAGCGATTTTTTTTTGCACTTCATTTTGTAGGTGTTTTCAATCTACGTTGCATTTTGTACGTTTTTTCGATCTAAATTGCATTTTGCGAATATTTTCAACTTCAATTGCATTTTGTAAGGATTGACAATCTAAATTGCTTTTTTGTAAGTCTTTCAATATCCGGGCCGGGACTTTGGTGAGTATTTTGAATTTCAATTGCATTTTCTATTTTCAACCTAAACCGCTTTTTGCAAGTATTTTCAATCTAAATTGCATTTTGTATCATCGGCATTTTGCAATTATTTTGATTCTCAATTGCATTTTGCGGTATTTTGAATCTAAATTATACTTTGTAAGTATTTTCACTCTAAATTGCATTTGGTAAGTATTGTCTATCCAAATGAGTAGTTTGAAACTACCGGGTATTTTGTACGCATTTTCAATTTCATTTGCATTTTGTAAGCATTTTGAATTTCAATTGCACAAGTATTTTGAATTTCACTTGCATTTTGTAAGTATTTCGACGGTACGTTGCATTTTGCACGTATTTTGAACTTAACCTACATTTTGTGCGTTTGTTTCAATCTATTCCTTTTGTGAGTATTTTCGTTCTAAATTCCCTTTTGTAAGTATTACCGCTCTTCATTTTGTAAGTTGTTTCAATCTGAGTTCCTTTTAGTACGTATTTTCATTCTCATTTTATTTTCATTCTGGTTTCCATTTTATTGGCATTTTCGCTATCACCCAGACCATTAGGGGCCGATAACCCAGATGTTAGGCCCCTTAAAACAACAATTATCATCATCATCATCATCATCATCATCAAAACAGGTATGGTCTTACTGAATTGTGAATGAAGGCAAGGAGTTTGAATTTGCTTCGAAATAAGTTCTTATGTACATTTCAAAATACAGTATTCTTTGTAGTATTGTCTGGAGTGTTGCCTCAATTACTCGGTGGCCTTAGCAATTGTCGCGGTTTATGTTAGGAATTAGATCTAAGACATTCATGACCTTCGAAAGAATTTTCTGAGCAGTCCTCGAGTTTCTTGGACGTGTTCTGGGATTCACGTGGTGTTGGGCTAGCACGCCTGCCTCGCACCCGGAGGCCCCGGGTTCGATTCGCGGCTCCGTCTGGAATTTTAGAAACTGACGCGGTGGGGTGGAACGGGGTGTACTCAGTCTCGTGAGGACAATTTAGTAGCTGTCTGACAGTGAGGCGGCATCCCGATCACGGAGACCGAGATTAACGGCCGATGGGACCCGACGCGCTGACTACGTGTGACCCCATAATCTGCAGGCCAAATGGCTGGGCAGCGGTCGCTTGGTAGGCTTAGGCCCTTCATGGGCTGCAGCGCCACGGGGTGTGTTTGTTTGTTCTGGGATTCATGATATCTGACGCTCTACCAGCAAATTCGGCTGGCTTTATCAAATACTTGTTCGGAATAGTTAATAGTTGTTTTCGGTATTTAAGGCTGTTATTATCTTCTAAAATATGGTGTAGCGGCTAGCATTCTTGGCTGTCACTCCTGAGCTCCAGGTTTCGATTCCCGGCTCTACTCTGAAATGTAATCCTGATCTGAAGGCTGGGACGGGGTACACTCAACCTCATGAAACAGAACTGAGAAGAGGAGGGTTCGAATCCCACATCAGCCATCATAGAAATAGATTTCCGTGATTTCTCACGTCTACTCCAGGTAAATACCGGGCTGGTTCCTAACTTTAGACCATGACCGCCTCGTTCCCCATCCTAACTCCAATCACTACTGCAGCCATCACAATAACACAGGTTATCAGGCAGATTTCACACTCGCGCACACCCAAATATGTGGGGATACATTCATTCATACATTCTTTTAAATTCATTTATAAATTTATTTATTTATTTGTTTGGGTTATTTCCCGGTGGCATATGTTTACACTTACAGAAAATTACCAACATCAATATGAAACACACTTCAAGTCGCGATTTGGGAACTACAGGGTGCAACAAAAATGTACGGCAAAAGATGCAGGACACGTTCCATACACGTAGACGAAGAAATTATGTTATATGAACATGGGTCCGGAAACGCTTTGTTACCATGTTATACCTCATTGTCTCTAACTCATTAATCATAGGAAACACACAAGAACAGAACGTACCAGCATACCACATGCAACTCTTCCTCGCAGGAGATGTTCCATATGCCCTCCGTGCGCATTGGTACATTCAGCAACCCATCGTCGTAGTCGGTGGCGGATCCAGGCCTTGCGGGGCCTTGATAAGGTGGGGCCCACAACAATAGAAAATTTTGAAAAATCAAATCAAATGGTAAATAGTTTGGTAATAATACGGTTATAAAATAAAAAATAGTTACAATATTCTGAATACACTACAGTACATTATTTTAATAATATGACAGAAACCTTTAAGTCCCCTTGAAGAATCTTATGTAAACTTAGAAATATTAAACTATTACTTTGCGACCTTTTTCCCGGCTGAAGTGTCCTATTATTTCACTGAAATATAAACTTGAAAAAAGGAATATGAATTATAAATTAGTTTGAAAAGTATAATTAATGAATTAATTAAATTCAAAATAATCCATGGCGCGGGGCCCCCAAGACCGCGGGGCCCTGGGCGGTCGCCCTCCCCTAGATCCGCCCCTGGTCGTAGTGAATCTTGGATGTGCTAATGTATCTCTGTAGTACTGCGTATGGTTTCGCAGCGTTCCATAATACGGGCACCGAGACTCTAAACATCTTGTACTGAGGTTCAATACACAAGAACTTTCAAATGCCCCGACAAATAAAACCCCAGTGGGATTAGTTCCGGAGAGCGTGGAGGCCAGGCAATTTGTTCACCTCTACCTATCCATCTGTCATCAAATCTGTTGTTTAGAAGCCGACGGACATTAACACTGAAATGAGGAGGTGCTCCATCGTGCATGAGGTACGGGCCCATGTTCATATAACATAATTTCTTCGTCTACGTGTGAGGAATGTGTCCTGCATTATATGCCGCACATTTTTGTTACACCACTGTATAGTAATTGCATCGGAGTATTTACACAAATTTTCAGTCTTCTCTTAAACATACAATACAATTGTATGTTTGGGAAAAGGCTCCAAGACTGCGGCAGATTATGAATTCCTATCAAAACCACGATTAATGAAATAATATTTCCCACGATGTGTACGCTGCGGTCGGCCCTTAACTTTGTGCGGATGATCTGCCCTGCTGAGGTAGGTGTCATTTCCCAGACGCTTACCTAGTTCTCCCTATGCTAGCCGATTAATGGAAGACTTAAACAAAGCAAGGAGTCTGGATTTCGTCCTTTTATCTTCCAGAGATTCCTACTCTAGTTTCTCTATCATTCGAGTTACACTACTTCTACGATTAAAATCATTGAGCACAAACCTATCGGCCTTCATGTGTCTCATAGCCAACTCACTGATGAGCCCTACTTGATATGGGTCCCAAACCGTTGAACGTCATTCCAAGATCGGCCTCACATAACTCGAATCATATTTTGTTCTCCAGACCTAAAATGTGTGTCTTTATTCCGAAGTTGGGGTGAAAATGCAGTTGAATTACGTTCTTTAGGTGTGGCATGTGAATGACAATGTGGATTCAGTTGTGTAGGGCACCTGGTCTATGTATTTATGTCAATTTCCGTCAATCGCTTATTATGATACTTTAGGCGAAGACGAGTTGACGTCAATGTGCACCTCAGACTGTGAGAGTAAGTGGGTAAAGCCTGCTAACGACAGTAGCAACAGTTGACCATTAATGTATTTATGATTAGGGCTCGGATTTTTAGGTAAATACATTTTTAAATGTAAATACATATTTTAAGTTTTTATTCTTCATAAATACATAAATTCCTGCTTTTCACTTCTCACATAAAAATACATTTTTTAAAAAATCAGTATGGTAGATATTTCAGTTTATTGCATTTTTGTTCTGTGTTACTTCAACGGGGAAGAACCTGTGAGCTATCTAATCTTCATGCAGAGCGTATGTCAGCTTGCAACTGTGTTATTCTTAACTTGTCGCCCCGTGCCACTCAATGAGGGAGCCGGGGATTTCCTTGTCCGTAGCCAAATTGCACCACGTGATAGATCTCCCCCTCTCCTAGCTACCAGGAACCAGTGTCACGCACACGCAGTTCATTTCTGGCACTATGCAGTCAAGGTTGAACAGCGATCTCAAGTTACACAACCCCTTAAGGGAAAGAAACATATTGCCGCAGTTTCGCGCCTTCAGAAGAAGTGTTTCGCGATAATCGTCGGTCATATGTGATGGACAACCTGAAGATGTATCTCGTTGTGTATTGTAATGCTTCAGCAGTTAGTGAGGCATAGCATAAATTGCACTCGTGAGTACTGAATATTGTTTATATTCACATTACTAAACTAAATTATAATTATTTTTTTTTTACTTTTTTGTCACATACGTTAGGTGAGTTTATTACTTAAAAAAATACATATTTTCCATATTTTTTGCACCTAAAATTCCGAGCCCTATTTATGATAATAGAACCTTTTTTTTTTTTTAAGTATTTCTATGTCTCGAATTTTCAGTCATTTCTATCTCCGAAAGCATTTCGAGGTATCGAAGTTCGACTGTGTATTGTTATGGACTGTTCAAAAAGGAGAAAACTAAGGGTTGACATTATTTCGCTCGGCAAGCGAGCATCATCAGATCCAAATTTGCAAGGCAAATGGCTCGACAAAACACTACCAGACATACAGTGACACCCACAGTCTCTGCCCTCCATTATGTAACTTACTTTGAACAGTGTTATAACGTGATGAGTTAACAATGCGGCTCGTGTGTTTATAATGAGGTGAGTTACGGAACCCTGCCGTGCTACACACACTCACCACTCACCTACGAGCCTGAGCGCATGATTCATAGAGGGAAACTGGTTTGGCTGATGCGGGGACGACCCTATTAATTTTGAACTCTACGTCCGTGACCTTTTAAACCACCAGGCGCGAGTCGGCAGTATCTTGCTGATTTATTCACCGCTGAGTTAACGTTCCGAACAGATTTTATCGCCGTATGATCAGCAAGATGCGATAATGGCAGAGAGGAGCAACAGGTAGCTTGTGGCTGGTATTTGGTCGGATATACGCGTAAAATTGCGTTCGTACAGGTTGCTCTCCACGTTCCATTGAGCAAGCGTGCGCGCGATGAGTATCAATCTCTTGTATATACAGGTTAGGAGAGAGTAAAGTATTTATCGTGATCTAAGCTTCACATATCATGTGGGTTATGAACATAAGGTCAACAGCTTACAAGGGGAGGATACGATGCATGGGTCACCGATTCGAACCATCTTTAGTACACGTGTAGGACAAGACCAGGCGTATACCAGGTGCAAGTAGTAACTTTAGGTGCGCTTCTCAACTTTAGGTGCGCTTCTCAGCCGTTTCTGAGAAATTAATTAATTGCAATCACAGTGCGGCGTCCAAACACTACAATAATTCAATATATGTTTTATGAATTATTGATAGGCGTATTATTTTTAAGAGGAAGTAATAATATGAGTGCAGAAATGTTATCAGTCCCCATGATCTTTGAAAATGAAAATCCACAGCCTGTTCCAGTCCGACTGGGTCAGGGATGGAATGAATGAAACCTCCCCCCATCTAGCGGCGAGGATATGAACTGTGCTGGCTATCGAAGCCTGTCGCACTCCTCATGGCCAATGATTAAATGAATGACAGATGAAATTATAGTGGAGAGTGTTCTGGAATGAAAGTTTTGACGGGGAAAATCGGAGTACCCGGAGAAAAACCTATCTGTCCCCGCTTTGTCCAGCACAAATCTCACATGGAGTGACCGGGATTTGAAACACGGACCCAGCGATGAGAGGCCGGCGTGCTGCCGCTTAAGCCTCCTCATGGTCTTATGAAACAAAATTTAGTAATCTAACAAAAATTATTACGAGCACTAATATTATTAGGTAATGTTGTCAGGTTTATGAACAGGATCAAGGTGTAGCATTACCCTACTTCAAGCATTATATTAGTGTTTTAATTAACAACCCTTCGAAATATTGATTCTGTGAAGAAATCTCCATTAAGAACGGTTAATTGATAAACCGAATATAAAGCGTTTGGACAACGGATTTTAAAATTCCTTGAGTAGATTGGCCTACTTCAGTAAAGTTTTACAGTAGGCCTTTGTATATACTATATACATATATATACAGTATATAGGCTATATATTATTGCTTGAAGTGTGAATTAAATTGTTCCCATCCTTTTCATAGACTGATACGAAAGAGACGAAAATACATGCTTGAGCGGAACTGAAAGATTATGCAGTACCGGTATATAGTACATTATGCAACGAGCCTATAATGGCAATAATTGAGACACGAGTACGTTTATAAAACGAGCGTATGCGAGTTTTATAATTTCCATGTGAGTGTCTTAATTACCATTAAAGGCGAGTTGCATACGACTGTTTATGTTCGACGATAATTATTATAACTATTCTATGTTCGAACATAAATATCCATAAATATCTGTCGATATTTCGCCAGTTTTATGTACTGAACAGAGTGCATGGGACGCAGAGAATACCTTGTATTTGACTATGGCCTCCTCGATTACCCCACTATGACACTAGGCCACTCAGTGATATTTTAAATTAGAAGGCCTTGGAACTCAGTGCAGGTGCGATGCTATCCTTACCTAATTGGTCAAACAACTGTTTCTTGAGCTCTGATTGGTGGGAGAAACAGTCCTATAACTAAAACTTTTCTGACATATAATATTCACATTTGGACATCGTCGAACATAAAGTACGGTAAGTTAAGTCACAGTCCGTCAAGTGTGCAATGTGCTGATAAGTTGGGTGGCATCTTGGCTCTATACTTCGAATATGCGTGTTACTAGTAGATGGCTTATTCCTGGAATAATTTAGTTGTATGAATGAGAGTAGCTATTGTCTCCTATTAGGAGACATGCTGATATTCCTGCGGTTGGGAATGCATTTTCGTAGCTTTTTACACTGCCATTGTATATAATAGTCTAGCAATGTCTACAGTATCATTTGTATGTTGATGTCTTGTTAAATAGCAATATTATAAGACTTGATTACTTTTAAACTTCGTAACGTGATTTGTTGTGCAGATTGCTATCTAACTGCAGTAACTACAGTAGTATTATGGTTGTGTTTTAAGAGAACTGGAGGCATTAGATCGCTGGATAAGGTGCGAGCTATACCGTGGCTCTTCTTCCGTCTTCTCCTTTTTTAGATGGACGGGTTGTGTGTCTGCTGGAAAGTCAGTTTCGTCGCTGGAGACAAAGCAGTCTGGTACGAACGATTTATTTGTGCTATCAGCCTGTAAATGTTACAGGTTGCCAGATGACTTCCCTGAAAACACGCATGCCGTAGCTGGATCTATTAAAGGGCGAATGTACGGAGGGCATTCACAAAGTGATTATGACAAGGAGGAGTCCTATCTCCCCTTCTTTTCATCGCGATTATGAATGGGATCCAATAGAGAGTTGTCATTGTTCTTGATAAATAATATATGTTGCAGATGACATCTGTGTGTCGGATGATCCAAACCATCAAGTCTAGAAACAGATGAGTGCTCGGTCCGTAGTAGCAAAGGAGTATATTGTTGTTGGTGTTGTTAATTCATTGTAGAAGGTTGGGGCATCTTGGTAATCATCCTCGTGTACTTGGGTGTGTTTTGAACGTGTTTGATTGGCTGCGTGGCTCAGCGGTAACGTTCTCGCCTGTTGGTCCGAAGACTGCAGGATCGAATCCTGGTGCAGCCAGTTGGCATTTGAGGGCGCGAAAATGTGAGGAAGCCATATCAGTAGATTTACTGGCACGTTAAAGATCCACTTCGGGGCAACATTCTGACACCCCGGCGTCTCTAAAAGTCGCAGTAGTTAAAAGAGACGTAAAACCAATTACATTATTATTATTATTATTATTATTATTATTATGAACTTCTGATAGCTTGTGTTTCTGTGATGACTGTAGTAGGGTCAGGGATGGAGTCGTTGCCCTGGGACTAGAAATAAGGTTCTATCCCGGCATTAAAAAAAACGGGGAGAGTCACACGAGGAATAGCCGCTGTTAGCGCCGGGATTCGAACCTCTGTTTTCCGGACTTGCCGCAGCTCCCCGTCGTGGTCTTGGTGCGATTTAACGTGGGAACAATTCGTGGCCTTTTATAGAACAAAAAGAGATCCCATTGAAGAGCGAAAGAGCAATGTACCAAAATTATGTACCAATTCTGATCTGGGCTATGAGAAGTGGACCCAAGCGTGGTTGGAAAAAGAAGACAAGATAGAAATCGAAGTAACTTACAAATAAGTTATATCAGAAACATAGCCCAAGCAGTAGCCTACGCCTCCTTGGTCAATATGTTATTTGCCTAACATTTGGGTGCTTTTCCAGCTAAGACCCATAACATTTATTTTAGAAGGAGGCTACATCTCTAATTTATGCCAATAGTGTTATGGCCTTCCTTTCTGAATACCATCGCATCATCTATAGGCCTAGTTAAGCCATCATTACTTACGACTTGACGTTTTAGTGCTAGGCTAGAGTTTCGTTCGCTAAATCGCGACATCGCGAACGAAACTCGACTTGTCTTGATATATCGAGTTGAATGGCTGCCTGTGATTGGCTAGTTAAAGTGATTTTCCTTCTCACCGCTAGATAACTCCAGGGTAACACTGAAACGTCAAGTCGGAAGTAATGATGGCTTTACTATAGATTCTAGACACTGGTGGTTACGACGCACGTGGGGAATTGAGCTAAACCGATTGCCAGGGAAAATGTGGAACTTAAAACTTCAGAAAGGCCCAAAAAGAGATACAGGGGCATGTTGAAGTCTGATATTGAGTCGAGAGGTTAAGATTGGATCACCATTCAAGTAGATGAAAATATAATAGCCTAATCGAAGCTGTGGAGGAACTTAATACGCCGATCCATCAAGTAGATAGAACGACGCCGGATAAACACGTATGTAAGACATGTGAATTAACTTTTATTGAGTGAGGCGTTAAAGTGCAAAGTCACGCAGAATTCCACATTATTTTTTCACATATCCAATTAAGTCTCTGCGGTTTGACGATGGAAATTCGCTTCCATAAGAGCATACGTGCAGTAGAACGTCATGCCCAAGGTGTGTTTTGTGAAATGAAGTGTCATCGAGATTCGGGGCGTCACTTTTGACTGACGCCGTCTTGTCTGTGACATTCTGTACTCCAAACTAGAGCCTACTATTGAGTCTTTGAAGTTCGTATAGGAAATCGATGATGCATCCTCATATCGTAAATGTCACGCTATACTCAAAGAACTTTGATGGTCGTTAATGTCGTTTCTAGTCTCTGTAGTTGATCTTCCAAGTTTTGTAACATGATTACTTGCTGTAGCTGCTCGCTTTTAGTCGTGGTGTGATATGGGGGAGGCTACTAAAAGGGTCAAAATTGATGGAAAACATGAGTGAAATTCCAAAATAATTAACGGCACTTGCTTGTTTACGTAGATGAATTTATATACAGTATGACGTAGACTTATGATAAAACTCGTCGCGATGTACAGTATGTTCTCCACCGGGGAAGCTAAGGAGGCAGTTATTTTTGGCGGAGAGTAAAATAATAATAATAATAATAATAATCTTGCTTTGTTACGGCCGACGAAGGACCATGTCATGTCAACTGTTTCTTCTGCATTTTAATATTGGCGCAGTACTCTTTTGTTCGCAATCGATATTGCACCTTTCTCTCCGTCGTCCACGCCTTCCCGGTTTTTAGTTTCGGCTTAGGTTGAAAACTCCGATGTTCTTGAAGTTTTTCCCTAAGTGGGCCAAGCTCCTGGATATCTTCACATGTTATCCCAATCTCCAACGATCTTTCTCTGCTTCACTGAAGCAGGCCCCCTTTGTATTTTTCTCATGGAGAAAAGCTAAAATGCGTTGGGATAGCCGTGTTGATTTCATTCGGGTTATATTATATGAGGACATCTTAGAACGTGACTCTTTGAAGAAGAAACTTGGGGAAATACAGAGTTTTCAACCAAAACCTATTTTGAAAACCGGCAAGAAGTGGACCGAAGAACGAAAAGAAGCTCACCGAAGAAGAATGCGTGAACACTGGACCAATGTGAAAGAACTAGGCAAAAGGCAGTTGAAAAAATGTAGTCCACAGAAGACCGAAACGATTATAAAAAATCATAATGTTTTTACATCCCTTTTATCTACTGCGGTCTCTAGAGACGCCAGGGTGCCGGAACTGCCCCGAAGAGGATCTTCAACGTGCCAGGAAATCTACTGACACGGCTCCCTCGCATTTACGCCGACTGCGCCAGTATTCGATCCTGCACCCTTAGGCACAAGAGGCGAGAACGTTACCGCTGCGCCTCGTAACCAGTCGTTATATACGAATATTAGGCAATGATAAAAAGATTTCAAGATGAACAAGTGTTGGTGAGTTGGTGAGTTCAACTGCTGTATTCTATTTGAGATCATTTTGATTGTGCCTTTCAGAGCACGAACCTGCGTAGTTGTGTTTAAGGCACGCTCTACGAATAGACTGGACTGATGGCATTCGTATAACAGATGGTTGGTTGGTTCCTCAATTTAGGGGCTGCGACAACGCGGTCATGTAGCCCCGTGTACTTTGGGTGTGTGTAGAATCTGTCTGATAACTGGTGTTAAGAGCCGGCCGGAGTGGGAACGGCCGACCGCCAGCCCAGCACTTGTTGTAACATGGGTGAAAAGTTTGTGAAACGTTTTATAAAGAAACGGGACAAGGTAAAATTATTTTGTTCCTATAGCCCGCTGTAATATTTTATACACTTTTCATCGGTGCAAAAGCATATCGAACAGGAATACAAAGATAGTTATAAAAAGTGTAGTTAAAATCACAATTCTCCATATAAAATAGAGTTCTGAACTGCAATTTTCCAAACCTCTTCAATGCCTTCAGATGATGTTGAAAACAGAAACAAACTCCACTGCAAGACAGCTTATAGTTTTCTCTATTGTGCTACTGAATCATATTTTCAAATTAAGAACTCTGTATATGTTTAATCGTGATTTTAGAAAATGTAAGCATATTGAGTTGCTAATGCTAGCCGTGTCGAGGTGCTGGTAGTTCAGACAGTTTCCGTCAGATGTCACGTCGCAAAGTCCTGTCCTTGAAACAGGTCAAGACAGAGACAGAGATTAGTTGAGACATTTGGCCTAGGCCAGCTCAGGCTTTTCCCCATGCAGGGGAGTGGGGAGATCAGCACATGCCTCCCTTTCACATACAATGAGCAGCGGACAAGCTCATTCCACTACGGTATTGCTATTGTCTTAAAAGCTGCAATAGAACTTTAAAGTGCACGTTATACCTTTTACCGTGCAACAATTTTTATTAGTACTATGACTTTAAAAAAAATAGTAAGGCTTTGTAATGAGCACGGATTGACTTATTGGTGAATACTGTGTTTTTAAATCAAATGCCCATCCTACACGAACAATTTTATCCCGGAAGAGGCTATACAATTATTAAAGTCTGGCGCGGTCAGCTGACATTTGAGGGTGCGCAAATGCGAGGGAGCCGTGTCAGTAGATTTACTAGCAAAATTCCGGCACCCTGGCGTCTATAAAAGCCACTGTAGTTAAAAGTGACGTAAAACCAATATTATTATTAGTAGTATTACTATTACAATTAAAGTGGGAGAAAAGGAAATAGGAAACTTCGACATCAAACACAATTTTCACTACCAGACTCAAGGGCAGCTTCATACTACAAGAAGACAAAAAGGATTAGCCTACAACGGAACTCATACAGAGATATGATAGACTTTTGGGAGAGTATTTTTTCCCGTTACTTGACCGGTTTTACAAACATTTCGTCCTTCCGGAGATTAGAGACTCAAAACAGAGTAGATGATATATGCCAATATGAAACTCTGTTTACATTATTATGTACCCTCTATTTTACTGAGTACTGGTAATGTTCCAGGCGCCGAGGAGTGATGTGTTTATATGCTGTAAAAAGATGAACGTCAATTATTTCGCAGTGTGGATTCACTCCCGAAATCCATTCCTCACTTCTGTGTGGTATAGCATTTTGAAATCGTTAGGACTTGAGTTCAGATTTTTAAATATATATTTCAAAATATATTATGGCCCAAATACGTATATTAAGAAACCAACGATCTATCCCGGCATTATTTTTAAGCCTGGTTTATTCTAATTCATCATCTGTTCTTGACGTCTACGTATCTACTGTCGACCAAAATATTATGTGCACTCGAGTTTGAAGGTTATTTGTGAAGTAACCAATAGACCTACATAAAATCCAGTAACATCATCATTTTCGTCGTTCTATTTTACGTTAGTTTATGTAGGTTTGGAATTTTTAATTTATATTTTAATAAACCAGTTATACAACATTCCAATGCACATAGTGTTAAAATTTGGACTCGATCTGATGACGGGTTTGTGAGATAATAGTTCGTAAATGTGACGCATGGTTGAAACATACTTTAAAACGAGCACTTTTTGTGTTCCAACTGCGATAAAAAATATTAAAATATAAATTAAACATTCCAAGCCTAAATGAACTAACGTAAACTGAACGACGAAAATGATGATGTTATAGGATTTTATGTAGGTCCATTGGTTACTTCACAAACCACCTTCAAGCTCGAGTGCACATAATATTTTGGTCGACAGTAGTCGGGGATTATATGATTCCCACGTTCCTTCACTTTTTGGGGGACGTAATGGTGTAGTGGTCAAGCTGCTTGGCTCTCACCAAGGTTCGATTCCTGGCAAGTGAGATTTTCGAAGTGAAATATCACGTCCTGTGGTTCAGATTCCACGTAAAAATGAAGGTCCCATAGCTCTGATCGCGAGATTAACGGTCACGTAAAACTACAAGCTTCATTCATTTTTCATGTCTACGTAATTGGTGGGGCGGGGGTGGAGACTACACGCGTATAGCATAATTTTTACAGCCATACTGTTTATTGATATGCCCTTTTAATACATACTGTGCTATGTATAAAACACCTCGTGGCGCAGTGGCCAGCAATGTTGTCGGCTACCTCAGAGGTCCCGGGCTTGATTCCCGGCTCTGCCAAGAATTTAAGTCTTGGTATGGTCTGGTGTGGGGTCTCCCAGCCACGTGATGCTAAGCGGGAGTCTGCCGGATGTTGTGGCTCATATTTATAATATTGGTTTTACGTCCCTTTTAACAACTGTGGCTTTTAGAGACGCCGGGGTGCCAGGATTTTGCCCCGAAGGGGATCTTTAACGTGCCAGTAAATCTACTGACACGGCTCCTTCGCATTTGCGCACCCTCAAATGCCAACTGACTGTCCGGGGATTCGATCCCGCTATCTTGGGCATAGCAGGCGAGAACATTACCGCTGAGCCACGCAGCCAGTCGCTGTGGCTCAGGACGCCTGTTAGTTGTCCCTTGATACAGCCAGGAACTCTAATCGGGTATCTACTGTATATCCCTTGTTGATCTTGAGGTATGTAAATAGTTCTTCATTATTCAAACCATTTATTGGGGGATAAAATGTGTATGACCCAAATGCACACTTCATCTCACAAATGTTATGGACTTGAGGTTCTTTACTTTTGTAGGCAACGCGGTCAGGTTGAAGTATACTCAGGCATAATCATTGGCCGAGAGTAAGATGGAGGAAACCCAGAGTGGCTTTAGACCACAACGAGGATGTGAGGATATATTTTTTTTAGTATGTGCCAAGTGATTGAGGAATACTACGAGAGGAATAGACTTTTGTATTTTGTAGATCTAGAGAAGGCGTACGGAAGAGTACCAAGAGAAAAGAAACTGAGGATTCTGAAGTACAGTATTATGGTATCCAGGGAAGGCTGCTACAGGCAATCAAAAGTACCGTATTTGTGTTTATAATGAATCTGCGGTAAGAGTTGATGCTAGGATGAGTTCCTGGTCTAAGTTGTTACAGGAATAGACTGAAATCTTTCACCACTACTACTGATTTTTTATATAGGCTATAATATTGTCTTTCGTAGCTTTTCAGTCGGTCAACACGATTGTGCCCAATGATGGGCGGGGTACAAGATATAAATATGTAAATACACTCATAGAAAAAGTTACATGTATTAGTTATTTATCACAATTGCCCCATTTAATTGCACCATATTTGTTCATGAATGGTGATGTGATAATCGTGGGAAACGGATCTTAGTTTTCTTTCCCTAGAGCAACTGAATTTGTAGTTTCTGGAAATTTCTTGGTTGTTGATGAGGAAAAGGCAATGCGAAAGGATGAGCTGAAGTCACTCTGTCCTGATAATAATATGCTATAGCTTATCGTTGAATCCTGTGTGATGAGAAATGTAATTTCAAAAAATGTATTCTACATTTCTTTAAATATCTCCTTTGTTAAGAATAAAAGAAAAAAATAACTTGTCATGGTTACTTACAAAAACACGAAAATACGTATAATTCTAGGAAATAAACAGCAGTTTTTCACCATACTACTAAGTTACAGGTATACTAGGGTGTAGGCTTCCTTACGTATCTTTTCGATGTTATCGTAAACTGAAATATTCAAACAAAAGTGTTTGAAAATTTACTTTTCAACTTTTTTCAGGAATTAGTTTAGTCTGAACGATTCTTTATCACAATTAAGGTTATTATGAAGATAAAACAAAAGTTTGGTGCTTTTCAGTCGGTCAACACGAATGTACCCAAAGGAGTTGTAATTTTTTTCAGGATGAGGGTATAACCCAACTCTTTTGGGTACATTCGTGTTGACCGACCGAAAAGCACCAAACTTTTGTTTACTAAGGAAACACTGAAAAATGGCTTCAAACCCCATAATGTCAGTATGAAGATGTTTATGAAAGTAAATGATTGAATATGCACAATCAAATGGAGCATGAGCAACAACAACGCCGGCGTGAAACCTTATTGTGGTTCGGTTTCGAACTTCGCAACATAGGCAGTTTTGTGTAAGTGAGATCTGTAAGGAAATGGTAGAGCTTTAAGAATAACATTTTAATTTCTTTCTCCGTTATCACATTAAGTATAACATACTGTTTTAAAGACCATCTCGTGGTGAAGCGTTCTTGTGTGTCACCCCCGGATGCAAGGCCTTAGAGAGTGGTGATGGGTCCTGGGGCTGGAGAATCCTGCCCTCCCCCACCTCTATTGCCAAATTATGTAATATTAATTTATAATCCTCCTAAATTTGCAGAAACTGATAATAATTTTAGAAATATTATTATTATTATTAGTAATAATAATAGCATTAGTAAGAGAAGCCGCCGATGGTAGGGGGTTGAACAGGCGTTCCTCCCCCCCCCCCCTCCCCATGCAAGATCCGGAAAATATTTTTATTATTAATAATAATAATAATAATAAGACGGCCGAGGTGGGATTCAAACCCACGCTCTCTCGATATCAGCGTGGCACGAGGTAGTGCGTTAGCGCTCTCGGCCACCGAGGCCAGTTAATAATAATAATAATAATAAGAAGAAGAACCGCCGGTGTTAGAGGGCTGGACAGACGGGTCCACACCGGGCAAGATCCCGATGATGATGATAATAATAATAATAATAATAATAATAATAATAATAATAATAATAATAATAATAATAATAAAGACTTACCAAGATAATATAAAATATGCATAATAATGCAGTTAAACATTGAAACAACGGCCCATGGGTTCGAACGCACTTGTTTATCGAGTTTGAAGATAGCTTGGCACCCATGATTTTGTGCTGTACCTTAGCAAGTGTAACTACTGCGGTCGGTCACTGCGCATCCTTATAACACCTGTAAAACACGTTTCCCCGTGCGAGGACTAGTTCCCGTATTTTTTGAAACTCATTAGCGCATTTCAAAGTAATTGTTGCGGCATCGTGGTCATCTAGCCCCGTGTACTTGGCGTGTGTTTGGAATTTGTCTAATTACCCGTCTTATTGTGATGGCTCTATTAGTGTGTACAGTATATTTGTCATTCAGATGAGGATTGTGAAGGAGTCGGCTGCATTTGCCTGGAGTAGAAGTGATAATAATAATAAAAATAATGTTATTGTTTTACGTCCCTTTAAACATCTGCGGCTTTAGGAGACGCCGGGGTGTCGGAAGTTTGCCCCAAAGAGGATCTTTGACCTGCCAGTAAATTCACTGACACGGCTCCCTCGTATTTGCGCACCCTCAAATGCCAGCTGGCTGCGCCAGGATTCGATCCTGCAATCTTGGGAACAGCAAGCAAGAACGTTACCACTGAGCCACGCAGCCAGAGTACAAGTGAGAAACCACGGAAAACCACTTCCAAGATGGCTGAGATGGGAATCGAAACCACATCTTTTCAATTTTGCCACTGGAATGCCCCATTCCAGCCATCAGACAAGAATGAATCGAATTTCTTGTCGGCGCCGGGAATCGAACCCGAACCTCCGGGGCGACAGCCAAGAATACTAGCCGCTACATCACGAGGAACGCCAAGGATATTTCAGTCACTTGTGAATTCCGTAATCCGTAGTTTAACTATTAGCTTATCTATAGCAAAATATTTCGGCCATTCAATTGGAAGTACCGTAGCCTATACAGACTATCACTTCGAACTTCCTGGTCTCGATATTCGTGAGGCACATTGCCACGAGATTGCATTTCTCCGTGTCGGACCCCGGGGCAGTTTGAACTTTCTCGCACGCGCGACCTTGAACCACCCCTCACAGTAGGGGGTAATCCGTGCTGATACCTATGTACGGGCCATGCAACTACTAGGGGAGAGCGACTACAACGAAACTAGTGGCAACGTTTTGAAATGAAATGTGAAATAGGATCTCACTACGGCCGCCTCTTAATTGTGATGGCTGTATTAGTGTGTGTTATCTGTCTTTAATTCATGTAACAACTGCAGGCATTCGATTTTCAAGTAGTTCCAACTTTTGCTACCAAACGCCACCGTCACCGACCAACTAGTTCTGTACTTGCTTACTAGATGCCACCGCAGTCTGCTCCTGGCGACGAACTTTGATGCGCGTTAGTCAAATCTAACCTATAATTTAGCTTCACATAAGTTTAATTAGTGGAAGGTTCTTTGTCATGCCATAAATTCATGACATGGGACCTCCGACTTTACTTCCCCTCCGAAGGAAGGCATACTGAGGGATTTTTAAAGCTCTTAAAAAATCCGACGACTTCTGCCGGGTTTGAACCCGCGGCCTTGGGCATAGAAGCTCTGCACGCTACCAACTACGCCACCGAAGCCGCCCATATAACAGAGATAAAAGCAAGGAAAATGGTACAAGCAGGTTAGGGTCGGATCACCTTGCTGTTCTGCCTCTTAAAACAATAACTAACCAGCGGATTTTAAGATGAACAAATCGGTCCTGACTCGAGCCTTACTGGCATCGGGAGAGCCTGGGTTCGAATCCTTCCTCGGCCGTCCTGAAAATGCTTTTCGTGGTTTCCCATTTTCACCACCAGTCAAAAACTAGGATGGTTCCTTTCAATACTGTAGGTCCACGCCCGATTTCATTCCAAAATCCCTTCCCTGACCCGTTCCGAAAAGAAAATAAACGGTCATTGGCTGCATTAATATAATTATTTATCTTAACTTTTGATTGTGCCATTTGCATGATTTCCCCTGTAGCCTAGTAGCTAAACCATTCAGTTGTGCTAAAGCTTCATCAGTAGATACTGTAGGCTGTGGAGTTCCAGCCTCATGTTCCCAAGGTCGTGGGTTCGAATTCCAGCCAAGAAAGAGGGATTTTTGAAGGGTGGGAAAGTTCCATTGCATTTCGAGTGGTACAGGTCGGACGTTTGTTTTAGACGATTGCCCTTGACCTTGAAGCCTGCGGGTGAGCCTACACACACTCACTCTCTCACCCTATCGCTTCACACTTGTCACCACCGACCTGATGTAATGGAATTCCAGACTTGAGCAGACAGTACAGTCCACTTCGAAGTATTGTGTGACGCAGAAGTACACGTTACGTAGTTATGAACAGAACGTCATTATATTTGCTAATGACTGTACTTCAGTAGTAGTGTGAAAAAGGTTCGTCAATCATCGGACCGCTTGGGGCAGCTGATAACAACACAAGTACTGTAGTATAACTCGCCTCCAGGCTTCCATTAAGAATTTTCACTCGTCTAAAACAAACGTCCGGCCTGTACGATGTCGGCACGTAACAGATGTTTCGTTTCACATTTGGCAATCACGAGACAAAATTAATTAAATTTCAGTCACAGGCGGCTGAGGTAATTCGAGTATTATATTATTATTGCTATGCGGCTGCGGTGGCCGAGAGCGCTAACGCGCTAGCTCGTGCCTTGCTGGCATCGGGAGAGCGTGGGTTCGTATCCCACAGTTCTGAAAATGGTTTTCGTGGTTTCCCATTTTCACCACCATGGTCCTTTCAACTGGGCCACGGTGAACTACATTCCCCAATCCCTTCCTTTTACCTGTCGCCTGTTACAAAGTATGGGGCTGATGACCAGTAACTTATGTCCAAAACCCCTATAAAACGAACTAACTACATAACATCCATATATAGATCTTTGGCAATTTGTTGAAGTGCCAGTGAACTAAATTGTGGTCGTTGTGACTAGCGTGGTGTTTCGTGTTCAAAGTGACGTGGTCTATCTTTCAAGGAGGTTGTGGGTGGCTCGGGAGATAAGTCGTCCCGAGTGTGGGTAGCGACACACGGACTGACTTTCATATTCCGACGTCCTCACTAAGCTATGTCATTTCACCATGTTAATGCCTTATAAGCTCTTAATTCTTTCTCGCTCGTTAAGTGGAGTTTGTTGCCTCGGGTATCGTCCCAAGTCTCTTATCTCGTTTTCCATTATAAAAAAGCAGTGAAATACAATCTGCTGCGAAAGCTTCTGATTACTTCCAGAATTGTTGACATAAACTAATTAAATCATATCATCGTTTAATTGCATATTTTCGTGAATTTTACTGTGAATGTAATAGAAAATATTGATTGAACATGTTGAATTTCAGACGGTAGTTGCACAAAAGGTTCAGCTCTGGCAAGAAATATTTTCCCATTGTCAGATACAGCATTAAATAGGAATTTGACAACACTCAGCTACAAAAACAGCAATGTGAGTGATACATTGTAAACGTAGGTTGTCCGGCCCCATGGCGAATTTGTTAGCTCGCTAGGCTTTGGCCCAAAGGGTCCCGGGTTCGATTCCCCAGCTAGGCCATTGGGGATTTTCATCTCCTGGAGTTGACTCTTCTGGCTCGGGACTAGGTGTATGTGACGTATTCATCATCACTTCATCCTCATTCGGACGCGCAGGTCGACCACGGGTGTTCACTAGAAAGACAAAACGTAACTGTACTAAAATTTGGCTAACCAGGAGGAGGTTATCATTTCGTAGCTGTCGATATTCACTGCTTCCGTCCCCTTGTGCATTTTACAATGTTTCATATTCACCGCAGCCCACAATTTGTTGTTGATTCATTTAGAGGCTTGCGACATCGTGGCCATTTAGCCCCGTGTATTTGGGTTTGTGGGGATTTGTCTGATAACCTGTGTTATTGTGATAGATGTATTAGTGTGTGTATTTGTAATTGGGCCGGAATTGGATGAGAGGCCTGGGAGAGTGAAGACAGGCCAGGGGAAAACCATGAGGCAGCAATTTTATACCACACATCAGTGGTGATACACAGTAAGTAGACTGTTTACCAATCCTAAATGATTTAGCTTTAATTGTGTGGATGATACAAATAAATTAATGTCTATTTTTAATACCTCGATGAAAAAAATGTTCTGGGGTGGAAATTCCCATTTTTTTGTTCACATGATTCTTATTCGCATACGTAATATTTCTGAGATTGCCCTGGATTTAATGTGCCCGTGCTGTTAACAGGTCTCTAGGTATTTTAGCTTATTTTCATCATACGAAATATTGACTTATAATTATAATTTTATTAATGCAGCCAATGACCATATACTTCTATTTTCAGAATGGGTCAGGGAAGGGATATTGGAAGGAAATCTGCCGTGGATCTATTTAAAGGAACCGTCTCGGCATTTGCCAGGTGGTGAAAATGGGAAACCACAAATACCATTTTCAGGACGGCCGAGGTGGGATCAGGACCGACGCTCTCCCCCGTTTGTCCACGTGCGTATTCCTAATAAAACATAAACGACTGGAGCGATTTTAATGAAACTCGGTAAGAACGTATTCTACAGTACTCCGTCGGACCACGATCGTGCCTTTAAAATGTTAATAATTTGCATCAATCCAACATGGTGGCCACACGAAATTGTTCACCGTCATTCAATATCTCGAAAACTATTGTTTCTATCAATCTGAAATTTTGTATGGTGATAGAGGGTGTCTACTACTCTGGAAAACGGGAAATTCTCGAGGTATTTTTAAATACTGGAAAATTCAGGGAATTATCAGCGTATTTTCATGACACTCGAGGAATTTTTGTTTTACAAGAATCCAAAATTGTGAATTCAAATTTTGCCAGGGAAATGTATGTTCTGGTGATTTCTGCTGTAAATGAATGTTCTCATTGGCATTATCAGCTTCTTTTTGTAATTTCCTTGTACTTTCGAAATGTTTTGCACATGAATGCATTTTATATACCATTATTGTGGATTTGGGACATACAATTATGTCTATTCATTATTGCTTTGTTATTTACTAAGGTCTTACGATATATATCTCTACAAAACCTAAGGATGCTTCAAAGCTAGACTTCAGTTTATGTCCGTGTTTTTATTTTATAAGAGTCGCCAGAGGATGTAGCGGTTGAGGATATCGCGTTGCCCATCCCGGAAGTAGCTGTGAGGTCCTCAGAGGTCTTTGCCTACCGATTCCTGCGGAAACTCTTGTCTCAAAGCCGCATCATGTCTAAAGATATTTCTGGTAGAGAGCCGGGATTTCTCATTGTAGATCCCGGGACACATTATGGAGAGTGTGATAAAGGCACGAGGGCGGTTTTTTTCGGGTGTTGAAAGCCAAAGTAGGCTATATTTTAAGCTGCCAGAAATCTTGTACATTTTCGTCTTGACTTCAACAGTTTTGCTCGTTTGGGGAACAGGAAAATGTGTGAACTCGGCGTGCCTTCACCTCCAGGGGATCACAATTAGTGGAACCAAGGTGGTTCCAGCTGATCCAAACATGATTCCACTTGTACTTATGCCGGACTCCTCTGTTTCATATTTTCTTTTTATGTATTAATCAAAGCAAAAACTACATCTATGTGATCCCTTCACGCTTGTACAAAGAACAACCAAATGACAGAGGTAACGCTACAATCTTAAAATGAAACGTTTTAAAATTAATGCAGGCGATTGATTACTTGTGCTTTTGTGGATCTTCTCAAACAGTGGACTATTTACTCTTCGACTCTGTCATGTTTAGCAGGATAAGATTCGAACTTGAGTGTCATCTAAACAATTGTAATGAGGAACTTTCAAAACCATTATACCACCTGTTGCTGTTACAAACAGTTCCTTAAGTTCATTCACCACATCTACAATAATCTAGTTTCATAATTTTGTGTTAAGGTAGCCGGGACGTGTGTAGCCGGGACGTGTGAATCTATAGAAAAATGTAGCTTCTGATGTTTAGTTATCTCCGAAAGTACAATATATATTTCCTTGAATGTTCTTTTGGTATATTCGGAATACGTTCATCATTATGGGTAGAATTTGAAGCTTCTATGTTAATATTTTGTGTCAGAGAGAGCATTACAAAAATAATCTTTAAAAAAATATATTGTTAAAAATTCCCTTAACTCATGCTTTTTTTTTCTGGGCAAATACTCAAACCAGACCCAACAAACTTTGCATGCATACTATTTAAACCATTTTGGAGCTACTGAAGTAAAAGTATTGTCCTATTGATTACAGGAGTTGAGTTTTTTATTTGTTTACATCCTAGTTGAAAACTGAAATTTTCTGTAAAATTTTCAGTGCTTTTCACGAAAAAACTTAACTCCTGTAAACAATAAGACAATACTTTTACTTCAGCAGCTCAAAAATGGTTTAAATATTATGCATGCAAAGTTTGTTGGGTCTGGTTTGAGTATTTGCCCAGAAAAAGGGACTTGAGTTAAGGGAATTTTTAACAATATATTCTTTAAGATTATTTTTGTGATGCTCTCTCTGACACAAAATATTCAACATAGAAGCTTCAAATTCTACCCAAATAATGACGAATGTATTTTGAATATGCAAAAAGAACATTCAAGGAATTATCCATTGTAGTTTTTGAGATATGTAACTAAACATCAGAAGTTACATTTTTCTATCGATTCACACGTCCCGGTACCCTAAAGGACCAATAATTAACTGATCAAAACTATAACCCTAATATGCTCATGTACAATAGGGTTCAAACTGTTCCGATATTTTATAAATAAATAAATAAAATGAAACATGTCTAATAACAAAACAAGTTCAGACCAAGAGCCGGTAGAATCTCCTTGTTGGTCTCGTCTGTCTGTCATGTTTACCTCCCGTTCTCAACACTTGTTCTCTTCTGACTCCGTTGGTTTTAGGGTATCTGAGGCCTAGGCTGCTTTCCATTTTCTCCGTCTTACTGCAGTTGCCCTTCTCCTTTCTTTCCTGGGAAGGGCGTGATGGAACAGTGGCAAAGCTGCTTGCCTCTCACCAAGGTTAATGTAGGTGAGATTTTCGAAGTTCGGATTCCACGTAAAAATGGAGGTCCCGTGGCTCATGAAATCGCGAGAAAAAACAACAAGCTCCCTTCCCTTTCTTTCATGATTCGCTCATTTTTCCAGCGAGAAGACCTATCGTTTTCTTCTGCGTCTTCTTCTTCTTCTTCTTCCCCACTGTGGGTGGGAAGTTGAATACACTCGCTGCACTACCTGCCTGTCGTAAGGGCCAGTTAGAGGAGTAGGGTGTGTTTAGTGGTACCCCTATGGCTGGTGAGTTTCGGGAATTGTTAACTCGGGGTCCGCGTTTTCTAGTGAGTCACTTCCCCTTCTGTTTTGCGTGGCGTAGTCCTTTATACCTTATTCTTCGAGGGTGGAAGCATTTCTTTCCTCTCCCTTTTTATTTCCTTTGTCATTTACTCTTTCACTCTTGGTAAGTACTCAGTAAGTAGTAGTAGTAGAAAGCTATATCAAAATCGTCCTCATCGTTAGGGGGCTTATACCTTGATCTTAAACCCCTTAAAAAAAGATCATTACTATTCTGCGTTCGCCGATTTAGTCTCAACATAGTCGGTATTTCTGTATGCCGATAACAGCTTGGCGCATGTTTATAACCTGAGGCTCAGTAGTAGAGCACAAATATTTGACCAAGATAGTAGTGTGTGTGTGTCAAGGTAAACACCTCCCAGCTAGTTAATGGGCGCTTCTGATGTTTGGATAGGTTTCTTTACTTTTCGCCTGGCTCCGTAGAAATGTCTTGGCCTTTAATGTAGAGGGTGGTAGTCTCCATTTGTATTGTGTCAACTACACTAAAACATATCCAGAGCGGAATCAACTGGGACCAAGATATGTTTCCGGATTGAACAAAATTAGACAAAAATGTTACAAATTATTATTTAACCCTGTTTCTTTGGTCCAGTTTTGGTGACATCTTAGTAACACATGTAGCTTGATGTAATTTCACGCACAGACAACTTTTCCATTTCACTCGCTTCAGTAAATTTCGTTCAATGTTAATGTCACGTGTTCTTTTTTGAATTTCATTTTTTTTTGTTTCTGTATTGTGCCCGTCTGTCCACCTGGGATGGACAGATGACCACATGCGAAGCAGCATGAACACAGTGTCAGCACGAGATCTATCTCAGGGCGTTCTGGGCTGGGCTATATTTACTGCACACTGCATCCATGCTCCCCGTAAAGGAAAAGGAAAGACATCACAACACATAACAGAAAGTAAAGACATATATTGAGATAAAACAAATTCACCAATTATTTATTCATGAAATTCTGCCTGTTGGCAATAGCAAAAATAATAGCAATACGCACTTCCTATCCTGAATATGCATCTCAAACAAAACAAATCATAGTTTCGTCGTCCACGTCCACAGAAATATGCCGCTTATGGCATGACTCTTGTTCCCTATCCGGGCATTGTTCCCCTCACATAGTGCCGCTCTAGCCGCTAGTCATACTCGAACAGTGGGGCAGTGACGTTACTATATTATGGGGTCGTTTCAAATGCACACACGGCATTCTGCTAATGTAGCCCACAGTCTATTAGAAATATCCACTTATATGTTAAAGTTGATATTATAGGGCAGGATGATAATAATAATTCCTGGTAAGAATGTCTCCACTAAACATGGTCTAATTCTGGCATGAAATTCCCCATATAAAATATAGGCTATGGGGGTTGCTCACTAGCACTTTGCATAACGTTATATGGCTAGCTTGGACACGATCCCAGTTCATAAGTGGTGCGCAATTGGTAGGAGTTACACACAGTACAATAGGCAATCACTTGTGTAGAAGAAGTTCACAATCACCATGATGATAATAATAATAATAATAATAATCTTCTTCTTCTTCTTCTTCTTCTTCCTAGCATTTGTCCCGCCTGGTGGCAGGGTCTGCTGTGAGGATTCGTTGTCTCCATTTCTTTCGGTCTTGAGCCATATCTGGGTGTAGATGTGCAGTCTTCAGGTCATTATGGATCGTATCAACCCACCTCTGCCTTGGTCGTCCCTTGGGCCTCTTTCCCAATAATAAGTTTCGGAGCACTCGATAACACTTTAACTTTTCACTACCAGTGCAAAATAAGACTATGTCCCTGGACATAATGCCAGAGTGACATGACAACGTTGTAGTGATTGCCTATCTTCTCGGAGCAGTTGTGCAGTATGACGGCGTAGTAGAATAACGTAGCGACTTGCTTCACCGTATAGACGGATGAAAGCACACACGTAGACAGGTAACTGTAACTTGACCTCCAAAAGAGCCAGCTTTTATACAGCCCCAAGGTCACATATCGATGGCTGGTATCGCATTACGTAATGCGAGGTCTCCTATTCTATTGGTCCTCACCGTAGAAAACTCTAGAAGGTCATTAATTTCAATAGAAACATCAGGAATAAACTGAAGAATTATTCCAAATATAATTCTGAAGTGCTGATGCTATCCTCTTCCTTAACCAAAACCTAGCAAGCATATTGCGTTCCAATATTCCCTGGCTGCACGTGGGACACGCGGCTCTTTCAAACTTTGGTGAGTCGACAGCTTGTCGCATCCTCGCTGACGTCACAACGCGCTCGCTTCAAAATCACGCCCAACCAATCCATTGTAAATGGGCACAGTATATTTTTGTATATTATTAGTTTTATTTGATATTTGTTTTAGTATTTAGGCCTTTTTCATGTTTGGGTGTCCACCTCTAAATTTTAAATTAATTGAAATTATAATTTTATCTGTATTAAGTCCTCGCTGTTCCGGGCCTAAAGGAAAATAACTTACTATCCTAGCCATCCTCCCGGCTTTACAATCGACACAAATCGACTGATTCAAAACAGCTTACATACGAAATGGGCTCAAATAATGTACCTCGTGGTGTAGTGGCTAGCATGCTTGCTGTCGCCCGCAGACGTCCGGGTTCGATCACCGACTCTGCCAAGAAATGTTACTTCTGGTCTGAGGGCTCGAACACTCAGCCTCGTGAGGCAAAACTGAGAAGAGGTGGGTTGGATGTTTGGAAGTGATTTTCCGTAGTTTCCCCCACTTCTACTCCTGGCAAATGCTGGGATGGTTCCTAAGTTAAGGCCACGGCTGTCTCCTTCCCACTCCTCACCTGAATTACAAATACACACACTAATACAGCCATCACAATAAGACAGGTTATCAGACATACCAAACATACCAAAATACACGGTGCTACATGACCACGATGCTGCAAAGACCCTGGGGCAGATTACCTCGTAGTTCCGCCCATTAAAACCTCAATAACTAACCCCTAAATAAATCAATAACAACAACTGTACACGATAACGATCACTATGAAAGAAAAGAAAATCCAATTGCTTCACCATCACAATGGCCAGGCAATCAGTGGGAGTAAATGCGTTTATCGGAAAACCCAGACTGGAGCAGCAATTGCTTCCGGAATCGACTGTATCAAAATAGCATAGCAAAGCATAATTCCGCATTATACTGTAATTTTTGAACAATATATCGATAATTTGTTTTAGTTTCCGCGTCGAACACATTCCCTTTTATAGAGCATAAATGACAATCATGCAAAGACATACCAAGTGAGTCGGGACCATAATATTGGTTCATATTGGACAGGTTTCTGCTTTATTCACGTTCCGCTTTGAGAAAGTTTTACTGTGTAAGTCATTCAAGAGTGTAAAGTTCTAAGATTAGGGATACAGAGTATGTCTTAAACACTCTATATTTCGAAAGAAAGAACATGGATATGACGGGAGTGATATAAAATGACCGCCGGCAGGCTTCGACTAGCTAGAGTTTGACAAATAGCGCGCCATGTTGCCAGCGCGAATTCATTCCGCCTCAGTGTGTAGATGAATCATGTCGTCCATATTTCCTTCACACCACTTTCATACAACGGAATTAATGTATGCTAGCGATTCGATTAAAGGGGTATGTTGCAAGAAAAAACAAAGGTAGTCGAAATAAATATTGAAGGCTGTCGAATGAGAAGTTCTGAATACGATAGATGAAATTATCATTCGCCTTGGAATTCATCCGCGTCAAGATCTAACGACGATGGTGGTGGTGGTGGTGGTGGTGATGATGATGAGATAGGGTCATTGACGGAAGAATGGAAGTTGTCAAACCCTTGTCAAGCGACTGAGATTTATTTAATGATTTATTGGTGGCCGTACGCTAGCGACAATGCTTGTTTGAAATTCTATTCCATTGTTTTGCATCATAATGTTAAGACATTACTGCTGCCATACAATGCAAGTCGACACAGCTAAAACACGGCAATAATTTCGCCACAAAATGGTTTGTTTGAGTGTTAAGTGCTAAATATTCTTTTACAGCAACATCCTGTCACGAAATACGTGAATATAGTCAAGTGACGCAAAACTGTAAGTTGACACGTTTCTGTTAACTGAACTGTGATCGGCCAACCAGACTTCTTTCAAATTTGAAAGATAATCATCGTGAATTCCAACTCACGTATTACATGGTGAATGTTGATATAGCCTCTACTGAACATCCATCTGGTTACTTTGCATTAGCTGTAGAATGGCTGCCTTCTTTTTCGTATTTATTGAAATACCAGTGATAGACGTGTGCAATTATTGGCTAGCTTTGGTGTGTGTAAATTATTTAAATGTACTGCGCGTCGAAGTAAGATTAGTCAACATATTTTATTGATAGTCCAATCGTGTGGATTGGATGTCCGAAGTTTATCCCTTGGTATTACTCGAATCAGCTGATTAAATACTCGGCAACGCAGTCCAGCTCTTCCAGGCTCCTTCACTGACTTAGCAAATGTCATGGGATAGTCACCTAATGGCGTGTGTGGTCTCTGGCCCTGCGGACGGCAGTGACGATAGTATTCTAGTTACCTTGGACAGTGAGACGCCGTGGAAGTGAGTCGACAAGTCTCTGGTAGTCCTCTGGACGCAGCTGACACCAAATCGTTTGCAGAGCGGCCTTCTGCTGGTCTGTTCATGGGTGCGAGCCATGCACGGAGCCTGCGTTCCATGACATCCCAGATATGCTCGATAGGGTTCATATCAGGGTGGCCATGTCATTAGTCGACCTCCCCTGCATGTTCCTGGAACCAGTCCCGGGCGATCCCCAGGGGCTCCCATCTAGTGGGACGTAGGTTGGCGATCACGGGACCCCAGCTGAGTCCGGTATTGCTTCCACTTACTTGTGCCGGGCTCCTCTCCCGTCGACCTCCCTTGGTCAACTCTTGTTCTTTTCCGACCCCGACGGTATTAGGTTATTCGAGGCCTAGGGAGTCTTTCACTTTCCCGCCTTAATTGGCCCTTGTCTCATCTTTCCTGATCCCTCCTTCTTCGAGGGGTCAGCCCTCTTGTTTTCCTTTCATTATATTTCCTTTTCTCTTTAAGTTTCCCGCACTGTTTTTGTTAATTGACCCTCAGTGTATCTAAATTCCTTAGCGATGTTTTTTTTTTTTTTTGGCATCAACATCATTTTGTAGGTGTTTTCAATCTACGTTGCATTTTGCACGTGTTTTCGATCTAAATTGCATTTTGCGAGTGTTTTCAACCTCAGTTGCATTTTGTAAGGATTGACAATCTAAATTTGTTTTTGGTAAGTCTTTTAATATCCGGTCCGGGACTTTTCTTAGTATTTTGAATTTCAATAGCATTTTGTATTTTCAATCTAAACCGCTTTTTGCAAGTATTTTCAATCTAAATTGCATTTTGTGTCATCGGCATTTTGCAAGTATTTTGATTCTCAATTGCATTTTGGGGTATTTTGAATCTAAATTACACTTTTAAGAATTTTCAATCTAAATTCCATTTTGTAAGTATTGTCTATCCAAATGAGTAGTTTGAAACTACCGGGCATTTTGTAAGCATTTTCAATTTCAGTTGCATTTTGTAAGCATTTCGAATTTCAATTGCACTTTGTGAATCTTTTGGATTGGAAATGGGAACTTTCAATCTGAATTGCATTGTGTATTCTCAATTTGAATTGCATTTTGTAAGTATTTTGAACCTCATTTGTATTTTTTACGTATTTTCAATCTCATTTGCATTTTGTAATTATTTCGAATTTCACTTGCATATTGTAAGTATTTCGACGGTGCATTGAATTTTGTACTTATTTTGAATTTAACCTACATTTTGTGCGTATTTTCGTTCTGGATTCCATTTTATTGATATTTTCGCTATCACCCAGACCATTAGGGGCCGATAACCTAGATGTTAGGCCCCTTAAAACTACAATTATCATCATCATCATCAGTCCCGGGCGACGTGGGAGCGATGTGACGTTGGGTTAACAGTGGCACCGGCTCCCATACCTTATGAAACCCATGATGATTGTCCGCTGGGAGACAATAACCTGTGTTAAATTGACCCGTGATTTGTTGCACTGTTGCCCTTCTGTCATTATTGACAATCCGTCTCAGATGTCGCCGGTCACGGTCATCGAGGGTGGCTGGACGGCCGCTCGTTTGTCTGTTGTGGACGGTGACACCCGCATTTAACTATTCATGATACACCCTGGACACGGTTGCCCTTGTGAAGCCGAATTCCCGCACCACTGCCGAAATCGCACTTCCCACCCGTCGGGCACTGACCACTATACCCCGTTTGAACGGTAAAATTTGAAACGTCTTTTCTCCGAATACTGATAGCGCTCTTGGGAGCTCAAAAGAAGTAACATCCATGCAAAAATCGTTGATAGCGGCTCACTTGCCCCTCATGCTTTGTCTCTACATATCGATTATCTTCATTATGGTTCTAAGATCGAGGGTTCTATTACCGGCTGAGGAAGTCAGGAGTTTGAATGGTGGGAAAATCCAAGGCATTCTGAATCGGCTTTGCAGAATGTTCTTCTTGGATCACGTTTGATGACTACAAGAAAAACAAGTAGTTCCGTGAAGAACTATACAGCCTATTTTCATATATCCTACTTATGTTAATTGCTTCTAACTACATACAAAATTTCAGCTTGATTGCTGTAATAGATTCGTAGATATTGAGAACCGACTAAATACTTCGGATGGTCGCCATGTTGGATTTTATATATGTAGGTCCTAGAGTTATGTACTGTTACATGAAGATTATTGTGTACGTGTAGCATTCAAACTTCAATCGCATGATTAGGGCAAAATAAGTAAAAAGGAGATTTTAAAATTTAGGACAGCTGCCATCTTGTGGTTATGGAAACAATTGAAATAAATTAGATGCCAGTAGATTAACATTCGTATAAGGATTTACTGTACCAAGTTTCACTGCACTCGGATGGTTAAATTGCGAGAAACGTCCATGTGAATATTTATACTTCGCGTCGCTGCCATGTTGGATTTGTGATCACCAGGTTATTTAAAGTCCTATAGGTGAACTTAAGTTCTTAGCCCCTATGAACACTAAATAATTCAGTTTGATGCTATAATAGATTCGTAGATATTCAGAGCCGTCTAAATATTTCGGATGGTCGCCATGTTGGATTGTTAAATGCATAGGCCATAGAGTCATGTACCATTAAAGGAAAATTATTGCGTAGGTTCTTTGTTCAAACTTTCACATCGATCGCGTCATGTACCATTAAAGGAAAATTATTGCGTAGGTTCTTTGTTCAAACTTTCACATCGATCGCATGATTACGACACAAGAAATGAAAACTTAATTTTAAAATTCGCAAAGCCGCCATCTTGAGGTTATGTAAACAATTGAACTAAATTAGATACCAGCGTATTACAATGTGTATAAACATTTCCTGTACCAGATTTCATGGATGTTGGAAAATTAAATCGCGAGAAAGGTCTATTTAACATTTTCAAATTCGCTTGGCCGCCATGTTCGTTTTGTAGTTAACCGGTTTTTGAAAAACTTATAGATGAACTTCCAGTAGTGCCCTTTATCTCCGTACAAAATTTCAGGTTAATACCGCTACTAGTTTCAGAGATATAGAATGCCAGTGATATATTTCGCACATCCGCCATCTTGTGGTTATGTATACAATTGAACGAAGTTAGATGTCGGTGCATTACAATGTGTATAAACATATACTGTACCAAGTTTTATTGCGTTTGGTTGGTTAATTCGCGAGAAACGTCTATTTAAAAGTCGCAAATTCGCGTGGCCGCCATGTTGGTTTTGTAGTTACCAGTTTTTCAAATGTCACATAGGTGAACTTTTAGTAGTTCCTTTTATCATCGTACAAAATTTCAGGGTGATATCGGGAATGGTTTCGGAGATATTGAATGCTGGTGAAATATTTCGCACAGCCGCCATGTTGGATTGGTGAGACGTAACAAAATTTGATGGGCACGGTCGGGGTCGTCCGGAATAGTGCTATGAACTAACCGAGTTTCATTGAAATCGCTCCAGCCGTTAAAAGTTATTAGGGACACACACACACACACTCCTCACACACACACACACACACACACGGACAACAGGTGATTTCATAAGCCTATTTTTTCAAAATTGAAAATAGGCTAAAAATCCCATCCACTGGTCGTCTGCATAGTTGCGGTTTTTCTATTAGGTGGCGGTGCAAACGAGACGTTGGTCCTTTTATGACATAATCTTTGATATGAAAGCAAAAGTGAATATGTCATGCAGTATTTTTCAACTTTATCATAAACAAAACTTGGATAGTCTCGTCCGCAATGATGAGAGTTAAAATGTCTGTCGCCAGTGGGATGCGAGTCTGGCTTTGTACGCCGGAGCTTTGACCACTGAGCTATTGAGGGACATTTTAATTCTCGCTTTGATAACTTACATCAGCACCAGCCCATCATGCTGTGAATTGTTGCCTCTCTTGGTGGGTTCGAGTCTCGGAGCGGTCAGATATTTTCATTCTCTTATTTCCATCTACTGTATTATTTTTCTCCTGCGGCAGCTCAGCCAATGAAGGGTCTTAGCCTACTAAGCGAACGCTGCCCAGCCATTTGGCCTGCAGTTTGCAGGGTGACGCGTGGGGTCCTCTCGGCCGTTTTCCTTGGTTTTCCTGACCGGGCCGCTGCTTCTCTGATCAGACAGCTACTCAATTATCCTCATGAGGCTGGGTTAACCGCCCCAGCCCTCACCTCGGATTCTAAAATCCCTGATTTAGCTGGGAATCGAACCCGGACCTCTGGATGAGAGGCAGGCGCTGCCCCTATGTGGCTTACACTATTTGTGTAGGCTATTACACGACCAAATAGCTCAAAGCCTTCATTTCTCTTCGTTGCGGTCGTGAAAATCCAATTTTTGGAAGATGTTGAGAGCGGTTGGGTTGGTTGGTTCCTCAGTTTAGGGGCTGCGGCAACGCGGTCATGTGGCCCCGTGAACTTTGGGTGTGTGTAGAATCTGTCTGATAACCGATGTTAATTGTGATGGCTGTATTAGTGTGTATCTGTAATTCAGGTTAGAACTGCAGACGATCAATTTCAAGTAGTTCCTACTTTTGCTACCGAATGCCAACGACACCTAGCTGCGAACTTAGCTACTAGATACCACTGCAACCAGCACCTGGCTATGAACGTTGGAACTTAAGGAGCGTTAATCAATTATAACCTAAAAAAATATATAATTGGCTTCACACAATTGTAGTTAGTGGAAGGTTCTTTTACATGCCATAAATGTATGACATAGTCCCGCCGGCTTTACTTCCCCTCCGAAGGAAGGCATACTTAGGGATTTTAACGCTCTTAAAAAGTATTGAGAGCCCACAGTGGACAACAATTCACAGTATGATAGGATGACGCACACAGTCGACATTTCAAGCCTCTAACTTCCATCTACAAGTGTTGCACTATTTGTGCATTACACGACCTAAGAGCGTAAAGAACACCTCGTGGCATAGTGGCTAGCGTCTATATGGCTGTCATCCTGAGGCCTGGATTCGATATCCGTTCTGCCAAGGAATTAGTCGTGGTCTGAGGTTCGGAACGGGGTACATTCAGCCTCTTGAGGCAGAACTGTGAAGAAATGGCTTGATTTCCACCTCAGCCTGGAAGTGGTATTCCGTTGTCTCCTCACTTCTGATTCAGGCAAATGTCAAGATGGTACATAATGTAAGGCCACGATCGCCTCCCGTCCGAATTACAAATACACACACTAACACAGCAATCACAATGACACAGGCTACCAGACACATTCTATACACACACCCAAGTACACGGGACTACAGGACTACGATGTCTTGAAACTCCTTAAAGCCTTCATTTCTCTATTATCTAATGTGGTTTTCCGGATTATTTTTGGTTGATAAAGACTGCGTTTGGCGGTCGAAGTCTAATTGTGTTTTACCATTTCATTAGTGTTAAATAGCCTGGAATATTTCAGGTTTTGTTCGTATATGAATAAATTTATCTATTTACCTACCTCACTTTTTAATGTATTGTCCTTTCTCTTGATGTTTCAATTTCATAATTTCGCTTTTTCATATTGTTTCAGGTGAGTTCCCGTTTCTTTAACAAACCTACTCATCAAGGTAAGGCAAATATGCACTGAATGGATCGGCTACATACCATACCTATCAACGGAATGATAATTAACAATTATTATAATAATAATTCGAGTGATCGAGTTGCCGGAACCGTTCAGCAGGGATGACCCCTTACACATTCTACTTTGTAGATCATGATTGTGCAACAGTTTGTAGTGGGATAAGTTCACAGATCGCAGGCGTGATTCCGTCGTCTCTCATAGATTTCCTCAGGAGTTCATATCAAGAGACAGACTCCATTGTTCATCAAATTTAAGGATTATGTTTGTAAATACCGTAAAACTATATTTCTTTTTGACATTTATGAAACATGGGATAGAACATAACTGTCATGGGGAAGTAGCTCTGTTTTCCGAATAAATTGTCCTACATAATATTATCCTAATACTTGTCAGGCAAGGCTGCAACTTATCACTCATACTTTTCAATCTATAGGCTACATTGAACAAGGTAATAACAGAAAAATTTAAAGTATGAGATAAAGATTCAATGAGAAAGAATTTCAACTCTCAGATTTGCTGATGACATTGTCATCTTAGCTGACTCACCAGAGGATTCGAATGAGTTATAAATGGTATGGACTCCGTCTTGAGGCAAGAATTCATGATGAAAATCAATAAATGTAAAACAAAAATAATGGAATGCAGCCGAAAGAAATTAGAAGCCCTTTGGCGTCAAATTTGCCGGTGAAAAGCTAAAGGAAGTATGAGACTTCTGCTGTTTAATAAGCAAAATAACCAGTGATAGACGAACCAATGAGGATATAAAAAGTAGGTTAACACTGGCAAGGGAAGTCTTACTACAAAAAATAAATATGTTGACATCAAATATAGTGTTACGGCTGCGCGGTTGCTTCATCACCTCGCTGCGTGATTCACAGCCCGTGTTAACCAGCGGTTTGCGCAACAAGAAGACAGGCAACAACAAAGAGACCGTCTCGAACCTTCGCGGCCCACCCGGTAATGGAATTCTCGAGTAACCGTGAATCCTGGTCTGCTCTGGAAACATCCATTGAGTCACCAGCCCCCGCTATATAAAGCGACCTGGCCAGCGAAGGATGGACTGTGTGTTTTGGGAGTGTGTTTTTCAGTGCGATAGAGGTGTTACAGTGACGTGCGAATTGCGAAACAGTGTGTATTCAAGAACAGTGAGTGACAGACTGTGGCTTGTGAACTTGAGGGAGAGTTGTTGTTATTTTTAGCGAGGACACCGACCTCATTAGTGAGGGATTAACTGCATGAGCAAGTGAAATGTTGAGTGTCCTCTACAAGTGGAAACTAATAGTGACTAGTAGTCTTTTATGAAGTGAGACTTAGTGTGCCTATTGTGTAGTGTATATTTCTGACCTACAATAAAGCTAATATTTCTTTAGAGGACCATTTGTGTTGTGCTTTACCTACTGTGATCTAATTAACGAACTCGCTACTATAGATTTAGCGTGGCACTCTTATGGAAGAGAAACTTGGTCTGTGGTCTAGCAGAAATAGACGCATTTGAAGTGAGGTGCTACAGGAGACAAAGATTTGATGGGTAGATAGATTAACAAATGAAGAGGTATTAAGACGTGTGGGGAGAGGAGAGGTGTTTATGGCGACTGCTAATGAAGAGAAGAGATAGGTTGTGGGACACATACTAAGACACCCAGGAGTAGCAAACTTAGTTGTGGAAGGAAGGGTCGAGGACAAGCACTGTAAGGATAGACCATGGTTAGAATATGTTAAACAGATTGCTATTATTTTACATGATACTTATTATGTCGTTGCCCATTTCCATTATGTTTTATCGATATGTAGAGATGAAACGATTAGCTCAGGGCAGGAAGGCATGGACAGCTGCATCAAACCAGTCAAATTGCTGGTGTCTCAAACAACAACAACAACACAACACTTGCATCAAGCTGTGTTACTATAGTAGTCTAAATTGCAAAGAAACATTGAAAGTGGAACTTTGAAGTTAGTGGAAAGAAATCATACCTATAAACAATTCAAACAGTATGAGTAATTCCGTGTGGCGTGCCACAAGGAATGGTCGCAAAAAGGAATATCGTTTGATGCGTTGGGTTCTGGACGCCCACCTCCTTCGGAAGGCCTTCGATCCCCTTCATTAGTATCAATTTGGTATAAATGTAGTATACACTAGCCGCGCGGCACAGTTGTTTGGTTTCATCTCTGCTTTGCAGGCGATTTGTGGCACAGTACGTTAGTCGCTAATGTTACGATGCATTTAATTTTTTGGCCTATTTTCATTTAAGAAAAAATAGACTTGTGAGATAACCTTTTGTCCGTGTGTCTGTGTGTGTGTGTGTGTGTGTGTGTGCGTGTGCGTGTGTGATTCGCGCGCGCGTGTGTGTGTGTCCGTCCACCCCCCCCCCCCCCCCCCTAACAACTTCTAAACGGCTGGAGCGTTTCAATGAAACTCGGTAAGTTCATAGCACTATTCCGGTCGACCCCGACCGTGCTCTTCAAATATTGTTACGTCTCACCAATCCAACATGGCGGCTGTGCGAAATAGTTCACCTTCATTAAATATCTCCGAAACTATTACCGATATCACCCTGGAATTTTCTACGGTGTTAAAGGGAACTACTAGAAATTCACCTATGTGACTTTTGAAAAACTGATAACTACAAAACCAACATGGCGGTCAAGTGAAGTTGTGACTTTTAAATGGACGTTTCTCGCGATTTAACCAACCAAACGCAATGAAACTTGCTAGAGTATATGTTTATACACATTGCAATGCACCGACATCGTAACTTCGTTCAATTGTTTACATAACCTCAAGATGGCGGCTGTGCGAAATATTTCACCGGCATTCTACAGTATGTCTCTGAAACTATTACCGGTATCACCCTGACATTTTGTACGGAGATAAAGGGTACTGCTGGAAGTTTATCTATGAGTCTTTCAAAAACCGGTTAACTACAAAACGAACATGGCGGCCAAGTGAATTTGAAAGTTTTAAATAGACTTTTCTCGCGATTTAATGATCCAAACGCAATGAAACTTGGTACAGAAAATGATTATTCACATTGTAATGCACTGGTGTTTAATTTACTTCAATTGTTTACATAATCTCAAGATGGCGGCTGTGCGAATTTTAAATTAAGTTTTTATTTCTTGTGTCGTAATCATGCGATTGAAGTGAAAGTTTGAATAAAGAACCTAAGCAATGATTTTTCTATGGCCTATACATATAACAATCCAACATGGCGACCATCCGAAATATATAGACGGATCTCAATATCTACGAATCTATTACAGCAATCAAACTGATTTTTTTTATGTTCATAGTGGCTATGCACATAAGTTCACCTATAGGACTTACAATAACCTGGTGATCACACATCCAACATGGCGGTGACGCGAAGAAAAACATTCACATGAACGTTTCTCGCAATTTAACCATCAGAGTGCAGTAACACTTGGTGCAGTAAATCCTTGTACAAATGTTAATCCACTATACTCTGTGATATGCCTGAATAGGATTGACATTTGGCCGGAAGTTCCACGTCAGTGATCACCCCTCTGCCTCTTGACCAATCCATGTTCCCATAGTTGATGTCATAATACTCTGCGTTGCAATATTACAGTGCCTGGTCAGCTGTATCTCTGGCTTGTACAGTGTGATCGCTTGTTATTCAACAGTTTGGCAACCTTGTTCCCTGACCATATGGCGAGGCGAGAACTGTCAATCCTATTCTGGCAGCTCACAGAGTATAGCATCTACTTTATTTCAATTTTTTCCATAACCACAAGATGGCAGCTTTGAGAAATTTTAAAATCTCGTTTTTACTTCTTGTATCCTAATCATGCGATTGAAGTTTCAATACTACACGTACACAATAATGTTCATGTAACAGTACATAACTCTAAGACCTATATATATAAAAATCCAGCATGTCGTCCATCCGCAATATTTAGTCGGTTCTCAATATCTACGAATCTATTACAGCAATCAAACTGAAATGTAGTACGTTGATAGTGGCAATTAACATGAGTAGGTTATATGAAAGTAGGCTTTAGTTCTTCACGGAACTACTTGTTTCTTCTTAAAAATTGCCTTTTGATTAGGAGGAACCTTGTAAATGTGACAGTTTGTTGCGTGTTTCAAGGACTGCCCTCCCTATCTTTAAAAACAGCATGACGCCTTATTTTTAGCCTACTTTTCACATTTTGCAAAAATGAGGAAAAAGTAGACTTATGAGATCGATCCGGGAAAATGAGTGTCTGTCTGTCTGTCCTTCTGTCTGTCTGTCTGGCTGTGTGTGTTCCCCCCTATCAACTCCTAAACGGCTGCAGCAATCAAAACCAAATTTAGTATGAGTAAAGATGTGCACCGGAATATCTCACGTCCATATTTGAAAATAATGTCAGTGCTACCAACTGCTGAAAAAACGCACTAGAAATTTTAGCTCCATGTTGGATATCTTGCAAGGTATGCATGGGAGCTATTCCAAAATTGGCATACATGTAGATAAGACTATTTCAGTTTAATTTCCAGGAGGCCAACCATGACAGTGTTGCCAAAATAATGTTAAGCCTTTTGATAAGTCCAATGTTTAAATACATACAACTTCTACACTATCAATTGGATTTCAACCAAATTTTGTATGTAATATCTGTACATAAACAGATATGACTGAGCGTATTCTTAAGGCCACCAGGGCTGCCAACTGTTAATAATTTCTCTCTCTATTTTTTTCCATCCAAATACCTATATATCAGAAAGTATGCAAGCCAACAGCTTTAAACTATGCACACATATATTCTGACATTTTAGATTAATTTGGAGTAACTTATATACGTCAGTTCTACCAACATGATTATAAACCTGCTGATAGTACCAATTTTTAAATACATGTAACTTCTATACTATCAGTTGGATTTCAACCAAATTTCGTATGTGCTATGTGTACCATGACAGATATTACTATAAGTATTGTTAAGAGCAATCATGACTGCCAACTGTTAATAAATGCTGTCTATATTCTTTTACCCTAATATCAATATATCAGAAAGTATGCAAGCCAATGCACACGTATAGCACCTGCCATTCTAGATTAATTTGGAGTAATTAATACAAGGCAGTGCTGCCAACATGATTCTATGCCTGCTGATATGTCCAATTTTAAAATACATGTAACTTCTATACTAACAAATGTATTTCATCCAAAATTGGCACAACAAGATATCATAATATTTCAGATTATTTCTGACCAGCACACGCATGACATTGTTGGCAACATGCTTTTACGCGTGCTGATAGATCCAATGTCTAACTGCATGTAACGTCCATTGGACTTCAACCAAATTGTGTATTCTGTACCTTAAGAGATGGAACTAAGAATATATTCAGTCACCAGGGCTGCCAACTGTAGTGCTCTATTAGGCTACATTATACCAGGTATATTTTGAACTAATTAGATATTTCGATATTACCAACTTAATTTCGTCATTATTCTAGATAGGTTCATATTCTGTAGAATAATCATTGGCATGAAAAGTAGGCTGTATAGTTCTTCACGGAACTTCTTGTTAGTCTACTTTTCACATTTTGCAAAAATGAGGAAAAAGTAGACTTATGAGATCGATCCGGGAAAATGTGTATCTGTCCTTCTGTCTGTCTGGCTGTGTGTGTCCCCCTATAAACTCCTAAACGGCTGCAGCAATCGAAACCAAATTTAGTATGAGTAAAGATGTATCCCGGAATATCTCACGTCCATATTTGAAAATGATGTCAGTGCTACCAACTGCTGAAAAAACTCACTAGAAATTTGAGCTCCATGTTGGATATCTTGGAAGGTACGCATGGGAGCTATTCCAAAATTGGCACACATGTAGATAACACTATTTCAGTTTAATTTCCAGGAGGCCATTCATGACAGTGTTGCCAAAATAATTTTAAGTCTTCTGATAGGTCCAATTTTTAAATGCATATAACTTCTACACTATCAATTGGATTTCAACCAAATTTTGTATGTAATATGAGTACATAAACAGCTATGACTGAGCGTATTCTTAAGAGCCACCAGAGTTGCCAACTGTTAACTGTTAATAATTGTTCTCTATACTTTTATCCAAATACCAATATATCAGAAAGTATGCAAGCCGACAGCTTTGAACTATGCACACGTATAGTACCTGACATTTTAGATTAATTTTGGAGTAACTTATATACTTCAGTTCTACCAACATGATTCTAAGCCTGCTGATAGGGCCAATTTTTAAATACATGTAACTTCTATACTATCAGTTGGATTTCAACCAAATTTCGTATGTGCTATGTGTAATATAACAGATATGGCTATAAGTATTCTTAAGAGCAATCAGGGCTGCCAACTGTTAATAAATGCTGTCTATATGATTTAACCTAATATCAATATATCAGGAAGTATGCAGGCCAACAGCCCTATACTTTGCACACGTTTAGTACCTGACATTCTAGATTAATTTGGAGTAATTAATATAACTCAGTGCTGCCAACATGATTCTATGCCTGCTGATAGGTTCAATTTTAAAATACATGTAACTTCTGTACTAACAAATGGATTTCGTCCAAAATTGACACAACAAGATATCATAATATTTCTGATTAGGCTATTTCTGACCAGCACACGCATGACATTGTTGCCAACATGCTATTACGCTTGCTGATAGATCCAATGTCTAACTGCATGTAACGTCCATTGGACTTAAACCAATTTTTTAAATTATGTACGTTAAGAGATGGAACTAAGAATATATTGTCACCGGGGCTGCCAAATGTAATGCTCTATTAAAAAATTTAATCGGTATTCTGCCCGAAGGCAGGTCCGAGCCTCCGAAGAGGCTACCCCCAGCCGGAGTTTACGTGCGGTAGGGTGGCCAGGACCTTTCCGCTCCTCCTTATGTTGGCCAACAGCGCGCAGTGCCTAGAGCCGGCATACCATCCAAGTTCCGACTGCGCCCAATGTTGCTTAACTGCGGAGTTCTCATGGGATCCGGTGTTTCAACACGGCTAGGCCGTTGGCCAATGGCTCTATTAGGCTACATTATACCAGGTATATTTCGAACTAATTAGACATTTTGATATTACCAACTTAATTTCGTCATTATTCTAGATAGATTCATATACTGTAGAAAAGTAGGCTCTTTAGTTCGTCACGGAACTTCTTGTTGATGTGTAAGATCTTTCCACTCGCTTGCTGGATATTTTTGTGGGAGTGATTTTGTAAAATGGGACGGAAGTGGATCGGAACGATCGAGGTGGCACCAGCTGAATCGAACGGAAGTGTAAGACGTACTGCCAACTCGATCGATCGATCCAGCTGGCAGTGGTAGGAGAAACAATGAGCGCGCGGTGTCGGAAATTGATACCATGACGTACTCTCGGCCATGTGGAATGTATATGACATACTGAACGGTAAACGCTCATGCGAACTCTGGTGTCAAGTGATTGAAACAAAGCACAAAATGGTACATGTTCGAAGTCTTCGTATCCGTATTTAAATGGTAAAATGCCTTAATATCAAACATTGTAAGTAGTCGGCATTGCCGGTATTATGTTTCTGCACAATGGCTATTCAAATATTTACCCACATAACGGTAATGCAGTCATCAATTTAATATAATCGTTGTGGTTATATGACAATTGAGCGAGCCTTCATGAACTATTGCTGAATACATTCTCTTCACTCACAAGAGGGCCTATTCATAAGGCATTTTAAACTCAATGTCACGCAGGAACATTATCGAATTAAGCAAAATATAAATGAAACTTAATTCCGTAATGCAGTATAATTGGAACGTGGAAATAAGTCGCCATCGTGTGCACAATATTTGCGTAGCCGAAATAGCCGTGGGGTTAGCGCCTATGACTGTGAATCTAGAGATCTCGGTTTCGAATCCCGGACGGGGTAGATATTTTTGTTACCAGATTATCATTTTAAACGATATTTGTCATATCATTATGACTCATTTTAACTGAATCCATATGAAATTACTTGTTGGTCTGTGAATGAAGAGGTCCTGTTTATAAGGAATTTAAGGTTATGAGCGGTGTCGCGTCTATTAATCTATTTAATCCATATCGTATTCTTTATTTTGGCTAGTGCTGATGGAAGCTACAAATCATCTAATAAAATGAGTTCCGTATTATAAACTACAATATATGTAAAACACTCCCTTTTACAATAGATTAATATTTGTGCCAATAATAGTATAAAATACCGACGTATGTCAGATGTTACACGTCATATGCGATTACTCTAAGGCTCGTAATTTTTTTTCTTTTTTTCTTTTCATTACCGTAGTTTCTTATATTTAGTTGTTGTTACTTATATTGGGGGCTGCGACATCTTGGCCATATAGCTCCGTCTATTTTAGTGTGTGTAATTTGTGTGATAGACTGTGTTATTGTGATGGCTGTACTAGTGTGTGTATTTGTACATTGGGAAAAGGATTGGCAAGGCGGTGGCCGTAGCCTTAAGTTATGAACCATCCCAGCATTTGCCTGTAGTGGGTAAACCATGGAAAACCACGGAATGCCACTTACAAGATGGCTCATGAGGCTGAGTGTACCCAGTTTCAGCCCTCACACCAGATTAGAATTACTTGGCAGAGCCGAGAATCGAACCCGTACCTCCGAGGCGACAGCTAAGAACACTAGCTGCTACACCACGAGGTGGTTTTGGGATGGCCTGAATTATATTCAAACTCATCTCCTCATTTGCCCTTACTAGGCTCTGTCCTCGCATTCCAAGCTTCAGGATTAAAATGGCCTATGACAAGTTGGAAAAAGGGGCAGATGACCTCGCTGTTCCTCCCGTTAAAGCAAAATTAACTAACAAATTGGAAACCGAAACCGGGCTAGCAGAGCGGTGGTGGCGACGTAACAGGACCATCTTCCCCTACATTGAGTAGGAAGCTGCTAACCACTGTGGCGTGATAGGATCATATGAACGGATATTTGCAAGTAACTGTCAGCATGTTGCCGGTCCTGACGGCATGGGTTCGATTCCCGGCTCTGTCGTGGATTTAAAACCTAGCATGAGTGCTCGAATGCGGTATTCTCAAATTCGGCGGCTTCGGTGGCGTAGTTGGTAGCATGCTGAGCTTCTATGCCCAAGATCGCGGGTTCAAATCGGGCCGAAGTCGTCGGATATTTTAAGAGCGTTAAAATCCCTCAGTATGCCTTCCTTCGGAGCGGAAGTAAAGCTGGCGGTCCCATGTCATAGATTTATGGCTTAAAAATACCTCCTCTAACTACACTTGTGGAAGCTGAAATTTGTAGGTGAGTTTGATAACGCTATATTAGTCCCAATGTTCGTCGCCAGATGCTGGCTGCAATGGCATCTAGTAGCCAAGTCCGCAGCTAGGTGTCGTGGACGGTAGCATTTGGTAGCAAAAGTAAGAACTACTTGAAAAATTTCGTCTGCAGTCATTTTACCGGTATCACAGATACCACTAATACAGCCATCACAATTAACACCGGTTATCGGTCAAATTCTACACACACCCAATGTACACGGGGCTACATGACCGTTTTATAATTTATAATTTAATTTGTGTTAAAAAGGGCAGATGACCTCGTAGGCCCCTTAAAACAACAATAACTAACTAGCACCTAAAGTTAATCTCATCCTGAGTCGTAGGTACGTCCTTGTTTCCTTTTGTCTTAAAAGTTCACAACTACGCATCTTGTTGACATTGAAGTATCGTCAACTTATTATGATAGAACACATCGCTCGTTGCTCAATAGTATTTCAAGGTAAACAAGTGACGTAACTCACTATCGGTACTTATAATGACAGGAAATAATGATATAAAATTCTCTGTTGTAGACGATCAGTGGAAAAAATCGTGACCCACCACGTTGTGAGAGGATTACTGATTACTGACTAATATCGAAGCACGTAGGTTACAATCACAGTCGACCTACGCGTCGTCGATTGTTCAATATCTTTTGCAGTCTACTAAATAATAATAATAATAATAATATTAATGGCGTATGACTTCCGGGCAGGCCGATGCTGATCTATCGAGTAGACGCCCGTAGGCGATATGCTTGTCGTGATGAGGATTAAATGACTGCTATGGACGTCAGAAAACATGCAATCCTCGAACCTGGGATATTTAGAAAAACAAATAAAATTCTTCACGGTCCTCTGCAGGGTTGGTCTGTAACTTTGTTCGTGTGAAAATAATAATAATAATAATAATATAATAATCATAATGATATTTTACGTCTTTCTTAAGTACTGGGACTTTACGAGACGACGGGGTGCCGAAATTTTGCGAATGGGATCTTTGACATGTCAGGCTCCCTTATAAGCACCCTCAAATGGCAACTGACTGCGGCGGGATTCGATCTCGCAATCTTGGACACAGCAGACGAGAACGTTACCGCTGCGCTCGCGTAAGTTTAGTTTATTGATGAGTTTCTTCGCCAAAGTGGAGAGAAGACGGGAAGTTTGCGGTTGGCTGAAAGATCTTTGGAGACGAACAGAGTCTTTTCTTGGTATGATCTCTTCTGTCATTTAACCCGAGCCGTAAGAAATTCCTTCTGCGATAAGCTAGACATTCTTCTCGATGTTGCACCGTAATGATCTTTTTTTGTCCATCGAGGTTGGTTTCTTTTCTGTTATTCCTTCAGGAGAGTATTTACATCATATCCGATACGGCTCAAATCGTGGTTTCAACCCTATTATTATCCGTTCGATCACCCACATTATGTGTACGCTTTTCGGCAAGTTCCCAGTTCAGCAGGATGCGGGGAAATCGTCATTTTGTTGACCATCTGCAAATGGTATGTACGGTCCGATTCAAGTGGCCCAACATGGTTGGTTAACACTAGAAACTGGGTTGGAATTATTTACGTATTCATCTGCTAACAAGGGGAGGATACGATGCATGGGTCACCTACTCGAACGATCTTTAGTACACGTGTAGGACATGGCCAGGCGTATATCAGATGCAAGTAGTAAGGTGCGCTTCTCAGCCGTTTTCGAGAAATTAATGAATTGCAATTACAGTGCGGCGTCCGGTGGGATTCGATCCAGCGATCCCGCGCTTACGAAACATGGCTCTTACCCCCTGCACCACGCGTTCATTGCATTCTTGCTAGCGTACAACGCGCATACAGTAGACGCCGCACTGCATTTATTGCAATTAATTAATTTCTCGGAAACGGCTGAGAAGCGCACCTTACTACTTGCATCTGATATACGCCTTGTCATGTCCTACACGTGTACTAAAGATAGTTCGAATCGGTGACCCATGCATCGTATCTTGCCCTTGTAAGACATATCGGGCATCACCTTGTGTTTACGTACGAGGCCATGGGGCCAGACTATATTCGGACCATTCGGCAGAGAGACCCATCTCACCTCATCCCCGGCCCCATACGAAACGGTAAACATCACGGGTAGGAATCCATACTGTACATGTAGACCTATCATGACGAATAGATGTATTATTCTTGGAGGATATCAATGCTGAACATTCTTTGCTGTCACCCCTGATGTCCGGGTTCGATTCCCGGCTCTGCCAATAAATTAAATCTGGTCTGAGGGCTGGAACGTGGTACACTCAGATTTGAGAAGAGGTGGGTTCGATTCCCACCTCAGCCATCCTAGAAGTGGTTTTCAGTAGTTTCCCACTTCTACACCTGACAAATGCCAGGGTGTGCCTAACTTAAGGCCACGGCCACCTCCTTCAGAATCCTAGCCCCAATTACAAATACACACATAACTACTGCCACCACAATAACACAGGTTATTAGAAAAAATACCCACCCACACTCAAGTACACAGGGCTAATGACCACGCTATCGCAAAGCCCCTAAATAAATCAACAACATCAGTGCTGAAAGCTCATTTATAAATTCTATTCACATCTTTGCGTACATATTCTACACACTCTGGGTACTACATGAAATGAAATATTTTTTCTCTAATATTATTATTATTATTATTGTTATTATTAGACTACTATTATTATGAAATAATTTGTATTTTTGGGACCGTTAACATCTTGATGGCTTGTACTTCATGTACACATCATGACTTAGTAGCTGAAAAATCTCACTTTGTAATAATGTTTTACTAGGGGCCCTGTGCGAGAAATCTTGCATGTATAGTAACCACCCGCCCGGCTTTACTGTTATGCGGGCTTCTATAAATAAGTTCTTTGATTAAACGCACTTTTTAAACAAATTGTCGATATTTATGAAATCAGAGTGCTATTCATCACTGTTACGGTTAATTCCATTTGAATATTCTTGTCAATGCACAATGGATTATGTGCGCCCCATGCGTATTGACTACCCGCTCGTCCCTAGTGTTATGCGGGATGGACGCGTCACAGTTCTGCCCGGGGCTATCGTCTTGTTTATTTGGTTAAACACTCTTTTTAAACAAATAAATATATTTCCGTTGACGTTTCAAGAAATGCAGGATTTTTCCTTTACTATTGAGACTATTTGGAAGATATTGGCACAAATCGCACCTTCTAACTCCTTCTGGTTGAGGAGCTTGAGTTTTTTGTCGGTTGAACTTGGCGTATTATATAATAGATTCTCAATATATTAGGAGCCCTTCCTGGTGCAGCTGCTAGCATTCTTGGCTGTCTCCACGAAGATCCGGGTGCGATTCCCGGCTCTGCCAAGAAATTTAATTCTAGTCCGAGGGCTGAAGCGCGGTATACTCAGCCTCGTGAGGTAGAACTGAGAAGAGGTGGGTTCTATTCCCAGCTCAGCCATCCTGGAAGTGGTATACCTTGGTTTCCCACTTATACTCCAAGCGAATGCCGGGATGGTTCCTAACTCCTTCCCAATACTTATCTGAATTACAAATACCCACACAAATACAGTCACCACAATAACACAGGTTATCAGACATAAATTCTACACATACTCAAAGCACACGGGACTAAACTACCAGAATGCCCTAGGCCCTCAAATGAACCATCATCATCAATATATTAGACTAATTACCAAACTGTACAGTACACAGTACACATAGCGTACGTTCAATTCTAATGCCACAACTTTTCAACTCCCCCATACCACTAGTTCCTAGATTCTGTCTTCGTCACTAGGAACTGGTAACGATGGACATGTAGAGTTAGTAGTTGTGGTCTATTACAATGAACTACAAGGTCCTTTTCTATAGAGCGTGACCTCGCAGGGGCCGCGTGGCTGTGGGGTATTATGTGTGGCAGCGTGTCTAACAAGGCACTGGCGTTGGCAGCAGCGTAGCGTCCAACTAGTTTACATTTACACTTTTCAACATATTTAATAATCATTACTTACATGAATTTCAGACTGACAGCAGTAGCTACGCTCGCTAAAGCGCAGTGCCTCACCATAGGGCCAAACTTTCTGCGGACTATGTAGACGTGGGTTCGAGCCCCACCGTCAGCCGTCCTTGAAATGGTTTTTCGTGGTTCCCCATTTTCAACTCCAGGAAAATGCTGGGACGGTACCTTCTGACAGGCCACGAACGCTTCCTTCCACATCCTTGCCCAGTTTCATTCATCTCATCTCATGAACTCCTCTCATGGGGTTGGCGTCAGGAAGGGCATCCGGCCGTAAAAAGCCATCCGCCACAGAATTCCATCGCATCTCATCCCCGACCCCGTTGGAAAGGGGGATGAAAAGGGGTAGACATCCGGTACAATACACTTCCATGAATTTCAGAGTTGTTGCTGGAAATACTGTCCTTCTGTTTGCCATCTCTTGATGAATACAGTACATTTGCATTTGTCAGTTGGCACAGGCTAGAGTAAAAGGTGGCTTTTCACCGATGTCTCAGTCTCACTCATGGCTGTGATTATATGGAAGCTACTGAGGTATGGGTGGTGCTTAGTAATGGCATTCAGGGCACAGTCAGTGCCTGTGGATGCTGTGAAAGGTTCTACTCATAGGGTTAGGACTACTGTTCTGACTCAGTGAGGAAAGCAATGGCAAACTACCTCACTCCTCTTCTTGCCTAGAACGCCTCAATATAGCGCTGCCTTGGGTTTTTGTGGGTATCTACTCACACAACGTAACGGCGGTGCTTTTTGAGGATCCAACCAGCCTTCGGGCTGACTACCTAACAGACAGACACAATTTCTAAACACACGTTGCACCGACGCGACGTAGGAAGTTTTGGTACACTTCTTATAATTCATCTTTGATATTTCGTAGTTATTTCGTTCTCGGGAGCCTCCCAAGCGTGTGGATTGTTTCTGTAGGCCTATATATAGGCCTATATATATTTTAAGTTCCCCACAAGAAAAAAATCGCACGGCGCTGAATCTTACGAACACATTTACTGTAAGACTTCTTCTTGTGAAGATAAGTTTCCACTAGTGAAATTCGTTTTTTTTTTCTATACCTAACCACGTTCACAGGATACGAGATAGGCTACAGTACTTCACTACAAGTCTTAATTATCTCAACTAAGGTATCTTGCTAGCTGTGTATGTAATCAATGCTATCAATCAGGTGCTTCCCGACCTGCTGTTTTGTATTCGGTACATACTAGTTATCTGGCCGTAACTCGGCGAGTCCCCTCACCACGCTGCTCCGGCGAGGTTCCGTTCTATAGAGATTCCACGAGTTAAAATGGCACCGAAGCTTATGCATAGCGAACTTCCGGTTCGCGAATCTCAATTTGTTTATCATTGGCAATGAATCGTACGTGATTATTTTCATTATTATTTCGGACTGTGGTTTTGTGTTTAGGTGTTCAACTTATGAAATACGAACTAGAGGGTTGGCCTTTCTTGATTATTCCAAAGACAAGTGTCTCCTGAAAGAGTAGTTAGGCCTAATAAAACTTCGCAACTTAAAGGACCATAACAAAACGCTTGCCTACAAAGTGTGCGATTTGCACATTTTAAACGGCAGTGTTCTAACATATATGGACTACAATTGTATTAAGTTGGTGTCAATTAAATATGTTATATGTGAGAATATTTTAATCAGTTGCTATCCGGTTGTTATATTGGTATATTATGCATTAACTTGACCCGTTTACATGCTAAAATGTGATGAAAGCTACGAGTTATAGGTTATACGCCGCACCGGTAACTTTTACTAATAACTCATCATTTCTTCTTAAATATTTATTTAATCACTAGGCTATAATTACCTTAGCCTATCTATCTATTAGCACTTATTTAACCAATAATCATTTTATAATTTACTTACCGTATATATATATATACCAGGTATTGCTAGAAAGAGATATTATGATAGCACATGCGGTTCCATCTTAATCCAGCCGTGCCTAGTTTTCAGTATGGGAAATATGGAAAATTTTAAGTTACTAGACCAAACAACTGGCGACAACACACAAAAAAAAGCTTATTTACATCTTCACCCTTGTCTACGTAAAGTACCGTACGGTAATCACGACCTCAATTTCACAAACTAACGAACTTCATTTTGCATGAATTATGGAACCCGAAACCTTCTAATGGAGGTATGGATTGCCAGTCTTTAGAAATATTTCAGTCAATAATTTAAGACAAGTTGCCAGAAAACTAAATACAAAAAGCTGCGTGCCTGCGACGGTGTAAAGTTGCTCTGTGAAAAAATCAAACCTTGCCAAGATTATACGACGTGCATACAGTTAAATACGATCGTCCATTTGGAGAACACTTTCTTCGTCACGGTCTGAAAAAAAAGTTGTTTAAGGGACAGAACTACGAGGTCATCTGCCCCGAAGCATAATCTACTGTAATTTGACGGGAAAATGTGGAACTAATAGAGAGTACGAGTGTTGTATGCGGCACATTTTGCATCATTAATACATAAGGAATAAACACAGAGCTTTCTCATTGTACACAGCTGAAGTTCATATCATTCTTGGTGCATTTTACAACTTTTTTTTCTCATAAAAACAATAATTTGCTTAGTTACATACAAGGAAAATTGTAGTACTCAGTTCCCATTGCTTTCATTACCTGACTGCTAAACCGGAAGCTGGTTATGCATAACCATACGCCGGTGGCGCGTCCTTTCGCAAATTTATTTAATTATCGTATGGCTTTAAGTACCGGGAGTGTCCGAGGACATGTTCGGCTCGCCTGAGGCTGTAGCTGCTTCTAGCTGACACCCATAGGGTGAGCTACAAGTTCCGTTCAATTTCCAGTAGTTCCAACTTTGGCCACCAGATGCCAGTGATACCTACTGGTGAACGTTGGACCTTTGATAGAGCGTTCCAACGAAATCTAACCTAGAAATGTAGCTTCACACAAGTTTAGTCTGTGAAAGGATCTTTTACATGTCTTAAATCTATGACATGAGACCGCCGGCTTTACTTCCCCTCCGAAGGAAGGCATACTGAAGGATATCAACCCGCTATCTTGGACACAGCAGTTCAGCATGCAAGTGAAAGAACGACAAAAAGTGTAAGCTCTATAGAGGGGGACCTCACTGTAAAGCAAGTTGGTGTAACTCGACTCCCATTTGAGCTCTTTCGCGAGACTTAAAACTCGGCGGCAGTTGCAATAGGTAAGGTTGCATGAAGGGTCGTAATGTGCCTGATACAGCGCATACGCCTCTACTTCTTTAAAATTCTACTTAGGCCACTGTGAAACATTAATTATGCTATTGACATAAAGTTCATTGAATATGATTTAATGAAAGCTTTATCTCAATATTAGATAAAATATTGGAATTAAAACTATTTAAATGTGTTTTGCGCAAATTAAAGACTCTATGTGTGTGTATTTTTTTTATTTTTATTTTTCCTTTCTGGTAAATCTCAGTAACACGTGTGTGATCCTAAATGTGTTCTATTATTACAAATTTTTGTTATTTTTATTTTATATAGTCAATTTACCCTCTAGGTTGGTGGATCCCACGGACTCAGCGAGGGAACTCACCACTACCGCCTCTATGGGCAGTGTCCTGGAGCTTGGAACATCTGGTCGGAATGGATACAACTGGGGAGGTGTGATCAGCACTTCGCCCAGGCGGCCTCACCTGCAAAGCGAACAGGGGCCTCATGAGGGATGGGAAGGGAAGATTGGGATGGATAGGCTAGGAAGAGGGAAGGAGGCGGCCGTGGCCTTACAGTAGGTACCATCCCGGCATTTGCCCGAAGACGAAGTGGGAAACCACGGAAAACCACTTCGAGGATGGCTGAGGGGGAATCGAACCCCCTCTACTCATTTGGGCCACCCGAAGCTGAGTAGACCCCGTTCCAGTCCTCGTACCACTTTTCAAATTTCGTGGCAGAGCCGGGAATCGAACCCAGGACCTCCGGGGCGGCAGCTAACCATGCTGACCGCTACGCTACGGAGGCGACACAAATTTTTGTAATGCTCAAAATACCAAAATAAAATAAAATAACAAATAGAACAGCATTTTTACGACTGCAATTATGACACAAAAAGACTTTGAGGTGTTATGTCGCGTTGTGTACAAGGTATATAGATGCAAAGTGAGTTAGAATACCTTGACATGTGAGGGAATTGTTATTGCTAGTTGTCGCCAAAGTAGTCGCACCGCTATGCCTCGTACAGCATTAAACATTGAAAAATATCGTGACTTTCGAGCTACTTACAGAGCAGAAGCGTTGTAATTGTAACTTTACAAGAAAGGTCGCAATGCTCCACCAGATCAGACGACTTGACTCTAGTATACGAGTATAGTGATCAAATAGTGACCAAACAGCACTTGAAGGAAGTTTAATGAGTTGGGTTTTAGAGGGTAAGAGAATCAGAGTTAGACCTAAGGAGTTGATGGTTACATTCAGTGTTAAACGATTTCAAAGTGAGAGGTGTAGAAACAGAGAAGGCCGCAGTGCTAACTGCTAATAGGGAATCACGTAGGCGACTTGTTTGCAAACAGAGGCTTGCAGACTATACCGGACGCTGATACTACAAATACACACGTTATTACAACCATGACAATAATACAGGTTATCAGACAAATTACACACACACACCTAAGTACATACGGATATATGACCACGATGTCGCAAAGCCCATAAATCAATCAACAAGAAGTATCTTATAGTCTGGTGCATCGAACAGAAATAGACTCAGAAGTCTGTGTTTGAGTTTGTGCTTGATAGATAATGTGAGGAACAGCAGAATAAATTCCTAAGATATATGCAGTATAAAATCACGGGTATTTATCCGAAATATGATAGCTATGGAAATCTTCTAAGTTACCTGAATTATAAATCTCTGGCTAACAGACGAAAAATTGCAATTCTTGTTTTTGTCTTCAAAGTATTCAATAACCTTTTGTATAGTTCGTATTTAATATCACAGTTTAATTTACGTGTCCCACCTCCCTCAACTCGACCTAAGTTTATTACATTTTACTACCCAAGAACTAGAACTGAAGAGCATAAACATTCCCCAATAATACTGTAGGTGCCATTGAATTATACAATGAATATTCAATAGCAACCAACCTTGACTTAGTCAGTTATACATATAGTTCCTTTATTTCTGCCTGCTGCGCGAACTCGTGCATACACCTATCAATTTCCTGTACAAAATTATTTTATTTTCGTATTTAGTTGTAGAATTATTTTAACCTACAATCTCAACATTGTGCCTGTCAATTATATTATAATTTGATAGAATTGTGTAACCAAATGTACATGTGTTTCTTTTTGTTTGGCATATGCCTGTTAGAAGCACAATAAATCCAAATAAATAAATAAACCTTTCTGGCAATGAACATATTGGAGAGAATGGAGGTAAGAACCAAAACGGCGGGCATGTATACGTAGTCTTTACGGTGCCCTAGTCGATTAAGTTGCAGTAGACGAGTCTGGTGAGACAAGTGAGCAAGGAATCTCGCGAGTATTAAAACAAGAAAAAGAACGAAAACTGATGTTGGCTGCAGCGACAGTTGGCTTCCAGATGCTCCGTACATACACGGCGACTTGCTTGGAATGATAAAAGTTGGCGAGACTACAACAGATGTGACGTTTGTTTCAAGTTACGACCCGTGTGCTAGTCTGGTTTGGTTCAATCACCAATATAAAAATAAAAAATCGATTGCACGTAAACAGTTAACAATAAAGACGGGTTAACCTAGAAATACAAGTTGAAATTAGTTAAGAAAAGGGCCTGACAATAGCAGGGTAATCCAATATTCCTCTATTGAATGCACGATACTACAGTTCAATTAATACTCTGATGCAGAAAGAAATGATATATATTAATGGTTTTATTTATCGTATGACTTTTAGTGCCGGGAGTGTCCGAGGACATGTTCGGGTTTCCAGAGGCTGTAGCTGCTTCAACCGGACACCCACAGGGTGAGCTACAAGTTCCGTTCGATTTCAAGTATTCCAACTTTCGCTACCAGATGTCACTGATAACCCAGTGGTGAACGTTGGAACTTTGATAGAGCGTTCCAACGAAATCTAACCTAGAAATATCGTTTCACACAAGTTTAGTCTGTGGAAGGATCTTCTACATTCCATAAATCTATGACATGGGACCGCCGGGCCGGCTTTACTTCCCCTCCGAAGGAAGGCATACTGAGGGATTTTAACGCTCTTAAAAAATCCGAAGATTTCTACCTGGTTTGAACCCGCTATCTTGGGCACAGCAGTTCAGCATGCTACCAACTACGCCACGGAAGCTGCTTATTAATGGTCAAAACTCACTACGGTGCAAATACTGAATACCGTCTTGAAAGTACACAATCACCCAGAACACTTAGCAGTGCTTGTTCTTGAAACAAGCATTACAACTGAAATTAAAATAATACAGCCGTACAAACACTACGATACATAAAACAATATTTTCCGAGTCGTTTAACACATTAATTACTACTTGCTCAATTCACCATAGAACACATTTAACACGTGTTAGAAATACTACCACGTGTGCATTGCGTCTCATTGTCACATGAGTGACAAACTAATATAAATATTATTATTATCATCGTTTAAGAAACCCTCCTCTGAACAAAGGGTAAAAGGAGCACCGTATGACCACCAGTCCCTTACTACGAGCCATCATCGTTTAGATAACTTCTCCAAGATTGAGATTAGTGTCAGGCCGCCCGAGTGCCGTGGCGTCATACTCCCTATACAGTACGTCACATATATCAGGCCGGAGGTTTACGAAGGGTGCGGGCGGACTCATCCCCTTACAATTGAATCACTCATCGCATTTTCTCCAAACTGCTCGCAAACCTGTCGATGAATGTCGATTGATTTAGTGTTCTTCGCATTTGGTAAACGAATGACAGATCTAATCTCACAAGTGGCGGGATTTTCTGTCAACTTCGCCATTCTAACCAAGCATTATAAAGCGTAAATGACCGACAGCGATCTCAAAATGACTTCATCTCCTTCTCCCCGACTCAGAGCAACTACCGTGCACGCGCTGAACTGCGATTGGAGCGATGCTGGGGCAACGTATATAAACGGAACTTACTTTCTGGACGTACCTAGTATATCAGCCTTGTCAGACATACCAGCCCATCTTGATCGTTGCGAGCTCGGTGTTGCCTCGAATGCAGTCGCTAGATCTAGCAATAAAGTCGCTAAATTGACAACACTGGTTAGTGGCCATTCTGTCTGTTTGTTAGGCAGAGAAATGTAATGTTTTTCAGTCGGTCAACACGTTTGTAACCAATTACAATGAGTGGTTCCCTAATCCTGAAATAAATTTACGTGGAATTAATAAATACACTTGGATGACCAGTTTCGATCGCCAAGCGATCATCATCAGATACTTTACACTATCACCACCATCAGTATCTCAACAAAAAATCACATATCTTGATTAGTTGTGCTAGTTAAATTACTAGACTACTACAACTAAATAAGTGTATGTATTGTAAATATCATAACCCATACTTGTAGAGATTTATCAGCCTAAGTGTAAAGTGGAAAGAGTTACGGTAAGTTTGAGATCCGTTACTTCGGCCCTCCAAAATATTTTCAGATACAGCCGTCCATAATTAGGTATTAAGTCATCCCCGCTGTTTTACCATTTTGTAAGCGGTGGTCGTTGGCTCGCTTTTGAACTCATGTCTGGAGATGTTCTGTTCGGAGTCTTGAGGGACTGAATGATGTACATAATACATTTGGTAATTATACGGTGAGCTTCAGGTCCTTGTGAGATTGTTCTGTGTTGCAATGAAGACTCATTAACTTATCCTTATGGAAGATAGTACCAGGGTATCCTTGTGCAGTGCAGTGCTCAGCCCCTTGTAATCCACGCTAATAATGATGATAATTAAATAGTTGACGATAATTAATAGAAAGCCATACGATATAATTTGGTTGTTTTATCCTCCTAGCTTGGAAAGGGTAATGGTGTGGGCGTTCGCTGTTAAATACAGTGTATCGATCGTTAATGTTCTACTTGAAGAGAGTGGCGAATGTTTTATGCGCTCTTATTCAAATAGAGATCCGTGGAGTAAACTGGACAGCTATGATCCGCAAATACAAAATACTGTCTTTAAGGTATCATATATGTTTGAAATGGCGTAACATATTTGGATGATATTTTCACTTTTTGTTTTGTTTCTTCTAAAATGTATGGTTTTTACTTATTTCATGCATAAATATGCTTAGGAAATTGATTTAAATTGACCAGAACGCACGTGTCCAATCATAATGCAAAACTGTAAACTTAATTTCCTCAATAACTAAGAAGTGTGTTCTTTACGGGTTCAAACATCCAAAAGTTAAGTTTTAATTCACCCTCAACCTCAACAAGGTTTCAAATTAAAGATCATTAAATTAGAAATGTCCTGTATTAAAGTTGAGAAAGAATATGTCCCCATTCAAAAATTGAATACTGTGAGGAAAGGGAAAAAAAGTATTTTTTAAATTTTGCATTTTTTTTAACAATATGTTGTATTTCTTGGTATAATTGTGATAAACTAATACCTTTAGTAGGGGACGTCAATTACACTAATGTCAATAGTTATGTGAAAGAAAAATTGAGATAAATTCATCGTGGTAATTGCTAGGCGATCGCAAAGATGCCAATTTTGCACAACCCTTAAATTGTGAATTAACACTTTTGATGACTTAACTGCTTTTATTTACATTCTAGTTAACCACTAAAACAATTTTAAAAAGTTTGGTTTTAAATTATGAAGATTTTCTAAAAACGTATACGAATACCTTAGTTAATTAGTTTATTAGTTATTGTTGTTTTAAGGGGCGGAACTACGAGGTCATCCGCCCCTTACGAATACCTTAACGCAGGGTCTGATGATCAAGTAATCTTGTTGTATCGGTCTTTAGAACACCGCCATCACCTAGGGTGGTGCCAAGACAGCCGTCCAAAGCCGGTCGAAACCTACTATTTTTAGCTTATTTTAATTTATGAAAAAAAAAAAAAAAGGCTTATGAGAGATCACCGTTGGTTAGTGTGTGTATGTGTGTGTGTCCCTAATAAAATCTAAACGGCTGGAGCAGTTTCATTAAAACTCGGTAAAAGACATAGTACTATTTTGTCCGACCCCAACCGTGCCCTTAAAATTTTATTACGTCGCACCAATCCAACATGGCGGCTGTGCGAAATATTTCACGGACATTCTATATCTCCGAAACTATTACTGATATCGCCCTGAACTTTTGTGCGGTGCTAAAGAACACTACTAGAAGTACACCTATGTGACTTTCAAAAACGTCCTAAGTACAAAACGAACATGGCGGCCGAGCGAAGTTGAAACATTTAAATGGACTTTTCTCGCGATTCAACCATCTGAGCGCAGTGAAACATGGTGCAGCAAATGTTTATACACATGTAATGTACTGACATCTAATTTAGTTCAATTGTTTACGTAACCTCGAGATGGCGACTGTGCGAAATTTTAAAATTAAGTTTTAGTTCTTGTGTCCTAATCATGCGATCGAAGTCAACGTTTGAATAATGAACCTACGCAATAAATTATCGTCATCTAATAGTACATAAATCGATGACCTACATTATGTAAAATCCAACATGGCGACCATCCGAAATATTTAGACGGTTTCAATACCTACGAATCTGTTACAACATTCAAACTGACATTTTGTATGTTGATAGAGGCAATTAACATAAGTAGGATATATGAAAATGGGCTGTTTAGTTTTTCACGGAACTACTTGTTATTTCTTGTGTCTTAATCATGCGATTGAAGTTTGAATAATAAACCTGCGAAATAATCTTCATTTAATAGTACATAACTCTATGCCTACTGTATACATATATATATATATATATATATATATATATATAAATAAATCCAACATGGCGACCATCCGAAATATTCAGACGGTTCTCAATATCTAGGAATCTATTACAGCAATCAAACTGAAATTTTGTATGTTGAAGAGGCAATTAGCATAAGTAGGATATATGAAAATAGGCGATTTAGTCCCATGGAACTACTTGTTTATTAATACTATTGGTCTATAGTGTTTGAAGGCATTTTGCAGTGTTGCCTTAGTAAACGAAATTTAGCTTTTCAGTCGGTCAACACGATTGTACCGACTTGTTTTGGGTGTTATGCCTCAACCCTGCAAACAGTATATTAGATTAATAAATTCACTTGGATATCTAGTTTCGATCGTCAAGCTATCATTAGATCCCTTCCTTACTCACGCTATTAAATCTATCTCTACATGATAACTGCTTTAATAAAAGCTACTCAAATCCAAAGAATTAATCTTCATAGTAATAATTTGGGACAGATTTTATTTACTTCAACATGTTGTTGTCTGAGCAGCCTGTAGACATTCCACAATTTCAGATAAGTCTCCAGATCTTTCAACTCATTAGTACAGTAGTAGACAAACACTATTTCGTATGTAGTTATAGCTTTATAGTATCATCACAGCTGAGTGCTTGTAGGTCTTTTCTGCGTATTAGTTTACAGTTCTAGTGTAGTTCAAGGCTTGTTGCTTAAGTGTATCACAGCAATTGTAGCTACACCTTCATAGATTAGTTGGGGGAGGAAGACTGTTTTATTCATGGGATTGTCATTTCTAAGTTTTGCAACATTAAAATAAATAGCTCTTTCTTCGGTTGAGTTCCCGTTGGAACGGGGTCCGCTTTTCGGGTCAATGCATGCCATTTCTTTCGGTGAAGCGCTTCCTGTGGGTTTAGGCTTCTTGATCTTAGATCTGAGATTATAGAGTCTAGCCATCTTAGCTTAGGTCTCCCACGGTGTCTCTAGCCTTCAACCGGGAGATACCGACAGTAGTGGCTACGCTGGCTAAAGCGCTGCGCTAGGCCATAGGGCCAAGCTCTCTGCTGACTCGTTAGACGCGTGGGTTCGAGCCCCACCGTCGGCTGTCCTTGAAATGATTTTCCGTGGTTTCCCCCATTTTCAACACCAAGCAAATGCTGGGACAGTACCTTCTGACAGACCACGGCCGCTTCCTTCCACATCCTTGCCCAGTTTCATTCATCTTCATCCATTCCATCTCTCATCCCGACACGCAGGTCGCCCACGGGCGTCGAATAGAAAGACCTGCACTCGGCCTCTCAGGAGTCCACACGACCAAAAAAAACGGGAGATGATAGGCTGAGCTGATGACTGAACTATGCGGTGCTTGGTTGATTAATAAGTTAATATTCAGAATAGTTACCGCAGTTGCGAAGTTTTCTGACGTGTTTTTGTGTGTGTGAATGCGGAGGGAGGGAAAGGCGCAGAGACTGTCTTTGGGTGTCACTGTAGGTTTGGTAGTGTTTCGTAGAGCTATTCGTCTTGGTAGATTTGGATCTGATGATGCTCGCTCGATCAAGCATGACTGTCCGCCATCCGTGACAATCTCCTTAATTCCAAATCCGCCCTATACAGGGTTATTAACATTAAGTAGTTCACTGATACTAAGATCTTTGGGGGAAACTAACCTCCTCTCTCTACATACACTAGGAGTAAAGAATTATGAGAAGAGGTGGAATCGATTCCCACCTCATTCATTCTAGAAGTGGTATTCGTGATTTCCCACTTCTATTCCAGACAAATGCCGGAATGGTACCTGAGTTATGTCTTCTTCCGAATCCTAGCCTCAATTACAAATACTGTACACACACTCACAGAGTTTCAGACCAATTCTATACACCCAAAGTATACGAGGCTGAAATGACCACGAAGTCCAAGCCCCTAAATGAAACAGCTGAATTAACACAAAATTCGATCCTCAGGGACGGATTTGTGGCTTGGCTTCAATTCAAAGTGCAGTTGAGCAGTTAGTGGACTTTGCTGCCCCTCTGTCCACTCCACGCTGTTAGATAAGGTACCGTATGCTAGTAATGTGTTCGATAGTGAGGGAGTTGAGAATGCGGATGTTTGGGATGACTACACTAGTGCCTCAGTCACAGTTGAAGTGTTTATTTTGACAGTTTGCCATTATTTAGAATGTCATTAGTAGGACTGTGGCGAAGGGATTTGTTGTAATTTAAAACAAGCACAGCCAAGCTTATCAGGGTCATTCCTGTTCGCTGCTACTTCCAGCAGAATGGTTCTGACAACAACTAATGTATTAAGGCTGAGTAGAAGTATTAAGTTACAAGTGCATGATACAAGAATGATGCAGTCTTGGCGTAACGTTTCAGAAATAGTAAGCCTATGTCATTACATATATATGAAACGTATTCGCACCGTTGAAGTTGTATTAGTACCAAATTATTATCGAGATATATTTTAGTGGAATTCATTGAAACTTATTAAATCAAGCTGCCACCTGGGCGTCATATAACAAAGCTTGCATCTGGCCCCCGAAGCCATACGATATTATTATTATTAATCAAGTGAATTGTTGATACATTCATTAAATTATTTGATTGATCAATTCGAGTTTAATTATAACATATCCAAATTATCTCGGTGTCCCTCAGTAAACTACTATAATATAATAATAATATCGTATGGCCTCGGGTGCCGGGTGCAAGCTTTGTAATTTGACACCCATAGGATAGCTTGCATGCCGAATTTCGTTGTTCCTTGAATCACTGTGAAAGTCAAGGAGGTTAGATATCTAAGCCACTTGAACACTATAGCGCTTTCTAGTAGAGAAATGAGGAACTTTGTGTTGGCGGAAACTCCCGAGATTAATTTTTCCATTATGAACACGGCCTACTGAATTCAAATGGGCTCTTTGACATGCCAACATCGTATGACATGCGTGTCGTATTTTTGCCGCCTTTCAAAGATCACTTACCACGGCCAGGAGCGAACCTGCAATCTTGGGGTTAGTAGACCGACACGCTATCCACTCACCAACCGTGGCAAGCTATCAAACTACTGATACGGTCTTGGACAGAAATCACATCAATAAACCTGTACAATTTTTTTTTTTTTTTTGAATCGCTTATCCTTCCAGCTCGGCTTCACCCATAGACTAAGAGGGATCATTCTTCTACCGTCGCACGGATGGTGCCTGGGAGCTGAACACATTTTGTCGGTAGATACAACTGGGGGGGGGGGGGGGGTGACAGGCAGATCGCCCAGGCGACCGCTAAAGGGTCTGAGAAGGGATTTTGGATGGAAGTCGGTCGTGGACCTGTTGAAATGAACCGTCCCGGCATTTGCCTGGTGGTGAAAATGGGAAATCATTTTCAGGACGGCCGAGGTGAGATTCGAACCCACCCTCTCCCGATGCCAGCGAGTCATGACTGATTGTGAGCTAACGCGTTACCGCTCTCGGCCACCATGGCCGGTCACAAACATTGTACTGCACAATTTATTTTATTCTAATTAAATGCAAATTAAAATTGATAGCCTCTGAGGAATTTACAGAAGTTAACTGACCTGCAATTTAATACAAGCCAATATTCTGGTTTTGACGTTGGTGAAATCTTTAATTGAATGATCAGCCTATGGCCCCTTATTATTCCCGTTTTCTAACGGGGTCGGGGATAGATGTGATGGAAGTCTTTGTGGCGATGGTTTTTACGGCCGGATGCCCTTCCTGACGCCAACCTCATGAGAGGAATTAATGAGAGATGAAATGAATGATGGTGAATGAAACTGGGCAAGGTTGTGGAAGGAAGCGGCCGTGGCCTGTCAGAAGGTACCGTCCCAGCATTTGCCTGGTGTTGAAAATATGAAACCACGGAAAACCACTTCAAGGACGGCCGACGGTGGGGCTCGAATCCACGCGTCTACTGAGTTAGCAGAGAGCTTGGCCCCATGACCGAATGCTGCGCTTTAGTCAGCGTAGCCACTACTGTCGGAATGATCAGCCTGTGGCCATAAGATGCTAATTAGTTGATGATAATACCTCAGTGGTCCACGCTGATGCCTACTTCACAAGGTTCACTTATTTCAAATTAATATCACTCGAGCACTTACCTAACTATGACTTCACTGGGCTCTTTAAAGATTTGACCACTGATGAACTACCATATAACAATCTTCACTGGACACTGCATCGCTGACAGCTTAGCCCTCTAACTTACTACAGAGCCCATCTCTTAAATATACAAAAGAAGTTTCCAGAATCCACTGGGCTAGCGTATTGACTTTTGGCACTTTCCAGACTGTAAACAAAAGAGAACAACGTAAGAGATTCTAAACAAGGAAATAACTTTCAGAATAATCCACGTGGTCCACTTATTTCAAATTAATATCACTCGAGCACTTACCTAACTATGACTTCCCTGATGTTCAGAAGTAACGCTTCTCGACCGTTCCATGACAAATAAAAAAAAAACATTTCACAATACTGACAACTGGATTTTAAGGCGACCTAGCAAACATTTCTATACAATATTCAATACATAGAGTAAATGATTCATATGACATTGATTAAAGAGGTTAATATTGCAATAATGTGAAATAGACTTATGACCAACTGCAGTAAATATATACCAATTAAATATAGAGTGGCTCATCATATTATGTACCTCGTTAAAAAGTCATAAACTGTACTTATTTTTATGGGTGACGATCTTCACTAATATACTGTATTCCGAAAAATTTGCTAACGAAAATAACTTTTCAACAGACTTCGCGTGGTTCCATGACGTAGCGGTATGATGCCTAATGTTGTGGGATCGAATCCCGACGTTTTCAATTAGCACTTATGTTATATGTTATTATTGTTGTCTTAAGAGGCGGAACAGCGAGGTCATCTGCCCCTCTTAACAAAGGTAAAATTATATGAATTTAAAATTTAGAGGTGAGTGCCTAATTATGATTGTTTAAATGCCTAACTTTAATAAAACAAAAACAAAAAGCTAATAATTATAATAATAAACAAAAATTACAGGGGGCGCTTAAATGCACGTTAAAGATGCCCTTCAGGGGAATACTCCGGTACCTTGGTGTTTCTATAGCCGCAGTAATTGAAAGGACCATGAAACCCATTATTATTCAACAGCTGTGAGAGATGTTTAAAATATATAACGTGTACAGTTGAGGGATGGAAGGATGATAGGATGGTTTAGGATACATGCCTAGTGCTGCCCAGTTGTTTTAATATTCGCCCACTTTTGTACCAACTACTGTAAGAAGGTGTATCACAAGCATTGTCTTATCACATGCCTGAACATGTCTTCCTTCAATATTTCAAATTAATTTGAAGATGTTGACAGCCACAATATTCAAACCCCACTTGTAAACTGCTAGTCAGCCGTTTCAATAGTATCTCAATCTCAATAGAATCGGCACATGCTAAAAGGGCCTCAGTCTAAACAACCTAGTTTTGAGAAACACGAAAGGAACTCTGTCTAAGTAACGGACTGAGAACCTTTTATCGTACGTTAAGAACTTCCCTAGCTAATATTAGGTATCCCACACGTGTGACTCAATCCCTTTTAACATAGATGGTTGAGGCTATCCTATATCATGCGTTCTTCATGCTCAGTTTAGACTATGCTTCTTTGATTTATATACTTTGTCGTAACCATAGTTGTTATTTTTTGTTTTGTTTTTTATTTTACGAACAAAAGTGGTCATTTTGAATCAAATCAGGTCAATTGCGCCAAACAAAACCAGATGTTTCTAAATTCTTGTAAAATGCTTTAACATTTAGTAAAATTATGAATATTGATGTAATTTAAACAGAAGCCTCCGTGGCTTAGGCGGCAGCACGCCGGCCTCTCACCGCTGGGTCCGTGGTACAAATCCCGGTCACTCCATGTGAGATCTGTGCTGGACAAAACGGAGGCAGACAGGTTTTTCTCCGGGTACTCCGGTTTTCCCTGTCAACATTTCATTCCAGCAACACTCTCCACTATCATTTCATTTCATCCGTCATTCATTTAATCATTGCCCCAGAGGAGTGCGTCAGGCCTTGGCAGCCGGCACAGTTCATATCCTCGCCGCTAGATAGGGGCTTCATTCATTCCATTCCTGACCCGGCCGGAGACTGGAAGCAGGCTGTGGATTTTCATTTCATGTAATTTAAACAAGGGATGTCACCTGCAACAACTAGCCTATCTAAATATGTTTCATTTGAGAGTAAGGCTAGGACTCATTTCAGTTTTTCGAACTTTCTGAAAAGTAGTGTATAGCACCTATTCTAGAAATTAACGGTTTCATTCTGAACCTCCACAACAATGATAGCTTGCGACTGCCATTGCTGATATTCATATCTCACTGTAACATCATCACGGTACTGTTTACCTAAGCAATAGTAGCGTAGCTAACACTCAGTACTAAATACTAAGAGGTATGGGAACTTACCTACCAACCTGTAGTGCGGACAGGTTATAAGGCAGAATCCAGACACATCGAAGTACGCGGGGCTGATGACCACAGTGCCGCACACCTCTGAATGAAACAACACTACAAATATTAAAATAAACAAGAAATTTCGTACAGTAACACGTCGGGAATCCAGTTATATTAAAAGTAAGTAAGAACTACGTTACTTCTGCTGGTTTTACCTATACAAATTTGTATGTTGGATGCTATTTCGAACAGCTCTTTCTGTGTAGCCTACTTCTAATGAATTTGCTTCAGCAATTCTCGCCATATGCAAGAAACAAATAACTCATTTTTAAATGATCTAATGGCTTAGGTAATAATAATAATAATATCGTATGGCCTCGAGTGCCGGGTGCAAGCTTTGTTAATTGACGCCCAGAGAGCAACTTGCTTGTCGAATTTTATCGCTCCTTGAAGCGCTGTGAAAGTCAAGGAGGTTAGATATCTAAGCTCCTTGTCACTATAGCGGTTTCTAGTGGAGAAATGAGGAACTTTGTGTTGGCGGAAAATCCTGAGATTAATTTTGTCATTATGAACACGGCCTACTGAATTCAAATGGGTTCTTTAACATGCCAACATCGTATGACATGCGTATCGTGATTTTTGTCGCCTTTCAAAAATCACTTACCACGGCCAGGAGCGAACCTGCAAGCTTAGGATTGGGAGTCCGACACGATAACCACTCGCCCACCTTGGCAAGCATGGCTTAGGTGAAAAGCACAAATGAAAGGTGACAACATGTATGATAAACCTTGGCCATTACGCAGGGTATATGAAGAAGAGTTACGCCATGCCACTTTGATGGTTTTTGTTGTACTATTAATAAAGTGATTAGGCTACTGATTAGTGTTGATTGCGGATGAAACTCCATCTCATGTAGAATTGTCAGTTGGGAGGGGAGTCAAGACCTTTGACCCAAACTTTATCTGCTGTGTGAATGAACTTACTGGCTAGTTGGTGGATTAGTCAGTCGCGTGGGTTCCACTCTGCTGATTCTAGATATGAAGAAGAAATGAGAAGAGGAGTGGCTGTAGCCATCTTCGCATTGTCTTCTTCTTTTCTTGTCGTCACCTCACTTGGCTGCTTCTCTTTGCATACTGCCAGTGAAATGAACCAAAACTGGAACGAAATTGCAAACGGGGCGATGACCCATCACGCTTGGTGTTGACAGAGATGGCCTCGTGGGTTACCGTGTCGAGAACTGGGAGCTTCACTCGTATCTTCTGTTAAAATTCCCTCAACTGCAGCAGCTCTCGAAACTCCAGTTGAAGCTGTGTTAATGTTCGGTCTATTATTATTATTATTAGTATTATTGATGTGTAACATCATTCCGCTCGGTTGCTGGATAGTTTGGTGGGAGTGATTTTGAAAATTGGGGACGGAAGTGGATCGGAACGATCAAGCTGGCAGTGGTGGATCAAACGGAAGTATGCACTGCCCGCTCGATCGATCAAACGGAAGTGGACTAGCTGGCAGTGGTGGACAACGGAAGTATGTACTGCCCGCTCGATCGATCAAACGGAAGTGTACTAGCTGGTAGTGGTGGACAACGGAAGTATGCACTGCCCGCTCGATCGATCGAATGGAAGTGTGCCCTAGCTGGCAGTGGTGGATCGAACGGAAGAATAAGACGCACTGCCAATTCGATCGATCGATCCAGCTGGCAATGGTAAGAGAAACAATCAGCGCGTGGTGTCGAAAATTGATACCATGACGCACTCTCGGCCATGTGGAATGTATATGACACACTGAACGGAAAACGCACATGCGAACTGTGGTGTCAAGTGATTTAAACAAATGACATGGTACATGTTCGAAGTCTTCGTATCAGTATTTAAATGGTAAAATGCCATAATATCAAACATTGTAAGTAGTCGGCATTGCATTTGCATAAGGCATTTTAAACTCAATGTCACTCACGAACATTATCGAAACAAGCAAAATATAAATGAAACTTAATTCCGTAATGCAGTATTATTGGAACGTGGAAATAAGTCACCATCTTGTGCACAATATTTGCGTAGTCGAAATAGCCGTGGGGTTATTGCGTATGACTGTGAATCTAGAGATCGTGGGTTCGAATCCTGGGCGGGGTAGATATTTTTGCTACCAGATTATCATTTTAAACGATATTTATCATATCATTATGACTCATATTAACAGAATCCATATGAAATTACGTGTTGGTCTGTGAATCAAGAGGACCTGTTTATAAGGAATTTAAGGTTATGAGCGGTGTCGCGTCTATTAATCTAGTTGATCCATATCGTATTCTTTATTTAGGGTGGAAGCTACAAATCGTCAAATAACATGAGTTTCGTATTATAAACTACAGTATCTGTAAAACACTCCCTTTTACAATAGATTAATATTTGTGCCAATAATACTATAAAATACCGGTGTATCAACAATTTCACGTGAGGTTTCTTCTATGTCAGATGTTACACATCATATGCGACTACTGTAAGGCACGTAATTTTTTATTAGATCACCTCGTGGTGTAGCGGCTAGAATTCTTTATATCGCACCGGATTCGATTCCCGACTCTGTCAAGAAATTTAATTCTGGTCTGAGGGATAGAACGGGATACACTTGGGTAGGTTTTTGCTTAGAATTAACCTTACCCACCAGGGAAGATGAATAAAGAAGTAAAGGGAAGTGGGTTTCGGACAGAGGAACAAGTGTGGATAATAGGAAGAAAGTCCAACACTAAATACAAACAATTTTAAAGAAGAGTGTCACCGCAAAGCCCGTGAGATCACTAAAGTGAGTGGGGACCCGAACACGGCTAACGGGAAACGCAGCTAGAGCTTGGGCTATTTGCAGGCGAGAGGAGGAGGTACCTTCCCTTCCGAGCCAAGATTCAGCTACTATGGGGAAGGGTGGCAGTCTGGCAAAGAAAGAAATAATGAGTTTCCTTTGTATCCTTTCAAAGGAGTTTGTTTTAAACAAATATTTTGAAGAATACGAATAGTGTGAATTGGCCGTGATGTTTTAATTCTTGAAATTGTAGAATTTCTAAAAAGCGACCGAATGTTTCCAAGAAGGATAGGGATGAAGCAATTATACCCTTGGGAATAACTTTGGTAAGAGCACCAATAGTTGCATTGAGGAATGACTAAGCTTTTACCAGCAAAGCGCCGACTAAAAGTTTAGGCAGTGAGAAACACTTAAATTTTGAAAAAACAACCATAAGTTGTAGAGAAAATCTCAACAAGCAGGAAGCTGGCGTAGCGAGCTATGCTTGCCTTACTGGCCAGTTAGAATTAGCTATCAAAGCTAGGAGAGGCTTTAATAAGTTTATAACTAAGAGTTCTTGCTCAAATGCAACAAAAAGTGGAACCGTTATTAATTTTATTTGTGAGGTTTTTAAAGTTAAGCCCATAGGAAGAGTAAGGAAAGACAGGATCTTGCCTAATCGTTGTTTTTGAGAAATGATAAATCAAAAGAATAAATCTTGATTTATTTAACAATGCAAAAAGAAGTAATTAATATAACAAATATATGATTTTGATTTTTTAAACAATTGGGGTCGCAGATCTCCTAAATCATTTAAAGCTTGCACCAGGCAGTTGACAATTTTTGGTTTTAAACCTTTTATATGTGCCAAAATCTTCGTGAGATTTTGAAATGGTGTTAAGATTAACAAATTGGAATTTTAAGGATAATTAACGTAATTAAAGTTAAATAATAAAGCAAGTACAAGAAGAGTACTTTAAGGATTTCTAGAAGGGTGTTTTAGAAATATGAACAAATAACAACTTCGAAAATAACAACAAAGAAAAACAGAGAGGAATGAAATAGAAGTTTCTATAACTTCTTGTATTAATACAGAATTACGTTTAGAGGTTATACAAAATAGGGCAGGTCACTTATTGTGAAACCTGAAGAGAAAAATTAAAAGGAAGTTTCTAGAACTTCTATATTTAAACAGGATCACGAGGAAAAAAATGGGGCAAGTTACCCTTTCGTGAAACCTGGATTAAAGAGATTATTGAAGGGTTTGGTAGACAATAACCAATTCTTGTGCTAGCAAGAAAAGAAATAGATTAATAAGCAGTTTCTAACTGCTGATATTGATACAGATTGAATAAATGATACATGGAGAACATTGGGAGGGCGCCTATGGTTTGGCGAGGCCTCGTTGCAAAATACATAAATTTAAAGATTAACCTAATTTGTTAGTAAAGAGGTGTTGAGGAAGAGGAAGTAGGAACTTTGTAGAGAAAGTTTATGGCTTATTTTATTCATTTCTGACGAGCGCGACGCGGATGAGAAATCAAACGAGCACTGTTTCACTATAGTCTATTGACGTGGCTGAAAAGTTCACTATTGTAGCACAGAAAGTTTATAACAAGGAAAGTTATTGCGATGGTGAAAAATAACCAATTGCACTAGATTTGCGAGAGTCTATTGAGTTGAAAAACTTGTAGGTTATAGTTGAATGCAGCAGAAAAGTTCCAACGGAGGAAGAAAAATTAGGTGTTGATTAGCAGTTCATAAGGAAGATTCCTTAGTTAGAAAAAGTATTCCCATATGTTAGTGGAAAATACTAGAATGTTTAACTTCTAGATGAATTGTTTGGCATGGAAAATTCCAGAACAATCATGACGGTTGAAATTAACAGAAAAAGTCCAGCGGTGGAACGAGCTAAGTTTTCTACAGACAGTGGGTAATTTAACGATGTCCCACGTTGTGAGAAATTATCTCAGTTAATAAGCATAAGAAATGCTGCTTCATATTAAGATTAGCTTGGATAGACAAAGCCCAACCTCGAAAATCCCGCGAACATGGCTATTGCCCACATTTAGATATATCACACTGTCTGTAAATGATAGATAAAAAGCATGTAGGTATTTAAGAGCAATTAAAATTAGTTGAAGAACGTTGAAGTAGTACTTAGCTCATTTCTGATGAACGGCGATTCCTTGTTGACCGTTAGTCAGGAATTCACAACATGGCGAAGATTTGAAAGTTTGTCTCTCGAGGTGAGGAGACGAGCTCTAGGTAAGCTCCGACTGTAGCACAAGTGTGGCCAGCTCAACGAAGCGCGGAGAGACCAGGGAAGGGAAAAGAGTGGGGGTAGGAGACAAAAGGAATACACATAAGAATAACCAACATTATAACAATAAATTCTTTTGATGAAATGGTCTTCAAAGAGTTGATAGCAGGCGTCACTAGTTAAGACTGGTGGATGAGAAAGTAGACGAAGTCCTCTTGATCACGGAGATGATAGCTGGCGATAGCGACGAGATCTGGTGGCCAGATTGGTAAGGAAGTCCTCTTGTACAAGGGAAAATTGAGGAACTTCAGAGATTCGCTGCTAGATGACGCTCGGTGGGTCATGGAAGATATATCTCTAGAACAGACTCACAGGTAGTGTAAGCAAAATATACCAACAAAGAGAAACCAGGAGATCACTGTTGGTGTTTGCGAAAAAAAGGAAGGGATGAACTAAAGCAAAGAGAAGCAAAAGCTTACTCTGTCTTACCGTGTATTCCAAAGAATACACCAACACTCTACCTTGTTAGACATAACTGAGAAGAGATGGGTTCGATTCCTATCTGAGCCATCCTGGAAGTAGTTTTTCGTGGTTTCCCACTTCTACTCCAGGCAAATGCCGGGATGGTTCCTAACTTAAGACCACGGCCGCCTCTTTCCCGATTCCCAACTGAATTACAAATACACACACTAATACAGCCAGGGGCGTGGTGGCTCAGCGGTCTAGCTGTATGCCTCTCACCAAGGCGGTCCGGGTTCGTTTCCCGGTCAATGCATGTGAGATTTTCGATGTGAAATGCCATGTCCTGTGGTTCGGATTCCACGTAAAAAGGAGGTCCCGTGGCTCATAATCACAAGATACATTCACGGTCACGTAAAACTACAATCTTCCTTTTTACTAATACAGCCATCACAACAACACAGGTTATCCGACAACATTCAGAAAACAAACACACCCAAGTACACGGATCTAAATAACCATTATCATTATTATTGATGATAACAACAACTATTTCTTTGCTATATGAGAGCTATAGAAGAAGAGAAGGATCCAGTCATTTGGCAAAAATAATTGGATTAGATGGCGGACTTTTCTTTTAAATTCAGTTGTGTGAATATTATAGATAGCGTCTAGAGAGACTTTTTATGGCATGAAAATCTCGATCAAATACGGTAGTATGCTAGGTTCAATTTGAAACACAAGAGACATATCAGTTTGTCTCATTAGTGTAGTGTTCGCACTGCCTGCAACACAAATGTAACACAAGCCATGCGTCGGGTGGCCTGGGGACTGAAGTAGGTGCAATCGGGGTATTTTCCTGGAAGGAGTTTAAAATGCGTAAACATTAACAATTATATAGATGGTAATAATTATTATCCGTGTTGACTGATAGTATTCTGAAATTGAAATCTGCCTTTTCAAGCACTATAGAATGTAGTTTAATAATGTATTATACGTACATGTTTCGGTATACAAAAATACCCTCGTCAAAGTAGATTGAATAATAAATGAATCTTAAACTATGTTGAGAAATTCCAAAGAGAAAATGGATAACCTTACGAAAAAACATTAGAATTTAAATAAAATGAAAGGTCACAAAAAGAATTAGAATATATATAAATAGATATAAGATTAAAGTGAATAAAAATCTACCTTAATGGACTGCCTATATTACACTTCTTCAATATGGTTCAGTACTATAATGAATCGGACCTCGCTGCTGAGTGCAGTAGGATGTTGTTTCCATGTATAACGATGTGGTAAAATGCATTAAAATTTTTGATGGATATAGTCATCTAACCTTGAAAACATTCCAAAGATTTTAACGCATTTTACCACATCGTTATACATGGAAACAACATCCTATTGCACTCAACAGCGAGGTCAGATTCATTTTAGTATTGAACTATATTGAAAGAGTGTAATATAGGCAGTCCATTAAGGTAGATTTATATTCGCCTTTAATCTTATTTCTATTTTTATATATTCTAATTCTTTTTGTGACTTTATTTAATTTAAATTCTACTGTTTTTTTTTGTAAGGATGACCATTTTCTCTTTGGTATTTGTTAACACAGTATGTTTCATTTATTATTCAATCTGCGCTTACAAGCGTATCATTGTATACCGAAACATGTACGCATAATCAATTATTAAACTACATTCTCTAGTGTTTGACGAGGCGGGTTTCAATTTCAGATTGGAAAGAGCATGGAAAAGGCAGGAGAAAAACAACATTTCATTGCTAGGATTCGAAGCACCGATCTCCAGATTTGTTCCAGCTATCCATGGCAGTCGGGGTGCGTGATATAACGCCCACGGCTACGCCGAGAGACAAAATTTTTAAATCTTCAAGTAATTGTAATTTAGCAAGTAAGTTAATTAGAAATAATTGCAGTAGTGATCATTAGGGCAAGGATTTTTAGGTAAATAAATATCTTTTAATGTAAATACATATTTTAAGCATTTTTTTCTATAAATACATAAATTCCTGCTTTTCACTTATTAGCACATAAAAAGACATAATATTTACATTTTTTAAAATCAGTATGGTAGATCTTTCAGTTTATTACATTTTTGTTCTGTGTTACTTCAACGGGGAAGAACCTGTGAGCTATCTAATCTCCATGCAGAGCGTATGTGAGCTTGCAACTGTGTTATTCTTAACTTGTCGCCCCGTGCCACTCACTGTGGAAGTCGGGGATTTCTTTGTCCATAGCCATATTGCACCATATGCTAGACCTACCCCCTCCTCCAGCTACCTGGAACCGGTGTCACTCACATGCAGTTCATTTCTGGCACTGTGAAGTGTAAGGCAGTTTTACGATGCCTAAAGTAAAAACAACTACAAGTTATCGTCTGCAGCAGTATGTTCCAGAATTTAAAGGTATTTTACTTCTGATATGGGCGTTCTGTTCTACCAACCATGTGGGAAAGCAATAAAGGCTGAACAGCAATCTCAAGTTACACAACATCTCAAGGGCAAGAAACATATTGCCGCAGTTTCGAGCCTTCAGAATAAGTGTTTCGTGATAATCCTAGGTCATTGGTGACGGACAACCTGACGATGTATCTCGTTGTGTATTGTAATGCTTCAGCAGTGAGACATAGCATAAATTGCATGCGTGAGTACTGCATATTGTTTATATTTACATTAATAAACTAAATTATATTAAAATATTTTTACTTTTTTGACACATATTTCAGGTATTTTTAATACGTAAAAAATAAATATTTTCCCGATTTTTAGCACCTAAAAATCCTAGCCCTAGTGATCATAATTATAGCTTAGGCTTCTAAAAACATCACCACATGGAGGTTGTATAGAACATAGTCTATGCTATGAGGCGTTCCCTATCAGAAGGGCGAATTCGACATGCGAGTTTTTATTTATTTATGCGTTCATATCGATTGTTGTTGATAAATGTAGTCGAGTTCATCCTGATATACTATGGTCAGATACAAATTATTGGAGTTCGGCTCGACCAGTAGTTGCGCGGAACTGAAGGGCGAACTCGAGAGAGACCGTGGTGTCCACACTCCAAACCCACTTTTCACCAGATACTCCAAGCTCAATCAAGGGTACACTCATTCTCGTGAATCTAAACTGAGAAGGGGAGGGTTCATTTCCCACCTTAGCCAGCCGTGGTTCCCCACTTCTACGCCAGGCAAATGCCGGGACGGTCCATAACGTAAGGCTACGGCCGCCTCATTCCCAATCCTATCCCCAATTTACAAATACACTCACTAGTACAGCCATCACAATAGCACAGGTTATCACACAAATTCTACCTACACACACACAAGTCACAAATCCCCTTAAATAAGCAAAAACAACAACAAACTGTTCAACCTTAACAAATGGAATCGATTATTATGAAGGCGATACTTCGGTTGAGTATGGCAAATCGATTGTACGCATTCCTTTGTATTATTATTATTATTATTCCATTCATATCACGTGTCTATTATAATAAATACATAATGTGATAAAGTTTTGTTTTATTACCATCTTATTTGGATGAAATCACAAAAGAAGAAGAATGTGTCGCGTTCGCCCTTGGTAGAAAATTGTAATGACATTTTCCTCGAAACGTTCATTTGTTGAGTTCACCCTTTTGGTCGGGAACGCCTCATATACACCATTTATTTTAGAACCACCATGCCTCTACAAATCTTCAATGTAATCCTCTACAACATCTTGCACCCGTTGATGAATTCTTGAAAGACGCAGAATGCTAGAAGCATAACCGCCTGTGTTGATGTCCAACTACCGCTTGAAGCATGGCATCTCGTGTATGGAAATGTTTCCGTCGGACTGTATCAGAAAGATCGAAATCGTAGGGATTCATGTCCGAAGTATGGGAGGGGTGCTCCAGACTTCATAGCTCCACCGTACCAACCATTCCTTCACTGGAGTAGCATTGTGACAGTGCAACATAATGGGTGAGTGCGTTTGGAAAAGGCGCAGGACAAGTTGATGCTCCAGAAACCTGCTTCAGTTTTGTACCACCATGTCCGGTGTCACAAAGATGCTCCTGTGAGGGAATTATTAGCACGGTAGAGGTGGAAGGTCTGGCGCATCCACCCTGTTCGTCGAACATAAGTCCCTGTGACTTCGAACTTTTCCACATACTAAAGAAACCAATCCGAGACGCCATGCATCAAGCGGTAGGTTGATCCGTCGCTGATACCTGATGATATCCTGCGGCGTTCTAAGGGCAGATAACCTTGCTGTTTTGCCCCTTGTAACAATAACAATATACCTACGCCGTTCACGCATCTGGCAACGAGTCCAACATTTTGCAGGGGATTACATACCTGTTGAGGCATGGTGGTTCTACAATAAATGATTTAGTTTAGACTATATCCATATATTGCTTCTACCTTCTATCCTCCGTCGTTTCTCCAAGTTGAATATTTCTTGGTAAATTATAGGCTATGTCGAGAATAATCTACAAGAGGATGGAAAGGTGTAAGGCAAGGCTGCAACTTATCACCCATACTTTTCAATCTTTACATTGAACAAGCAATGAAGGAAATTGGAGAAAAAATTAAAGTGGGAGTGAAGATTCAAGGAGAAATAATTTCAACTCTGAGATTTGCTGATGACATCGTCATCTTGGCCGACAAGCCTGAGGATTTGAATGAGTTTTTGAATGGTATGGATTCCGTCTTACGGAAGGACTTCATGATGAAAATTAATAAATGTAAAACAAAAATACTGGAATGCAGCCGACATAAATCAGAAACCTCTATGGAGATCAAATTGGCAGGTGAAAAGCTAAAGGAAGTAGGAGACTTCTGTTACTTAGGAAGCAGAAAAACCAGTGATGGACGAAGCAAAGAGGATATAAAAAGTAGGTTGGCTCAGGCAAGGAAAGCCTTTCTACAAAAAAGGAATCTGTTGACATCGAATATAGATTTAGGTATTAGGAAGTCATTTTTGAAAGCCTTTGTCTGGAGCGTGGCGCTCTATGGAAGTGAAACTTGGACTATTGGTGCAGCAGAAAAGAGGCGAATTGAGGCATTTGAAATGTGGTGTTACAGAAGAATGATGAAGATCAGATGGGTAGATAGGGTTACAAACGAAGAGGTATTAAGACGAGTGGGAGAGGAGAGATGTTTCTGGCGACTGCTAATGAAGAGAAGAGATAGGTTGGTAGGACACATACTAAGACACCCAGGAATAGCAGGCTTTCAATCCTCTTGTAAATTATTCTAGACAGGATCTTTGAAGCATGAGTGATCAAGCGTTTGTCTGGAGCCTGGCGCTCTATGGAAGTGAAACTTGGACTATTGGTATTTTTTATTTTTTATTTAGTCGATTTACCCTCTAGGTTGGTGGTTCCCACGGACTCAGCGAGGGAACTCACCACTACCGCCTCTACGGGCAGTGTCCTGGAGCTTGGAACATCTGGTCGGGTGGATACAACTGGGGAGGTGTGATCAGCACTTCGCCCAGGCGGCCTCACCTGCAAAGCGAACAGGGACCTCATGAGGGATGGGAAGGGAAGATTTGGGATGGATAGGCTAGGAAGAGGGGAGGAGGCGGCCGTGGCCTTACAGTAGGTACCATCCCGGCATTGGCCCGAAGACGAAGTGGAAAACCACTTCGAGGATGGCTGAGGTGGGAATCGAACCCCCTCTACTCATTTGGACCACCCGAGGCTGAGTAGACCCCGTTCCAGCCCTCATACCACTTTTCAAATTTTGTGGCAGAGCCGGGAATCGAACCCAGGACCTCCGGGGTGGCAGCTAACCATGCTGACCGCTACGCTACGGAGGCGACTGGACTATTGGTGCAGCAGAAAATAGGAGAATTGATGCGTTTGAAATGTGGTGTTACAGGAGAATGATGATCAGATGGGTAGATAGGATTACAAACGAAGAGGTGTTAAGACGAGTGGAAGAGGAGAGATGTTTCTGGCGACTGCTAACGAAGAGAGGAGATAGGTTGGTAGGACACATACTAAGACACCCAGGAATAGCAAGCTTAGTTATGGAAGGAAGGGTTGAGGATAAGTACTGTAGGGGTACACCAAGATTAGAATATGTTAAACAGATTGCCTCGGATGAGGGGTGTGGTAGGTATGTAGAGATGAAACTATTAGCTCAGGACAAGGAGGCATGGAGATCTGCATCAAACTAGTCAAAAGACTGGACACTCAAACAACAACAACAACAACAACTACATGTATTAGTTAAGTTCACCATTTTTAACCGTATTGAATTCTAGATCTAGGAATTGTAACGTGTTTTTCGAGGGGTTTTATGCAACTGGCATAAGTCAGTAGGAAGCCATTCTATATTTATTTACGCGGCAAATTGTTCAGCCAAGATAATTTTTCATGTTAATTTATTATTATTATTAATTTATTATAATTATTATTTAGATATTTTCGGAGCATTTTATAAAAATTATAAGCATACAGATAGGTTTTCTATGTCTTAGAAAACGCTATCAAGCAAATTATTACGTACGACGATATCATAGAAAATTATCTGATTACGGAATTTTACGGAGTTTTGTCAGTTAGGGTATATCGAGAGACGTGACTCACTGGGATTTCAAATACAAGCTGATTCCTGTCGAGAAGCATGACGCAATCTTGGGTCGCAAGGTCTAGAAAAGACGAATTGTCGAAACGGAACTCTCGCGCGCCGAGTGTAATGAGGCAGAGGAGGGGAACTAGCGGCGTGCTCAACCAATCAGTGAGGACCACGCAAGCTGAAGCCGGCTGAAGAGTGGGGGAGCCGACAGGTGAATATATCGTTCGACGCGCCGTGAGACGAGAAGAACCTGTGTAGTTCTTGCCGAGTGTGGATATACGCGGGAGTCGCTCCGATGTTCCGTGGGACGTGGACAATCTGTAGTTCTTGCCGAGTTTGGGTTCACGCGGGAGTCGCTCCGATGTTCCGTGGAACGAGGACAATCTGTGTAGAACTTGCAGTGTACGGTCGCAAGTGCGTGTCGCTCCGATGTTCAGTGGAGTTAGCGACGAACTTTTGTAAAACGTAACCAGTGCGGTTTTACGAGAGTTTGGGTCCGATGTACGGACCATAGAATTATCTAATCTACCAGAATATCATCAAATTTCGACGGAGATGACGACGTCCAGGAGACTGTGGGAAGCACACAGCATCATCAAGAACGAGGGAAATGCTTTGGCAATTTCCAGGGGTAAGCGCTAATGACGCAGAAATACGCAATCTCTCATTTTTCTTTGTTTTATATTTCATAATTCAGTAACTTCATAGCTTGGAAATAAGAGTAAAATCAATTTATCAGACTCCGTTTTCACGTAATTTTCTATCGGTAATATTAAAATCACAACGCTCCAATTTAAATTTTATAGTTATTATTATTATTAATTTTGCTATACTTGTTTTATATAATAAACTCATTTCTTTTACAATGCAATCTTTGCTTTCAGTAGGTAGCATTAGATATAGACCAATTCCTTCTCCTGATACAATTGTTTGTTGGGTTAATGATCAAATCATACCACGATCTGAGTGAATAGAGTCTTGAATGTGTTCTGCCAGAGCTAGACGTTGTTAAATACAAATTTAGATTTCAACATTGCGTTGAGGTCTTGGCGCCCATTAAAACAACATAGCTTAGGCAAAGGTAAACAGTTACATTTCTCACCCAACAGTGTGGGCTAGCAAAAACGTTTCATTTCGCTACCAACATGGGGCACTAATTCACGTTACATTTGTCGCTCAACGTGTGGGCTAATTAACGTTTCATTTGTCGCCGACAACTTGGGGCTGAAAACCTAATAACATTTGTGGAAGGAGAAGGGTATATATTTCTGTGCCTGTATTTTGGGGGTTATTTGTCTGTATCAGTGTATATCATTATGGGGGATGAGAAAGAAAGACAGATGAGGTTACGTAGTGGTCATCAACGGGAGAGTGATGATACGAGCAGTATGTCGAGTGATGGTAGTACCGGGGTAGCGGAGGTAAATCCCGATACTGAAACAGGGAGTGTAGGCGGCCAACCAGAATTAAAAACTTTACTTCTCGAGTTTATGTATCAGAACAAAGTTAGTAGTGATGCCTTAAATGCAAAGTTAGAACAGAATAACGCTAAATTAGAACAAAATAGTAGGGAAAATAAAGAAAGTACAGAAGCTTTAAATGCAAAGTTAGAACAGAATAACGCTAAACTAGAACAAAACAGCAGGGAAAATAAAGAGAGTAATAGGGAATTGAGCGATAGTTTAAACGCCAGATTAGAACAAATCAGTAAGGAAAATAGAGAGAGTACTGAAACTTTAAATGCTAAATTAGAACAAAACAGTAGGGAAAATAGAGAGAGTAATGAAACTTTAAACGCCAGATTAGAACAAAACAGTAAGGAAATGAGTGACAAATTTGAACTGATTAGAGGTGAGATCAGGGGGGTGATGGAAGAAAAGGCTAAAGAGATTATTGCAGATGTAGACAGAAAATTAGGAAAAGTACAGGAGGAGTTGGAAATTAGAATCAGTACACAGGCTGAAAATTTAAAAGAACTAGTGCAACTGGAAACACAGCAGGTCAAAAAGCAATTGGGGGGAGAAATTGACAAAATTCAGGTAGCTACTAAAGAGGTTAAGGAACAGCTGGGGGGTAGAATTGAGAAAGTTCACTCACAAATAGTTGCAGAAGTAAATGATCTAAGAGAGAGTAATAGGGAGAGCATTAGCAAGATTGAGGAGAAACAAGCAAAGCTATATGATAAAGTAGAAGAATCAGAAGGAAACATTAAATTAACAGTAAACAGTATTGAGAGGAAGGCTGAGGAGAAAATCGCAGAATTAGAATTAAAATTAAAAGCTAGGATCAGGCAAGAAAATAGTCAGAATAGGCCAGTTTTTGTGAGTAGCACACACAGGGAGGTAGAACTGGGTAAGTTCAGCAATCGACAGGGGTGCCCAATGGAGTTCATGAACACTATAGAAAATAAATTCGGGGAAAGGTTGGAAAATGGTAGTATTGAGTGGTGCCAGGTAGTTGAAATTTTAGAACAAGTGTTTGTGGGGGAAACGAGGAATTGGTTTGCTGTCTACAGAGACAAGTTTACTGATATTAATGATTTTAAAATGAAATTCTGTGAAAAGTTCTGGAATGAGGTTATTCAGTCGCAGCATCGTGAGGGAGTAGTGTGTGGTAAATATAACCCTAAAGGAAGCTCCACCATGACCGAATACTTTTTCGGGCAGGTATTAGTGTGTAAATATCTGGATGGCTTGAAGGAGGAAAGTGATGTGGTGAGGTTGCTACTTAGGCACTTTCCCTATAGGATCAAGGAGGCTGCTTGTATCCAGAATGTAAAGACTATATCACAAGTAGAAAATCTGTTAAGCACATTTGATGCACTAGGGAGAGGGGGTTATGAGGACAATTTCAATCGGAACCAGGGTAATAATAATAATAGACCTAATGAAGCCAGGCATCAGGAAGTTCAAGGGAACGGTGGAGAAGGGGCCAACGCTCAAAATAGGAATAATAATAATCAGCTAAATCAGAACAGAGGAAATGGCTATGGGAATCAGTATCAAGGGAGGAACAATGATTTCAGGGGAAATCAAGGGAGAAATTATAATGACAATAATTACAACCAGAATAGGGGTCAAGGAAGAGGACAGCCTAGTGGTAGTAATATACAGCCAAACAATGACAACACAGCCCAGAACAACCAGACCAGTTTAGTAGTTAGTAGTACTACGGCCAGCTGTAGCGGTTCTTTAAACGCGAACCAGGCTGCGAAGTAAGGTCAGAATCTCAGTCTGTAGCATGCCCTGTCCATACAATTATACAGGAACCCTATGACCTAAATGTAAGAAATGAATTATTACATGAACTAAATGATGAAGGTATTATTCAGGAAGTGGTTAGTAAGAGCCCCATAGTTAAATTTAACGTGTCCGAGGCGTACACAGATGTTTTAATTGATAGTGGTTGTATGAAGAGTTGCATAAGTAGTGCATTTTATGATAAAATGAAAGGAACTGGAGTAAATTTTGAGGAGATGCCAATTAAAAGCACTTTTGTTATCACAGCTGTTGGGAAGAGGTCTAAAGTAATTTCTAAGCAAGTTTTAGTAGACATTAAAATTAATAATCATGTAGAGAAGCAGATTTGTCTTGTAATTCCAAATTTAGTATTCAGTGTTATCTTGGGTTCAGAGTGGCTAAGTAGAGTGTCTGGTAACTTATGTTATGATGTAGGGAGTTTGAAATTTAAATGGGGAGATTCTGAAGTAGAAGTAGCGTTCAATGACCATATTCAGAGGAGTAGTATTGTAGGTGTGATTTGTACTTTAAATGAGATATCGCCAGCCGTAGAGCGGGGTTCTCCATGTTTTGTGGGCAGTGTGATTACGAACGGAAGTCTAGAGGACTCGTTACGTGAGGCTGCATTTCAGGGAAATATAGAGGTGGAACAATGTGTTCGGCTCTATGATGTGTTATGGTGTAATAGGAGAGTTTTTGAGGATCGCATTGGTATGGCCAATTGCTATACACATTCATTGAACGTTATTGATAGGTCAGTATTCACAGGACATAGATATCCTGTACCTTTCGCTTATCAGAGTGCAGTTGAGGCACAAATTAACCAGATGCTTGAAGATGGGATTATTGAGCACTCGAACAGTCCATATGTTAATTCTTTGATAACGGTACCCAAGACCGACGGCACTGTTCGTATTCGTTTAGACGCTCGTTTGGTTAACAGTAGAATTAGTTCAGATCAGCTGAAATCTATGTCAATAGAGGAATTAATGCAAACATTTGAGGGGAAGAAGTATTTCACTTGTGTAGATTTGAGTTCCAGTTTTTGGCAAGTGCCACTTATGTACGAAGATAGACCATTTACAGCTTTTAGTCATAAATATAACCTTTATCAATTTTGTAGAACACCTTATGGGTTAAAGAGTAGTTCAGCAGCTTTAATTAGGGCTTTAAACATCGCATTAGGGGATGACACAGGAGAGTTTGTAACCATTTGCATAGATGATATGGTAATTAGTTCACGCAGTTTTGAGGAGCATCTATGTCATTTAGATATAGTTTTTCAGAAGTTAGATCAGGCAGGGTTCACTTTGAAGCTGTCTAAGTCGTCATTCTGTCAGTCAGAAGTGACATTTTTAGGTCATAGAGTGTCGAGTAGAGGTGTAACACCAGAAGAAAGTAGGGTTAATAAGATACTTAACGCAGAGGTGCCACAGAATGTTAAACAGTTAAAAACTTACCTGGGAATTTGCAACTTTTTCAGGAGGTTCGTTCTTAAATACTCAGGGTTGGTAGAACCATTCAGGGAATTGCTTAAAAGTGGGACTCGGTGGAGATGGGAGTCCAAGCATGATCAGGCTTTTAGAGCGCTAAAGGAAGGTTTTGAGAAAGCTGTAGTGCTGAAATATCCGTTAAAAGATAAGGAATATGTGGTTATGACAGATGCTTCACATATAGGCATTGCTGGAGTATTATGTCAGAGAGATGATGAGGGTAATCTGTGCATTGTATCTTTAGCCTCGCGAGGACTGACTGCAGCAGAGAAAAGATACACGATTACTGAGTTAGAGCTTTTAGGTATTGTTTTCAGTTTAGGGAAATTTAGAATGTATTTAGTAGGGGGGAAATTTGAGATCCACACAGATCACCATGCATTACTGTATATGAGGACTTGTAAACTCAGTTCTAACAGAGTTAGTAGGTGGATTCTTGCTCTGCAGGAATACGAATTCACAGTAAAATATATTAAAGGTAAAGATAACATTCTAGCAGACATGCTATCGAGGGACACTAATTTATGTAGGGATTATCCTGTGGTTAAAGCAGAGGACGGGATTTTAATATGTGCATGTGTGGACAGTAGCAACAGGGCATCGTTACAGACACTGAGAAATAGGTAGGTAGAGCAACGTGATGACGTTCATTTAAGGTAGCCACTTGCAAGGTAGGAAGCAGGTGACACAGAAACATTTATAGTTTCCAAACGTATTGGAAAAACAGCATATGTGCTGGAGAATAGTAAGGGAAACAGATTATACGGGATGTATAATATACATAGTCTGCGAAAATATGTGTCATAAAGTGAGTGTGTTTAGCTGGCGAGCCAGCCTATCAAATGAGTAAGTGTGGTATTTGGTGCGTGGGAGGAGTTGGTCTTCCAGGCAGGCGTATCAGAAGTCACACAGGGGGGTAGTATGTAAGTAAATGAGAGTTTTTAAGGTACAGGGAAATATGACGGGATTGTCGGATGCTGTTGAGCACTAAATTGTCTCGATGCACCAAGGCCATTTTGGCAGCGCTGATGGGTTCCCATTTATCTCCAAGAGATGGGGGAGCGCTTGTATAGGGCTTGTTAGCTTAAGGCGTCCACGAGATAAAAGATGGGCCATCAGAATGCGAGACAGTCCTTCGTGAAACTCATACATATCAGCACACGTGATTTCTGTTTACGGCCTCGCCATGTAAGATTTGTAAGTGTGTAATTTAAGATAATTTGTACAATGGTATTATTTGTGTGAGGAGAAATGGTCTGTGTTGAGAACTAGTATTAAGTAGAATATGGTTAACGGGAACTTAACAAGACAGGGCGATTACGGCACAGAAATATTTGGTGTTATATGTAATGCGCATTTACTGTTTTTTTTTTCAGAAGTCAATATTAATTTAATCTACTTCAAAGAGAGATTAAGTATTATGGTCACGAGGCGCTGCCACAATAGTGTGATCGTGTGCTCAGTGATAAGTGGAATTAAATGTCACCATAAGGAGGGGACCTCCAGTGAAATTAGGAAGTTCTATGGTGATATAAATATATCAGAACACCTTCAATGCGTGTGATATGACATCATAAATACATAGTGCTCACACATTAATTATATCTATTTCTCCAACATAGAGAAATTTGAGAGGCGGAAATATCCGTGGAACACTATTCCATATGTAAAACATTGGACTGGTTGCAAAGTGCAATCCATAGTGACAACAAACTTTGACGCAAAGTGCGTGAAGAAAAATTATGAGTGTATATATCTGTAATTTAGGGTGATTTCATTTATGTAATATGTATTTTGGATGGGGATTATTAACGTGTCTGGGATAATCGGATAATGGACCGTCGTCACGGTAAATCATCCGATGATCCGAGGCGAATATGTAACGTGTTTTTCGAGGGGTTTTATGCAACTGGCATAAGTCAGTAGGAAGCCATTCTATATTTATTTACGCGGCAAATTGTTCAGCCAAGATAATTTTTCATGTTAATTTATTATTATTATTAATTTATTATAATTATTATTTAGATATTTTCGGAGCATTTTATAAAAATTATAAGCATACAGATAGGTTTTCTATGTCTTAGAAAACGCTATCAAGCAAATTATTACGAACGACGATATCATAGAAAATTATCTGATTACGGAATTTTACGGAGTTTTGTCAGTTAGGGTATATCGAGAGACGTGACTCACTGGGATTTCAAATACAAGCTGATTCCTGTCGAGAAGCATGACGCAATCTTGGGTCGCAAGGTCTAGAAAAGACGAATTGTCGAAACGGAACTCTCGCGCGCCGAGTGTAATGAGGCAGAGGAGGGGAACTAACGGCGTGCTCAACCAATCAGTGAGGACCACGCAAGCTGAAGCCGGCTGAAGAGTGGGGGAGCCGACAGGTGAATATATCGTTCGACGCGCCGTGAGACGAGAAGAACCTGTGTAGTTCTTGCCGAGTGTGGATATACGCGGGAGTCGCTCCGATGTTCCGTGGGACGTGGACAATCTGTAGTTCTTGCCGAGTTTGGGTTCACGCGGGAGTCGCTCCGATGTTCCGTGGAACGAGGACAATCTGTGTAGAACTTGCAGTGTACGGTCGCAAGTGCGTGTCGCTCCGATGTTCAGTGGAGTTAGCGACGAACTTTTGTAAAACGTAACCAGTGCGGTTTTACGAGAGTTTGGGTCCGATGTACGGACCATAGAATTATCTAATCTACCAGAATATCATCAAATTTCGACGGAGATGACGACGTCCAGGAGACTGTGGGAAGCACACAGCATCATCAAGAACGAGGGAAATGCTTTGGCAATTTCCAGGGGTAAGCGCTAATGACGCAGAAATACGCAATCTCTCATTTTTCTTTGTTTTATATTTCATAATTCAGTAACTTCATAGCTTGGAAATAAGAGTAAAATCAATTTATCAGACTCCGTTTTCACGTAATTTTCTATCGGTAATATTAAAATCACAACGCTCCAATTTAAATTTTATAGTTATTATTATTATTAATTTTGCTATACTTGTTTTATATAATAAACTCATTTCTTTTACAATGCAATCTTTGCTTTCAGTAGGTAGCATTAGATATAGACCAATTCCTTCTCCTGATACAATTGTTTGTTGGGTTAATGATCAAATCATACCACGATCTGAGTGAATAGAGTCTTGAATGTGTTCTGCCAGAGCTAGACGTTGTTAAATACAAATTTAGATTTCAACATTGCGTTGAGGTCTTGGCGCCCATTAAAACAACATAGCTTAGGCAAAGGTAAACAGTTACATTTCTCACCCAACAGTGTGGGCTAGCAAAAACGTTTCATTTCGCTACCAACATGGGGCACTAATTCACGTTACATTTGTCGCTCAACGTGTGGGCTAATTAACGTTTCAGAATCTATTGTCCACTTTTCAATACAAAACAATTTTTTACCTATTATACTATCAAATTTCGATACATGTATTGAAAAGTTCACAATATATTCATATATCTAATGTTTTTCATTCGGTCAACATGATTGTACCCAATTTTAATGGATGTCCCCTAATCCTGAAAAAAAACATCAGATTGAAAAGTACGATTGGAAAAATTATGGTCCCACGAGAGAAAATGGAAAGTGGACCAAGAGGAGAACAGCGGACCTCTATTCCTTAACTGAGGGTCACGGATGCCGTATGCAAGACGCGTTTGAAATTCTATGGCCATATCTATAGAATAGACAGCGACATAGTAACCAAAAGATTATTTTAAGTAATCAACTCAAGGAAGGTCTAAATAAACTGACTAGAAGAAACTAAGGCGGACCTCCAAGAAATAAATATCACAAACGATATCAAAGAAAATCGTGCACACTTTTGTACAATAGTAAGTAAGCACAAATTCGTGGAGAACCCAAAAAAGAAGAGGTCCACTGAACGCAAGATGCAACACAGTGCATTCATGAGGAGATTTTGAGAGGATATGAAGGCGAAAACCATCAGGGCAACTAACAAGTTCAAACGCGCTCTTTGAATGGGCATAATGAAGAAGGAGGAAAAGGAAGAGGATGAGAAGGAGAGTTGCGAATTCGAATTCGTCATATAACTATATGATTTAGATTTTGCGCCTACAAAGGTGTCTATAACAACACCAGAAAACTCATCCTTACATTTTCCAAGAACCTTTTTGTTTACTAGAGGTAAATGGTAGATACTATCCTTGGGATAGTCACTTGTATCAAACCTATTTAGCTCAGTTTTGATATCCTCATAAAAATCATCAGCTATAATCATCAGATCCGTTACACTGAGGCTATTAAATCTATGTCTTAGTATGGGTGATATTATTTACAATATATACACTTGTTCAGTTGCAATAGTTATTAAACTAGCGCCACTAGTTAACATTTGTTAGTTAGGCTTCATGTGTTCAGGTCAGGCAGTGGTGTTGGCAGCGACACGGGAACGGATCATACATCGCTCAAACAATCAGCTAAGTTCACAATCCACTCCAACCGTTTAATAACAATCACAGATACCAAACTAAACAAGCAAACTTGAAGGTCAATCACCACTAACAATATCTTAACCAAAATTCACATATAACTAACAAATCTTGACTAGTTGCACTGCGTGCTGACTTCCATTACGAATTTATCTACGGTACATTCACTGAACCAAGTGCGTGGATCACCCCTGTCTAAACCCGAGGTGCTGAGACTATAAAAAACGAAAGAGGTAGAACATCGAGCTCATCTACTCTTATGATTAGAGTTATTAATTTTTCAATATTGAATTTGGTATATTGCCTTCACGGCCAGTGAATTAAAACTCAGCGATTTTACTAGGTTTGTGCCGTGTCTTGTGTAGGGTTTCGCCTAGGACACCAAGCTGGCTCATCAGTGGGTCTTTGGTGTCCCCGCCCGGACCCCCACAGGAGTAGCGAACTGCGCGCTACCTCCCTTTTTTATGAAGCGCACCTGCACCTCTTTACTGCGAGAACTAAAAGCTAAAGCAGCCATAACCTGCCTATGAAGGCTTCCAAAAAAGATGGTATATTGTCTTTCACGTCCAGTGAATTAAAACTCGGCAATTTTTCTAAGTTTGTGCCGTGCCTTGTGTGGGGTTTCGCTAGAATTTGTTTATCTATGGCTAAATTTTTGAAAAATCTGTAGCATTATGTACTGTTTCAACGTCTCTTAGATATCAAAGAGGCTTCTCGTGTTTCGACGAGTTGTGTTCCAAAGGATTAGCTTAGTCTAATTTCGATTCTGCAGTACACACGATATGACGGTACTGTATACAGCAGCATACGCGATGAACGGATCGAGTTCTGACAATCCTTTAAGCAAGTGGAGCCGACAGCGCAGTGGTTTAAAATGACTCTATAGACTGGCCGAGATGGGCTCTCATCTCCAGTGTTGTGACTGACTTCTTCTTTCCCCTTTTCCTTTAAATGTATTTTTAGACTATTTTCATTTATGAAAAAATAGGCTTATGATATCACCTTTTGTCCGTGTGTCTGTCTGTGTGTGCGTTTGTGTGCGATTCGTGTGTGTGTGTGTTACCCCCCCCCCCCCCTCCCTAATAAAATCTAAACGGCTGAAGCGATTCCAATCCAACATGGCGGCTGTGCGAAATATTCCACCAGCATTCAATATCTCCGAACCTATTACCGATATCACCCTGAAACTTTGTACGGTGATAAAGGGAACTACTAGAAGTTCACCTATGTGACTTTGAAAACCTGGTAACTACAAAACCAACATGGCGGTCAAGCGAAGTTGCGACGTTTCTCACGATTTAACCAACCAAACGCAATGAAACTTGGTACAGTATATGTTTATACACATTGTAATGCATCGACATCTAACTTTGTTCAATTGTTTTCTTAACCTCAAGATGGCGGCTATGCGAAATATTTCACCATTATTCTATATCTCTGAAACTATTACCGGTATCACCATGAAATTTTGTACGGAGATAAAGGGCACCGCTGGAAGTTGATCTATGGTACTTTCAAGAACCGGTTAACTGCAAAACGAACATGGGGGCCAAGTTGAGTTGAAAGTTTTAAGTAGACTTTTCTCGCGATTTAATGATCCAACCGCAATGAAACTTGGTACAGCAAATGTTTATACACATTGTAATGCACTGGTATCTAATTTAGTTCAATTGTTTACATAACCTCAAGATGACGGCTGTGCGATTTTAAAATTAAGTTGTTATTTCTTGTGTCGTAATAATGCGATCGAAGTGGAAGTTTGGATAATGAGCCTACGCAATAATTTTGCTTTAATGGTACATGACTCTATGGCCTATACATATAACAATCCAACATGGCGACCATCCGAAATATTTAGACGGTTCTCAATATCTACGAATCTATTGCAGCAATCAAACTGATTTTTTTAATGTTAATAGGGGCTATGAACATGAAAGCCTCCGTGGCTTAGGCGGCAGCACGCTGGCCTCTCACCGCTGGGTCCGTGGTTCAAATCCCGGTCACTCCATGTGAGATCTGTGCTGGACAAAACGGAGGCAGACAGGTTTTTCTCCGGGTACTCCGGTTTTCCCTGTCAAAATTTCATTCCAGCAACACTCTCCACTATCATTTCACTTCATCTGTCATTCATTTAATCATTGCCCCAGAGGAGTGCGTCAGGCCTCGGCAGCCGGCACAGTTCATATCCTCGCCGCTAGATAGGGGCTTCATTCATTCCATTCCTGACCCGGTCGGAGACTGGAAGCAGGCTGTGGATTTTCATTTCATTTTCAATAGGGGCTATGAACATAAGTTCACCTATAGTACTTTCAATAGCCTGGTGATTACAAATCCGACATGGCGGCTACGCGAAGTATAATATTCACATGGACGTTTCTTGCAATTTAACCTTCCGAGTGCAGTGAAACTTGGTACAGTAAATCCTTATACAAATGTAATTTATCTAACTTATTGTTTCCATAATCACAAGATGGCAGCTGTGCGAAATTTTAAAATCTCGTTTTTACTTCTTGTGTCCTAATCATGCGATTGAAGTTTGAATACGACACGTACACAATAATCTTCATGTAACAGTACATAACTCTAAGACCTACATATATAAAATCCAACATGGCGACCATCCGCAATATTTAGTCGGTTCTCAATATCTACGAATCTATTACAGCAATCAAACTGACATTTTGTATGTTGATAGTGGCAATTAACATAAGTAGGGTATACGAAAATAGGCTGTCTAGTTCTTCATGGAACTACTTCTTTTGTATACTGTGTTCTTTTATAGTTCTTACTCCGTTTAAAAAGCGTATACGTTAACCACAGTTTTATCCGTATTGACTAATGGTAACATGCATTGTGTTATCATCCTTGTCAATTACTCCGTTTCTCTTTTCTTTTGTCTTCTTCTGTAAACCTTAAAGGCCCGTCAATGCAATAAATGATGATAATGATGATGATGTGAACAGCAGTTTATCTCAGATTTTTCCTTCGGTCATAATGAAACGTTATCTACTTAGGCTGGGATGACAAGTGAAACGGTATTTACTTTGCTCCACGTTGAGCGTACAAATGAAACGGTAATTAGTGCCCCATGTTGGTAGCGAAATGAAACGTTTTTGCTAGCCCACACTGTTGGGTGAGAAATGTAACTGTTTACCTTTGCCTAAGCTATGTTGTTTTAATGGGCGCCAAGACCTCAATGCAATGTTGAAATCTAAATTTGTATTTAACAACGTCTAGCTCTGGCAGAACACATTCAAGACTCTATTCACTCAGATCGTGGTATGATTTGATCATTAACCCAACAAACAATTGTATCAGGAGAAGGAATTGGTCTATATCTAATGCTACCTACTGAAAGCAAAGATTGCATTGTAAAAGAAATGAGTTTATTATATAAAACAAGTATAGCAAAATTAATAATAATAATAACTATAAAATTTAAATTGGAGCGTTGTGATTTTAATATTACCGATAGAAAATTACGTGAAAACGGAGTCTGATAAATTGATTTTACTCTTATTTCCAAGCTATGAAGTTACTGAATTATGAAATATAAAACAAAGAAAAATGAGAGATTGCGTATTTCTGCGTCATTAGCGCTTACCCCTGGAAATTGACAAAGCATTTCCCTCGTTCTTGATGATGCTGTGTGCTTCCCACAGTCTCCTGGACGTCGTCATCTCCGTCGAAATTTGATGATATTCTGGTAGATTAGATAATTCTATGGTCCGTACATCGGACCCAAACTCTCGTAAAACCGCACTGGTTACGTTTTACAAAAGTTCGTCGCTAACTCCACTGAACATCGGAGCGACACGCACTTGCGACCGTACACTGCAAGTTCTACACAGATTGTCCGTTCCACGGAACATCGGAGCGTCCCCCGCGTATAACCATCCTCCGCAAGTATTTCACAGATTGTTCTCGTCTCACGGCGCGTCGAACGATATATGCACACGTTGGCTCCCCACCATGGTACCGTCTTCCAGCTTACGTTGTCTCCGCTGATTGGCTGAGCACGCCGCCACTTCCCCTCCTCCGGTTCATTACACTCCGCGGGCGAGAGGGAGAAGTCGTATTCCGTTTCAACAATTCGTCTTTTCTAGACCTTGCGTAATACTTCTCGACAGGAATCAGCTTGCATTTGAATTCCCAGTGAGTCATCTCTCTCAAATACCCTAACTGACAAAACTCCGTAAAATTCCGTAATCAGATAATTTTCTATGATATCGTCGTTCGTAATAATTTGCTTGATAGCGTTTTCTAAGACATAGAAAACCTATCTGTATGCTTATAATTTTTATAAAATGCTCCGAAAATATCTAAATAATAATTATAATAAATTAATAATAATAATAAATTAACATGAAAAATTATCTTGGCTGAACAATTTGCCGCGTAAATAAATATAGAATGGCTTCCTACTGACTTATGCCAGTTGCATAAAACCCCTCGAAAAACACGTTACATATTCGCCTCGGATCATCGGATGATTTACCGTGACGACGGTCCATTATCCGATTATCCCAGACACGTTAATAAACCCCATCCAAAATACATATTACATAAATGAAATCACCCTAAATTACAGATATATACACTCATATTTTTTCTTCACGCACTTTGCGTCAAAGTTTGTTGTCACTATGGATTGCACTTTGCAACCAGTCCAATGTTTTACATATGGAATAGTGTTCCACGGATATTTCCGCCTCTCAAATTTCTCTATGTTGGAGAAATAGACATAATTAATGTGTGAGCACTATGTATTTATGATGTCATATCACACGCATTGAAGGTGTTCTGATATATTTATATCACCATAGAACTTCCTAATTTCACTGGAGGTCCCCTCCTTATGGTGACATTTAATTCCACTTATCACTGAGCACACGATCACACTATTGTGGCAGCGCCTCGTGACCATAATACTTAATCTCTCTTTAAAGTAGATTAAATTAATATTGACTTCTGAAAAAAAATACAGTAAATGCGCATTACATATAACACCAAATATTTCTGTACCGTAATCGCCCTGTCTTGTTAAGTTCCCGTAGACCATATTCTACTTCATACTAGTTCTCAACACAGACCATTTCTCCTCACACAAATAATACCATTATACAAATTATCTTAAATTACACACTTACAAATCTTACATGGCGAGGCCGTAAACAGAAATCACGTGTGCTGATATGTATGAGTTTCATGAAGGACTGTCTCGCATTCTGATGGCCCATCTTTTATCTCGTGTACGCCTTAAGCTAACAAGCCCTATACAAGCGCTTCCCCATCTCTTGGAGATAAATGGGAACCCATCAGCGCTGCCAAAATGGCCTTGGTGCATCGAGACAATTTAGTGCTCAACAGCATCCGACAATCCCGTCATATTTCCCTGTACCTTAAAAACTCTCATTTACTTACATACTACCCCCCTGTGTGACTTCTGATACGCCTGCCTGGAAGACCATCTCCTCCCACGCACCAAATACCACACTTACTCATTTAATAGGCTGGCTCGCCAGCTAAACACACTCACTTTATGACACATATTTTCGTAGGCTATGTATATTATACGTCCCGTATAATCTGTTTCCCTCACTATTCTCCAGCACATATGCTGTTTTCCCAATACGTTTGGAAACTATAAATGGGCCCTCGTAGAGATAAAAGAACTTGGACATGACTTTCTCTAGCTTATTTGACTGTTTCGGCACTCTAAGTAAGACTCTGTCTCCCGGCTCGAATAGGTCAAATTTAGTTTCTTTTTGTTGGCGAATTCTCTTTTGTGCTGACTTAGATAAATTATGTTTCGCCAACTGGACAATGTAATCCATCCCCGGTTGCTTACCCTCATTTAATCCCAACACCCTCGCTAGTTCATTTTGTGGTCTTTTTCCGAAGTGAACTTCGTATGGCGTCAATTTCGTGCTCTCATGCTGGACAGAATTCAGCCAAGTCTCGACCTTGGGAAGATGTCCAACCCAGGCCGCATGCTTGTCATGCACTAGAGTCCGAAAAAGACGAGCCACTTCCCTTAATGGACGCTCTGCCGAATTACCCTGAGGGTACCTTACAGAGGAATGAACGTGTGTTATACCAGCTTCCTGCATACTGGTTCTCCATTTCTTTGCAGTAAACTGTGGTCCACTGTCAGATAGTATCCTGAGAGGAATGCCAAACTCAGGTACATACTTATTAATGATCAGACGGCTACACGCTAGTCCCGTGGCTTTCCTTAGCGGATATAGCTTGACATACTTACTAAAAGCGTCAATAACTATAAAAATATACTCGTAGCCGTACTGTCCTTTAACGATCGGGCCAAATAAATCCACACACAGTAGTTCGCCGGGACTACTGGTGAGAACTGCAGATCTCTCCCCCACTAAATATTTAACTGGATATTTACTCCTTTGACAGGTGTCACACTTAGCTAAAATCCTCCTAACGTCCCTTCCCATTTTACTCCAAATGAAGTCACGACCAATTTCATAGAAGACCTTGGCAGCACCAAAGTGTCCTAATTCCCTATGAATGAACCAAATTAGCTCCTCCCGCAAAGTGGCAGGAACACATATTGCCCACCGATTATTCCTACATTTCCTTGCAAGAAGCCCATCCTGCATCTTGTACGTGAACCGTCCTACTTTCACATACTCTTCTTCACCTATTTCCAACCTAGCCAGTGGCTCCTTTAGCTTAACGTCATCACGTTGCTCCACTAGCATATTTCTCAGTGTCTGTAACGATGCCCTGTTGCTACTGTCCACACATGCACATATTAAAATACCGTCCTCTGCTTTAACCACAGGATAATCCCTACATAAATTAGTGTCCCTCGATAGCATGTCTGCAAGAATGTTATCTTTACCTTTAATATATTTTACTGTGAATTCGTATTCCTGCAGAGCAAGAATCCACCTACTAACTCTGTTAGAACTGAGTTTACAAGTTCTCATATACAGTAATGCATGGTGATCTGTGTGGATCTCAAATTTCCCCCCTACTAAATACATTCTAAATTTCCCTAAACTGAAAACAATACCTAAAAGCTCTAACTCAGTAATCGTGTATCTTTTCTCTGCTGCTGTCAGTCCTCGCGAGGCTAAAGATACAATGCACAGATTACCCTCATCATCTCTCTGACATAATACTCCAGCAATGCCTATATGTGAAGCATCTGTCATAACCACATATTCCTTATCTTTTAAAGGATATTTCAGCACTACAGCTTTCTCAAAACCTTCCTTTAGCGCTCTAAAAGCCTGATCATGCTTGGACTCCCATCTCCACCGAGTCCCACTTTTAAGCAATTCCCTGAATGGTTCTACCAACCCTGAGTATTTCAGAACGAACCTCCTGAAAAAGTTGCAAATTCCCAGGTAAGTTTTTAACTGTTTAACATTCTGTGGCACCTCTGCGTTAAGTATCTTATTAACCCTACTTTCTTCTGGTGTTACACCTCTACTCGACACTCTATGACCTAAAAATGTCACTTCTGACTGACAGAATGACGACTTAGACAGCTTCAAAGTGAACCCTGCCTGATCTAACTTCTGAAAAACTATATCTAAATGACATAGATGCTCCTCAAAACTGCGTGAACTAATTACCATATCATCTATGTAAATGGTTACAAACTCTCCTGTGTCATCCCCTAATGCGATGTTTAAAGCCCTAATTAAAGCTGCTGAACTACTCTTTAACCCATAAGGTGTTCTACAAAATTGATAAAGGTTATATTTATGACTAAAAGCTGTAAATGGTCTATCTTCGTACATAAGTGGCACTTGCCAAAAACTGGAACTCAAATCTACACAAGTGAAATACTTCTTCCCCTCAAATGTTTGCATTAATTCTTCTATTGACATAGATTTCAGCTGATCTGAAGTAATTCTACTGTTAACCAAACGAGCGTCTAAACAAATACGAACAGTGCCGTCGGTCTTGGGTACCGTTATCAAAGAATTAACATATGGACTGTTCGAGTGCTCAATAATCCCATCTTCAAGCATCTGGTTAATTTGTGCCTCAACTGCACTCTGATAAGCGAAAGGTACAGGATATCTATGTCCTGTGAATACTGACCTATCAATAACGTTCAATGAATGTGTATAGCAATTGGCCATACCAATGCGATCCTCAAAAACTCTCCTATTACACCATAACACATCATAGAGCCGAACACACTGTTCATCCTCTATATTTCCCTGAAATGCAGCCTCACGTAACGAGTCCTCTAGACTTCCGTTCGTAATCACACTGCCCACAAAACATGGAGAACCCCGCTCTACGGCTGGCGATATCTCATTTAAAGTACAAATCACACCTACAATACTACTCCTCTGAATATGGTCATTGAACGCTACCTCTACTTCAGAATCTCCCCATTTAAATTTCAAACTCCCTACATCATAACATAAGTTACCAGACACTCTACTTAGCCACTCTGAACCCAAGATAACACTGAATACTAAATTTGGAATTACAAGACAAATCTGCTTCTCTACATGATTATTAATTTTAATGTCTACTAAAACTTGCTTAGAAATTACTTTAGACCTCTTCCCAACAGCTGTGATAACAAAAGTGCTTTTAATTGGCATCTCCTCAAAATTTACTCCAGTTCCTTTCATTTTATCATAAAATGCACTACTTATGCAACTCTTCATACAACCACTATCAATTAAAACATCTGTGTACGCCTCGGACACGTTAAATTTAACTATGGGGCTCTTACTAACCACTTCCTGAATAATACCTTCATCATTTAGTTCATGTAATAATTCATTTCTTACATTTAGGTCATAGGGTTCCTGTATAATTGTATGGACAGGGCATGCTACAGACTGAGATTCTGACCTTACTTCGCAGCCTGGTTCGCGTTTAAAGAACCGCTACAGCTGGCCGTAGTACTACTAACTACTGAACTGGTCTGGATGTTCTGGGCTGTGTTGTTATTGTTTGGCTGTATATTACTACCACTAGGCTGTCCTCTTCCTTGACCCCTATTCTGGTTGTAATTATTGTCATTATAATTTCTCCCTTGATTTCCCCTGAAATCATTGTTCCTCCCTTGATACTGACTACCATAGCCATTTCCTCTGTTCTGATTTAGCTGATTATTATTATTTCTATTTTGAGCGTTGGCCCCTTCGCCACCGTTCCCTTGAACTTCCTGATGCCTGGCTTCATTAGGTCTATTATTATTATTACCCTGGTTCCGATTGAAATTGTCCTCATAACCCCCTCTCCCTAGTGCATCAAATGTGCTTAACAAATTTTCTACTTGTGATATAGTCTTTACATTCTGGATACAAGCAGCCTCCTTGATCCTATAGGGAAAGTGCCTAAGTAGCAACCTCACCACATCACTTTCCTCCTTCAAGCCATCCGGATATTTACACACTAATACCTGCCCTAAAAAGTATTCGGTCATGGTGGAGCTTCCTTTAGGGTGATATTTACCACACACTACTCCCTCACGATGCTGCGACTGAATAACCTCATTCCAGAACTTTTCACAGAATTTCATTTTAAAATCATTAATATCAGTAAACTTGTCTCTGTAGACAGCAAACCAATTCCTCGTTTCCCCCACAAACACTTGTTCTAAAATTTCAACTACCTGGCACCACTCAATACTACCATTTTCCAACCTTTCCCCGAATTTATTTTCTATAGTGTTCATGAACTCCATTGGGCACCCCTGTCGATTGCTGAACTTACCCAGTTCTACCTCCCTGTGTGTGCTATTCACAAAAACTGGCCTATTCTGACTATTTTCTTGCCTGATCCTAGCTTTTAATTTTAATTCTAATTCTGCGATTTTCTCCTCAGCCTTCCTCTCAATACTGTTTACTGTTAATTTAATGTTTCCTTCAGATTCTTCTACTTTATCATATAGCTTTGCTTGTTTCTCCTCAATCTTGCTAATGCTCTCCCTATTACTCTCTCTTAGATCATTTACTTCTGCAACTATTTGTGAGTGAACTTTCTCAATTCTACCCCCCAACTGTTCCTTAACCTCTTTAGTAGCTACCTGAATTTTGTCAATTTCTCCCCCCAATTGCTTTTTGACCTGCTGTGTTTCCAGTTGCACTAGTTCTTTTAAATTTTCAGCCTGTGTACTGATTCTAATTTCCAACTCCTCCTGTACTTTTCCTAATTTTCTGTCTACATCTGCAATAATCTCTTTAGCCTTTTCTTCCATCACCCCCCTGATCTCACCTCTAATCAGTTCGAATTTGTCACTCATTTCCCTACTGTTTTGTTCTAATTTAGCATTTAATGTTTCATTTCTCTCTCTATTTTCCCTACTGTTTTGTTCTAATTTAGCATTTAAAGTTTCAGTACTCTCTCTATTTTCCTTACTGTTTTGTTCTAATCTGGCGTTTAAACTATCGCTCAATTCCCTATTACTCTCTTTATTTTCCCTACTGTTTTGTTCTAGTTTAGCGTTATTCTGTTCTAACTTTGCATTTAAAGCTTCTGTACTTTCTTTATTTTCCCTACTATTTTGTTCTAATTTAGCATTTAAGGCATCACTACTAACTTTGTTCTGATACATAAACTCGAGAAGTAAAGTTTTTAATTCTGGTTGGCCGCCTACACTCCCTGTTTCAGTATCGGGATTTACCTCCGCTACCCCGGTACTACCATCACTCGACATACTGCTCGTATCATCACTCTCCCGTTGATGACCACTACGTAACCTCATCTGTCTTTCTTTCTCATCCCCCATAATGATATACACTGATACAGACAAATAACCCCCAAAATACAGGCACAGAAATATATACCCTTCTCCTTCCACAAATGTTATTAGGTTTTCATCCCCAAGTTGTCGGCGACAAATGAAACGTTATTTACTTAGGCTGGGATGACAAGTGAAACGGTATTTACTTTGCTCCACGTTGAGCGTACAAATGAAACGGTAATTAGTGCCCCATGTTGGTAGCGAAATGAAACGTTTTTGCTAGCCCACACTGTTGGGTGAGAAATGTAACTGTTTACCTTTGCCTAAGCTATGTTGTTTTAATGGGCGCCAAGACCTCAATGCAATGTTGAAATCTAAATTTGTATTTAACAACGTCTAGCTCTGGCAGAACACATTCAAGACTCTATTCACTCAGATCGTGGTATGATTTGATCATTAACCCAACAAACAATTGTATCAGGAGAAGGAATTGGTCTATATCTAATGCTACCTACTGAAAGCAAAGATTGCATTGTAAAAGAAATGAGTTTATTATATAAAACAAGTATAGCAAAATTAATAATAATAATAACTATAAAATTTAAATTGGAGCGTTGTGATTTTAATATTACCGATAGAAAATTACGTGAAAACGGAGTCTGATAAATTGATTTTACTCTTATTTCCAAGCTATGAAGTTACTGAATTATGAAATATAAAACAAAGAAAAATGAGAGATTGCGTATTTCTGCGTCATTAGCGCTTACCCCTGGAAATTGACAAAGCATTTCCCTCGTTCTTGATGATGCTGTGTGCTTCCCACAGTCTCCTGGACGTCGTCATCTCCGTCGAAATTTGATGATATTCTGGTAGATTAGATAATTCTATGGTCCGTACATCGGACCCAAACTCTCGTAAAACCGCACTGGTTACGTTTTACAAAAGTTCGTCGCTAACTCCACTGAACATCGGAGCGACACGCACTTGCGACCGTACACTGCAAGTTCTACACAGATTGTCCGTTCCACGGAACATCGGAGCGTCCCCCGCGTATAACCATCCTCCGCAAGTATTTCACAGATTGTTCTCGTCTCACGGCGCGTCGAACGATATATGCACACGTTGGCTCCCCACCATGGTACCGTCTTCCAGCTTACGTTGTCTCCGCTGATTGGCTGAGCACGCCGCCACTTCCCCTCCTCCGGTTCATTACACTCCGCGGGCGAGAGGGAGAAGTCGTATTCCGTTTCAACAATTCGTCTTTTCTAGACCTTGCGTAATACTTCTCGACAGGAATCAGCTTGCATTTGAATTCCCAGTGAGTCATCTCTCTCAAATACCCTAACTGACAAAACTCCGTAAAATTCCGTAATCAGATAATTTTCTATGATATCGTCGTTCGTAATAATTTGCTTGATAGCGTTTTCTAAGACATAGAAAACCTATCTGTATGCTTATAATTTTTATAAAATGCTCCGAAAATATCTAAATAATAATTATAATAAATTAATAATAATAATAAATTAACATGAAAAATTATCTTGGCTGAACAATTTGCCGCGTAAATAAATATAGAATGGCTTCCTACTGACTTATGCCAGTTGCATAAAACCCCTCGAAAAACACGTTACAATAACAGCAGAGATTTGGATCCACGTTAGCAGCTGTGATGCAATGTAAACTCTGTATGACTGGCTGCGTGGTTCAGCGGTAGTCTAATTTTCTCGCCTACTGTGGCCAAGGTTGCAGGATCGAATCCTGGCACAGTCAGTTGTCATTTCAAGGTGTGCATATGCGAGGGAGCCGTGTCAGTAGATTTACTGGCACGTTAAAAGATCCCCTTTGGTGCAAAATTCCGGCACCCCGGCGTCTCTAAAAGCCGCAGTAGTTGAAGGGAACGTAAAACCAATAACACCATTATATTAAACTCTGTATGAATGCATTCACATACTCATATTTTTATCGCATTCGGTTTCCAGAACAGCTCTAATTAATATAGCCTATGCCGGATCTATAGGCTAATTAAGCATAGACTAACAGCCATTGGGCTCAATTTCCCACGGCTAATGAATAGCTGCGGGCTGTCCTCATCTATGGAAATGGTTTCAGTGATTAAACGAGAAGAAAATACACCGATTGGAGAACTATTCATTCTACTTTCCTCCTCTGTATCACAACCAGATGAGCAGTGCTGTTTCTGACATCAGCCCGTAGATCGGTGTGGTGTAGCACTCAATACTCGCCTACAGTTGATGTTATAATAACTTTACATACTAAAAGAGTCAACTCGTGTAGCCCACTGGCTTGGTGAAAGTCTGATAGTGGCGATAGCGTTCTTGGCTGTCACCGCGGAGGCCTGGGTTCTATGCCCGGCTCTGCCAAGCAATTTAATTGTGGTCTGAGGGCTGGAACGGTGTACACTCGGCAAATGCTGGGGTGGTACCTAACTAAGACTACGGCCACTTCCTACCCAAATCCTACCTCAGTTGCAAATACACTCATTAGTACAGACATCACAGTAACAGAGATTTTCAGACAGCTTCTACACACACCCAAGTGCACGGGGCTACATGACCACGATGGCACAACGCCCCCTTACGAATCGACAACGAAGCAGCAAGTCTTTGTAATAAACACCACTTGTGTGACAGTCATAGCCTCCCAGTAGCGTACATCAATCGAGAATTACATTTCATGACAGAGCCGGGAATCGAACCCGGGCCTCCGGCGTGTTGGTTAACAATGCTATGTACTACACCCCGAGGCGTACGCTTTAAAAACTAAATATATTCTCTGAAGAGAGTTTGTCGGCCGGGATTACGCTGCCAACTTTCTTGGCCGTAGTAAATAGAGATGGAAAGCTTATCTAGAGCGTTAGGGGATTGAGAATTATGCAATGGAAAGGGAAAATAATATTGATGAGGATGAGATAGGAGATATAATATTGAGATCAGGATGTGATAGAGCATTAGAAGACTTAAGCAGTAACAAAGCACCAGGCATAGATGATATACCGATTGAGTGCTACGTTGCATAGGGTAGATATGGGTTGATAGAGTAACAATTGACGAGGTATTACGGCGAGTGGGAAAGGAGAGTTTTTCTGGCGACTGCTAATGAAGAGAAGAGATAGGTTGGTAAGACACATCCTAAGACACTCAGGAATAGCAAACTTAGTTATGGAAGGAAGGGTCGAAGTTAAAATAACTATAGAGGTAGCCCAAGGAAATAACACTAATAATAATAATAATAATAATAGCATATGGCCTCAGATGCCGGGTGCAACTTTGTTATTTGACGCCCAAAGGGCAGCTTGCATGTCGAATTTTGTTGTTCCTTGGATTGCTATGAAAGTCAAGGAGGTTAGATATATAAGCTCCTTGACTATAGCGGTTTCTAGTAGAGAATGGAGGAACTTTTTGTGTTGACGAAAAATCCCGAGACTAATTTTGCCATTATGAACACGGCCTACTGAATTCAAATGGGTTCTATAACATGCCAACAACGTATGACATGCGTGTCGTGATTTTTTTCGCCTTTCAAAAATGACTTACCATGGCCAGGAGCGAACCTGCAAGCTTGGGGTTGGTAGCCCGACACGATAACCACTCGCCCACCGTGACAAGCAGACCAAGGTTAGATGATGTAAGACAGGCTTCCTCGGATGTAAGCTGTGGTAACTATGTAGAGATTAAACGATTAGGTCAGGACAGGGTGTCATGGAAAGCTGCATCAAACAAGTCAAAAGACTGAAGACTCTTACTACAACAGTAAATTCACGCTGCAATAAGATACCAGTACGATAATACGCGGTAGGTACAGTATATTAAACATGCAGCCTACATGAAGTGAAAATTTGTCAACATTATTGTTCAGCTCGATGTTAAGGGTTATCTTTTGTATTGCGTTACAGGTTGTGTTTGCTGTTGTTATTTAGCTAACGATGAGGTTGACGTCTTAACAAACAAAAGATGATAGTGTGACGATCTGATAATGCTGTCAACTTACAAGTTATGCGGTTATTTCGAAACAAAGGTGGTGACAGTGTAACGTTGATACAGCACAACAGCAAGAAAATTACCATAAATGTTTGTAGTGTTGGGAGACAAATGGTAAGGTTTCATCATTATCGGCATGGACTACACTGTCTATCAGTGCTAATAACTTGTTTGCTGCACTTCACACCCAAGGCAAATATGCGCGGCATATCCTGACCATAGTTTTGTACTACTCTTTCCTCCATCTCTAAATTGTCAATTTCGTCCTGTGTACTTCACAGAGCTACCCTGACAATTAACACTACTTTCTCCCCCGAATTCTCCAAAGTATCTCTTCCTCCACATCATTGGTACAGATTCATTCCCATACCGTAATCTATTCCAGTAGAAGGCATTTGGAAATTTATTTGGCTTAATCTACGAGTATACAGATGTGTTTATATTACAGTATTAAATTAATGTTCTATATTAGTTTTCCATGTAGATAAATTAATTCTGAAGCAGTCGGGTAACGATTCATTTTCATGCCAGTATATTTTGAAGTAATCCCGTGAATTGTTTAAAAATATATCGGCAGCATTTGAACCAGAAACGGGGGAAATAAATCAAAACAAATAAATTAGAAAGTGCCACATTGTTGCTCACAATTTATTATTTTATTGGACTATAAATATGTATATGTAGTCAATGTTGCATATAATTGCCTAGTTATGAAAACATTTATGTATTTGCCTTTTTATGGATAGTGTGGCAAGTATGTTTGTTTTTGTGAATTATAGTATATTTCGATTAAGGAGTAACGAGTGTGATAATTTTTCACCAATTTTTCACCTCACCTGAATTACAAATTCTCATACTAATACAGCCATCGCAATAACAGATTATCAGACAAATCCCACGTACACCTAAGTACACGGGGCTATAAAGTGTGGAGAGAGCATCAAGAAACATACCTGAAAATAATTAGTTCCTGTTATTAGTTTGTGAGAAAATTGTGAATAGACAGTTGAAAATAACATGGGAGCCCCTTAAACCACGAGTACATCTGCTGTCGAGAGAAAGGAAGCAGACGCCGAACTCCATAACTTGGTGGGCGAGACTGGATATGCCTGGGTATGCGTTGACCGTCACTTCTTTATCATCAGAATAGAGATGTATGACTCGTATAGCCGTCCTCAGGTGAATGCAATACGAGACCGTCTAAGCAGGTCTGCAAGTCTCTGGAATCGCATTTCCTAACCATTGCATAAGCAAGGGCGGTACTGCTTTCATGAAATTCGAACTCTCTTGAATATTCAATGACAAGAGACAGGGCACCTTGTAAAATACCGTCGGGCAAGCAGTCCGCAGTATAAGGGCGTGCCTGCTAAAGAACTTCCGTGAGGGGTTCTAAAACTAATCTTTCTCCCAGCAAACACAATCCACACGTAGTGGCAACGCTTGAACGTCATTTTCTTTTGAGCACTACCAGTCTTACCCCGATAATGTTAACTGATCTAAAACAAGCTCCGTTGAGCCACTTATTGCGTGTTGTTGGCCCACGTGTTGCACTACTGCATAAAAGCCCAGAAAGGTACTCAAAACCATGGTGTAACTACAATGGTGAGGCGGATCGCTCCCTCTCTCTCGTGCGGATGACGTCACAACGGGAGCATTGCGTTCGGTGATACAGCACTCTGTAATTTACGCGGCTCTGGTGATAATAATATAACTTGAAGGCATTAATAAAAGCATTTATTATAACACTGTACATACTTTGTATTGTAAACACTGATAATAATGTTGGTAATTATGAATACGGCGTACCTCTAAACAATAGTAATGGTCCTTTAACGAGATCCACTATTTTTTCACATTGGTGAATTTACACATTTTGCGATTCAATTTTCTCTGTGAATTACCGAAACTTATTTTTCTGTTTAAGTCACGCAACCTAATATATGTTCGGGTTCGAGCCAAACAGTGAATAACCTCATATGCAATATTAATATGAGGCAATTTTCTTAAGGTCCTGCTGGTTAATTCATTGAATATAAACTTATCATTTGATAGCGAATTGCCATGAAATTTATGAAACTCAGCGTCCATTGTCTTTGCAACTTCCATAAGTTCATTAGAGGGATACAAAAGATATCCCCTTGAAATAAACTGGATCCAATCTGGGCCTTCTTTACTGGGTTCAAGTTCTTGAGATAATGTTCCCAAGTTTTTGTACTTATCCCTGAATCTGTGTGCTACATATCCTGTAATGTATTTTAAACCTTCGTGGTTCACTTCATCTTTAAAATCTGAGAGATCAAATTCATCGAACAATTCATTCTGATGATCGGTCATTTCAAACAAACTCATGTTCATTTCCTCAGTTTCGTAATTTGATTCAACAAATAAACTAGAAACTAGTTTTTCTTCGTCAGGAGCATCCACGATATCAGGAATACGTTTGGCAACATTCACTAACGCAGTCTGCGAGAAACAGGTGTCAGTTTCTGTTTCCATTGGTTTAATCAGACACTTTTCGTCAATATCCTCCTCTGTATTTCTATTTACAGTAAAAACTGAAGCAGAGTGCTTGCCCCAAATGTACCATTTCAATCTATATTTAATGTCCAGAGGAGATGGGTGATCATTGGAGCCTCCCATTCCTCTAATATACGAGAAAAGGTTCTCCAAAATGTCTTGATTTAGACGATAAGTTATTATGTACTCGACTTGGTACATCGGCTTCAAATATTTAAAAAGGTCAACTAGAGACTTGTTGCTTAGTAGAATTCCTTTTTGAAATGGGAGTAAGGATTTATGTCGGCCAACTCTCATGGACGTTATCAACACATTAACATTATTTAGCAAACTGATTTGCTTGTCTAAATCAGTACCAAATGCATTTCTTTCAGAATTACTCCCAAATTTTTTCTTAGCATTAAATAAGTCAAACCAGTCATTTATTAATTTTATACATCTAGCCGCTTCTTCCCAGTCAATGTTTTTCATCAAACCTTTCCCTCCACACCATTCAAAAGCCTTTGATAACTGGTTTGAAAGTACTTGAGCTGCAGGCCGAACTTTTTGTCTCTCTGATCCCTTAAAATCTAAATGATATCTGCTAATTTTGTGCGCGATAGTGAGTTCAGAAGAAGACATGGAAATTAGTAGTTCCAAACATTCCTTGTTAACTTTTTTTCCATTGAGCAGCACAAATCCCTGATCTAACAAATGATTTCTCACAAGTTTCAATAAATGAGGAATGTCTGCAAACACACTTTTAAGGAATCGTTGCTTGGATGATTGAAGAAACATTCCTTATTATGTCCAATATTAAGCTCTGCCCTCAAGCCCATATTCTCGGACCCCATATCACTTGTAATGGCTACAACAGTGAAGCCTGCAGAATGTAGATTCGATACTATTCCAAGAATAATATATGTTTTCATTCCTCGGTCAAAGGCATAATAAAGAGGCTGCTTCCACTGACCAATCAAACCTCGTGCCATGACAACTTGGCAAGTTTTGTGAGGGCCAATTTTCTGCTGGTTGCTTCTGTCGATACACATGCGATTTGAAATATAAATTTCGTCAAATGTCAATACAGTCAAGCGTTCCAATTCGGTTAGTCCTGCTGATTTATATTTCATTAGTTTCACAACATCTTGCAAAACACCCTGCTCTAAATTCAAACATTTAGCCCAATCACGTAACGTCGTCAGTCCTGGCAAGGGATAGTTATTAGCACTTAAAAACCGGTAGGCTTTAGGGCTTACACTTCTTAGTGATATAGCCGCTGCTATATCGTCAGAACACCAATTGATTTTCTTACCATTCTATATACTTAATAAATGTTTTATTTGACCTGGAGTGAAGACTTTACCCAGTATCGTCTGAATTTCTTTGCAACGACTGTTCTTCAGATCGGCGATTTCTTTCTTCAACGCCGAATGGTCTGCACATAAATCATCGTACTTTTGTTTCCAAGCTTCGGATTCCTCACGTACCTCCTCAACTAATTTCTTCGAAGTGTTGACCTCATCTTTATGAGAACGAGTGCTTAAAAGGAAAGACATTCGTTGAATTATCAGGTTCTTTTAAACTTATATTGGAACTAGAGTAGACTACGTTTCTATTCACAAGGGCAATATTTATTTCATATGACCACTAAACTACGGCCGCATGAAGGTCAAGATTATATTAATACTATAGCTACACCAGGCTTTAATGAAACTCATGATATCAGTGTCTCAACGATCTGGTGAAAGCAGTGCTTTACTCCGCTAGTTACCTCTCTTCCAAGTATCATAATGAACCTTAGTTGTATTGTGCGTGTAAAATAAACAAATTCACCTTTTATTATTAAATGAGACTTCAATGTTCAAAAACAAAAAGAAGCTTACCTTATTAACTCCTTCGCATTCAAGCAGGTATGTTTAGATTGTATTCCTTCGGTGAGTGTTTCATTGTTATGTATAATTTCACTTATAACATTTTTACGACGCCTCTTTTCCAGCCTCATCGACCGACTTTCAACTTCTTCCGGAGATCTTTTCCTTTTCCTTTGTGTAATTTGAGTGGATTTTGGTAGATTTTCAGTCGGAATGGCATCTATTTTTAAAGTTCTACTGTGCACTGGAGTATAGTTCAACAATTGCTGTCGTAGTGGAATATCAAAACTGTCTTTAGTGAAATGAAAAGAACACACTCGAGCTGAAATCATAATAATAATAATAATAATAATAATAATAATAATAATAATAATAATAATAATAATGATAATAATAATAGACCCAAATAATCTCCACTCGTAATTGTTATTTGGTTTGCCTATTCATTTCTATAATATTCTTTAATATCTCAGTTTGAAAATGCGTCCAGAGCTATTGCAATGTTTTAATTTTAGAGATAAATAATTTAAAGAATGATTTACTGTTCTGCTCACAACAGACAGATTAGTTTTAGAAATCATAACTTACCATGATTTAAATTAAACATGCCCTCCCTCTTGCAAGCTCTGACGCATGAGCTCGCTACATCTTTGTTTTGTGGAAATACAAAGTATTTTATATTAGACCCTTTTGTTTTCCTGGAGTAGTTGTTGCAACCATACATAGCACAATTCGGCATTGCATCCCACTTTCCGTCGACAGAGATTAAGAAATAAAATACTTTCACTAGCAACGCACACACTTGTCAACATTAGCATGTTTCAATCGACTGCTGATCACGCTCTTGACTCCCGCCTATAGCCACAACTCGCAGTTGCCCCCGTTCTGACGTCACCCACACGAGAGAGAGGGAGCGATCCGCCTCACCATTGTAGTTACACCATGCTCAAAACCACATTTTAAATATTTGGGGCAATGGATCAGCGAATACATCAAGAGCAATAAAGCATTTGAAGAAATGATTCTGAAACTGAATATTGCATACAACCGATGAATAAAAGTTTACCAGAAGAAATCCATATCCATCAATGCAAAATTAAGGCACTATAACAACAAAAAAAACTATCTAAGGGGCAAAAATGATACAGAAACTAGAGTTCAAGGAAAGATTTATCTTGAGGAAGATCTTAGGCCCAAGGATCATAAATGGAGAAAGGTATCACAGGCCCAACGATGATCTATACCTAAAGCAAGAACCTCTCATGGACACAATCATCAAGAGACGCCTCCAATTCTACGGACACCTTGAGAGAATGAACGAGTCAAGATTGACCAGTGTAATCCGCAGAGCCAGCTTCTGCAAGAAAACATCATCACGGTGGTACCAGCAAGTTAAATAAGATCTGCAAACCTTTAACATCTCTGAATCCGTTATACTAGACAGACAAGCTTTCCGGAAAATGTTAAAAGAAGACCCACAGATTAAACTTAGAATCACCTGGAACAGATAACAATAAACTATATTCTGAAACTCAAAATTAAGACATAACACAGTAATAACAATACTAGCGTATGGCCTCGGGTGCCGGGTGCAAGCTTTGTAATTTGACACCCAGAGGGTAGCTTGCATGTCCTATTTCGTTGTTCCTTGAATCACTATGAAAGTCAAGGAGGTTAGATATCTAAGCTCCTTGAACACTATAGCGCTTTCTGGTAGAGAAATGAGGAACTTTGTGTTGGCGGAAACTCCCGAGATTAATTTTGCGTACTGAATTCAAATTGGTTCTTTGACATGCCAACAGTAATCAACCCTGAGACACTGTACTATAACTTGATCATTGGATGCAGATCCTTCATTAAAGACATAGAGAAATAGGAGAGGAAAATCCTTGGCCCAGTCTGCTCAGATGGAATCTGGAGGATACGGAAGTCTCGGAAGGTTTACCAGCTGCCCAGGCAGCAAAACAGCGATATCAGTATAAGAACTCCTGCTGTCGAGTTCACAATTTAATTCGCAGTAATGTTAGCAAGCTATTCGTTTTTTTTACTGGCGTGATTGCGAGTGATTGCTGTGCAAATAGCATTAGTATAATGAATGAATGAATGATAAGAAACTTCAGAGAATTGTCCATTTAGTGAATTGGTTTTAGCTGGCTTGTAATTATTTTAATGCTACTGTCTGGCTTGAATCTTGCTATTTACTTAATTTTCTCGTAGATTTTATTGGGTTACTTAGACGTATTCAGTAATTTCTGAACCGTGCGGTATACCTGGCATTCTTTATCATGGGGGATACCTTCAGCCGTTTAGAGATTCTCATTCCCTTTACTCAGAAACCACTTCCATTAAGGTCCAGTCATGACTTGCTATCTGTTGCAATTAACTAGAATTGCGCCCAATCCGTTTAAGTAGTGGGAATATTGTATCGTTAATCTCCTCCAGCCTCACTCATTGCCACAAGAAGCAACCCCCTCGTTAAGACATTGTCGTCCACGGACTTATAGTCTGAATCATGTAAGATTAAAGTACAGAACTACCCTCCGGCGTAGCCGAGCGCGTTAAATCGCTCACCACAACCGCGACGGGGGAGTGCAGGTAGTCCGGAGATCGGAGGTTCGAATCCCGACGTATTGCTCTTCCTTCTTTATAACTAGAGGTATTTTACTGTCTTGGTGATGTATTAATTTAAAAAAAAATCTTGGCATACAGTTGTTAACATTCATTATAGATTTTACATTACACTATTGGTTAATTCTGCAGTGAACTCTGTTGTTGTTGTTGTTGTTGTTGTTGTTTCTGCTTGTTTTAAGGGCTGCGACGTCGTGTTCATATAACCCCGTGAGTTTGGGCGTGTGTGTGTGTGTGTCTGTCGATTTCGTGTGACAACCTGTGTTATTGTGATGACTGTACTCGCGTGTGTATTTGTAAATTGGGGATAGAATTGGGATTTGGAAGGAGACCGTGGCTTGAGTTAGAAACCATCCCAGCATTTTCCTGGAGTAGAAGAGTGGTGGAGAACTACGGAAAACCACTTCCAGGATGGCTGAGGTGGGAATTAAACCCTCCTCTTCTCAGTTTTGCCTCACGAGGCTGAGCGTACCCCGTTCCAGGCCCCATACCAGAATTATAATTTCTTGGCAGAGCCGGAAATCGAACCCGGACCTCCAGAAAGACAGCCAAGTATGCTAGCCGCTACACCACGAGGTGGTCGCTGTAAACTCTGTAACATGCTAATCTTACTGTGAAAAATTTCATTTTACAGTTGATTTAGCCAGAGCAGACCTAATTTTGAATCTGATCAATAATTAAAATCATGTAACTTTAAATTACAGTATAATGGTTGACTTTCAAGTTGAAATGAATTAAACTTAATACACTTTCAAAAGAAGCCGACCAGTCTTCAAGCTTATTCACATTCCTTTCTGTTCACATATTGGGTCCGTAAAACTTTGTTAATGGAAGGACTTCAAATCACTTCAAATCTCTTGGCAATGTTGCAACGCGCCCATCTGCAACACATGTCGGAGAACTAGTCTCCAGTATCCGCTCTTCTGTGATCTCCTGAAACAGTTCCATGGATTCTGTTAATTATTTTATTCCAACAAACACAGCACTGATATTATTTTATTATACCCCTCCTCCACGTGGTGGGAAACGGGAAACGGCATGAAGTAGGGGATTGCCTGTAGGGGTGAAGTACAGTGGGGACTTTGTATGCCCCGGGACTGCTGCGGTAGCTGTGAAGGCTCTATGGGAACCCTGAAAAGTGACGGCTGACGGTGTTCTGGTGAAGCTACGATAGGCCTAGGAAGCCAGTAGTAGATATCATATTTGCTTTCAAAACAGGAACAGGCCTCGGAAAGGACGGATGCAAACAACGACGACCCGGATATGCTAATGGACTACGAGTTGGGACATTAAACATACAGACACTGACAGGAAAGGTGGAGGAGATTGTAGATGTGACGGAGAGAAGAAAACTGGATATACTGGGCTTGGCAGAAACAAGATGGAAAGGAGAAGGTCGCAGAGAACTGAGGAAAGGGTACCAGTTGTACTGGAGTGGGAACAGTGAAGGAAGGAGCAGCGGAGTAGGAGTAGTTGTGAGAGATGGAATGAAGGAAGAGGTAAAGGGAATAAGTGACAGGATCATGAAGATCAGAGTAACTGTAAAGGGAAGAAGCCTGGAGATAGCCCAGGTATATGCCCCTCAAGTTGGATGTACAGCTCAAGAGAAGGAAGACTTTGAGGAGGAGCTACGACAGCAGTTGAATGGTCAGAGCATCATTGTCATGGGAGATTTGAATGCACATGTAGGAAGTGAAAGGCGAGGATATGAAAATGTATTGGGAGCAGTCGGATGGGGTAGCAGGAATGAAGAAGGGAGAAAGTTGCTGGATTTTTGCAAGAGAAACGGTTTAGTGGTAGGCAACTCCTGGTTCCGGAAGAAAGAAATCCACAAGGTAACGTGGTACAGCAGTGATTTAACAAAGAAATCTTTGGTAGATTACATGCTGTACGACTGGGAAATGAAGAGAAGTGTCAGAGATATAAACGTAATACCATCAGAGGCCTTAGATAGCGACCACAGAATACTTGTAATGAACCTGGGAGTTGTTAAGGATAGCAAGAGGACAGAGTGCCAGGAAAGGAGAATCAAAGTATGGAAACTCAAGGAAAAGGAAGTCGAGGAAAAATTCCAGAAGATAATAAGGGAAAGGATGCCAACAGACAATCCTAAAACAGGGGAAGAGGAATGGAAGCAATTCAAGAACACAATGGTGGAAGCTGCAGTGGCAGTATGTGGAAGAACAAGCAACAGAAAGCGGTGTAAAGAGACACCATGGTGGAATGAGAGAGTAAAAGAAGCTGTGGGAAGGAAGAACAAGACTTTCAGAGTGTGGTTCCAGGAAAGAACAGATCTGGCAATGGAAGATTTTAAGATAAAGAAGAAAGAAGCAAACAAGATCGTCGCAGAGGAGAGGAAGAAGTGGATGGTAAAGTGGACAGAGATGATGGAGGAAGACAGCAGAGGAAATAAGAAAGTACTTTATGGGATGGTCAAAAGTAAGAGAAGAGGTCTGCGAGAGGATATGGTAATGATGGACAAAAACGGAAATGAGGTACACAAGAAAGAAACACTCAAGACAGTGTGGAAAGAGTACTTTGAGGATTTGCTGAATCCAAATGGTCATAGGAAGGAAGACAATGTATTGGAAGATGGAGAAGACAACACAGGAATGGAAAAGGACCTGAATTGGAGAGAACTGGAGATGGCTATAGACAAGATGAAAGGAGGAAGGGCACCGGGTGTGGATGAAGTGAGTGTTGAAATGGTGAAGGAGGCAGGTGAGGTTGGGAAACAGTGGCTGTACCGTGTGATGAGGGTGATATGGAAGGAGAAAAAGACCCCAGAAGATTGGAAGAAAGGATTAATTGTCCCAATATTTAAGAAAGGAAGCAGAAAGGAGTGCAGAAATTACAGGGGAGTCACACTCATACCTCACTGTGCCAAGATATATGAAAAGATATTAGAAAGTAGAATACGAGCCAAAGTGGAGAGAAAATTGAGAGAGGAGCAGTATGGATTCAGACCTGGGAGATCAACAGTGGATATCATATTTTCAGTGAGACAGCTCCAGGAACACCACTACGAATTTGGAGAGAATCTGTTGATGGCCTTCCTCGACATCGAAAAGGCCTATGATAGTGTGTGTAGGGAGAAGGTTTGGAAAGCAATGGAAAACATGGGAGTGGAAAAAGGGACTGTAGGCAGAAGGAAGGAGATGTATTGTGGAAGTGTGAGTTGTGTGAAAGTTGGAGGGGAAAGAACAGACTGGTTCAGACAAATGAGAGGCCTGAAACAGGGTAGTGCGCTGTCACCCCTTCTCTTTATTGTGGTTATGGACGAGGTAATGACACGGATAGCAGGAAAGATAGGAGAAGATAAGATGAAAGCAATGGTGTTTGCAGATGATCTCATGGTCTGGGGAAACAAGGAGGAGGAAATTCAGGAGCAACTGGAGGCTTTGGAAGAAACAGTGGGAGAGTACGGATGGAAGTTCAACATCAGTAAATGTGAGATCCTGTTAACGACCAGGAAAAAGGACAGACCAATGAGTGGGATAACACTTGGAGGTGGACAGCTGAAGAAGGTGGAAAGTCTCTAGTACTTGGAAGTATAGTGGAGGAAAATGGGAGAAATGACAATGAGATTACGGAACGTGGCAGACAGGCAGAAGCATTTCTGAGAAGCATTAGGAGCTTAGTGTGGAATAAAGATGTCCCACAAAAAAAGCAAGAAGTGTTATACAGAAGCTACTATATCCCGATACTGACCTATGCTTCATAAACGTGGACAATGAAGAAAAGAGACATAAGCAGAATACAGGCAGGTGAAATGAAGTTCCTGCGAAGTAGGATCGGAGTAACAAGAAGAGACAGAGTGAGGAATGAAAAGGTCAGGGAAATGGTGAAAGAGGAGCCCTTGCAAGGTAGGATTGAGACATCAAGACTGAGGTGGTATGGACACTTAAAGAGAATGGATGATAAGAAGATTCCCAAGAGGATACATAAGATGCAGATGCAGAAGAAACGACCAAGGGGAAGATCAAGAGATAGATGGCTGAAAGGAGTGGAGGAATGTGTCAAGAAGAGAGCCGAGGACTGGACCAGAGTGACAGCGGAAAGGTGGTGGGAAGAAAGGACTAAGTGGCGAGGCTTATGTTCCAAACAGACCCAGCCGGGGGCTGGAAACTGTACAAGATGATGATGATGATGATTAAATAATGATAATAATAGACTAATGATAATTCACAGACTTACGCCTTTACTTACTGACACATGGAAACGTCTATAGATCCAGACTAATATATTTAATAAAGCATTATGGTGTTTCAAGCCATTTTCAGTGTTGCCTCAGTAAACAAAGTTTGATGTTTTTTCAGTCGGTGTACACGATTCCAGTGCTTGATTTGTAAAAATAGAGGTTCCTGTACTGTGCGCTACCGGGTGGTGGTGGGAGGGGGGTGATTTTTTATCGTATGGCTTTTAGTGCCGGGAGTGTTCGAGGACATGTTCGGCTCGCCAGAGGCTGTAGCTGCTTCAAGTGGACACCCAAAGGGTGAGCTACAAGTTCCGTTCAATTTCAAGTAGTTCCAACTTTCGCTACCAGATGACAATGATACCTAGTGGTGAACGTTGGAACTATGATAGAGCGTTCTAACGAAATCCAACCTAGAAACTTAGCTTCACACAAGTTAAGTCTGTGGAAGGATCTTTCACAAGCCATAAATCTATGACATGGGACCGCCGGCTTTAATTCCCCTCCGAAGGAAGGCATACTGAAGGATTTTAACGCTCTTAAAAATCCGACGACTTCGGCCGGGTTTGAACTCGCTATCTTGGGCATAGAAGCTCAGCATGCTACCAACTACGCCACCGAAGACGCTGGGAAGGGGGGGGGGGATCTTTATGGAATATTGAAATATAGAGTTCTAAAAACAATATTTTTACTCTTTTCTGAACCCTTCAAAAATTAATCAGTGGAAAAAATGGCAATCTAATTTTGATTGCAATTTTCAATTAAACTGAGACTACTGTAGCACCATTTTTCTTACCATAGCCGTTGGCCTATATTAAATTTTAATGGAGGCCAACTAGGCTACCATTCAAACAATGTACATTATTTCAATTTAATATTTTTACGTAATTTAAAAAAATAAATACATTCGGTTTGAAAATACACCCAAGTTCACCAACAATCTTTTATTTCTTGTTTTATAATTTTGTCTTTACAGTTTTCTGAAATAATGATCCAGTCAAAGACCAAGTTGACCTTGACTTACAATTAACGTTCAACAGTTTTAAAATTATGTTATATATTCGATGTTCCCCCGATCAGAGGTTTCGGTACGGCGTACCGGTGCGTACCGTCACGAATCTAGCCCTGATTGTACCCAATAGTGATGGATTACTGCCTGATCCGGAAAAGAAAAAATACATACATGAGATTAATACACTTGGATTAATGTATTTATTAATCTCGTGCATTTTTTCTTTCAGGATCACAATTACGTACAATCGTGGTGACCGACTGAAAAGTATTAAACTTTGTTTAATACAGCATATGTTATGCAGTGTCTGTTGGGGTGTCACCCAAATGTATCGATTGGGCTCGTCAGTAGACGTCGATACACCCTGCCAGGACCCTTTGTGGGACAACAACTACTATGAAATGCAATGCTTCTATAGTTAAAGCGCTGCGCGGTTAAACAAAAAGTTATCCTCATTCGCCCCGCATCCGTACTGTGGTTATTCGCATCCGCACGAATTTTACAGTAATATTTTTAATTTAATAGATAAAGTATTAAAGCAACACATGTAGACATTGGAGAAGAAAGTGTTTCCCCTAGGCTTTGTAGGCCCTATGTCATGTGCTATGTTTAAAATGAATGTTATACAGCCAGAACTGCAACCGTTTTCAGTTCGGAGTGTTAATTATGCCTAATACCGGGTGAGTTAGCCGAGGTCGTTGCGGCATGACTGTTGGCAGTCGCTCACACCCGGGAGGCGAGGAGGTTCGAATCCCCCCGCCGGCAACCTTGAAGATGGTCTTCTGTGGGTTCCCATCTTCCATCCAGGCAAATGCCGGGGTTGGTCTGTAACTATAGGCCACAGCCGCTACCTTCCAACTCCTCGACCCTCCCATCCAACATTCCTCCCCAACGATACTTGTAGCTCACCCATTGGGTGTCCGTCTCGAAGCAGCTACAAAACTGGCGAGCCGAACATGTCCTCGGACACTCCCGGCACTAAAAGCCATACGCTAAAAAAAAAAATGCCATTAATGAGATTCGTTTAAATCATCATCTTACATTGTTGTTGTTTGAGTCTTCAGTCTTTTGACTGGTTTGATGTAGCTGTCAATGCTTCCCTGTCCTGAACTAATCGTTTCATCTCTACATAGCTACCACACCCTATATCCGAGGCAATCTGTTTAACATATTCTAACCTTGGTCTACCCCTACAGTTCTTGTCCTCGACCCTTCCTTCCATAACTAAGCTTGCTATTCCTGGGTGTCTTAGTATGTGTCCTACTAACCTATCTCTTCTCTTCATTAGCAGTCGCCAGAAACATATTTCCTCTCCCACTAGTCATAATACCTCTTCGTTTGTAACCCTATCTACTCACCTGATCTTCATCATTCTCCTGTAACACCACATTTCAAACTCTTCAATTCTCCTATTTTCTGCTTCAACAATAGTCCAAGTTTCACTTCCATAGAGTGCCACGCTCTAGACAAAGGCCTTCAAAAACGACTTCCTAATACCTAAATCTATATTCGATGTTAACACATTCCTTTTCTGTAGAAATGCTCTCCTTGCCTGTGCTAACCTACATTTTATATCCTCTTTGCTTCGTCCATCACTGGTTATTTTGCTTCCTAAGTAACAAAGTCTCCTACTTCTTTTAGTTTTTCACCTGCCAATTTGATGTCCATAGAGGTTTCTGATTTTTTTCGGCTGCATTCCAATATTTTTGTTTTACATTTATTAATTTTCATCATAAATTCTTTCCTCAAGACGGTGTCCATACCATTCAAAATCTCATTCAAATCTTCAGGCGTGTCCGCCAAGATGACTATGTCATCGGCAAATCTCTGAGTTGAAATTATTTCTCCTTGAATCTTCACTCCCACTTTAAATTTGTCTCCAATTTCCTTCATTGCTTGTTCGATGTAAAGATTCAAAAGTATGGGTGATAAGTTGCAGCCTTGCCTTACACCTTTCTGAATACCAGCTTCTATCTAATGTCCTTCAACTCGAATGACTGCCTTCCCCCCAGGGTCTCACATCTAGTGGGACGTGGGTTGGCGACCACGGGACCCCAGCTGAGTCCGGCATTGCTTCCACTTACTTGTGTCGGATTCCTCTCTGTTTTCTTTGCTGTCGACCTCCCTTGGTCACCTCTTGTTCTTTTCCGACCCCGACGGTATTAGGGTATCCGAGGCCTAGGGAGTATTTCACTTTCCCGCCTTAATTGGCCCTTGTCTCATCTTTCCTGATCCCTCCTTCTTCCAGGGGTCAGACCTCTTGTTTTCTTTTCATTATATTTCCTTTTCTCTTTAAGATTCCCGCACTGTTTTTGTTAATTGGCTCCCCGTGTATCTAAATTCAATTTAGCTTTTATTATTATTATTTATTATTATTATTTTTGTATCTACACTCCATTTTGTATGTATTTCAAACTACGTTGCATTTTGTAAGTCTTTTCGATCTACAGTAAATTGCACTTTGCGAGTGGTTTGAACCTCAATTGCATTTTGTTAGGATTGTCAATCTAAATTGCTTTTTAGTAAGTCTTTCAATATAGGGGATGAGACTTTTGTGAGTATTTTGAATTTCAATTGCATTTTGTATTTTCAACCTAAACCGCTTTTTGCAAGTATTTTCAATCTAAATTGCAATTTGTAGGGTGCGCATTTTGCAAGTATTTTGATTCTTAATTACATTTTGTGGGTATATTGAATCTAAATTACATTTTGTAAGTATTTTCAATCTAAATTGCATTTTGTAAGTATTGTCCATCCAATTGAGTATTTTGAATCTGCCATGCATTTTGTAAGAATTTTCAATTTCAATTGCATTTTGTAAGTATTTTGAATTAAAATTGCACTTTGTGATTTTTTGGAATCTAAAAGGCGCGTTTTTCAATTGCATTGTGTATTTTCAATTTCAATTACTTATTTTAAGTATTTTGAACCTCAATAGCATTTTGTACGTATTTTCAATCTCATTTACATTTTGTAAATATTTTGAATTTCACTTGCATTTTGTAAGTAAAGTATTTCGACTCTACATTGCATTTTGTACGTATTTTGAACCTTACCTACAATTTGTGCGTATTTTTCAATTTATTCCTTTTGTGAGTATTTTCGTTGTAAATTCCCTTTTGTAAGTAGCCTATTACCGCTCTCCATTCTGTGAGTAGTTTCAATCTGAGTTCCTTTTTGTAACTATTTTCCTTCTCACTTAACTTTCGTTCTGGTTTCCACTTCATTGTCATTTTCGCTATCACCCAGACCATTAGAGGACGATAACCTAGATGTTAAAACAACAATTATCATCATCATCATCATCATCATCGAATGACTGCTGTCTGGTTTCTGTATAGATTGTACTTTATTCCAAACTATGTCAAACAATTTAGTCCAATCAACGTTATCAAATGCCTTTTCTAAGTCTACAAATGCCATGAACGTTCTCTTATCTTTCCTTATTTTACCCTCCAAAATCAGCCTAAGACTTCGTACAGCTTCCCTTGTTCCTACATCTCTCCTGAAACCAAACTGGTCTTCACCCAACTCCGTTTCTATCTGACTTTCCGTCCTCTTGTAAATTATTCTAGACAGGATCTTTGAAGCATGAGTAATGAAGCTGATAGTACGGTAATCTTCACATCTGTCAGCTCCCACTTTCTTCGGTATAGGGATGATAACATTCTTCTTGAAATCAGAGGGTACCTCACCTGTCTTAGGGGCAGATAACCTCGTAGTTCAACCCCTTAAAACAACAATAACTAACTAACCTGTCTCATAAATCCTGCACACCAAGTGATATAACCTGATCTCCTATGCAGCGTAGCAACTCAATCGGTATATCATCTATGCCTGGTTCTTTGTTCCTGTTTAAGTCTTCCAATGCTCTGTGAAATTCTGATCTCAATATTAAATCACCTTTCGCATCCGCATCAATTTCCTCCTCTCTTTCCATTACATGCATCTCAATCTCCTTTCCCTTGTACAAACACTCTCTGTAAGCTTACCATCTCTCAACCTTTTCTTCCCTATCTGTTAGAGGCTATCCATATGTGTCCTTAATATCACAGCACTTAGTCTTCTTTTCCCCAAAAGTATTCTTAATCCTTCTATAAGCTGTGTCTACTTTTCCTAATGTCAGACAGTTTTCTATACTTGCACATTTCTCTTTCAGCCATTCTTCTTTCGCTTCCTTGCACTTCTTGTTATCCTCATTTCTCAGACGTCTGTATTCTGATTTCCCCTTTTCATCTCTTACATTCTTGTGTTTCCGCCTTTCATCCATCAATTCTAGTATATCCTGAGTGATCCATGGTTTTCTACCGATTCTTTCTTTGTATTCTAAAAACTATCCGCCAATTTACTCCAAAATTATCTGTAGCTTATCCGCAATCCGTTCAGCCATGTAAACTATATCCGCATGGCGACTACTTTTGCAGATATCCGCGGGTTTATGGGCGGATATGCGCATCCGCACAGGGCTTAATTTATAGTTTTATATATTTTTCTTTACTACTGTCATCGTCTTGTTCCTCCCACGGCCATACATAAACCGCCTGTGAGTCAGTGCGAGCTGGCCAGAGGATACGCGAAAATTCTGGATGTCGAACCAGCCAGAACAGACTCAATGCGGCAATGGGTTGTGACATTTGGAACTTTCCAGGCCAGGGACTGATCCCATATAAACCAGCTAGCCGCGGCGAGGAGGCAGAGTGTGTATTGCAGTGTATTGGTGTGCATTGGACAGTATTGGTCAGTGCTATAGTCCAGGACACCTTAAATAAGTTACTAGAAAACCAACATGGCCGCCACATTTGGTGTTGCCAACTTACATCATTCAACAACCCCCTGGCACTATCCAGCCCATGCCGGGCTAAGGCCGACCAAGCGACTGCTGTCCAGCCATTCGGCCTGCAGATATTGGGGTGACGCGTGATCAGCGCGTCGGGTCCCCTCGGCCGTTAATCTTGGTTTTCATGATCGGGGCGCTGTCTCACTGTCAGACAGCTACTCAATTGTCCTCACGAGGCTGAGTGCACCCCGTTCCAACCCTCACGTCAGTTTTAAAATCCCTGACGGAGCCGGGGATCGAACCCGGGGCCTCCGGGTGAGAGGCAAGCTCGCTACCCCAACACCACAACTTACATCATTGAACACCAAAAAGTCAGCACACACATCCATGTAACACGTAATCGCAAATGATCCAAACTAAGTAAAGGCTCTTTTACGAAAATACGTTTCACATTAAGTTGTGAAGCAGTCCTTGCTCAAGTTAGGGACATCTTGGTCATCAGTCCTCGACAGTAACTCTTAAGCAGTATTATGGTAGTGAAGTTAACTTAAATTATCTCTTCTAGATTGATTTTTAAAGCATCACATAAAATGCATAAGAACAGAAACATTAATACTTACTCAATTATTTTCTCCAGGGAGCTAAAGATCAGCATGTTCATTTCTTCTTATAGGCTATATTTTTATAATTAGTCCAAAAATGCAGACCATTCTGTTTTAAAATGAGTGTTCAGAGAAGGATTTAGGAGTAGGAGAGAAATATAATACTAGGGTACATATTAGCGTATTATTTCTTTATTTTTGATAAGTACCGTACTCATTTCTTGCATGTATTGGCAACTCAAACTAACACTTGGGGCGCTGCGGTCGGTCCGGGTAAGTAGGGTAAAAATACTCAATAACACGCGTTTGATATGGAACACTTTTTATTTTTCGGTTATAATCAGTAAATGTGGTCCCTAAAATAATGACAGTGTTATTTTCAATTGTATATATGTATAACTGTGCGATACACGTGTTCTAATTTGTGTGTTCCACTGGATTTTATGTGTCAATTGCATATTATCAAGCATCGGTTGTCTGCTGGTATCTGTTTTTGAGCAGTTCGAGTCATGGCGCTGTTACTTTAAAAGCTATATTTGAGTTTGCTCACTGTACCATAGACTGTAGAAATTATTTGCTGCTTGGTAGGGCGAAGGGATGAGTTTAACTTGTATTAAAGCTCGGGGGACACAGGAATTGCTCGATTTAGATAGTTAGCTGGTGGGTTTGGTGTAGAATATCGGAATGGTAGCAGGTTCTCGCAGAGTAGATATGTACCCTGCAAAGTCAAATTAGGCCTATATGACTCGTAGTGGAATGGCTCGGATATCGCAGAGCGAGGTGATGGCGGTTGGTAGGGTAATTGGAAATGAACTAGGGAGGGGGAAGGATACCTGACTGATGAAGCTTGGCTGTAGTCGGCTGGTGTAGGCCTAGCTGTCTTGGTACGGCTTGGCTCGGCGTAAACAGTGAACAACCCGTCCTGTCGTCAGTGAGTGTAGTGGTGAGTGGTCCAACCCGCTCCTGTTGCCCGTATTTATTTGGTATCGTCACCTTTTGGCTGTTGCTATTTACATCTTTTGGAAAGTGATGAAAACTTATATCCGCAGCCCTCTTTTATGCATCGACTTACAGCCGTAAACTGAGCAATATACGTTGCTTTTACTCATTTTACACTCCATCAACGAGTAAAACTTATTACTTATGTATAAAGACACGAAGAAATTACCTCGATCTGCTTACGAATACAAGAAACCATATACAAACAGTCACCACGGTGGGTGAGTGGTTATAGTGTCGGACTACCAACCCCAAGATTGCAGGTTCGCTCCTGACCGTGGAAAGTGATTTTTGAAAGGCGACAAAAATCACGACACTCATGTCATACGTTGTTGGCATGTTAAAGAACCCATTTGAATTCAGTAGGCCGTATTCATTGGCAAAATTAATCTCGGGATTTTCCGCCAACACAAAGTTCCTCCATTCTCTACTTGAAAGCGCTGTAGTGTCAAGGAGTTTAGATATCTAACCTCCTTGACTTTCAGAGCGTTCCAAGGAACGACGAAATTCGACATGCAAGCTACCCTCTGGGTGGCAATTTACAAAGCTTGCACCAGGCACCCGAGGCCATACGATATTATTACCACGTGACAAATGTACCCTACTTGGTACATATATGAAGGCAGAATTGAGACAAGCTGTTGAAAGCCTGTTGGCAAATCCCTATTGAGATGCAAGAAGATGGTTGATCCAATGCATAGGCCTAAAACCATTCGAACTAGTCGTGGATTTTAGGGGCATTAGACTAATGGCAACTCGAAGATTTCGTCTTGGAATGGTAGAAAGCAGCAGTTGGTTGATTATGGGACTTTGTGACATCATGGTCATGTAGATCTGTGTACTTGGGCATGTGGGATTTGTCTGATAACCTGCGTTATTGTCATGGCTGGATTAGTGTGTGCATTTATTATTCAGACGAGGATTGGGAACGAGGTGGCCATGGCCTTAATTTAGGAACCATCCCGGCATTTGCCAGGAGTAGAAGCGTGGAAACCCCTTCCAAGATGGCTAAGATAGGAATCGAACCCTCCTTTTCTTAGTTTTGCCTCATGAGGCTGAGTGTGCCTTGTTCCATCCCTCAGACCAAAATTAAAATTTCTTGGCAGAGCTGGAAATTGAACCTGGACCAACTGCCAAAAAATGCTAGCCGCACAACGCGAAATGGTTGGTAGAATACCTTATTTCATCTTTTGGCGGGAGGGGGACATTATCAATTGTAACTACTAACCTTGATCACTTCTGCACCGGATATATGTGCTAAATCACTTAAACATGTGTTTCTATTTATTGTATATTTAACAACTGCAGCCATTGAAACGGCTAATTAGTGCCCCATGTTGGTAGCGACAAATGTAATGGTCTTGCTAGCCCACACTGTTGGGAGATAAATGTTACTGTTGACCTTTGCCTAAGCTATGTTGTTTGAATGGGCGCCAAGACCTCAATGCAATGTTGAAATCTAAATTTGTATTTAACAACGTCTAGCTCTGGCAGAACACCTTCAAGACTCTATTCACTCAGATCGTGGTATGATTTGATCATTAACCCAACAAACAATTGTATCAGGAGAAGGAATTGGTCTATATCTAATGCTACCTACTGAAAGCAAAGATTGCATTGTAAAAGAAATGAATTTATTATATAAAACAAGTATAGCAAAATTAATAATAATAATAAGTTTAAAATTTAAATTGGAGCGTTGCGATTTTAATATTACCGATAGAAAATTACGTGAAAACGGAGTCTGATAAATTGATTTTACTCTTATTTCCAAGCTATGAAGTTACTGAAATTTGAAATGTAAAACAAAGAAAAATGAGAGATTGCGTATTTCTGCGTCATTTGCGCTTACCACTGGAAATTGCTAAAGCATTTCCCTCGTACTGGATGACGCTGTGTGCTTCCCACAGTCTCCTGGACGGCGTCTCTAAAAGCCAGTGTAGTTAAAAGGGACGTAAAACAAATAACATTATTATTATTAGTCTCCTGGACGTCGCCATCTTCTTCGTTATTTGATGATATTCTGGTAGATTAGAAAATTCTATGGTCCGTACCTCGGACCCAAACACTCGTATAACCACACTGGTTAAGTTTCACAAAGATAGTCGCTAACTCCACTGAACATCGGAGCGACTCCCGCGTAAACCATACTCGGGAAGTTCTATACAGATAGTCCTCGTTTCACGGAACATCGGAGCGACTCCCCCGCGTATAACCACACTCGGCAAGAACTACACAGATTGTCCTCGTCCCACGGAACATCGGAGCGACTCCCCCGCGTATAACCACACTCGGCAAGAACTACACAGATTGTTACTAACTCCACTGAACATCGGAGCGACACGCACTTGCAACCACACTCCGCAAGTTCTACACAGATAGTCCTCGTTTCACGGCGCGTCGAACGATATATCCACACGTTGGCTCCCCCACCATGGTACCGTCTTCCAGCTTACGTTGTCTCCACTGATTGGCTGAGCACGCCGCTAGTTCCCCTCCTCTGGTTCATTACACACGGCGCGCGAGAGGGAGAAGTCGATTTCCGTCCCAACAATTCGCCTTTTCTTGACGATGCGACCCAAGCTTGCGTCATACTTCTCGACAGGAATCAGCTTGTATTTGAATTCCCAGTGAGTCATCTCTCTCAAATACCCTAACTGACAAAACTCCGTAAAATTCCGTAATCAGATAATTTTCTATGATATCGTCGTTCGTAATAATTTGCTTGATAGCGTTTTCTAAGACATAGAAAACCTATCTGTATGCTTATAATTTTTATAAAATGCTCCGAAAATATCTTAATAATAATTATAATAAATTAATAATAATAATAAATTAACATGAAAAATTCTCTTGGCTGAACAATTTGCCGCGTAAATAAATATAGAATGGCTTCCTACTGACTTATGCCAGTGGCATAAAAACCCCTCGAAAAACACGTTACATATTCGCCTCGGATCATCGGATGATTTACCGTGACGACGGTCCATTATCCGATTATCCCAGACACGTTAATAATCCCCATCCAAAATACATATTACATAAATGAAATCACCCTAAATTACAGATATATACACTCATAATTTTTCTTCACGCACTTTGCGTCAAAGTTTGTTGTCACTATGGATTGCACTTTGCAACCAGTCCAATGTTTTACATATGGAATAGTGTTCCACGGATATTTCCGCCTCTCAAATTTCTCTATGTTTGAGAAATAGACATAATTAGTGTGTGAGCACTATGTATTTATGATGTCATATCACACGCATTGAAGGTGTACTGATATATTTATATCACCATAGAACTTCCTAATTTCACTGGAGGTCCCCTCCTTATGGTGACATTTAATTCCACTTATCACTGAGCACACGATAGCACTATTGTGGCAGCGCCTCGTGACCATAATACTTAATCTCTCTTTAAAGTAGATTAAATTAATATTGACTTCTGAAAAAAAAAAACAGTAAATGCGCATTACATATAACACCAAATATTTCTGTGCCGTAATCGCCCTGTCTTGTTAAGTTCCCGTTAACCTTATTCTACTTAATACTAGTTCTCAACACAGACCATTTCTCCTCACACAAATAATACCATTGTACATATTATCTTAAATTACACACTTACAAATCTTACATGGCGAGGCCGTAAACAGAAATCACGTGTGCTGATATGTATGAGTTTCATGAAGGACTGTCTCGCATTCTGATGGCCCATCTTTTATCTCGTGGACGCCTTAAGCTAACAAGCCCTATACAAGCGCTCCCCCATCTCTTGGAGATAAATGGGAACCCATCAGCGCTGCCAAAATGGCCTTGGTGCATCGAGACAATATAGTGCTCAACAGCATCCGACAATCCCGTCATATTTCCCTGTACCTTAAAAACTCTCATTTACTTACATACTACCCCCCTGTGTGACTTCTGATACGCCTGCCTTAAGACCAGATCTTCCACGCACCAGACACCACACTTACTCATTTGATAGGCTGGCTCGCCAGCTAAACACACTCACTTTATGACACATATTTTCGTAGACTATGTATATTATACGTCCCGTATAATCTGTTTCCCTCACTATTCTCCAGCACATATGCTGTTTTGCCAATACGTTTGGAAACTATAAATATTTCTGTGTCACCTGCTTCCAACCTTGCAAGTGGCTCCCTTAAATGAACGTCCTCACGTTGCTCTACCTACCTATTTCTCAGTATCTGTAACGATGCCCTGTTGCTACTGTCCACACATGCTAACCCTACTTTCCTCTGGTGTAACACCTCTACTTGACACTCTATGACCTAAAAATGTCACTTCTGACTGACAGAATGACGACTTAGACAGCTTCAAAGTGAACCCTGCCTGATCTAACTTCTGAAAAACTATATCTAAATGACGTAGATGCTCCTCAAAACTGCGTGAACTAATTACCATATCATCTATGTAAATGGTTACAAACTCTCCTGTGTCATCCCCTAATGCGATGTTTAAAGCCCTAATTAAAGCTGCTGAACTACTCTTTAACCCATAAGGTGTTCTACAAAATTGATAAAGGTTATATTTATGACTATAAGCTGTAAATGGTCTATCTTCGTACATAAGTGGCACTTGCCAAAAACTGGAACTCAAATCTACACAAGTGAAATACTTCTTCCCCTCAAATGTTTGCATTAATTCTTCTATTGACATAGATTTCAGCTGATCTGAACTAATTCTACTGTTAACCAAACGAGCGTCTAAACAAATACGAACAGTGCCGTCGGTCTTGGGTACCGTGATCAAAGAATTAACATATGGACTGTTCGAGTGCTCAATAATCCCATCTTCAAGCATCTGGTTAATTTGTGCCTCAACTGCACTCTGATAAGCGAAAGGTACAGGATATCTATGTCCTGTGAATACTGACCTATCAATAACGTTCAATGAATGTGTATAGCAATTGGCCATACCAATGCGATCCTCAAAAACTCTCCTATTACACAATAACACATCATAGAGCCGAACACATTGTTCCACCTCTATATTACCCTGAAATGCAGCATCACGTAACGAGTCCTCTAGACTTCCGTTCGTAATCACACTGCCCACAAAACATGGAGAACCCCGCTCTATGGCTGGCGATATCTCATTTAAAGTACAAATCACACCTACAATACTACTCCTCTGAATATGGTCATTGAACGCTACTTCTACTTCAGAATCTCCCCATTTAAATTTCAAACTCCCTACATCATAACATAAGTTACCAGACACTCTACTTAGCCACTCTGAACCCAAGATAACACTGAATACTAAATTTGGAATTACAAGACAAATCTGCTTTTCTACATGATTATTAATTTTAATGTCTACTAAAACTTGCTTAGAAATTACTTTAGACCTCTTCCCAACAGCTGTGATAACAAAAGTGCTTTTAATTGGCATCTCCTCAAAATTTACTCCAGTTCCTTTCATTTTATCATAAAATGCACTACTTATGCAACTCTTCATACAACCACTATCAATTAAAACATCTGTGTACGCCTCGGACACGTTAAATTTAACTATGGGGCTCTTACTAACCACTTCCTGAATAATACCTTCATCATTTAGTTCATGTAATAATTCATTTCTTTCATTTAGGTCATAGGGTTCCTGTATAATTGTATGGACAGGGCATGCTACAGACTGAGATTCTGACCTTACTTCGCAGCCTGGTTCGCGTTTAAAGAACCGCTACAGCTGGCCGTAGTACTACTAACCACTGAACTGGTCTGGTTGTTCTGGGCTGTGTTGTCATTGTTTGGCTGTATATTACTACCACTAGGCTGTCCTCTTCCTTGACCCCTATTCTGGTTGTAATTATTGTCATTATAATTTCTCCCTTGATTTCCCCTGAAATCATTGTTCCTCCCTTGATACTGGTTACCATAGCCATTTCCTCTGTTCTGATTTAGCTGATTATTATTATTTCTATTTTGAGCGTTGGCCCCTTCGCCACCGTTCCCTTGAACTTCTTGATGCCTGGCTCCATTAGGTCTATTATTATTATTACCCTGTTTCCGATTGAAATTGTCCTCATAACCCCCTCTCCCTAGTGCATCAAATGTGCTTAACAAATTTTCTACTTGTGATATAGTCTTTACATTGTGGATACAAGCAGCCTCCTTGATCCTATAGGGAAAGTGCCTAAGTAGCAACCTCACCACATCACTTTCCTCCTTCAAGCCATCCAGATATTTACACACTAATACCTGCCCTAAAAAGTATTCGGTCATGGTGGAGCTTCCTTTAGGGTTATATTTACCACACACTACTCCCTCACGATGCTGCGACTGAATAACCTCATTCCAGAACTTTTCACAGAATTTCATTTTAAAATCATTGATATCAGTAAACTTGTCTCTGTAGACAGCAAACCAATTCCTCGTTTCCCCCACAAACACTTGTTCTAAAATTTCAACTACCTGGCACCACTCAATACTACCATTTTCCACCCTCTCCCCGAATTTATTTTCTATAGTGTTCATGAACTCCATTGGGCACCCCTGTCGATTGCTGAACTTACCCAGTTCTACCTCCCTGTGTGTGCTATTCACAAAAACTGGCCTATTCTGACTATTTTCTTGCCTGATCCTAGCTTTTAATTTTAACTCTAATTCTGCGATTTTCTCCTCAGCCTTCCTCTCAATACTGTTTACTGTTAATTTAATGTTTCCTTCTGATTCTTCTACTTTATCATATAGCTTTGCTTGTTTCTCCTCAATCTTGCTAATGCTCTCTCTATTACTCTCTCTTAAATCATTTACTTCTGCTACTATTTGCGAGTGGACTTTCTCAATTCTACCCCTCAGCTGTTCCTTAACCTCTTTAGTTGCTACCTGAATTTTGTCAATTTCTCCCCCCAATTGCTTTTTGACCTGCTGTGTTTCCAGTTGCACTAGTTCTTTTAAATTTTCAGCCTGTGTACTGATTCTAATTTCTAACTCCTCCTGTACTTTTCCTAATTTCTTGTCTACATCTGCAATGATCTCTTTAACCTTCTGAAGAGAGTTTGATAATAAATGTGAAGAATATACTCTGGTGGACTGTAATTTATAGTGCTGGGATTTCAAATCACTGGACTTCTGTGGAACATTTATACTAATTATATTATATTACACAGTTATATACAATACATGTTGATACATTAATACACTGTCACTCGTTCGATATAGTCTTCCGAGTTTGCATAGCAGCAGGTCTGCAGCACCTTTCACCCCGTGGTGACTTGTTTGAGCACAATAGTGGCACTGTCGAAAGAATGTACGGTACTTGGGGAGCGGGTGAGGCAGGTAGCAAGCCCACCCCTCCCGACCAGTGGAAAGAACGGGATTCTGCCACAGGCAAGGCGAGGCTTGGCGAACCGTTTAACACTTGTTCCTAAACATGCCGCCCGCCAAAAAAGAGTTTAACACTTTTTTCCAGAAACCGTCACCTGAAATATAACACCAACAAACAAACGAGCACAAAGCAATGAACATAGTTAGTTAGTCAAAACACCACCTTCACAAATGCCGTTGTCTGGCATGGGAAGTGGGCAAAGTTTTGTAATGGGTCTCTTGAATGTACCGGAAGAGGTACGTATAGTGGCAACACGTACGAGCCCATCAGCTCCAGGGTGGACCTGATCAACCACTGCAAGCTTCCAGCACAGTGGGGGAAGTTTGTCTTCTTTCACGATCACCAGCGTGCCTGCCTGGACGTTGCGCCCTTCCTTCTTCCATTTTCCTCTCTGTTGTAGATGGGACAAGTAGTCGGTTGACCACGTCTTCCAGAATCCTTGGAACTGTCTTTGGATTTGCTGCCATCTGGAAAGCAAGCTTACACGCACATTACTCAGATCTGGTTGGGGTAGTGCAGTGATTGGTCGGCCAATGAGAAAGTGACTAGGGGTAAGGACAACTAGGTCGTCGGGATCATCGGATGCCGGGACTAGAGGCCTCGAATTGAGACATCCTTCGATCTGGGTTGTGAGTGTGGACAATTCCTCGAAGGTAAGGTATGCGGTGCCCATCACTCGCCGAAAATGGTGTTTAAAAGATTTGACACCTGCCTCCCATATTCCTCCAAAGTGCGGAGCTTGAGGAGGAATAAAATGCCACTGAATTCCTTCACTGCTTGCAAAGGTTGATAGATCACGTTGATGCTGTCCCTCGTTGAACAATCTTCTTATCTCCTCCAGTTCCCTATTGGCTCCAACGAAATTTCTGCCGTTATCAGAAAACACATGGGCTGGCCTGCCTCTACGGGATATGAAACGCCTTAGAGAAGCAATGAAGGCCTGGGTAGTCATACTGCTTACAATCTCTAGATGCACTGCCCTAGTAGAAAGGCAAACGAAGAGTGCTACATAACACTTGATTTTGGATCTGGTTTTGCGAGAGCCTGCCTTTATGTAGAATGGTCCCGCGTAGTCGATTCCGCAGTGTATAAATGGATTGACTGGAGTTACTCTGTAATTCGGCAGTTGACCCATTAGTTGTTCAGCGTTTTTTGCCTTAAGTTTGTGGAAGATAATACAAAAATGAATGATGTGACGAATCGTACTCTTGCCATTAGGTATCCAGTACTGCTCACGTAGCGACGACAGTAGTAGTTGACATCCAGCATGAAGCAGGCGTAGATGTTCATTTTCAATGATCAGTTTAGTTAGGTGATGCTTGGCGGTAAAATTATCTGATGTTTCTGGTTAAACGGAAGATCAGATTGTTGTAGTCGACCACCTACTCGAAGGAGTTTTTGGTCACAGAGGAAAGGATTCAGAGGTAGTAACTTGCTTCCTTTACTAATGGCCCTTGTCATCCGAAGATCGTTAATTTCTGGACCATATTCTGAAGCTTGGGCTATTTTGATGCATGCATGTAATGCAACACGCAGTTCTTCGAACTCCAACTCACCCGTTTTTCTTTGATTGCGAGGGTGTCTGGCATTTGCGGCAAATCTGATACAATATGCCGTTACTCTCGTGAGACGCGTTAACTTGGAGAATCGCTTCATGAAATCATCTTGAGGTTGAGCTGCTATCAGGCTAACAACAGGTTTTTTCTGTTCTGGGACGTCCTGAGATATTAATAAAGGGGCTGATGTAGGCCAGGATGCCGAATGCTTCATAAGCCACGACGGTCCGTTCCACCACATGGTGTTGGAAATGAGAGTTTCTGGAGTCACCCCCCGAGAAATCATGTCAGCAGGGTTATCAGCTGAGGCAACGTGTTTCCAGTCCCTAATCGATGTGGTTTGCTGAATTTCCGCAACTCGATTGGCAATGAACGTCTTCCAGCGGTTGGGAGACGCTGCAATCCAGGCAAGAACTATTGTGGAATCTGTCCAGAGATGAACGCTAGTGACATTCAGGTTTAGGATTGAGTTGACCTTCTTAATCAGCCGAGATAAAAGTAGGGCTCCACACAACTCTAGGCGGGGTAGAGAAACGCGCTTCAATGGTGCAACTCTGGATATAGCACTCAACAGTTTCGTAACGCAGTCTCCATCTTGAGTTTCAGATCTAAGATAAATGCAACAACCATATCCCTTCTCAGATGCATCCGAAAAGCCATGCAGTTGTATGTTCAACGGAGTTCCCCTTGCCAATACAAGTCTGTCGATCCGAATTTGGTTGAGAAGTGGAAGTTCGCCGCACAACTTCTGCCAACGATGAAGTAGCTCTGGTGGTAAAATTTCATCCCACCCTAGACGTAGCTGCCACAGTTGCTGTAAGAAGAACATGCAGGAGATGATGATTGGACTCACTAGCCCAAGTGGGTCGTAGATTGAAGCTATGGTTGATAGTACCTTCCGTTTTGTTACTGGGTTGCGTAGTTGTAAGTTGCCGTTTACGATTTGCAGTTGGTCACTAGCAGGATGCCAAAGCAAGCCTAATGTCTTAATGTTTTCCCCATTATCTAGTTGAAGTGGGAGCTGGGTTTCTCGCCACTCCGAAGGAACTGCTTCAAGTAGTCGGGGATGATTCGAACACCATTTTCGTAGCTGGAACCCTCCAGTTTGTAGAAGGTTGATGAGTTGATTTTGAGTGTCTTAACGCGTCCTCGACGGTCGCACTTCCAGACATACAGTCATCAATGTGGAAGTCTCTCTGTAAAATCTTCGCCGCCTCAGGAAAGCTGTCTGATTCTTCCATAGCGAGCTGTTGGAGGCATCTAGTGGCGAGGAAGGGTGCTGACGCTGTGCCGTAGGTGACGGTGTTGAGCTGGTAATGTTTTACAGGATCTTCTGGGGATGATCGCCACACGATTCTCTGAAGTCTGCGGTCATGACTATCAATCCTTATCTGCCGGTACATCTGTCGAATGTCTGCCGTAAAGCATATTTGGTGAGTGCGAAATCTGGTGATAATGGACCAGATATCTTGCTGGATTGTCGGACCAACCCTGAGGATATCATTGAGTGACCGTCCGGTGGTAGTACTGGCAGAGGCATCGAATACAACCCTGGTTTTTGTAGTTGAACTTGACTCCTTGAACACTGGATGATGGGGCTTGAAGTAGCTCTGTTCCTCCTCATCAGACGCCGTTGTTATAGGCTCCATATGCCCTAGAGTCTCGTACTCTTCTAAAAAGCTGACGTAATCCCCCTTCAACTGAGGGTTTCTTTCAAGGCGTCTTTCGAGATTGTGAAACCGTGACGTAGCCATTGTTAGTGAGTTTCCAAGTTCTGATGGTTTTCCACAGAGTGGGAGTCGTACCGTGAATCTACCTTCTGCATCCCGCCTGACTGTGTCAACAAAATGCCTTTCACACTCGATTTCATCATTCGATCTGATTGGTTGAGTGATCTCTTCTAATTCCCAGAATCGTTGAAGTTGCTGGTCGAGTGAATGGTCATTCATAGTGAAGAACGACTGTACAGGTGGTGAACCCGGACCGCTCGCCTTATCCATTTGAAACTGTCCCGCTACAATCCAACCGAATTCCGTGTTTTGAAGAACTGGATAGGGTCCGCTCCTCGTGCGTCTTTCAGGCCTAAGAAGATCAAAAAATATCTCTGCCCCGATTAACATATCAATCTGACCTGGTTGGTTGAAGCTGGGGTCAGCTAAGGTCAGTTCTTCGGGAATTTGCCAGTCTTGATAGTTAATGTATGATCCTGGCAATTCAGCTGAAATTCGTGACAATACAGCACAATTAATAACTACTTGATAGTTGCTAGTAATGGAATGCACCTCTATGTTTGCACTATGATGCGACTCTGCGTCGATACTACTTATACCCTGGATTGGAATTCTATTCCGTATCTTCTTTAAGTTCAGTCGTTGTGTGCAGGCAGTCGTGATGAAGTGTGCTTGACTGCCCGAGTCTAGTAGGACTCGGCAAGTCTGAAGTTGGCCCTCCCCATCACGCACTTTTACTAATGCAGTCGAGAGCAATATATGAGTGTGCGGTTTAATTTTCAGTGAGCAATAGGACGCTGTGTCGGCACGTTGTTGCGTAACAATAGAGTTGTTGTCTTGCCTGTTGCCTATCATGCGTGTTATCAGGCGGCCGTGGGGTAGGAGAACGACCAGTTCCTCGGTTGCGGTGAAGTAGTGTGTGATGCTTCAAACCACAAGAATAGCAAGAACCTGAAGAACAATCACCAACAATGTGACCATGTCTCAAACAATTTGTACACAATTTATGCTGTTTGGCAAATTCTGTTCGTTGTGCAACACTAACACTGGAAAAGTCTTTACATTTATAAAGAGGGTGCATGCCAGTACAAAATAAACAATTATTGTTACTTGAAACATACACTTGTCTGACTTGGTTCGTGAGCTTCTTTCTAGTGATGTTTTGAGTGGTAGAATTGACAACTGGGGTAGGAATTCGGTTACCATTGATTAGTTCTAGGGCTTGACATCTGTCCTCTAAAAATTTACTTAGCACTTCCAGTCTTGGGAATTGTGGATTTGATGACGACAGCTCCCACTGTTTTCTGCTGACGTCATCAGTCTTTTCAAGAATTAATTGTGCTAGAAGGATTTCGTGAAGCGGGATTTCAAGTTCAAGTGCTTCAAGTGCATTTAAGTTACTTGATACCTGATTTAGAAGTGCTCGTAACTCTGTGGGTGATTCATTGTGTACACGTGGAAGGTTCAGCAAGTTGTTAATGTGTGCTGTGGCAATTGATCTAGGATTATTGTATCTCAGACAGACAGTTTGCCAAGCAATTTTAAAATTATGACCTGTTATGGGAAGGTTCTTAATCTGGCCATGTGCTTCGCCCGTTAATGAAGATAACAAATAGTGGTATCGTTGTATATCGTCAATTGCTTGATTGTTTATTACCAGGCTAGTAAATGTGTCACAAAAATGACGGAATTCAGTGACCTGTCCCCCGAAGGAAGGTAATTTAATTGTAGGAAGTGTCAGCTCTCTCTTCCCGGAACTAGACTGACCATCACTTTTAGTACTCGAAGGATTGTTCTGTTTTGATCGTAACTCTACGCTATCTTCAATTAACGTGGTCATTTTATCAACGAGATCATAATACATAGTCTCAAAAGTATTCCTATCTTCACTGTGGTCCTCGGATTCGTCTTCTAATTCTAATCTCTCCTGCGCGTCTTCATACTTCTGCCTTAATTTTGGTAGATCGTCTAACCTTGCCTTTATTGCGTTAATACTTGACCCAGGTTGGAAGCTCTTGACGAAGTTATGTAAACGAGTAATATTTGCCTTTGCGAGGCCCCTAGTCTTTACGAGAAGTGCTTTCAATTTAGGATCCATAGTGGGAATAGCAAACAGGAATACAGGTAACCAGAAATGAGTATGTACTTACCGAAGCTGCTTAAAGTTGAATTCCTTCCATGTGTAATGTCTCGAGGTTCAATATGCACCACTGCGCGCTGTAGTTAATACGAATCATCGAAGAAACACACGATTACCGCTCATACTTCGCGTTGAGGCTACCGTAACAATGTACAATGCGAGGCGTCGATATGAAATGATGCACGAGCTCATAACACACGTCCGTTGTTCCACAGAAATCCGGCCGGTAGGACCATGAAGAGAGTTTGATAATAAATGTGAAGAATATACTCTGGTGGACTGTAATTTATAGTGCTGGGATTTCAAATCACTGGACTTCTGTGGAACATTTATACTAATTATATTATATTACCCAGTTATATACAATACATGTTGATACATTAATACACTGTCACTCGTTCGATATAGTCTTCCGAGTTTGCATAGCAGCAGGTCTGCAGCACCTTTCACCCCGTGGTGACTTGTTTGAGCACAATAGTGGCACTGTCGAAAGAATGTACGGTACTTGGGGGAGCGGGTGAGGCAGGTAGCAAGCCCACCCCTCCCGACCAGTGGAAAGAACGGGATTCTGCCACAGGCAAGGCGAGGCTTGGCGAACCGTTTAACACTTGTTCCTAAACACCTTCTCTTCCATTACTCCTCTGATTTCTCCTCTAATCTGCTCCATTTTCACACTAATTTCCTTGTTGTTCTTATCTAATTTTGCATTATTCTGTTCTAATTTTTTATTTAAAGCTTCTGTACTTTCTTTATTTTCCCTACTGTTTTGTTCTAATTTTGCATTTAAAGCTTCTGTACTTTCTTTATTTTCCCTACTGTTTTGTTCTAATTTTTCACTATTCTGTTCTAATTTTGCATTTAAAGCTTCTGTACTTTCTTTATTTTCCCTACTGTTTTGTTCTAATTTTGCATTATTCTGTTCTAATTTTGCATTTAAGGCTTCTGTACTTTATTTTCCCTACTGTTTTGTTCTAATTTTGCATTATTCTGTTCTAATTTTGCATTTAAGGCATCACTAATAACTTTGTTCTGATACATGAACTCGAGAAGTAAAGTTTTTAATTCTGGTTGGCCGCCTACACTCCCTGTTTCAGTATCGGGATTTACCTCCGCTACCCCGGTACTACCATCACTCGACATACTGCTCGTATCATCACTCTCCCGTTGATGACCACTACGTAACCTCATCTGTCTTTCTTTCTCATCCCCCATAATGATATACACTGATACAGACAAATAACCCCCAAAATACAGGCACAGAAATATATACCCTTCTCCTTCCACAAATGTTATTAGGTTTTCAGTCCCAAGTTGTCGGCGCCAAATATAATGGTTAATTAGTGCCCCATGTTGGTAGCGACAAATGTAATGGTCTTGCTAGCCCACACTGTTGGGAGATAAATGTTACTGTTGACCTTTGCCTAAGCTATGTTGTTTGAATGGGCGCCAAGACCTCAATGCAATGTTGAAATCTAAATTTGTATTTAACAACGTCTAGCTCTGGCAGAACACCTTCAAGACTCTATTAACTCAGATCGTGGTATGATTTGATCATTAACCCAACAAACAATTGTATCAGGAGAAGGAATTGGTCTGTATCTAATGCTACCTACTGAAAGCAAAGATTGCATTGTAAAAGAAATGAATTTATTATATAAAACAAGTATAGCAAAATTAATTATAATAATAAGTTTAAAATTTAAATTGGAGCGTTGCGATTTTAATATTACCGATAGAAAATTACGTGAAAACGGAGTCTGATAAATTGATTTTACTCTTATTTCCAAGCTATGAAGTTACTGAAATTTGAAATGTAAAACAAAGAAAAATGAGAGATTGCGTATTTCTGCGTCATTTGCGCTTACCACTGGAAATTGCTAAAGCATTTCCCTCGTACTGGATGACGCTGTGTGCTTCCCACAGTCTCCTGGACGTCGCCATCTTCTTCCTTATTTGATGATATTCTGGTAGATTAGAAAATTCTATGGTCCGTACCTCGGACCCAAACACTCGTATAACCACACTGGTTAAGTTTCACAAAGATAGTCGCTAACTCCACTGAACATCGGAGCGACTCCCGCGTAAACCATACTCGGGAAGTTCTATACAGATAGTCCTCGTTTCACGGAACATCGGAGCGACTCCCCCGCGTATAACCACACTCGGCAAGAACTACACAGATTGTTACTAACTCCACTGAACATCGGAGCGACACGCACTTGCAACCACACTCCGCAAGTTCTACACAGATAGTCCTCGTCCCACGGAACATCGGAGCGACTCCCCCGCGTATAACCACACTCGGCAAGAACTACACAGATTGTCCTCGTCCCACGGAACATCGGAGCGACTCCCCCGCGTATAACCACACTCGGCAAGAACTACACAGATTGTTACTAACTCCACTGAACATCGGAGCGACACGCACTTGCAACCACACTCCGCAAGTTCTACACAGATAGTCCTCGTTTCACGGCGCGTCGAACGATATATCCACACGTTGGCTCCCCCACCATGGTACCGTCTTCCAGCTTACGTTGTCTCCACTGATTGGCTGAGCACGCCGCTAGTTCCCCTCCTCTGGTTCATTACACACGGCGCGCGAGAGGGAGAAGTCGATTTCCGTCCCAACAATTCGCCTTTTCTTGACGATGCGACCCAAGCTTGCGTCATACTTCTCGACAGGAATCAGCTTGTATTTGAATTCCCAGTGAGTCATCTCTCTCAAATACCCTAACTGACAAAACTCCGTAAAATTCCGTAATCAGATAATTTTCTATGATATCGTCGTTCGTAATAATTTGCTTGATAGCGTTTTCTAAGACATAGAAAACCTATCTGTATGCTTATAATTTTTATAAAATGCTCCGAAAATATCTTAATAATAATTATAATAAATTAATAATAATAATAAATTAACATGAAAAATTCTCTTGGCTGAACAATTTGCCGCGTAAATAAATATAGAATGGCTTCCTACTGACTTATGCCAGTGGCATAGAAACCCCTCGAAAAACACGTTACACCATGTTCGACAGCATATTTGGTATGTGAAACTGCCGCAGTGAGCGATCACATTGACGTCATTAGTTACCAACATATCCGATACTAAATAGGCCTACATTAGACGACACATGTATGTTGTAATTATGTGAGAAAAAAAATAAACGAGCTCTTCTTGGTTAGACGACTAACTGGACGAAACCATTGGTCGCTACTTGGATAGACGACTGTCTGGACGAAAATTACCGATTGCACTACAAGCAAGGAGGTCTGGGCATAAGCCCCAGGTTAGGTTTGTTTTGTATGTAGAACAGTATTTACCACTGTAATGAACGCTGATCGCAAGAATTTCATGTTTCAAACTAATCGCCAAAACCAGCGCCTCACTGCCTAAAAGTTAATGGTCTAGGCACAAACCATGGGTTTGGATGAAAATTATTGATGCGTGTCTACCCCCACTGTACGTGACAAAATCCAGGGGTGTTTGTATGGCCTAATGAATTAACAATTATTGGTCTAGACAAAAACAGCTTGCACAATCCATTGCGAACTGGTTCTAACTTGGCGCTATTTTGTTTCATGGTACCGCGCTTATACAAAGTAGTCCCGTAAGTGTGGGATTGGCAATACTGTACTTGTGCATAATTAACAGCGAAAATGGCAGACTCAGCTGGAATTCCATCTATATAAGTCGTGATCCTATTTGGAACATCCTGAGATCTGAAAAATGCACACTTTGTCACGAACCTGGAAGTAAAATGGATAAGGGGCACCTGCCACTTGCAACAAACTTGATGTGACTGCTAGAACTTCAGGAAACCTCACACAACTCTATTGGAATGCAAGAAAGCTGATGGATTGGAATCTGGGCTAGCCATAAAAAACAACAACAATGCTTTAATATGAAAAATTGAGGTAACGCGGGCCGCGTTAGCTAATATATAACACCCCGGTTTTTGTCATGCACAGTGGAGGTAGTCAAGCATCAATAATCTTTATCCAGACCAATGGTTTTGCCTTTTATTTCATTATTCACGTGTCGTGAATTTTAAGAATGTCCAAGCTGTGTAGTATAGGCCTACGAGATCTATGAAATGTTTAGTTTTCTATTACCGTATAATGTATAGCCTACAAATATCGTTACCTGTGTGCTACTAATTCTAGCGTAGCCACCACAGCATACAGTCACAATCATGTCCGATGGAGGTGTATAAGCCACTTTCTACTTTCATTCAGAATTAATAATACAAGTAGGCTATAGCTGCGACCAATATTTATAACTTATTGCAACCAGTGGCTTCGCCCAAACCATGTCATCGAACCAAGTAGCGAACAATGACTTTGTCTTACCCAACATTAGTACACCAGTAATTTTCACCCAGACATGCAGTGGCGCAGTAACTTATGTCGAGAACTAAAAGAGAGCTATAAGATATTTTTGGTATTCTCTGAAAATTTGCATATGTGACACCTGCTTAGTGCATATACCATGCACATGTGAGTATATGGCTCTTCAGAATGATGATTGATTCATGTTGCACAACCCTTGAAGTTCGTTGAAGGGCATCACACTACTCTGTCGCAACCATGACTGAAACAAATAAAAATAGGCCTATTATAAATATTTTATCTGCCTACTACTAAGTAGGCTATAGGTCAGTAGCCAAGTACATAAGTTATAAGCTTCATAAAATATAATCACCAATACATTCACTACCACCAACCGAGTGTGAATCATAGACTTAAGCTTAAGAGTTACATGTGCAATGTATTATAATATTATGGCTGACGGCATTTGGTAGTCGAGAATAATATACATTACTATATTAGAAGGAGAATTGAACCTAAGAATACATTCCCGAGAGAGAACTTACATAGGCTATATTTTAGGTTATGTTTGAATTAGGCCTATACGGAAAATGCAGTCGGAAGACTATTTCAACATTTCCAAAGACCATTAAGGTTTTTTATTACGTTATTTGTGCTCTGACTGAATATAAAAATAAATAAAACAACGATTAAATAACTCTGTACTTTAAATTGTGTAGGTCTAGGCTAGGCCTACTTACTTAAATTGTAGTGATCTTTGTAGAGTTACTCCAATCCATCTCCAATCTTGTTCTCGTATTTTTTAGGCGTCATGATGAAATCTACATAAGAATTTATCCAAAAATTAATTAAATAAAAGCTTCGAAACATCTCAGACAAGTGGATTTGACACACACATATCAAGAGACTATAATAACTGTATAAACTGTTTTAATCGATGTATATTACTAGTACTTACCTTGTACAACTTGTTACAACTTCATTACACTTGCATTTCCAAAGAAAACTGTGAAATTATTTAAATAATAAGTCATTAGTTACAGTCGTAATTATTATGTTGGCTGACTTTGTGAAAAATGCATTCTGGGAGTTATTGCCAGAAACATGTCGGCAACTGTGACGTACGGAATTTTACTGGTATTATGATCTTTGGAGATGGCGGGATTTTAAGCAGGGTTGGCGACAATGTGCTCGCACCTGAAAACAACTTACCTTCAAGAAATGCAACCATAAACCAACATTTACGTAGGCATAGGGGACGGCTGTTAATGTTGCCTACCCTGTCTTGATCTAGTAACTCATTTAAGCTGTCCCCGACTATAGGGTGTATTGAAGTGTGGCCGAGTGAGTGAGTGCGCAGCAGTACACTGATTATTACTGGACGTCTACGGTAACAGAGTGTAAGCCTGTCTGCCAGGGTGCAACTTTGAGTCAGGACTGTTAGTGCTTGGAGGTGTCGCGGTGCTTCGTGGAATACGTGGTCGTGGGATCGACACGGGACGAGCAAGAGCGCACAAGGAGCAGCAAGTGGACTCTGGAAGTAAGTCAAGTGGCAGGGGTAAGGCTGTAGAGAACCTGTGTAGACTGTACGTGTGAGTGTAAGCTGGACACTGTAACGCCTCACAGACAGAGAGAACATAAATGTGGAAACTAATAGTGACCAGTGGTGTTTTCTGAATTAGACTCAGTGTGTGTGTATGTGTGTGCACTGTGTATGTTTGTGGGCTGCAATAAAATTATATTTCTTTAAAGCGGTAATTGGTATTGTGCTTTCCGCCCACCGTAATCCAGTTAACGTAAGTGCCACTAGGGGGGCACGTAACAACTGGTGGTGTCACCCGGAGTGGTCCATCCCTTCCACCTTCGGAAGTGACGTCGCTACCTAATAGACGTATATTTTCAATCCTCAAAGTGAGAATTATTCTTATAATAATAATAATAATAATAATAATAATAATAACTAGAGGGCCTGTGCCCGGCTTTCCTGTTGTATGGGCTCGACACGACACTGTTCTGGGAGGGCCTGTGCCCGGCTTTCCTGTTGTATGGGCTCGACACGACACTGTTCTGGCAGGTACCATCGTCTTGCTTGCTTGTTTAAACGCACTTTTATCATTTTAAATGATTATGTCGACTTTATCTGGGGTCTGGCGTTACGTTACGGTGGCGGGACGAAATGTACCGAGAATGCACTGACGTGTGTGACGTCATAGTACTGCTTGAGCTTCCTCATTTCCCCGCGCGCTCCGGTGATCGTGACGTCATCCAGCCAGCTACATCCTTTGACCTTGGTTTGCACTTGCTAATGGACTTTGAGTTCACGCAGCATTTGTAGCATTTAAAATGATATAAAGTCTAGTCTTTCAGACTGACTATCCGTGTCTTTTTTAAATAAATTGTCGATATTTATGAAATCAGAGTGCAATTGTCACTGCTGCGAGTAATTCGCTTCTTTTGAATGGACATGATTGTGTTACGGACACTGATCTCTATACATGGATGGCTGGTAACTACGGCAGCAGTAAGCCGAATAGACGATGACAGGTATAGTAAGATGGCAGCGAGCGCATGGTGTAATATTGCGAATCCTGCTCTGTGATTGGTTACTGGTAGTCTGATGTTATACATGTACTGTATTTACACTGGTAGTAAATATTTTGTGTTTCTTGTAGTTGTAAAATGGGCTGAATTTGGTTATTTAAAGCGTAAAATCTTAGTTTTAAGTACCGGTTTGGTGACCCATCATCCCTACCTTTACTTCTCAGGCAGATAGGTCGCTTAGCCGTAATTTGGAAGTTATTGTGAAGTTAAGTACCGTATACCTATGCGGTGGTGCTGAAGCAGACGTGATCGGGCTAGGCTATTGCGTGTTTAAATTTGATCCCATTTCAGGGTTTTTCAGTTCTGGGTGCAAATAGTTCGCTTAATAGTTGTAAAACGGTGGGGAGAGTATATTTTGAGTACGTTTTTAGTTGTGTTAAGTTTTAAGTGGAGATGAGGAGTGAAATTGGTTTGGCTTCAAGTGCATTTTTGGCTTTGATCTACTTCCCGTTATTATTAAGTTTATGGTGCTGCTAGCATGATTAAAAGCTGTAGTATTTGATGTAGAGTGCTGGGATTACTTGGGGGAAGTGTTGGTTATTTCATGGAAACAAGAATTCATTACCAAGCACCGATTACGATATGTCGAATCTAGGCCTGTATAGTGAGCTACGTTTATAGATACATCATTTGAAGAATGCATAATTTCGTGGGCTTATATAGCCTACATGTATACCGTATATACAATTTACAAGAATGTTTCTAGTAATTGTTTTTCACTCGTTACTAATCGCTTATTGCGTGTACTCAGCACCTAAGTTGATATTTGTCAGCCGTTATTATACATTCATTTCCATTGATATTCCGGAGATTTACTGACCTCGCAATGACGTGTCAGTGATCCCAATGTCCTTATGCTATGAGTGAACATATCTCTATATTTTTATTTGTTCCAAAGCACCATTAATTACGATTTAATATTGACTAGATTATCATTGCTTCCCCATAAGAAGAACTTGAGAATGGGTACGCCAACATGGCGGACCGCGCGCTCAACCTGGCGTACTTCCTCGTGCAGCGGAGAGCTGCCATCAGCGATCCATGTATAGAGATCAGTGGTTACGGAACTTGTTTTCTCTCCGTGTGTATAGACTACCCGCCTGGCTTTATTGTAATATGGTGCATGAAGTATTACTTTCGTCTCCTAATATAAACCTATGTCTGTACAATACTGTACTGTACATCATTATAGAGCAAATAAAAACATTATCATAGTTGAACGTTACATTCGGAGAGTGTCATGTGGTCGTTTACAAACGAGAAACATTATCTCCTTAGACACCGCATTTGAATGTCTTGCCTCTCCCTTTCGCCCGCTCAAGTTGCGTATGATACCAGTAGAGCTTACACTTTCTTTCGTTCTTTCACTTGCCATAGGACGCGCCACCGGCGTATGGTTATGCATTACCAGCTTCCGGTTTAGTAGTCAGGTAATGAAAGCAATGGGAACTGTGTACTACAATTTTCCTTGCAATTATCTAAGCAAATTATTGTTGTTAGGAGAAATAAAAGTTGTAAAATGCATCAAGAGCGAAATGATCTTCCGCTGTGTGCAATGAGAAAGCTCTGCATGTGTTTATTTCTCATGTATTAATGATGCGAAATGTCGGCTAACGTTGTGCCGCTTACGACACTCGCAGTCTCTAAATGTTGCACATTTTCCCGTCAATTTACAACAGATTATGTTTGATTTTTTTGTTAAGATCTTGACGAAGAAAGTGTCTCTCCAATTGAATGATTATATTTAACTGTATGCACGTCGTATACTCTTGACAAGGTTGTTTTTCTCACAGAGCAACTTTACATTGTAGTAGGCACGTAGCTCCTTGTATTTAGTTTTCTGGCAACTTGTTTTAAATTATTGACTAAACTATTTCTAAAGACAGACAATCCATGCCTCCATTCGAAGGTTTAGGGTTGAATAATTCATGCAAATTGAAGTTCATTCGTTTGTGAAATTGACCCTTTCAATGATTACCGTTTGGTACCGTTCCGTACTTTACGTAGACATTTCTTTAAAACGTTTGTCGCCAGTTGTTTGCTCTATTAGCTTACAGTAATATTTTCCATAATATTGCAAACTAGGCACAGTTGGATTTTAAGGTGCAACCGAATGTGCTACGGTACCGTATCAAATATCGCTTTCTTGCAATAGGCCTAAGTACGTAGAATATGTATGTACTGTAATTATAAAATGATTATTGGTTAAATAAGTGTTAATGGGTAGGCTATTATAATTATAATGATTAAATAAATGTTAAAGAAGAAACAACGAGTTGTTAGTAAATATTAGGCCTACCGGTACGGTGAATAGCCTATCACTAGTTTCGTCACGTTTTAACATTTAATCGGGTCAAGTTAATACATAATATACCAATATAACAACCGGATAGCAAATTATTATAATATTCTCACATATAACATATTTCATTGGCACCAATTTAATACGATTGTAGTCTAAGATATGTTACACTACTGCCGTTTGACATGCGCAGATCGCACACTTTGTAACCAAGCTGTTTGTTATGGTCGTTTCTGTTGCGAATTTTTACTAATTACTCTTTTAGGAGACACTTTTTCTTGGAATATTCAAGAAATGCTAACCCTCTAGTGTATATTTCATAAGTTGAACACCTAAAAACAAAACCACAATTCGAAATAATAATGAAAATAATCACGGACGATTCATTGCCAATGAAAATCAAATGGAGATTCACGGACCGGAAGTTCGCTATGCATAAGCTTCGGTGCCATTTTAACTCGTGGAAGCTCTGTAGCGATGCCAGTGCCTCAGGTGTGTTCGGGTGGCACAAGAGCTTGACACTGCTGTCCAAGGACTGGTTGAAACAAGAGACGGCAACCTTCTAGAACGAGGGAATACTTACACTGGTCTCCAGGTATGTGCGTGTATGTCTGTCTACCCCTTATTCCCGTTATTCCCAACGGACACTCGTCTGCAGGTACAAGCACTTAAATGTGGACCCAGCGGAAGAGCCGTGCGCGTTAAATCGCTTGCCACGACCGCGCTGGGGGAGTTGTGCTACAAGGTTCGAGATCAGAGGTTCGAACTCGGCCCTGAGAGTGGCTATCCTGATTGTGATATCTCTCCGTTGAAGGGGCTGGAACAAAGTTCATTCAGCCTCGTTAGGCAAAACTGAGAAGAGGAGGGTTCGATTCCCACCTTTACAATCCTGGATGTGATTTTCGGTGGTTTCCTACTTCTTCTCCAGGCAAATGCTGGGATAGTACTAAACTTAGGCCATGGTCGCCTCCTTCCCAATCCTAGGCCCTATTACTAGTACATTCAGTAGTACAGCCATGGCAGTGGCACAAATTAGACAAATTCCGCGCACACGCGGGGCTGGATGACTACGATGTCGCAAAACCCCTAAATGAACCAACAAACACAAAACCAATTATCCAGAATTTACTTCCCTTTTGTTTCCTTTTAAAAGGTAAATGGCGTGAGGCTGGTAAACAGCAAGAATAATTATGTTTGCCTACAACGTGCGATGTATCTGTTGTCGAGTGAAGAGCGAGGATAGCCATCGTCGGGGCTGTTCGTAGTGTTTGCGTCCTGCTAGTGCTAGAGGGATTAACCTGCCTCCCTTTGATCCTGTATTTTATCGTGCCCTGAGCACAATAGCACTTGGTTTGTGGTGGTGCGTGTCGCTACAATGTCTGCGCTAATTCTGTTACCAGCGAGCCCGCCCGGCTCTTGATTGGCTCGTTATCTGCTTTTCTTCTCCCCCTAGTCACCCTCACGTTTTTACGGTGCTGCCTGTAGCATTATGTCGCGCTGGAAAATGCCAACACAAACACGAGCGGAGTGTTCCACTGTGCTAATCCCGTCGAGCATGTTGAATTATTATCTCAAACAGGCATAATGTTTGAAGATTGGACAGCGTACATGAGATGTTTTGGTCGACCTCGTTGCGTAGTGGCTAGCACTCTTGGCTGTCACAGCGGAGGCCCAGGTTCGATTCCCGGCTCTGCCAAGATGTTTAAATCTGGTTTGAGGGTTGGAATGGGGTACGCTCAGCCTCATGAGGCAGCACTGATAACAGATTGGTTCGAATCCCACCTCAGCCATCCTAGAAGTGATTTTCCATGATTTCCCACTTCTACTCCAGGCAAATGACTGGGTGGTTCCTAATTTAAGGCCACGGCCACCTCCTTCCAAACAGTCGACTCTGTTACAGATATACACACTACTGCGGACACTACAAAAACACAGGTCATCAGACGAATTCTGCACACAACCAACTACATGGCAGTAAATTACAAAGATGTTGCAAGCCCCTAAATGAATGAACAAAAACAACACCAAGTACTACTACTATTACTAGGCCTACTATATTATAATTTGCTACAATTGCTTTATTGTATTAATATTAACATATTATAATCGTTATAACCATAATTAATTGTTATGAGGTGGTTGAATATTTTTGTGAATTATTATTAGCGGCACTGTATAAAATAATTGGAAGGTGGGAGATTGGACTGTATATGTGTAAATGTATTTGTTTTTGTTAAGATAAATATTGTAGTTATAATTGGCACCTGCCGACAAGCGTAAGCTTGGCAGAACCAAAAATGTGAAATTTGGCTTAAATAAACAAACTGTAAACTGTAAACAAAACTACTACTACTACTACTACTACTATTTTAAGTTAAGTTTTTACAATAGTAACGACATAAGTGTTGTTTTAAGGTGTGTAAAACATATTATAATTTACTACAAATTCTTTATTATATTAATATTAACATATTATAATAATTTTAACCAATATTAATTGTTATGAGCTGATTAAATATCATTGTGAAATATTATTAGGGGCACTATATAAAATAATTGGAAGGTGAGAGATTGGACTGTATATTGTGTAAATGTAATTGTGTTTGTTAACATATATATTGTAACCATAGTTGGCACCTACCGACAAGCATCAGCTTGGTAGGACCAAAAAATGTAATATTGGGCATAAATAAACAAACTGTAAACTACTACTACTACTACTACTGTTCAAAAATACTTAGGTGTGTATATTGACTGTAATTTCAGATGGGACAAGCATATTAATCAAGTTACTTCCAAACTAAGAATAATTTTAAGTAAATTTTTCCATCTGACGCAAAATATGCCTACCTCAGTGCTAAGAATGACATACTATAGATTAGTGGAAAGTATAATTCGATATGGAATAAAGGCTTGGGGACTTGCTTCAAATACTTATATAAATAGAATTACCAGCATTCAGACACGTTTCCTTAAATTCTTTGTAAGACATGGTGATAGGCATGGATTAAACTCACCAGTGATATTGTTCTCCAATTGTCATATAATGCCTTGTAGGGGCCTAATATATTTAATGATAATTATGGATAATTTTTTTAATAGCACTTTCAAAGATCATTTAAAACATCAAAAGGATACAAGATTTAAGAATTCACATTTTGTAATTCCAAAAACAAATAATGAATTTGGCAAAAGAACATTAGCTTACATGGTACCTTTTCTATTTAACAAGCTACCACATTCACTGCTGGCCTTTGAGAGTATGTCAAAAACAAAAAAAGATATAGAAAATTGGATACTAAATAACTCCTTAGACTAAATGGACAACTGCTTTTATATGTATTAGACTATGCACATGATAGTAACATTTGTATTTTAAGTTAAGTTTTTACAATAGTAACGACATAAGTGTTGTTTTAAGGTGGGTAAAACATATTATAATTTACTACAAATTCTTTATTATATTAATATTAACATATTATAATAATTTTAACCAATATTAATTGTTATGAGCTGATTGAATATCATTGTGAAATATTATTAGGGGCACTATATAAAATAATTGGAAGGTGAGAGATTGGACTGTATATTGTGTAAATGTAATTGTGTTTGTTAACATATATACTGTAACCATAATTGGCACCTACCGATAAGCATCAGCTTGGTAGGACCAAAAAATGTAATATTGGGCATAAATAAACAAACTGTAAACTGTAAAACTACTACTACTACTACTCTTCCGAATCCGATATTGTTTGGTAACCAAAACTGAGAGTAGCTTTTAGTTCCCTCACTCCTCATATTTGACCAATGTCTCTTTCCGCCTGATACTGGCAATTTTAGAGAGGTCCCATCTTTTTTTCTTCTGTTCTTCCTCTGTATTCCACAGTAGGAGGGCAAATAAAAGGGCAGGGTGCGTGTCTTTGTTGACACAACAATCGCTTATAATCTTACATGATGGAATTACAGTATTTACACTAACAGAGTATTATTAGTTTATTATTATTATTATTATTATTTAACTAGTGCCGTATTTCTTGTGTTTTTCTATGGATCTGTTCCTTAACAGTTCTTTTCTTATCTTTTCAGGTAAGCCAGTGTTCTTTTCGGGCTGTGCTTGTTCTGCCGCATAGTGAGTGAACAGCCGGGTGTAACAGATTATCTCCCGAAGTATGTACAGTACATTATCTACATTTAACTTAACTCGAGTTCAAACCTGAAGGAACAGAAATGTATTTCTTAATTTTCATAAATTATGGTAGGCGCATATATCAATTCATCATACATGAATTCATATAACTTTTCACTGAATGATCTTATCAATGTAAAGAAGCTTTAACTCCGGGGGCGTGGTGGTGCAGCGATCAAGCTGTATGCCTCTCACCAAGGCTGTCCGGTTTCGATTCCCGGTCAATGCATGTGAGATTTTCGAAGTAAAATGCCATGTCTTGTGGTTCGGATTCCACGTAAAAATGAGGTCCCGTGGCTCATAATCACAAGATTCACGGTCACGTAAAACTACAATCTTCCTTCCTTCCTTTCTCACAAAGATGGACCGGGTTCGATTCCCGGTTAATGCATGTGCGATTTTCGAAGTGAATGCCATGTCCTGTGGTTCGTATTCCACGTAAAAAGGAGGTCCCGTGGCTCATGATCGCATGATTAACGGTCACGTAAAAGTAAAAGCTTCGTTCCTTTTAACTCTAACTCCCACCCACCAAATTCGCTAGAATCCTGGTGACGATTACGTCTTCTGTAGCTGTAATTGAGTTTTAGCAGAGACACCGTAATTTAAGTGAAATATGAAGCAGAGGAACCCCTAGTGGATTATTTGATATAATAGGAGTTGAAATTATGGTATAAGGAGGAAGATCTAAATTTGGTTTGGCGTTCAAACATTAGCGATCTACATATCTCTATATATATATATATAAGAATGAAAGTTTGTCTGTTTTTTCTGAATTTCTACGGAAATTTGCGTTATTTACTCGTTTTAGACTGTTTTATGACGGATGCGCGCGAAAATAAAATTGTTGTCTGTCTGTCTGTCTGTCTGTTTGTTTGTCTGTGGACAATTTTTTGTGTCCTTATAACTCGAGAACGGCTGAGTGGATCAACGTAAAATTTGGTACAGATATCCTTCAGAGGCACGACACCAATCATTAATGTGACTCTTCTCTGTACCTCTCATAAAAGGGGGCCTGCCCCCTTAAAATACTTGCTGAAATAGGCGTAGAAGGGCGAGACAAAGCTCATTTTCAGCCCCTCAATGTGAGAAACGAAACTCAAGGCCCTAAAACCAACAGTTTTTGAGATATTCCCAGAAAAATAATTTCATTGAATACAATAATGAAAGGAAGCTAGCCGGTAACCATGGCAACAGAAATTCACAGGTCCATCTATTGCTGTAATATAAGACGCAATAGAATTCCATTTATTACATTACTGATATAGTTTGCAAACGGCTAGAAGGTTATAACGGAACCAAACTAAGCTGTAAAATTCATCAATACATATAATGCGCTTAAGGGGGTCCGGGGGTACTCTAGAATTTTTTCACGCGATTTACACGTGCTGGTGTGCTACGGAAGGTCTATTATATCCCTATCCCTATATTGTTATATTATTATTATAATTAATATTATTATTACACTACGAGAGCCTCCGTGGCTTAGGCGGCAGCGCGCCGGCCTCTCACCGCTGGGCCCGTGGTTCAAATCCCGGTCACTCCATGTGAGATCTGTGCTGGACAAAGCGGAGGCAGACAGATTTTTCTCCGGGTACTCCGGTTTTCCCTGTCACAATTTCATTCCAGCAACACTCTCCACTATCCTATCATTTCATTTCATCTGACATTCATTTAATCATTGCCCCAGGGGAGTGCGACAGGCTTCGGCAGCCGGCACATTTCATATCCTCGCCGCTAGATGGGGGCTTCATTCATTCCATTCCTGACCCGGTCGGAGACTGGAAGCAGGCTGTGGATTTTCATTTCATTACACTACGGAAAGGAAGACCCCAGAGGACTGGAAAAAGGGAATAATTGTCCCGATCTTCAAGAAAGGTAGTAGAACAGAATGCAGAAACTATCGGGGAATAAAACTGATGAGTCATTGTGCAATGATGTTTGAGAAAGTTTTGGAAAGGAGAATTAGGACAAGGATAGAAGGAGGATGAGGGAAGAACAACATGGCTTCAGAGCAGGAAGGTCCACAGTGGATTTGATTTTTGCTGTAAGGCAGTTACAAGAACAGCACTGTGAGTATGGAACAGATCTACTGATGGCCTTCCTGGACATTGAGAAAGCATATGACAGTGTATGCCGAAACAAAGTATGGAAGTCCCTGGAGGATAGAGGAGTAGAAAAATGGACTATAAGGAGGATAAAGGAGATGTACAGGGGAAGCGTGAGCTGTGTGAAAGTGGGAGGAGAGAGATCGGACTGGGTGGAACAGAGAAACGGCCTGAAATAAGGAAGTACACTGGCATCGTTACTTTTCATTGTGGTGATGGATGACATAATGACCCGAGTGGCACAAGTAATTGGGGAAGGAAAGATGAAAGCAATGGTGTTAGCGGATGATTTGATGATTTGGGGAAACAAGGAGGAGGAGGTACAGGAACAGTTGGACGTGTGGGAAGGAATAATACAAGGATCTGGGATGAAATTTAGCATAAATAAGAGTGAGATGGTGATCACAACAAGGAAGAAGGAAAGAACCACAACGGGAATAACAATTGGTGGGGAACAGCTGAAGAAAGTGGAGAGTTTCAAGTATCTGGGAAGCCTGATACAAGATAATGGAAGAAACTATAGAGAAAAAATGAGCGGGGGAGACAGGCAGAAGCATTCCGGAGGAGTGTGAGAAGCATGTTATGGAGCAAGGATGTCCCTCAGAACAGAAAAAAGATCATATATCGGACGTACTATGCCCCTATCCTGACGTATGCCTCGGAGACCTGGGCTATGAAAGGAAGGGAGAAGAGCAAAATACAGGCCAGTGAGATGAGGTTCTTGAGAAGCAGTATTGGAGCTACAAAGATGGA